>CM062258.1:9538739-10779378 GCA_031216405.1 Syzygium malaccense | reverse complement strand
AAGGATTTCTACCTTAATAATTGCCCTAAAATCTTCCCTCAAGACAGGTTAGCCAAGCTAACTCATCATTTCTCTAGGCCATATTGGTAGAACTGTTTGTTCCTCAAATGGCTGTGTGCTCACATTATATCTCTTGAAAACCACAGTTGCCCATTTGCTCCTGCTACGAACATGATTAAGGCGGTGACTGGACCAAAATATGATGGAAAATACCTTCATAAGCTCGTAAAAGAGAAACTTGGAAACGCAAGATTGCACCAAACATTGACAAATGTGGTGATCCCGACGTTCGACATCAAGCATCTCCAGCCGACCATCTTTTCTAGCTATGAGGTTTGTCCCTTTTTCAGTCCTTGAAATATAATCCATTCTTTCTTTTTGATATTGTCCAAATGATGATATACGGAAAAATCACTGAACATGTTGCTTTTGTGGGTTAATTGATCGTGACCAGGTCAAGAAAAAGCCAAGCATAAATGCCTTGCTCTCAGACATATGCATTTCAACCTCTGCAGCACCAACTTATCTCCCAGCTCATTATTTTGAAACCCTGGACTCCACAGGAAAACTGAGAGAATTCAACCTCATAGATGGCGGCGTGGCCGCAAACAATCCAGTATGAAAAAAACTATTTCCTGACAGACCTGAACTGACAAAAGGTAATACTATTATTTCTGACTCTTTATCGTTCATTGTACAGACATTGGTTGCAATGGGAGAAGTGACGAAGGAGATCATGGGAGGAAGCTCAGATTTCTTCCCTATAAAGCCAATGGACTATAGAAGGTTTCTTGTGATATCGCTCGGGACCGGTTCAGCAAAAGTTGAGGGGAAGTATAATGCAAGCGAAGCAGCCAAATGGGGAGTCTTGGGCTGGTTGAGCAGCAACGGCGGGAGCCCATTGGTTGACGTGTTCATGCAAGCAAGCGCAGATATGGTCGACTTCCACCTCTCTGCAGTCTTCCAAGCCCTACATCTTGAGGCCAACTACCTCCGGATTCAGGTATATATACATTATCATTTCCAATTATCTGATTCGTTGAGTTATTATATCATTCCAAAACATTGGCCTTGAAGTGATGATAAACTAATTTGCTAGCTAGCTTAATTCGGCATGCTAACCTTAGCCTTTAAACGAAATTTGCAGGATGATACGTTAAGCGGTGCAGTAGCTTCAGTGGATGTCGCAACAAAGAAAAATTTGAACGACTTAGTCAGAACCGGGGAAGCATTGTTGAAGAAGCCGGTTTCAAGGGCAAACTTAGAGACTGGCGGATACGAAGCCTGTAATCCAGAAACCAATGAAGAGGCTCTTAAAAGGTATCGAACCATTTGGACGATATCTTAAGTCTTCGTGCACTTAAAAAGTTTAGGGGTTATGCGCATAGTTGAGGTTACTAAATGCAATCGTTTTCTCTCAGGTTTGCAAAACTGCTGTCAAATGAGAGACAACTTCGTCTTGCCAGGTCGCCTCATGGACATAATTCCACAAATTGGAAACAATCCTAGTCATGGAATGCCGCAATTTGTTCAAACAACATACTGCAGTTCGTGAAGATTGATTCTCGGGGAACAAGTCATCCATTCTTTGATTATTTTCATTCTTTCCATTCTTCCTGAATAAATTCGAAGCACCAAATTGCTGCGTTGGTTGTAACCTTTTAATCTAATTCTTCCTGATTATTGTTTTGTACGTATTATATGGCTAGTCTGAGCTTGTAAAACACGATCGAATTGTGAATAACAATCTCAATTACCTTATCCTGTGGCTGGATATGTTGCGAAGAACAAGTTAACGGACAATGATGAATGGAACGAGGAAATAAATCGAACACTATAAATTGACTCAGTCAATGTGACCTACTTCACGGAGAGAGCAACATAGATTTCCACCATAGATCAGGCGATATAACGGAAATTACAACTTCACTCAAATATTCTCAATATTTTACAACCTCCAATTACACAAAATAACCCATACACTGTTTAGCCTTACACTTTTAAAGAATTAATGTCTTGATCTCATAAAGGGGTTCAGAAATCTTGTACTAACACTCAAATTCGATGGATTCAAATAAAGAAACAAACGTGCAGCATCTCGGACTAATGTCAGACCCATTTTATGGTCCCAAAGCCACTAGAAAAGTCCTCTCGACCAAGAACCAAAGACCCCTACAAACTCATTATATATAAAAATATGTGAGTCCCTTCTTTGATCCAATTGAGGAAACCTCTTTCATGTTAAACTTGGAAGAATTGGCCCCCCAACAGGAAGTTGACTAATCGAAATCGGCAACAATTTGCACTTCCCTTTTAAGTTTGCCACATCCGAGATAGCATAAACCGTGCCAGATTTTCTATGGAAAAAGTAAAAAAAAAAAGTTCTAAACTTATTGCAATTACACTAATTCAACCCTAAATTCTTCAAATTTAATCATAAATTTTTTCACATTGGTACCAATGCAGTTCATCTGTGTAATTTAGATTGGAAATTACTGGAGTGAACGACGGCCATCCTATGTGGGCGACTAGTGCTGTCGTGGATTTTTTTTAATTTTCAGATATTTTTTCAAATTTTTAATAATTTTTTCTTTTCTTTTTCTTTTTTCTTTTTTCATCTCTATTCCTTCTTTTCTTTCTATTTTATCTTTCCTTTCTCTCTTCTTTTTTCCTTATTACCCTCTGCCAGTGGCCAGCTGGTGGAGGTCGCTAGCCTACCAGCGAGAGCAAGGGCAAGCATTCACGTCAACACCGACCGTGTCATGTAATACGGCCGGCATCCACAGCAGCAATTCCGACCTAAATTAACTGGATTGACCGAATTGGTACTAATATGAAATGTTTAGGACTAAATTGGTCCAATTGAAAGGTTTAGGACTAAATTGATATCAATGTAATATGTTTAGGACTTTTTGGTACTTTTTTTCAATTTTGTATACACTTTGGATCGAATTTCGTTCACGAGCTTAAATTCGAGACATATTTTGACAATGCATGAGACAAGGGATCAACAAGACGTCTCCAATCCAAGTTGAAGATCTACTCATAAACCCTTCCTATAAACATAGTTTTTGAATTTTACTTTCATATGAAGATATTATATTTTGTGAAAAATCATTAGATATAGTTCGTAAAATGTTTCTTCTATAAAAAGAGATCAATTTGCTAATTACAAGCCTCGCTAGAGAGTGAATTAATTAATTCGATTTCTAGTAAATATACACATAACCAGCTAAAAAGTTTGAAATTTGCATAGGGCATAGAATAATGCTAGAAATCAATTAAAATGGCAAAGTTTATTTTGAACATCAAAACTCATAATGTGGGCTATGCGACTATAAGTCAAAATGCCATACCTAAAAAGTTTAGGGATCGAATTTGATTTATTTCTGAACATAGGATGATAAAGTTGCTGATTATCCATTCTAAATGGAACAAAAATCGGAAAATTAGAATGCAGCGGGTATATAGGTGCCGCATAGCTAAATAGGACGTGAGTTAAAATGGACAAACATATGAGGTTTTCTGTCAATATTACTAAGAAAATGCAAAGTAAAAATTATTATATTATACTCCATATTCTCAGTCAACCAAGCATCATAAACGTTAAGGTTCCATTTGTTTCGCGAAAAATAAATGATTTAGAAAATATTTTAATATAAATGATTGCTTGTATTGCTTAAAATAATTATTCAATGAAAAATATTTTATTATCAGTAATATTTTATGCCTAAACTTTTTTGTGGACGATTGAAAATAGTTTTCATCCATTCATTTTTGTAACGATATAAGTGATCATTTTTAGGAAAATGTTATCCAAATCATTCATTTTCCACAAAACAAACAGAGCCTAAGTGACGAGCTCAAAATAGATTCCCTCGAAAAAATTATTAGTCTCTACTATATCGAAAGTAATCTCATCTTTTGTGTCAAGTTTAATACTTTTTTCTATACTGAAAATTACATTAAAGTCTATCTGAATTAATCTAAAGTGGATTGCGGTTTTATATCGTATGCAATGGGCAAAAGTCTAAATTGATTAGATAAGAATGAAATGTCTTGAATAAAAAAGATACTTCCTCATCCAGAAAGTGTAAAAGTCGAAACGGATTTTCTTGGTCGAAATACATGCAAAAATTTTGTTTATTTCTTTTTTATTGCACACACATAGAAAGTGTGGTCTTTCTTTAATTTCAAGTGGATTACAATATAGTTATATCTGGGACAATTATTTTCCGTATCAGATATACGTAAAAAAATATTTTTGGTTTCTTCTCAAATTTCATTTGTCATGCGTCTTAAAAGGCATTTATTTACAGTGGGGATGTTTCAGAATCTTTGAGCATCCCGATTTATCCCCATCGATGTAGTAGTCTCTCTATCTCACTAATCATCGGAGACACGCAGCTTTGTGACCTTCTACAAACGAATGCGCAAGCGTAGGAATTACATAACATTGACTCGATTCTAGCCAAGGCTAGTTCTTTCTGTGTTAGTTGAGAGCATAGCCAAAAGAATTATACACAGAAAAATGACTTTCAATGTAGGACTCGAGTTACTTCCTCTCATAATTGATTATCTCATTGATTTGAATAGTAAATATGGCCGATCTAATTGACGAATGTCTATACGTAATACTGTCTGAGTAATTAAATATTCGATCATGTTTTCATCTAAGAAGTTCTACTTTGAGATAGATTGATGATGGTTCACCATATAATACCAGAGCAGGATGTGCCATTCGTTCATATCTATCTAGACTACTCATTTTTCATCGCAACTATCATTGACTTTCATACTACAGTTTTAGGTGGTATCATTCACAATTCTACAAATGTGTGCCTCAAGCAACGTGGGATCCCAAGGGCAAGATCTATTAGGTAACTTAAAGATGAAAAAAATTGCACAAATAATATACAAATAATGTGGTGGAATGAACCAAAATTTATTTATTTATTGGTGTAAAATGTCGGTATTATAGAGCGAATGAAGTATAGCAGTTTAGGGGTATCCCCCAGCATTACAAATAGTGCTAATAATTCGAGAAGATGGAGGTAGGAAGTCTCCACATAGTAGCGAATACAACATTGTCTGAGAAGGTCTAATGTTTTGGTAGAGTGAAGCTCTCGCTCTACCTCTTACATTTTTACGCACATTGACCAAAATAATATGGATATCAGTTGACTTGTTTTGAAACCGTCTTCGGTTGTACTCCATCCATATGCCATGAATGGTTGCTAGAAAGGACAACTTAAGGAGTCTAGCTACCAAATCTTTGCCCTTTGTTGCCCTAATCATCCATTGAAGTCTCTTGTTCCATCCTTCCAAAGGACGCCTAATCCCTTGTTGTGTAAGGATACTGAACCACAATACTAGCGGAGAAACTGAATGGAAACTTGGTGTTTTTTAAGTGAGATCGATGTCAAATGCAAAGATTCTTGAAATTTGATTGCCTTGACCTAGTAGACTTAGCCTATGTGTACTTACTCACAAAAGATTAGGAGTGAACGGTTCCACGCTCCTTACAGGTTTCACATGGAACCTGGAACCTACCCTCAGGTACAAGTTTCCCATTTTTTGAAACCTAGATTCTACCCGTTAGAACTTGGAACCTGGAACTTGGAACCCAGAACTTACCTTATCACAAGTTCCAGAGTCTAACAGGTTCTTCTTTTTATTATTGCACTTTTAGTTAAACAAAACAAAAATGAACGCAACAATCCTAAATAAACTTGTCATTCATCAAAGAGAATACAAAAGACTAGTTTTCCCGACATTACGGTTCAAATAAATATAACTAAAATAAGAAGTCATTGCATGAATCGATACTAGGGATGAGCTGTTCCATGTTCCATATAGTTTTCACTCATGATAATAAGTTCCTCATTTTTTGAAACTTGGAACCTACCCTATCATAGATTCAAGGGTCGGTTACAAAGTCTACTCAGGTTTTACCTGTATTATTAATTGAATAATTACAGTGAATCATCACCTTTAATAATCACCACTTACTACCATGATCTACTAACCACAAATTATATTTAGACACACAAAAAATATGAAACATTAACAAGTCATAAAATGAAAGCTCAGACTAATGGTTTCAGATCATACACTCATCATCTAATGCCAGAAAATACCACAGGATCACGAGAAGGCAAGTTCAGGTTCCAGGTTCCACCTACCTAGAACTTGGAACCTACTTGTCGAAACAGATTTCTCAATTTTCGGAACCTAAAACCTACTCTGCATACTTTGAAACCTGGAACCTCCAAGTTCCCATTGGTCAAGTTCTTAGGTTCTAGGATAGAACTTGGAACCATGCTCACCCCTACAAAAGATGGTATACAACTTGGTTTCCATATTTTGAGATATACTCATATCTTTTTTCTTTTTAATTTTCACAATTCCTATAGCTAACGGGAAGGAAGTCTCATCAAAGGACATTCGTCACTTTCGTTGCTTTTTTATCAATAACATTAGATTACCATTAAACTTTCAGCCATCTTTGAATCACCAAAAGCCTCCACATGGACCCTCTCGTTGCTTAAGATGAACAAGTTCTTCTCTGCCAGGCTGACCCGTCATCTCGCGTCTATTTGATTCTACCTAACAATTCTGCCATGAAGTGAGGGGAAAAAAAACACGACCTAGAAGTAGAGTTTCAAACACGTGATTCAAATCTCGTGTTAAATTAATTAACTAGCTTTGAAAGTATGCAAAGAAACAGAGATGAGCACGAGGTTCACTTTACAGGTCAAAAGCGAAAGAGCACAAACTGCTTTATTTAAAGCTAGGGTTTCGACGTGTTCATGTCATAGCCGACCATCCTACGTGGTACGGCCAGCACCCACATTAG
This sequence comes from Syzygium malaccense, assembly GCA_031216405.1. Lineage (NCBI taxonomy): Eukaryota > Viridiplantae > Streptophyta > Magnoliopsida > Myrtales > Myrtaceae > Syzygium > Syzygium malaccense. The sequence continues at coordinate 10,772,519 of CM062258.1, read as the reverse complement.
TGATTTCCGTCCAAAATTAGCCGAGTAGATTCAACTGATAAATTGTCAAAAAATTTAGGACTCAATTGGCAAAAGTGTATTAGATTTCGGACTTTTTGAACAATTTTACCGTTCATCGAGTATAGCACCAAGAGGAATACCGATGAGCCATGGCTCCACGAGTGGATGAGGAGGTTACAAATGACACTTACATTAATTAAGTACTTATTTTCCTTCACGCGTAAAACTTGAATTTGAACTCGTCAACCAATTTGCCTTGGACAATTTACAGCTCAAACCCTAGCCATTATTTTTCAGTCAAAAGTTTAAACATATGCCATTCATTCCGACATAATAAGTAGATGGGTTTGTCCAAAGAAATAACCATGCTATCTCTTTATCTATTCTAATCGATATACATTTTGATAAAACCCAATATATGTGGGAGAGAAATGAAAGAAAAGAATCACAATTACCTTAACTATACTAATAATCATTTTAAATCTTAGTGACCACCTTTCCTCGCCTATATATCTCTAAATTTACCGTAGCATATCTCCACCCGCGGTATAAAACATTGTCTACATTGCTAGTTTCGTGGAAAGCAACTCCGGATTACCAGAAACATAATTCCAATTCCGAATTCTTGAGCCACCGCCAACACGATGATCTTTTCCAATAAGGTTCATCGTCATTTGCTATCAAGCGAAGATGGCTGATTTTAATTTATTGCGGAAGACATGAATCGGAAAGAAGCCACTATATGTATAGAAGAATTCAGAAAAACCATTCGAAAGTGACATATTTTGATATACATTCTCACATATTTACTATATGTGCATCACGAATAAATGTTGCTCCCAAAATATGGCCCCAGCAAGCCTTTCTTTGAATTTTCAAACCTACAAGTCTCTCGAATGTTGAAAATCTCAACAACTATTCTTCACTCAGCAGGGTGACTTGAAAGACCTCTCCGCCATAAGCAGTAACTGTTTAGCATCATCAGCTTTGAAAAGTGGACTTTACAATGTTTTCCAGCGGTCCAACTTATGACGATTTCAAGCAAGATCGTACCTTAAATTTCGGTCGATTTATGAATGAAATATAGCCTATAAATACGTGCCTCTTATCCAGACTAAGGCCATCACAAAACTATCACATTTCCAGCTTCTCTACAACACAAGCACATTTGCAATTTAATATTTTCCTCAGAGCCCCTCTCTCTGTTTCTCACTCTAGCAAAAAAGAAAAGCACATACTTTGTCTGAATTTAGGTCCGCTGGTATCCATTTCTTCGCAAATTATCGCAGAGAAGGTGTCCGTTTAGTTAGCAATACATCCATGGAAAGGGCAGTTAGCTTGCCGCTTCAACCTCCGACTTTTGGAAACCTCATTACTATTCTCAATATCGATGGTGGAGGGATAAGAGGGCTTATTCCAAGAACCATTCTCGCTTTCTTAGAGTCTGAACTTCAGGTGTCTACTTGAACAAAGCTCTCTATTTTTATGCATGCGTGCCCCATGCAACCTGTGATTCCTAACTAGAGATCACATATATCTTTGTGGACTGTGTAGAAACTAGATGGTGAAAACGCGAGGATCGCAGATTATTTTGATATTATTGCTGGAACAAGCACCGGAGGTCTGGTCACCGCCATGTTAACTAGCCCCGACGAGAACAACCGCCCCTTATTTGCCGCAAAGGATATTACGGATTTCTACCTCGATAACTGCCCTAAAATCTTCCCTCAAGACAGGTTAGCTTAGCTGGCCGATTCAAAACATATTAGGTGTTGTATTTACAAATGATTGTTTGTGTATGATAATGACTCTTCTTATATAACATCTATCTTATTCGAAACTACACGGTTGTTCGTTTGCACCTGCTACGAAGATGATCAAAGCTATTGCGGAAGTCAAGCGATCGAACAATAAAATTGACAGAATAAGAAAATAAATCGGACACCAGATTTACGTAGTTTGATCGTAGTGACCTACGTCCACGGGAAGAGCAGCACGAAATTCCACTATAGATTAAGCGATACAACGGAGATTACAACCATACTCGAGTCACTCAAACACTCTCGGTGTTTCCCAAGCCCCAATTACACCTAATAATGTACGCAGTGTTTAGCCCAATAATTCCTCACGAAATAATCTCTCAATCTCGCGAAAGAGTTATACACAAATCTTACCATAAGATTTACTCACTAAAGAACACTAGCACATGGATGTAATTATCTGAACTTCGAAACCCCATGATGGAGTCCCTATGCACCTCTTCGCACAGCAAAGCACACCCACTGCAATACTATCAAGCACTCAAAGCGGCGCTTCAAGCGAATCATCAACAACAGCTCTACCTTGAAAACCAACGTATAAGCTATAAATATATGTATGTATATATATATATATATATATATATATATATATATATCCACCACCTGAAGACGAGCATAATGCGGTCAAAGATAGCCACGCGTACTGGAGAAGGAAACAAAATCAAGTGGAATTCGGTCACCAAAAATTCAATGTTTGACTTTTCTCTTCACTTTTCCTTTGGCCGACTCCAGCACACATTTGGAAAGTAAATTTCCAATATTTCCTTTTTGCTCAATTTCGGACTATCGCAAAATATTAATTCAAAATATTTATATTTTTGCTTCAGGCTCAAACTCGAGACATATTTTTAACAATCTCTATCTTGGCTCGACGTTTGAGCCAAGTCACAATCGCTTTGATAGAAATCCGAATTTCACTACTACTCTCACATAGCCCCAATGGGCTCAACCGCCACAGACGTCTTTCAAGTCCAATCCTCGCTTGAACTTCGCCATAGCCGTGGACCTTATCAGAACACCAACTCCACATGCACCTTTAACTGTTCCACAAGGATTTTCCAATACAATCTCCTTAACCACAGATAAAGCAAAACCATCATTGCATCCATATCTGTCAGGAGATCGAATACGCACCTTATCAATATCAGCAATTACAGCAACTGTTAGCTTAATAGGCTCCACCTCGCTATAAGCACCATCCATGTTGATTACTTCGTTAGTACCCGCTACCTCATGAGTTTCTGGTTGCAACTCCACCTCAAGCTGAACACCATCCAGATCCATATAAACACTGCTATTAACACTCCTAGCCAGAAGTACTGAAGACTCGTCAAATGTAACTTCTCTGCTGACAATAGGTAAATTTAATTTCGGGCACCACAACTTATAGCCTCGCTCACCTTGTGTATAACCTAGGAACATGCACTTTTTTGTCCTTCCATCGAGCTTACCATCACTAACTCGAACATAACATGGACAACCAAATATTCTAATAATAGAATAATTAGCAACGTTACCTGACCACACTTCTTCGGGAGTCCGACATTCAATTGCAGTCGATGGGGATCTATTCTTTAGGTAGCTCGCCGTACTAAGCGCATCCGCTAGAAACCTTCTAGCCATACCAGCACTAGAGAGCATTTTATCGGCCGTTTCTAGTAATGTTTTGCTCATCAACTCTGCAACATGTTGTGGTTCAATGGCACTAATGCGGTATTTCACTATGCCTCCCTTCATGTAGAATTCGTTTAACAGCTTCGAGCAAAACTCCATGCTACTGTTAGTCCGCACCTGCTTAATCATTTTACTAGTCTCCTTTTCGATCAAAGCTCTCAACTGCATGATCCTGATAACATCATCAAACTTATACCTAAGCACAAACACCCAAGTCTTCCTCGAGTAGTCATCAATAACTGTTAGTATAAATCTGACACTCTTCCTCGAAGGAAACCGTGTCAACTTGCAAACATTCAAGTGAATCAATTCTGTAATTTCCGTGGTTTCTCTGACAACCGTACTGAATTGCACTTTTCCGCTGTTGATCTAAATCACAGCATCTGCATACATTCAAACTTAAAAATTGGTAAATAAGGCAAATAAAAAAGTGATTACTCAAAAGAAAAGTCGGTAATTTAAGAAAAACAAACGAATGTCGGTAATCAACTGGAATAAGAGTTGTTAACCCCAAATTCGATAGTACCTTCATCGAATAAATGTTGGAAATAAATGCTCATAATTTCATATAATATATGATAAATTAAGGAATTAATAAGAAAGCTAAATAAAAGTTTGTAACAAATAAGAGAAGTTCTTTTGTCAAAGTTAAGAAAAGTATTTTATTTAAGAAAAAGCCAAATAATGGTCACTAACTAACTAAAATAAGCATTGGTAATGTAAAACTAGTTAGTAATTTGATCGGAAGAAAGTTGATAATTACTCTAATTAAGGTTGTTAATTTCTGAATTGCTAGTATATTTAACGGGTTGAAAAGTAAGGTAATGAAAAGTTGGTGACTTAAAATGAATGGCGGTACATTTTAAAAATATAAATATGGGTAAATAACTCAAATTAGAGCTAAAATTAGCAACTAACCTAATGGGAGAAAAGTAAGTCACACGAATAAAGGTTGGTAAGTTCATATAAAAGTCGATAAATTCAAGACACATGTAACAATGACAAATAAAAGTTAGTAAACGATAATAAAATTTGATAAATTAAAGGAAAGCAAATATACGTTGGTAAATAAAAGATAAGAGTGGGTAACCCAAAACTAGTTAGTCATATATAGTAAAACAAAAAAAAACAAAAGGATGATAAGTCACTCAAATATAATAAATTCATATAAAACTGGTAAATTCAAGGCCATAATAAGAAAGGCAAAGAAAAGTTGGTAAAAGAAAAAGAAAATTCGATCATTTACAGACTTTCAAAAAGGGTTGGTAAGTTCATAAATGTGTCCGTACGTCACCATTAATTTACTGAAGAATCATATATATGATCGATGACTTTGTTTTTGCAACAACTTTTTGACACAAAAAAAATTCCGCTCTTTTTCGAAAATAGAATAGTAGTATCGTCCACTTGCATTCCAGAGCCACCCCTACAATCATCACGTGCAAGTATGTAAACAAACAGTCAAGCTCCTGACGAACTCCCGAAGACTAGCGGATGCAGCGGATATCATAAAATAAAAAACCTGCACTACACAATACCTTCCATTGTTTGACCCTCGTCTTAAACGTTCTTCACTGATAGGATGACCGGACCAGACCAGACCAGCCACCTCAAATCTCCTGCGGCTGCTCCTGCCTCTTCCCGCATCTATTCTGATCCTGCCTAACGCCTTCGTTTTTTCCATTAAGGGGCCAAAGAAAATCCCAGAAGCAAAGTTTAGAAACGTGATTCAATTCCCGTGTTTTCATTGACTACGCTATTAAGGAGAAAGCATGCAACGCTGGGACGATGACGACGAGCTTAAATGGTCAAAGATGGAGGAGCAAGCAGTGCTGCCTTTTAAGATTAGGGTTCCACGTGTTCGTTGTACCACAAAAAACGAGTGATATTAGGATATGCAGACTACGGGATTAGATCTATTAGATCGAATTGATCATGTTACAAAAATCTATTGGACCCACTAAAATATATATTTTTCATGTATCATAATTGATTCTATCAATCACATTATCTTTAAGTTTAGATTTATAATATATTCTCTCAAGTAACAACAGGAAGATATTTTTCATCATTTTTTATTGGAATTCAACACGCCATCTTTTGGTTGTGTGACAAGTAGTTTTGACTATTGTTGGCATTGACAAATCCGCCAACTTATTGCAAACACATTAGTACTATCGATTTCTGGTTGACATCCAAGAACAGTGATCATGGGTGCTTCTTGAAAAAATCACTTAATAAATTCTAGGACCAACACAAAAACAAGATTTTAGGTCTGTCTCAGAGAGGTGTATAAGAATATATTTGTCCTTTTACCGTTTCTCTGTGCTCAAATAGGCAAAGTTTCCATCCCGAAGAATAAAAAAAAAGAAGAGATGTATTCATCTTCATTATAAAAGCTAATCCTTGGAACTACCTAGAGGTTTTCATCTCAGGTGTCTGAAGCTGTCTAGAGTTTTTCATCTAAGGACTTGGTATGCCTAAGGTCCTGCACTCAGGACATGAAAAGTCTTGAATTAAGGTTTTCACTTACAATTTGAACTACCTATGGTTTTGCATTTAGGACTTGAATTGTATAAGGTTTTTCTCTTAGAATTTAAAGCTGTTTAGATTTTTAACTTAGGAGTTGAATTGTCTAAGGTTTTTCACTTAGAATCTAATTTGTCTAAGGCTTTTCACTTAGAACTTGAACTACCTAAAGTTTTGCACTTACGGTTTGAAAATACCTAAGACTTTTCACTTAGGGTCTAAGGTCTTTCACGTAGGGTGGCTTGGAGATTCAAGATTATTCAGACGCATCACAAGGCTTCAGAGAGCAACTTGAACATCGGGTACTAGGAACTCCTTGGTCTTCGAGGAAACATTACCTAACAAACACGATTAAAGCACATATGTATGCATTCATAAAAAAAAGATAGACAATTAAGGCTATTCTAGAATGCACATTTCAAGAATTCATTGAGGTTTTTATCAATTGAATTGAGGTTCATGCATAATGGTTTATCATGCTTACATCACCAAATTTCCACAGGAAAAGTCATCATCGGGACGATCTTTATTCACGACATGGATCTGCTCAAAATGCCATAGGAAAGATTTTCAACCTAAAAGGACTTTTTGGTCACTGTCATCTAGAATGGTATTATTGTCCTGACGATTGATGTGAGAATAAGAGAATTGCTCAATTATACCATTATCATCATGTCAATAAGGATCCGAGTTTTCTCGTAAGTAATACAACCTTATCAATCTAAGGAGTCTTTTATCAAGATTATAATGCAAGTTTCGTCAACAGCTTAGTAAATAAATAATTCATGGCTTAAAAGAAATGTTTTTCATTCGTTTCTGCCATGTTTACAAGTCAAGAACCTTGCCAATGAGATATAAACAATCATGCACGCACTTCTTTGGGCGATACTTTTTAACATTTGAAGCTCGTACATTAATTTAAGTGCCCTAATCTCAAGAGATTTTGTAAGGGACGTTACGTATACTTGGTCAATGGGATGAGAAACAAAAAGATTCATTAGGCTCAAAGATTTTTCACTGTAGGGGTTTGAAGTTGGTAATCATTTTGACATCATGACCAATCTTCTCCTTCATCGGGGATTGTCTTCTCATGTAGATGCTTCATCAGCCAGATAGTCCAATGCTGACTATTGAAATTTGCGAAATTACCACATTTTGCTTAGGATGACTTTTACAAACTTGGCCTTCCGCCACATATTTTCACTCATTTCTTCTTCTGTTTTTGACTTTTTTTCTTCTTCTTTTTCTCTTTTTTATTCTTCTTTTGACACATTTCTTGGAGTGTGCTAATAGACCAACCAAACTTTGGCTTTTGCGGTGCTATTAGCTCTTGAAAATTTCAGCATTTTTGGACTCTCAAGGTCTTCATCTCTAGTCGATGTTCCAGATCATGCTACCTCAATCTAGTAACTCATCTACCTTGCCCCCAATGTGAGCAATGATCACCAACTTGATTTTAGAAATGAATTTGCAAGCTCAAATGGGCTATGCCGCCGGCCGTGCCATATAGGACGGCCAAATCTGTGTCAGCAATTTCTAACCAAAATTGATCCAATGCACTCAATTAGCTAAACATGTAAAGTTTTAGGACTAAATTAGCACAAGTGCAATAGGTTTAAGATTTTTTTTGTAATTTCCAAGACCTAGTTTAAGATTTTTTTTTAGGACTAAAGATGGAGTACAACTTGGTTTTCAAAATTTGAAATCTACTCATAACTTCTTCTTAGTAAAATTTTCCACATTTCCTGTAGCTAACGAGAAAATAATAGGTAGGTTAGTCTTGTCACATATGTGGTAGGAATCTCCATTCAGCGCTTGCCACGTGTCCAGGTGGGCCTCACTGATTAGTCTCTGTCTTCTTCACTGTTTCTACCTTTTTTTCCTTTCTTTCCTTTTGGCCTAGGGCTGTACTTGGCCATGGCCACCAACCAGTCACAAGTGAGGGTTGCTCTTGCCAGATCTAGTGAGGGCTCGACCCTTGCGGCCTAGGCAATGGTCGCCCTCGTTTAATCTGGCGAGGTTCACCCTTACGGCCTTTGGCTAGGGTGAGGATGAAAAATCAATGAGTGGACAAACAACAAAGGAGGAGCCGCCAATGAAGAGGCAATCAAACAGCCATGTGGTGTTGAAGGCGTCGGTGGAGTTGGTGGCGGAGCTGCAATCAATGTGGAAACAGATGTTGCCTACGCGGAGAAGAAGAAGAAGCGAATAAGAGGCGGAGGAGGCAAGAGGGAGAGAGAAGAGGAGAGAGATGAAGAGACAAAATCTGAAACATGGGCCCTCACTCAAACACGTGGTGATTAATGAGTGGAGTGTCCTACCGTTTACGTGACAACACTGACCTGCCTGATATTATCTCATAGCTAACAGGAAGGAAGTCTCATCAAAGGACATTCGTCACTTTCGTTGCTTTTTTATCCATAACATTTAATTACCCTTAAACTTTCAGCCATCTTTGAATCACCAAAAGCCTCCACGTCGCAAGCAACATAATAAAGAAGGTAGGAGACGTTATGACATAAGCAAAAATTACTCAGAAGCAAAATTAGTTGAAGCTCATTAACAACGAATAGAGCAGCTGTTGGAGCCCTTCCACATGTCGCGGTGATGAAAAAGGTAATGAAATGACATGTAAATCAGACAGGATGTAAGATAATGCACTGCCTTCCTCCTTTATTGCCACCTTCAAGTTCAAAGGCGTGAATTGAACTTATCAGCCTCGGTTCGAAACCTCTTAACGTCATTTTCAATCTTTCGGTCAGTTCTCGCTTCGTCCTCTCGTTATATGTCAAACGGGAGTTCACCATAGCATTCCGCAGTTTGCGACGCATGACATTGTCAATATTTCGATTTTCGTAGAAAGCATCCTCTGAGAGGCACGTTGATCTTTTCACTTTCGGCTCGAATTTTCACCGGCGGTCTCCCATATCACTTCGAGAATTAATTTCATGGCACCAATTCGCTCCTCTTGTTTACTGTGTATGACGCATCAGAACTTAGGGTTCGCTGCTTCCAAAATGGCCCCCCGTGCCTTTCGTTTACTTTTCAAGCCTATAAGTCTCACTCGGGGCGTTGAAAGTCTCAACAACGGTTCTCACTTGCATGGTGACAGCTCAAACTCATCATCGGCTAGGTGCTACCCTAGAAGCAATTTAGGATTCAGCCCTTTGAAATTTGGACTTTTCAATGGTTTTTTTTTTTTGATTGAAGAATCAGCGGTCCAACTTAAGACAATTCTAAACAAGATCTTACGCGTGATTTGGGTCAAATTTTGAATCAAGCATAGCTTATAAGTACTTGCTTCTTATCCAGATCAAGGCCAAACACTTCCAGCTTTCTCCGCAAACATCATACTAGGAATTCAACAGAGTTGCAATTCAATCTTTTTCCTTAAAGCCTCTCTCTTTCTCTCTCTCTCTCCAGTAACATGATCGTGTCCATGGAAAGGACGAGGAGCTTGCCACTTCAACCCCCAACTTATGGAAACCTCATTACGATTCTCAGTATTGATGGTGGAGGGATAATAGGGCTTATCCCAGGAACCATCCTCGCTTTCTTAGAGTCTGAACTTCAGGTATAATTACATATAAATCAGTCACTTGCCATTCAACCTTTCTCCCCCTAATATGAAAACCCTAAATCGGCTAATTAAACATATTCCCCAATTGTAAACCCTAACCGGCCATATTATTTCCCTGTTTTTCCCGAAACTGACAACGGAATGTTGCAAATAGATGGCAGAAGCTTCACTAGCAGCTCAAATTCATTTGAACGAAGCAAAGAAGAAGGTTGGTTCTTCTGCTATTATGGGTTACCGAGTCCAAGAAGAACGTCTTGGACTCGATTGAACACCGGCAGAAGATTCCATAGATGCGCCAGGTATAAAGAAGTCTTGAAGTGCAAATTCTTCAAGTGGGTTGATACGAAATTTTCAGATCGAGCAACAGAGGTGATAGTGAAGCTACTTGAAGCTCGACATCAACCTCCACCTACATTAATGGATGAGTGTCGCGACCTAAAATTTTCTCAGGCTAATGGATTGTTAAGACTAAGCCTAACTCGGGCCCTCCCAAGCCCTACCAATTCGCAACTTAGGGTTTAAGTTTTTAACATACAAAAGTTTTCATGCTCGGAGTCGCCACTAATCTATTTGTGGTAGGTCGATTAGAAACCTAAATAAAACATAGGGAGATATGTTTTATTCCTACGAACTAGAGATTCTAAGCTCGGGGACTTGATTACGCTAGACCTAGTCTAACGCCCTTTCGGTACCTTTTCTTTTCAAAAAAATGTTTTGGCAGACAGTTTGGATTCATTTTAACTTAGTCACTAGCATGTGAGGTGATCATGCGGGTGCGCAAACCACCAAAGTAACACCTAATAATCAAAACATTAAATAAATTGCAAAATTGGGAGAATTACTTACCTCGAAGCAACGTAAGCATCTGCATTGTTAGCTAGAAAATCACATCAACAATCCTAATATAATTTCTATTTAACAAGCAGTTCACTCAATATTTTTTTAGGATTTTCACTTATTTAAATGAAAACTAACCTATATGTAATGACGTGCAAAAATTAACATGCGATTAATGCAGCCTAACATGCAAACTATATGTCATGCGACGACGTGACCTAATTCTAATGACGGACAAATGATTTATTTTTGGTATTTTCAAATAAAATTCGAAATTAAAAATTACTCAAATTAACATGCAATCTATCCTAGAGAAAATGATTTGATCTACCCTAAAGTGATTCTTTTTTGGGGATTTTTATTAAAATTCGAAATTATTAAATATCCTAAATAATCCACTAAGATTAAAACAATCTCTAATTTAAACTAGGAAATATGTTACCCTAAATCCCAATTTAAATCAAATAATTATCTTATTCTTTTGGATATATTTAAGATTCCTTAAGCATGCAAAATTTCTAATTTAAATCCTAACATATTTTTTTTATTTTCTTTATTTAAAAGGAAAACAATTAAATAAAGATAACAACCACGTTCAAACAATCCACGCAATCCGCAAGACTCTTCTTATCATATTCAAATTAGGCAAAGAAATCAAACTAACGGTCATATCTATAGGGTTATAGATATCGACGGAAAGCTGATTGTTCAAATTTAGAAAGCAAATAAAATCTATTATCATATCCAAATGATTATGGATAAGATAACGATTTTCCATATCGCCGCGTATCGTACCTTATGGATAAAGTCGGATAGTCGTCCAGATACGTTGCCAAATTAGGAATAATTCCTAATTTTGAGTGTTTTAGAATATTGCGGATAGAATAAACAATATCCCTAAGATCTAGCAATCGACCAAATATTCACTGAATATTTAAAACACCTAAACTAGGAATTTAAAATATTCTACAACAACATTAGATATCAATCGTACCTAATTTGATGGATATTTCCAAATTTGAATCGCCGGGATTGCGGATCCAGACCGGGTGGAGCAGACGGCAGGCGGGTGGCTGACGGCAGGTGAGGCCACAGGACTCACGACTGATTGGAGAGCTCGCGGAGCGACCTCAAACGAGCTCTAGGAGACTGGACTAGTACTCTCGGTGTGCAGCTGCTCGTCGTGAGGGGACTCGTAGCGACGCTCACAGCTCTCGAAGAGAAGTCTCGGATCTTCAAAGCTCATATCAGTGGGGGTGCAAGAATAAAGAGGAAAAGAATAATAATGGAATGCAAATATTGGATATTGATGAAGAATCAGCCTCCCCTTTTTTTGTCTTCTTCTCCTCAACAACTTATATTGACCCCGTGAAGAAGCTAAGTGAAGTATGGATGACCAGTGCACTCCGTCACGAACGTCTTCTTCCTCGTGTACCGTAGGTGTTGCCGAGGAAGCAACACTAGCCTCCCTCTCTATTTTTTGCAGTGATCGTCGCAGTGGTGGCTCGCGAGATTGGCGACGATGAGGAGTGGTGAAGACGGTGCAGTCGCAAGGCGGCGCGACAGTGGGGCGAGCACGTGCACGAGCAACTCTCTCTCTTCCTCTTGTTCTTGCTCACGTGTCTCACTCTTGCTCTCAAGAATTGTCTTCTGGAAATTATGAGAGTCCCCCCTTGATTATGACGCATAACGACATATTTATATGACAATCCTAGGTTAATTGGCCGGGCTTCCTAGTCCTAATGGGCTTTGACTTAGGCTTTATCATTTAATTTTCACTTAATTCCAAATGGGCTAAATTAATTCGGGCTGATTTAAGCTCAAATTAAAACAACCAAAGCCTTTTAGACTTGTGAATTTCAATTCGGCCCCCCAATCCTTGAGTGAGCCGAGTGCTCGAGCTTAATTTACGCGATGAATTTTCAGTTTTCTCGCCACCGCCGGTCTGATACGGAATGCAACTAACCTATATGAACTTAAACTATATGCTATGCAATTCTAATATTTTTGTTTAGGGGTTAAAATTTAATCCCTAATTTTCTATGCAATGAACGACTAATTAGATTGCCAAAATTTAGGTGTCAACAGCTGCCCCTCTTTGAAGGGGAGCTCGAAGAGGTTTCATTCAAAGATAAAATGATACATAAATTTTGACTATGCAAATGCAATGAGAAAAATTAATCTTTTTGTTGAGTAAATGGGAATTCAGTGAGCCCACACCCATTTTTTAATGTGATGTAAAAATGCAAATGCTAATGTAAAGATAGAAAACATACATGCACTTACTTACCTGTGAATTCGGGAAAGCAAATTTGAGGCATGGAACAACTTTTGAAAACTTACCAAGTATCTGGAAACCCTCTCAAGTAGTCGAAAAAGTCATCTGAAAGGCGACTCAGATGCTTGAAAGTCTCGAAAAATTCCCTTCGGATTTTCGGTAATGATACTTGAAATTTCAATAAGATATTTGAATGGGTTCGATGATTCCCTTCGGGTCTTCGAGAAGCTATCTAAAACTGCACTCAGATATGATTAATAGATTCGAAAATTCCCTTTGGATTTTCGGAAATAATACCTGAAACTTCAATCAGGTATTTGAATGGGCTCGATGATTCCCTTCTGATCTTCGAGAAAGATATCTGAAACTGCAATCAGATATGATTAATAAGATCGAAAATTCCCTTTGGATTTTCGGAAATAATACCTGAAACCTCAATCAAATATTTGAATGGGCTCGATGATTCCCTTCGAATGTTCGAGAAAGATATCTGAAACTGCAATCAGATATGATTAATAGGATCGAAAATTCCCTTCGGATTTTCGGAAATGATACCTGAAACTACAATCAGGTAATTGAATATTCAAAAATATTTAGACGAACACGAAGCTTCAAAAAACAACTGTAGCGTCAGGAACTCTTTAGTCTTTGAGGAAACATTACCTGCCAGACATGATTAGAGCAAAACACATGCATTCATTCAAGGAGATTAGCAATCTCAGCTATTCTAGAACTCACATTTCAGAATTCATCAATTCAATTGAGGTTTATACATGATAGTTTTACCATATTTGCATCACCAAATTTCCACTGGGGAGAATCATTAATTAAGACAATTTTCACTCATAACGTGGATTTCTTAAGAGTGTTAAATGAGAGATTTTCAGTTAGAAAGGGCTTTCACTCACTCTTATTCAGAAGGGTTATTTTATGAGAATCACTCCGTCTCACCATCATCATGTCGATAAGGATCCGAGTATTCTCGCAAGCGGTACGACTTTACCAATCTAAGAGGTCTTTATCAGGACCGTAGTGTCGGTTTGGTCAATGGCTTAACAAAGGGGACTCTTCGAGTCGAGGCTATTGAAAGAAAATACTCCACAATTATCTCCGGGTTTACAAGTCAAGAACCCTGCAAAATGAGAAAGAAATAGACTTGCTCGCACTTCTTCGAGCTAAGCTTATAGATATATAAATTCTACGTTAATTCAAGTGCCCTAATCCGAAGACACTTTGCAAGGGAGGTAGCGTAGGCTAGGTTCACGGTTCAAGAAACGAAAGTATATATCAGGCTAAAAGATGTGACTAAGGGTGAGAGTTGGTGATCATCTAGGCATAATCACCGGTTTTCTTCTTTGCCTTGAAGAATTGTCTTCTTGATAGATGTACTATCAGTCTTGAGTTCACCACTTGATTCCTTCGAGACTTGTAAGACCACAACTCCACTGGGATTCATGACTTTGACATGTCATATCTTGACATTTTTTTCTCTAAAGTTCTTCCCCTTTTTTTCGACTTTTCTTTTTTCATGAGCATGGCCTTGCTTTTACCAGGCACACTGTTTTTTTATGCCCCCTAGCTTCCATTTTTTTTAAACTTTTGACACACACTGTCTACAATGCATACATTGGCCAACCACACTTTGGCTTATTTTGACCGAATGACTAACATTTGAACTCTCAAGGTCTTCGTCTTCTATTGGCACTCCGGATATGTTGCATGGACAGTGATGGCTTTTACCTTACCCCAGTATGGGGGATGATCACCAATTGGGTTTTTATGAAATGAAATTACAGGCTCAAGTGGGCTAAGCAATGGATAAAGTGTGTAGGATAGAGAAAGAACCGCTCTTCATCATTCTGAGGCACTTGAATTAATGTTTGAGTTCATTTGCAATAGCAGCACTTGAAGATTGATGCAAGTGTGAGTAAGAAAATTTCTATCCATTTTCCTCACCTTACGATGTCGACTTACCTCCAGTTTAACCCGATGTGGGGTGGTTCTTGACAGGGGTAATTTGAAAAAACTTCTCCAAGTGTTTAGGCTCAAAGTGGCGAAACAATAGATAACCTATATTGTTTAGGATAGAGAAGTGAATTGCCTCTCGTCATTTCGATAGTTGTACCTTTCGCGAGATAACCATTTACCTTGTGGACATGGAATATTTCACTCATCTCACAAGTGTATGAATAGGGGACGGTGTATAGGATATGGCTTGCCTTTCATCATCCCGACACATCTCATTTAGCATACTCAAATAATGCCACATCATTCAATAAATTGTCCATTTGGATCATTCTTAATGAACTTGGTGAGTTAAACAGGTAAATTATCATGCAAAACCCTCTTTCGAAGGATATTAGTATTTTAAATACCTATCGGCTTTAGGCATGCAAAGGTTCATAATTCAAAAATTTCATTAAATGCATGAGAAGCATAACATCCATTTCAAGAACATGTCATCCCTCAACAATATCAAACAAGAAGAGTGTCCTTAAGAATGAGAGTCCTTTAATTACTCTTATTTGGAAAGGATGGACACATGAACACTCCATCTTTGCTTTTGCCCCTGCACAAGAAAATGTGCATGAATTGGATATTAAGCAAATGTGAATTCAGACTCAGAAGATTCCAATTAGAACCATGACATTATCTTTGTTGGATTTGTCAGTCCATTATCATCATCAAAGTTCAACATGCCCCTCAATTCGTCATCCCCTACTGTTGAGCACTCATCTTCACTCTAGCATCATGCCCAAGTAGGTGGTGATCCTTTGCCCTATAGGTTCATCATCAATAGAACTCGATGTGTCAATTCCTCATCACAATAAGCTGGAGAATTATGCTCTGAAACATGAAGTAAATGAGTCAGACAAACAAACATGGTTTATTTGATGCACGCTTTGGAAAGTTTTTTTTTTAAAGCAATGAAATGTTTTAATTTTCGAAAAGTCTTTTTTTGGAGGGAGCATGAGAAAGCCCAGCCCTCAGAATTTCTCCTTGGATGATATTTTCTTTTCATGGTTGGATATCATCACCGGGCTAGTTTAATATACTTTAACATGTCTTCAAAATGAAAACAAACTTGCAATTTCATTGAATAGAATCAAATGAATTACATTATTGAAAGGGAAATGCAAATAATCAAAGCCCTACGAATCAAAACATAAACATGAATTGAAATCCTAGAAAGCAGGAAATCCTAGAAAATACTTGAAATCCTAAAAAGCATGAAAGACTCCTTCGCAGATGAGTATAAAAACAGAAATTTCTCTACTCAATAACAACATCCGTGCTTCCAGCATGGTTGGGTAGAGGGTTCCGCTGGACATTTGGTTGATCACTGCGGAAAGAGAATGCTTTTGTGTCCAAGAGGTCTTGAATTCTATGCTTCAGTACGTAACAATCATCAGTAGAATGACCGACCTCCCCCATATGATACCCACACTTCTTAGAGGAGTCATAACCAGAGAACCGCTCGGGATTCGGGCGTTTCGGCTCACTTGAAAGCAAAATTTTCTTTTGGAGAACAGGTAGAACTTTGGATAACGGCCCTGGCAGAGGCGTGAAGTTCCTTTAGTACCTTGTTACCGACTAGTGAATTGGCGTCCACCTTGTTTGCCAACAGACTGCATTGTCGAGGCAGTGTCACGGCTTTGTTGAGAGTAAGCTACATTCACTTCAGGTGTCGATTCCTTATCCTTCTTGAGGATGAACTTCTTAGTAGAGGTAGCGTGCTCAGTGACCCAACCATCGCGCAGAGCGATCTCAATGCGTTCTCCCGCAGGTATCAACTCAGCTAAAGAATTGAAATTAGAACCCAACATTCAATTACGAAACTCGAACGGTAAAGTCTTCATGAAGGTATCAAGCATCTCCTTCTCAGTCAACTCGGGGGTAATTCGCACAGCTAGAGCTCTCCACCTAGTAGCATAGGCCTTGAAGGTCTCAGTCTTTTTCTTCTCAGTGCGAATCAAATCCTCACGTGACGGAGCCACGTCAATATTGAATTTGTATTGACGAATGAAAGCATCAGACAAATCCTCCCATGTCTTGAGCGAATGAATCTTTTTTCAAAACGAATCATTGTAAGGGGGGTCCGGTTAAGCTATCTTGGAAAGTGTGGATCATGAGTGGCACATTATTAGCATACGGCGCCATCCTCGCTGTGTAGTATTGTAAATGGACCTTAGGACAGGAAAGGCCATCGAACTTATTAAACTCAGGCGCCTTGAACTTCTTAGGGACTTGAACCTTGACAATGTGAGCAAGACCTCGTGAGAATTGATCATCAAAGCCTTGCATTTGACGGAATTTTTCTTCAAGCTTATCAATACGCTCAGCCTCATCACTCTTTGGTGGCTTAGAAGATGCATCGCCCCCATTTGTAATGATCGGACGAGTTTTGTCAGTTAAAGTTGCACCATTCTCGGTCGAGGAAGTGCCAATGGCAACAATTTTTCCTTTATCTTTTGACTCAATAGGAGGAGAGTCATCGGGCAGTACAATCTCTACACTCGGTTGAGCGGGTGCAGACAGTGTGGAAATGCTTGTCTGTAGAGAAGCAACTTGTTTGGTGAGATTCTCGAGCACATTCAGGACTTGCTTCATCTCGGTTTCAAGGACAGCAACACGAGCCTGCTCATTTTGGTCAGTCATTCTTGCTCTTGAGCGAGTACGGATTGGGGAACGTTGACGGTCCGTAATAACCTGATTTAAAGGAAATGAGCCAAATAAGCACATGGTCAAGACAAGGTTGATCCATGACACGCTTTCTAGTCTTTTTCATTCTTCGTTTATTCATAAAAATACTCGTACATGAACGAGACTTTATGGAAAAGTGCTCTAAGCAAAGAAATATAAATAACGCTCTAGACACAACTTAGGAAATAGACGCATCGAGATCCCTAATCATAAAACTAGGAAAATCAAATATTAAGACTCGCTAGAAACTATAAACTAAAAACAAATTCTCTAAATCTTTTTTTTGGTAAAAGAGACGACGGCAAACTTCTTAAGAAAATAATTACCTATGACACATCTAGGAAAATAAAGACATAGATTGAGAATAAATTCTCTAAAAAAGCTTTCTTTCTTTCTTTTTTTTATTTTCAAAGTACTCAATGATTATTACTTTTTTTTAGAGGTGAATTAACTTTTCATTCTCACCATCTTCCGGGTATTGTTCACGCGAGCAATGCTCTCCCCTGTTACTCTCGCGGGTACTATTCACCCGCCGAAGTGAGGCTGTTTTCGGCTGATTCCGGCGGTGGTTGGTGCTGGAATTCGGTGACAAGGTCCCTTGGGCCCCCTTCTCCCTTCCCTCCATCGGAATCCCTCTATTTTTCAGTATAGAGGGCGGATTTGTAGATCTGAGTTTGGTCTGCTGGTGTTCATCGCGGGTACTGTTCACCCGACGGAGTGAGGCGGATTCCGGCTGATTCCGGTGGCAACGGGAGCTGGTTTTTGGAAGCTAGGCACCTTGGGCTCCCTTCTTCCTCCTCTCCAAAGGAATCCGATTCTCTTCCATCATTGAGGGCGGATTACAAGACCTGTAATCGTCCTGCTCGGGTGTTCTTCTTACGCGGGTACTGCTCACCCGACGGATTGGGGCTGACTCTGGCGACTTCTGATAGTGATTGGAGCGGTTTTCTGGAAGCTAAGTTTCGGCCTTACCCTCTACACCTCCCCCAAAGGGCCCGTATTCCACCAGTGCTGAGGTGCGTTTCCTGTTCTGGTACGAACCCCTGTTCTGGATTGTTATTGCGGGTGGGTTGACTGGTAGCAGCTGGATAGAGTTCCTGGGCTAAGCTCTCTCTCTTCATTGTCTTCCTACTGATTGGAATTGGTGACTGTTATATTGAGGTCGCATTTACTTAGGGGACCTGCAGATGCGGTTCTAGTTCTGGGCTGGTGCTGTTGGTTGACCAGTAGGTGTTCGAGTTTTTGTCCCAATGGAGAAGACTATAGAAACCTTATTGCCTGACCCATCCCCTGTTCCAGAGTCTGAACCTCTTCCTATTGCTGCGACCCATCAGGAGGCCATTGGTTCTGATATGAACAACTTAGCAGCTGTCAAAGGTAAATCCTCTGCTGTTTCGAATGAAGCTGATCTGGTTGGTCATAGACCTTTCCTGAAGGGCAACTCTAGCCGTAGCAAGAGTAGAGGTCGTCAAAAGGTTAGGAGCTGCTCTCGTCGACACAATGCTGGTGGATCTAAGCGCTCAGCTTCCAGAGCAAATCCAGCAATGAAACCAGCCGAGGTAGGACAAACTTCTCGTCCTCAAGGCCAGCTTAACCACGCCCCCACTCCTAGAACTTGGGCAAATATTGCCAGGGTACTAACCAAAGGTTATGACCTAGCTTTTACCCCCCTATAGAGGAAAACGGTGAAGTCATAGTGGATATCACTCAAGAAGTTGTAGCTGATCAGAATCCTTTGTGGCTGGAATGCATTGTCGGCCATTTCATTGGGAAGAAAATCCCCTTTAAACTAACGGAGGAAGCTTTTAAAAAAACTTAGGGAGAGCAAATAGTCGATGTGAGACTACATGAAAATGGATTCTATTTCTTTCGTGTTCCGAATGCGGACTTTCGCAGGAAGATAATTGGTATGGGTCCAATATCTATCTTTAGCAGCACCATGGTTCTCCAACAATGGCAACCAAAACTGAAACTTAAGAAGGGTGCTATAGATTCTCTCCCGGTATGGATTAGACTAAGAGATATTCCTTTTTCTCTATGGTCCCCGGCGGGCATTGGTAGGATCGCAAGTGCCATTGGAAAGCCACTCTATGTGGATACTCAAACGGAGCAAATGACTAGGTTTTCCTATGTGCGAGTTTGTGTGGAAATAAAAGCCAACACACCCCGGATGGAAACTGTCAAAATCCGATGGGATGATGAGGTGTTTCCGATCTATGTTGAGTATGAATGGAAACCATTGGCCTGCTCTTCTTGTGGATTATTTGGGCACAAACCTGGCTCAACTGGATATGACTGTGCTTCTGGCCATCCCGATTCTAGGATGGAGAAAACTCTGCATTCTCAAGCTGAAGTCAGACCTGAGACAAACCCTCCACCACAGGAAGCTGAAGGCTGGACTCAAGTCACTAGGAAAAGAAGTACTCCCCCTGCAAGGAAGGTTGCAATTCTGTCCCAACCTGCAGCAAACTCGCTGCTGGTCCCGTCTGTAGAGGAGACGGTGCTGCATTCTGCTTTGGTCTTGGCCTTAAACCAGATGCAACTTACTCCTTCTTTACACCTGGCTCGCGACTTGGATATAGAGGCCCCCTGCCTTCTGTTGCTGATTTTGTTGAAGACCCTGCCCCTATGGGAACTGGTATAGCCTTCACAAAGGACTCGAAGGCAGGCCCTAGCTCTCCCCCTGGGCTATATACAGCAGGCCCTTTGGACCATCAGTTTCCGCATCCTTTATCAACCTCCCGGTCTTCAAATGAAGATTCTGCTGCATCTCTCTCTCCTGTGGATAGACCCAATGCTACAGATGATCCAAAAGAGGTTGATACGATTTGTGCCCCCCCTCCCAATACCCGGTCTCGTGCCTTGGCTTCTTGTGCAAATGAGGAGGCTGCAAATGCCTCGACTGGTGTAATCAACTCACTAGGCCCTGCCAAAGCTTCTGGTCCTCCTTCCTCGAAACAGAAAACTAAGAGGAGGAGACCAAGGACTTCTCACAGATAACCCCCTCGCTTTTTGCTATGTTTTTTGGAATCTGGAATATCAGGGGCCTAGTCGGTCCCCTTAGACAAGCTGAAATCCGGTCCTTCATTAGAAATAACCGGCTATCTTGTATTGGTATCATTGAAACCAAAGCTCAAGCCTCCTTTTTGCTGAGATCTCCATAGGCTTAAATGATAGCTGGCGGTGGATTTCTAACTACGAGTTCACCCCCCTTGGCAGAATCTGGTTTGGATGGGACCCGAATGAGATTGAAATGACTCTCATCCACTCTTCTGGACAATTGATTCATATGCAGCTATCTCTTTTGATTTTGAGGAAATCTTGCCTCCTCTCTGTTGTATATGGGGAACACACTTTTGTCCTTCGGCGATCTCTATGGTCTGACCTCATTAGGCTCTCTTCATGTGACCTTCCATGGATTGTTGCAGGAGACTTCAATGCCATCAAAGATCTGCAGGACAGAGTGGGTAGCACAACTCCGTGGATCCCGGCTTTCGATGAATTCGGTGACTGCCTCAACCAAGCTGGACTGGAAGACCTTTGATATGTGGGGTGTAGATTCACATGGTCTCACTCCTTTGGTAATAATAGGAAACTTCGCAAAATAGATCGGGTCCTCATCAACAACCTTTGGTCCCAGCACTTCTCCTTCTCGGAAGCATCCTTCCTTGTCCCAGGTATTTCCGATCACACCCCCATGGTGATTAAAATCTCCCCACCACAAAGCTCCAGGAAACCCTTTAAGTTCTTCAATTTCTGGGCTTCCCATCCTAAATTCTTGGAACTAGTTGCCCAAGTATGGGACACTCGAATGGAAGGCACACACATGTACATTATCTGCTCCAAACTTAGATTGCTTAAAGCGAAGCTGAAACAATTAAACAAAAATTCCTTCTCGGCTATATCTACAAGGACAGAACAGGCCAGAGCGAACCTTTATGCTGTTCAGTCAGCATTGGAGCAATCCCCTTTTGACCAGAACTTGCGTAATAGTGAAATGGATCTCCTTCGCTCCTTCTCCTCACTGAGATTGCAAGAGGAATCCTTTCTTCGTCAGAAATCCAGGATCCGCTGGCTTAAAGAAGGTGACCACAACACTAAGTTCTTCCATCACTTCGTCAACAAAAGGCACTTGCATAATCGTATTCTCTCAGTATCCACAAGGGATGGGGTTCTATTATCAGACCCTTTAGAGGTCAGAAATCACATTGTTTCCCACTTCCAGGTGCTTCTTAATGGAAACTCTGCTTCTACCCAGTCATCTATCAATGAAATAGGTGACTTCATTGGTCAGGTCCTTGACGAAAACCACAGAAACTACTTAGCGCAACCAGTCTCCGATGGGGAAATCCAGGCTACACTTTTTTCGTTAGCTAGAGGAAAAGCCCCTGGACCATATGGCTATAATGTTGACTTCTTTAAATTCTCTTGGGATATCATTGGGCCCTCTACCCTAAAGGCGGTGAGAGACTTCTTCGAGACTGGAAGCATGCTTAAGGAATTAAACAGCACCATTCTAACTCTTGTACCGAAATCTCCCAATGCCTCAACTGTTTCCGACTTTCGACCGATTGCATGCTGCAATACACTCTATAAATGCATATCTAAAATCTTGGCGAGGCGTATTGCACACATTCTACCGGCCTTGATCAGCCCGTCCTAAACGGCTTTCGTCAAGGGTCGCAGAATTAGTGACAATATCATGATCGCACAAGAGTTGTTTGTGGACTTCCACCATGAGACTTACCGACCGAAATGTGCCATCAAAGTGGACTTCCAAAAGGCCTTTGACACAGTTGACTGGAATTTCTTAGAGAAGACACTCAAGGCCTTCAAATTTCCAGACTTTTTCATCAAGTTGATTATGACTTGTGTATCTACAGCCAAATTCTCCGTTTCTATTAATGGGGAACTTCATGGATATTTTTCTAGTAGCCGAGGCATACGGCAAGGAGATCCGCTCTCGCCGTACCTCTTCATCCTCATTATGGAAATCCTTTCTGGCATTCTTCAGTCAAAATCAAACTCTCCGGAATTTCATTGGTTTTGGCGCTGCAAAAAGACCCGCATTTCCCATCTCTTCTTTGCGGATGATGTTCTCCTTTTTTCTGAATCTCACTTGAGGTCCGCTGAATTAATCAAGGAGTCCCTTGATCTTTTCTCCAGTTGGTCTGGGCTTCGACCGAATAGTAGTAAAAGCAGCATTTACCTCTCGGGGGGGACTACGGCCCTGCATGACCAGCTGCTCCAATGTCTTGGCTTTCAACTAGGCTCACTCCCCTTTCGTTACCTAGGGGTGCCAGTCATTTCATCCAGGCTTCGGAAAGAGGATTGTAAAATCCTAATTGACTCAATTACGGCTAGGGCTCGCTCTTGGGCCCAAAGGTTCCTATCCTTTGGGGGAGACTTCAGCTCATTAAATCAGTCTTACACTCCATCCAGGTGTATTGGGCTTCTATCTTCTCCCTCCCAAAATCTGTTTTACATAGTATTGAGACTATTTTGAGATAGTTTCTCTGGAAGGGTCCTACTCTCGGGTTTGGGGGAGCAAAGGTAGGCTGGAATAATGTCTGTCTTCCCAAAGAAGAAGGAGGGCTTGGTATTCGGCGCCTTGAAGAATATAATAGAGCTATGACTCTAAAACACATATGGCTTCTTTTCTCTGACAAAGAATCCATGTGGTGCAAATGGATTCATTCCAACTTCTTAAAATCTAATTTTTGGAGGGTTTCCAAGCCTACGTTCTGCTCTTGGACTTGGAAGAAGATCCTAGACTTGCGCATCTCAACCCAAGCTCTTTTTCGGTGGAAGATAGGCAATGGTCAATCCGTTTCACTTTGGTTTGACTGGTGGCACAGTAGAGGACCTCTCTATCATATCTTTAGTGATGTAGAAATATACCAGTCGCGGATACCCAGGGACACCTCGGTTCGGAAGTTCTTTGATTGCTCCTAGCAACCCTTATCCGTACTTGACATCATCCTCAGTTGGATCGAACCACCACCTCTCTTCGATGATAACATTCCCGATAAACTGATTTGGACTCCACATTCTTCCGCCTCCTTTTCGGTTGCATCGGCTTGGAATCACATCAGAAGAAAGAGTCGCATAGTCCCTTGGCACTCCTTCATTTGGGACCACCACATCGCACCACGCCATGCTTTTCTCTTGTGGATAGTCTCTCTCAACCGGCTTCCTTCCCAGGTCCTTCTCCTCCAAAACCGAAGAATTGACACTGCTTTGTGTGCTTTCTGCGGAACTACACCGGATACGGTCAATCACCTTTTCTTTGATTGCCCCACTACAAATAGGTTGGCTTCCTTTTGGGCTACCAAATGCAATCTCCCTTGGCGCAACCGTCCATGGCAAGATCATATCTTATGGGCTATGAAAGTCTGCGGTGGTCCTTCCTTTGCACATAGCCTTTCTAGGTTCTCCTTTGGAGCTCTAGTCCATATTATTTGGACCGAAAGGAACAACGCTATTTTCGGAACAAGAGCGTTTACATCCCGGGTATGCGCAAACATCTCATCAAGGTCATGAAAGATAGCCATTTCCATGGGGAGAGTTCAGGATACCCCTAGGAACTGTATCTTCCAAAGCAAATGGGGCCTCCCTCCCTCAATCTTTGAAGTGGATCGGACATCTTTGTAATTCGATCTCCTAGTTCCGTTTGTTTCGTTTCATGTATAGTTTCGCTGGACCCCTCTTGACCCCTTTGGACAGCTCTATGTCCTTTTCGGGTCAGGAGCTGGTTTGAGCTTTAGCTTGTATTTGGTGTTTTGAAAAGTTATACATTCTTACCTTACCAAAAAAAATGATTATTACTTTTAAATTAAAAACCCACCTAGACCTATCATGGACCGACTCGAAAAATGCAATAACTAAATAAATTGCAAAAAGGAGAGTTCAGAAGACTTACTTTACCCGGTAGGACCATGGCAATCACATAGACATGCGCATGAAATGTAAGGTTCGATATCTATCTAGACTCTGGCTCACAAAGTGAAGACGCGAGGATTACCGGGCTGAACCAGTCATGGTTGTGGTTAGGTCGGGGTTCCCCTGACTCCGGCTTAGTCAAGGAGCCGACCCGGGTTGCAAAGGGTGCAACCGTGGTGGGAACTCAATGACACTGTGAAAGAACTTTCGGGACCAAGGAGGGCGACCCATGCCACGCGGGTGTGGTCGGGGTATCCGCTGTCTCAGTACCATCCTAAACCTGTGCCGCCCGGGTCCGGCAGCGGGTAGTGTGTGCGGTGTAGTGTAAATGCAAGGCATGCACAACAGGTTATATCATACAGCGCTTCGTGCATAAAATAAACCATTCATCCAAACACCTCTCTACAAAAACAATGGTTAACAATCACGCCTCCCCTTATACCTCCAATTCTGCAAAAACATTTAACACCTAAAATGTTAGAGACGTACCTGGGATCCTCGCTGCCAAGCAAAAAAAATATTTTTTGAAAAGAAAAACTGGCCTAAGTCCACTAAGAGTTTTAACTCAAGTCCCCAGCGGAGTCGCCAAGCTGTCGCAACCTAAAATTTTCTCAGGCTAATGGATTGTTAAGGCTAAGCTTAACTCGGGCCCTCCCAAGCCCTACCAATTCGCAACTTAGGGTTTAAGTTTTTAACATGCAAAAGTTTTCATGCTCGGAGTCGCCACTAATCTATTTGTGGTAGGTCGATTAGAAACCTAAATAAAACATAGGGAGATATGTTTTATTCCTACGAACCAGAGATTCTAAGCTCGGGGACTTGATTACGCTAGACCTAGTCTAACGCCCTTTCGGTACCTTTTCTTTTCAAAAAATGTTTTGGCAGATAGTTTGGATTCATTTTAACTTAGTCACTAGCATGTGAGGTGATCATGCGGGTGCGCAAACCACCAAAGTAACACCTAATAATCAAAACATTAAATAAATTGCAAGATTGGGAGAATTACTTACCTCGAAGCAACGTAAGCATCTGCATTGTTAGCTAGAAAATCACATCAACAATCCTAATATGATTTCTAATTAACAAGCAGTTCACTCAATATTTTTTAGGATTTTCACTTATTTAAATGAAAACTAACCTATATGTAATGACGTGCAAAAATTAACATGCGATTAATGCAGCCTAACATGCAAACTATATGTCATGCGACGACGTGACCTAATTCTAATGACGGACAAATGATTTATTTTTGGTATTTTCAAATAAAATTCGAAATTAAAAATTACTCAAATTAACATGCAATCTATCTTAGAGAAAATGATTTGATCTACCCTAAAGTGATTCTTTTTTTGGGATTTTTATTAAAATTCGAAATTATTAAATATCCTAAATAATCCACTAAGATTAAAACAATCTCTAATTTAAACTAGGAAATATGCTACCCTAAATCCCAATTTAAATCAAATAATTATCTTATTCTTTTGGATATATTTAAGATTCCTTAAGCATGCAAAATTTCTAATTTAAATCCTAACTAACATAGTTTTTTTTATTTTCTTTATTTAAAATGAAAACAATTAAATAAAGATAACAACCACGTTCAAACAATCCACGCAATCCGCAAGATTCTTCTTATCATATTCAAATTAGGCAAAGAAATCAAACTAACGGTCATATCTATAGGGTTATAGATATCGACGGAAAGCTAATTGTTCAAATTTAGAAAGCAAATAAAATCTATTATCATATCCAAATGATTATGGATAAGATAACGATTTTCCATATCGCCGCGTATCGTACCTTATGGATAAAGTCGGATAGTCGTCCAGATACGTTGCCAAATTAGGAATAATTCCTAATTTTGAGTGTTTTAGAATATTGCGGATAGAACAAACAATATCCCTAAGATCTAGCAATCCACCGAATATTCACTGAATATTTAAAACACCTAAACTAGGAATTTAAAATATTCTACAACAACATTAGATATCAATCGTACCTAATTTGGTGGATATTTCCAAATTTGAATCGCCGGGATTGCGGATCGAGACCGGGTGGAGCAGACGGCAGGCGGGTGGCTGACGGCAGGTGAGGCCATAGGACTTATGACTGATTGGAGAGCTCGCGGAGGGACCTCAAATGAGCTCTAGGAGACTGGACTAGTAGTCTCGGTGTGCAGCTGCTCATTGTGAGGGGACTCGTAGCGATGCTCACAGCTCTCGAAGAGAAGTCTCGGATCTTCAAAGCTCAGATCAGTGGGGGTGCAAGAATAAAAAGGAAAAGAATAATAATGGAATGCAAATATTGGATATTGATGAAGAATCAGCCTCCCCTTTTTTTGTCTTCTTCTCCTCAACAACTTATATTGACCCCGTGAAGAAGCTAAGTGAAGTATGGATGACCAGTGCACTCCGTCACGAACGTCTTCTTCCTCGTGTACCGTGGGTGTTGCCGAGGAAGCAACACTAGCCTCCCTCTCTATTTTTTGCGGTGATCGTCGCAGTGGTGGCTCGCAAGATTGGCGACGATGAGGAGTGGTGAAGACGGTGCGGTCGCAAGGCGGCGCAGCAGTGGGGCGAGCACGTGCACGAGCAACTCTCTCTCTTCCTCTTGTTCTTGCTCACGTGTCTCACTCTTGCTCTCAAGAATTGTCTTCTGGAAATTATGAGAGTTCCCCCCATGATTATGACGCATAACGACATATTTATATGACAATCCTAGGTTAATTGGCCGGGCTTCCTAGTCCTAATGGGCTTTGACTTAGGCTTTATCATTTAATTTTCACTTAATTCCAAATGGGCTAAATTAATTCAGGTTGATTTAAGCTCAAATTAAAACAACCAAAGCCTTTTAGACTTGTGAATTTCAATTTGGCCCCCCAATCCTTGAGTGAGCCGAGTGCTCGAGCTCAATTTACGCGATAAATTTTCAGTTTTCTCGCCACCGCCAGTCCGATACGGAATGCAACTAACCTATATGAACTTAAATTATATGCTATGCAATTCTAATATTTTTGTTTAGGGGTTAAAATTTAATCCCTAATTTTCTATGCAATGAACGACTAATTAGATCGCCAAAATTTAGGTGTCAATAATGAGTTGGACGATGTCGACTAATTGCAAGCTGAAATGAAGGCTTTAGCATCTCTGGCCAACCATTTGAAGAAGGAAGTTCGAAGGATGAAAATTGAAAGAAAGTGTTATCGATTATTGATTGTGTTATTGATATTTTTTATAGCCTATTTTATGGTCAAATGTAATATTAGTGATGAACAAAAGTTTCTTAGTCTACCATAATTTAAGATAGGCTTGTACTATGTACTTGTATTTGGCAGTTTGTAGCTATGGTTGTATTATTAGTTTGCTGCAATTTATGTATGTAACAAGAGGTTTGCTGCAATATATGACAAATGGAATGTTGGAATTTATTGGTTCTCAATCTTGAGTTGCTTAGTATTTTATTGCTGCATATTTTGATGCAGTTTTGCCTCATTGGCAGCAAATTTTGCTGCATATTTTTGCTCATTTGCTGTCATTTGCTGCACTTCCTCATTTGTTGCATATTTTTGCTCATTTGTTATACTTCCTCATTTGCTGCATATTTTTGCTCATTTGCTATACTTTCTTATTTGCTGCATATTCACTTGCTCATTTGTTGCATTTTTTCATTTGGTTAGATGGTTGCATATTATGAAGGAAGGCTCACTACTGGAAAATAAGGTGCTGCAAGTACTGTAACTCTACGTAGCAGCAAATCATGGAGTCGTCACCAGTTCAGCAGTTGACATTTTAGTCCCAAATATTTATAATCGTGATCACTTAAGTGCCAGTCGTGATTCAAAAGTGATCACTTAAGTGTCAGTCGTGGTTCAAAAGTGAACACTTAAGTGCCAATTGTGACCGAAAGTGGATCACTTAAGTGTCATGCCGTGTGTTTCTTTGAAAAGGGGAGACTTTGGTTCCAACAAACCAATCTTTAAACCAGATCATTCCAGGATCAAAGCAGTTACTGTACTAATACTGCTCACCAGCACCAAATCGCCCTAAACCACTCATAAACTAGTTCAAACAGCTCCTAAACCATATTCAATCACTAGCACGAAACGGCCCCCAAACCATTTCAAAAAACCAGTTCAAAATGCTTGCACCAGCACGTGTTAGCGTGCTGGTGCAAGCACCATACTGCACTCCCAAACATGACAAAATCAGGAACTGCCATACTGCACTCCCAAACAATACAAAATCAGCAATTGGTACAAATACCATACTGCACTTTCAAACATCACAAAATCAGCAGCTGGTGCAAGCACTATACTGCACCTGAAAATAGCACAAAAAACCAGCAATAGCAGTACCAATTCCCATCCTCCTCAGCAACTGCATTTCAGTGTCAAACAGCACATACTGAACAAGTTTTTTTGAATATTAGCTTACTGGTGTAACTTGCAAGTACCCCACTACACCAGTACTATATTAAAACAGAACAAACACGTGTGCAAAAATATGAAAATCATAACCACCTTAACCATGGTAAACATCGAATTTAATCTTTATGCAAATGGAGCTGCTTCTTCTTGAACGGCTTGAGCTGCATCTTCTTCAACAGCTAAAGCACCTTTTTCTTGAACCACTCCAACTGCATCTTTTTCAACTGCCGGACCAGTAGGTTGTTCTACTAGCCTTCTTGCTCGAGATTTCTTCTTTGGCGCAGCAACTGTCTTCCTCTTACTGGTGTTGGTGGCTGTTTTAGAGTCGTCAGCATGTGATAATTGATCATGAATTAGTGTTGGGTTCTTTGTTAGTGGCCGTTTACGAACACTCTTCTCTGTAGCCACCCTTCTTCTCTTCGAACCAACCACTTACGACATTGGTTGGGTTTTTTTTTTGTGCAGCCCTTGACTCTTGGCTTGGACCAACTTGAGATATGAGAACCTCTGAACTCCTCCCAAGCTACAACAACGTAATCATAGATGAGAAGAAGCAATATTGTCATGAAAGTGAAAAACTCAAAATTGAAATGCATGAGATGTACAAAATTTACATGCAAAACAGTCATTCCAGTATCCAAGTTCGTATAAATTCCATAACCATATTACCTTAATCTTTTACCGAGGACCCCTCTTGTTTGATATGGTGCCTCACTTTGATAAACCTGAGCTACTTGTTCAGTTGGTTTTCTTCTCACCTGACAAGGACAAAACAATGTCAACTAAAGTCAAAGTCTGTTTACCAAAGATTAATACAAATACATATACTATATGGCTTACTGGATATTTTCTCTATCACGCCCCGAACCCTACGGCACGCAACATTCCTACCTTGGTCGATATGCTCGCGACGTTCTAGGAAGCGTCGCCGACCTAATGCCCAAGCAGAGAGCAAAGCACAAGCGAAAGTGATAAATAAACAAACCCTGACAATATAATTACGAGCCAAGGATAGCCAAGTATACAACCATCACGGCTAAAAATATATACATACTTTATATTACTATTGAAAACCCCTTTTTTACAACATTCATTTACAACTGTCACAAGATACAAGCCGACATCTAAACATTCAACAGCCACTGAATCAAAAAGGGAAGTGGCTAGGGAGGTCAAACTAACTCAGAAAGAGGGCTACAGTCAAAAAGTCGCCGGCCCTCGCTGGTTGCTATGGCTCAGGATAACCCTAAGGCTCCCAGTTTGGATCTGAGGACTCTGTAGGATCATCTGACAACTCCTCGGAAGCATCCTCACTAGACCCTGACTCCTCTGACTCCATCTCTAACTCTGGATCGAGGTACCATCCTAACTCCTCATCCGAACCTATCTCCACGTCCGATCCTACTTCGGCTACTTCTCTGTCCTGCACTGGGTCTAACTCAATGGCTTCCGGCTCAACGTCGTCTTGATGGTCTATGGGCTCTGGATCTGCATACACCATCTCGGGCTCCTCAGCCTCCTCGTCCATAGTAGTAGGTCCGTCCACAGTCTCGTCCTGGATGCTCCAATCCGATGGAGATGGATGATCTAGAATCTCACCATCAGCCATCTACGGAATCATCACGTCGTTCTCATCCAAAGGAACATCAAAAGTCCTGAGAGGGGGTCCAGTCTCTCCATCGG
This sequence comes from Syzygium malaccense, assembly GCA_031216405.1. Classification (NCBI taxonomy): domain Eukaryota; kingdom Viridiplantae; phylum Streptophyta; class Magnoliopsida; order Myrtales; family Myrtaceae; genus Syzygium; species Syzygium malaccense. The sequence continues at coordinate 10,742,046 of CM062258.1, read as the reverse complement.
CTCTTCTATAGTACCAGGCCACGTACTTCTCGATATGGTAGTATGACTCTTCCACATTCACAAATAATACTGAATTATATCTCACATAGGCTGCCCCATCCCCGCAGGGGTGTATACTCAAAGTCCGCTGAATCATGTACGGTATCCCAAAAAGAGGTGACGGCCTTAGCATCCTTACGGCTGGGGTTATGAAAAGAGTGGGTTTATACAATAATGAGACGAATCTCAGCGAGTATAACCCCTAAACCTAGGCTAGGCTAACATGCATTCTCCTGATAGGCATATCACAACCAACATAGCAATACAAATCGCAATCATCCTCCGACCTGGGCCCTCGGGCCCCGATCACTTACCTGGCTGACCCTGCAGGTTAAACATCTCAATATAATGATCAATTCACATACACGAACACGCTATTCATACGTACGTCATATGCAAGCTCACGCTCATCAGTGTTCGCATCACATGCCATTCATCGAGTCTCGCATACTCGCACACTGGCCCATGCATTCTTATGCATGCATATGCTATCATCATGCCATACTCATGTCTCGGCTCACTAGCCCACACTAGCATACTGGCAAATGCTCAATTTATCATTTAATACGACCCGCGTAAAAACGCATCAAATCCTTTTCTTAAACACAACACTCCGTGGCCAGCGTTAAAAAGCCCCAGGCCCAGTGTCTCTAGTCTGCTACAAAGTGCATGAGGCGCAATACTGATCTCGTTACGAACCAAAGCCTGCTTCAAAGTGCATGAGGCTGGTCATCTTCCGGACATACCGGGCATCGTCCTGCTACAAAATGCATGAGGACGGCACACCCCGCGTAACACGCATTAGGGCGAAATGTGATTACACATACACACAGCCAGTTATTATCTGAACCCCGCGTAAAACGTATCAGGGCATAATTAGGTGATAACATACTCATAGCAGGCACACATTCTCGCACAATTTTGTCACATGCCTCACATTAGGCATACACAATGCGTGACCATGCAATGCATCACAATGCACCATGAGCATCAAGTATAATTCAGGCACTCAATCAAATTAATATCACCACACGGTGCCTAAATCATAAACAGCATGCTCACTTGACCAACTATTACCGTGCGGCCCAATACACACTTCATAATTCAATACTCCGTACAAGCCATCAATTGGCCAATCGCACTATGCACGGTTCGGCCACACGAACACACGGCATGTCATAACACAATTGAGCACAAATCAGCCATCAAGCAATCAATCCGGCAATTCCCGGCGATACAACATAGACCTCAATTGGCCAATTTCAGCCCGCCAATATTCCAACATGAACAGCCACTAGTTGGCATGTCCTCGGCCTCAAAATCACCTTCAATTCAGCCTATAGGTCCATCACCATCCACATATCAATAACCTCCACCAAATGGGTTCACCAAATCCTCCTAGCACGCACTAAAATACCGAATCCGTCTAGAAAATGCACACTAGTCCTAATCCGGGTTTAGGAGGTTTACTCAACTAAATTTTAAACCACGACGACGAGGAACGGCGGCCGATCACCGGTGGACAGTGGAACCGTTGGCGGCGTTCCCGGCGAGCGGCGATGCACGGCGGCGGCTCTCCGGACGATGACCGGCGGTCGGCGATCCGGCGATATTCCTCACGGCCGGGGCTGATCGGCGGTCTAAGGAGGAGAGAGAAAGGCTGAGATGGTGGTGGTGAGGTGAGATGGTGAGGCTGGTGGTGATGGCGCACAACGGACGGCACGGCGGCGCTGCTTCCCTGCGACGCACGGCGGTCGGTGATCCCTTGGTGGCGCGCTCGAACGGCGAAGAAGGAGAGAAAGGAAGGGAGAGAGGATAAGGCGGTGGTGGTGGCGGGGACGGTGAGGCGAGGTGGCGCGGCTGCTGGTGCGACTCCGGTGACGGGCGGTGTGCAGCCGAGGGAGCTCTGGCGTGGCTGATCACGGTGAAGGAAATGGCGTGGAGGGGGAACGGCGTGGAAGGAGAGAGGGAGAGAATGGCCGGTCCAAGGGGGGGTCCAAGGGGTCAAAAGAGTCCTTAGTGGAGTCCAAGTGTTACTAATCTAGCCCACTTGACCATAATGCCCCTAATCCAAGGGCCCTTAGTTCTTCTGATCCAATAATAGAGGGGTAACATGGTAAATGGGTCCAATAATTGAGATAAATCCAAAATTAATTAATTCCTTAATTTTCTCCAAAATTCGAAACCGAAATTGGCTTAGGGGCAAAATGGTCATTTTTCTGATCCCGAGTCGAAATTTCATTTTTCGCCCGTACCAACCCAAAATATGTGTGGCCAACATAATATGGCGTCGGAATCGCGAAAATAGTCGCACAAGCCTTCAAAAATCGACATCGAAGTCTAAGTCCAATTTCGTGACCAAAACTCGCTAAATTTCCAATTCAAGGTCTCTCACTAACGGGCGGCTGTGTAGAGATTACGCGTATCGACCTAGGGTTATTCGAATCATGACGGTCACTATCATTGAGAGAATGAAAAATTATCACTAGTCCCAGAGGCCACAATCGTTCGGTTTAAGTTCAGGACTGGTTAGCCACGTGCACTTTCGGTAGTGCAGAATCACCTGCGATCCGATTGTACATCGTTGGCCTTGACCAAACCAAATCCATTACTTTTCCTAAGATCGGCCCGCATCGGTCCAAAATATTCGCTCATCATTTCTCATGATCGGTGTCCGATCCACTATCGGGTCCCTGATCCACATACCGTTCCCTAGTTAGCCATATCCCATTGGTTAGTATTCCGAGAGTGATCAGCTCTAGACGAGACTCACTAAAATGAAATACGAAATAATGTCAATTTTATTAATCCCGAAATTACATCGAAATCCAGGCTGTTACATTCTCCTAGCCTATGCAACAGTCGAGGAGGAGGTTGTCCTTAAACTTAGGCCTCCAGTTGGCTCTTCAGCTGGTTCTTAAACTTGGCCTTCAGCAGGCCCTTCAGCTAGACAATCAACATGCCTATCAGCTGGCCCCCAGCAGGTATTTCAGCAGCCCCTTCAGCAAGCCCTTCAGCTGGTTCTTATGCTGGCGCTACACTTGATCCAATTTGAGTCCCTACACTTGGCTGTTGAAGCAACATCAGTTACTTCTTCAAATGACAGTCACTTTTGTTGTGACTTTCCTCACGACAATATGAGCATCTCACCTTTGCACCTTACATGCTCATCTTCTTACTTCCAGGCTCTCATTCTTGCTTTCTTCGTCTCCTTTTAAGCCTTCCTATTTGCTTCTTAAGTGGCAAAGGATAAGGGCTTCATGATTTGTCGGCTCCTAGAATTTTGTACTTCTAATAAGCTGCATCATGTACTGGTGTGACATACTGAAAATTTTGTCCATTTGGGATTTATAAAATGCTTAGTTTTATGAACGTATTCATAGTTAGTTCTCACCCGGAACTGATTATTCCCGGGATATTAACCATTAGGGAAAGGCTAATTATGGATTTAAATTTGTGCGACTAAGAGAAAATTTGGTCGTGAATTGATTTTCGATCATAAAATCGCCGATGTGACATTTTGAGCCACTGTTGGCCGATCCAAGGATAGCCGGGGGTCAGTTCGCCATTGTCATAGTAGTGGATCGCGGGTGATTCCGTTGGACTACGAAATAAACTGACGAATAATCTTGAACCTATACTAAACGATCGTGCCCCTCGGATCTAGCGGTCGATCCTCGCGATTTAAATGACAACCGAAGTCGTCACGAACCGAATAAACTTGCACGTGACTCGATTTATTATCAGTCACGGATCGAATATGTGAATTCCCCCAAAAAGCCACCCGTTAGTTTGAGAAACGCTCGAGTTGCGTTTAATAAAATTTAATTATTTAATTGAGCTCAAATTAGACATCGGAAAATTAGGAAGTCACGACGAGATGTTAGGACGACGTTGTGGTTGGAACGTGCAATTTTGGATTTTCTCGAATTCTTCAGAAAAATTCAATTTCGGCAAGAAAATGGAAAAGTGACCATTTTACCGTTGGGAATTTATAAAGGGCAAGTTTTAAGAGGGAATGACATTTTGGTCATTTTGCCCTAATTTTTGAGTTGGACATTTTTGCCCTTGGAATTTTGTGAAATTCCCAAATTGCCCTTGGATATTTTTGGAAAAGATTTGATCTCGGCCGTCGATCTCAGGATAAGAACGAATCTTGGCCGTTGATTGAAAAGTAGAGAGAGGGGCAAGATGGTCATTTTGGCCATAAAGGGAATTCAATTATTGGGTGCATTATTTAAACTCATTTTCTCTCTCTCACCTCTCATTTCTCTCCCCTCCCTCACGGCAAACTCTCTCTCTCCCCTCTTCCCCTCACTGTGATCATCACCACCCGCTAAGGACACCACTCGTCGCCGTCGCCGAGACGCTCGCCACCGCCATGTGTTGCCGTGAGCCGCCAATCAGCCTATCCCCCTTTCCACTCTAGCCGAGTTAGCCTAGAGTTCGGGTAAGTTGCCCCCTCAACCCTATTTAGGATATCGGGTATTAACGGACTCGTTTAGGTACGGTTTAGGGTAGTTTAGGGATTGATGGAAGTGATTGTAAATGGATTAGAGGAGAGCTTGATCCCTTGTTGTGTTTATGGATGTTCAGGTGGCTGGTGGATGATAGTTTGGATATGGTGGAATGAGTTTTGGCGGTTGAAATTCAGTAGAAATCAATTAGGATTTGAATCCTTGAGGTTTGGTGTGATTCTCGGATTCGCTGTTACTATATCCGTACCGTTTGCTATTTTTGTGGAGAATTGTGTGGGCCGAATTTGAGGAAGTTTTCTTTATAAAAGTTGCTCTCAACATCTTGAAGTATAACATATTTTAAATTTGAAATTTTTGGAGGTCATTTGGGTCATACGAAAACCCATTTTCAGATCGTATTAAAACTACCCGGAACACTATTCATCCCAACCTTCTTGTCTTGCCGAATTTTTATAAAATTTTTCAGATCTATTTTCAATAAACTTCCTTCACAAAAGTTGTTTGCGAATTTCATTTCTATAACATATAAAAATTTCAAAGCTTTTCAAGGTGATTTATGTGTTTTGAAGAAATGTATTTTGAGGACAAAATAGTCAGTTAGAGCGAACTGATTTTGGTCTGATTTCGAGGGACAAAAAGGTATGGTTGCAGATTGAACCGGATTTCGTATTCTTCATAAGAAATGTTTACCAAGATGTTTTTTATGATATATTCAAAATTTATAATTTTTGGAGTTCGTTTACTATTTATTTGGATGGGATTTCGGTCACTGTGTGAACTGCCCAGATTTACCCTGATTCTATGAATGTTCATTTTTATGAGCGGAATGGTGGGGGTGTCGAGGTTGAATAGTTGCTGCCCTTGTGACTGGAATTGATTCTTGAATGTGTGTTATATGAGTTGATTTGAGGATAAAATGAGGATGTTTTGGGGCTGGAGTGAGACTGAATAGAGTGTCGGACGTTGTGGGATAGAATTGACGAGCTTAGGGCTCGATTTAAGGCAAATGGTGTCGGTTTGGTGTGTGGTAGTGTAGCTGGATCGTGGTGTTTAATATGGTTGGAAATGAGTTTGGAAATGTCGAATTTATGCCTATGAACGTGGTTGTGTTTGTGGGCCCGTGAGTGGCCTTGTGTATTTGTTGTACCGTGATTTGATGGATTGAAATGTGTTTTGTTATGTGTACGTTCGAGCCTAATTGAATTAATTGTCAATTAACCATGTTGAATGCTTAGTAAGCATGAGAAATGTGTGTGAATTGATGAGTGCACGGGCCATGTGTATTTGGCCAATTTATTGGCAAGTGAATGTTAAGCATGTGAATGAGCAAGAGATTATGTGTGGTGTGGCATGTGTGACCGTGGAAATCCCTAAGGTGATACCATTACGCGGGGAATCGTATCGTCCTAAGGCGTGTACTTTAACGCGGGACGATGTTCGGTATTATCGGAGGACGGCCAACCCAAGGCATGTACTTCAGCGCAGGTTGTGCCATAAGTAGTAGATGTTATGCCTGAAGCGTGCACTGTAACGCAAGCAAGAGACATGGCCTGAGGCGTGTACTGTAATGCGGGCCCTGAAGTGTTGTTATGAGTTGTTTGTCATGTTTGTCTGGAGGTACGTGATAGCCTAGGTGGGGTTTAGGGTGTGTGCTTATTGAGATGTGATCTCATGGTTGTTTCAACCAATAATTTCAGAACCCAAGCCTGAGCAATGAATCTTCCTCCGCCGCCGCAACGTTTGGGATATCGATGCACATCGACCATAAGGTGGTAGAGTACCCAACAGACGAGCAAAAGGTTCAGAGGGATTCAGACTTAGATTCCGGGAGAGACGGAATCAGAGTGGACGCCTTCTAGTGGGCGTCAGGGATAGTTTTAGGGTCATAGTAACTCTTTTGGAATGTTCCATTTTTTAAGATAGGATATACCCAGGCTGCTGATCTTTTTGAACGTCGGTGGTGCAGGATACTCGGTGTGCATGTAAATTATGGTATGGGTTGTATACGGTGGATATTGTATAAAGTTGGATAAGTATTGGATGTTTATTCTCCCTTGTACCCTAGTTAATTATTGTCCGGGTATTTGTGGCTTTCACTGGTTGATTTAACTCTCTGATAAAATGAAATGAGGTCGATGATTTTCTGGGACGTCGGAATATTCGACCAGAAAAAGGATGTTACGAGCTCGATGGGGTTCGGGGCGTGACGATTGGTATGTAGCAAGATATGTGCTTTTGTGGTAGCAACCATGTAGGTTTTCCTCGGGATTTTGGTACTTCGCTTAGATGGCACAAATGGTATGTGCACAAGAAATTTCAAAAAGTTGCTAAGCTCGATATAAGCACTTTCTTTTGTCCAATTGGACAACATACTTGTCTGTCTTTTCCATGATCTCATAGCTATCATCTCCATTCCAGCTAGGATGACAGAACCTACTACTCACCAAGTTGTCATCCAATCTTTTAGCAATTCTAGGACCACACTGTCTAGTCTACTTCGCAGCCTCATCTCTTTATTTTTGCAGCCTTGTCATGATTATCACTCGAATATCCTCAAGTATGCTGATGATTGGTTTGCACCTCACCTCTAAAATTCTGCCATTGAAGGCTTTACTGAGATTATTATCGATGATATCACTCTTGAATTCTTCACTAAAGAAGGCCTTGCACCAATGCTTGGGTTCAGTTTGAAAAAGTGCTTCATAACCGTCTTTCGTCAAATCAAGCAGCTGCTGTTTGTGAATTCTAAAATCAGCTATGTTAGTGCTCTTAGCTATCATCCAAAATTACTTCTGTAGTTTCTCCCCTTTGTAGATCTTTGCTCAGTTTGCATATATGTGCCTCGTACACATCCTATGTTCAGCAAATGGCATCAACTCAGCTAGAGTAGGAAGAAGTCCCTACAAGAATTCATACATCAAGACATTAATAAAGACATGTGCAAGATAAAATATGTCATAAATTTTGTTTGTGCAGTTGCACTAGCATTACCTTTTGTTGGTCGCTCATGAATGCCCAACCTTCTCCATTAGTGATCTCAAGGTCTGTCATTAAATTTTTCAAGAACCACGACCAAGTGTCCTTGCTCTCTACCTTCACAACAACCCAAACAATTGGAAACATCTGGTTATTACCATCCCTCTCAATGGCAGCCAACAATTCTCCCTTGCACACGCCCTTCAAGAAATATCCATCTAACCCTATGACTCTTCTACAGCCAGCAACAAATCCCCGCTTGCATGCATCAAAGCAAATATAAATTCGTTCAAAGTTAGTCTCATGGTTAGGCAGTGGCCGCTCTACAACCTCAACATAAACTCGACTAGCAGGATTTTGCAGCCTACATTCTCTAGTATATTCCCAAATTTGACCATATTCTTCCTTGTACCTCCCTAGAAGTTTTTTCATCACCTTCTGCTTAGCTCTTTTGCACTGATTGAGTGACACATTAATCCCTACTTGCTCCCTCATCAATTACTTCAGCTGAGGACACTTCACATCAAGCATCGCTTTGATGGTATTGAAGAAGTGATTCGACAACCAAGCACTCATTACCCTTTTGTTGTCAAACATGATGGAACAAGTATGTTCCTCCTGGAGTGACCTAATTTGGAATAACCCATCCTTCTTTGAACGTGCATCATATATCTTCCGCGAACAACTAGGTTGATAACACTTTGCTCTAACATAGTCCTTCGTATTTTGAGTGAACTGAAGACTCCTCTGTTCAGCTATTGAATAATTGATAATCCCTTTTTTGAACTGCTTGGCATCAGAAAATTTCATACCTACAATCAACACAGAAGAAGAAGAGCCAGGATCATAGAACGGATACTTACGTTTCCTTTTACGCACAATGGGATCATCATCTTCATGCTGATTTTCAGAACTATCATTTTGTTCATCAGAGCCACTTTCTTCATAATCAGTGTCATTACCTTCAGCTGGAGCTCTATCAGTATTATATCCTAGTTCAGCTTCACGCAATCCTCCAAGTACAGCTACTGATTTTTTTTCCAAATTCACTTTGCTTTTGCCTTGACTGTGCAAGTTCCTCATCGTCATCATCACTTGAGAAATTTACATTTGCCACACCCTCATCATCTGATTCACTAGATACAGCAACTTCCCACAACAATCCAGTGAACTCTTCGCTCGTTGCATGGCTTACCTCCCTCTCCTCCCTCTCTTGCCTCTCATGTCCAGCTTCATCTATAATAGAACCAGCACCAACCTGAGTACTAGGTAAAGCAGCACCATCCCCAACATCTCCTCCCTTAGCCCCTTCATCAGATTCACCATCACTATAGGACTCAACATATACAACAGCTTCTTTTCCATGAATATAATAGTAGATGATATCCTTAATACCATTATCATCATAAAAGTTTCTAATGCCGTCCTTCAAGCTGCTTCCAGGAACACAATAATGCAAACTTCCTATTTTGCATCTTAATTGTTGAACTATATCCCTCACGAAATAAACAGTATCTTCAAGTCCCCCAAAGTATTCCCACTAGTCAGTGCCAATGATAAATTCTCCTCCATAACGAACAATGATACCGAGAATTGTGTCTTTATCCCCTATGTCGACCATGCATTGAAAGAAAAAAGCAAAAAAGAGTCAATATTTTAACTTTCGGGACCACACCACATGAGAAAAAGAGCACAGCTTCACATGGAGGTCCCCCACATGGTCGACAAGATTGAAAAAGCCACCATTATACCACATGGGTGACAATGACAGAGGTCCCCACATGGACCACAGTTTATAGTATATACTCAGCTTGGCACCAACATAATCGAATCCACTTCAAGCCTTAATATCCGAACAAATAGCCATAATTTATAAAGTTCAAGCTTTAATTTCAGAAGTTCAAGACCTAATTTCAAGTTCGAGCCCCAATTTCCCAAGTTCGAGCCCTAATTTCCGACTTCAAACCTTAATATCCCGAAGGCATCCCTAATCTACCAATTAATTGAGTGAAACATAGGACAATGAGGCACAATGTGTCGATCAATTCAGCAAAATACAAATTAACAACCCTTATTTGAAGACTGGCCTTCGTAATTTGTCACGGAGACGAGACCGACGCCAATGGGACGAGTGATGCTCAGTCCACGAGATGAGGGAGCAACGCCGACCGACCATGGGGGGAAGGTAAGAGACGGCAACGGCGACGGGATGAGGGCACCACGAGCGACGAGCGACGAGCGACGGCGACGGCGACGGCCACGAGATGAGGGCGCCACAAGCGACGAACGACGGGCGACGGTGACTGGACAAAGGAGACAAAGCAGAAGAGCAAGTGCGACTCACGACGAGATGACAGCAATGACGCAATGCTAAGACCTTTGATTAAGCAACGTCGTTTTGCTCGTCCACGTAGAAATCAAATTTTGAATCGAGTATCTACGTCACGCTCTTTTTTTAAATGAAAAATGCTAGGTCAGCTTTTTGGCCAGAATTTTAGCTGGAGTCGCTAAAGTGATATCTTTTCCTCCGACTTGACACCAAATTGATCCGAAAAAAAGTTATGACATCAAAGTAACCTCCGTATACAACTTATGGTACTTATAGTGTCCTTTTGCCTATTTTTATTTGGAGTTTTATAGGGTGTACTGTGTAATCTATTTGCTGCACAGTCCACATCCTTCAACATTGATATTGGTCGTTATGGTTAGAAAAATTGACTACTAATTAATAGTCATTAATGTATATTGTGCAAAAAAAAATTACACGGATTTTGTATTCAAAATTTGCCATTTTTACTTAACGAAACTTTACATATATAGGGTTGTATAAAGAGCTATATCAAAAGGCCTGTTTTCCTTGCACTCCATTGTCCCGTATTGCGTGGAAAGCACACGAATATGTGTACAGAAAATTAGATGATGATGAAGATTTATAACAACATTTCTAATAATCCGTGCCATCGACATAATGTGAATAGCGGTATATGTTATAGTTTGTTATTTTTCTTTGCCTAAGAACTATTTGCATCAAAATGATATTTTTAGCAAAACCTGAAAAGGAATTTAATTATTACCAGTGCTTAATTGATCCTTTTCCTCAATAAACTGTCTAGTAAGAACAAGTCATCGAGACACATGTTTTATTTCAATTAAATCAGAATATATAAATTTTTTAACAATGTTATTTGTGTTTCTTTTTCCCTATTCTGTTATCTTAAAGGAGTACTTCTTAATGCCAAGGACAACATTCATTAAAGAGTATGTGTCATGCAACCAGTGAAACATTGACATATATCGAAATGCGACAACAATTAACGACCTACTTTTTAGAACAAAGTCCAATGCCTACTCATGTTGTAAGCTTAGAGATATCAAGCATAAATACGAATTTGCAAGAACTTACACAATAAACATGTTATAAAGAAAGGTTTTCCCGCATCATTAAATTACGGAATTTCGGTGAGTCATTTTTGCTAGATTTTTTTTTGTCAAAAGGGGTTTCAATATATCTTATATTACATTAAGCCTCTCTCCATGTATTGATTTTTAATTTAGTAGCAATATTTTCAAATCCGAGTGAACTCACTCACACTCACTCTCTCTCTCTCTCTCTCTCTCTCTCTCTCTCTCTCTCTCTCTCTCTCTCTCTCTCTCTCCACCCACTTTTTGAGACGAAGTTTTGTCATAACATTTCTCTATATGCGGCGCATAACATTGTCAATATTGCCACTTTTGTAGAAAGTGACCTCCAGTCTACCTATATCGTTCCCATTCTAATCACTTGAGCTGGCCGCCAACGCGTGCTTTGATCATTTCTCCTTTAGGTTTATCATCTTGTGTAATGCTATTAATGTAATGATTGAATTACAGAAGATATCAATAGAAAAGAGTATATTGACCTAAATTCTGCATTATACTGTTCGGGCATGAGAAAGTAGGGTTTTCCTGCACCCACAATGGCCCCCGTGCCTTTCAGTTTAGTATTCAAACCTACAGGTCTCTCTCGAGGCGTTGAAAGTCTCACCAACAATTCTTCACTTGAAAGACCTCTCATCCTCAGCTAGCCATTACGGTTCAGCTTCCCTATAAAATTTGGACTTTTCAATCAGTTTCTTGGATTGAAAAATCTCCGGTCAACTTAAAACAATTCCGACCAAGACCGTAAGTGGGATTTCGGTCAAAGTTTGAATGAAACCCAACCTATAAATTCTCGCATCTTATCCAAGACTAAGGCCAAAGAGCTCTCACTCAACACATTTGAAGTTCGATCTCTCTCCTCAAGCCTCTCTCTCTCTCTCTCTCTCTCTCTCTCTCTCTCTCTCTTTCTCTCTCTCTGTCTCTCACAGAGACAAAAAAAAGAAAAAAAGAGTCCGCCATATCTATGGAAAGGTCAAAGAGTTTGCCGCTCCAGCCTCCAACTTATGGAAATCTCATTACCATTCTCAGTATTGACGGCGGAGGGATAAGAGGGCTTATCCCCGGAACAATCCTCGCCTTCTTAGAGTCTGAGCTTCAGGTTGTTATAAATCAGTTTTCTATCTTTTTAATGCATGAAGAACAAGTTTCAATTATAAGGTTTTACCCGTGCATGCCCCTTGCAACTTCTGATGGCTTTGTGGACTGGTGCAGAAACTAGATGGTGAGGACGCAAGACTCGCAGATTATTTCGATGTTATTTCCGGAACAAGCACAGGTGGTCTCGTCACTGCCATGTTAACTAGCCCCGACGAAAATAACCGTCCCTTATTTGCTGCAAAAGATATTAAGGATTTCTACCTTAATAATTGCCCTAAAATCTTCCCTCAAGACAGGTTAGCCAAGCTAACTCATCATTTCTCTAGGCCATATTGGTAGAACTGTTTGTTCCTCAAATGGCTGTGTGCTCACATTATATCTCTTGAAAACCACAGTTGCCCATTTGCTCCTGCTACGAACATGATTAAGGCGGTGACTGGACCAAAATATGATGGAAAATACCTTCATAAGCTCGTAAAAGAGAAACTTGGAAACGCAAGATTGCACCAAACATTGACAAATGTGGTGATCCCGACGTTCGACATCAAGCATCTCCAGCCGACCATCTTTTCTAGCTATGAGGTTTGTCGCTTTTTCAGTCCTTGAAATATAATCCATTCTTTCTTTTTGATATTGTCCAAATGATGATATACGGAAAAATCACTGAACATGTTGCTTTTGTGGGTTAATTGATCGTGACCAGGTCAAGAAAAAGCCAAGCATAAATGCCTTGCTCTCAGACATATGCATTTCAACCTCTGCAGCACCAACTTATCTCCCAGCTCATTATTTTGAAACCCTGGACTCCACAGGAAAACTGAGAGAATTCAACCTCATAGATGGCGGCGTGGCCGCAAACAATCCAGTATGAAAAAAACTATTTCCTGACAGACCTGAACTGACAAAAGGTAATACTATTATTTCTGACTCTTTATCGTTCATTGTACAGACATTGGTTGCAATGGGAGAAGTGACGAAGGAGATCATGGGAGGAAGCTCAGATTTCTTCCCTATAAAGCCAATGGACTATAGAAGGTTTCTTGTGATATCGCTCGGGACCGGTTCAGCAAAAGTTGAGGGGAAGTATAATGCAAGCGAAGCAGCCAAATGGGGAGTCTTGGGCTGGTTGAGCAGCAACGGCGGGAGCCCATTGGTTGACGTGTTCATGCAAGCAAGCGCAGATATGGTCGACTTCCACCTCTCTGCAGTCTTCCAAGCCCTACATCTTGAGGCCAACTACCTCCGGATTCAGGTATATATACATTATCATTTCCAATTATCTGATTCGTTGAGTTATTATATCATTTCAAAACATTGGCCTTGAAGTGATGATAAACTAATTTGCTAGCTAGCTTAATTCGGCATGCTAACCTTAGCCTTTAAACGAAATTTGCAGGATGATACGTTAAGCGGTGCAGTAGCTTCAGTGGATGTCGCAACAAAGAAAAATTTGAACGACTTAGTCAGAACCGGGGAAGCATTGTTGAAGAAGCCAGTTTCAAGGGCAAACTTAGAGACTGGCGGATACGAAGCCTGTAATCCAGAAACCAACGAAGAGGCTCTTAAAAGGTATCGAACCATTTGGACGATATCTTAAGTCTTCGTGCACTTAAAAAGTTTAGGGGTTATGCGCATAGTTGAGGTTACTAAATGCAATCGTTTTCTCTCAGGTTTGCAAAACTGCTGTCAAATGAGAGACAACTTCGTCTTGCCAGGTCGCCTCATGGACATAATTCCACAAATTGGAAACAATCCTAGTCATGGAATGCCGCAATTTGTTCAAACAACATACTGCAGTTCGTGAAGATTGATTCTCGGGGAACAAGTCATCCATTCTTTGATTATTTTCATTCTTTCCATTCTTCCTGAATAAATTCGAAGCACCAAATTGCTGCGTTGGTTGTAACCTTTTAATCTAATTCTTCCTGATTATTGTTTTGTACGTATTATATGGCTAGTCTGAGCTTGTAAAACACGATCGAATTGTGAATAACAATCTCAATTACCTTATCCTGTGGCTGGATATGTTGCGAAGAACAAGTTAACGGACAATGATGAATGGAACGAGGAAATAAATCGAACACTATAAATTGACTCAGTCAATGTGACCTACTTCACGGAGAGAGCAACATAGATTTCCACCATAGATCAGGCGATATAACGGAAATTACAACTTCACTCAAATATTCTCAATATTTTACAACCTCCAATTACACAAAATAACCCATACACTGTTTAGCCTTACACTTTTAAAGAATTAATGTCTTGATCTCATAAAGGGGTTCAGAAATCTTGTACTAACACTCAAATTCGATGGATTCAAATAAAGAAACAAACGTGCAGCATCTCGGACTAATGTCAGACCCATTTTATGGTCCCAAAGCCACTAGAAAAGTCCTCTCGACCAAGAACCAAAGACCCCTACAAACTCATTATATATAAAAATATGTGAGTCCCTTCTTTGATCCAATTGAGGAAACCTCTTTCATGTTAAACTTGGAAGAATTGGCCCCCCAACAGGAAGTTGACTAATCGAAATCGGCAACAATTTGCACTTCCCTTTTAAGTTTGCCACATCCGAGATAGCATAAACCGTGCCAGATTTTCTATGGAAAAAGTAAAAAAAAAAGTTCTAAACTTATTGCAATTACACTAATTCAACCCTAAATTCTTCAATTGAATCAATTTAATCATAAATTTTTTCACATTGGTACCAATTCAGTTCATCTGTGCAATTTAGATTGGAAATTACTGGAGTGAACGACGGCCATCCTATGTGGGCGACTAGTGCTGTCGTGGATTTTTTTTAATTTTCAGATATTTTTTCAAATTTTTAATAATTTTTTCTTTTCTTTTTCTTTTTTCTTTTTTCATCTCTATTCCTTCTTTTCTTTCTATTTTATCTTTCCTTTCTCTCTTCTTTTTTCCTTATTACCCTCTGCCAGTGGCCAGCTGGTGGAGGTCGCTAGCCTACCAGTGAGAGCAAGGGCAAGCATTCACGTCAACACCGACCGTGTCATGTAATACGGCCGGCATCCACAGCAGCAATTCCGACCTAAATTAACTGGATTGACCGAATTGGTACTAATATGAAATGTTTAGGACTAAATTGGTCCAATTGAAAGGTTTAGGACTAAATTGATATCAATGTAATATGTTTAGGACTTTTTGGTACTTTTTTTCAATTTTGTATACACTTTGGATCGAATTTCGTTCACGAGCTTAAATTCGAGACATATTTTGACAATGCATGAGACAAGGGATCAACAAGACGTCTCCAATCCAAGTTGAAGACCTACTCATAAACCCTTCCTATAAACATAGTTTTTGAATTTTACTTTCATATGAAGATATTATATTTTGTGAAAAATCATTAGATATAGTTCGTAAAATGTTTCTTCTGTAAAAAGAGATCAATTTGCTAATTACAAGCCTCGCTAGAGAGTGAATTAATTAATTCGATTTCTAGTAAATATACACACAACCAGCTAAAAAGTTTGAAATTTGCATAGGGCATAGAATAATGCTAGAAATCAATTAAAATGGCAAAGTTTATTTTGAACATCAAAACTCATAATGTGGGCTATGCGACTATAAGTCAAAATGCCATACCTAAAAAGTTTAGGGATCGAATTTGATTTATTTCTGAACATAGGATGATAAAGTTGCTGATTATCCATTCTAAATGGAACAAAAATCGGAAAATTAGAATGCAGCGGGTATATAGGTGCCGCATAGCTAAATAGGACGTGAGTTAAAATGGACAAACATATGAGGTTTTCTGTCAATATTACTAAGAAAATGCAAAGTAAAAATTATTATATTATACTCCATATTCTCAGTCAACCAAGCATCATAAACGTTAAGGTTCCATTTGTTTCGCGAAAAATAAATGATTTAGAAAATATTTTAATATAAATGATCGCTTGTATCGCTTAAAATAATTATTCAATGAAAAATATTTTATTATCAGTAATATTTTATGCCTAAACTTTTTTGTGGACGATTGAAAATAGTTTTCATCCATTCATTTTTGTAACGATATAAGTGATCATTTTTAGGAAAATGTTATCCAAATCATTCATTTTCCACAAAACAAACAGAGCCTAAGTGACGAGCTCAAAATAGATTCCCTCGAAAAAATTATTAGTCTCTACTATATCGAAAGTAATCTCATCTTTTGTGTCAAGTTTAATACTTTTTTCTATACTGAAAATTACATTAAAGTCTATCTGAATTAATCTAAAGTGGATTGCGGTTTTATATCGTATGCAATGGGCAAAAGTCTAAATTGATTAGATAAGAATGAAATGTCTTGAATAAAAAAGATACTTCCTCATCCAGAAAGTGTAAAAGTCGAAACGGATTTTCTCGGTCGAAATACATGCAAAAATTTTGTTTATTTCTTTTTTATTGCACACACATAGAAAGTGTGGTCTTTCTTTAATTTCAAGTGGATTACAATATAGTTATATCTGGGACAATTATTTTCCGTATCAGATATACGTAAAAAAATATTTTTGGTTTCTTCTCAAATTTCATTTGTCATGCGTCTTAAAAGGCATTTATTTACAATGGGGATGTTTCAGAATCTTTGAGCATCCCGATTTATCCCCATCGATGTAGTAGTCTCTCTATCTCACTAATCATCGGAGACACGCAGCTTTGTGACCTTCTACAAACGAATGCGCAAGCGTAGGAATTACATAACATTGACTCGATTCTAGCCAAGGCTAGTTCTTTCTGTGTTAGTTGAGAGCATAGCCAAAAGAATTATACACAGAAAAATGACTTTCAATGTAGGACTCAAGTTACTTCCTCTCATAATTGATTATCTCATTGATTTGAATAGTAAATATGGCCGATCTAATTGACGAATGTCTATACGTAATACTGTCTGAGTAATTAAATATTCGATCATGTTTTCATCTAAGAAGTTCTACTTTGAGATAGATTGATGATGGTTCACCATATAATACCAGAGCAGGATGTGCCATTCGTTCATATCTATCTAGACTACTCATTTTTCATCGCAACTATCATTGACTTTCATACTACAGTTTTAGGTGGTATCATTCACAATTCTACAAATGTGTGCCTCAAGCAACGTGGGATCCCAAGGGCAAGATCTATTAGGTAACTTAAAGATGAAAAAAATTGCACAAATAATATACAAACAATGTGGTGGAATGAACCAAAATTTATTTATTTTTTGGTGTAAAATGTCTGTATTATAGAGCGAATGAAGTATAGCAGTTTAGGGGTATCCCCCAGCATTACAAATAGTGCTAATAATTCGAGAAGATGGAGGTAGGAAGTCTCCACATAGTAGCGAATACAACATTGTCTGAGAAGGTCTAATGTTTTGGTAGAGTGAAGCTCTCGCTCTACCTCTTACATTTTTACGCACATTGACCAAAATAATATGGATATCAGTTGACTTGTTTTGAAACCGTCTTCGGTTGTACTCCATCCATATGCCATGAATGGTTGCTAGAAAGGACAACTTAAGGAGTCTAGCTGCCAAATCTTTGCCCTTTGTTGCCCTAATCATCCATTGAAGTCTCTTGTTCCATCCTTCCAAAGGACGCCTAATCCCTTGTTGTGTAAGGATACTGAACCACAATACTAGCGGAGAAACTGAATGGAAACTTGGTGTTTTTTAAGTGAGATCGATGTCAAATGCAAAGATTCTTGAAATTTGATTGCCTTGACCTAGTAGACTTAGCCTATGTGTACTTACTCACAAAAGATTAGGAGTGAACGGTTCCACGCTCCTTACAGGTTTCACATGGAACCTGGAACCTACCCTCAGGTACAAGTTTCCCATTTTTTGAAACCTAGATTCTACCCGTTAGAACTTGGAACCTGGAACTTGGAACCCAGAACTTACCTTATCACAAGTTCCAGAGTCTAACAGGTTCTTCTTTTTATTATTGCATTTTTAGTTAAACAAAAAAAAATGAACGCAACAATCCTAAATAAACTTGTCATTCATCAAAGAGAATACAAAAGACTAGTTTTCTCGACATTACGGTTCAAATAAATATAACTAAAATGAGAAGTCATTGCATGAATCGATACTAGGGATGAGCTGTTCCATGTTCCATATAGTTTTCACTCATGATAATAAGTTCCTCATTTTTTGAAACTTGGAACCTACCCTATCATAGATTCAAGGGTCGGTTACAAAGTCTACTCAGGTTTTACCTGTATTATTAATTGAATAATTACAGTGAATCATCACCTTTAATAATCACCACTTACTACCATGATCTACTAACCACAAATTATATTTAGACACACAAAAAATATGAAACATTAACAAGTCATAAAATGAAAGCTCAGACTAATGGTTTCAGATCATACACTCATCATCTAATGCCAGAAAATATCACAGGATCACGAGAAGGCAAGTTCAGGTTCCAGGTTCCACCTACCTAGAACTTGGAACCTACTTGTCGAAACAGATTTCTCAATTTTTTGAACCTAAAACCTACTCTGCATGCTTTGAAACCTGGAACCTCCAAGTTCCCATTGGTCAAGTTCTTAGGTTCTAGGATAGAACTTGGAGCCATGCTCACCCCTACAAAAGATGGTATACAACTTGGTTTCCATATTTTGAGATATACTCATATCTTTTTTCTTTTTAATTTTCACAATTCCTATAGCTAACGGGAAGGAAGTCTCATCAAAGGACATTCGTCACTTTCTTTGCTTTTTTATCCATAACATTAGATTACCATTAAACTTTCAGCCATCTTTGAATCACCAAAAGCCTCCACATGGACCCTCTCGTTGCTTAAGATGAACAAGTTCTTCTCTGCCAGGCTGACCCGTCATCTCGCGTCTATTTGATTCTACCTAACAATTCTGCCATGAAGTGAGGGGAAAAAAAACACGACCTAGAAGCAGAGTTTCAAACACGTGATTCAAATCTCATGTTAAATTAATTAACTAGCTTTGAAAGTATGCAAAGAAACAGAGATGAGCACGAGGTTCACTTTACAGGTCAAAAGCGAAATAGCACAAACTGCTTTATTTAAAGCTAGGGTTTCGACGTGTTCATGTCATAGCCAACCATCCTACGTGGTACGGCCAGCACCCACATTAGTGATTTCCGTCCAAAATTGGCCGAGTAGATTCAACTGATAAATTGTCAAAAAGTTTAGGACTCAATTGGCAAAAGTGTATTAGATTTCGGACTTTTTGAACAATTTTACCGTTCATCGAGTATAGCACCAAGAGGAATACCGATGAGCCATGGCTCAACGAGTGGATGAGGAGGTTACAAATGACACTTACATTAATTAAGTACTTATTTTCCTTCACGCGTAAAACTTGAATTTGAACTCGTCAACCAATTTGCCTTGGACAATTTACAGCTCAAACCCTAGCCATTATTTTTCAGTCAAAAGTTTAAACATATGCCATTCATTCCGACATAATAAGTAGATGGGTTTGTCCAAAGAAATAACCATGCTATCTCTTTATCTATTCTAATCGATATACATTTTGATAAAACCCAATATATGTGGGAGAGAAATGAAAGAAAAGAATCACAATTACCTTAACTATACTAATAATCATTTTAAATCTTAGTGACCACCTTTCCTCGCCTATATATCTCTAAATTTACCGTAGCATATCTCCACCCGCGGTATAAAACATTGTCTACATTGCTAGTTTCGTGGAAAGCAACTCCGGATTACCAGAAACATAATTCCAATTCCGAATTCTTGAGCCGCCGCCAACACGATGATCTTTTCCAATAAGGTTCATCGTCATTTGCTATCAAGCGAAGATGGCTGATTTTAATTTATTGCGGAAGACATGAATCGGAAAGAAACCACTATATGTATAGAAGAATTCAGAAAAACCATTCGAAAGTGACATATTTTGATATACATTCTCACATATTTACTATATGTGCATCACGAATAAATGTTGCTCCCAAAATATGGCCCCAGCAAGCCTTTCTTTGAATTTTCAAACCTGCAAGTCTCTCGAATGTTGAAAATCTCAACAACTATTCTTCACTCAGCAGGGTGACTTGAAAGACCTCTCCGCCATAAGCAGTAACTGTTTAGCATCATCAGCTTTGAAAAGTGGACTTTACAATGTTTTCCAGCGGTCCAACTTATGACGATTTCAAGCAAGATCGTACCTTAAATTTCGGTCGATTTATGAATGAAATATAGCCTATAAATACGTGCCTCTTATCCAGACTAAGGCCATCACAAAACTATCACATTTCCAGCTTCTCTACAACACAAGCACATTTGCAATTTAATATTTTCCTCAGAGCCCCTCTCTCTGTTTCTCACTCTAGCAAAAAAGAAAAGCACATACTTTGTCTGAATTTAGGTCCGCTGGTATCCATTTCTTCGCAAATTATCGCAGAGAAGGTGTCCGTTTAGTTAGCAATACATCCATGGAAAGGGCAGTTAGCTTGCCGCTTCAACCTCCGACTTTTGGAAACCTCATTACTATTCTCAATATCGATGGTGGAGGGATAAGAGGGCTTATTCCAAGAACCATTCTCGCTTTCTTATAGTCTGAGCTTCAGGTGTCTACTTGAACAAAGCTCTCCATTTTTATGCATGCGTGCCCCATGCAACCTGTGATTCCTAACTAGAGATCACATATATCTTTGTGGACTGTGTAGAAACTAGATGGTGAAAACGCGAGGATCGCAGATTATTTTGATATTATTGGAACAAGCACCGGAGGTCTGGTCACCGCCATGTTAACTAGCCCCGACGAGAACAACCGCCCCTTATTTGCCGCAAAGGATATTAAGGATTTCTACCTCGATAACTGCCCTAAAATCTTCCCTCAAGACAGGTTAGCTTAGCTGGCCGATTCAAAACATATTAGGTGTTGTATTTACAAATGATTGTTTGTCTATGATAATGACTCTTCTTATATAACATCTATCTTATTCGAAACTACACGGTTGCTCGTTTGCACCTGCTACGAAGATGATCAAAGCTATTGCGGAAGTCAAGCAATCGAACAATAAAATTGACAGAATAAGAAAATAAATCGGACACCAGATTTACGTAGTTTGATCGTAGTGACCTACGTCCACGGGAAGAGCAGCACGAAATTCCACTATAGATTAAGCGATACAACGGAGATTACAACCATACTCGAGTCACTCAAACACTCTCGGTGTTTCTCAAGCCCCAATTACACCCAATAATGTACGCAGTGTTTAGCCCAATAATTCCTCACGAAATAATCTCTCAATCTCGCGAAAGAGTTATACACAAATCTTACCATAAGATTTACTCGCTAAAGAACACTAGCACATGGATGTAATTATCTGAACTTCGAAACCCCATGATGGAGTCCCTATGCACCTCTTCGCACAGCAAAGCACACCCACTGCAATACTATCAAGCACTCAAAGCGGCGCTTCAAGCGAATCATCAACAACAGCTCTACCTTGAAAACCAACGTATAAGCTATAAATATATGTATGTATATATATATATATATATATATATATATATATGTCCACCGCCTGAAGAAGAGCATAATGCGGTCAAAGATAGCCACGCGTACTGGAGAAGGAAACAAAATCAAGTGGAATTCGGTCACCAAAAATTCAATGTTTGACTTTTCTCTTCACTTTTCCTTTGGCCGACTCCAGCACAGATTTGGAAAGTAAATTTCCAATATTTCTTTTTTGCTCAATTTCGGACTATCGCAAAATATTAATTCAAAATATTCATATTTTTGCTTTAGGCTCAAACTCGAGACATATTTTTAACAATCTCTACCTTGGCTCAACGTTTGAGCCAAGTCACAATCGCTTTGATAGAAATCCGAATTTCGCTACTACTCTCACATAGCCCCAATGGGCTCAACCGCCACAGACGTTTTTCAAGTCCAATCCTCGCTTGAACTTCGCCATAGCCGTGAACCTTATCAGAACACCAACTCCACATGCACCTTTAACTGTTCCACAAGGATTTTCCAATACAATCTCCTTAACCACAGATAAAGCAAAACCATCATTGCATCCATATCTGTCAGGAGATCGAATATGCACCTTATCAATATCAGCAATTACAGCAACTGTTAGCTTAATAGGCTCCACCTCGCTATAAGCACCATCCATGTTGATTACTTCGTTAGTACCCGCTACCTCATGAGTTTCTGGTTGCAACTCCACCTCAAGCTGAACACCATCCAGATCCATATAAACACTGCTATTAACACTCCTAGCCAGAAGTACTGAAGACTCGTCAAATGTAACTTCTCTGCTGACAATAGGTAAATTTAATTTCGGGCACCACAACTTATAGCCTCGCTCACCTTGTGTATAACCTAGGAACATGCACTTTTTTGTCCTTCCATCGAGCTTACCATCACTAACTCGAACATAACATGGACAACCAAATATTCTAATAATAGAATAATTAGCAACGTTACCTGACCACACTTCTTCGGGAGTCCGACATTCAATTGCAGTCGATGGGGATCTATTCTTTAGGTAGCTCGCCGTACTAAGCGCATCCGCTAGAAACCTTCTAGCCATACCAGCACTAGAGAGCATTTTATCGACCGTTTCTAGTAATGTTTTGCTCATCAACTCTGTAACATGTTGTGGTTCAATGGCACTAATGCGGTATTTCACTATGCCTCCCTTCATGTAGAATTCGTTTAACAGCTTCGAGCAAAACTCCATGCTACTGTCAGTCCGCACCTGCTTAATCATTTTACTAGTCTCCTTTTCGATCAAAGCTCTCAACTGCATGATCCTGATAACATCATCAAACTTATACCTAAGCACAAACACCCAAGTCTTCCTCGAGTAGTCATCAATAACTGTTAGCATAAATCTGACACTCTTCCTCGAAGGAAACCGTGTCAACTTGCAAACATTCAAGTGAATCAATTCTGTAATTTCCGTGGTTTCTCTGACAACCGTACTGAATTGCACTTTTCCGCTGTTGATCTAAATCACAGCATCTGCATACATTCAAACTTAAAAATTGGTAAGTAAGGCAAATAAAAAAGTGATTACTCAAAAGAAAAGTCGGTAATTTAAGAAAAACAAACGAATGTCGGTAATCAACTGGAATAAGAGTTGTTAACCCCAAATTCGATAGTACCTTCATCGAATAAATGTTGGAAATAAATGCTCATAATTTCATATAATATATGATAAATTAAGGAATTAATAAGAAAGCTAAATAAAAGTTTGTAACAAATAAGAGAAGTTCTTTTGTCAAAGTTAAGAAAAGTATTTTATTTAAGAAAAAGCCAAATAATGGTCACTAACTAACTAAAATAAGCATTGGTAATGTAAAACTAGTTAGTAATTTGATCGGAAGAAAGTTGATAATTACTCTAATTAAGGTTGTTAATTTCTGAATTGCTAGTATATTTAACGGGTTGAAAAGTAAGGTAATGAAAAGTTGGTGACTTAAAATGAATGGCGGTACATTTTAAAAATATAAATATGGGTAAATAACTCAAATTAGAGCTAAAATTAGCAACTAACCTAATGGGAGAAAAGTAAGTCACACGAATAAAGGTTGGTAAGTTCATATAAAAGTCGATAAATTCAAGACACATGTAACAATGACAAATAAAAGTTAGTAAACGATAATAAAATTTGATAAATTAAAGGAAAGCAAATATACGTTGGTAAATAAAAGATAAGAGTGGGTAACCCAAAACTAGTTAGTCTTATATAGTAAAACAAAAAAAAACAAAAGGATGATAAGTCACTCAAATATAATAAATTCATATAAAACTGGTAAATTCAAGGCCATAATAAGAAAGTCAAAGAAAAGTTGGTAAAAGAAAAAGAAAATTCGATCATTTACAAACTTTCAAAAAGGGTTGGTAAGTTCATAAATGTGTCCGTACGTCACCATTAATTTACTGAAGAATCATATATATGATCGATGACTTTGTTTTTGCAACAACTTTTTGACACAAAAAAAAATTCCGCTCTTTTTCGAAAATAGAATAGTAGTATCGTCCACTTGCATTCCAGAGCCACCCCTACAATCATCACGTGCAAGTATGTAAACAAACAGTCAAGCTCCTGACGAACTCCCGAAGACTAGCGGATGCAGCGGATATCATAAAATAAAAAACCTGCACTACACAATACCTTCCATTGTTTGACCCTCGTCTTAAACGTTCTTCACTGATAGGATGACCGGACCAGACCAGACCAGCCACCTCAAATCTCCTGCGGCTGCTCCTGCCTCTTCCCGCATCTATTCTGATCCTGCCTAACGCCTTCGTTTTTTCCATTAAGGGGCCAAAGAAAATCCCAGAAGCAAAGTTTAGAAACGTGATTCAATTCCCGTGTTTTCATTGACTACGCTATTAAGGAGAAAGCATGCAACGCTGGGACGATGACGACGAGCTTAAATGGTCAAAGATGGAGGAGCAAGCAGTGCCGCCTTTTAAGATTAAGGTTCCACGTGTTCCTTGTACCACAAAAAACGAGTGATATTAGGATATGCAGACTACGGGATTAGATCTATTAGATCGAGTTGATCATGTTACAAAAATCTATTGGACCCACTAAAATATATATTTTTCATGTATCATAATTGATTCTATCAATCACATTATCTTTAGGTTTAGATTTATAATATATTCTCTCAAGTAACAACAGGAAGATATTTTTCATCATTTTTTATTGGAATTCAACACGCCATCTTTTGGTTGTGTGACGAGTAGTTTTGACTATTGTTGGCATTGACAAATCCGCCAACTTATTGCAAACACATTAGTACTATCGATTTCTGGTTGACATCCAAGAACAGTGATTATGGGTGCTTCTTGAAAAAATCACTTAATAAATTCTAGGACCAACACAAAAACAAGATTTTAGGTCTGTCTCAGAGAGGTGTATAAGAATATATTTGTCCTTTTACCGTTTCTCTGTGCTCAAATAGGCAAAGTTTCCATCCCGAAGAATAAAAAAAAAGAAGAGATGTATTCATCTTCATTATAAAAGCTAATCCTTGGAACTACCTAGAGGTTTTCATCTCAGGTGTCTGAAGCTGTCTAGAGTTTTTCATCTAAGGACTTGGTATGCCTAAGGTCCTGCACTCAGGACATGAAAAGTCTCGAATTAAGGTTTTCACTTACAATTTGAACTACCTATGGTTTTGCATTTAGGACTTGAATTGTATAAGGTTTTTCTCTTAGAATTTAAAGCTGTTTAGATTTTTAACTTAGGAGTTGAATTGTCTAAGGTTTTTCACTTAGAATCTAATTTGTCTAAGGCTTTTCACTTAGAACTTGAACTACCTAAAGTTTTGCACTTACGGTTTGAAAATACCTAAGACTTTTCACTTAGGGTCTAAGGTCTTTCACGTAGGGTGGCTTGGAGATTCAAGATTATTCGGACGCATCACAAGGCTTCAGAGAGCAACTTGAACATCGGGTACTAGGAACTCCTTGGTCTTCGAGGAAACATTACCTAACAAACACGATTAAAGCACAAATGTATGCATTCATAAAAAAAAAAAAAAGATAGACAATTAAGGCTATTCTAGAATGCACATTTCAAGAATTCATTGAGGTTTTTATCAATTGAATTGAGGTTCATGCATAATGGTTTATCATGCTTACATCACCAAATTTCCACAGGAAAAGTCATCATCGGGACAATCTTTATTCACGACATGGATCTGCTCAAAATGCCATAGGAAAGATTTTCAACCTAAAAGGACTTTTTGGTCACTGTCATCTAGAATGGTATTATTGTCCTGACGATTGATGTGAGAATAAGAGAATTGCTCAATTATACCATTATCATCATGTCAATAAGGATCCGAGTTTTCTCGTAAGTAATACAACCTTATCAATCTAAGGAGTCTTTTATCAAGATTATAATGCAAGTTTCGTCAACAGCTTAGTAAATAAATAATTCATGGCTTAAAAGAAATGTTTTTCATTCGTTTCTGCCATGTTTACAAGTCAAGAACCTTGCCAATGAGATATAAACAATCATGCACGCACTTCTTTGGGCGATACTTTTTAACATTTGAAGCTCGTACATTAATTTAAGTGCCCTAATCTCAAGAGATTTTGTAAGGGACGTTACGTATACTTGGTCAATGGGATGAGAAACAATTCATTAGGCTCAAAGATTTTTCACTGTAGGGGTTTGAAGTTGGTAATCATCTTGACATCATGACCAATCTTCTCCTTCATTGGGGATTGTCTTCTCATGTAGATGCTTCATCAGCCAGATAGTCCAATGCTGACTATTGAAATTTGCGAAATCACCACATTTTGCTTAGGATGACTTTTACAAACTTGGCCTTCTGCCACATATTTTCACTCATTTCTTCTTCTGTTTTTGACTTTTTTTCTTCTTCTTTTTCTCTTTTTTATTCTTCTTTTGACACATTTCTTGGAGTGTGCTAATAGACCAACCAAACTTTGGCTTTTGCGGTGCTATTAGCTCTTGAAAATTTCAGCATTTTTGGACTCTCAAGGTCTTCATCTCTAGTCGATGTTCCAAATCATGCTACCTCAATCTAGTAACTCATCTACCTTGCCCCCAATGTGAGCAATGATCACCAACTTGATTTTAGAAATGAATTTGCAAGCTCAAATGGGCTATGCCGCCGGCCGTGCTATGTAGGACGGCCAGATCTGTGTCAGTAATTTCTAACCAAAATGGATCCAATGCACTCAATTAGCTAAACATGTAAAGTTTTAGGACTAAATTAGCACAAGTGCAATAGGTTTAAGATTTTTTTTGTAATTTCCAAGACCTAGTTTAAGATTTTTTTTTTTAGGACTAAAGATGGAGTACAACTTGTTTTTCAAAATTTGAAATCTACTCATAACTTCCTATTAGTAAAATTTTCCACATTTCCTGTAGCTAACGAGAAAATAATAGGTAGGTTAGTCTTGTCACATATGTGGTAGGAATCTCCATTCAGCGCTTGCCACGTGTCCAGGTGGGCCTCACTGATTAGTCTCTGTCTTCTTCACTGTTTCTACCTTTTTTTCCTTTCTTTCCTTTTGGCCTAGGGCTGCACTTGGCCATGGCCACCAACCAGTCACAAGTGAGGGTTGCTCTTGCCAGATCTAGTGAGGGCTCGACCCTTGCGGCCTAGGCAATGGTCGCCCTCGTTTAATCTGGCGAGGTTCACCCTTACGGCCTTTGGCTAGGGTGAGGATGAAAAATCAATGAGTGGACAAACAACAAAGGAGGAGCCGCCAATGAAGAGGCAATCAAACAGCCATGTGGTGTTGAAGGCGTCGGTGGAGTTGGTGGCGGAGCTGCAATCAATGTGGAAACAGATGTTGCCTACGCGGAGAAGAAGAAGAAGCGAATAAGAGGCGGAGGAGGCAAGAGGGAGAGAGAAGAGGAGAGAGATGAAGAGACAAAATCTGAAACATGGGCCCTCACTCAAACACGTGGTGATTAATGAGTGGAGTGTCCCACCGTTTACGTGACAACACTGACCTGCCTGATATTATCTCATAGCTAACAGGAAGGAAGTCTCATCAAAGGACATTCGTCACTTTCGTTGCTTTTTTATCCATAACATTTAATTACCCTTAAACTTTCAGCCATCTTTGAATCACCAAAAGCCTCCACGTCGCAAGCAACATAATAAAGAAGGTAGGAGACGTTATGACATAAGCAAAAATTACTCAGAAGCAAAATTAGTTGAAGCTCATTAACAACGAATAGAGCAGCTGTTGGAGCCCTTCGACATGTCGCGGTGATGAAAAAGGTGATGAAATGACATGTAAATCAGACAGGATGTAAGATAATGCACTGCCTTCCTCCTTTATTGCCACCTTCAGGTTCAAAGGCGTGAATTGAACTTATCAGCCTCGGTTCGAAACCTCTTAACGTCATTTTCAATCTTTCGGTCAGTTCTCGCTTCGTCCTCTCGTTATATGTCAAACGGGAGTTCACCATAGCATTCTGCAGTTTGCGACGCATGACATTGTCAATATTTCAATTTTCGTAGAAAGCATCCTCTGAGAGGCACGTTGATCTTTTCACTCTCGGCTCGAATTTTCACCGGCGGTCTCCCATATCACTTCGAGAATTAATTTCATGGCACCAATTCGCTCCTCTTGTTTACTGTGTATGACGCATCAGAACTTAGGGTTCGCTGCTTCCAAAATGGCCCCCCGTGCCTTTCGTTTACTTTTCAAGCCTATAAGTCTCACTCGGGGCGTTGAAAGTCTCAACAACGGTTCTCACTTGCATGGTGACAGCTCAAACTCATCATCGGCTAGGTGCTACCCTAGAAGCAATTTAGGATTCAGCCCTTTGAAATTTGGACTTTTCAATGGTTTTTTTTTTTTTGATTGAAGAATCAGCGGTCCAACTTAAAACAACTCTAAACAAGATCTTACGCGTGATTTGGGTCAAATTTTGAATCAAGCATAGCTTATAAGTACTTGCTTCTTATCCAGATCAAGGCCAAAGAGCTCGCACTTCCAGCTTTCTCCGCAAACATCATACTAGGAATTCAACAGAGTTGCAATTCAATCTTTTTCCTTAAAGCCTCTCTCTCTCTCTCTCTCTCTCTCCAGTAACATGATCGTGTCCCTGGAAAGGACAAGCAGCTTGCCACTTCAACCTCCGACTTATGGAAACCTCATTACGATTCTCAGTATTGATGGTGGAGGGATCATAGGGCTTATCCCAGGAACCATCCTCGCTTTCTTAGAGTCTGAACTTCAGGTATAATTACATATAAATCAGTCACTTGCCATTCAACCTTTCTCCCCCTAATATAAAAACCCTAAATCGGCTAATTGGATATATTCCCCAATTGCAAACCCTAATCGGCCATATTATTTCCCTGTTTTCCCCGAAACTGACAGCAGAATATTGCAAATGGATGGCAGAAGCTTCACTAGCAGCTCAAGTTCATTTGAACGAAGCAAAGAAGAAGGTTGGTTCTTCTGCTATTATGGGTTACCGAGTCCAAGAAGAACATCTTGGACTCGATTGAACACCGGGAGAAGATTCCATAGATGCGCCAGGTATAAAGAAGTCTCGAAGTGCAAATTCTTCAAGTGGATTGATGCGAGATTTTCAGATCGAGCAACAGAGGTGATAGTGAAGCTACTTGAAGCTCAACATCAACCTCCACCTACATTAATGGATGAGTTGGACGATGTCGACTAATTGCAAGCTGAAATGAAGGCTTTAGCATCTCTGGCCAATCATTTGAAGAAGGAAGTTCGAAGGATGAAAATTGAAAGAAAGTGTTATCGATTATTGATTGTGTTATTGATATTTTTTATAGCCTATTTTATGGTCAAATGTAATATTAGTGATGAACAAAAGTTTCTTAGTCTACCATAATTTAAGATAGGCTTGTACTATGTACTTGTATTTGGCATTTTGTAGCTATGGTTGTATTATTAGTTTGCTGCAATTTATGTATGTAACAAGAGGTTTGCTGCAATATATGATAAATGGAATGTTGGAATTTATTAGTTCTCAATCTTGAGTTGCTTAGTATTTTATTGCTGCATATTTTGATGCAGTTTTGCCTCATTGGCAGCAAATTTTGCTGCATATTTTTGCTCATTTGCTGTCATTTGCTGCACTTCCTCATTTGTTGCATATTTTTGCTCATTTGTTATACTTCTTCATTTGCTGCATATTTTTGCTCATTTGCTATACTTCCTTATTTGCTGCATATTCACTTGCTCATTTGTTGCATTTTTTCATTTGGTTAGATGGTTGCATATTATGAAGGAAGGCTCACTACTGGAAAATAAGGTGCTGCAAGTACTGTAACTCTACGTAGCAGCAAATCATGGAGTCGTCACCAGTTCAGCAGTTGACATTTTAGTCCCAAATATTTATAATCGTGATCACTTAAGTGCCAGTCGTGATTCAAAAGTGATCACTTAAGTGCTAGTCGTGGTTCAAAAGTGAACACTTAAGTGCCAATTGTGACCGAAAGTGGATCACTTAAGTGTCATGCCGTGTGTTTCTTTGAAAATGGGAGACTTTGGTTCCAACAAACCAATCTTTAAACCAGATCATTCCAGGATCAAAGTAGTTACTGTACCAACACTGCTCACCAGCACCAAATCGCCCTAAACCACTCATAAACTGGTTCAAACAGCTCCTAAACCATATTCAATCACTAGCACGAAACAGCCCCCAAACCATTTCAAAAAACCAGTTCAAAATGCTTGCACCAACACGTGTTGGCGTGCTGGTGCAAGCACCATACTGCACTCCCAAACATGACAAAATCAGGAACTGCCATACTGCACTCCCAAACAATACAAAATCAGCAGTTGGTACAAATACCATACTGCACTTTCAAACATCACAAAATCAGCAGCTAGTGCAAGCACTATACTGCACTTGAAAATAGCACAAAAAACCAACAATAGCAGTACCAATTCCCATCCTCCTCACCAACTGCATTTCAGTGTCAAACAGCACATACTGAACAAGTTTTTTTTAATATTAACTTACTGGTGTAACTTGCAAGCACCACACTACACCAGTACTATATTAAAACAGAACAAACACGTGTGCAAAAATATGAAAAACATAACCACCTTAACCATGGTAAACATCGAATTTAATCTTTATGCACAACATCCTATTAGTTAATAACATTCCAGAATCACAAAAAATCAACCTCCCATTACTCAATATGGTAAACCTCTCTAATTTCCCAAAAACTAACAACCACCTCAACACCCTCCCATTAGTTAATAGTGCTAAGTCTACCCTTTCCTTTTCCTTTCGATAGCTTCTTGAATTGGTTCATAATTCTTTGACTCTTTCAAACTGGAGGAGCTACATGTTGTTCTTCTGAAGATGTAAGTTCTTGAATAGCTGGAGCTGCTTCTTCTTGAACTGATGGAGTTACATCTTCTTCAACAACTGGAGCTGCTTCTTCTTGAACTGCTTGAGCTGCATCTTCTTCAACAGCTAAAGCTCCTTTTTCTTGAACCACTCCAGCTGCATCTTTTTCAACTGCCGGACCAGCAGGTTATTCTACTAGCCTTCTTGCTCAAGATTTCTTCTTTGGCGCAGCAACTGTCTTCCTCTTACTGGTGTTGGTGGCTGTTTTAGAGCTGTCAGCATGTGACAATTGATCAGGAACTAGTGTTGGGTTCTTTGTTAGTGGCCGTTTACGAACACTCTTCTCTGTAGCCACCCTTCTTCTCTTCGAACCAATCACTTACGACATTGGTTGGGTTTTTTTTGTGCAGCCCTTGACTCTTGGCTTGGACCAACTTGAGATATGAGAACCTCTGAACTCCTCCTAGGCTACAACAACATAATCATAGATGAGAAGAAGCAATATTGTCATGAAAGTGAAAAACTCAAAATTGAAATGCATAAGATGTACAAAATTTACATGCAAAACAGTCATTCCAGTATCGAAGTTCGTATAAATTCCATAACCATATTACCTTAATCTTTTACCGAGGACCCCTCTTTTTTGATATGGTGCCTCACTTTGATAAACCTGAGCTACTTGTTCAGTTGGTTTTCTTCTCATCTGACAAGGACAAAACAATGTCAACTAAAGCCAAAGTCTGTTTACCAAAGATTAATATAAATACATATACTATATGGCTTACTGGATATTTTCTCTATCACGCCCCGAACCCCACAGCACGCAACATTCCTACCTTGGTCGATATACTCGTGACATCCCAGGAAGCGTCGCCGACCCAACGCCCAAGCAGAGAGCAAAGCACAAGCGGAAGCGATAAATAAACAAACCCTGACAATATAATTACGAGCCAAGGATAGCCAAGCATATAACCATCACGGCTGAAAATATATACATACTTTATATTACTATTGAAAATCCCTTTTTTACAACATTCATTTACAACTGTCAAAAGATACAAGCCGACATCTAAACGTTTAATAGCCACTGAATCAAAAAGGGAAGTGGCTAGGGAGGTTAAACTAACTCAGAAAGAGGGCTACAGTCAAAAAGTCGCCAGTCCTCGCTGGTTGCTATGGCTCAGGATAACCCTAAGGCTCCCAGTCTGGATCTAAGGACTCTGTAGGATCATCTGACAACTCCTCGGAAGCATCCTCACTAGACCCTGACTCCTCCGACTCCATCTCTAACTCTGGATCGAGGTACCATCCTAACTCCTCATCTGAACCTATCTCCACGTCCGATCCTACTTCGGCTACTTCTCCGTCCTGCACTGGGTCTAACTCAATGGCTTCTGGCTCAACCTCGTCTTGATGGTCTATGGGCTCTGGATCTGCATACATCACCTCGGGCTCCTCATCCTCCTCGTCCATAGTAGTAGGTCCGTCCACAGTCTCGTCCTGGATGCTCCAATCCGGTGGCGATGGATGGTCTAGAATCTCACCATCAGCCATCTACGGAATCATCACGTCGTTCTCATCCAAAGGAACATCAAAAGTCCTGAGAGGGGGTCCAGTCTCTCCATCGGCTCCTCTATAGCACCAGGTCACATACTCCTCGATATGGTAGTATGACTCTTCCACGTTCACAAATAATACTAAATTATATCTCACATAGGCTGCCCCATCCCCGCAGGGCTGTATACTCAAAGTCCGTTGAATCATGTGCGGTATCCCAAAAAGAGGTGACGGCCTTAGCATCCTTACGGCTGGGGTTCTGAAAAGAGTGGGTTTATACAATAATGAGACGAATCTCAGCGAGTATAATCCCTAAACCTAGGCTAGGCTAACATGCATTCTCCTGATAGGCATATCACAACCAACATGGCAATACAAATCGCAATCATCCTTCGACCTGGGCCCTCGGGCCCCGATCACTTACCTGGCTGACCCTGCAGGTTAAACATCTCAATATAATGATCAATTCACATACACGAACGCGCTATTCATACGTACGTCATATGCATGCTCACGCTCATCAGTGTTCGCATCACATGCCATTCACCGAGTCTCGCACACTGGCCCATGCATTCTTATGCATGCATCTGCTATCATCATGCCATACTCATGTCTCGGCTCACTAGCCCACACTAGCACACTGGCAAATGCTCAATTTATCATTTAATACGACCCGCGTAAAAACGCATCAAGTCCTTTTCTTAAACACAACACTCCGTGGCCAGCGTAAAAACACCCCAGGCCCAGTGTCTCTAGCCTGCTACAAAATGCATGAGGCGCAATACTGATCTCCTTACGAACCAAAGCCTGCTTCAAAGTGCATGAGGTTGGTCATCTTCCGGACGTACCGGGCATCGTCCTGCTACAAAATGCATGAGGACAGCACACCCCGCGTAACACGCATTAGGGCGAAATGTGATCATACATACACACAGCCAGTTATTATTTGAACCCCGCATAAAACGCATCAGAGCATAATTAGGTGATCACATGCTCATGGCAAGCACACATTCTCGCACAATTTCGTCACATGCCTCACATTAGGCATACATAATGCGTGACCATGCAATGCATCACAATGCACCATGAGCATCAAGTATAATTCAGACACTCAATCAAATTAATATCACCACACGGTGCCCAAATCATAAACAGCATGCTCACTTGGCCAACTATTACCATGCGGCCCAATACACACTTCATAATTCAATACTCCGTACAAGCCATCAATTGGCCAATCGCACTACGCACGGTTCGGCCACACGAACACACGGCATGTCATAACACAATTAAGCACAAATCAGCCATCAATCAATCAATCCGGCAATTCCCGGCGATACAACATAGACCTCAATTGGCCAATTTCGACCCGCCAATATTCTAACATGAACAGCCACTAGTTGGCATGTCCTCGGCCTCAAAATCACCTTCAATTCAGCCTATAGGTCCATCACCATCCACATATCAATAACCTCCACCAAATGGGTTCACCAAATCCTCCTAGCACACACTAAAATACCAAACCTGTCTAGAAAACGCACGCTAGTCCTAATCTGGGTTTAGGAGGTTTACTCACCTAAATTCTAAACCACGACGATGAGGAACGGCGGCCGATCACCGGTGGACAATGGAACCGGTGGCGGCAGTCCCGGCGAGCGGCGATGCACGGCGGCGGCGCTTCGGACGATGACCGGCGGTCGGCGATCCGGCGATGTTCCTCACGGCCGAGGCTGATCGGCGGTCTAAGGAGGAGAGAGAAAGGCTGAGATAGTGGTGTTGAGGTGAGATGGTGAGGCTGGTGGTGATGGCGCACAACGGACGGCACGGCGGCGCTCGGCGCGGCTTCCCGGCGACACACGGCGGTCGGTGATCCCTCGGTGGCGCGCTCGAACAGTGAAGGAGAGAAAGGAAGGGAGAGAGGATAAGGCGGTGATGGTGGCGGGGACGATGAGGCGAGGTGGCGCGGCTGCTGATGCGACTCCGGCGACGAAATAAACTGACAAATGATCTTGAACCTATACTAAAAGATCGTGCCCCTCAGATCTAGCGGTCGATCCTCGCGATTTAAATGACAACCGAAGTCGTCACGAACCTAATGAATTTACACGTGACTCAATTTATTATCAGTCACGGATCGAATATGCGAATTCCCCCAAAAAGCCACCCGTTAGTTTGAGAAACGCTCGAGTTGCGTTTAGTAAAATTTAATTATTTAATTGAGCACAAATTAGACATCGAAAAATTAGGAAGTCACGACGGGATGTTAGGACGACGTTGTGGTTGGAACGTGCAATTTTGGATTTTCTCGAATTCTTCAGAAAAATTCAATTTCGGCAAGAAAATGGAAAAGTGACCATTTTACCCTTGGGAATTTATAAAGGGCAAGTTTTAAGAGGGAATGGCATTTTGGTCATTTTGCCCTAATTTTTGAGTTGGACATTTTTGCCCTTGGAATTTTGTGAAATTCCCAAATTGCCCTTGGATATTTTTTGAAAAGATTTGATCTCGGCCGTTGATTGAAAAGTAGAGAGAGGGGCAAGATGGTCATTTTGGCCATAAAGGGAATTCAATTATTGGGTGCATTATTTAAACTCATTTTCTCTCTCTCACCTCTCATTTCTCTCCCTTCCCTCACGGCAAACTCTCTCTCTCCCCTCTTCCCCTCACCGTGATCATCGCCACCCGCCAAGGACACCACTCGTCGCCGTCGCCGAGACGCTCGCCACCGCCATGTGCCGCCGTGAGCCGCCGATCAGCCGATCCCCCTTTCCACTCTAGCCGAGCTAGCCTAGAGTTCGGGTAAGTCGCCCTCTCAACCTATTTAGGATATCGGGTATTAACGGACTCGTTTAGGCGCTGTTTAGGGTAGTTTAGGGGTTGATGGAAGTGATTGTAAATGGATTAGAGGAGAGCTTGATCCCTTGTTGTGTTTATGGATGTTCAGGTGGCTAAGTTGCCCTCTCAACCCTATTTAGGATATCGGGTATTAACGGACTCGTTTAGGCGCTGTTAAGGGTAGTTTAGGGGTTGATGGAAGTGATTGTAAATGGATTAGAGGAGAGCTTGATCCCTTGTTGTGTTTATGGATGCTCAGGTGGCTGGTGGATGATAGTTTGGACATGGTGGAATGAGTTTTGGCGGTTGAAATTCGGTAGAAATCAATTAGGATTTGAATCCTTGAGATTTGATGTGATTCTCGGATTCGCGGTTACTATACCCGTACGGTTTGCTATTTTTGTGGAGAATTGTGTGGGCCGAATTTGAGGAAGTTTTCTAATAAAAGTTGCTCTCAACATCTTGAAGTATAACATATTTTAAATTTGAAATTTTTGGAGGTCATTTGGGTCATACGAAAACCCATTTTCAGATCGTATTAAAACTACCCGGAACACTATTTATCCCAATCTTCTTGTCTTGCCGAATTTTTATAAAATTTTTCAGATCTATTTTTAATAAACTTCCTTCACAAAAGTTGTTGGTGAATTTCATTTCTATAACATATAAAAATTTCAAAACTTTTCAAGGTGATTTATGTGTTTAAAGAAATGTATTTTGAGGACAAAATAGTCAGTTAGAGCGAACTGATTTTGGTCTGATTTCGAGGAACAAAAAGGCATGGTTGCATATTGAACCGGATTTCGTGTTCTGCATAAGAAATGTTTATCAAGATGTTTTTTATGATATATTCAAAATTTATAATTTTTGGAGTTCGTTTACTATTTATTTTGATGGGATTTCGGTCACTATGTAAACTGCCCAGATTTACCCTGATTTTATGAATGTTCATTTTTATGAGCGGAATGGTGGGGGTGTCGAGGTTGAATAGTTGCTGCCCTTGTGATTGGAATTGATGCTTGAATGTGTGTTATATGAGTTGATTTGAGAATGAAATGAGGATGTTTTGGGGCTGGAGTGAGACTGAATAGAGTGTCGGACGTTGTGGGATAGAATTGACGAGCTTAGGGCTCAATTTAAGGCAAATGGTGTCGGTTTGATGTGTGGTAGTGTAGCTGGATTGTGGTGTTTAATATGGTTGGAAATGAGCTTGGAAATGTCGAATTTATGCCTATGAACGCGGTTGTGTTTGTGGGCCCGTGAGTGGTTTTGTGTATTTATTGTACCGTGATTTGATAGATTGAAATGTGTTTTGTTATGTGCACGTTCAGGCCTAATTGAATTAATTGTCAATTAACCATGTTGAATGCTTAGTAAGCATGAGAAATGTGTGTGAATTGATGAGTGCACGGGCCATGTGTATTTGGCCAATTTATTGGTAAGTGAATATTAAGCATGTGAATGAGCAAGAGATTATGTGTGGTGTGGCATGTGTGACCGTGGAAATCCCTGAGGCAATACCATTACGCGGGGAATCGTGTCGTCCTGAGGCGTGTACTTTAACGCGGGACGATGTCCGGTATTATCGGAGGACGGCCAACCCAAGGCATGTACTTCAACGCAGGTTGTGATATAAGTGGTAGATGTTATGCCTGAAGCGTGCACTGTAACGCAAGTAAGAGACATGGCCTGAGGCGTCTACTGTAACGCGAGCCCTGAAGTGTTGTTATGAGTTGTTTGTCATGTTTGTGTGGAGGTACGTGATAGCCTAGGTGGGGTTTAGGGTGTGTGCTTATTGAGATGTGATCTCATGGTTGTTTCAATCAATAATTTCATAACCCAAGCCTGAGCAATGAATCTTCCTCCGCCGCCGCAGCGTTTGGGATATCGATG
This sequence comes from Syzygium malaccense, assembly GCA_031216405.1. Classification (NCBI taxonomy): domain Eukaryota; kingdom Viridiplantae; phylum Streptophyta; class Magnoliopsida; order Myrtales; family Myrtaceae; genus Syzygium; species Syzygium malaccense. The sequence continues at coordinate 10,704,927 of CM062258.1, read as the reverse complement.
CACACCGACCATAAGGTGGTAGAGTACCCAACAGACGAGCAAAAGGTTCAGAGGGATTTAGACTTAGATTCCGGGAGAGACGGAATCAGAGTGGACGCCTTCTAGTGGGCGTCAGGGATAGTTTTAGGGTCATAGTAACTCTTTTGGAATGTTCCATTTTTTAAGATAGGATATACCCAGGCTGCTGATCTTTTTGAACGTCGGTGGTGCAGGATACTCGGTGTGTATGTAAATTATGGTATGGGTTGTATACGGTGGATATTGTATAAAGTTGGATAAGTATTGGATGTTTATTCTCCCTTATACCCTAGTTAATTATTGTCTGGGTATTTGTGGCTTTCGCTGGTTGATTTAATTCTCTGATAAAATGAAATGAGGTCGATGATTTTCTGGGACGTCGCAATATTTGACCAGAAAAAGGATGTTACGAGCTCGATGGGGTTCGGAGCGTGACGATTGGTATGTAGCAAGATATGTGCTTTTTGTGGTAGCAACCATGTAGGTTTTCCTCGGGATTTTGGTACTTCGCTTGGATGGCACAAATGGTATGTGCACAAGAAATTCCAAAAAGTTGCTAAGCTCGATATAAGCACTTTCTTTTGTCCAATTGGACAACATACTTGTCTGTCTTTTCCATGATCTCATAGCTATCATCTCCATTCCAACTAGGATAACAGAACTTACTACTCACCAAGTTGTCATCCAATCTTTTAGCAATTCTAGGACCACACTGTCTAGTCTACTTCGCAGCCTCATCTCTTTATTTTTGCAGCCTTGTCATGATTATCACTCGAATATCCTTAAGTATGCTGATGATTGGTTTGCACCTCACGTCTAAAATTCTGCCATTGAAGGCTTTACTGAGATTGTTATCAATGATATCACTCTTGAATTCTTCACTAAAGAAGGCCTTGCACCAATGCTTGGGTTCAATTTGAAAAAGTGCTTCATAACCGTCTTTCGTCAAGTCAAGCAGCTGCTGTTTGTGAATTCTAAAATCAGCTATGTTAGTGCTCTTAGCTATCATCCAAAATTACTTCTGTAGTTTCTCCTCTTTATAGATCTTTGCTCAGTTTGTATATATGTGCCTCGTACACATCGTATGTTCAGCAAATGGCATCAACTCAGCTAGAGCAGGAAGAAGTCCCTACAAGAATTCATACATCAAGACATTAATAAAGACATGTGCAAGATAAAATATGTCATGAATTTTGTTTGTGCAGTTACACTAGCATTACCTTTTGTTGGTCGCTCATGAATGCCCAACCTTCTCCATTAGTGATCTCAAGGTCTGTCATTAAATTTTTCAAGAACCACGATCAAGTGTCCTTGCTCTCTACCTTCACAACTACCCAAACAATTGGAAACATCTGGTTATTACCATCCCTCTCAATGGCAGCCAACAATTCTCCCTTGCACACGCCCTTCAAGAAATTTCCATCTAACCCTATGACTCTTCTACAGCCAGCAACAAATCTCCGCTTGCATGCATCAACGCAAATATAAATTCGTTCAAAGTTAGTCTCATGGTTAGGCAGTGGACGCTCTACAACCTCAACATAAACTCGACTAGTAGGATTTTGCAGCCTACATTTGCTAGTATATTCCCAAATTTGACCATATTCTTCCTTGTACCTCCCTAGAAGTTTTTTCATCACCTTCTGCTTAGCTCTTTTGCACTGATTGAGTGACACATTAATCCCTACTTGCTCCCTCATCAATTACTTCGGCTGAGGACACTTCACATCAAGCATCGCTTTGATGGTATTGAAGAAGTAATTCGACAACCAAGCACTCATTACCCTTTTGTTGTCAAATATAATGGAACAAGTATGTTCCTCCTGGAGTGACCTAATTTGGAATAACCCATCCTTCTTTGAACGTGCATCATATATCTTCCACGAACAACTAGGTTGATAATACTTTGCTCTAATATAGTCCTTCGTATTTTGAGTGAACTGAAGACTCCTCTGTTCAGCTATTGAATAATTGATAATCCCTTTTTTGAACTGCTTGGCATCAGAAAATTTCATACCTACAATCAACACAGAAGAAGAAGAGCCAGGATCATAGAACGGATACTTACGTTTCCTTTTACGCACAATGGGATCATCATCTTCATGCTGATTTTCAGAACTATCATTTTGTTCATCAGAGCCACTTTCTTCATAATCAGTGTTATTACCTTCAGCTGGAGCTCTATCAGTATTATATCCTAGTTCAGCTTCACGCAATCCTCCAAGTACAGCTACTGATTTTTTTTCCAAATTCACTTTGCTTTTGCCTTGACTGTGCAAGTTCCTCATCGTCATCATCACTTGAGAAATTTACATTTGTCACGCCCTCATCATCTGATTCACTAGATACAGCAACTTCCCACAACAATCTAGTGAAATCTTCGCTCATTGCATGGCTTACCTCCCTCTCCTCCCTCTCTTGCCTCTCATGTCCAGCTTCATCTATAATAGAACTAGCACCAACCTAAGTACTAGGTAAAGCAGCACCATCCCCAACATCTCCTCCCTTAGCCCCTTCATCAGATTCATCATCACTATAGGACTCAACATATACAACAGCTTCTTTTCCATGAATATAATAGTAGATGATATCCTTAATACCATTATCATCATAAAAGTTTCTAATGCCGTCCTTCAAGCTGCTTCCAGGAACACAATAATGCAAACTTCCTATTTTGCATCTTAATTGTTGAACTATATCCCTCACGAAATAAACAGTATCTTCAAGTCCCCCAAAGTATTCCCACTAGTCAGTGCCAATGATAAATTCTCCTCCATAACGAACAATGATACCGAGAATTGTGTCTTTATCCCCTATGTCGACCATGCATTGAAAGAAAAAAGCAAAAAAGAGTCAATATTTTAACTTTCGGGACCACACCACATGAGAAAAAGAGCACAGCTTCACATGGAGGTCCCCCACATGGTCGACAAGATTGAAAAAGCCACCAGTATACCACATGGGTGACAATGACAGAGGTCCCCACATGGACCACAGTTTATAGTATATACTCAGCTTGGCACCAACATAATCGAATCCACTTCAAGCCTTAATATCCGAACAAATAGCCATAATTTATAAAGTTCAAGCTTTAATTTCAGAAGTTCAAGACCTAATTTCAAGTTCGAGCCCCAATTTCCCAAGTTCGAGCCCTAATTTCCGACTTCAAACCTTAATATCCCGAAGGCATCCCTAATCTACCAATTAATTGAGTGAAACATAGGACAATGAGGCACAATGTGTCGATCAATTCAGCAAAATACAAATTAACAACCCTTATTTGAAGACTGGCCTTCGTAATTTGTCACGGAGACGAGACCGACGCCAATGGGACGAGTGATGCTCAGTCCACGAGATGAGGGAGCAACGCCGACCGACCATGGGGGGAAGGTAAGAGACGGCAACGGCGACGGGATGAGGGCGCCACAAGCGACGAGCGAGGAGCGACGGCGACGGCCACGAAATGAGGGCGCCACAAGCGACGAACAACGGGCGACGGTGACCGGACAAAGGAGACAAAGCAGAAGAGCAAGTGTGACTCGCGACGAGATGACAACAACGACGCAATGCTAAGACCTTTGATTGAGCAACGTCGTTTTGCTCGTCCATGTAGAAATCAAATTTTGAACCGAATATCCACGTCACGCTCTTTTTTTAAATGAAAAATGCTAGGTCAGTTTTTTGGCCAGAATTTTAGCTGGAGTCGCTAAAGTGATATCTTTTCCTCCGACTTGACACCAAATTGATCCGAAAAAAAGTTATGACATCAAAGTGATCTCCGTATACAACTTATGACACTTATAATGTCCTTTTGCGTATTTTTATTTGGAGTTTTATAGGGTGTACTGTGTAATCTATTTGCTGCACAGTCCACATCCTTCAACATTGATATTGGTAGTTATGGTTAGAAAAATTGACTACTAATTAATAGTCATTAATGTATATTGTACAAAAAAAATTACACGGATTTTGTATTCAAAATTTGCCATTTTTACTTAACGAAACTTTACATATATAGGGTTGTATAAAGAGCTATATCAAAAGGCCTGTTTTCCTTGCACTCCATTGTCCCGTATTGCGTGGAAAGCACACGAATATGTGTACAGAAAATTAGATGATGATGAAGATTTATAACAACATTTCTAATAATCCGTGCCATCGACATAATGTGAATAGTGGTATATGTTATAGTTTGTTATTTTTCTTTGCCTAAGAACTATTTGCATCAAAATGATATTTTTAGCAAAACCTGAAAAGGAATTTAATTATTACCAGTGCTTAATTGATCCTTTTCCTCAATAAACTGTCTAGTAAGAACAAGTCATCGAGACACATGTTTTATTTCAATTAAATCAGAATATATAAATTTTTTAACAATGTTATTTGTGTTTCTTTTTCCCTATTCTGTTATCTTAAAGGAGTACTTCTTAATGCCAAGGACAACATTCATTAAAGAGTATGTGTCATGCAACCAGTGAAACATTGACATATATCGAAATGCGACAACAATTAACGACCTACTTTTTAGAACAAAGTCCAATGCCTACTCATGTTGTAAGGTTAGAGATATCAAGCATAAATACGAATTTGCAAGAACTTACACTAAAATACATTCAATATAATACGAATGTAAAGTCCATATATCATGCAGTATTTATATGAATTAATACCATATACTATCTTCAGTTACTCAAAATAAATTGATAAATTTCATGAAACACAATTAGATGAATTAACCGTATCCAATATTGTATCGAGATAGCTAACATGATTTTCATGACGTACCCACTTTACCAAATTTGGTTTGGGATAAATTGTATATTCGTGTATTGCATTGGAAATTAATAAATGTACACATAATAAGAAAGTTGAGAAAAGTGCCAAAATATCTATTTTCAATTACGATTAAAATAAATTAAGCTCGTTGATTTTATGCGAGATTAAGTTGTGTTTTCGTCGTGTATTATGAAATGCAGTACCATGTAACGAATTGCCAAAAATACAAAAAGAAAGATATATATGACACATATATGTACAAATTTTCTAAATGATTAGATATAAAAGAAATGGAGTAGGTATGATCAAATGAAAAGGGATAAATTGAAGTAGTTGAGTGTAGGAGTGGAGGGTCTCTCTTCTTTGTGAGAGGTCTTTCAAAAGTCAACCATCCAAGTTTGATTTACTAGATAAATAGATGTCCCTATTATGTCTTTGGTTTGTCCCTTTATAATTTCATCAGGGCGGTTTTTATGGAAAGTCTAAAAAGTGAGACTAAACTCATTTTTCTAGTTATATATTAGACTAGAGGCAATGTAATAGCGCGTAACTGTAGTTCGGTGATTATGCATGAAAATAGAGTGCATAACTTCGTTTTTATTGATGAAAAGAAAGTGGATAGTTACTTTGACGAAGTGGGTGACCATTAGAGGTTTGATAATGCAAGAGGAGCTCTATGGAAGTAACTACTGATTAATAGAAAAACTACCTGGTCGAATGCATAAAAATGCCCTTTCTATTTTCTTGATGTAAGAATGACAAATCTTAGGGTTTATTTTGATGATTTTGGGACTGGGCCCGTTCGATCGGGGCCCAGTTTAGACGGCAGCCATCTTCCAAGAAGCCCAAACAAGCAGCACGAGCTCCCGCTGGCTTGCAGCTAAAGTCATCCCAAGTTCTTCATCTTCTCCTCCTCCTTCCTCCTCCTTCCGCCATCGCGGTTCACGGCAGCAGAGAACTCGAGAGAGGACGAAGAAGACCGCGGGAGAGAGACGCAGAGGCGCGGCGTGATTCCGAACTTGAATGTCCGGTATGGAGAGGCTGCAGCGGATGTTCGCCGGCGCCGGAGGTGCTCTCGGCCACCCGCCCCCGGACTCCCCGACCCTCGATTCCTCCGAGCAGGTCTACATCTCCTCCCTCGCCCTCCTCAAGATGCTCAAGCACGGTAAATATCTCTCTCTCTTCGCCTTTCGCCGCTGCGGACGCTCGATTCCGACAGCTAGGAAACCCTAATTGGAAATGCCGGTTGGCTGTTCTCTAGCGTTACCGGAGGGTCGGTTAGGGTTTCTTGCCGCGTGCTTTCCGCTGGCCTCCATTTTCAATGTCGAGGGATCTTCGGGATCGAATTTTGAGCTTTCGGATCGAGTCTGTTGGTTTTTCGGTGTTGTTAGATATTAGTTGTGGGTGCGAAGGTGGCTGGATAGTGTTTTTGCTTTCTCTAAATGGAGACTTGGATTTGACGGACCAGGGAGGGCTGGGGTTCCCATGGAAGTGATGGGCTTGATGCTCGGGGAGTTTGTGGACGAGTACACCGTCCGAGTCGTCGATGTGTTTGCTATGCCGCAGAGCGGTACTGGTGTCAGTGTCGAGGCGGTAGATCATGTGTTTCAGACCAATATGCTTGACATGCTCAAACAGACTGGAAGGTAATTCTCTGCACACTCGGTGCGATTTGCTATTTCTCACTAACTGATAGACAGTTCTCGGTTTATTTTGGTTAATTGTATCGAGGCCCTTTTCATCAAGCTATAATGTGGAGTAGTTCTTCAGAGGATATTGCTTAACTTCTGATGAGAAAGTGAATTTAAAAAAAAAAAGAAATAATATGCAACTGAAGTTAGAAACTACTGCTTATTGACAATGATGTATCTTAGCTTCTGGATGGATTTTGAATTAGATATTCAGTGTTAATGATGGAGCTGCTTAACTTGTCCTTTCATGTTATGTCTAGGATTGTTTGTGAGTCGAGACTGGGGAACTCATAATGATACGATGAAAAGAGAAGAATGGAATTTGATTATTGTAATTTTACTCAGCAGTTGATGAATTAGAGAAGTGAACTGCATTCGTTTTTCAGAAGTTAGCAGAAATTTCTCAAGAGCAGATAGTTTGACAGAGCTTTCATCAGTCAATTGCATTTCTCCTAGAGAAGTTAGTTATCGTCTTATTCTATCTTGTTGAGAAATTCACACCTACAAAGCGTCCTCAGTGAACTGCATATCTCCTAAAAAAGTATGGGTCTATCTTAATTAGCTGGTTTTGGGACTGGTAAAACTGGGTATTGCACCTGATAAGCCCTTGGCTGTTTGTTTATATTCTGGTCTCTCTGAGGAATTGATGATCGTTACAAGGCCTTCAGGTTATGATAAGCTGATAAGGTTTTATGCAGATGCTAGTTACGAGAAAATTCTAATTGCTGGTAGAACCACAGCATGATTGTTGTTTTTTTCAGAATGACTTGCATGTTGAACTTCATAGTTACCTACTGGTATGATTTTCCTTATCTAGAATCACGAGCATGTCGAAGTTCATGTTTCTCTGTTTATCACACACGGTAATGCTTGTGCAATACGAATGTGAATCCTTACCTAATTATGCGCTGAACAATGATTGAATAGTCTCCAATTAAGTTTTGGTATGGTAGAATAGAATTCTCTGAGCTCATGGATGTCATGGCCATTATGGGCTTGATATATTATACGATAGATCTTCCATCTGCCAGATTGTATGCTTCAAGTAACTTGGAAACTGAATGGTGATGATCCTTGTGTTAGATATTATATGTTAGTTAGTGACTGACAAACAACGGTTTTTTTTTTCATGGCTTAATTTCTGGGTCAATCGAAATGAGGTTTCACGGGCTTTACTTTTAAAGAGAAATTTTTTTCCATATTTTCTGTCCTAGCTGTTTATCATAGGTCACCGTTCACCAGTACAATATATATGTGCTAAAGATGTGCCTCTTTGGATAGGTAGAACTGTTATTTACCACTTGTGTGTGTGTGTATCTTGGACTGAATTTTTGTGGATGGTTCTTGAGTTGGACACTGGCTATTTTATCATCTAATACTATCATGCAATAGGTCAGATAGGCACCAGTATAAAATTCTAATCGTAACCTGTGATCAGGGTTTATATGTTATTTTAACTGCCCTTTTTTGTCAATGTTGGTCATCCTGGGTCTGGGTTCTTCTCTATATGCGTATTTGTTGCGACATATGTTTATGTTTGATATGCTTATTATGTGTTCTGCATTGCAGACCAGAGATGGTGGTAGGTTGGTACCACTCTCATCCTGGCTTTGGATGTTGGCTTTCTGGGGTGGACATCAACACGCAGCAGGTCATCTCTTTTACTCTAAATTTCCTTCTTATAAGGAGCATGCAAATTGTAATTACAAATGGTATGACCTTTTGGGCTTTACAACCACTATTGCTTGGTGATGTAATTTAGAGTTATGATAGCATGGCATGCAAGTCTAGAAGTATAACTATGGAGTTTCTTTTATTCATCAACCTTCCCTATATCGTTTTTTCCCCAGCCTCCTTATGAAAACAATGTCGTTTTGGAACACAGCCAAATGAACTCAGTTACATTGAGTAGAAGTATCAATAGCTTTGATCATGAGTAACACATTGACATGAGAGTTCACGACTTTATGCTTTTCCTTTCTTGTATACTGAGATTCTGGTCTTGATGGAGGTGGGTGTTTGGCAACCATCGGGCTATTAAAATTAGAGTGACATTAAATTTGTCAAGACGATCTACTAAATTGATTTACTAAGTTATGTTATAGACTGTAGCTGAGCTTGCAAACAAGGAGGCCATATTCAACATTAAGTAGAACTCTGCTGCATCAGTCAGTGAACCAATTTAGTGGACTACTAGTCTTTAAATACCTGGCATTATTCTCTAAATTATCTCAAGAGCTTCTCTATTGGGAGTGGTGTGTGGATGGTTTTGGTTGAAGGTTGTGGCTTTGGGGATTCAATCGGAGAGTTGTAACTCAAGATAGTTTAGATAGTTTCACCATTGGTTGATGACCATAGCCTATTGCATTCGTGTATGATTGGTTTCATTTGTCTTTTTTTTGCTAGACTATAATTGCTTATAGGTTTCCAGTTGGATCCAATTGTTAACAAGGCTGCTTTATACTTGTGATGTGTTCTTATAAAATCAGAGTTTTGAGGCTTTAAATCAGCGTGCAGTTGCAGTAGTTGTGGATCCCATTCAGAGTGTCAAAGGGAAGGTGGTGATTGATGCCTTCCGTTTGATCAACCCACAAACCATGATGCTTGGCCAAGAGCCCAGGCAAACAACCTCCAACCTTGGACATCTCAACAAACCGTCCATCCAAGTGAGTGCTGACCAGATAATGCTCTCTTTGAATATTGAGTTTTGATCTTATCTCATGGGGTTGACTTCATATTTTTAGGCATTGATCCATGGGCTGAACAGACACTATTACTCAATTGCCATCAATTACAGAAAGAATGAACTTGAGGAAAAAATGCTACTTAATCTTCACAAGAAGAAATGGACAGATGGCTTGACGCTTCGCCGTTTTGACACACATTCTAAAACCAATGAACAGACTGTCCAGGTAAGTCAAGGTCTTAAACTGTCGCATCTAGATTAGAGAATTGGTTGCACCAGTCACTTGGAGGTGGATTCTGGACAATGCAAGACAAAGCCCTCTGCTCAAGCATTATTTCATCTAGTGTCCATGTTTTCCTAATTAACTAAGATCAATTAGCTTGCAATGCATATAGACTTTCATTGAACTGGATGTTGAGCAGCTGTCGTTTCTTGCAAAACGAATGATTGTTTTCAAATTCAGATCCTTGTTTTAGTTGGATTTTTATTTTGGGTGTCCAAGGCTCGGAGGAGAAAAATTTAGGTTTTATCATCCAAAAGCTAAGGACAAGTGCTTTATGCTTTAGGTGTAGTGTTGTTCATTCTATGGTATATTCTCTTCCAAAAACTATTCATGAAAGTGCGCTGCAAAGTTCTTTTTTAAAAGGATTGGCAAAGACCTATTCAATGAAAAGCGACAGGTCAAATATTTATAGGTGACAATCTAAAGTCAAACCTTTACACGATTATTGGTGCATACCCTGGACAGGTGTGACAGGTAAATTACAACCCATCCACCACAATTATTGTGTATGACATTGTGTATGGTGGTGTAATAAATGCCTTGAGTCTGAAGACTTGAATGTGGGTTTTCCTTATAGGGCCCGTTTAAGCTAATGGTAGATACATATACGTCACCCTTGTGCGAGGATTAGGAAAGTGAGAGGAAGCCCCCGGGGGGGGGTGGGGGGGAGGTGTGGGGGGTTGTTTTTGGGAAGTAATTCGCTGAATTAATAATGGACGCATGGTGCCGTCTTGGGGTGTCCATATTCAGTACAACTCATGTGATCGTTTGTATCTTATTAGAGTCCAATAACGAGTAGTGGCTGGCCACAATTTCCATACGGTAGGGCCACAGAAAACCCATCTTTTTCTGCAGTTCATTATGAATAGTACGTCATTTGGTTGGTCAGTAGGCGTTGTTTAATGACTACTTCTGGTAGGATCATAAAGAGTTGATTTTTCTTTTTTCTTTTCTTCCAATCTTGCAGGAGATGCTGAATTTGGCAATCAAGTATAACAAGGCGGTGCAGGAGGAGGACGAATTGCCACCGGAGAAGCTAGCGATTGCGAATGTGGGAAGGCAAGATGCCAAGAAGCACCTCGAAGAGCATGTCTCCAACCTCATGTCTTCCAACATAGTCCAGACCTTAGGGACCATGCTTGATACCGTTGTCTTCTAAGGCCCTCCAAATCGGCATCCTATCTACCTGCATTCTGCATGACTCTGTATCATCTTTTGTTGCGGTGTTTCGGGATTGATTACTAAGTCGGTTTGACCGGTAGACGCTGCAGGTGGCTTGTTAGAAATCTAACGCTTTTTCTTCTGCTTTGCTTGTACCCCCATTCAAACTAAATTCAGTTACCAATTTGTTCTTGTCCAAGAAAAGGAAACAAAAGTAGAATGCTCTCTCTATACTAAATGATGGGCGGGTCTCCTGTCCCTGTTCGATGAGTACGATGGAGGGAGTTGACCAAGATGTTGCCACCACATCTCTCCGGGGGCGCATATGGGACAAGATCTTGTGCATTTTATTGCTTTACTCAAAAGCGACACAAGCTAGTCGTGCAAGAATTTGAGGAGTGCGGGCTTTGTTGTGCTGGTTTGATATTAAATTTACGTACTTGTCATGATTCTTTAGTGCAAATTGGAGAACTTATAAGAAGGAAAATGAAGATTTAGTTAACAAAAGTGACGTTTGATTTGGTTGAAGGTTAAGATAATCCATAAATAAAGTTTGTAGTCGGAAAAAGTTGTAAAAATATGAACGAATGAAAACCTCGGAAACGACCGCGGTACACCAAGTTCACTTTATAGAAACGAAAGTCTAGAACTTTGCTAGGAAAGTCAGAACGTGACATGCACGTCTCGCGCCCGCTGTGAAAATCAATAACTAGAAAATGATATTAAAATAACCGGGAATTCACAAAAGCTAACCACAATTCTCGTGGCGAAGAATATATCAACGACCACGTTTCTACACCACCACAAGCGCCTCTCGCCGGCCAGCACCGCCGTCCGCCTCCGCCGCTTGCCGCAGCTGTCTGACCACCGCCACCAGCCGCCGTTCCACGCCTGGAACAGCCCCGACCAGCCACCACAGCAGCTGTCTCCCCTCGCCGCACCCGTTCGCCGCTCGCCGGAGCGATCCGAGGACACCGCAGACCGCCCTCGCCGCCGCCGTCGTCCTCGCGGTAATCCCGGCGTTAGCCGAGTAAGTTAACCCTAATCCGTCGTTTACAGTGTTGAACTTGCTTAGGGTAATTTAATTTATGTTTAGATTAAGTTAATTATGGGTTAGTGATTATTTAAGTATGATTAAGTGGATAAGTTATCAATAGAAACCGTGATAGAATATCGGTGATGGAATGATAGGCTATTATTAGATTTGCGATAAGCTATCGCGTATTTATTGATAAGTTATCAATTATTTTATTATTATTGATTATTTTATTAAATATATTAATTTTCGGAATTAAATATTAATATTTTATTAAAAATACATACTAAAATAATATTAAAAATAATTTATTTCCGAAAATTAATTATGATTATTTGAATGGTTTTTAATATCAATTGCGGTTGTTTTATGCTGGGATTGTGATTTCGAAGTTGGATTTCATCGTATAAATTAGCATATTTAGTTAAATGATTTGAATGATTATTTTCAAGAAAAGATTTTGAATCTTTAAAAATAAATTATTTTATAATTTTGTTTGAGAAATGAATTTGATGCCTTGAGAAAGGATTTCGAGTTTTCGAAAATGAATATTTGTCATCGCTATGTCTACAAAACGAATTTGATGTCTTAAGAAAGAAAGCATGTTTGAATTGAGATTTACAAATTGATTGATTATTTGCATGTGTGACCACTTGATTTGTTATGCGGCATCGTGTGAGCACTATTCATTGACACATGGGCTAATTGAGAAGATAATAATTGGCCGGAATACTTGTGTGCTCGTGTGGTCACACGTTGAAGCCGTGTCGCTGTGTATCGCTTGACGTTGCCCGATTTATCGAATGCCTTGGGATTATCTGGAGTGCCGATACCCCGGATGCCTTATCGCAGCCCGAAGCCGGACTTGATGCTCCTTACAGATACCATCTTACTGTGTATCGTTTGATGTTGCTGTATTGGAATGCCGTCATCCCGTGTATCGTTTGACGTAGCCGTGCCCGACGGGCCGAGACGGAGCCCGGTTGTACCGGTAGACTGCCATCTTGCTGCAGATCGCTTGATGTATAGTGGCCCCGAGGGGGCGTAATAACTGGATACGTGTGATGCATAGTGCTTGATTATGGGATAGAAACTGCTAGGCATGGTATGAGACGTGTCCAAGTGAGTTTTACCTTATAATCGAGAGACGCGCCCCTATGATGCATTGATGCATGGGAAATCTCTTTAAATGTTTCGAGTATGTGACATGTTCATTTCATCAACGAGTGTACCAAGGCGAGGTAAGGATGCATGTGGTTGTTTAATAATGTTGTTGTTGATGTTGTATTGCCTGGTTAGGGACCCCGTGCGAGTTGGCCTTCTAAGCGGGGCTTATGCCGTTAATTTATTGAGATTTTTATCTCATTTGTTGTTGTTAAACCTTTTTCAGGACCTTAGCATGTCGTTGCTTCCTATGCGGTTTGGAGTACCACAGTTTTTGGTTGGTCCTTGAGGGTTAGGCCTGGAAGCTTATCTTTTGATGTAGTAGATCGACCACCAGCTTGATATCTTTTGTAGACTTTTGTGGAATGTCGAAGTGAGCTTTTAAAAATGCTCCCAGGGGTTAATCAAAGTGAAAATCAAAATAGTATTGTTTGATAAAAGCTTTTGTTATGACTGGTTTTCCTTTGCTATCCCTAATTGGATTATTGCCTGGGGTTTGTCGTGTTGGTTAACATTTTCGCTTGCGTAATTCAAAGATAAAAAGATAAGGGTCGGCGACGAGTCCTGGGTCGTCGCATCATAAGGACCATAGCGGGTTGTTGCGTATCCGTAGGGTTCAAGGCGTGAGAAGGACTACATTGGCAAATTGTCTAAAAGTTCAAGACTAAATTGATCAAATTGAAAAGTTTATAATTGAATTGACCGTTGTACAATATGTTTAGAACTTTTTTTGTAATTTTCTAGAGAGAAGTCAATTAATAGTTGATTGAACAAATCCTATTTACCCAGGGATTAACATGAAGTTAGAGAAGAGTAAACTAGAGTCCAGGTATTGTAGTTTTAGTCCAGATGTGCGAATAAATTTGAGGTTCAATTGGATGATGATATATTTGTGATTGACTGGGTTGGGAGACCTGTGCTTGTAAGGAATGGGATAGCTTGGAAATACCTTGTAGATAGGCCATATGTTGCATTACGTTGATGAAGTTAGACATCAACAATAATGATGATGACTGCTTTAAGAAGGATGCTTATGAAAGATGTCACCGATTCCCCTTCCTAGGCATGAATGGTGCAAAAATGTGGCCCAAAGTCAATGGTGAGCCAATCAATCTACCACCTTATAGAAGGAAAAAGGGGGAGAGAATAACATAATCGAGAACAAGGATGGGCAAAATAGCGATGGTAAGAAGTTGATGAAAGTTGAAGTCCAAATGTGATGTAGAAATTATCTTCAGTATGGGCATAAAAAGAAGACATGTAAGAATGCTACAGCACCTAGGCCATCCAAAGTAATTCCTATTTGATAATTGTGTACCTTTTAATAAGATTTATTGGGCAAATTCCAAAAAAAAGCACCAACTTTACCTTGAGTGACAATTTTTACCCAAATTTTTTTTATCTCAATAAAAATCACGAACTTTTACTCGAGTCCCAAATTTGGCCCCTGTTAACCAAAACTTGAGATCTCGTAGATTGTTACAAGCACTTTGGTAGGGCACAGCTTTAGAATCTATTTCATTATATTTCCTAACAAAATCCATTTAATAGAGCCCGATATTTTAAATGAGATCAATTGATTAATATCCATTTGACGTAGACTTCAAAGTTTTCCGGGGGGGGACGGATTGAGCTTGTTTCATAAAAAGGTTTTAGTCGTGAGCTTGGCAGATCTCGTCCATAGCATCTCTCAATGGGTGGTAATCCACAACTTCATATTACGACGAAACGGTGGAGGCTGCCTAAAGAGATTCAATTTGAAGATCTTTTTGACTTGCCAGTGAAGTGAAGGAGACCATGAACACACCATTATTTTTCAAGTTGTGGCTTATAAAAAAAGACAATGAATAGTGATTTTAATCCAACTAGCAAGTGATGTGGATCGATGGAATAGTCACGTTGGACAATTAAGAATTCCCAGTTAACGGGACTAAATTTACTATTTAAGTGAAAGTTTTTTGATTTTTTACAAAAAAAAATATTCGGACCAGAATTGTCGTCCAATCTAAAATTTGTGCGTTTTTTTTTTAAATTAGGCCAAGATTTATTTGGGTTCTCGTGACTGATAAAATTGGTGTTTCCTGGGCTTTTGTTTTTTGGGGGTCGAAAAATCCTGGGCTTTTAACATGTAGGGAAAAAAAAGTAAGACCAAAAAAGACTGATAGGGTTAATCCTACCTAGTAACCTGGCAAGAAGGCTATTATTGCACTGCACAATCCGGTGGTCCATCTAAATGTGAACTCCACCGTCATCAGGATGGAGAGAGGACACATCAGTGCTTTTTTAGACATTTTTTTGTTTGCACAACACTTGTGTATATTGTGATAATGCTCATTTTGTATCTTTAGGCACAACACGACAATGTTAATTCATATTTAAGTATAATCTCTTTGTATAATGCGTCATTTGTTTATCGAAATTAAAAGCAAGTTGATACTTTAATTGTCTGCAAACATCCTGAAACATCCATTAAAACTTCCCGGCTCCCTCGTTGCTCATCCAATCTGAATCTGAAGTGGTGCCTCCAGATCTGGCTTCGTCAATTGTTGCGAGCTTTGCTGGTCCTTGACTCGCGAGGTGGCTTATCCATATATTTGGTGACACGCAGCTCGTGTCGGATGGCTGGCCATGGACGAACAGAGGACGACGAAGCCCACATGAAGACCAAGTGGCTCGATGGAGGAGAACAAAAGAGAGGGAGAGCGAGAAAAAAGTCGAATTTTAAAAAAATTTATTTGGTTCCACATCAGCTAATGACGTGGCACTGCAGGCATGTGTCAATTTGCTAGTAAATGTGAGTAAAAAATACACGCCACCTCAACGACCGATGGGTGCCTTGAAACCACTACATATAGAATTCTACAGATAAATTGAAGAGAATTTATAAAAAAAGTAAAGTAACATTTAATTTAGTTGAAGGTTTAGATATTCAATAAATAAAGCCTAAAGTCTGAAAAAGGAAAACAAAAAAAAAACCTCTAAACCATGGGTAACTCGAAAACGACTGATATGCATCAAGTTTGCTTAATAAGAACGTGAAGCTCGAACTTTCCTACGAAAGCAGGAAAGCAGGAAAATGACACGCATGTCTCTCACCCGTTTGGTCGAGTCAGAGATTGCCATGTTAAGCCAATAAACAGATAATAACAGTGATACAATCATACTTCGCTAAAGAAACCCACAATTATTTGGCCAAGAATGTATCTAGGATCACTTTTCTCACCATCACAAGAGAAACTTTAGTAGCGACAGGCAAAGTAAAAGAGAAACTTCGAAAACGGCCTCGACGGTTTCATGCGCCTTTCACTCCGCTGTCTCCTTCTCGTGACTTTTCCCATCACTGTTAATCAACGAGGCCACACGTTTGAACAGCTTCTTGGCCTTTTCGCAGCTCGGATCGTAGATGTGGAACACGTGATCCACGCCGTCGATCTCCATGAACTCCGCCTCCGCTGGCCCGCCGCTCTCCACCAGCTTCTCGTAGTACAGCCTCCCTCTGTCCCTCAGTATGTCCTTCTGGCTCACGATCACCAGCACCTTCTTGCACGCCAGCCCATCCACGCCAGGGGACCCGTCCACAAACGGGTTGATCAGCGGGTCATCGCAACCCTCGTCCGATACGCACACGAACTGCCACGTGCTGTCCACCCAAGCCTTCCGACCAGGGTCTGCCACCTCCGCCCCGATCGGCATCTTGCCCCAGAAGTATGGTTGTATCATCCCGATCCCCAGCAGCTTGACCCGCTCGCCCAGCACGTCATCCCTTATCAGTAACGGGGCGCAGAAACTTACATAAATAATGAACTAAGGAGATTTTACATAAAATTCCTCTACTATAATAAGTAATATTAATCTGTGTCTACTCGATCTAAAATTGTTTAAACGCACGTGTCATAGCAATTAAATCACAAAGTTACTTATAACAAATGAACACTGACAAATTCACTAAGCATCATTAGGTTGTTATTGTATTGTACCTGAGTCGCATGGCCAAATGGTGCGACATGTTGGCGCCACCGCTGTCGCCAACGAGGAAGAGGCGGTTGAAGTCGGCACGCTCCCTGAGCCATGGCTCGCTCTGGGCTTCCTCCGATGTAATCCACTGCAGAGCAGCCCAGGAGTCATCATAGGCCGCGGGGAGGGGGTGCTCAGGGACTCGGCGATAGTCGATGGAGATGAGGACCACGTTGCACTCGGCGACAAGGGCGTTGAGGCAGAAGTGATACTTGGGGTCGGCGATGGAGGAGATGATGAAGGCCCCGCCGTGGAAGTAAATGACTAGGGGAAGTTTTGCGGTGGCAGAAACGGAGGAGGGGCGGTAGATCCGGGCAGAGACGCCAGTGTCGGGGAGGATGAGGATGTCCTTGGACTCAACTCGGGTCTCGGGGTCGAGGCCGGGCGGGGCGATCTCAAAGCCGGCGAGGCGGTCAAAGGTGCCGTCTTTGTAGACTCTGATGTAGGGGAAGATCTCGAGCGAGACTTCTTTGGATGAATCCATGAGAGAGAGAGAGAGAGAGAGAGAGAGAGAGAGAGAGAGATACGTCAAAGATATCGATCAAGAGAGAGGTGAGGATGATGAATTGAGAGACAAGAAATACCGATGGCTCAAGCAAGAGTAGGGATAGCAAAGCAGGTCCATTTATTGAGGAGGACTTTTGGTAATTGTGAGTTTACAGGTTAGAAAAGGGTTAGTCAGTCTCATTATTAAATGTCAATGTCTAGATACGTCTTCAATTGTGGACCCATAATACTTTTTGTATCTCCTCGAAGATAGCCCTTTTTCTATGTGAATACGTTTAGTTTAAAAGTCGGACTATCTTATTACATCGATTCGAATTAATTATACTCTTTTATAGGTCAGGCATCCAACATCTTGAAGAAATCAGCGACAAGAATGTGTAAATCCTTTCACGCTAGACCAATCAAGCAAAACTTTTTTTCTATTTTTCAATGCACAAAAGTTACCAAATCAACATAATTAATTATTGAAGATAACAAAATGCATGTTCTGTTTTAATTTTTTTTCCAACTGTATTGATGATGGCATTTAATTTATGCAGGGATAAAAAAAGTCCTAGCAGCCAATTCCGTTGACAAATTACCAGGGAGACATACATGAGGCCGGGGGCAAGTCGTCGCGAGAGCAATAATTGCGGAATATCGTAGTGAATGTATTTCTCGTAACTCTTACTTTTGTTTCTTGTCTTGTCATCATTCTAACATTATTCAAACTAATTATATCTATTTCTTTCTTCGATGAAAATTGTTTTCTCCTTTTTGTCTTTTTAGGAATTTTCATAGGGGAGCGAGTTCTCTCCCATGAGAATGAGGTAGGTTGACGTCGAGGTTGTTGCTCGTGCAAGTGATACACTCCTATTGTTGAAATATCTGACATTATTTAATAGTAAATCTTATATGCTCTTTTATATACATGTGATCTTTTTTTACCTAATAATTTAAGCTTTGAATTGGACTTTTTAAAATAATATCATAATCAATGATATCCCTTTCAATTATGTGCATCCACCTCTCGTCAGCCTAATTTCACAAGCCATAGTCAAATTCCATATGTTACTCATAATCTGACTTACAAGTAAGTGAGGATGTTGGAATATTATCCCACATCGCTTAACAAAGGGTCATATATATTTTTTATATACATGTAGTCTCCCTTATCTCCTTCAAACTATCAGTTTAAAATTTTGAATTGGATTTTCTAACATAATATCAGAGACAAGCGCTATTTCTTTTGCGTGTTTCCACACCCATTAATCAAAATTCACGTGTTACTCCTCATCTGGCTTGCACGTAAAAAGGGGTGTTAAAATATCTCACATAGTTAAACAACAGATTTTATATGCTCTTTATATATATCGCAACTTACCTGTCCTGATCGATCAGACCAAGAGATATTTATCGAAGAATGTGAACATTTATTGATTCGTTTAAAGGACAAACTAAATAGTTCATTAATCCAAAAATCGAGGCACTCTCGAGCCTTATACCTTGCGCGACGAGAGTTATCAAATTTACGCATTCAATTAGAATCGTCACTAGTCATAATCAATGATCGACTAGAAATCCTAATCAAGATGTGAGAGTGTCGTCTCGATATGCGCGAAAATTAGAGATTCTAAAGTTCGGGAACTTGATTACACTAGCAATCTAACTAGCGCTCTTTCGGTACCTAAACTTGAACGTTCATGAACTAACTTAGCGAGCACCCTATCGAAGAAGCTTAAGATTTCTTCTAACCGTTCTAAAAATGTAAAGCAACAACTAATGAATTAAAGGTGTGCAATCAAATAATCATAAAGAAAATAAACAACTAGCAACCTAGCATCGTCTCTAAAAAGAAAAGGCAATCAAAAGCCCTAAAGTAAAGCCTAAATGGCTAATCCGGATTTTTTGGGAATTTTTTAAAGGTTTTCTCAATTTTCACAAGTTTTAAACTAAGTCTAGAATGAAATTAAACACTAAGATCTAGTGAAATTAAGCCAAAAACTGATTTCCGAACATTTCCAAAATTTTTTGGAATTTTTCTGATTTTTTATTTTTTAATTTTGAATTATTTTAATTATTTTAATGTTTTTCATATTTTTTTATTTTTGGATTTTTTAAACATTTGCGAATTTTTTGGAGTTTTTTGGAATTTTTTAATATTTTGGAATTTTTTAAATGTTTTTTATAATATTTTTATTAATAAAATAAGGATTTCGGACCGGATCCCCTGACCCGATCCGCCCGACACCTGACCCGGATTACTGATCCGCTCGGGACCCCCTTTTCCATTTCTTTTTTCTTTTTTTCTTTTTTCTATTTCCCCTCTTTTCCCTTTTTTTTTGTTTCTTTTTTCTTTTTCTATTTTTTATTACTCTTCTTCATCCCTTTCGTGCCTTTCCCCTGCACGTCCTTCTGTTTCTTCACCGAGACCTCCTCATCTCCGAAACTGGGATTACGCAGGGAACGCCCCACCACCGGCAGTCAGCTCGGGCCGCCAATGCTGACGACGGGCGCTGGCCTTACGCCGTCACCGCCGGCCAACACTCCGACGACCAACTCCGACCACGAAATGAACTCACAAGGAAAAACTTGACTTTACGACTATTCTACTCTCAGCCCACCACAAACGTTTAACCAGGGAAAAACGATCACAAACAAACACAAAAGGAGGATAGACGGCTAACGATTGCGGCCTTGAACCACGGGCATCGCTCCGGCAGGGGGCATTGATCTCCGGCAAAGGACTCATCAGTGGTCGACTTGAACAACAAGAGATATACCACAAAACTGAGAGAAATCACAAAGAAAACACAACGTCAGGCACCATTCAAAAAATATAAGAACTAACCAAACATAAAAATCGAGTTCCAAGCACTGAGTCCACAAAAAAAATGATTCGGACCTCCATCTAGGCATTTTATCGAACGGGTGGTATGCAGGTTCAAGCGAAGACCTTAAGCTGAGATTTAGGTTGTTTTTCGGCTTAAATATGACGTGCAAAGACATGATCGACTATATTGAACCACAACCTTGCCTCAGTTTGCATAGAAACGTCCAAAAACAACAAGACCATATTCAGAGTTTTTTACTCAAAAAGCTTCCTTGGGGCACTTCGACAAACTTGTGCGAGGCGCCCAAAAGTGGGGTCACATATCCGATTTTGACAAAATTTACGGTCAATTTTCGACATATAACCTTTGGACCATCCTCACTGGGTGTCAAACACATGTTTTCCTCGATCGAGTGGCCGGGCGACCACCGAATAGGCTCGGTGTGCCCAGCACCCGAGAGGCAAGGGAAGGGGGGCGAAAACAGGGGAAGATAAGGGATGAGAACCCACCTATTCGTGGCTGGCCGACGGCAACGCGGCGGTCGGATGCTTGTCGGTGGCACCTCAGGGTCTTCTCCAGGTGGATGGGGACTCCCTACACTCAGATTTTCCCCCAAAAACTCTTGGTCCCTCCTCTAACTTTCTCTTCTTTGTTCGTGACGGACCAAGACGAGACGCAATGGCTGGATGTGACGGACGTCCGGCGACGATGGCCGGCTCGCAGGGAGGGGGGAAGAGATTTACCAGCGATCCTCGCCGGTGGATGAGCCGGAGCACTCTCTTCTTAGACCCCCTTCCCTTCTTTTTCCCTCGGTTTCCACCTCCTCTGTTCTCTTCTTCTTCTTTCTCTTTTTTCTCTTCAAATGCCCCCCTTTTTACCTGATAAAGACCCGCCCCTCTCTCTCTTTTGGGGCATCATCCTTTTCGTCCTCGGCTCAAGGATAATCGTCCTTGACAACCGATACTCCTCGGCGGTTATCCCCCGATTCCCGTCCGTCCCCTCCGTTTTTATCTTTCTCGGCTCTTTGTCTGCTCTGTTCCTTGTCTCTTCTGTTGGTGTCTTGAACGAACCTGAGGAAGAGGGGAAGAAGATAAGGGGGCTGGGCCGAAATAAAAGAAGGGAGAGTGGGCTGAAAATAAAGAGGAGAGGGGTGATCTGAAGGTGGGCTGGATAAAAGGGCAAAGAAAGGGAGGGAAAGCCTAGGAATGAACAAAAGGGCTAGGCCCGAGCGAAAATTACAAGAAAAAGATTGGGGCTAAGTTTGATGGGCCAAGCTAAATTGGCCCGATGTATATTTTATTATACATATATATATATATATATATATATATATATTATCTCTCTTTTGCACTAATTTGGCCAATTTACCATTTAAGCGTTGATTTAACGATGTAGGCAAAATTAGATGTCAACAATATACATGTGATTTCTTTCACCTAATAGTTTAAATTTTTGGATTTAACTTTCTAACATTGTATCATAGCCGGTGCTAGTTTTTTCACTTATGTGCATCCACCCCTAATCATCCAAATTCCACGGGCTGTGATCAAATTCCACGTCACTCCTAATCCGACTTGCATGTGAAAGACTGTTGAAACATTATGCAACATTTCTTGTTGTCATATATGTTCTTTAAATACATGTAGTCTCCCTCGTCTCCTTCAACTTATCAGTTTAAGTTTTTGGATTGGACTTTTTAACATGGTATCAAAATCGAGTGATATCATTTTTGTGAATGTGTCCACACCCATTAATCAAATTTCACGTGCAACTCCTCATCTGGCTTACACATGAAAGGAGTTGTTCAAATATCTCACATTACTTGACAACATGTCTTATATGTTCTTTATATACATGTAGTCTTCTCTTACTTAATAGCTTAAACTTTTAAGTTGGACTATCTAATATGATATTATAGTCGGTGCTATCTCTTTTGCTTATGCACGTCCACCCCTCATCAGCCAAATTCCATAGACCGCGATCAAATTCCACATGCCACTTCTCATGTAGCTTGCACTTGAGAAAGGGTATTGAAATATTGTCACACATCGCTTAACAACGGGTTATATATGTTTTTTATATACATATAGTCTCCCTCATCTTCTCAACTTATTAACTTAAGCTTTTAGGTTGGACTTTCTAATATGGTATATGTTGAGAAAAATCCTTAATGAGTTTTGAGGAATGACAAAACCATCTATTACTGATCAGAATTACACTTAAGTTACTTGATGCAGGTAAATGCTGAATCATCAGACTTAGTCGATGAAAGGACTTTGTCATCAGACTCAAAATTACTCGTCAGATTCAATGAGTGTTATTTTTGGCAAGTTTATGCAGGATAATCAAATTGATATCTCAGAATATCCTAATTAGCAATCACAAGATCGTTCCTTAAATACAAAAAACTACATATATGAAAATCTTGATTTGATTGCATGGGCGATCAAATCACTTGGAGATAATGGTTCTTTTTCTAACGGCTATGCATTCTATTTTGGGAAGAATCTTCAACGAGTTAATTTGGAGATCAATCCTATGAAGACTGTCCAATTGATAGATTGGAAGTAGAGAAGTATAAAAGGAGTGTAAACGTCGTACAAGAAATAAAAACCAGAATCAAGAATTTCTAAGTCTGAATAGAGTTTCGATCTTACACGCTTGTGATTACTGTATTCCACGTTGTAACTTTAAAAAGAAAATTACTTGAGTGAAGAGTGTATGTGATAGTGTAATCTATCATCTGTGAAGCACTGCTCTTGTAATCTTCTGACGATTCAATAGTGAAATACAGCTAATAGGCTGCCAGCGTGGAGAGTGGACGTAAGCTTGATAAAGCCGAACCACTATAAAGATCTGTATACAGTATTCTCTATCTCTAAACTTTCATTTATTATTACTGACATTATACTGCATACATATATGATCAAACAAGTTTGTCATAATATCATCTTGGTCATCAGATGCAATCATCTGACGACAACTTACATGCAAATTTGTAATTCGCATGCATCTGATATTGTACATACGAGTTGTTGACCTCGACTATATTCATTCCGCATGTTTAGATAATCCAATTTGGTAAAATCACCTATTCACCCCCTTTAGGTGATAGCAATAGTCGTAACAATATCAAAGCTAGCTGCTATCTCTTTCGCGTGTGTGTCCACACCTGTTAATCAAATATCGCATGCTACCCCTCGTTTGGCTTGCACATGAGAAGGGGTGTTTAAATAGCTAGCATCTCTTGACAACATGTCTTATATGCTCTTTTATATGTGTGGTCTTCATTCACCTAATAATTTAAGCTTTTGGGTTGAACTTTATAATATGATATCATAACAGTGCTATCACTTTAGTTTATGTGCGTCCACCCCTCATCAACCAAATTCCACGGGCTGTGGTCAAATTCCACGTGTCACTTCTAATTCGGCTTGCACATGAGAGAAAATATTGAAATATTATCCCACATCGCTTGACAATGGGTCACATATGTTCTCCATATACATGTAGTCTCATTTGTTTCATTTTATCTATCAGCTTAAGTTTTTGGGTTGAACTTTGCAATACGATATCAGACCCAGGTGCTATCCCTTTCGCTTGTGTGTCCACACCCGTTAATTAAATTTCACATACCATTCCTCATTTGGCTTTCACAAGATTGGGAGTATTGAAATATCCTATATCGCTTGACAATGGGTCATGTGTGCTCTTAATATATGCGTGGTCTCCTTACACTTAATAACCTAAGTTTTTGGGTTAGACTTTCTAACAAATATTAAAAACCAAATGAGGCTTAAACAAAGATGTAAAGGAATAACTTGGAGGCTAAACTATTGATATGTTGGCATATCCAAGAGAAAGATTTGCTCCAACACTTGATTAAAGAAAAGTTATAACACCATATGGAAAGCTCTTCGTCATATGAGGGCCTCGGTACTGGAGCAATAGAATATGTTGAGATCTTATATGCGGGAACTCAAGAGAGTTAGTTAGTATGGAGAATTTGAGATGGAAGTCAATCCAACAACTAAAGTATTGGAGAGACTTTATGTGGGGTCTGATGTGTGAAAATGAGATTTTTAGCAGGACGTAGGCGTATCATAAGCATAGATGGGTGCTTTCTTAAATTGGATTGAAAGGTATATTACCATGTGCCATTGGACTTAGATGGAAACAATCAAATGTTTCCAATTGCTTGGGTAGTTGTTGTGGAAGCTAAGTCTGAAATATCTTGGAGTGTTTTCTCACCTTATTATTCATTGACCCAAGGGTGGGCAGAGGCAAACATTGTACTGTTATCAATGATCAACAAAAGGTAATATCTTACCTTCTGTCTTTCGATGTTATTATAGTACACTAGTGCAATCATTGATGTGATTTATTTGATTTTTATTAGATAAATTTGGTCGTAGGGATTAATGAACGCGGTTTTAAGACTATCTCCACTTGCAAAGCATCCAAGTTGTGCAAGGCACATAAATGCTATTTCAGAAAAATTATACAAAGGGGATGCTCTTAAGAAACAATTCCGGAGGGCTATGAAGTGCACATTTGAAGCTCATTTTGACCAAGCAATGGATGATTTTGAAGTAGGAGTGCCTTAAAGGTTACCAAGACTTCAAGAGGCAAGGCCTTGAGAAATTTTGTAAGTCTTTCATCAAGACAAGTATCAACTATGATGCAGTTGATAATAATTTAGGCGAGACCTTTAACGAAAACATTTGCCTACCATGAGAAAAACCCTTGTTATTCTTGAATGGATAAGAACTATGCTGATGGAGAGAGGATGGCAGAGACAACTCAGTTAATGGTCAATCGAACATACCAATTTACCCAAGGATTAGAATGAAGTTGGAAAAGACTATACAGGAGTCCATCTGTTGTATTACTTGACCAACTATGGGAAATAAATTTGAGATTCAAGTGGATGATGATAGATTTGCAGTTGACATGGCTTTAAAGACATGTCATTGTAAGGAATGGGATATCTCTAGAGTATCATGTACACATTACACATGTTGCTTTACTTTCATGAAGTTCGATATCAATAATTATTTCGATAATTGTTTTAAGAAAGATGCTTACGAAAGATTTTACAAATTTTCCTTTCCAGTTATTAATGGAAAAAAAAAATTTTGGACCAAAGTCAGTGGTAAGCCAATTAAACCTCCACCTTACAGAAAGAAAGAAATAATTATATAAATAGTTCCTAAATTTTGACTCAATGTGCAACGTCATTCCTAAAATTTTAATTTGTTCAATGTGATACCTAAACTTTTTGTAAATGTTCATTCTAGCAAGAAGCTTGGCAAAAGGGCTACTAGTGCACATGCCATTAGACCATCTAATAGGGGATTCCACTGTCACTAGGATAGAGAGAGCACAAGTTAGTTCTTTTTCAAACTCATTTTATTTCATAACACTACTGTGTATACTATGATTAATGTTTTACGCTCATTTTGTATCTTTAAGCATGATAAGGATGTGGACTTTTCATCTCTGGAACCACTAGGAATACATATTTAGGGTAATCTCTTTGCCTAGTGTTTATATGTATATCAAAAGAAAATCAACGTGATATGTTAATCATTTTTTTACTGCATATACCAAGGAGTGATAGAGTTGTCGACTTGGAGGTCCATTCATCTCCAAGAGACAAACAAGACCAAGGAATGTTCTAGTTCCACCAAGCTTCAATTGATATCTCACAACCTCCATGCACTTAAAGAATATGGCGGTGGTGAACTGTGAATTTGTGGACTGGAATATGTTAATGGGTGTTTGGTACTGCTATTAGATAAGGATGCTGAGTTGTATACTGAAAAGTACTAGTTTTTATGTTGTTTCTAAATGGATTTGGCCATGTACTATTTGTTTGGGGATTTGGCTGTGTAGTTTTGTAATCGTGATGTTTTAGCCATGTATTATGTGTTAAGCTGCGCGTGCTATATTGGGAAGGCTTCCTATGTTGGGATGTTTGTCTTTTCAATCAAAAGATGTGGATTAGTTTAAATTTATTTAATGCCATTTTGTTTGCTTTTGATTAACTGAACCGTGCTGCATCAATTCTAATGAAGTCATGCAGCATCAATTCATTGCATTAGTCATCAGTGGAACTGACTGATGCATCATTAGCAACTGATACTTAGAATTGAACTGATGTAGCTTCAATTACTAGAATTGCATCAGTTTCAATAGTTGGGCTATGTACACTCCATCTGGAAGGTGTTATTAGTCCGTTTTAGCTATAAACAAAAATTATCCATGTTGGTGTCGACCATACCACGTAGGATGATTGGCATCCGCATTAGTGATTTTTAGACAAAATTGACCAGAAGGACTATATTAACAAATCGTTAAAATGTTTATGATTAAATTGATCAAATTAAAAAGTTTAAAACTAAATTAACTGCCGTATAATAAATTTAGGCTTTTTTGGATAATTATCCCCAAACAGAACGATTATCAATTCAACTCACGAAAATTTTCAACAAACACACAATAGTCAACAAATTGTGACAATTTCACAATAATAACTTATGATAAATTATTTACTCTCCATGTTGAACAACGGAAGAACCTCCATGCAGGATTTCTTAGGGTCCGCAATATGTAGAGGGTTGCTCATTGCCAGTGCTTGCATGAAACGTCACAATCATCGCTCATGAATCGACTCAATACTTCGTCTTCTCTGTTAGAGTTTCCTTGAGATGACATTCTGCATTAATTTGCTGTTGTTTGAACCAATTTCGTCCTCCACTACAAAAAAACATGTAATTTGCGACGGAAATTTGCGACGGAGCTTTTGTCCGTCGCAAATTAAAGCACCGTCGCACAGTACGTCGCAAATGTTGCGATGGAAAATTGTCGGTCGCAAATTTGCGATGGACAAAAATTCCGTCGCAAATTCCGTCGCAAATTTGCGACGGACATTTTTCCGTCGCAAATTTGCGACGGAATAAAAATCTGTCGCAAAAAAAGTTCGTCACAAAATTGCGACGGCAAAAAAACCGTCGCTAAATTCGTCGCAAATTTGCGACGAAACGTACGTCCGTCGCAAATTTATAATTTACATCCCCTATTTATTCCAACTCTATCTCTCTCTCGCTCTCTCTCGCTTTTCTCCCTCTCTCATATGTGTTCAATCAGCAAAATTCGCGCACATACATATTAATCTCGGTGAAGCTTTTGTGCGGGTAAGTATCATAGCTACCTTCGTGACTATTTATCGTTGGATTGTAATGTTATATATATATATATATATATATATATATATATATATGTTTGTTTTTTTTCGTATTTGCATCACCGGTTTAACGACCGGCGACCGGCGACACTTCGCCGGACTTAGGTGTCTTGCCGAAAGCCCATGCCGTTTTGCGACGGAATCCCAAGTTCCGTCGCAAATTTGCGACGGAATCCCATGTTCCGTCGCAAATTTGCGACGGACATAACGTGTTCCGTCGCAAATTTGCGAGGGACATCGTTTTCCGTCGCAAATTTGCGACGGAAAACTTCCGTCGCAAATTCGCGACGGACACTTTTCCGTTCTCATCTCACACTAGAAATTATGAAAATATAATTTTTAGGTGGTGATTATTCTTTTTGGATATGTGTCTAATTGAAGGTCTCGCAATCCAAGTGGACGTTGCAATTCTCATCAAATTGACCACTTTCTCCTACCAATATTTCCGTCAAATATTTGGGTAAGTCTTCTTTACATGGCAATTTTTTCTATTTTTGCAATTTCATATTAATTGTTGCGTGAATAACAAAAATTATAATTTCAAAAAATTTATGGTTTTAATAAAGAACAATAGATTTGATATTTTAAATATTTTACCAGAATTTTTTATTTTAATACAGACACAATGCAAAGAGAAAGGTCTTGGATGTATAATAAGAACTTACCTGGACGTCAAGGATTGACAAATGAGTTTCGTACTGGGTTGGAAATATTTTTAGACTTTGCTGGTAGCAAATATGATTTCATGGATGGAAATAAGTTAAGGTGTCCGTGTAAAAAGTGCAGTAATGGTAAATTTCTTGTGTGTGATCAAGTTAGAGAACACCTTACTAGATTTGGATTTACTCCGAACTATTATAATTGGACTTCCCATGGTGAACCATTTATATCTGATGAAAGATATGGAAGAGGTGACCAATTTTTAGTTAGGGAAGAATGTGGCTATTATGAGCAATTGAACCCATACGAGAGGATGGTGATTGATGCAGCTAGTTATAATTTTGTCACAGAATCAAATCATGCAAGTACTAGTTTTACTCCTACACGTGAACAAGTGGGTACTAGTCATGCTTCACAATTGGAAGATATAGGAGTAACGGGTTTTGATGAGAATGTGTATAATGAAACTTTTGAATCTAATCAGTTCTGAGATGTGTTGAAAGCAGCAGATGAACCTTTATGGGCAGGTTGTGAGGACCACACTAAGTTATCGGTGACAGCCCGACTATTAAATATCAAGGCAGAGCATAATGTGTCTGCGGATTGCTTCAACTCTTTTGTTGAAGTAATGCGGGAATCATTGCCTCGTGATAACATCATGCCAAGTGATTTTTATGATATGAAAAAGCTAGTGGATAACTTAGGTCTTCCGGTTGTAAGGATTGATGTATGTAATAGAGGTTGTATGATATATTGGAGAGATGATGAAAATGGAGAATCTTGCAAATTCTGTAGCCAACCTAGGTACAAGATTAACAGGAGGCCGGGTCGTAAACAGAAGCGTAGACCATGGAAGCAAATGTTTTATCTGCCCTTAATCCCCAGATTGCAAAGGCTTTATGCATCTAAAGCCACTGCTGAACACATGACTTGGCATGCAAATCATGAAACAGAAGAGGGTCTAATGTGTCATCCTTCAGATGCGGAGGCATGGCAACATTTTGATAGAACTTACCCTGAGTTTGCGATGGAGCCTCGGAACATCAGGTTAGGTCTTTGTGCCGATGGATTTGCTCCATTTGGGAAAACAGGAAAAAGTTATTCATGTTGGCCAGTTATCTTAACGCCGTACAATCTTCCACCTGGTATGTGCATGAAGACACCTTATATGTTTTTGACATTGATCGTGCCAGGGCCGCAAAATCCGAAAAAGTTGATAGATGTTTATATGCAACCATTGATTGAGGAGTTACAACGGTTATGGGTTAAGGGTGTCCCTACGTATGATGTTTGTACCGATCAAACATTTGTAATGAAGGCTGCCCTTTTTTGGACGATAAATGATTTTCCAGCTTACGGAATGTTATCTGGATGGAGTACAGCTGGGATATTAGGATGTCCGATATGTTTGGAGAGGTCAAAGTCATTTAGATTAAAACATGGAAAGAAGCCCAGCTATTTTGACTGTCACAGACAATTTTTACCGCCAAGTCATCCTTTCAGAAGGAATAAGAAAGAGTTCATCAAGAATAGGACTGAAAGAACGCGTCCACCATTGAGGTTGACCGGCAATCAAATTTGGGAGCGTGTGCAGGATTTGCCAACTGTTGTTGAGAACCCGCACGGCACGACTTTTGCATATGGAATTACACATAAGTGGACAAAACGCAGTATATTTTGGGATCTACCATATTGGAAGGCCCATCTTATTCATCATAATCTTGACGTCATGCACATAGAAAAGAATGTTTTCGACAATATCATAAATACTGTGATGGATGTCGCCGGAAAAACAAAAGACAACTTGAACGCAAGAAAAGATATGACAGATATTTGCGATCGGCCAATACTAGCTGTGGATGCAAACAGCAGGGGACCAAAACCGAAAGCAGTTTATACATTGGATAAGGAGCAGAGGCGAGTTGTTTGTCAATGGTTGAAATCTGTGCGGTTTCCTGATGGATATGCTTCGAACCTCGGGAGATGTGTTGATTTGAATGAATGCAAGTTCACAGGTTTGAAGAGTCATGATTGTCACATCCTGATGGAAAGACTAATTCCAATAGCTTTGAAGGAAGTTCTACCGAACTTTGTATGGGGCGCCATTACAGAGTTAAGCAATTTCCTCCATGATATTTGCTCCACAGTGTTAAAAGCATCGCATATGGAAAAACTAAAGAGAGATATTCCAATTATTCTTTGCAACTTAGAAAGGATATTTCCTCCATCATTTTTTGATTCGATGGAGCATCTCTTAGTTCACTTGCCTTATGAGGCCAAAATTGCAGGTCCCGTCCAATTTCGATGGATGTATCCATTTGAGAGGTAATATTTTTTTTAAAATACAGTTCAAATTAGTTTATCATATAATATGTTCCGATAAGCTTCTTTCCATTTCGACTAGATTCTTATATCATTTGAAGAAAAAAGTGAAGAATAAGGCACGTGTTGAAGCTTCAATTTGTAATGCATATATTGTGGAAGAAGTGACCACATTTGCATAATACTATTTTGAGCCGCACGTTCAGTGCAAGAGGCGGAGAGCAGGCAGAAATGATGAGGGCCCCATTGATCCCAATTGCACAGCATTCTCTATTTTCAATTATCTGGGTCGACCAAGTGGCGCTTGTAAGTTTCGTTACTTATCAGGCGAAGAATTTCATGCAGCCCATACTTATATTTTACTAAACTGCCCAGAAGTCGAGCCATACTTCAAGTAAGTGTAAATTTGCAAATATATGTTTTGTGTGTCAAATATTTGCTAATATTTAAATGATTTTTAATATTAGGATTTTTCAAACTTCAATGTGTGGACTACAACCAAATGAGTTTGATCGTTTGTGCGATGAACAATTTGCAGCATGGTTCAAGACATATGTAAGTTGCCTATGGACCAAAACCAAGTTATTAAAATTGTATACATCATTTAGTAAAATATATATTATTGACTTTGCATGTGTAACCTTAGGTTCACAGTAATTATAATGAAATTGGAGGGCAAGGATTGTTATATCATCTGTCATGGGGTCCACAGTTAAGAGTTCGAAGTTGGCCAGCATATTTCATAAATGGATATATTTTTCATACTCAAGAATATGGAATGGGAAAATCCACAATGAACAGTGGTGTGTCTGTTCGATCATCCAATGGTGGCAGTACAGAAGATGATTTTTATGGCTTGTTGGATGAAATCATCGAGATAGAGTACCCTGGACCATTAAGGATGCGGGTTGTGTTATTTAAGTGCACGTGGTTCGACCCCGTCAAAGGAATGAAGGTGCATACGAAGTTCAATTTGGTTGAAATAAATCACAAGAAAAGGTATATGAAGTATGAACCATTTGTGTTGGCACAACAAGCAATTCAAGTATGTTATGTATCATATCCTAGTTTGAAACGTGACAAAGCTGATTGGTGGGCTGTATGTAAAATCAAAGCACGGAGGAAAATTGAGGAACATTGGAAGGATAGAGCCTACCAACAAGAGGAAGTGTGTAATACGGTTGAAATTGAGGAATATAACATACCAACTTTACGAGATCCGTGTGGAGCAATGATAGATGTGGATACAACTGAAATTTGCGAATTAAATGTACAAGAATGTTCAGAATCTGATTTTCTAACGGATGACGAAGACGAAGACGAAGACGAAGACGAAGACGAGGACGAGGATGAGGACGAGGACGAGGACGAGGACGAGGACGAGAACGAAGACAAAGATGAAGATTAAAATTTTTGTCACAAAACACTACAAATGTGTAATTATTAATGCGACAAGTGCTATTTTGGTTGTTATCATTATTATTCTTGTTATTATTGTTATAGTGCTTTTTTAATTATCGATTATTCTTTTTATTTTAATTGATCGTCCGAAATTTTGTCCTTAAATGCCGACAAGTCAAATATTAGTAACGTCCCCTAACATTTCCGATATTCTAATTTCCATTGCAAAATTTGAGATGCCAAAATTTTGGACCGAAAAAAAGACGTAACAAATTTATGACCTAAATAAATGAGATGCTAAATTTTTAGACGAAAAAAGGACGTCACAAATTTACAACGATCATTTAGTATGTGCATATTTTCGAGTGAATTTTTACCGTTCGAAATTTGTGACGGATATTTATTTCCGTCGCAAATTTGCAACGGATTTTTTTTAACGTCGCATATTTGTGACAGATTTTAATTTCCGTTGAAATTTTTTTGATACATGTGGAAAATTTGCGACGGACTAAAACAGTCCGTCGCAAAATTTGCGACGGAATATCCTGTCCGTCGCAAATTTGCGACGGAATATCCTGTCCGTCGCAAATTTGCGACGGACTCCTCTGTTCGTCGCATATTTGCGACGGAACAAACCGTCCGTCGCAAATTTGCAACGGAATCCTCTGTCCGTCGCAAATTTGCGACGGAACAAACCGTCCGTCGCAAATTTGCGACGGAATCCTCTGTCCGTCGCAAATTTGCGACCCGGAAAAAATTTCCCCCCATTTTTAGTATGAAAAATCAAAAATTTGCGACGGAATAAAATGTTCCGTCGCAAATTTGCGACCGATTAAAGCCTTCCGTCGTAAATTTGCGACGGGACAGCATAGTTCCGTCGCAAATTTTCGACCGGGAAAAAATTTCCCACCATTTTTCGAGCCGGAAAAATCAAAAATTTTCGGCGGACGAAAATGTTCCGTTGCAAATTTGCGATGGATATATATAGTCCGTCGCAAATTTGCGACGGATTAAACCCTCCCATCACAAATTTGCGACGGACTGTATATGTCCGTCGCAAATTTGCACCGACAAAAAATGTCGGACATATTTTCGACCGGGAAATTCAGAGGCAAAATTTTGCGACGGAGTGGAACGGTCCGTCGCAAATTTGCGACGGAATCAAACGGTCCGTCGCAAATTTGCGACGGACAAGACCGGTCCGTCGCAAATTTCCGACGGACAAGGCCGGTCCGTCGCAAATTTCGAACCAAAAAAAATTTGCGACGGATTTTAATTTCCGTCGAAAATTTTTGTCGGTAGAAATTTTGCGACGGATCTTCTATATTCGGTCGCAAAATTGCGACCGAATTAGTTCTGTCCGTCGCAAATTTGCGACGGACACACAACTGTCCGTCGCAAATTTGCGACGGACATTTGCGTTCCGTCGCAAATTTGCGACATGTACTTCCCCCGGGCCCCCGCCCCCCCTCCTTCTCCTCCGCCTACCCGACGCCGCAGATCTGCAGATCTGCGCAGCTCCCCCGCCGCCGTCGCCGCCCAGCCTCGCAGCCGCCCCGCAGCTCCGCCGCCCGTCGCCGGTCGCCCCGCAGCTCCCCCGCCCGTCGCCGGTCGCCCCGCAGGCCCCCTCGCCCGTCGCCCGTCGCCCGCCAGGCGCCCCGCAGCCCCCCGCCCATCCCCCGCCCCCCCGCCGGTCGCGCCCTCGTCCCCGCCCCGCCTCGCCGCGTCCGAGCAGCGGACCGAAGCCTCGCCGCCGCCGACCAGCAGACCGAGGCCGTCGCCGCCCAGCCTCGCCGCCCACTCGCCCGACCGCCAGGAGCCGCCTGACGCCGTTTGCCCGCAGCCGCTGCCGTCGCCGTCGCCGTCGCCGCCCACCTGCAGCCGGCCGAGGCTCTCGCCGGAGCAGCCCTCGCCCTCGCCGGAGCACAGCCACCGTCGCCGGCGGCCAGCCGCCGCCGCCGCCGTCGTCACCGTCGCCGCCGTCCAGCGGCCCGCGCCGGCGTGCCGCCTCTGGCCAGCCAGCCAGCCAGCCATCCGCCTCCCAGTCGCCGTCGCCGTCGCCGCCGCCCGACGCCGTCGCCGCCGCCCGACGCCGTCGTTCGCCCCGTTGTGGCCGAGCACCTAGCGGACTACTCGCCATTTGGGCCCACACTCGCGCCGGGACCGCCACTGTTCGATCGACCGGTTTTTGTTGTCCTTGAACCAAGTAAGCAACTTTCTAAACCCTAGTTAGTATAATTAGGTAATTAGTCGGACTTGTTTAGGGATTATTTATAATCACTTTTCGTTGGCTAAGTTACGTGTCGATTTTAGGATTGCACGTGGCTTTGATTGATGGTCGACTGGTTAATTTGTCTATTATGTTGATGATTAAGCGTTAAATGACGATTACCTGATTGATTAAGCGTTTTCATAGAAAATGCATAAAAATTGAAAAACTCTAAAAAAAATCATGACAAATTACGGAAAATTATAAAAACGGTATATGTTGGCAACAAATATGAAATTTTTTTCGTAAAAATTTTTAAAAATTTTTACGAAACTAAAATTTCATAATATCACAAAATGGCAAAAATTAATAGTGACCACCCATTTTGAGTGAAATTTATATTTTTTAACGTTCCGGGAAAAAAAATACAAAAAAATTAAAAATTTTCATAACCTTATAAAATTGCTTAAAATAAATGTGGCCACCCATTGTGAAGGAAATTTTTATTTTTTTTGGGAAAAAAAATTTTGAAAAAATTTTCAAAATATAAAATTTCAAAACTGCACAGAATTGCCTAGATAACATGTCGCCATCAATTTGCAGTGAAATTTAAATTTTTTGACGTGGCAAAAAAAATTAGAATTTAAAAATTTTCAAAGTTTAACGGAATGACTTATAATACCTGTGGCCATCCATTTTTAGATATATTTAAATTTTTTAACGTGCTATAAAAATTATTAAAATAAAGAAGGACAAAAATTTTGGAAACTTGATCTAATAGCATAGATTACTTGTGACCACCCAATTTTAGGACTGAAAACTTTTTTTATTTCACGGAAAAAAATGTATATTAAAAAATAATTATGTAACATTTGTAAAAATTTTTATTTTTCAAAACTTTACAGAATATCTTAGAATATCGGTGGCCACCAACTTTTAGTGAAATTTTTTTTAGCTCCCAAAAAATATTTAACAATAATAACAATTTTTCTCTTACAAAACTTTACAAAATGACTTAGAATACCTGTGGCCACCCACTTTCAATGAAATTTAAATTTTTGTATGTGGTAAAAAAAATGTAATCAAAATGAATGAGATGTATATTGTGATGTTTGATACTTGTTGCCACCCATATCGTGCTCATATACTGATGTTTCATATGAAAATGAATGGGTTTCATAATATATTTGTTCGTAGGAAATTGCACGTCATAAACACTCGACATTGGCTCATTTCAAGGAAACATTTTCTCAGTCTTTCCATCAAAATGGTAAGTTTCGTCATGTACATCATTATGTGTTCGTAATACGTGTCAATAGTTTTTTACATATTCGCATAACCTTCATACTTGTCAGTATAAACGTGGAGGTCACATGCATAGAAGACAAGCTTCTTCCTCGTCCTCGTCCCCGGCCCTTTCCTCTGCCCCTGTCCCGTCAACTAACCCTCAACCACAATATGGTCCGTCACAATATGGACACGTTGGCCCTTCCTCCAATTTTCAACAACATGTTACGGGACTTGGCCACATGGGAACTGAATATCCTCAAGTTCAATCTCCTGTAGCTGCCTCTCCTTCCGTTCCACCGCATTATTCGGCGGAACAATCGAATAATGACGGAAACCTAGGTCAAGAAGATAACCGATTCTTCATATGCCCATTTGGAGATTCGTAAGTACTTCATTTTTTTTAGTATATGTTATATTTAGGGCTTTTGATATAGATGTCAACTGAATTGTCGATGTTGCACAATATCCGTATGATTACAGATTCACGGATGCTCCGTCTGTTGTGAGGGAATTAAACAAAATAGTAAGAAACTTTTGGATGGGAGAGTATATTACTTACAGAAGTGTTCCACAAGAAGTGAAAGAAATGTGGTGGAATGAGTTCAAGGTAAGTTTTACATATTTTATTTTCTCATCAATTAAGTTTGGTGTAGTATATTCATGGTCAAGAATGAAGTAAAAGGACTAGAACAACTCTGTAGTTTTCGATACCTAAAGGACCAGATATTTTTCCCGACATGAACTTTACAAAATCTGTCTATATTTGTCTGGTGCATGGTTATGGATATGTGATCATCAAAATAACTTTCCATTTGTGTTTTTATTTATTGCAGCGGAAGTTCAAGTGGGAGGAAGCGGAAAATAATGAAGTGAGAAGAATTTTCGATAAGAAAATCAGTGATTTTATGCGAAATGTCATGAATAGAGCGAAGATCAAGCAAGCGAAGCCGTCTTTCATTACAGCTGACAATTGGGCGGCAATTAACAGATTTTGGGCATCTGAACAGAGTCAGCAACTCTGTGAGCAGAATAAGAAGAATCGATCTTCTAGTTCTAGTGAAGGGTCAGCCACATATGCTGGGGGCTCTATCAATATTGCGGAGCATCGCAAACGACTGGTAATTAAGTCGGTTAAATGAGCTATAAGTTAATTTAATTCGATTACTCATGTTTACATTTTGTAGGCACATGAATTGGGGACGGAACCGACATTTGCAGCTACATTTGAACGCACGTTTCAAAAGAAAGATAAGACATGGACTGGCAATCGGGCAAAAGCTGTTAAGGTATGTAAGGTTATACTTTGGCTTATATGTAAACTATACTATAATTAAAACCGTGAATGCTTTCAATATTTATGGTTGATATATATACATATATATATAGTGATTTTATTTTCATCTACATTGTTAATGTAGGATAAATATGATGAACTTTTAATGAGCAGTGCTAGTAGTAGTAATGATTGTCCTGAGTCTAGGCCATCAGCTGAAAATATGGCATTGTGGATGGAGGCAATGGGTGGGGTGAAAAAAGGGAAAATATTTGGGATGGGATCGATGTCAAGGATGTACATGCCGAAGAATCCTGGAAGTTCATCATCCACTGGGACTGGTCGAAGGAGGTCACGACAAGAAGAGCAATTGACCCAAGAAGTGGATCAGCTGAAAAATGTACTTGTTCAGAAGGACGAACGAATACATAACTTGGAACAACAAATGGCACTCGTTATGCAACACCTTCACCTCAATCGCTATAACGATCCTTTTGTACCTCCAGCCAATCCAATAGGTCATGGGCACAATGATGACCAACCCATTAATGCCGAGAATGCTGCTGCTGCTGATGATGATGATGATGATGATGATGATTTTCTCTAGACTTACTTCTCAAAATCGGGGGTAAGCTTGCTTCATAATCTTGGTTTTTCATAATTTCACTCATATTCATATGTAAGAACATTTATGTTCGTCCTGAAACGTTTTTTTGTTAACCCTCTTGTTATTTTATACCTAGTTCCAC
The DNA here is from genome assembly GCA_031216405.1 of Syzygium malaccense. Taxonomy (NCBI): domain Eukaryota; kingdom Viridiplantae; phylum Streptophyta; class Magnoliopsida; order Myrtales; family Myrtaceae; genus Syzygium; species Syzygium malaccense. Next base: position 10,667,625 of record CM062258.1, on the reverse strand, counting down.
ATCCATGCATAAACGCTTCTTTTATATTATGGACTGATTTATGTATCGACATTTTCTCAGGTCTCGACAAAAGTGACTACTTTTGGTGTCTTGCCATCGTACCAAAGCTGCGTCTTCTTGTGTATGGTTTTTCTTCGTCTTATATGGTTGTCTCGCCTCTTAGTTCATGTTTTGAATATATTGTAAGCTTGGATCTCAAATAACATCATGTCAGACTCTGCAACTTTCCTTCAGTTATTTGTTTTAATTATATGTTATTGTGGCTGGTTTGTCAGAATTTATGGTTTGTTCGTTTTCCTGTTTCAATTATATGTTATATGTTATTGTCTCCTTTGTTTGATATGAACAATAATTTATGGCCGAAATGCTGTAAAAATAGCCGAATTTTGCGATCATTACAGTTCGTCGCTAATTTGCGACCAATTTTTTGACGAAAATTGCGACGAAAATTGAGACGAAATTTGCGACGGATTTGCGACAAAATTTTCGACGGATTTGTGACTAAATTTGCGACGGATTCATGGCTACTTTGCGACGAAATTTGCGACGGATTTTGCGACGGATTTTGCGACGAATTTTGCGACGAAATTTGCGACGGATTGTATTCGTCGCAAATTTGCGACGAAATATTTGCGACGAATTTTGCGACGGATTGTATTCGTGGCTAATTTGCGACGATTTTTGCGACGAATTTTGCGACGGATTTTGCGACGAAATTTTAAATTTTCCGTCGCAAAAATTTGCGACGACCTAGTAGCGACGGAATTTTTTCCGTCGCAAATTTCGTCGCAAATTCAATTTGCGACGAATTTTTCCACATTTTCCGTCGCAAATTTCGTCGCTAATCCGGTATTTTTTTGTAGTGCTCTCCAAACCCTAGAGCCCTAATTTTTTTTCCCTCAATTTATGGAGGGGAGAGAGAGAGCCCTAATTCTGCCCGTAATTCAAGATGACGGCATCTCCCTTCAATGCTTGGTTTGCGACGATGTCGTTGGTGTGCGACCCTTTCACCTCAACATAGGTGTGAGTCGCCTTATATAAGTCGAATGCACATAGGATCTTTAATGGCATCCCTCGCACGAAAATTTGACTGAAGCCAGATTTTAGTACCAACTCAAAGTTTGTTCATTTTCATCAAATAAAAAGGCATTGGCACCCGAGCTAAAGCCAGCTTTTAGGAAATCAGGGCCCTCTGCCCAAAGAGGGCGACAAACTAGAGAAAAATGTTGCCAACCAATCGCTCTGGGGAAATATGACAAAAGATCTTGTGCATGTTCCATCACGACCTCCAATAATTCGGTGTACTAGACATCTTGACAACGTTACCTATAAAAATCTCGAGGCCAAATCTTAATGCTTCGCTCAGAGGTGACACATGTTAGTCGTGGAGACTGACAACTGACAAGGGAATTGGTCTGATAAGAAATTCTCGCACTCATCATGATTCTTTGCCAATTACAAAACAAATCAGACGATAACTAATGATCTGGAGGTACTGCATTGGCACGCAGATAGCGCTAATGACATAGACTTCTACCAATAGATTTGAGAAGGTTCATAACAAAAATCTAGTAAAAAAGGTAACCATTTATTTGGTTTAAGGTCGAGATGATCCACAAATAAAGTTCAAAAAAGGGAAAATAAAACACGATAAATAAATCAATACCTCGAAAAGGACTTTTATGCACCAACTTCACTTATTAAAAGCTCAAGTCTCGAACTTTGCTACGAAAGCCAAAACATGACACGCACGTAAAACCCGTAACTAGAAAATGATATACAAATAAGCAGGAATTTGCAAAAGCTAACCTCAATTATTGGGGCCAAGAATGTATCAACCATAACTTTTTTCCACCATAACTTTGAAAACGCCCTCTGCTTTTCAACATCTCTCTCTTGTTTTATGCACCTTTCACTCCGCATTCTCCTTGTTGGGATCATCGCCGTCACTGTTAACGAACGAGGCCATGCGTTTGAAAAGCCTCTTGGCCTTTTCGCAGCTCGGGTCGAAGATGTGGAACACATGATCCTCGCCTTCGATCTCCATGAACTCCGCCGCCACCACCCCACCGCTCTCCACCAGCTTCTCGTAGTACAGCCTCCCTCTGTCCCTCAGTATGTCCTTCTCGCTCACGATCACCAGCACCTTCCCACACGCCAGCCCGTCCACGCCAGGGGATCCATCTGTGAACGGATTGATCAGCAGGTCGTCGCACCCCTTGTCTGAGACGCACACGAACCGCCACCAGCTGTCCACCAACGCCTTCCGACCAGGGTCCGCCACCTCCCCTCCGATCGGTGTCTCGCCCCAGAAGTACGGTTGTATCATCCCGATCCCCGAGAGCTTGACCCGCTCACCCAGTATGTCATCCCTTATCAGTGTCAGGCGCAAAAACTTAGACAAATAATAAAGCAAGGAGATTTTATGTGAAAGCCTCTACCGTAAGATATATCATTAATCAGTGTCAACTCAATATAAAATTGTTTACAATTTATAAATTATAAGTAAGACAGCAATGAATCACAAATTACGAATATTAAATGAACGCTAAAAGTCCGACCAAAAAAAATGAACGCTAAAAGACTCATGAAGCATCTTTAGGTTTGTCATTCTACCGTACCTGTCGCGACCTAAAAATTTCTTCCTCTCAGGCTAATGGATTATTAGGACTAAACCTAACTCGAGCCCTCCCAAGCCCTACCAATTCGCAACTTTGGGTTTAAGTTTTTAACATGCAAATGTTTTTATGCTTGGAGTCGCCACTAATCAATTTGTGGTAGGTCGATTAGAAACCTAAATAAAACATAGGGAGATATGTTTTATTCCTACGAACCAGAGATTCTAAGCCCGGGGACTTGATTACGCTAGATCTAGTCTAACGCCCTTTCGGTACCTTTTCCTTTCAAAAATATTTTGGCAAGCAGTTTGGATCCATTTTAACTTAGTCACTAACATGTGAGGTGTTCATGCGGGTACGCAAACCACCAATTTAACACTCAAGAAAGCATTAAATAAATTGCAAGATTAGGAGAATTACTTACCTCGAAGCAACGTAAGCATCTGCATGGTTAGCTAGAAAATCACATCAACAACCTAATATGATTTCTAATTAACAAGCAATTCATTCCACATTTTTTTGATTTTCACTTATTTAAATGAAAGCTAACCTACGTGCAATGACGTACAAGAATTGACATGCGAACAATGCAACCTAACATGCAAACTATATGTCATGCGACGACGTGACCTGATTCTGATGACGGGCAAATGATTTATTTTTGGTATTTTCTGGTGAAATTCGGAATAAAAATATGCCTAAATTAACATGCAACCCATAATGACTTAACATATCCTAACACGACTTATTTTTGGGATTTTTGTTAAAATTCGGAATAATAAATTACTTAAATTAAGAATGCAATTTATCCTAATCTACCATAAAACAATTCATTTTTTAGGGTTTTCTTGGAAATTCGGAATAAAAAATAACCTAAATAATCTATTAAGATTAGAAAATTATTTAATGTAAACTAGGAAATAGATTATCTCAAATCCTAATTTGAATTAAATAATTACTCTATCGTCTAGATACATTTAGGATTCCTAAACATGCAAAATTCAAATTCAAATCCTAACTGATATTTTTTGAATTTTCTTTTTTATTTGAAAAGGAAAGATAATTTAAACAAAGATAGCATCCACATTTAAAATAGCCACGCAATCCACAAGATTCGTTTCAAATTCGGATTAGGCACAGAAATCGAATTACCGGTCATATCTACAGGGTTATAGATATTAATGGAAAGTCGATCGTTCAAATTTGGAAAGCAGATAAAAATCATTATCGTATCCAAGGGATTAGGGATAGGATAATGATCTTCCGTATCGCCACGTATCATACCTTAGGGATAAGGTCGGATAATTGTCCAGATACGTTGCTGAATTAGGAAAGATTCCTAATTTTGAATATTTTTAAAAATATTGCAGATATCAGATAATTATCCCAACATATCTAATATTCTATACGATATTCACGCAATATTCAAAAGCACAAATTAGTAAATTAAATATTCTGAAAAATATCAGATAATATCTAATTACCTAATTTGCAGATAGTTTCCAAATTCGAACTTGCGGATCAGGATGAACGACGAACGGCGGGCCGGCGGCGCGGCGTCGGGGGAAACGGCAGCAGCGACGTCGAGGCGGCGGCAGCGGCAGGCGGTGTGGAGCACGGCAGCAACGGCGTCGGCAGGAAGCGGACGCGGCGTCACCGCGTCGCGCGGCAGAGGGCAGCAGCAGCGGCAGACGGGAAGCAGCGGCAGCAGCAAGCAACAGCGGCGTCGGCGTCGCGCGGCAGGGAGCAGCAGGTACGGCGTCGGCGTCGGCGTGGGGGGAAGCGGCAGCAGCAAGCAGCAGCGGCGTCGAGGCGGCGGCAGCAGCAAGCAACAGCGGCGTCGGCGTCGCGCGTGAGGGGCAGCACCGGCGAGAGAGGCGGCAGCAGCAGGTGTAGCGGCGGCAGCAGGTGCAGCAGCGGCGTCGAGGCGGCGGCAGCAGCAAGCAACAGCGGCGTCGGCGTCGCGCGTGAGGGGCAGCACCGGCGAGAGAGGCGGCAGCAGCAGGTGTAGCGGCGGCAGCAGGTGCAGCAGCGGCGGCAGCAGGTGCAGCGAGGGACGGCAGCACGCGGTGATGCTCGGAGGGAAGCGGCGCGCGGCAGGCGGCGGGGATGTTCCACGCGGCGGGAAGCGGTGCGCGGCAGACGGCGGGAGTGGTGCACGGCGACGGAGGGCTGCAGCGGCGGCGCACAGCGACGGGCGGCGGCAGGGCGGCGGCGCAAAGCACGGCGACGTGGGGGGCTCCGGCGGCGGCGCGAAGGGCACGGCGCCGTAGGGTGGCTCCGGCTTCTTTCTCTCTCTCTCTCTCTTTCTCAACTCTCACACTTTCTCGAAAATTCAGATCTGAAAAATTGTGTCTCCCCTAAAAATCTGACCTCATGATGAATATATAGTATTAACCTAGGTCAATTAGATGGGCTTTTAGTCCCAATGGGCTTAGGCTTGGGCTTTAATTTAAATGGGCTGAATTAATGGGCCGAATTGATTAATGATAATGGGCTGAATTAAATTCAAATTAAAACAACCGAGCCCGTTTGACTTATAATTCCCGGCCTTTGCATTTCAAGCGAGCCGAGTCCCATTCGATGAAATTTAAGCTCGTTCATTCACCGCCGGTCCGATGCAAAAAAATGCAATGAATTTAAACTATATGTTATGCCATTTAAATATTTTTTGTTTAGGGGTTAACAATTTAATCCCTAATTTTCTATGCAAATTACACTGAATGGTTGCCAAAATTTAGGTGTCAACAGCTGCCCCTCTTTGAAGGTGAGCTCGCAGAGGTTGCATTCAAAGACTAAATGATACCTAAATTTCACTTATGCAAATGCAGTGAATGTTGTTTTTGTCAGGATTATGAGTCCCATTTTACGATGCATTAAGAAATGATGCAATGCTGACCTGAATAGAGAACATACCTGGAATTACTTACCTGACGATAGCGCAATTCGAGGCACAACCTTAACTTGTATGTTGTTTTGGCAAATGTATGGGCTCAGTTCCCATCGGTATTGCCTGATATATGTTGATGAACTTCGGTGATCTGCAGTCAAGTCAAAACACACGAAGAAAGCTCGACGTATCCAATCATCATCTGGATTCGTGAGAACAGTTCCGATCTTTACGAACTACCTATATATCTCCATAGGTGTTTGCAAAGATTTGGCCGCTTCACTTATACCTGTTCATAAGTGAATTGCGGGGGAAACTTTTGAAATCAAGAGGATATTCCGACCTTTACATATACCTGTTCATATGCAAAGGTTTGGCCGCCGCACTTATACCTGTTCATAAGTGAACTGCGGGGGAACACCTGGGGTGGATAGAATATTCCGACCTTTACATATACCTGTTCATATGCAAAGATTTGGCCGCTTCACCTATACCTGTTCATAGGTGAGTAGCGGGGGAACATCTGAGATAATGAGAGTATTCCGATCTTTACATATACCTGCTCATATGCAAAGATTTGGCCGCTTCACCTATATCTGTTCATAGGTGAGTAGCGGGGGAATACCTGAAATTTGGGAGAATATTCCGATCTTTACATATATCTGTTCATATGTAAAGATTTGGCCGCTTCACCTATACCTGTTCATAGGTGAGTAGCGGGGGAATACCTGAAATTTGGGAGAATATTCCGATCTTTACATATATCTGTTCATATGTAAAGATTTGGCCGCTTCACCTATACCTGCTCATAGGTGAGTAGCGGGGGAATACCTGAAATTTGGGAGAATATTCCGATCTTTACATATATCTGTTCATATGTAAAGATTTGGCCGCCATGCCTATATCTGCTCATAGTCATGTAACGGGGGAATCTTCTCGAGATTGTATGAAAATCTGTGATTTGATGAACAAAGGGGCTAGCCCAAGTGTTCAAGAGTTCCTTGACAAAGTACCTGGGTATCATCAGAAGTACCTGAAAAGGTTTGATCAATAGACACCTGAACACAATCAAAGGCATCTAGAGATTGCAAAAATGATCAAATGTGGGACCTGACAATTGCTTGAACAGGTTAGGGATACCTAGATAGTCATAGATATCCTAGGGATAGAGACATACTTACCTGGTGACATCTCCAACTCTGAAGGTGTGTCTCCTGTTAGACACGATTTTAAGTAACATGTAATATGCATTCGCACACTGTTAAGAACACATATACACATGAACTATGATTTCAACTGATTTTCATGCACGATGGTTTTGTCAAATCGGCATTACAAACTTCGCTGGGGAAAAATCATGACAAGACAACCCGAACTCAAGCGGATATCTTGAAAATGTCGAATGAGGGACTTTCGGTCCAAAAGGGCTTTCTCTCATCCTCATCGAAAGGCTGATTTATGGAGAATCGCTCCATCTCACCGTCATCATGTTGACAAGGGTCCGAGTATTCTCGCAAGCAGTACGACTTTACCAATCTGAGAGGTCTTTGTTAGGACTGTAACATAGGGCTTGGTCAATGGCTTAGCAAAAGAGACTCTTCGAGTCGAGGCTATTGAAAGAAAATACTCTGCAATTGTCTCCGGGTTTACAAGTCAAGAACCTGCAAAATGAGATAGAAATGGACTTGCTCGCACTTCTTCGAGCTAAGCTTATAAACATCCGAATCCTACGTTAGTTCAAGTGCTTTAATCTGAAGAGACTTTGTAGAGGACGTAACGTAGGCTAGGCTCATGGGTTGAGAAATGAATGGATCATAAGGCTCAAAATGTGTATAATTGGGGTGAGAGTTGGTGATCATCTCGGCATTGTCACCGGTCTTCTTCTTCATCAGGGATTGTCTTCTCAGTAGATGCTCCATTGGTTTCGAGAGTTCATCACTTGACTCATCACTTGACTCCTCAAGACTTTGGATACTTTTGTGACTTCGAGACAACTAAACATTTTCTAAAGTCGTCACTTTTCTCCATTTTTTCCTTTTTCACGGGCATCGGCCTTGCTTTTACCAGGCACACTGCTTTTTCATGCCCTCTATAATTTTTTTTTTTTTTTTTTTGACTCACACTGTCTACAATGCATACATTGGCCAGTCACACTTTGGCTTGCTTTGACCGAATGACTAACATTTGGGCTCTCAGGGTCTTCGTCTTTTGTTGGCGCTCTGGATATGCTGCTTGAACAAAGATGACTTTTGCCTTGCCCCAGTGTGGGGGATGATCACCAACTGGGTTTAAGAAATGAATTTGCAGGCTCAATTGGGCTTAGCAAAGGATAAAGTGTGTATAGGATAGAGAAAGAAATGCTCTTCGTCATCCTAAGGCACTTGAACTTCACGTGAGTTCATCTGAAAAAGCAACACTCGAAGATTGATGCAAGTGAGAGCATGAAAATTTCTACTCATTTTTTACCTTATGACGCTGACTTACCTCCAGTTTGCCCCGATGTGGGGTGGTTCTTGACAGGGGTAATTTGAATGAATTTCTCCAAGTGTTTAGGCTCAAAGTGGCGAAACAATGGATAACCTGTAGTATTTGGGATAGAGAAATGAACCGCCTCTCGTCATTTCGGTTGCCGTACCTTTTGCGAGATAACCCTTTACCTTGCAGACATGGAATCTTTCCACTCAACTCACTGGGGATTAGTGCATGGGACTGTGTATAGGATATGGCTTGCCTTTCATCATCCCGATGTACCTCATTCAACACATTCAATTCATTCCACATGAGTTATCATATTGTCTAAATAGATTCCCCTTTTGAAATCGATAATGTAGACTAACAAAATGATCAGGCACAATTTTAAGCCAAGGCAGACATTCCATCTTTAAATTGATTGAACTCATTTATTCATGAGTGAAATGTTTGCAATTCGGAATCTAAAACCAAACACTTGAAAACTTTCACCGCAAAAATGTTAGATCTTATCAAGGATAATATATCTTCATAGCATCAGAATTAACAGGAGTGGAAAACTCACGACCATCCATTTCTGCGAGAATCAGGGCACCTCCAGGAAGCACCTTTTTAACCACATACGGACCAATGTAGTTTGGGGCAAATTTTCCTCCAGGAACAGGAAAGACTGGCAGCACCTTCCTTAGGACTAGATCATTTACCTCGAAGTGTCTTGGACGCACCTTTTGATTGAAGGATCTAGCTATCCTCTGCTGATAGGTTTGACCGTGGCAAATGGCTCTCAATCGCTTCTCATCAATTAGGTTTAACTGCTCATGCCTTTGTCGCATCCATTCCGCCTCGGACAACTCCACTTGAGACAATACTCGTAAGGAAGGGATCTCTACTTCGACGGGTAGGACTGCTTCCATGCCATATACCAATGAAAAAGGGGTTGCTCCGACAGAGGTTCGGATCGAAGTTCGATACGCCATTAGCGCAAATGGCAACCTTTCATGCCAGTCACGATAGTTTTCAGCCGTTTTGGCCAAAATCTTCTTGATGTTCTTGTTGGCGGCTTCAACTGCTCCATTCATCTGTGGACGATAGGGAGATGAATTCAGGTGCCGGATTTTGAACTCGTTGAACAACTGATCAATGAACTTGTTGTTCAAATTTGTCCCATTGTCAGTGACAATAGCCTCAGGGACACCATAGCGAGCGACTATGTCCCGCCTGATGAATTTTACAACATTCTTTGCGGTGACGTTTGCATAAGATGACGCTTCAATCCACTTAGAGAAATAGTCAATCGCGACCAAGATAAATCGATGTCCATTTGATGCCTTGGGATTAATCGGGCCAATCACATCGATGCCCCACATTGAAAAGGGCCATGGCTCAGACTGTTGATGTAATTCCGTCGGGGGAACATTTATCTTATCCCCATGAACCTGACAGCGATGACATCTTCGAACATGTTGGATGCAGTCACTCTCAAGACTGAGCCAATAATAACCCAATCTCATAATCTTCTTAGCTAACATGTGGCCATTCATGTGTGGACCACATACCCCTTCGTGTACTTCTTGCATGATTCTGGTAGCTTCAGCCGCATCCACACACCTTAATAGGATTGAATCATACGATCTTTTGTACAGCTTTTCACCACTAACAAAGAATTTTGAAGCCATTTTCATTATGTACTTCCTGTCAGCCGGGGTGCTTCCCTCAGGAAATTCTTGTTTCTGGATGTAACTCATGATATCGTAATACCATGGCTTTTCGTCAGGCTCCCCGGTCACAACCATACAGTAGGCTGGCTTTGTCAGGACCTCAATCTTCAAGGGTTCTACCTCTAACCCATCAATCACTTGCAACATGGATGATAACGTAGCTAGCGCATCAGCAAACTGATTATGAGACCTCGATAAGTACTCAAAAGAGATATTTTCGAATTCCTCTATGATTTCTTCGAGGTATTCATGGTATGGCACTAGTTTGGTGTCTCTCGTCTTCCACTCTCCCACAGTTTGGAGAATAATCAAAGCAGAATCACCAAACACTTTTAACTTGGTTATCCTCATTTCCACTGCGGCTTGGAGTCCGAGGATGCAAGCTTCGTACTCGGCTATGTTGTTGGTACAGGGGAACACCAACTTTGCTGCCACAGGATAATGTTGCCCATCTGGGGATATTAAAACTGCCCCAGTGCCGGAACCAGCCAGGTTTACAGCTCCATCGAAAAACATGGTCCATGTATCTTCCTTTATTACCAAAATGCGATCTTCTGGGGAATATCTATCATCATCAAGGACTCCAGGATTTTCAGCTAACACATCAGCAATTACTCGACCTTTAATTGACTTCTGTGGCTTCATCTGGATATCAAACTCTGAGATTAAAATCTGCCACTTGGCTAACTTCCCTACCAAAGCTGGCTGATCAAGTAAATACTTAATGGGATCGTTCTCTGTCACAAGCAAAGTCTGGTGATGCAGTGTATATTGTCGCAGCCTATGGAGCACCCATACTAGCGCAGCGCAAGTCTTCTCGGCTTCAGAATAATTCAACTCCGAGACAGTGAACTTCTTGCTTAGGTAATAAATGGCTCGCTCTTTCCCATCTTCAGGACTTTCTTGGGCTAGCATCGCACCTAAAGATTCACTATGAATCGTGAGGTAAAGGATCAAAGGCTGGCCCGGCATTGGTGGGACTAGCACTGGTGGTTTCATCAGGTATTGCTTTAGTTCGTTAAACGCTTCCCGACAATCATCATCCCATTTCACTTGAGCATTCTTCCTTAGAAGTTTGAAGAATGGCTTAGCAGTTGCTGAGAGCTGAGAAATAAAACGGGCTATGTAGTTCAATCTTCCCAGGAGACTCCGCACTTCTTTTACGGTCGACGGGGGCTGTAACTCACATATAGCCTTCACTTTGGAGGGGTCAATTTCAATGCCTTTACTGCTTACTATGAACCCAAGTAATTTACCCGAGGTTGCTCCGAATACGCACTTGGTCGGATTGAGACGGAGCTTAAACTCACGGAGCCTTTCGAATAATTTCTTCAAAGTATCAACGTGACTCTTCCCAGGTCTAGACTTGGCGATCATGTCATCGACATAAACTTCAATCTCCTTATGCATCATATCATGGAAGAGCGTCACCATTGCCCGTTGATATGTTGCCCCGGCATTTTTAAGGCCGAAAGGCATGACCTTATAGTGGAATGTCCCCCAAGGAGTGATGAACGCCGTTTTCTCCTTATCATCGTCCTTCATTTTTATCTGATTATAACCCGAGAAACCATCCATGAAGGAAAACAGCTCGAACCCTGCTGTACTATCCACCAAAACATCTATATGTGGCAATGGGAAATCGTCTTTAGGACTGGCCTTGTTTAGATCGCGATAGTCGATGCAAACCCGAACTCGACCATCCTTCTTCATGACTGGCACAATATTAGCCACCCAGCTGGGGTATTGGATGACTTCGATGAATCCCACTTTCAAAAGCTTCATGACCTCCTCCTCTATTTTCTTGGAAAGTTCAGGCTTGGTCCTTCGCAGCTTCTGTTTCTTGGGCGGCATGTCTGGATTAGTGGGTAGACTATGCTCCACGATAGAAGAATCTAAACCCGGCATATCGACATACGACCAGGCAAAGATATCCTGGTAATCCTTCAGCAGTTGGACCAGGCGTTTAGCTTCTCCTTCAGGAAGGGTTGCCCCTATCTTCACCTCTTTGGGTTCTCCAGAATCACTCAAGTTGACAGTGATAGTTTGGTCTACCGTTAGGACTTTAGGTCTTTCATGATGCTCTAGATCACGCTGGAGGTCCGAGGAATCTTCGAGTTCATTGGTGTCATCGAGATCAGATTCGGTGGCACATAATTCATCAGATTGGACCGTTCCCATACCCTTACGTGTCACAAAATTGCCCCTGAAACATAAAGTAGGGGGTTCAGTAGGACAAACAGGGCTAAACAGTGTATTTTTATTGATTTTTTTTTTGATTTTTGAAATTCTTTTCGAAAAGGTTTTAACACGAGGAAGCATGAAGAAGCCCAGGCCTCAGAATTCTCCTTGGACTATATTTTATTTTATCGGTTGGATATCATCACCGGGCTGGTTTGATGTACCTCAACATGCCCTCAAAACGAAAATAACTTGTAATTTTATTGATTATCACCAAATGAATTACATTTATTGGAATGGAAATTGCAACAATCAAATCCTAGAAATGAAAAGTACTAAAAGTAGCTCCCGAGACAGGGGCAAGTCCTAAAAAGCAGTAAAAATCCCCGCGTAGGGGAATGTGCGAAAAAGGTAAATGTGTTACTCTTGCGGGCCAATGCCCATTCCCTTCAACGGTCCTTCCTCGATGGCTCCAATTAAGAAATTATCGAACAGGGCGGTGATTCCCTCCATTGCATCATCAGAATCTTCTGTCACTAGAGGTGTTGAATCATCCATACCTCCCCATCCATCCGGGACAATGTCATGGGGGTCAACATAGAAGCTCGGGGGTGCTGAGTATTTGACATAATAGTCGAACTTGCCGCTCGGCTGCCCCAGAGTGTCGATCACCTCTTTCTCTTCATGCATCATTCTTGCAGGGCCCGGGAATGTGGTACGGAGGTGTGGAGGCAACCTACCACGCCCACGTTCTTCATCATTTGGCTCTTCTTCGGATCGTAATCTATTTTGACCATTTCTTCGACCACGTCCACGTCCACGTGCCACATTGTTCGGCTCACTCGACCCCAGGTATCCCAACCCAGTAATGCGGGGCCTCTGAGAAACTTCCACCGGTTGGCGGATGCCTTGACTATTTCTACCAAGGCCTTCACCTGGAGTAAAGCCGTGAGAGATCATTATTCTCCCAATCATGACCGCAGCATTTGACACCTCAGGAATAGGCGGTGATGATCCTCTTGACGCATGTATGGTTGATACGAGCTCCAGCGACTGATAGCTCGATTCTATTTTGCAATCAGGCTCAACATAGGGGATAGCCGTTGCGTGGTAGATTGGGTGTTCTTCTTCACCGTGGACCGTGACTAACTTTCTCTCCACGACGAACTTTACCATCTGATGTAGACTGGATGGCACAGCTCCAGCAGTATGAATCCATGGACGACCCAACAGAAAATTGAATGCAGTGGGAATGTTCATAACTTGAAATAGGACATTGAAAATCGTTGGTCCTATCTGTATGTCAAGGTGTATTTCTCCCATCACTTCTTTCTTCGTTCCGTCAAAGGCTCGTACGGAGGTTCTTGCAGAACTTATCCTAGAAGGATCTATCTTAAGGCGGTGTAAAGTCGCCAAAGGACAGATGTTTAGGGCTGACCCGTTGTCAATGAGTACCCGGGCAACATGTGAGGCCTTGTATTTGACGGAAATATAGAGTGCCCTGGTATGCCCCCTCCCTTCTAGAGGGAACTCTTCATCTGAAAAGGCTATGAGGTCCTTAAGGAGTATAGAGCCCACAAATTCCTCTAATTTGTCATGATCGATCGTTTCTGGCACGTGGACTTCACTTAACACCTTCATTAAGGCCTTCTGATGCATGACAGATGTCTGGAGCAGCTCAAGCAGGGAGATTTGCGCGGGCAGCTTGCGCAATTGTTCAACTATGTTGTACTCGCTAGCCTTAATCACGGCTAGAAATTCCTTGGCTTCTTCATCAGTGACGGGTTTTGCAGGTTGGGCATTAGCTTGGCCGTAGGAACGCCCAGATCTGGTAACTAAGTCGACATCGAGACTGTAGGACCAGGGAACCGCCTTATTGTCACTGTACTCATACGGTTGGGGTATCTCGATCACTATCCCTTCATCAGTTGTAGGCGTGCTTACAGTGATCTCCTCATTATCGGACGCGTCTTCAAGCGGAGGCATGTCTTCAGGCAGAGGGTCGCCCTTATCGCTCCTGATGTTCAATGTAGCAAACTCCTCCTCCCAATTAATAACCACTTCGGAGATAGTGGAGACGATGCCAGTGTGGTCAGCATAAACAATCATCCCAGCTTTTACCATTCTTGAGACTCTTTCTCTCATGAGAGCCAGGGGCAGGTCTTCATTATTTGGATAACAACCGGCTTTCACTAACTCACCGTAGACGTCGGTAGTACACACTTTAACATTCTTGATTCGACCAGCATTGAAGCTAAATATGGCATTCACATTGCCTGCGTGATCAGGGAGTGGGTTGCTCTGAACATTCGGCTTAGCAGGTTGAAATGAGAACGCCTTCGTGTCTAGGAGGTTTTGGATTTGGTGCCTGAGGGCATAGCAATCATCGGTTGAGTGTCCCGGCTCACCCATGTGATAATCACATTTCTTTGACGGGTCGAAGTTATAGAACCGCTCAGGATTGGGCCGCTTTGGCTCAGTAGTGAGCAAACCTTTCTTCTGGAGCACTGTCAACACTTGAGACAACGATCCGGGGAGGGGAGTGAATTGCCTCTTGTTGTTCCTCCTCTGAAAAGGTTGACGACCCGAGTTTTGTTGCTGAGCTTCTACTACTTGGATTGCTGGGGCGGAGTTAGCATTCCGCCGGCTCGGCTGATTATAAGCCATATTCACTTCAGCTGCCGGTTCTTTCTCTTTTCTCGCACCAAATCTTCTGGTCGAGGAGGGCGGCTCGACAAACCATCCATCTTTCAGCCCTATTTCAATTTGTTCGCCCATGGGGATGAGTTGGTTGAAGTTGTCAGTCGGAATGGCAACCATCCGATTACGGTATTCGAACGGGAGAGTTTTCATGAACATCCTCTTTAACTCACTATCTATGGGTTCTGGGACAACCTGAGCAGCTAAATTTCTCCATCTGATAGCATAGTCTTTGAAGGACTCAGTCTTTTTCATCTGGGCGCGTTCGAGATCATCACGGGTAGGAATGATGTCTGTTATGAATCTGTACTGCTTCAAAAATGCTTCACTGGCCTCTTTCCAAGTTTTGAGGCCATTTATCTTCTTCATGAGATACCAACTCAAAGCAGGACCCGTCAAACTTGCTTGAAAGGCATGGATCATCAGGAGTTCGTTATCAACGTACGAAGTCATTTGCACGTGATAGAGCTGTAGGTGGGCTTTTGGACATGTGGTGCCATTGTACTTGTCGAAATCCGGCATTTTGAACTTCTTTGGGATTTTGATCTGTGAGTAAAGGGACAGATCAATCGAAGGTGAATCCTGCGAACCTTCCAGCTGCTTCACTCTTTCTTCAAGTTTATTGACCCGCTCATCAGGTTTGTCCTTGTTGATGATGATCTGGACAGGGTCATCTTCTAAATCAGGAATATCGTCATCTCCGTCAACATCGACACTTTTTCTGATCTTCTGCTTTGGGACTGACGCTTCGGGAGGTGTCGAAACAGGATCCGACCGGAGAGCTTTGATCTCAGCGGACATTTGTTGCATCGCGATGACAAGCTGCTTGATCTGGTCTTCCACACCAACAACACGCTCTTGCAAGTCGGTTTGATCGGCCATTCTGGCTCTCGACCGTGTACGAATGGGCGACCGTGATCGGTCCGTAGCTACCTAATTTGCAAATGAAACAGGCATACATGAGTGTTAAGCGAAATGATACGCCAATCCATGACATTGGTCTAACCGCTTTGAATTGAAAGGACCTCTTTATTGAAATGGCGAAAATTTTTACACCAATTAATGACTTGAAATTGAACTGAATATAAAGACAAATGACTCAATTCCTAAACAAACTTTAAAACTGAAACTGAGATAAGAAAAGAACTTCGAGCTTTTTTATTTAGCTTGATCTATAGACATATGGGAGGCGACTTCCTTCTTCAGTTGCTCATAAGCTCGAGCTATCTTGGATGCTTTTTCTTCAGCTTCTTCGGCCTTCCTTTTGAGGCGATTGTTCTCTGAGCGATTGGCGGACTTGAGAGGCACCTTAGGTATCTTCGGGAGCCAATCTTGCGGGATTTTGTGCCGACGAATGTACTGGGTTGTCGCGAAATAGGACTTCTGTTCTCCCTTTAGTTCTCTTTCGGGCCGTGCTATCTTCAACACACGACACTTCCTCCACATCTTATTGAGCTGGGCTACGGTCGCTTCGTGGTCTTTATCATCATCGGCGAAGTCGACTTGTAGGAGTTCTGGTTGTAACGCCGGAGGGAGCCCTTGGAGAATCTGATACTGACGAGACACTCTGGCGGGGTAGTATTCGATCGCGCCAGTGAAACCCAATAGTGGAACCGGTCCAATACCATTACATGTAAGCCGAGCTTTCTCGACTTTGAACCAATTAGCATGCCATTGGAAACCTTGGGGTCTAGCGTTTTTCATGAAAATGATCCATTCAGAGTAATGATAATCGGGTGCATCCCCTTGTTTTTCTTTGTACCTTAAAACTGGATGGCTAGAATCACTAAGCTCAGGTATTGTGAGTAAATCGCCACACCCTTTTATATGAGATAAAAACCAAATTTGCAAAAGTTCGAGGGGGGCATGAAACGTTTTGTCAACATGTTGCTTAAATTTAGTGAGGGAAATGAAAGTCTCGGCTAAAATGGTGTTGATAAAATTCTTTTCAAGACAGACCTGTTGGACCAACCACGCGATTGTCGGATCACATGCATTCTTACAGTAAGGAAAAATCACGAATCCGAAAAATGCGAGCAAAAAGATTCTGCCTTTTTGAAAAGATGTAGCTTTTTCAAAACACTGACTCAGGAATGAAAATGGGCATGTGCCACGATTTGCTTTTAACACTTTTCCCAATTCATCTTTTCCGACATTCAAAAATTCAGCCAACATTAAAGTAGAATCAATTCCCAAAGGTGGTGTGACTAATTCCGACTCCAACGGTTTTCCAATGAGTACGCTATATTCTTCCAAAGTCGGGATGAGCTCGTGCTTACCGAATATAAAGGTAGAGGTTTCGGGACACCAAAAGTGCGCTAATGCTCGAACGAGGCCGGTACGGACTTTGACCTCCAGTAGGGGGAGCAGCCTCCCGATGTGCCCCTCAACTAGCTTGCGGTTGGTCGGACTGAGTAGATTCCACCAGGCACGGAGCTCGTCCTTAGGAGCATCAAGAATCTGGATGTCTGCCCCTCCCATAGTGTATAGACCAAGACTTGCGACCGACCTAGTGTCATGGACCGACCAAAGAGAAAGACGAAATGTAAATAAATTGCGAGATAAAGGTTCAGAAATCTTACTTCACCCGGTAGAATGATGGCAATCACATAGACATGCGCATGAAATGTGAGGTTCGATTTCTACCTAGACTCTGGCTTGCAAAATGGAGACATGAGGATTACCGAGCTAAACCAGTCATGGTGGTGGTTAGGCTGAGATTCCCCTGACTCCGGCTCAGTCAAAGAGCCGACCCGGGTTGCAAAGGGTGCAACCGTGGCAGGTATTCAATGACACCACGAAAGAACTTTCGGGACCAAGAAAGGCGACCCATACCACGCGGGTGTGGTCGGGGTGTCCATTTTCTCAGTACCATCCTAAACCTGTGCCGCCCAGGTCCGGCAGCGGGTAGTGTGTGCGGTGTAGTGTAAATGTAAGGCATGCACAACAGGTTATATCATACAGCGCTTCGTGCATAAACTAAACCATTCATTCAAACACCTCCCTGCAAAACAAGGGTTAACAATCACGCCTCCCCTTATACCTCCCATACTGCAAAAACATTTAACACCTAAAATGTTAGGGACGTACCTGGGATCCTCGCTGCCAAGCAAAAATATTTTTTGGAAAGAAAAACTGGCCTAAGTCCACTAAGAGTTTTAACTCAAGTCCCCAGCGGAGTCGCCAAGCTGTCGCGACCTAAAAATTTCTTCCTCTCAGGCTAATGGATTATTAGGACTAAACCTAACTCGAGCCCTCCCAAGCCCTACCAATTCGCAACTTTGGGTTTAAGTTTTTAACATGCAAATGTTTTTATGCTTGGAGTCGCCACTAATCAATTTGTGGTAGGTCGATTAGAAACCTAAATAAAACATAGGGAGATATGTTTTATTCCTACGAACCAGAGATTCTAAGCCCGGGGACTTGATTACGCTAGATCTAGTCTAACGCCCTTTCGGTACCTTTTCCTTTCAAAAATATTTTGGCAAGCAGTTTGGATCCATTTTAACTTAGTCACTAACATGTGAGGTGTTCATGCGGGTACGCAAACCACCAATTTAACACTCAAGAAAGCATTAAATAAATTGCAAGATTAGGAGAATTACTTACCTCGAAGCAACGTAAGCATCTGCATGGTTAGCTAGAAAATCACATCAACAACCTAATATGATTTCTAATTAACAAGCAATTCATTCCACATTTTTTTGATTTTCACTTATTTAAATGAAAGCTAACCTACGTGCAATGACGTACAAGAATTGACATGCGAACAATGCAACCTAACATGCAAACTATATGTCATGCGACGACGTGACCTGATTCTGATGACGGGCAAATGATTTATTTTTGGTATTTTCTGGTGAAATTCGGAATAAAAATATGCCTAAATTAACATGCAACCCATAATGACTTAACATATCCTAACACGACTTATTTTTGGGATTTTTGTTAAAATTCGGAATAATAAATTACTTAAATTAAGAATGCAATTTATCCTAATCTACCATAAAACAATTCATTTTTTAGGGTTTTCTTGGAAATTCGGAATAAAAAATAACCTAAATAATCTATTAAGATTAGAAAATTATTTAATGTAAACTAGGAAATAGATTATCTCAAATCCTAATTTGAATTAAATAATTACTCTATCGTCTAGATACATTTAGGATTCCTAAACATGCAAAATTCAAATTCAAATCCTAACTGATATTTTTTGAATTTTCTTTTTTATTTGAAAAGGAAAGATAATTTAAACAAAGATAGCATCCACATTTAAAATAGCCACGCAATCCACAAGATTCGTTTCAAATTCGGATTAGGCACAGAAATCGAATTACCGGTCATATCTACAGGGTTATAGATATTAATGGAAAGTCGATCGTTCAAATTTGGAAAGCAGATAAAAATCATTATCGTATCCAAGGGATTAGGGATAGGATAATGATCTTCCGTATCGCCACGTATCATACCTTAGGGATAAGGTCGGATAATTGTCCAGATACGTTGCTGAATTAGGAAAGATTCCTAATTTTGAATATTTTTAAAAATATTGCAGATATCAGATAATTATCCCAACATATCTAATATTCTATACGATATTCACGCAATATTCAAAAGCACAAATTAGTAAATTAAATATTCTGAAAAATATCAGATAATATCTAATTACCTAATTTGCAGATAGTTTCCAAATTCGAACTTGCGGATCAGGATGAACGACGAACGGCGGGCCGGCGGCGCGGCGTCGGGGGAAACGGCAGCAGCGACGTCGAGGCGGCGGCAGCGGCAGGCGGTGTGGAGCACGGCAGCAACGGCGTCGGCAGGAAGCGGACGCGGCGTCACCGCGTCGCGCGGCAGAGGGCAGCAGCAGCGGCAGACGGGAAGCAGCGGCAGCAGCAAGCAACAGCGGCGTCGGCGTCGCGCGGCAGGGAGCAGCAGGTACGGCGTCGGCGTCGGCGTGGGGGGAAGCGGCAGCAGCAAGCAGCAGCGGCGTCGAGGCGGCGGCAGCAGCAAGCAACAGCGGCGTCGGCGTCGCGCGTGAGGGGCAGCACCGGCGAGAGAGGCGGCAGCAGCAGGTGTAGCGGCGGCAGCAGGTGCAGCAGCGGCGTCGAGGCGGCGGCAGCAGCAAGCAACAGCGGCGTCGGCGTCGCGCGTGAGGGGCAGCACCGGCGAGAGAGGCGGCAGCAGCAGGTGTAGCGGCGGCAGCAGGTGCAGCAGCGGCGTCGAGGCGGCGGCAGCAGCAAGCAACAGCGGCGTCGGCGTCGCGCGTGAGGGGCAGCACCGGCGAGAGAGGCGGCAGCAGCAGGTGTAGCGGCGGCAGCAGGTGCAGCAGCGGCGGCAGCAGGTGCAGCGAGGGACGGCAGCACGCGGTGATGCTCGGAGGGAAGCGGCGCGCGGCAGGCGGCGGGGATGTTCCACGCGGCGGGAAGCGGTGCGCGGCAGACGGCGGGAGTGGTGCACGGCGACGGAGGGCTGCAGCGGCGGCGCACAGCGACGGGCGGCGGCAGGGCGGCGGCGCAAAGCACGGCGACGTGGGGGGCTCCGGCGGCGGCGCGAAGGGCACGGCGCCGTAGGGTGGCTCCGGCTTCTTTCTCTCTCTCTCTCTCTTTCTCAACTCTCACACTTTCTCGAAAATTCAGATCTGAAAAATTGTGTCTCCCCTAAAAATCTGACCTCATGATGAATATATAGTATTAACCTAGGTCAATTAGATGGGCTTTTAGTCCCAATGGGCTTAGGCTTGGGCTTTAATTTAAATGGGCTGAATTAATGGGCCGAATTGATTAATGATAATGGGCTGAATTAAATTCAAATTAAAACAACCGAGCCCGTTTGACTTATAATTCCCGGCCTTTGCATTTCAAGCGAGCCGAGTCCCATTCGATGAAATTTAAGCTCGTTCATTCACCGCCGGTCCGATGCAAAAAAATGCAATGAATTTAAACTATATGTTATGCCATTTAAATATTTTTTGTTTAGGGGTTAACAATTTAATCCCTAATTTTCTATGCAAATTACACTGAATGGTTGCCAAAATTTAGGTGTCAACAGTACCTGAGTCGCATGGCCAAGTGGTGAGACATGTTGGCGCCGCTGCTGTCACCTACAAGGAAGAGCCTGTCAAAGTCGGCGTGGTCCCTGAGCCAAGGCTCGCACCGGGCTTCCTCGGATGCAATCCACTGCAGCGCAGCCCAGGAGTCATCATAGGCCGCGGGGAGAGGGTGCTCAGGGACTCGGCGATAGTCGACCGAGACGACGATGGCGTTGGACTCGGCGACAAGGGCGTTGAGGCTGGCGTGATACTTGGGGTCGGCGATGGTGGCAATGATGAAGGCCCCACCATGGAAGTAGATGACGAGGGGGAGTTTCTTGGCGGCGAAGGCAGAGGAGGGGCGGTAGATTCGGGCGGAGATGCCAGTGTCGGGGAAGATGAGGACGTCCTTGGACTCGACTCGTGTCTTGGGGTCGAGGCTGGGCGGGGCTATCTCAAAGCCGGCGAGGCGGTCGAAGGTGCCGTCCTTGTAGACTCTGATGTAGGGGAAGATCTCGACTGAGACCTCTTTGGATGAATCCATGAGAGAGGCAGAGAGAGATGTCAACGATGCTAATGACAGACAGAGAGGCGAGGATGATGAATCGGAGAGACGAGAACTGAGATGGCTCAAACACGGAAAGCAAAGCGGGCCTACTTATTAAGGCGGACTTTCGGTAACTACGAGTTATAACGAAATCATCAGAAAAAAAAAGGTTAGTCAGACTTACTGTTATATGTCAATGTCTAACTACGTCTTCGAACGCATTATAAATATAATACTCTCGAGTCCCGTCTAAGAAAAACAATTTTTTTAAAATCTGATCCCGACGATCTCGTGACATGGATTCGGATTAATTATCGTTTTTGATGGGTCAAACATCCCACGTCTTGATAAAATCAAAAACAAGAATTTGCTAAATCGTTTACACTACAGCAACCAAAAAGTTCATCTTCTTCGATGAAATCAACATAATTATTTGCTGCTAATGACAAAAATGCATGTTCGACCAAGAAAAAGAACAAAAATGCATGCTTTTCTCTAATTTCTTTTTACTCTATCTATAATGGTATTTTTAATCTAGCTTTGTGCATGAACGGAAAGTCCTTAAAACAATTCATTCCGTTGAGAAATTACATGCGAGACGTGTATTAGGGAGGAAGTTAAACAATTCATTCCATTGAGAAATTACATGCTAGTCCTACCACAAGTTAGAATATCTACCGGAGAACATAGACCTCCGTAAAGATATTAGCCGCACTAGTATGTGTTACTCACACATGCAAGAGAGCCAAAAATTTATGAAGTTATGTCATGTGATCAAAAGAATGAGTAGCATGAAACCAGACAAGAGGATCTCAAATCCTTGTGTAAGAACTACACATTTGAATTGGTGAAATTGACTAAGGGCAAGAGAGCACTAAAAAATAAGTGGGTGTGCAAGTTAAAGACAGAAGAAAGCAGTTTGCAACCACGATACAAAGTTAAGCTTATTGTGAAGGGCTTCATTAAAAGAAAGGAATTGACTTCGAAGAGACTTCTCACTAGTTATAAAAATGACTTTTATTCGAGTTATTCTTGGATTGGCCACCAGCTTGAATTTGAAAATTAAACAACTTTGTGTAAAGACAGCTTTTCTTCATGGTGACTTAGAAGAAAATATATGGAGCAACCAGAGGGTTTTAAAGTTTAAGGCAAAGAGCATCTTGTATGTAGATTGAGGAAAAGCTTATATGGTCTCAAGCAAGCGTCAAAGGCAATGGTACGTGAAATTTGAGTCTTTGATTCTTATGTCTTCATGAAAGATTCTCAAATAATAATTTTCTTATCCTTCTACTCTATGTTGATGACATATTGATAGTTGAACATGATGCTAAGAAAATTAAGAGCTTAAATGAGTTGTGTCAAGCTTTTGCAACGAAGGATTTGGGACCAGTTAAGCAAAACCTGAGCATAAGAATTACTTGTGAAAGGAAGGATGGGAAATTTTGGCTATCTCAAGAAAAGTACATTGAAAATGTGCTAGAAAAATTCAACATGAGCACCTGCCAGTAAGTACTTCATTTGCCAGTCATTTCAAGTTGAGTAGTAAAGAGTGTCTTACAAGTGAAAAAAAGGGGGAAGAAATGATGAAAATTCGTTATGCATCGGCCGTAGGTAGTTTGATGTACACCATACTTTGTACAAGACGAGGTAATGCTTATGCAGTTGGTGTTGTGAGTAGGTTTCTCTCAAATCCAAGTAAAGAGCATTGGGATGATATTAAATGGATTTTGAGCTATCTCAGTGACATTTCTAGATTCTGCTTATGTTATGGAAACAGAAAGACCGAGTTGAGTGGCTATTTAGCTGTAGGTTATGCTGGTGACGTTGACTCTCGAAAATCCATATCAAGTTACATGATGACTTTTGCAAGGGGAGTAGTTTCGCGACAATCAAGATTGCAAAAATGCATTGTTTTGTCTACAACTGAAGTAGAGCTGGAGGAAAGAAACTCTTGTGGATGCATAAATTCCTACAAGAGTTGAGCTTGAAGCAAGAGAAGTTTATTATGTATTATGATAACATGAGTGTAATCTATCTTAGCAAAAATTGGATATTACATTGAAGATTGAAGCATATTGATGTGAAATATCATTAGATCTGAGAGAAATTCAAATAGAAGCTCTTCCTACTTGAGAAAGTCTACACCGACGATAATGAATCCAACATGATGATTAAAACCTTGAGTGTCACGCCCCAAATCCCATCGAGCACGCTACATCCGCCACTAGTCGATTTTGCGACATCCCAGGAATTATCGCCGACCTCAAATACGATCATCAGAGATTTAACGCACTGCGGAATCCATAATTAACCCGGACAATTAAACTGGAGAGAATATTCAGGGAGAATACACATATTTCTTTTCATTACCCACTTATAAAATATTTACAGATTACAACCACCCTAAGCACTTGCGCACCGCCTTAAAAACCACCGATATACAAAAAGAGTTCGATGACCGAGTATTTTAACTCTAAAAATGGTACTCATCCAAAACACTTTTCTTTACCCTTGTACTAGCCCTTACGCCCCCTTACTTGGCTTCCATTCTGAGTCTGACTCCTTATCTTCTGACTCCGAACTCTCCTGAGCAGTCTACTCCTCTGAGGGCTCTGACTCTGTCCTGATCTCAATCGGGTGATTGATGTTGCCCGACTCAGCTGGAGTTGCATTCTGATACTCCTCAGCCAGAAAATCAAAGAAATTGTACGCAAGTACGAAATTGGGATCCATGTATTGCTCAAAAGGGAGTATATAGTCCGGCTCCTCTTTTGGCTCTCCAGACTCATCAGGCACGTTCTTGGGTTCTGCCTCGGCCTCTACCCCCTCTGGTTCCTCCTCGGGAATTGATTCTAGGTCTATATCCATCGGGTCGTCCTCAGCCTGAGATGCTTCGGGTTCGGATTCATGCTCAGCCCCTGAAGATCCCTGAACAGCGGCTGCTGAATGTAATCCCGACTGAGCTAAACTAGTATCTACACTAGTCAACTCTCCGTCTATCGAGGGTATGGCAGACGGGTCCTAATCCCTAACTAAGTCAAATGGGACATCAAAACCTCTGACAGGTCCGAACTCATCCCCATCAGCATCACGGAAAATCAAGCAATATAGACATGAGTCTCCTACAAGGGTAGTCCTACCTCTACAAAAATAGTCGTAGTATGCCTAATCCAAGTCATGTTATCGGGCATAAGGAATTCTGCAACTTCATTCTCAGTGTGCACTGGCACCCCAAAACGTTCTGGCGGTGGCGGAGGATTCATGGATCCGATCGGGATTCTGAAAATATTGGTTGAAACAACCATGAGAACATTTCTCAATAAGTTCACCCCTAAACCCCACTTAGGCTATCACGTACCTCCAAACAATTTCATAAAACATAATTACACACATGCGCCACATAATCACATAGCAGGCACATCAATTATTTTACCTACGCTTATCCTGCTTGCGCCCTGCACGTTAGTCACACTCACATTATAAGCGATCACATGCATGATTAATTCTCATTCTCGTGCGTTTCCGTTTGCCTCATCACATTCCTTTCCGTGCCACTCGCCAGTGACCCGCGTTACAGTTCAGGTCCATTGCGACTATCTCATCACAACACTTCAAGTCCGCGTACCCGTACGCACCGCAGGCCATATTTCTTGCCCGCGTAAACATACACGCCTCAGGCTCAACATCTACCACCTACTGTGCAACCCGCGTTGAAGTACACGCCTCAAGCTGGCAGTCTTCCGGTAAAACTGGGCATCGTCCCGCGTTGAAGTACACGCCTCAGGATGGCACGAATTCCACGATCACCCATGCCATCTCATATTCACTTTCTTACTTATGCACATGCTCAACAAGCATTTGCCACACACACAATTGGCCCTTCACACGTCGCCCGTGCAAGCATTAATTACGCCAAATCCATGCACAATCAGCATTTGACATTGCCAATAATAGTAATTAAAATAATCTAACCCACGAGTGCACCCAACAGGCATAATTAAGTCAACCAATTGCACAATCACACACTCAATTCCAACACCACACTCGGTCATAATTTCAACGCACGAAAAACACGAAAATTGCTATTTTTCTCTAACTAAATGGTCTCAAATCGATTCGGGTCCTTCACGAGACTTTCTCGCCATAAATTTTCGATTCTAAAAATCCAACTTGCGACCCGATCGGCCCATCACAGCCCCATGAACAGTACTCCACAGCCCACTGTTGTCCTCTAATTTCCAATAAAAATTTTCCGAGTTCAGTCTTAAGGCCCGCCACCTAATTTCACTCTTAAATCATGCCATTTCGCACTTAATCTATTCCCGGTTTCACCCAAAATCGCCCGTCGATACCCGAAATCCGAAGTTAGGTTTAGATTGCGACTTACTTGCGTTTTAGACTATTGCGGTTAGAACGGAAAGCGGCGGCACTTAATCGGGGACGGCGGCGAATGGCGGCGTGGCTTGGCAGTGGCGATTGGCGAACGGCGATGGCGATTGGCGAACGGCGGCTTGGGCGGTGGCGATCGGCAAAGAGAGAGAGAGAGTATACGGTGGGGGGGTGTTCACGGCAAAAGAAAAGGGGGGGTCCGAATGGGAGGGGGAGAGAGAGGAGAGAGAGTCAAAGGCTTAAAAAATCAATTTTGACCACTTTTTGGAAAATTACCAAAATACCCTCCTCTAATCTTTTTTATCCAACGATCGAGATTCGATCTAATCTTAAAATCAATGGCTCAGATCGAATCTTACTTAAAAATATCCAAGGGTAATTATGTCAAATCCAAATTAGGGTCTAAAATGACCAAAATGCCCTTGTCCAACAAAACTAACCCTTTATTAACTTATAGGGGTATTTTGGTCACTTTCTCATTTTCTTGCCGAAATTGAATTTTTCTGAAGGATTCGAGCGCATCCAAAATTGCACGTTACTTCCGCAACGTCGTCCTAACGTCCCGTTGTGACTTCCAAATTTTCCGGTGTCCGATTTGGGCTAAACTAAATAATTAAATTTTATTAAACGCAACTCGAACGTTTCTCATACTAACAGGCGGCTTGTTTAGGAAATTCGCATATTCGACTCGTGACTGATAATATATCGAGTCACGTACAAGTCCATTCGGTTCATGACAATTTCGGTTGTCATTAAAATCGCAAGGATCAATCACTAGATCCGTGGGGTACGATCGCTCGGTATAGGTTCAGGATAATTCGTCAAGTCATTTCGTGGTCCGGCGGAATCACCCGCGATCCACTACTATGACAGTGGCGAACTGACTCTTGACTATCCTTAGATCGGCCAACAGTGGCTCAAAATATCACCTCAGCGATTTCATGGTCAAAATTAAATTCACGGTCGAATTTTCCCTTAGTCGTACGAATTTAATTCCCTAATCAGCCTTTCCCCAATGGTTAGTATCTCAGGAATGATCAGTTCCGGACAAGAACTAACTGCGAGTACATTTATAAAACTCAGTATTTTATAAATCCCAAAAGAACAAATTTTCGGGATGTCACAATTCTTCCCCCCTTACAAAAATTTCGTCCTCGAAATTTATAAATCTCTCTACTATACAGAAATTACAACTCCTACCACTTATTCAAATAACTGGGGGTACTGACGTTGTATCATCTCTTCACTTTCCCAAGTTGCGCCTTCAGTCTCGTGGTGCTCTCAAATAACTTTGACCATCGGGATTGTCTTATTCCTCAACACTCGTTCTTTGTGATCTTCAATTCTTACCGGTCTCTCGACATAAGACACTTTGTCATCTATCTCTATTTCCTCATAGTTCAGCACATGCGTCGGGTCCAGGTCATATTTCCTTATCATCGATACGTGAAACACATTGTGCTCTTGCGATAGATTTGGCGGAAGTGCAAGACGATATGCTAACTCTCCGATCCTTTCCAATATCTCAAATGGTCCCACGTACCGCGGACTCAACTTCCCTTTCTTACCAAACCTGGATAGTCCCCTCATGGGCGATACCTTAAGAAAAACGTGATCTCTGACTTGAAACTCCAAAGGTCTTCGCCTTCTGTTTGCATAACTCTTTTGACGGCTCTGCGCTGTCCTCAGCCTTTCACGTATAATCTTAACTGCCTCAATCAACTGTTCGACTAACTCTGTTCCGGTTATAGTTCTTTCTCCCACTTCATCCCAACACACGGGCGTTCTACAAGCCCTACCATATAGTGCTTCAAAAGGCGTCATTCCAATGCTCTGCTGGAAACTATTATTATATGCAAACTCTACTACGGGCAGTTGTTTTTTCCCACTTACCCTAAAAATCCAGCACACATGCCCGAACCATATCCTCTAGAGTCTGAATCGTCCTCTCAGACTGATCATCCGTTTATGGATAATAAGCTATACTGAACTGCAGTTTCGATCCCAATGCCGTCTGCAGACTTTTCCAGAAATTAGCAGTAAATCTGGGATCACGATCTGACGTAATCGATACCGGTACCCCATACAATCGAATTATCTACTGCACATACAACTCTGCATATCGATCTAATGCCAAATCCTTTCGCACAGCCAAAAAGTGTGTCGACTTGGCCAACCCGTCGACAATCACCCAAATAGCATCATGGCCTCTTTGACTTCTTGGCAATCCCGTCACAAAGTCCATGGTTATATGTTCCCATTTTCACTCCGGGATTTCCAACGGTCGCAATAATCTTGCAGGCTTACAGTGTTGTGCCTTCACTTGTTGGCACGTCAGGCATTTGGCCACATGCTTAGCGATGTCCGCTTTCATACCATTCCACCAATAGTACTGTCTCAAATTTCGATACATTTTAGTACTGCCTGGATGGATACTGTAACTGCTACGATGCACTTCTAATAGAATCTTTTCCTTAAGTTCCGCATCGTCAGGCACACATAAACGTCCTTAGAATTTCAATATCCCATCCTCAGATACTTGGAAGTCTGATTTTCTCCTAGTAGCATCCATCTCCATAATCTTTTGCATCTCTGAGTCCGTGGACTGTAAGGTCTTAACCTTTGCCTGAATTTCCGATTCAATCCTAAGTATAGCCAGCAAGCTCGAGACTTGACTTACTTCAAATCGGAACTCCGAGTCTCACACTTTCTCCAATAAGGTCTACTCCTTGACCAACAAATGCGCAACGCTAGACTTCCGACTCAACGCATCCGCTACCCGGTTTGCCTTTCCGAGGTGATATAGAATTTCACAATCATAATCCTTTAACAATTCCATCCACCGACGCTACCTCATGTTTAATTCCTTCTGAGAAAACAAATACTTGAGGCTTTGATGGTCAGTATAAATCTGAAACTTTTTTCCGCATAACTAATGTCGCCAAATCTTCAGGGCAAACACTATGGCGGCTAATTCCAAATCGTGCATTGGATAATTCAACTCATGCAGTCTTAAAACGCATAAGCCACTACATGTCCATGTTGCATGAGTACATATCTCAATCCTTTCAACGACGCATCACTATAAATCTCGTACCCTCCAGGTCCTGATGGGATGGTCAACACCGGTGCCGTTGTCAATCGATGTTTTAATTCCTGAAAGCTCCTTTCATATTTGTCAGTCCATTCAAACTTCGTCTCCTTTTTCAATAAATGGGTCAACGGCATTGCTATCGACAAAAATCCTTTCACAAAACGACGATAATATCCCGCTAAACCCAGAAAACTCCGAACCTCTGTTACCGTCATTGGTCTAGGCCACTTCATCATAGCCTCAATCTTCGATGGGTCCACTGAGATTCATTCTCTAGAAATCACATGTCCAAGAAATACTACTCGACCGAGCCAGAATTCACATTTGCTAAGCTTAGCATACAACGCATTCTCCCTTAAAGTCTGCATCACCCTATGCAAATGAAATTCATGCTCCTCTAGGCTCTTCGAGTACACCAACATGTCATCGATAAAAACAATCACGAACTGATCTAAGAATTCCTTAAACACCCGATTCATCAAATCCATAAAGGCGGCAGGGGCGTTCGTCAATCCAAACGGCATTACCGTAAATTCATAATGTCCATATCTCGTCCTAAATGCCGTCTTCGGTATATCCTCCTTTCTAATCCTCAATTGATGATACCTCGTTCTCAAATCAATCTTAGAGAACACCGAAGCCCCTTGCAACTGATCAAATAAATCATCAATCCTCGGCAAAGGATATTTATTCTTAATTGTCACCTGATTCAGTTGCCTGTAATCTATACATAATCTCAATGATCCATCCTTTTTCTTTACAAATAACACTGGCGCTCCCCACGGAGACGCACTGGGACGAATAAATCCCTTATCTAACAATTCTTGCATCTGCATCTTTAATTCCTTTAATTCCGATAGCGACATCCTATAAGGTGCCTTTGAGATTGGCTTAGTTCCAGGTGCCAACTCGATTACAAATTTCACCTCCCTTGCTGGTGGCAGTCCCGGCAATTTCTAAGGGAACACATAAGGATACTCGTACACCACAGCTATGTCCTCAAGCCTCGGCTGTTCAGCCATCGAATCAATTACTGCCTCTAAGAACCCTTGACAACCTTCACTCAACAACTTCGTCATTTCCAATGACGAAATCCATGGAATCGAGGATCCTCCTCGACTTCCCACAAATTTGAATTTCGGATGTCCAACTGGATTAAATTGAATCACCTTGCTATTGCAATCCATCACAGCCCTCTGCGTAGATAGCCAATCCATGCCCACGATCACATCAAAATCATACATATCCAGAACCGCTAAATCAATCTTTTCCTCCCTATCCCCAATCACAATCATACAATCTGGACATCCCATTAAGACCAACATCTTTTCATTCAAAGGAGTCGTCACGCATAGCATAACATCAAGCAATTGCGGTTTTATCCCAATCAACTCAACAAACTGTTTTGATATAAAGGAATGTGATGCTCCAGGGTCAAATAAAGCATACACAGCATGGTTGCATAGAGAAATCGTACTTGTGACAACCCCTGGTGCGTTCTCAGCTTTTCTTCTGGCCATGGCATACACTCGTCCTTGTGCCGGTGGCCTATTCTGATTTGCTGTCTGGGCAGCTCCAGTTTGATTTCCATTCCGTGGTAGCAGCAACGCAAGCGGCCTACTCTATTTGGGATTAGGGCAATTCCTTATGCGGTGACCGAATCCCCCACATCCAAAACACGCTCCACCCCGGGTTGGACAAGGTCGATTCCCGTGTCGACCTCCACAAATCCTACACAGTCCATTCTGATTCCGGGCCGGCTTCCCAATATTCCTCCTAACAGAAGGAGTAAAACATATATTATCTACCATTGGCCTCTTCCCAGGATTACGGTTGTCCCTACCTGGATTAAACCTCGACCCAGAAGCGACGGCCCTATCTACCTGGTCTCGCTCTAAAATCTGAGGCCTATCAAACATTTCCTCATAAGTCCCTAGATTTACCAGTAACAACTAGCTACGTATATCAGCCCTCAATCCATCCCGAAACCTTCGTGCCTTATCCTCTGGATGCTCCACCATTCTCGGCGCAAACTTCAACAGTCACGCAAATTCCGCCTCATATTGATCCAGCATCATCTGACTCTGGCGGACTCTCATAAACTCTGCTAGCTTCTTCTCCCTAGCACTTGTCGAGAAATATTTTTCATAGAACTTCTCAGTAAAAACAGTCCAAGTTCGAGCTGTACTTTCTGGAAAAATCCTATCTTTGGTGGCTTTTCACCAATCGTTTGCATTATCCTGCAATTGATTTACCGCCAGAGTTACCCTCTCATTGTCATTACACTCCAGTACCTCAAAAGCCTTCTCGAGCTCCTTCACCCATTGAGGTGCAGTCTCAGGGTCACCTTTTCCTACAAACTTAGGCGGTTTAAGCTTCATGAACTGCTCTACCAGTTGATGCATCGGTCTATTTACAATCACTTGCCCCTGCCCTTGATTCTCATTATTATTGACAACAGCAGTGGCCTCAGCAGCTTGGGCAATCGGAGCAGCTCTTTCCTGAGTCTGCTATCCTAACAGATTTCCGATCCGTTCCAACATCTTCATAACGACTTCCATTCGAGGATCCTCAACAGGTCTAACTTCCACTCTAGGGTCCACTGCAGCTCCAACATCCACTCTAGGATTCTCTACTACTCTAGCACCCATTCCAAGAACCTCTACAGCCTTAACTCGAGCACGACCTCGACCTCTCGTTCTCCTTCCTGTGCCCCTTCTTGGGACTCTTCCTACGCTTCTTTCTTCACTGCTCATTGTTGCAATTCTACCACTTTCCTACCTGCTATAATTCCATTCAGGAATTAGTAATCTAAGCCAACTACATCGATCTAGTTCTAGGCAGTGAATTAACACAATAATTCACTTAGCAGGCAAACAGTCATAACAACAAGCAATTCACTCAATCAATCACAGCAAACAGTCTGGAGGCACGTGTAGCTCGTCTCACGTTGAAGTACACGCCTCAGGACGGCACGAATTCCACGATCACCCATGCCATCTCATATTTACTTTCTTACTTATGCACATGCTCAACAAGCATTTATCACACACACAATTGGCCTTTCACACGTGGCCCGTGCACGCATTAATTACACCAAATCCATGCACAATCAGCATTTGACATGGCCAATAAGAGTAATTAAATTAATCTGGCCCACGAGTGCACCCAACAGGCATAATTAAGTCAATCAATTGCACAATCACACACTCAATTTCCAACACCACACTCGGTCATAATTCCAACGCACGAAAAACACGGAAATTGCTATTTTTCTCTAACCAAATGGTCTCAAATCGATTCGGGTCCTTCACGAGACTTTCTCGCCATAAATTCTCGGTTCTAAAAATTCAACTTACGACCCGATCGGCCCATCACAGCCCCATGAACAGTAGTCCACAGCTCACTGTTGTCCTCTAATTTCGAATAAAAATTTTCCGAGTTCAGTCTTAAGGCTCGCCACCTAATTTCACTCTTAAATCATGCCATTCCGCACGTAATCTATTCCCGGTTTCACCCAAAATCGCCCGTCGATACCCGAAATCCTAAGTTGGGTTTAGATTGCGACTTACCCGCGTTTTAGACTATTGCAATTAGAACGGAAAGCGGCGGTACTTAATCGGGGACAGCGGCGAATGGTGGCGTGGCTTGGCAGTGGCGATTGGCGAACGGCGGCTTGGGTGGTGGCAATCGGCAAAGAGAGAGAGAGAGAGAGAGAGAGTATATACAGTGGGGGGGTGTTCACGGCAAAAGAAAAGGGGGGGTCCGAATGGGAGGGGGAGAGAGAGAGAGAGAGAGAGAGAGAGAGAGAGAGAGAGAGAGAGAGAGAGAGTCAAAGGCTTAAAAAATCAATTTTGACCACTTTTTGGCAAATTACCAAAATACCCTCCTCTAATCTTTTTTATCCAATGGTCGAGATTCGATCTAATCTTAAAATCAATGGCCCAGATCGAATCTTACTTAAAAATATCCAAATGTAATTATGTCAAATCCAACTTAGGGCCTAAAATGACCAAAATGCCTTGTCCAACAAAACTAACCCTTTATTAACTTATAGGGGTATTTTGGCCATTTTCTCATTTTCTTGCCGAAATTAAATTTTTCTGAAGGATTCGGGCGCATCCAAAATTGCACGTTACTTCCGCAACATCGTCCTAACGTCCTGTTGTGACTTCCAAATTTTCCGGTGTCCGATTTGGGCTAAACTAAATAATTAAATTTTATTAAACGCAACTCGAGCGTTTCTCATACTAACGGGCGGCTTATTTGGGAAATTCGCATATTCGACTCGTGACTGATAATATATCGAGTCACGTGTAAGTCCATTCGGTTCGTGACAATTTCGGTTGTCATTAAAATCGCGAGAATCAATCACTAGATCCGTGGGGTACGATCGCTCGGTATAGGTTCAGGATAATTCGTCAAGTCATTTCGTGGTCCGACGGAATCACCCGCGATCCACTACTATGACAGTGGCGAATTGACTCCTTAGATCGGCCAACAGTGACTCAAAATATCACCTCAGCGATTTCATGGTCGAAATTAAATTTACGATCGAATTTTCCCTTAGTCGTACGAATTTAATTCCCTAATCAGCCTTTCCCCAATGATTAGTATCCCAGGAATGATTAGTTTCGGGCGAGAACTAATTACAAATATATTTATAAAATTTAGTATTTTATAAATTCTAAACGGATAAATTTTCGGGATGTCACATTGAGCACGGTAAAACTTGATTCTTATAGAAATAAAGCGGGCATGACTAACCTTCCCACGTGAGGCACAGAAACTGATTTGTTGGTTGGGTCATCCTTTGTGGGGCCCAGCTAATGTTAATAAAAAAAGGAAAGAAAAGTCAAAAAGCAAAAAGAAGAAAAGAAAGTGGAGCTGCCGTTCATGAGTGAGAAAAGAAAAGAGAGAACATAGAGAAGAAAGAAAAAGATGGCAACTGCTTCCGGCAACAATTGGACGGCCAAACATTGTTGGAATTGGCTTAAGTTTGAGTATACTGTTCATGAGATCAAGGGCTATGAGTTGATAGTTTCGTTCGTTGAAAACCTTCTCCGAATTTCTCTAATTTTCTCTTATTGCAATTAGGATTTCTCACTCTGTTTGTGTTAATCTATGTTCACGATGATGAAATACTTTTGTATTGTTAATATTGAGTCTTTAATGTATGATTAGAGAAGAACCTTCATGTATTCTACTATTATTTGTAATTAGTTGAAGTTTTTGGGCCGTTCGTGATTTTTCCCGCTCTGAGTTTTTCACATAAAATCTTGATATTGTTATTGTCTTTGTCTCCTTATCATTTTGACATTATATTTACATTACGATGTTGTATTACTAGAATATATTAGAGGCTGTTCGATTTTGATTGGTTTAGTTTCGGACAAGAAATTGATCTGGATTGGATTAGTTCTTGATGAACTGTTGTCCGATTTTTCCGAACAAATTCTTGTGGCCAAGAATGTATCAACCATAATTTTTTTATGCCACTACGATCGACAAGGTGGAGACAACGATCAACCTTCAGGCAAAGTAATAAAGAAACTTTGAAAACGCCTCAACTTTCCAACATCTCTCTCTTGTTTCATGCACCTTTCACTCCGCACTCTCCTTGTTGTGATCATCGCCATCACTGTTAACGAACGAGGCCATGCGTTTGAACAGCCTCTTGGCCTTTTCGCAGCTCGGGTCGAAGATGTGGAACACATGATCCTCGCCTTCGATCTCCATGATCTCCGCTGCCACTGCCCCGCCGCTCTCTGCCAGCTTGTCGTAATACAGCCTCCCTCTGTCCCTCAGTATGTCCTTCTCGCTCACGATCACCAGCACCTTCTCGCACGCCAGCCCGTTCACGCCGGGGGCCCCATCGGCGAACGGGTTGATCAGCGGATCGTCGCACCCCTTGTCTGACGCACACACGAACCGCCACCAGCTGTCCACCAACGCCTTCCGACCAGGGTCCACCACCTCCGCTCCAATCGGTGTCTCGCCCCAGAAGTATGGTTGTATCATCCCGATCCCTGAGAGCTTGACCCGCTCGCCAAGCACGTCACCCCTATCAGTGATGGATGCAGAAACTTAGAGATATAATGAAATAAGGAAACTTTAGGTAAAAGTTACTTGTAACAAATGAACACTACAAAACTGTCTACAATTTAAAAATTATAATTGTAAGACAGCTATGAAATCTGAAAGTTACTTATAACAAATGAACACTACAAAACTCACTAAGCATCTTTAGGTTCGTTATTGTACCGTACCTGAGTCGCATGGCCAAGTGGTGAGACATGTTGGCGCCACCGCTGTCCCCGATGAGGAAGAGCCGATCAAAGTCAGCATGGTCCCTGAGCCACGACTCGCGCCGAGCTTCCCCGGATGTGATCCATTGCAGAGCAGCCCAGGAGTCATCATAGGCCGCAGGGAGAGGGTACTCGGGGACTCGGCGATAGTCGACCGAGACGACGATGACGTCGGACTCGGCAACAAAGGCGTTGAGGCTGGCGTGATACTTGGGGTCAGCGATGGAGGCGATGATGAAGGCCCCGCCGTGGAAGTAGATGACGAGGGGAAGTTTCTTGGCGGTGGAGGCGGAGGAGGGGCGGTAGATTCGGGCAGAGATGCCGGTGTCGGGGAGGATGAGGACGTCCTTGGACTCAACTCGGGTCTCGGGGTCGAGGCCAGGCAGGGCAATCTCGAAGCCGGTGAGGCGGTCAAAGGTGCCGTCTTTGTAGACTCTGATGTAGGGGAAGATCTCGACTGAAACCTCCTTGGATGAATCCATGAGAGAGAGAGGTGAGGATGATGAATCGAGAGACAAGAACCGGCGATGGCTCAAACAGGGAAAGCAAAACGGGCCTAATTATTGAGGTGGACTTTCGATAATTACAAGTTATAACAAAATCAGGAAAAAAAAGGTTAGTTAGACTAGCCGTTAAATGTCAATATCTAACTACATCTTTCAATGTCGATATAGATATAATGTTGACCACGAAAATGGCACGCTCAGGATCACCATAATCAGAAATCGAAACACGTTAATGGAGAAATTATCGATTCGCGTACCTGGTTTGGAATCCATCGAATTTAATGCGGAATTTGTGACGGTTTCCGAACACGAACTCAAGTACTTTTCCCCTATACCCTTCGTTAGAACACTGAACTAATGAAATTGCCACTCACGAGAAGACAGTTCTCTCTAAATCCGTATGTGAGTCAGATTGTGTATCATCAGGTTAGGAGAGGGACTTGAGCGCTATTTATAGAGTTTTCGACCATGGACCCTCTCATTACGGGCCGGGCTATACTCGGCCCACACCAGCCAACCCCATATTAAACTTATTAATAACCCATATATCTTACCTTTATTGGACCAAACTAATTCAGTCAATTTCAATTAATGAAACCTACATTAGGAAATTCTTACATTCTTCCACTTGGGCGATATTAATTAAAATAGAACTATATGCGCACCCTTATGCTGGTCTAAAAATTATTCTTAATAGTCAATCAGATCCCATAAAGTCTTGAACATCGAATCATGACGGTAACTGCATGTACTCACGCAAAACCTTCCATGGTCACAAGTGCTTTCAACTTTACTGATATAGATTCAATATGGTAGTGTGTCAAATGAACAATACCTCATAATGAGTGATACTTCATGTGCTGTCCATGTTGTTAGTCTAAATTCTCTCTCCTTAAGTGTCACAAAATCTAGTGTGTCACCAGAAAATGTCCTTCATGGTTCCAACAAACCTGTATATGTCTTACTTTGATAGTTAACTGTACTTTATGTATAACAAGACATATTGTTAAGGCTAATACTAAGAATGCCCCATAGCCTGTACTCAAGGTTTACATAATGCCTCGAGATTTTCATCAAATATGTGTACTCAACTTAATAAATCTATATTCACAAAATCCTCATTGAATGCAAAAAGTTGATATATATCCAAATGCTACAAAATGTAATATAAAATCATATACAAATTTCATAAGAGCAACACAAGACTAAACAGCTCTCACTAATTAACAATATTCCATAATACTCCTAAGTCTATATTAATGACATGTCAATCAAATACACAAGGGCGAAGGCCTTTAGTTAGTGGATCTGCGATCATGTTATCTGTCGAAATGTGCTCTACTACAATGTCACCATTCTGAACTTTTTCTTTTATAGTCAGGTACCTTACCTCTGTATGCTTAGACCCCTTTAGACCTCTGTTGTTGTTAACAAACAACACTGCAGAGTTATTGTCACAATACAACTGTATGAGCCTATCTATAAAATCAAATACGGTCAACTCCTTAATGAGGTTCCGGAGCCAAATTGCCTGAGTAGCGGCTGAAAAGCATGCTACAAACTCTGCTTGCATGGTAGAAGATGTCATTGATTTCTATTTCTCATTTTTCCATGATATTGAACCTCCTACTAACTTAAAGATGTAACATGTTGTCGACTTCTTTTCATTCTGACAGCTAGCAAAGTTTAAATCCAAATACTCGACCAGCTGTAGGTCCTAAACATGTTTGTAAATTAGCATATAGTCTTTTGTCCTCTTTAAGTACCTTAAAACCTTCTTGGCAGAAACCTAATGATTATGTCCTGGATTTGACTGATATCTGCCTAGAAGTCCTGTTGCAAAAGCAATATTTGGTTTAGTACATACTTGAGCATACATAATACTTCTAAGTGCACTAGCATAAGGTATATTTTTCATTTGGGCTTTCTCAAAATTTAAATAAGGATATGGTAACAGACTTAACTTATTACCCTTAATGACAGGAGCAATTCCGGGCTTGCATTGCTGCATGTTGAATGTTTCTAAGATACGATCAATATATGCCCTCTGAGATAAATCCAATAGTCGGCAAGAACGATTCCTATGAATCTCAATGCTAAAGACAAAAGACGCCTCACCAAGGTCCTTCATATTAAAGTTCTTTGACAACATCCGCTTTGTTTCATGCAATAAACCGAGGTCATTGCTCGCAAACAGGATATCATCCACATAGAGTATAAGGAAAATGAATTTTCTCCCACTGACCCTGCAGTATATACACTGATCTACTTTGTTCTCAACAAAATCAAATGAAGCAACAATACTTTCAAACTTTAAGTACCATTGTCTAGAAGCTTGCTTGAGATCATAAATAGACTTTTTCAGTCTACATACAAGCGTACCTAAATCATCTACCGTAAAGCCTTCGGGGTTGCATCATATAGGCTTCTTCATTAAGGTTTCCATTGAGAAAAGCAGTTTTAACATCCATATGGTATAACTCCATATCAAAATGAGTTACCAATACCATGATCACTTTGAAAGAATCTTTAGAAGATAATAGAGAAAAAGTTGCTTCATAGTCTAGTCCTTCTCTCTAAGTGAAACCCTTGGCTACCAGTCTAGCTTTAAACTTCTCAATCTTTCCTTTGGAGTCCCTTTTAGTCTTATTCAGCCATTTGCAGCCAATGGATCTATGGCCATCAGGTAATTCAACAAGTTCCCAAACACCATTATACTTCATAGACTACATTTCATCTCTCATTGCATCCAACCACAGTTCAAACTGAGGACAAAAAACAGCTTTCGCATAAGTCACTAGATCAGCCACAGAACCGATATCGTAGTCTTACTCTCCTATATAGACTAAATTTGTCTGGTGGTATAGCTGATCGTCTTTCCCTAATGGATCTCCTTACTAGAGCAGCAACTGCCTCATCTTGCACCTGAAAGTCTTAAGGAACTTCATTAGGAGCTGTCTCAACAACAGGATCCTGAGCCTCAACGGGTCAGTCTGTGGTGTGAGAGTCTCCACAATTATCTGTATAGGAGGAGATAAAGATACAACATTACCCAACGTACTATTATCCTCAATAGTCTGTGAGCAGTTACTTTCTTCGGCCACATCAAACTCTAGAAACTTCGCTGTATGTGATTCCACAATTCTTGTACTTCCATTGGGATTATAGAACCGATATCCCTTCGAATGATCCGGGTAAGATACAAAGTAATACCGAGTAATTTTGGAGTCCAACTTACTTAATGTTGGATTATATAACTTCACTTCTGAAGGACATCCCCAAACCTTAAGATAGTTTAAGCTAGGCTTACGTCTAGTCCATAACTCAAAATGAGTAAATAGAACAGCTTTAGTAGGTACATGATTCAGAATGTACAAAGCTGTTTTCAAAGCTTCACCCCATAGAAAACTAGATAAATTTATTCTACTAATCATACTCCTCACCATTTTCATAAGGGTGCGATTGCGCCTTTCGACTATACCATTTTGCTCAGGACTCCCAGGCATAGTAAACTGAGCCACTATCCCAGAATCCTCTAAGTATTTGGCAAATGGTCCCTTAAACTATCCAGTATTGCCATGCTTGCCATAATACTCTCCACCTTAGTCAGATCTAACAACCTTTATGACCTTTCCCAACTGTTTCTCGACTTCAGTCCGAAAAATCTTGAACTTATCAAGAGACTCAGACTTTTCTTTAATCAAGTACAAATAGTCATATTGAGAATAGTCATCAATAAATGTGATGAAATAAAAATTTTTACACAAGGTTGCTGTATATGGTCCACTTATGTCAGTGTGAATGACCTCCAACAGGTCAGAACTTTGATCTACCGTTTTCTTCCTTATCTTGGTAATTTTACCTCTATAACAATTTACGCATATCTCTAGGTCATCTTTAAGAGCAAGCAGGATATTAGTCTTTATCAGCTTTTCTACTCTATCCTTAGAGATATGACCAAGCCGTTTATGCCACAATGCATAAAAATGTTCCTTAGGTAGTGGTCTCTTGGAAACAACCTTTTCAGCCGTATAAGTGATATATATGTCATTGGAAGACAGACACAATCTGTACAATCAATTAGACATATTACAGCACCTAACCTTATTTGAATTAAGAAACAAAGAAATAACATTGTTCTTAATTTCAAAGGAGTAGCCATACATGTTTAAACACGATACGAAAACTAAATTCCGTCTAAAGGAAGGTACATAAAAAGTGTCTTTCAACATTAATCTAAAATCAGAGTCTAGAATCAAGATTACATCTCCCACTAACACAACATCGGCTTTCTCGTTATTTCCCACAGTGAGTCTTGACTTATCCTGATTTGGTTTCCTCCGGTTTATGAATCTCTATATGGTAAACGCAACATGATTAGTTGCATCGCTATCAAGCCACCAAGAACTGAATGGTGCTTCTGATAGGTTGGATTCACAAATAAGTGCCAAAGAATCATTACCTATAGGCGCACGTTTAGACAATCAAGTTTTGAATTTTCCACAGTCCTTCTTTATGTGACCTTTCTTCTTACAAAAGAAGCAGTGGTCACCATCCCTTTCAAAGGATGTTTTCTTTGGACCCACACTGTCAAATTGACCAATAGTGTCATGAGTACCTTTATGAGTACGATTTCTGAACTTTTTATCCTTCTTTTTGTGGGAACCAGAAACATATAAGGCTAGATGCCCCTTTTCCTTCTTAAGTTTCTCTTCCTCTGCGATCGCCTTGCTATCAAGTCATTAACTGACCAAGTCTCATCTTGGAAATTTTAAATTTGTCTTTATAATCCCAAAATCAGGTGGAAGGGTGTTCAGGGCTTGATGCACAATGCAAGCATCAAGAATGGAAACATTAAGAGCTTGAAGCTTCGTCTTTAGGTCTACCATCATAAGGACATAATCTCTAGCCCTAGCAGTACCATCATACTTCATATTGAAGAACTTTTGAAGCAGTGTACCAACCTCAGCATTAGATGAAATGCGGTTTCTAGCCTTTAAGGCTGCCATCATTTCTTTAGCAGTACAGTCAGCTGGCAAATCACTTTTTTAGTATTCTCGAATGGATTTCTTCATTGTCAATAAGCAAATCCAATTGCTCTTTTTCCAGGCAGCATAGTGCATTTTCTTAGCTTCAGTACTAGTGATATCTGCCGACTTATCCTTTGTAAGAGCAATGTGAACATCCGTCAGCTCTATTCCAAATAGAAAATCCTCTTTCCATTTCTTAAAGTTCAACCCAGTAAAGACCTCAATAGAAATAGAATTGCCGCTTACAAAAAAAGTGACTAGAAAACAAACAAACAATACAATCAGCATTATGTGAGTACTTATCCAGAGAGTTACATACATCATCACATAATTACCTTTGGGCAGAAAATATGACATGCAGTTGTACACTCTCCACATGACAATGGCCATGAGAACATATTCTAATCTTTCGTGAAATCACCACCTTTGAGTGTATGAACCACTAAGATTAGTCATTTCTCAAGCACATGTTATACATGTACCCCTCCATGAACCAATACAAGATCACCTCCTTTGAGAGTATGATCACGCAATAGAACAGGAGACATCCCACCACAATATGAGATCGATATTTCTCAAATCCAGTCAAGTGTGCCACTTTGGCGGTCATTACCCAACTGAATCCTTGAAAATCTCTCATACCAGGGATATGAGCGTTATGTATCACATTCACTATATATATGTAATGCTAGACGTAAAGACAGGGGCGTATATCTCTGAAATTACATGTCATGCTAATTATATTATTCCATTCATTGATAGACAATGAATTACACTCTACACAGTCCTTATGTGGTGATATACATGTGAGCTACCATATGCATTTCCGAAACCATAGAGACATACAAGAAAATATGTAAAAATACCCTAAAAATAAGCATATATAGAGTTCTATATGTATTTTCACATCTGTAAAAGCTTCAAACATGTAAAATAAATATACCACAATGTAGAGAATCTCGAAACGAGCGCGTCGGTACCAACAACGTCCCAAACGGACATCAGACGCGCCCTCACGCACCGCCGAAAAGCACGGCGCGTGCGCGCGTATTCAGCCAATCAAATAGGTCTAAACAGCCGGTGCAACAGGTCAATGGTCAACAAATCTGTCCAACCGGTTGATCGATCGGGTCGGGTCAACATTTGGGTCGGGTCAGGATCAGGGTCAACTCGGATCCACGCCTCCACTGACGTCATCCGGCGGTTACCGGCGGAAAACACGCCGGTTTGTCACGGCCACGTGTGGCCGTCACGTGCCGCCGTGCCCACGGTGCGTGTCGGCGCGTGAAGGCAAGTGCGGCCTCGTCCGATGACGTGCTGCCCGTCAATCTTCTCGTCTCGATAAGTAGATTCTAAATATGTAATAAAATTTTACATTCATCGGACAAAAAATTCCAAAAATGGATAAAAACCTCTCGGACATAACGAAAATGGTCCTAATCCGCATGTTTCAGTTCTAATCTATGGCAGGCTTTGACACCACATGTTGGCCATGAAAATGGCACGTCTAGGATCACCATAATCAGAAATCGAAACACATTAATGGAGAAATTATCGATTTGCGTACCTAGTTTGGAATCCATCGAGCTTGACGTGGAATTTGCAATAGTTTTCGAACACGAACTCAAGTGCTTCTTCCCTATACCCTTCGTCAGAATACTAGCCTAATGAGATTGCCACTCACAAGAAAAAAGTTCTCTCTAGATCCGTATGTGAGTTAGATTGTGCATCATCAAGTTAAGGGAGGGACTTGAGCGCTATTTATAGAATTTTCGACCACGGGCCCTCTCATTACGGGTCGGGCTGTACTCGACCAACACCAGCCAGCCCCATATTTGACTAATTAAGAATCCATATATCTTACCTTTATTAGACCAAACTAATTCAGTTAACTTCAAGTAATGAGGCCCACAATCGGAAATTCTTACTTATAATACTCTCGAGTCATTTTTATAAATTCTGATGACGGTGGGACGAGAATCCGACGATCTTATTTTTGATAGGTCAAACATCCAAAGTCTTGAAAAAATCAAAAATAAGAATAAGTCAATTCTTTTACACTCTAGCAACCAAAAAGTTCATCTTCACCGATAAAACGAACGTAATTATCTGTTGCAAATAATAAAATGCACATCTTTCTCTAATTTCTTTTTGCTCTATCCATAACGTGGTATTTTTACCCTACTTTTTGTGTATGAATGATAAGTCTTGAGAACAATTCGTTCCGTTGAGAAATTACTTGAGAGACGTGTATTGAGGAGGAAATTACCTAAGAAGTCCTAAACATATTATACAGATACTAATTCAATTCTAAACTTTTCAATTTGATCAATCTAGTCATAAATCTTTTGACGTTTTCCCATTGTAGTTCTTCTTACTAGTATAGGTTGGAAATTACTAATGTGGAGGTCCAGTCAGCGCCGATTGTCATCCTATGTCGCATGGCCAATGTCCAACGTGGACATATTTACTCAAACGACCACGTTTTGTGGAATTTTAGTAATTTTTTGACATTTCTTTGTCTCTTTACTTTCCCTATTTTCTTTATTCTCATTTCCCTTGAAAAAAGTGTTAAAAAAGTCCTAAACATATTGCATTATTGCCAATTTAGTCCTAAACTTTTTAATTATGTTAATTTAGTCATAAACCTTTTGACCTAGTGCCAATTTAGTCGTTCCGGCTAATTTTGGCCAGATATTGCTAATGTAGACGCCGACCGGCCTAAACACAGTTGCTCGTCGAGCCGTGAGGCTCAAGGTGAGTTCGTAAGAAGTTAGGGCCAAGAAAGGAACTCAAGTCACCAAGAGCATATTGAAGCTGCAAATAAACAAGTACCTATGTGCTCAAGAAGTGGAAATCAAGAACCTGGAGTAGATGATGGCTCTACTTTGTCTAAGGACATCAAGTTTG
Organism: Syzygium malaccense; assembly: GCA_031216405.1. NCBI lineage: Eukaryota > Viridiplantae > Streptophyta > Magnoliopsida > Myrtales > Myrtaceae > Syzygium > Syzygium malaccense. The sequence goes on along the minus strand of CM062258.1, from coordinate 10,624,234 downwards.
AGGCCATTTGGATTTGCTCGTTTAGAGGACATAAAGTTTGTGGCCATATGGATTTGCTCGTTTAGGCATATCTTGTCTGAAGTGGCCCCAGGATAGTGAAGTTTCTCCATGCTCTCTACAGTTTGTTTTTGTGAGCATGAATTTCTCCCGGATCGGAGCGAGGGTCATGGCCCTCTTTGGCCACTGCAAGGGTAGCAAGCCCTCACCTAGCTTTGAGCAAGGGCCACGAGCCCTTGCCAGCCATTGGGGGTGGCCTCGCGGCCCTCACCTAGTGGCAAGCAAGGATCGCAGGACCTTGGCTGGCGGCCCCCTACCAGCCTTAACAAAAAAAACGAAAAAATTAAATAAGGAAAAAAAAACAAAAAAGATAAAATAAACATTTAAAAAATTAATATAAAAATTTCAAAAAATATTAAATTTTGTTCAGTTCAACGTCAGTCGTACCACATAGGAATGCCAGCATCCACATCAGTAATTTCTAACCAAAATTAACTAGATAGACTCGATTGGCAAAACGTAAAAATGTTTAAGACTCAATTGATCCAATTAAAAGGTTTAGGATTTTTTTGGACAACTTTCCCCGTAAAAGTGGGCAAAACAGCACGGCAATGACTGAAGGCAAAGAAAAAACATGCAAGAGTGGGTTGAGGAAAAAGATCATTAGGAAAATTCGAAAAAAAGATCTGAAGTGGAGCCATTTTCTCAAAAAAAAATCCATGGTGGATTTTATTTCAAATAAGGATATGAAGTAACCTGGTCAGTCTCAAATAAGGGTCTAAGCTTGCTAGCTAGCCAAATGTTCGTTGACAGCGAGCAAGTGATATTTCCATCGATCAGAGCAGGGGCACTTTTGTCTTAAAAAATTTGACTAAAAATTGTATGCTTAAAAATAACAAAACCAAAAATCACTTTTTCATGTTTATTCCCATCTACTTTGCCATCCCCATGGCCGTTGTTCTCCGTTCTATGCAAGCTCATGAGCCTCTGAAACTCTACGGAGATGTCATTGCTGCATGCAAAGAAGTCGATAAAAGCCTGAGAGAGCTCCAGCAGGCCCTTCTTCGACGCACTTGACTTCGACAACTTGGCAGCAGTCGCGTTGGCGCTATTGTTGTGAGCTGCAAGCTCGGCGATGAGCATGTTGACAATAGAGTCGGTCAGGTTCTCATATACGAACCATGGCCTGTCGATCAAGAACTAGCATGTGCTACAGGTTGGAGCTCATCGATCACATCGACCGACCCGTGTGGCAGTGGATTTTGGAGGTGGAGCGCGAGAAGTCAAGTAAAAGAGGAAAGCGAGTAGAATTGGAGCGAGAATCTTCGAGAGTGTTAGAATAATTACACATTAAACCGCTTTCATCTAATAACTTAAGTTTTTGGAGCAGTTTACAGTGGTCCCACAAAATCTCACATAATATTAGAATTGGAGGTCCTGGCCCCATTTGCCTCATTAATTAAATATATACACGCTTAGTACTAGACAAAAAGACCTAACTAAGCGTGAGGGGAAATGTTAAAATAATTAAAAATTAAATCATGTTTTCATCACACAGCTTGAGCTTTTAGAACAGTTGGCAATTATCTCATAAAATCTCACAAAGAGGAACCATCACCAAATGAGATTCCAAGATAAAGTAGGTTTTTGCGAGAAGACAAAGCTTGGTTTCAGAGCTTCAATGGAGGTTTGGAGTTCACTTTCACGGCGGAGAGAGAAGAGGAAAACAAGCAAGTTGTTGAAGATGATGACAATAATTTGATTTTAATTTTTTAGGGTCATTTGCTCAATAAACAAAAATTTAGAAGTGCCTATCTAATTGTAGTTTGACCTTGTCGAAGTGAAACTCCTACTCACCAGAAAAGTCAATTGCTCATTAGCCGGTAAATATTTGGCTCACCAGAAAAGTCAATTGCTCATTAGCCAGTAAATATTTGGCTGACCAGTGAACTCAGGTCCATATTTGATACTGACTTTACCACTTCGTATCTTTATTTAAAATAATATCTACTTTGGACAAAATAGCTCCACTCAAGACCCTACTTGGAATTTTCCCAAGATCACATGTTCCCACGTGAAGAAGAAAGAAAATGAAGCATGCGACAGACAAAAGAAAACGAAGGGCAGAGGAATATTGCCCTTGCAGCGTGGAGATATGGCCATATATTTTGTCATCTTTCGCGGCTGAAGAGAAGACATTGGCACGCGCAGCACGCTGTCATGAACGGCCGTGTCTTCAGCAAAGATGTCAGCCGGGAAAAGGGGAGAAAAATTTACGGCCATGTATTCTGCGGATGAACATTCACGCAGGGAATTCATTAATTCTGCAGCCGCGATTTTTGGGTGGAATAGCTTGGTCAAAGCAAAGAAGATCATGGTTCCTAAATGCTCGGATTTGGCGAGGTACCTCGCCTCTGGCTGGTCGCCCCGGCGACACACCAAAGGAAGAAGGAAGGGAAGAAATAATAAATAAAAAATTTAAAAATTATTATTAAAAATTATTCACGTTATGATCAGTAAGCTTACGTGACACAGCTAACATTCACGTCAGTAATATTATGTCAAAATTAACTAAAATAACTGAATTAGCTCTAAATTAAAAGATTTAAAACTAAACTTGCACTAATGTATAAGATTTAGGGCTTTTCTTACACCGGAAGTCAAAACACGAATCAGACGTATTACTGATGTTTTTAGAACAATGATCAGCAAAAGTGATCAGGAAGTCAGACAAGCTACCCACACTCTCGGGGCCAAGAATGTATCGACGATCACCGACAACATGACAAGGACAAGAAACCACAGCAGCGACAGGCAAAGCAATAAGAAAACTTCTACAACTCCCTCAGTTTTTCCAACGTCTCTCTTGTTTCATCATGCACCTTTCTTGCTATCATCACCACCGGTGTTGACGAACGCGGCCACCCGTTCGAACAGCCTCTTGGCCTTCTCGCAGCTCGGGTTGAAGATGTGGAACACGTGATCCTCACCGTCGATCTCCATGATCTCCGCCGCCCCGCTGCTCTCCACCAGTTTCTCGTAGTATAGCCTCCCTCTGTCCCTCAGTATGTCCTTCTCGCTCACGATCACCAGCACCTTCTTGCACGCCAGCCCGTCCACGCCGGGGGCCCCGTTTGCGAACGGGTTGATCAGCGGGTCGTCGCACCCCTTGTCCGACACGCACACGAACCGCCACCAGCTGTCCACCAACGCCTTCCGGCCAGGGTCCGCCACCTCCGCCCCGATCGGTTTCTCGCCCCAGAAGTACGGTTGTATCATCCCCATCCCCGAGAGCTTGACCCGCTTGCCCAGTACATCATCCCTTATCGGTGATGGATGCAGAAATTTAGATAAATAATGGAATAAAAAGATTTTACGTAAAATTTATCTACCATAATAAATAACATTATTCAGTGTCTACTCGATATAAAATTGTTTAAAAATTTTAAAATAGTAATTATACGTATGACAGGCAATGAGTTACTAATAATAACTGAACAGTAAAAGACTCACTAAGCTTCTTTGGGTTTGTTATTGTACCGTACCTGAGACGCATGGCCAAGTGGTGCGACATGTTGGCGCCGCCGCTGTCGCCGACGAGGAATAGCCGGTCAAAGTCGGCATGGTCCCTGAGCCACGGCTCGCTCCGGGCTTCCTCAGAAGCGATCCACTGCAGAGCAGCATAGGAGTCATCATAGGCCGTGGGGAGAGGGTGCTCGGGGACTCGGCGATAGTCAACGGAGACGACGATGACGTTGGACTCGGCAACAAGGGCGTTGAGGCTGGCGTGATACTTGGGGTCGGCGATGGAGGCGATGATGAAGGCCCCGCCATGGAAGTAGACGACGAGGGGGAGTTTCGTGGCAGCGGAGGCGGAGGAGGGGCGGTAGATTCGGACGGAGATGCCGCTGTCGGGGAGGATGAGGACGTCCTTGGACTCGACTTGGGTCTCGGGGTCGAGGCCCGGCGGGGCAATCTCAAAGCCGGCAAGGCGGTCAAAGGTGCCGTCGCTGTAGACTCTGATGTAGGGGAAGATCTCGAGCAAGACCTCCTTGGATGAATCCATGAGAGATAGAGAGAGATGTCAGAGATAGGCGAGGAAGAGGAATCGAGAGACGAGAAACAGCGATGGCTCAAACAGAGAAAGCAAAGCGGGTCCAATTTATTGGGGAGGAGTTTTGGTAGTTATGACTTTCAGAAACAGAAAAAGGTTAGTCAAAACTCTGTGTTGAATGTCAATGTCGAACTAATTCAAATGTGTTCACGTCACTTTTCGGGAAAATTCCGAATAAAGATTCGAAGTAGTGCTATTTTCTTAAATAAAGATTCGATATTGACGTTGCTTTAAATAAAGAGCTAAAGTGGCTAAATAAATCTCAAATGAGTCTCAAGTGGAATTTGGGAAAGAAGAAGTTGGGAAGAAATAAAGAAAGAAGTAATTTTGGGGGTTTTTTGTTTTAGGGTTTGTTAGTTTTTATCCAGATTTTTTTTGGACAAAATTACTCATATTCCGACACCGGAAATGTCTCAAGCTCACCGGCCTGGCCGGCCCCCGAGTTCAAGTCCATATTTGAAACTAATTTAGCCACTTCAAGTTCTTATTTGAAATAATGTTTACTCCGGGTCCTTATTTGAGAAGAAGAAATGATTATGTGACGGTTCTTAATCTACTGTAAGAATAATGGCCCGTTTTGAGTCACAAAAAAATAAAAAATAAAAAATTATTGTGAGGTCTACTATTTCAAGAATTTCTAACTCACAACGTGTTATTATTCTAACGGTGGCCTAAAGACATGTCGCGACCTAACCCTTGAGGGCCTCCTCGGAAAGTAGGTTTAGAGGTACTTTACGAGATACTCCCTAAGTCCATACCTCGCGTGACGTTGGTTGTCTAAATTTACATGCTCTATTTGGAGTCGCCACTAGCCACAATTAAAGGTCAGCTAGAAACCCTAAAATCGAGACGTGGAAATATCGTCTCGATGCATATGCAACTAGAGATTCTTACAAATCGAAAACTTGATTACATTAACTTTTCAAGTAATGTCATTTCGGTTCCTAAACTCTACTATTTGTTAACCAACATACCGGGGTAGTCTTTTTTACTAATCAAGAATCTTGAAATTTCATCCTAACCATTCTAAAGAGGACAACAAACAAAGTATTTAAAATGCACAATCAATTGCAATCAAAAATAAAAATGCACAAATAATGACCTAGCATTATCTCTAAAAGAAAAAGCAATCAAAAATTCCTAAAGTAAAGCCCTAAAGGCTCATTCTATTTTAGATTCAACTTTTATTCAAGCCTAAAGTGTTTATTGAAAGCCCTAAACTAAGAGAATTTTACATTTTTTTTGGCTTTTCTCACATTTTTTTTAATTTTATGAAATTTTTGTTTTTAATTTCGAAAAAAGAAAAAGACTTTGGACCCGATCAAGGAACCAGGTCCAATTAGCCGGTCTGATCCGGACTCTAGCGGTCTGGGTCAGACTCGCAATTCCGACCGGTCCTTGGGCCCAGTCTGAATTTGGGTCTCTTCTGATGGGCCATCACAACAAATCAAGCCCAAGTTTCTAACTTCTTTCGTTTAATCCATTTTGGCCCAATTTCTAGTACAGCCCCTTCACTTGACCTACGGCCCATTGTACCTCTGCTCCACTCAAATTAGAATGTGATCTGGTCTCCATTATATTTGACTCTTTTTTTTCTAGTTTTCTTTTAATTTCTTTTTTCTGGTCTTCTTTAGGGGTGTGCAACCGGATTGGGTTTACCCGAAAACTAGACCGGCCCACCGGAAAAATAGGTCCGGAAACCGGTTCTCGTTTGAACCGGTTCCATTTTTTGGGAGCTGGTTAGAACCGGTCCGGTTTCCGGTTCCAAGTGAAAACCCACGCGGGCTGGTTTTAAAACCGGTTTTATATGGAGGTCCACTTGCAATTTTATATAGCCAGAATTCAAAGCATTCTATCATAAAAGATGAGGGAGGTGATCATTATTTGCGGATAGTCTAACTTAAGAGCTTATAAGCATTATAGGGAGCAATTTCCTTTTTCTTAAAATTTTTCTTCTGTAATGAAGAAACTACATATCCAACTGAAACCTATATTATTTTATCACGTCCATTAAATTATTGGGACTAAAATAATATACTTTTGTATGAATACTTAAGATTGTTTGAATAGTCAAACTTATAACCTTTGATTTGAGTTATAAATTTTCCTATTTGCTACCCGGAAAAAATGAAAAAACAAAGGAAAAAAAAAGGGTTCTTGGGTAGATCTTGTAACCAGATCAAAAAAACAAGGTATGTTCCAAAATAGGGTCCAGGGCAAACAAGGTAGGTTTCAAGTTCCAAAAACTAGGAACCGGTTATAACAAGATCGGTTTCAAGTTCCAGATCTGAAACCGACCCACCCTAAAACCAACCATCCCTAGTCTTCTTCCCCCATGGCTTTCTTTCTCACCTTTCTCACCAAAGCTTCACCGGGGGCTCGCCTTTCTCACACCTTTAATGAGCTTCACCAAAACTCTTAAAACGACACTTCAATCACTACCAAAATATTCTCCGACGCTAAGCCGCCACCCGCGAATCAGCACCGGCCACTAGTTGGCCGATGGTTAGTACATTGCCGGACAAACTCCGGTGAGAGATTTTCAAACTCGGAAATCTAATATACTAAAACTCTATTAACTCTAGCACACAGAACATACATATACATATCAGAGAATGAGAAATGGACTGACTGGAGTGGCCTCAAACCGTGGGCAACTCTGGCGAGGGGATGAATTTCCGGCGAAGGAGAACTACACGCACGGCCAACTCAGACAACGATGTTCATGCCAAAAAATCAATGAAACAAAATATAGATTCAATATTGATTCATCAACCTAAATACAGCAAGCATAAAAGAACGAGTTCTACGCATTGATTTCACAAAAATCAATTCGTTCTTCTTTTAAGCATTTTGTCGAACATAGGATATGCAACTTCAGAAACGATTTTCTGATTTGATTTTAAAACGATTTTTAGTTTAAACAACACATACAAAGTTCTGAATCATGAATATATTCCACAAATCTGCTTCGGTTACACAAGATTTTTGACCAGAAATTATTGATTAAATTCGGCGCTCTATGCCTCAGTGTAATAGAGAAAACAAAGCATTGGAAGCAGAAGGTTTACCTGATTCGTGGACAATACAAAACCTTCACGGCAGCCTACGAACGGGAACGCAACAGAACTAGGCGTCTTCTGGCGTGGCGAAGAAACGACGAACAAGAATGGCTCGTGCGTCCGAAGCGACCAACAACGGTATCTCGTGTATTCGAAATGGCGATTAACTGGGATCGTTTTCCGGCGACGGTGAACAGATGACGGAAGAAGGGGAAGAGATTTGCTGGAATTCCTCTACGCGAGTAGAGGAACCAAACACTCTCTTCTCCAAGAAACCCTTCTTCCCAAAAACTTGTTCTCGTCTTCTCCTTTCTTCTTCAGTCCGGCGAGTATATCTCTTCCACCGCCTTCACTGTGCATTCTGTTTTGCTGACAACAACTTCTCGAGCTCAGCAAGCTTCTAGATGATTTCTTGAGTCGATTTGGTCTGGTCACCCGTTTGTGAGTTTCGCGGGCATTCTCCGTCTGTCACTGTTCACGACCGCTTCGCTCACCGACGTGAGAGTGAAAGAGAGATATAGAGGAAAGAAAAATGGGCTGGGCTGGCAATTATCAAACATGGGCTGAAGAAGGAGGAAAGAAAAGATTGGGCTTTAAAGAAAAAGGAATGGGCCAATGAATGAATCAGGCCCAAATGGGCCGAATTAAATTCCACCCTTTCTTTTCGAAAATTTCTATTTTTATAATTTTGCCAAAGAAATGGATGCTTGAATGGTCAACGAAAATTCGGATGTCGACAAGACAGTTATGCCAGCAAAGCTCTTTGAGAATATAGTCCCACTTTGGATCATTATTTGAAATTTATCCTTACTTTTCAGTATCGTCGAACCATGCAAAGCGGGTCTATATACACTATCACGACTAAGCTACCACGATTTCTTCTTTTAAAATGTTCATCCATAAACGAAATTAGCATCAATTATTTACCGAAGATGACAAAAACACATGTTCTCACTTATTTTATTTTATCTCTACTCCATTTATGACGGTACATTACCTCGAGAAAATATTGGGTACCTCAAGTGGTGCCATGTCAGTAAAGTCGTAATCCACTCGGTGATGGACACGTGTCGCCCGGGCCTACTGTCAAGGATACTTTCTTCTGTGTGGGGCCCACTTTCTCTCTCCCCTCCTATCCCTCACGAGACTCCCACTTCACTTTCTCTCTGTGGCTTCCTCTACAATTCCTTTTCTTCTCCAGGGAAACCAAAAGCGGACGACGACGGTGTGCCTCTTAACAGCTCATCCAAATCGGCGTCGCTGACGTCTTCTCCATCCCCGACACCAAAGCGCGAGCCCGAGGCTTGCGGCCGCCATGGCCATGGAGCTCGACCTCAAGTAACCATGGTCGCGAACTTGTTTTCAAGCGACCATGGCGGTTTGGAGGGGGAAGCTCTTGAGCTTGATTTTGCAGAAGTAGGGGGAGGCCGATGGGTGGAGGTGGAGCGGGCGGGCTTGGTGGCAACGGGGATTTTCAGCGTGAGGTTCCTGACCGTGAGGCACACGAAGGGACAAGTATCCATCGGCGATGAGCCCGTTGTCGGAGACTCCGAGGGTCCTCTTCGCTGTGGTGAACAATGGCGGTGGCTAGGGCTTGAGGTCAGACAAGGGAAAAGGGGTGAAGTCGAGGAGAGAGAGAAGGGGAAGGAGAGAGATCGAGAGAAAAGAGGTGGGCTGAAAATTTGGCTGACACAAGTAGGCTGACGATACGTGTCCATCACTAAATGGACTATGATTTTGCTGACACGGCACGTTGGGTATGTTAGTGGTCTGTCTTAGAAATCAATCAAGGTTGATACTCTAATATTAGTTGTGGAGGTTGTGTCGGAAAATTGACCTTCGCTATACTTAGGTAGTCATAATGTCTTGCTAGAGACCATTTATGACTTGTGGGCTAAAAAGGGTTTTGAGCACACTGCTAATGTTTAGTGAACCTACAGAGTCGCATACAAAAGCGAACTGAGTTAATATTTTCTGTGCACAGGGATCTACTTAAAATAAGAAGTAGATTTTAATTTATTCTCCTATTCAACTTATCTACGCGGTCGTACACGTTATGAAATAACGATTAAATGTACGATTGAAGGTGGACAGTTTGGCGAGCCTAAATCGCCTAGCCCACTTCTTTTAATTCCGCTAGATAATGAGGCTATATAAATAGATAGAGAATCGTTTTCTGTCTAGGGTTTTTTCGATAGAGTATCGAAAATCAAAAGGCGTTGAAGAAAAAAAATTTCAAGATCTTTAGCTAGCACTTGGATTTTTAGAGACTTATGTTTGCATGCGTGGATACCGGTAGAGGCGCAATACTTAGGGCTCTAATTCACACACAATCAATTGTCAATTTACATTCGATTTGCAAAAGGTACGTATCGAATTTCTGTCTCGATTTCAATATACGCATGGATTTTGTCTAGGGTTCCGTATATTTCGATGCGTTTTTACCGTTGATGAACCCTACAGTGGTATCAGAGCCACTTGTGATATATTGAAGTTGAATCGGAAACCCTAATTGTTGATATATATGATGTATGCCTAAAGAGTCTAAATTAGGGTTAGATGAATTTGAAATACGAATTGATACGATCAATTGAGAAGGAACGAAGCAGGGATGGGTCGATCAGCGCCTGGGCTGTTGCCCGAGGCTGAGACTGTGGGAAGAGATAGCGTCGCACCTGGGCCTGTTGCCCGAGGCAGAGGCAGCGTCATGCCTAGGCCTGTTGCCCGAGGCTAAGACGGTGGGCGGAGATGGCAGCGCGCCTCGACTTGTTGCTCGAGGCGGAGACGGCGGCGCGTCAGGTTAGCCGGTGCGTCGAGGCGTTCGACCGGATGGGTACGGCGAGGGCACGGGAGGCAGCAACGACGGATAGTCTCCCGAAAACACAGAATTGAGAATTCTGTTTAGTTTTCGGGGGCTCTCCTCAGAAAACAGAATTAAGAATTCTGTCTAGGTTTCGGGGGCGCTGACCCCGAGCCCCCGTGAGGGGCGCTGCCCCCAGCGAGACCATCGTAAGGGGCTCTGCCCCTCGACCCCGCATGGAATTGGTCGTTCCCGTATGATTGACATATCTTTATTATTATAAGTGATGTTTTGTTTATGTTTATAACATACATACATTTATCGCTATATAAACATTAAAAGTCCCTAATAAAATTAAGTAATAATATGATGCCTTTCCAATTATACACCTATTAAGACTTGAATCGTCAATAGATGGGCTTGCCAAAACAGGGTGTCTTTAACTATTTGAGTAAAATAGGATGGATAATGATTATCCATAAGTCAAGATTGGTTTACTTAACGAGGCTATCAAAACAGTTTTGGGCCTTGAGGCATAGTGTTTGGGGATAAGATATGAGATGTCAACCCCAACAATCAAGAGTTGTATTTAATACAATTGACAAAGAGTTGTCTACCTAAATAACTTAGTCTTGACCGGTAAGCCAAAGTTTACTCGAGTCTTGGTAAAATATGGATCTTGGTTCACTATACTTATTGGACACATGTTATAAAAGTATAGTGAGAGTTTATTATAAATAATATTAATGAACAATTCATTTTGCATATTTGTTATAGATAATGGTAAATAGCTCTGCATCACACTTTTCACTGCGATCTGTCCTTGAGAAAGACAAATTGAATGGTTCAAACTTTTTGGACTGGTATAGAAGCATGAGAATTGTTCTCAAGCAGGAGAAAAAGGATTATGTCCTGGAGAAACCACTCTCTCAAAAGGCACCTCCTTCCAACGCTCCCCATCCTGAAAGGAATGCTTATCAAAAGCATAAAAATGATGCATTGGATGCATCATGTCTAATGTTAGCTACCATGAACTCAGACCTTCAGAAGCAGTTTGAGAACATGGATACCTATGATATGATCATGAACCTAAAAAATTTATTTCAGGAGCAGGCACACACTGAAAGGTACCAAATGGTAAAAACCTTAATTGAGTGCAAGCTAGCAAGTGGGAGCTCAGTTAGCCCACATGTCATAAAGATGATAAGTTATATTGAAAACCTGGAGCGACCGAGCTCTCCCATTAGCCAAGAGTTGGCTACTGACATTATTCTTCAGTCATTGCCTCAAGATTATGACACGTTTGTTATGAACTATAACATGCATAATCTGAACAAGTCTTTGACTGAACTGCATGGGATGCTCAATACTGCTGAGCAGAATATCAAGAAGGACTCTACCCCTAATGTTCTCATGATTCAAAAGGGGAAAGGATTTAAGAAGCTAGGTAAGGTCAAGGGTAGGGGCAAGGGCACTAAGCCCAAACCTAAATCTAAGACCAAACCGGGTCCGACTGCTGATGCTATATGCTTTCATTGTGGTGAGAATGGACATTGGAAGAGGAATTGCAAGAAATATTTGGAGGATCTGAAGAAAAAGGGAAGTGAGACTTCCGATTCAGGTATTTATATTATAGAAGTAAATGTTACTACTAGTTCTACTTCATGGGTATTGGATACCGGTTGTGGTACTCACATTTGTATAGATGTGCAGGGACTAAAACGAAGTAGAACACTTACAAAAAGTGAAGTAGAACTACGAGTTGGAAATGGAGCAAGAGTTGCTGCATTAGCCATAGGAACATATGATGTAACTTTACCTTCTCGCATGATTTTAGAACTGAATAATTGCTACTATGTACCTACTATATGCAGGAATATTATTTCTATTTCTTGTTTGAACAAGGAAGGTTTCTATTTTGATATAAAGAATAATAGTTGTTTGTTTTATCTTAATAGATTATTTTATGATAGCGCCCATATTGTGGATGGGATATATGTTCTAAATCTTGATGTGCCAATCTATAATATAAAGACAAAAAGGTTTAAATCTAATGATTTGAATCCAACTTACCTATGGCATTATCGATTAGACATAAACGAGAAACAAATTCACAAGCTTCATAGCGATGGACTATTAAATTCATTTAATTTTGAATCATTTAATACATGTGAATCTTATTTAGTTAGAAAAATGACAAAAGCTCCTTTTACTAATCAAAGTGAGAGGACAAAAGAATTATTTGCCCTTATACATACTGATGTGTGTGGACCACTAAGTTCTACAGCCAAAGGAGGTTATCAGTACTTCATTATATTTACTGATGATTTCAGTAAATATAGATATATTTACTTGATGAAACATAAATCTGACTCCTTTGAAAAGGTCAAAAAATTTCAAAATGAAGTACAGAATCAACTTGACAAGAATATCAAGGGTCTTCGATCTAATCGAGGAGAAGAATATTTAAGCCAAGAGTTCAATGACCATCTCAAAAAGTGTGGAATTGTTTCACAGCTCTCTCCCCTTGGTACACCACAATGGAATGGTGTCTCTAAGAGGAGAAATCGAACTTTGTTAGACATGGTTAGATCAATGATGAGTCATTCAGATCTTTCATTATCTTTTTGGGGATATGCACTCGAGATAGCTGCGTTTACACTAAATAGAAGTCCATCAAAAGCTGTAGAGGAGACACCATATGAAATGTGGACAGGAAAAGTTCCTAGTATGTCCTTTCTAAAGATTTGGGGTTGTGAAGCTTACGTAAAACGTTTACTTTCTGATAAGTTTGGACCCAAATCTGATAAATGCTTCTTTGTGGGATATCCTAAAGAAACAAAAGAATATTACTTTTACAATCCATCAGAGAACAAAGTGTTTGTTGCTTGAAATGGTGTCTTTTTAGAGAAAGAGTTTCTTACTAAAGGAACCAATGGGAGTAAGGCAAACCTCGAAGAAGTTATTATACCACAAGAGGGTGTTCCAGTTCATGACGAACCTCAATTAGATCTACAAAGAGTTGTAAAGTCTACTCCAATGGCACCTATAGTTCGTAGGTCTGAAAGAACACATCGTGAGCCTATGAGATATGGTTTTCACGTGACAGAACATCGTCATCTATTGTTAATAGAAAATGACGAACCTATGACTTATACAGAAGCTATGATGGGCCCAGACTCCGATAAATGGCTTCAGGTCATGAAATCCGAAATGGACTCAATGTATCAAAACAAAGTTTGGACTTTGATTGATCCATCCGAATGTGTCAAACCTATAGGGTGCAAGTGGGTTTTCAAGAAGAAAACTGATATGCATGGAAATGTTCACATCTATAAAACATGGCTAGTAGCTAAAGGTTTCAAACAAACTCATGGTATTGATTATGACGAGACCTTTTCGCCAGTAGCCATGCTTAAGTCCATTCGGATTATCCTAGCGTTTGTTGCATATTATGACTATGAGATATGACAAATGGATGTAAAGACAGCTTTCCTTAATGGAAAACTAGAGGAGGATGTGTATATGACACAACCTGAAGGCTTTACATTACCAGATAACACTGGGAAGATATGCAAGCTTCAACGTTTTATTTATGGATTGAAGCAGGCATCACGGAGCTGGAATATTCGTTTCAATGAAACTGTTAAAGAGTTTGGCTTTATCAGAAACAAAGAAGAAGCTTATGTATACAAGAAGTCTAGTAAGAGTGCAATTGTGTTTCTAGTATTGTATGTAGATGACATACTACTCATTGGAAACGACATTCCTATGCTTCAGTCAGTTAAGACATCGCTAGAAAAATTTTTCTTCATGAAGAACATGGGAGAAGTAAATTATATATTGGGGATCGAGATCTATATAGATAGATCTAAGAGACTTATTGGACTGAGTCAAAGTACATATGTTGACAAAGTCATCAATAGATTTAATATGCAAGACTTCAAGAAAGGTTTTCTCCCAATAACACATGGCATAAGTCTTAGCAAGACTCAGTGTCCTTCAACACAAGATGAGCCAGACCGCATGAGTAGGATACCTTATGCATCAACTGTGGAATCCATCATGTATGTTATGTTATGCACTCGTCCTGATGTTACTTATGCATTGAGCATGACAAGTAGATACCAGTCAGATCCAAGGGAACCTCACTGGATTGCTGTAAAAAATAGCCTTAAGTATTTGAGAAGAACTAAGGATTTATTCTTAGTCTATGGAGGTGAGGAACATATCACTGTAAGTGGTTACACTAATTCTAGTTTCCAATCGACAAAGACGACCTTCGATCGTAATCAGGATTTGTCTTTTGCGTGAACGGTGGAGCGGTGTGATGGAAGAGTTCCAAACAGGACACTCTTGCAGATTCTACGACAGAAGCTGAGTATATTGCTGCTTCAAAAGCATCAAAGGAAGCTGTTTGGATTCGAAAGTTCATAAAAGAAGTGGGAATCAGTCCCACTAGTTCAAATCCAGCAGATCTCTATTGTGATAGCAATAGGGCCATAGCTTTGGCTAAAGAGCCTAGGTCTCACCATAAGACCAAACACATATTCAGGAAGTATCATCTCATTCGAGAATTCATTGAAAGAGGTGATGCCAAGATGTGTAAAGTTGCAACGGAGTTGAATATAGCTGATCCGTTGATGAAGGCTCTTCCACAACCTAAGCATGAGCGTCATTGTAACGCTTTAAGCCTTAGACACATTAGTGATTGGTCTTGATTTGAGTGGGAGTATATGTGATATACATTTTCATTGTTCATTAATAACATATATATTATATTTGATTTCGATTTAATTTGAGTATATAGTCGAATGCGAAATCTTTATCCCCTGAATATTGAATATCCTTAATAGATAATCAAATACGTGATTTGATCGTGAAACTCTATTAATAGAGTGGATATTAATATTCTAAATGTCCCTAGTCAATTGCCATTGTACATTGGGAAGCAAATGGTGTTCGAGACTAGCATGTGATTCAATTGATGACCAAGTTTCATGGGTCATGAATATAGAGATATAAAATTGATCACATGGAATACATGTTAGAGAACATTGTATTGGACAGACCCACTATGTGAATACTGTAGGATTGTTATATAATGTCATCAATATTTCTCATCACAACTATAGAGTATAGTCCTTTGACCTGAGTCTGCCATGGTTCCCTAGACGTGGATTGACATGCTTTAACATTGCCAAACGTCATCCGTACTAGGTGATAATCGTGCTGAGTGATGTGAGTAGACAATATGTGATTTGTCCCTCTTATATAACGAGGGTATGATTTCCTGGCCTCCCATAGAGTTGAGACTGTGAAATACATGGCTATGCATAAGTGAGTTGAAGAGTCAACTACTTGTTTTGACAATCTAACTGCGGTATTGGGAAAATGAGTTTAAGCTATATAAGGATGACATTTGTCCTGCCTTATGCTTAACTCGGAAATCAAGTGACAAAGGGACTTAGTTTATATGATTGGTTCTAGTGCAAGTGGGAGATTGTTAGTGGTCTGCCTTAGGAATCAATCAAGGTTGATACTCTAATATTAGTTGTGGATTAGGTTGTGTCGGAAAATCGACCTTCACTATACTTAGGTAGTCATAATATTTTGCTAGAGACCGCTTATGACTTGTGGGCCAAAAAGAGTTTTGAGCACACTGCTAATATTTAGTAAACCTACAGGGTCGCACACAAAAGTGAACTGAGTTAATATTTTTTGTGCGCAGGGATCTACTTAAAATAAGAAGTAGATTTTAATTTATTCTCCTATTCAATTTGTGTACGCGGTCGTACACGTTATGAGATAACGATTAAATGTACGATTGAAGGTGGACGGTTTGGCCGGCCCAAATCGCCTGGCCCACTTCTTTTAATTTTACTGGATAATGAGGCTATATAAATAGATAGAGAATCGTTCTCTATCTAGTGTTTTTTCGATAGAGTATCGAAAATCAAAAGGCGTTAAAGAAAAGAAACTTCAAGATTTTTAGCTAGTACTTGGATCATTAGAGACTTCTGTTCGCGTGTGTGGATACCGGTATCCACAATCAATTGTCAATTTACGTTCGATTTGCAAAAGGTACGTAAAACTTCTGTCTCGATTTCAATATACGCATAGATCATGTCTATGGTTCTATATATTTCACTGCATTTTTACCGTTAATGAACCCTACATGGTACCCAATATTTTCTCCTGCATTTGGGCCATGAATGAAAAGTCAAAACAACAATCAATTCCGTCCAGAAACTACGGGGAAGACATATGCCAGGCCTCGTGCAATTTCGTTGCGACACCAAAGAGCCTCGTATGAAACTCTTTTCCTTTTTCTATGTTTCCCTGTGTGTCTTTTTGGGCAATTTGCAGAGAGCGGCGAGCTCTCCTTGTCTCCTCCATGAGAGTTGAGGTAGGTTGAGCTTGTCGTCATCGAGTTTGCTGGCTCGTGCATGTGGTGCACTGCTATGGAAGAGGCTTGAACAGAAGATGTAAAGGAGCAACTTGGAGCTAAACTACATTGGGTTGACAGGTGATTTTTGGCGGAATGCAGATCCGACAGGGCCTCCTTTTGCGTCAGGTCGAGCGACAATTTTCTTTGGCACCATGCGACCGTTGTTTGCTCGGTGAATCAGTACCGGAATCTTAAAGCCTGCTCATTTTCTTGCCCACCTACTGCACACGAAAGAAAACAAGATCGATGACGGGATTGTTGGACCGAAAGGAATGAATAACAACTTTGGAAATTTGGAACGAGAGCACGAATGGAGGGAGAACTTATTGAAATGCAAATGCTTTGGCATCGGTGTATTCTACGAATATGAACTTCACGGCCTTTTATAGTGGACGGACGCTGACAACATTAGATGAGGGAAACGAGAAGGTCCACGGAGTTAACAAAAGCACGTAAACAAAGTCAATACGATAAATGCATTTGGAGACGAGCATGGCAATCCGAGAACTCTTTAATGGTCTTTATTGGCATTCTCTGTCTTCATCCTCCAGTAGCTCTTCTTCATTAGATGCTTGCATCTTTTGTCTTCATTCTTCTTCATGCGCCTACTAGCATTTAACGAGGTATTCACATAGATGTCTTCTTTCTTGAGTTCAGGCAGACCCACCATAACTCACGCCTGTTGATTTTTTTTTTCCTTTTTTTCATGAAGGTATTGTCGACACAGCAATCAATTTTATTGTTACTTTAACATCAATAGGTACGGATTCTATTGCAATTATTCATCGGGATTAAGATGATGGTTACGAAACCATGGTCGGTGTCAATCGGTTGCTTGTTTATACGTGGCATTGGCCTCATCGAGTTTCTATTTCACCTCAGTCCGTGTCAACTGCACCTGTTTCACCAAGTTATGGGCTGCAATGCTCTTCGTGGTGCGCTCAGGGAGTGAATCACATCAAGAACACGAAAAGGGCTTTTCGTATCAACCGTGCAAAAAAGGAGACTTCGCTATCGATGAATATACAATATTGTTGTAAGCGAATTCCATCTGAGCTAGAGCCAAATCCCACTGTTTCAGCGTATCTCCACATTACTTCAGATCAGGTTTTCCGGGGTAGGATTCACCGACTCCGTCTGGCCATCGGTATGCGCATGTGCGGTACTGCCGTAGTTCAAGAAGCACCCAAACAGACACCATGAACTTCCACCCAAAGTGACTGAGGAAGCGAGTATCAATGTCTAAAGTGACGGATTTAGGCACTCCGGGGAGGCGAACAATCTCAGAGAGAAATAATTTCCCTACATGCTTCGTACCAGATGTCTTCTTGCACGGAATGAAGTGCGCCATTTTGGAAAACCTGTCACCTACCACAAAGGCGACGAGTCTGTGACAGAACCAAACACGAAATTCACAGACAGGTCTTCCCAAATATTGTCAAGAATTGGTAGGGGCATATACAACCTCGTTTCCAGGGCATGTCCCTTTGCTGTTTGGCACACATAACACTGCCGCACTATCAGCCCGACATCTCGTTTCAATCGTGGCTAGTAATATCACTCCTTTGCTGCCACCATTGTCTTTTCGGGACCTTATTGCACGACCATTCGAATCTCAAGTCAGATTCTCCGGCAAGGATGTACACGGGACACACAGCTAACTACCCTTCATTAGAAACCCATTAGAAATATGAAAGTCGCCAACTGGTTGTTTCTGCTTCAATTTTTCCCAGACATCCTGGGAATTATCATCCTCGTTATATAAATCCTGCATATATCCAAAAACCAGAGACCTCATTTCTGAGAGCGGTAATCAATGCAGCTCGCCTACTTAGCGCATCAGTAACCCAGTTCGAAGTATCAGATTGACACAGTAATTTACACGGGAACTTTTGCAGAAATATGCACCCTTTAGCATGCATATCGCTGCTAATTAGCTTCTGACTACCCAGATATTTCAAGGCTCCACGATGTGAATACAAAATAAATTCATTAGCAATCAGATAATGCTCCCAACGCTTCAAGGCACGCGTGACTGCATAAAATTTCTGTCGAATGTATATTATTGTCAATACCCGTCACTCAGATTCTCGGTGAAAAATGCCGCAACTCTCTTCTCTTGTGACAGCACCACACCAATCCACACTCCAGACACATTATAGTCCCCTTCAAACAGCTTACTGAAGTCAGGTACAGTAAAAACCTGTGCTGAACATAGTTTTTCTTCAAATTGTAGCAGAACTGACCTCGTCATCTTCACCTTGTTGAACATCCCTTTCTTTACACACTCAGTGATTGGCGCCATAACGGTGCTGAAATTGCGAATAAAGTGCCTATAGAATGTCGCGAGGCCACGGAAACTCCGCACTTCACTGACCTATAGAATGACCCGTCTTCAGGGTAGGCTGCGCTCGGATGGTCTTAACTTTCTCCTCGTCTAGGTGGAGACCGACAACACTGATAATAAGACCCAGGAATAACAACTTGATAGTCATAGAACTGCAGTTCTTTTAATTAACAAATGCTCTAGGTACTGCTTTTATACCATCTAATGGAGTGGTAAGAAAGCATGAGTCTCAACTCTCAATTGTACCTCAGAAATGTATATGCACAAAGAGCGAGAAATCTCCCGGTTTTCTATATTCTAAAAAGAGATCAACTGTGTGAAACAGTAAAAAGAATAAATAAATACTCCACAAAAATTTAAGGTTTCGTTTGGTCATCTAAATTTCTAATCATAATAGGATTTGATAGGATATGATATGAAATCCAAAGAATTTGTAATATTCTAAATGAATCACAATAATAAAAGTAAATATTTTCATTTCCCATCATCGATCTCCATTGTTTGGTATGAACAATGTATCAATATAAATGAACCTAAAAATTGCACAAACGGAGATGATAAAAATCACACGACACTCTTGCCTACTTCATTTTTATTTGCTTATGTTTTATTATTTTTCCCTCTCTTTTTTTATTTCTTTTTTCCCTTTCCATCATTCTCTAATAAAATTCTATTGAATAGTAAACTATACTAATATACACCTAAAATACTAAAATACCTAAAATATGTAATAAATATAAATACTAAATATATATTTTTATATTGAATATATATATATCATAAGATATAAAGAAATTCGAATATATAAAAAAAGTATGAGTAAATAAAAACGAAATTGTTGTTATTTTTTTTGTTATATTAAATATTATTTATATTCAAATTAATTTTATTAATTTAAGGAATTTGTTATTCGAAAAAATAACTTTTATATTATGAATATTAAAAATTCTATCCACATTTATTCCACCTTCCCCGTGGAATACTTTTATTCGAGCTATATCACTTTTCTATCCGAGTTTATCTTGTCCTGTGCACGAACCAAACACCAGAATTGTATCCCGAATACCAAACGTAATGTAAGTGATCGCATAAGAAAACCCGAAAACAACCTTAAGCAATTAAGAGGTTTGGAAAACTAAACAACCTAAAATAACGAGGAAATAGACAACAAAATAGAAAAGTGTCTCAAAACACGCCCAAACGATACGAAGATCCCGAGGCTCCCGTTCTATCGAGCGCAACACGAATCTTGTCCGGGACAAGCACTCGGAAATTTCTGCTGGTGCGAAAGGTCCGAAAAGTCTTCAGCGTCCGCGTCCGCATCCGTATCCACGTCATTTCTCATTGTCCACCAAAAATATCTCTGTCCAATTTTCTTCTTCTGTTTTTTCGAAACATCTATGTGTTTCATTCGCATCATGGCCATTGGCCATAATGCAAGCCATGTGACCATGTGTGGTGGGGCGATTTCACCTAATCAAATGTTGCGTGAAAGTAATTCTCGGCAAAAGCGGGACTAAAAAATATTATTCCCCCATTGCCTGTTTTGCTATATAGATGTCGGAGTTGGCCCGGCAAGTTTAAAATCTGAAATTGATCCGAGCAACTAGTCAAAAGAGACTGCCCTCGTGGGAGCCAATCCCATCACGCTACTTTAAAGGCATCGTGCCAACATTACCCTATGTAAATTTCCAACTTTTTTGTTCCTAATTCGTCACTCGTCACCCTGACGAGGTATCATGGGCACCTCGACATTCCTTGAATGTAAGACATTTAGAGAATAGAGTCGAATTCTAGGCTCGAGAAAAATATAACAAACTGAGGAAATGCAAGGCGTGTAGGTACTGATATGATAAAACAAGAAATGTATCCTCGCAGCTCGCTCCATGGGATGGAGATGCGCGGAGGAGGCCCCAGTAGGTGGAAACACCCATGTTACAACATCTAAATTATCCCGGTAAATTGCAAACTTTCGTTCCTAATTCGTCACTCGTCACCCGCAAAGAGATGTAATTCATTGTTAGTCAATGAAAATGTTCCGCCCCGTCTTCCACAGAATGGGACATAAGTTCGAGACTTTTCGGGATTAAGACGACATCAAGGGCGGCATGTCTCTATTGAGGAAAGCCGCCAGCCGACGGATCAAATCCTTAGCTTTCTCAGCACCCAAGTCATGCAAATGGAACCCGTGGCCCTCCCCTTCCGTCTCCATGATCTCCGCCACGCCCATCCACCCGCTCCGGCCCAACACCTCGTGGTACAGCCGCCCCCTGTCCCTCAACACATCCTTCTCCGCCACGCACACCAGCACCCTCCCGCACCCGAGCCCCGCCAAGCTCGGAGCCCCGTCGGCCATCGGGTTGACCCACGGCTCGTCCTCGTCCGGCCTGGACGGGCAGACCAAAGGCCATACCCAGTCCACTTCGGCCCTCCTGTCCGGGTGCAGCGCCTCCAACCCGATCGGATCGGAACCCCAGAAGAAAGGATGGACTAGCCCGACTCCGAGAAGCCGTATGTTTAGCCCGAGCTCGGGATTCCCGGCCGCCATCGCCATGTTATGAACAATATTGGCACCTGCTCAATTTGGATGTTTACTTGTGATTGAACTTTCTTCACGTGTATACAATACAAAAGTAAAAAATCAAGACAGAGTTTCAAACTAAAGTATATGGAGACTGTTTCGGTCAATCGCTTTGTCCATTTGCTTGACAAATAGGCCACAAGCACTGAATGACTGAAGTTAACTCAAACAATGAAATGAACATATTTTCACCTGCGCTTTCTCCGGACAAGAACACCCTCCCGAAGTCGGCGTGCTCGTTCAACCAAGCCTCCGGGCCACCACCGTCGCAGTGCGAGGCCGCCCACTGGATCGCAGCCCAGGAGTCCTCGTAAGCTGCCGGTATCGGGTGCTCCGGGGCCTTCCTGTAGTTCACCGAGACGGCCACTACCTGGGCCTCGGCGACGATGGCATTGAGGTAGCCGTGGTAAGCGGCGGTGAACGGGGAGCAGACGCAGAACGCTCCGCCGTGGAAGTAGATGAGGAGGGGGAGTTTTCGGGAGCCTGCGAGTTTCGGGAGGAAGAGACGAGCGGAGATGACGTGGGAGGAGGGTTCGGAAGTGGCCGTGGCTGCGGCGGCGGCGGTGACGGCGATGGTGACGTCCTTGGATGAAACGCCGGTTTCGGGGTCAGTGGATGGCGGGACGACGTCGATTCCGAAGAGCCTCTCGACACGGCCGTCTTTGTAGACCCTCATCATCGGAAGCCTCTCGTAGGCTACTTCCGATTTGCTTGAATTGCTGCCTGGCTCCATGAGAGAGAGAGAGAGAGAGAGAGAGAGGGAGATGTATTAGAGATGTACCAATCTTTATTGGCCAAAAGTACAACCTTTAAATAATTAGCTCCCAATAAAAAAGTGATTGAAAGTTGGACTAGGTGTATATTGGACTATTATGCTCATGGATCGATCCACGTTGTTGACGGCGATATATCTTGTCTTCCAAGTAATACTTTTGGATAGCATAGTCCAACACGTCAGTTTGAATTTGCCGAATCAAAGCTTTCCATGGCCAATCCCAACAAATTAAAGAGAATGTACCAATCTTTAGTAGCCAATAGTCTGATGCGGAATTAATTGGTGTTATCGTGGAATAAATTATCATTGAAAATTCGCCTTATTTTAGGTTCCGTTTATTTCGCGAAAAAATGAATGATTTAGAAAAACATTTTCACTAAAATGTTCGCTTGCATCGCTTACCGAAAATGAATCGACGAAGGATATTTTCATCACTCATAAAAATATTTAGATGTAAATTGTTGTCGATAATGAAAACATTATCTATTGAGTAAGTATTTCACGCAATACAAGCGATCATTTTTCAGAAAATATTTTCCAAATTATTCATCTTCCGCAAAACAAACGGAGCTTTATATTGCACTATTTTATTATTGTAGCTTGATCGAGGCAAATTTATTGACCATGGTAACATCTAAGTTTTTCCACATCATATTTTTGATGGGTTTCCTCGGACACATCAGCCAAATTTGTTGAAATCAGGGACCCTGATTGGTAAGATACTATAAGTTCAAGGAGCCAACTGCAAAATTTAGAAATATAGGACCACATAAGAAAAAAATAATGCAAAGTTCACATTTTTTTTTTGCCAAAGTAACATTTCAATCATTTCTACGGAAACATAAGGAAAAGTCCAATTGCAAACCAAGACAAATCCCAGACAATTCAAAACAAAACAAGTTTCGGATAATAAAATGAATTATTAAAACAAGATTAGGAGTCACTCGCTCAAGGAGCAAATTTATGACTTCTTCTAACCAAAATTGGCAGTCAACCACCAAATTCGTCTGTAGTAATGACCACATATCGAGATTTCCGTCTATTTGCTTTGGCTTTACCTTTTGGCAGTGTGCGCCTAAGTTCGATGTCCCCAACACCATCGCCGTTCAGAGTAATAAGATTGAACGAGCATAGATCCGACACTTCTGAGAGCGAAACCTTCATAAAACTTCTCGGATCTTCTTTGAAACTAGACTTGTACATCAACAAAACACGAGAGAAGCGAAATCCCGAAATCATACGAGCAAAAATTCCAAAATTTACGCTAGATCGGAATAAAAATCTCATCGAAATAGAAGAGAGAAGCTTTAAGATCTAGACAAGATCGGAAGAGAAAATTTTTGCGGGGTGCCATAACTTTTATACGGAGGACACTTAAGTGCCATAACTTTTTTTTGGCTCACTTGAATGCCATAACTTTCAAAAAAATGATCACTCAAGTGCCACTTACGAACTGATCGTGAGGGCCCGAAACCGCGGCTTTTCCGATCGAACGGTGACCTTCTCGGCGAGACGAGCACCACCAGCTTGAAGAGAGGGTGTCGGTGAATCATTCTATGGCCTCCGTTCGTCTCGAAATTTCCGTTTTAGCCTCCATTGAAGAGGGTAAAAATGCTTCGTAGTCACACAATTTATCGAGCTGATAAATGTATGACTACGAAGCATTTTTACCTTCATTAACGGAGGCTAAAACGGAAATTTCGAAACGAACGGAGGCCATATAATGATTCACCGACACCCCCTCTTCAATCTGGTGGTGCTCGCCTCGACGGGAAGGTCACCGTTCGATCGGAAAAGCCGCGATTTCGGGCCCTCATGACTAACTCCTCTGACAAATTGATCGTGAGGGCCCGAAACCATGGCTTTTCCGATCGAACGGTGACCTTCCTGGTGAGGCGAGCACCACCAGCTTGAAGAGGGGGTGTCGGTGAATCACTCCATGGCCTCCGTTCGTCTCGAAATTTCCGTTTTAGCCTCCGTTAGTGAAGGTAAAAATGCTTCGTAGTCACACAAATCGGCTCGATAAATTGTGTGACTACGAAGCATTTTTACCTTCGTCAACGGAGGCTAAAACGGAAATTTCGAGACGAACGGAGGCCATGGAATGATTCACCGACACTCCCTCTTCAAGTTGGTGGTGCTCGCCTCGCCGGGAAGGTCACCGTTCAATCGGAAAAGCCGCGGTTTCGGGCCTTCACGATCAGCTCGTAAGTGGCACTTGAGTGATCATTTTTTTGAAAGTTATAACACTCAAGTAAGCCAAAAAAAAGTTATGACACTTAAGTGTTTTCCATACAAAAGTTATGGCATTTGCACTGTACTTACCCCAAATTTTTGCAAAACGGGAGGAAAGCAAAAAAAAAATAAAAACAGAAAACCAAACCAGCCAAAGAAAAAAGAAATAGAGCGGGAGGGAAAGACCATGAAAGTAGAAATGAGAAAGCTGTGTGAAAAAGAATGTCGATTTGGCCCAAGCTGAGCTTCAAAACCCGATCCGTTTACAAGAATCAATCAGCAAATGATTGAGGACCCGTTAATGGACCCGGAAATAACCCGACCCACGGGATCGACCCGGATTAGAAGAACTGTCGATGTCAAAAAGACTGAAAGAGGCACCAGGAAACATCAACGCTGATTTCTCCCCACTCTCCTGCTCCTGCTCCTCCTCCTCCTCCGTCCGAGGTAAACCTCCGCGATCGAAGCGTGTTCTCGAGCTGAAGGATCGAGGATGGAGAGGAAGATGGCGGCGTTGCGATCCCTCCGCCGCTCGGCTTCGGCTTCGGCTTGCTTCAGGCCCTCTTCGTCTTCGGCCGCCGCCGCCCTCGGCCACCGCGACCTCTCCCTCGCCCGCCGCTTCGGCGTCCTCTCCCGGAGCTTGTTCGGGCTTTCCAATCAGCCCGTTTCGGGTCCTCCCACCGGAAACCTTGCTTTCGGTGCATACCCATTTCCCCGTCTTCGCTCGAAACTTTTCGGTGCTGGGTGTTGATCTTCGTTTCTTGATTTCGTGTCCCCTTTTTCTCGAGCTTTGGTCAGTTTGATTCTTCATCGGTGCTCCCTGTGGGACATCTTTGAGTGAAAAGATGGATTGTTTAGACGTAATTAATCCCTGGGCGGAACGCTATTGCCCTTAGTATGTCAACTTTACTTCGGGGGGGAAATTACATTATGATCCGTGAGGTTGAATGTGAGGACTTTGTGGTGCATTGCTGTCTGATGCCATGTTGAACGGTCTTTGTTGCGTTTAGCTCCTGACTTCCTCTTTCTCTGCTCAAATTCAACTGGTTTATCTCCCTCTTTATGAGAGGTTACATTAGCTGCGGCTTTTAGTTGTAACGGGATTTCAGCACTCTTGGTTGAACTCGAACCGGGTGTTTGGTTTATTTAAGCTAATTTAAGCAAATAATAGGGAGCTGTCACTTTGTGAGGTGCATAGGGATCGAAAGAAGTAGAGGACGTTCGAATCTGGAGCGAGGCCACGGCCGATCATTTTCTTTCTTTGTATATCTCGGATAAATGGGGACTCCTGTGAAGTTGCTTTGTGATGTTGTTATGATATAACGGTCCGTCTTTTACTAGTCAATGGTACCTCAAATGGTGAATTAGTATTGCCCTTTGAATTTGGCATAGACACTAGACAGTGCCCATAAGTATGGACAGCTGGAGATACATACACGATCCTATGCAATGCCAGTTGTCAGCTGCTTAATTCTTGTGTAGTGATGCATTCAAATTGACCGGTTTGGTAATATGATGATAATCCTGGAACTGATTTCCTCTTAATTTTTACTCGGCATATAAATTGGGCTAGTGAGAGCTGAGAATCTGAGACTTGGTTTTCTGAGATTTATGCTATCAAATGGTCCTTTATTGTTTGCTTGGCTGGTGCTAATGCTTTGCTTTTCTACAACGTTTGCCACCATTGGTTCTGGATGACCATCTTTTTAGTTCTGTGGGAGAAAGTTCCTTGCATTGGTGTCAGATTGTTATCTCCAATGAATTCTGTTGAGCTGCAAGTTTGGTGGGTCAAATTGGTCTCTGCTTATCAGTTTAATGCATGTTCCTTTCCATCCAGCTTTAGTTTCTAAGTTGTTGCGGTGCATTCCATCATCTCAGCTTTTCTCTCTGGTGCAAACCTAATAGATTGCAGGCCCCCTTTCGGAATGAGTATGGGGAGCACACGTTGTTTCAGTGAAGATGTTACTCACATGCCCGACTTTAAAGATCCCGATGTTTTGAATGCATTCAAGGATCTGATGGCTGCTAGCTGGGACGAGCTTCCTGATAACGTTGTGCATGATGTGGAAAAAGCATTGTCCAGGAATACCGATGATAAGGCTGGTCAAGAGGTCTTGACCAACGTTTACCGTGCAGCTGATGCAGTTGAGGAATTCACTGGTGTGCTTACATCATTGAAAATGGAACTCGATGACAGTATTGGATTGAGCGGCGAGGTTAAGTTCTCCTTATGATTGAGAAGGCTGAACACTTCCTGTACCTTATATTTTTCTTTTCGCACGTGTATGACCTATGGTTTTCTTGCAGAATGTAAAGCCCTTGTCAGATGACCATGCCAGTGCCCTTCAAAAAATTTATGAACGGTATACTGCCTATCTGGACGCGTTTGGACCTGATGAGGCTTATTTACGGAAGAAAGTAGAGACAGAGTTGGGAACTAAGATGATTCACTTGAAGATGAGATGTGGAGGCCTCGGCTCTGAATGGGGAAAGGTGAAGATATTTTTTTCTCATGACAGGCGTTGCAGAAGTTTTTTTCGTGGTTTCATTTTTATGTAGTTCTTTACATCACATGTTACGTTCTGATATGCCACAAGAAAACTCCAACATCTAGAGGGTAACTACTTCGAGCGATGTATGTATGCAACTTGATTTTGTCCTTTCCAGGGAACTGGTGATTAACAGTTGTTTTATATCCCTTAATCCCATGGACAACGCAAGGCCACTGATGCTGATGCTGATGTTGAGATGCTTTATGTAAATACAACCCCGCCCCTCCCCGAGGAAAAAAAAAGAAAAGAAAATCCCCCAGCATGCTCTCTCTGTCTCACAATTTTGGTCGGAATCTTCACAACTTTGGCTAGTCTCATTTGCCTATATCTAACCATGAGATAATATATGAAGATATAGTTGATGGGTAATTAATTGGTCACAAGTGAATTCTCCTCTGGAAATCTAATTGGGTTGGTCTTCCTTTTGCAGGTTACAGTTCTTGGAACTTCTGGACTTGCTGGATCGTATATTGAGCAAAGAGCTTAAACCATGGCGTTCATTTTTATCTTCTGTCATCGAAACTCTGCAGCTTGCATTTGTGATCATGTTTTTCGGAATGTCGAAGGAAGTTTGGTAGTTGAAAAAGTCCAAAGAAAAAGTTTGAGTTGACCTGTTCTTCAATAAAGGATTCTAATTGTTGACATAATGTTGGGAATGAGGCTGTATCTGGTGATGTTTCCCATGTTTAATTGGCCATGAAGAAATGTTCTCACGATATTTGTCGTGCAATTTATTTTCGAATTTGCTCCTCTTTGATAGTTGATTATAGTTGCTTCCGGTGATAAGACACGACCTTTCCCATGATCCTAAATTACGTGTGTTCTAAGAAGAAGATGAACCTGAACGAAAGGGAAAAACAGGGGAATAAATGTTCCTTGGGTGGCTTCTGTATTGATATTATTAGTAAGTAATTGGCTGGTCACTTGACATTCAAACCCATTTGGATGGGACACATGATAGAGTGAGATTTCCATATTCAGTGCAAGAGATAGACCTAAGTTGACAATGCACGGGCTGATTCGATGATATAGCTCAGAACTGATGCATAGTTGTTGAAATAGCGGTTATTCGATCAGATTTACCCATCTTCGCTTAGTATACACTTCTTTGCAAATTGAATGCCTTCTAATATGCCAGAAACTCATCCACAATCTTCAATCTCAGCTTGTGATAAACTGTCTGAATTTCTGTTTTCCCTACTTTCTCTGGTTTGCTGTAAGCTGACAAAAAACAATTTTCCAGTAATGTGACCAACTTTGTCCAAAACTACCCATTTATTACATGAACAATCAACAAAGAGTCCACAGATCAAAGAAGCACTAAATATAGGGCATCCTTCTCAGCCTAGTGCCTCTCCTCCATGACCATGACTCTGTTGGAGACTTGGGCAGAGGCGGAAGCAACAGAAGCTTCCGGCACAGGCCGAATGGCCACCCCTCGCAGTGACAGAACTCCTGAATTATTGAGCGCCGCCGCATTTCTTGGATCATCATCTCGTTCAGGCTTGAGCACAGCGAGAAGTTGGTCCTCACGGTCACAAACTCGTCCCTGCTTTCAGTTGCAGCGCTAGAACAGCAGGTGAAACAGCTCCTCACGGTGATGAATTCCTCCTTGTCGTCTTCGTCGTGATTGGCCTCCTGTCGACAGGTGAAAGATAGCTCGTCCATGCCCGGAGAGAAGACAAAGGAAAAGCTCTCGGTAGTGAAGTTCGCCTTGCGCCTTAGCTTCTCCATGGCTCGACTGCGAATCTCTGAAACAACCTCCTGAGAAGCACCAATAATTCGTTACAATGGTTATTTTTGATCCGAGATTCCGGCTCTGAGTGCAATGGTGTGAGTCTTCCTGTATCTAGAAGATTTCTCATGACTAATTAGACAGATGCAATTGTCTGTTCGTGGATAAAGCTCATATCAATTTCCTTGACAAACAGAGTAGATAGAATCAAAGCCGATGAGTTAGTACTCCTTCCTGAACTGATTCAGTATGATACAACCAACACATGAACATCAAAAAGGTTGATTAGAGGAAAACACAACAATCCTTTTTACTTTAACATAAAGGAGAAATCATTACTTCCTGTTCATCGTCAGAATCGCTCATTGGATACTCCTCTTTGGGGGTTGACTGCGAGAGCTGTCTGTCAAAAGTATGGCACTGAGAGAATGCTTCCTTGAGTGCTGCAGAGAGGCACTTGCATCTCTTTGGGGGGTGTGGTGGCTCTTCTTCATGATAGAACACGCCCATGTTCGGTGAGCTCAAAGGCAAAGGGGTTGGAGGTGGGTGCGGGAAGACTCCTGGTTGATTTTTAAGACAGGAAAGAATTGTGAACATGAAAATGTTAAGAACACGATCCCATCAAATGTTTTTGATGTTAATTTTGAAGTGCTCTGTGATAGTGGCCTCGCAGCTTTCTGAAAATTACAGGCTTTTATTCTTTAGGGTAAAGACTAAGATAAAATAAAAATATGACATGACCCGCAATTCCATCTCAAGCTTTCCTTCATCACCTGATGCAGATTGTGATGGCTGTGACTTTTAAGTCCCTCCTGATCAGACCCTGTTGATTGTTGAACTTTCATGTCAAAAGCCTGTGATTTTTTGCAGGATTCTTAAACTTTTCCCAAAAGGGGGATGTATGAAGTAAATTAAACATAACATAGATCTCACTTTAAGATGAAGTTATTTGCAGCTATGACATCATACCAACCGTTGCTCTCTCTAATTCGATAAAATTTGGTAAAGAGATGAACAATCCCTTCAAAGGAATGATTTAAATTGATCTCAGCCGAATAAGGTAAAGGATGAATATCATCTCGAAGGCTCGAACTTTATGCACAGAGTTCTGCAAGAAATAAGATCAGAAACGAACAGAGAACTAACCTCTGAAGCTGAAACTCTCTCATTGCACTTTCTGCATATTCCAATTGACTCTTGAGAAAATGGGCAGTGCTATCTTCACCTCAAACCAAAAACTATATTTCAGATTGGTGACGTGTTTGACTACTGTTGTGAGCTCCAAGTTGCACCAAGTGCTCGGATTTTGTCAAACAGAAGGTGGCTGAGAAATCTGTTGTGTCCCCTTACACTTTTTAACCCCAGCCTCGTTCTCGGTATCTAACTTGTCATATAAATATCCATTAATACAGCTAGGAGTTATGTTGGCATTGAATTTTCCAGCCTATAAAAGAGGGACTTAGCTCTAACTCTTTTTGTTGCTCATTATACTGCTCACGGGGAGGAGAAAGAAAAACCGAAACGCAAGACCTATTAAATGACCTTGTTTACAACGGTGAGTAACAGGGGTGAATAAAAGGAATTGCACGGATGGGACTAGACCGAACGGTTCTAGGCAATTTCCGGGATACCGGTCCGGTTCCTGGTTTCAATTTTTTGGAACTAGTAATTTTCAGTCCGGCTACCGATTTTATGTTTGGAACTGCCTACTCGGACCATCCGGACTGGACCAATTTTTTTATTTTTTTAATTTCTTACAAATATGTAAAAACTAATAAGCCCTAATTTATGTTCTGTTAAAATAGCTTCTGATCATTGATTTAGAATATGGTCCCAAACATCAAAAGCTATCGATGACATCAAATTCACTTCACTGCCTTGTGATGAATTTTGCCTGTAGTGGAACGAGATAGTGCACGCTCACATCACATAACCTTTCCAAGTATTTCCTTTCGGTGTCCAAAGGCAAGAAAAGAAAACGACAGAAGTTCTGCAACAGCAATAACTATGAAACAATGCATATGGTCCCAAACATCAAAACGTATCGATGCTTTTTTATGAGAAAAATAATTAAAAGTTTATGCTTGAAATGAAAGGCAAAACGAGAGAATATAACGACAAATCAAAAAAAAATGACATGTCATCTGTTTCGTTGGCTCACCCGGGAACTGGATCAGGTCTAATTTTGGGGGCCTACAGTCCGGTTTCCAATTCCTAAGTGAGAACTAGACCACCCGAGAACCGATCACCCCTAGTGACCATACAGAACTACAATTGTCTTTCGGGAACCGATCACCCCTAGTGACCACACAAAATTACAATTGTCTTTCTATGTGTTTATGAACGTGAAAATTAGTGACAATGACGGATGTATCTATGAGAATTATCAAGCCTGTTGGAGATATTAGAAATCTTCTAGGGATATTTAGGATATTTTCTCTGATTTTCTATATCTCTTTTGATTATACATATTTGATTTGATTTCCTTATATTGTCATCTATAGACTTTATAGAATGGCTATCTATGGTAACATAATATTACAATCGAAACTACAATCAATCTGGTTAACGAAATTATGATTCTTAGAGATACTCATAATAATACTCAAAATCAGATAATATGTTTCTAACATCCTTTTTTTTTACGGGGATTAACATAGAATTTTCGATATATATTTCGATATATCATAATGAAGATTACATCAGCTTATTTATAAGTTTTATGAAATGACTAAATAAGATAACATATCAATCAAGATACGCATAATCAAAATGAGTTTTTCGCACATTCTTAAGAGATACATAATGTTATTAGAATTATCCTAAATATCTCTAACAAAGCCATTCCAAATGGGAACTTGGCTAACTTGACTATTCATGTTTCTTTAGTCAAGACCAGGCTCTCTTAATTTACCCACTTTGATTTGTATAAATCATGCTAGTTGGGTTACTAAATTATCGACCTTTCGATTTGTCAAAATCAGTTCCATAGCTAGAAACACTGCACCAACAAGGACCTGTCAGCTTTAGGATCTACATTTCAGGAAGAGCAAGTGGTCCTCACCAGGTTGAATGTTGGTGTAATGTGCTTGTGCGCGTGTGACAACAGTTCTGTTGGTCAACAACTTGTCATTCGGTCCAAGTCAAATTGCATAAATGCATATATTGTGGGAATCAAATCAATGAGAGTAAGACTGACAGTTTATAATGGGAAGTTTCCTTTCATAGAGTCACAGTATTGCAGAGAGTGAAATCCGTGTCAGACACCAAAGAACAGCTAGTGCTCAACGATTTGCTCAAAAGATTCATATTTACAGTCTGCATCGCAACTCAGGTAGGGAAAAGAAGAGAAGAATGTAGAAGGTTTCGCTTGCTTACTAAAAGAAGAGTTTGTGGTTCACATACAAACTGTTCATCACGTTAGCCGATCAATCAGAAGGCTAATCAAAAGCTGTAAACCACGATTCAGATTCTTGTGAGTGAGCTTCCACCATGTCTTAAGCCATATCAATAAGTCAATTCAAACCTCAAATTTTGGAGGTCCCAATTCATCATTCACAATATATCTCAGTTGCCTGAATATTGATGAACAAGTAATCTGGCGGGTCCGCGAATCTTTCTGAACATAGGGAATTCATCTCCCTGAGAATGAACTATTCAGGAACACGCAATTACGTAAATCCTCTCAGGTAGCCAACTGACGCTGCACAACTTCTTCGGTCAAGAAGGTTAGCTTACAATTCATTCCCACTCTACCAGTCCTCCGATAATCTGCTCCCACATCAGTAGAAAAATAGTATCCTCCTCTTGGATCCTGGCAAAATTTGACATCTAAGGCAGTGTAGTTTCTACTAAGAACAAATCATGACCCTGTCTAATCACCAATATTAATTCCAACGTCCTGCTTCGGGATCAGGTAATACCTTTCATCACAAATTATTTATGCAAAATCGAATGACTAATGAGTTCAATCTAGACAATAGCCAGATGGATCATAAAGAGTGATAAGCCTGTGGGATGCGAAGCTCACAGTTTAGTCAACTGGCTCCCCAGATTTCTGGAGCTGTTGAGAAGTGAGAGAAATAAGAGAGTGAAGCCTTGCAACAGCAGAAGCCTTATCAGGCGGGCATTTATAGAGAGCAATATTGAGCGCATAAAGAGCCTCATCTCGCTTGCCAGCAGCTAAAGGCAGTACATCCAGCCCTGTATGCTTCATCTGCCATCCTAGCATCATACTGCGACATCGCATTCTTATCCGAGCCCTTATACTTTGAACCAACAGATGATGGGGATTCAAGGAATGCACTCACGCGTGCATATTCAAGATTGACAATGGCAGTGTTGATCTCTCCCGTGAGAGCTTCCACTGTAGGTGGGAAAATCTTGACACCATCAAAGACGCTCCAAGCTTCTCGAGACTTCGTACTGAACGAATTATAGTTGCTACCCCAAACAGGGTCATAAAGATTCACAACAAAAATTTCAATTCGTCACCTATTCTGTCTACTGGAGTTGTGGTTTCAATCTCCAGGCCATTCTGAATAGTCCGAAGACAACACGGCATAGTAATCTGAATCTGACCACCGCTAGAAGAGGCTCCGAATCGGAGTTACTTAAGATTCCAGCTAGATTTTTGTTCCTACGGTGCGATTGTGACAAAGATACCTACAGCAAGTGCATCTACCTTACCCCTGCCAAGCACAACGGAAAATCAGCAATGAGAAACAATCTTCTGCAGAATATGTCCACCAATTCACAACCAATATGCGAATAAGTGCATCCGCCTTGTCCCTACGATCCATGTGGTTGGCTTTTACAGTTGCTGCACCGGGCTAGAGTACCGATCATCCGACAGGATTAACATGGTTAACACCGACACCGTGCGGAACACTCGATGGCTTCGCCACGTTATTTAATATACCGGTTTCGTCGAAGAGTCTTAAGCATCTCGATAGCATTACTCTAGCATCCCTGCGCATTCGAATTATGCCACTTAAGTAGTAACAATGATGCAGCTAAGCACGCAGAAGCGAGGGGTCATATTTGAAAATTGGGTATATTTTCTTAGTGATATAAAACTTCATGATTCGAAACAACAAATTGAGAATGGAAAATGTTTGTTTAGCGAAAAACAAATGATTTGGGAAATATTTTCTTAAAAATAAATAGTTAATGAAAAATATTTTATTATCGATAATGATTTATATCCAACCATTTTCGTGGATGATTTCGTTCATTCGATTTTATAAGCAGTACAAGAGATCATGTTTAGAAAAATATTTTCTAAATCATTCATTTTCTGAAAACAAATGGAGTACTGTACATATTTGAAAATTGGATCCATTTAGAAAAATGGTTTTAGATTGCTTTAGAAGGAGGAAAATTTGAAGTTGATATTTTTATTTTTTTATTTTACTTTGATTATTTTGTGCGATAATGATTTTTTGTAAATAATAAATATACATCGACTTTCATGAAATTTTATAATAGAATTATCATGTGAAGGCTACCTTTATATTTTACATTATAAAGCAAAGGGCAAAGGAGTTCTTGATGAAATGTTTAACTTACCTACTTAGAAAAAACAATCACGTTAAGATCCCTCACATGCACATGGATGTAAGCGGACATGTTGTTATATAGGTTAGTTATATTCATTAAATGACTTGTAAATGAGTTTAGAATAATAAAATCCAAATTAATATGTATGGTATAAGGATTTATAATTTACTTAGACCTAACCTCCCTAAAGGACTTTCTCTTGATCCCGCACTCACTCACCCCGTGCTCCAACCTCAGTTCGGGTATGGATTTGCTTAAATTGGATTAAATATGAACATATTTTAACAATATAAGTTGGATCAAATATGAGTCACTAATTTATATTACACGGAAATGGATCAATTTGAATCGGACCAATCCGACCCACCCATTTGACGTATCTAGATGTAAAAAATAGCGATGAAGTGGAGTAAAGGCAGCAATGATAACCAAGAATGCGCAAATCGAAACGTGAACATTCAATCGAATAGAATGAATTAGGTGGACCAAAATCTCTTAAGATCTTAGAGCTGATCATCCTACAGAAACCATTGTGTCCGGCTCAATAAAAAGCCGAATCCTCAGAGAACAAGAGCCACAGGGAAGAACTATCGATGCCGATAAGTTATCTGATGTCCGTACGATCATTCCGCTCCCATCCCTTGAAATTGGACAACCCATTTCTTCCAACTCCTGAGAATCGACACTGAAATAATCCCCGCACCGGCATTGGTAACAGAGCTGCAAGATGTCTCCAGAATCTTCGACCGTCATATCCTCTAAGCTGACATCCTCAGCAGTTCCGGTATCCTGTCTTGAAGCCCGCAGTTCAGTATCATAAAGTCTTCGCAACTTGGCATCACCAAGGACTTCCCATGCTTTTTGAATCATCAGAAATTTATTTGCCATGCTATGATTAGCACAACCCCTCTCGGAAGTCATCTGTAATTTATCTGGATGATAATTGAGTACGGAAGATCGATAACTTGCACGAATTTCTTCGT
Organism: Syzygium malaccense; assembly: GCA_031216405.1. Classification (NCBI taxonomy): domain Eukaryota; kingdom Viridiplantae; phylum Streptophyta; class Magnoliopsida; order Myrtales; family Myrtaceae; genus Syzygium; species Syzygium malaccense. The sequence goes on along the minus strand of CM062258.1, from coordinate 10,589,040 downwards.
AGTTCGCGTTTTCTTTGACACGCAAAATTTCATAGTATGTTTCTGTCACAGAATGCTGGCCAAGCACCATGGTTCAAAGGAGAACTGGCTTCAAGCTAGCCACACTGCAAAATGCATGCACACAGGAAAACTTAATACAAGCCAAATAATTAAATAACAGAAGAGAAAAATTTCTAAAAAGAGTATGCTTCCAGATTAAACTCAAAAAAACCAATCTCATCCTGTATTCAAACAGGACCACGATCAAAACAAAAGCAAGACACCTAAGTTTGCCGTCGTTCACAAAGGAGCTTGTCAATGTTGATACTGCTTCTTAATCTTATTGTGTTTCAGGGACTTAAGCCATCAGATGCTAATTCACAAGTGTACGGTCATATATCTTAGTATGTGTATGTTGGCACGTGGGCCATGCTGCAGCCTAATATTGGTCATCGACGAACTAGGTATGCATTAAAATGCAAAGGCTTCTTTGTTCCAATATCATAATTGAAGCCAATACAAGCTGCTGTGTTTATTGTCCAGGTAGTAGCGATATCAGTACAAACCAATAGCCAAACACATGAGAAGAATCAAGTCAAGTGATTCTATAATCCTTTCGTCACAGCACATGATAGTCATCTCTTAAGCTCCAATACACAGTATAGTTAATCATCAAGTTTTACTCACTTTGAAGATCAAGATGGTCTTGTATTCTATTCAGAACTAAAGCATGCAGTCCAAATTAGCAAGGAAAGAAGCTAGAGGTGTCAAGCCAACCTACTTCATGCCCAGCAGGTCGGCAAATATCTCAATCCTTTCTTTGACTAACACAGCTATTGCATTCATATTTTGGCTCAAAATCACGACACCATAGAAGAATGACTCTCGACTGACTTTTCCTTCAACTAGTTACGTGGAAAACAACCATATGAGCAAGGGAAACACATCACCTATAAACGTCAAAGCACAAGATAACATACAACTTAAGACATAAAAACCCTGGGTCCAAGAATATTAGCTTCAATCTGTCTAAAACTAAGATCCCTGCAAAACATAGTGTACACTGTCAACAATATCAAACCGCAAGTGAACAAAAAACCAAGATTTATAATCGCGTATATATATAAAAAAAAACCGAACACCTTGCCTAATAATGCGAGGCAAAGCAAAAAAGGGTAGTCTATCCTTCTAAAATCCCTAAGAAATATCCAAAAATATATATTCATACACATTGACGAATGACTACTAACAGCCAGATGAAGGGCAGATCATACTTAGACACCAGTCGGTTATCAAAGCAAAATTGTTACAAGTGAAAAAGTACACACTATACAGCATCATTCTGCAATTACATTACTTTGCAGCAAGGCCAGCAGCCCCATCAACATCCATTTTAATACGCCACCAAAGCCAAGGAATCCTATGTCCGAATCCCACATTCCCCCTTTATTTTTTTTATTTCTAAATTTTTCAACCGCGCTACCTATAGAGTACTTCACACGTTGTATCCTCGTCTTTCGCCATTCTGCTAATCATCGTATGAGGGCAGTACCAGGATACACAATATACATTCAAGTTGTTCTCCGATAGCGTTTTCAAAACCGTCACCGAATGATAATACTCTGAGGATGATCAACAGAAGCACCAACATTGACCTAATGTAACAGCGGGAAAACGAATTCTTTGGCAAACGAGGAGGAATTAAACTCGGTCGTTATGGTGGGATTTAGGTAACACGTGTTTATACGACTGGCTCCTTGCAATTCAACTTCAGTTAGGAAGAGTCAGGTCACTCCTCTGTAGCCAGATCCGACCATGGACAAACAAGTATCCGATGAACCTCATTACCTTGGACGACACAAGACAGGGGACTAAAGCTCGAGGAATTCGTACCGAATTGCACCAACGAAAATCGACAGAGCCAAAACATTTCGAAGCCGAACCCACGTCACGGTACGGATTAAGAAACATTCAGCGCACAAATGACACGAAATCTTCAAATTTAAGCACCGATACAAGGAAGAGCATACTCGCAAGGCTCGGTTTCGCTGCCGAAAGGGATAAAAAAAAAATTTTGGAGGAAAGAATTATACGTGTGAGGCGGCGGGGGTCCGCGAGTCAGAGAGGAGTTGAGCGCCGGGTCGCCGGAGCTGGTCGGACGGAGAGAGCGAGAGAGGGGAGCTCTTCGATCTGTCGGAGGCTTGGTGGCGTTCGCGAGCGCACGACGGGAAGGAACTGAAGCGAGCGGGGACACCAGAGGCGAGCGACCAGGATTGCGAGCAAGATAGAGAGAGGCCCGCGGCAAAAGGAGAAGGAGAACCAGAGGAGAGCGAGCGATCGTGAGCGCTCGCTCGCCAGAGAGGAGGAGGAGGAGGAGGAGAACGGAGGCAAGAGAACGGGAGCCAAGGTAGGCAGCGCAGAGGTCTAGGGTTCTATTTTGAAAGAGGGTTAAACTTGGAATATTCTTTAGTTTTTGAGGGCCAAAAAGGGCAACGGCGAAGATTTCTTTGATCTTCATATTTACCATTCAAAATTCGGCGTCTAAGCGTCCGTTTGGTAACGTGCCAAACAGTAAAAATTTCTATTCTTTTATTCCCAGAAATAATTTGGGAACAGAAATGCATTTGGTAAACTTTTTGTTCCCGAGCACATTTTTGCAAAAATTTGTGTCCAGAAACAGTTTTGGAAGAGAAACAAGAAGTAAAAAAAAGTTGCTTCTTGTTTCTCGGCACAATTTTGAAAATGAGTTTTTTTTCTTCTTTTTCTTTTCTTCTTTGTGTTGTTCTTCCTTGGGCTGTGGCCGATCGCCGGCCGCCATTGACCGGCCAAAGCCGAGGGCGTCACAGTCCTCGTCGGCCGCCGGCGGAGGCGAGGGTGAGGGCTGGACCATCGCCGCCTGGGCGAGGTAGCTCGCCGTCGATCATGGCGAGGTCGGCCTCGCCGCCTTGGCCTGTGGCCGGTCGCCGGCGCCGGCGACTGGCCATGGCCAAAGAAGGGAAGGGTAGAAAGAAAAAAAAAGAAAAAAAATTTAAAAATTTAAAATATTATTAATAAAAAGAAATTTTGTGTAGTTACCAAACGTATTTCTGTTCTTTTCTATCTCAGGAATAGAAATTTTGGACAGTTACCAAACGCCTTCAAATGCTCAGAAATTATTTCCGGGTACAGAATAAAAAATAATCATTTCAGAGTAGAAATAGTTCTCAGACACAGAATAATTGTCATGTGCACTCTAGTCTGTTCATTTCCTTCCCCTTCCCCTTCCCCTTCCCCTTTCCTTTCCTCTTTGCCATTCTAAAAGCGTGTCAAAAGCGGCACGTTATCTGAACCCTATCCCTCTAATGATCAGTTCCCGCCTTTGTTCGATAAACGCCCTTGTTCTAACATTACATACATATCTGGACATGCCATGATCTCAATCTAGATCTAGATCAAAGCATGATGGTCGTCTTGCGCTCTCTCGCCCGACCCGTCGATCCTCCCCTTCCCCACTCTCCCCTCCCCTCTCCCTCTCTCTCTGATTTGTTTATGAACGGCAACCACCCGAGGCAGTTGCCGAGGGCTAATAGTCGTCCTTCCGGCAATGATCACCGGCACGCTATGTGCCATGACCGAAACCCGGAAAAAGTAATTCTCGCAGTCGCACGTGTAGCACGAAGACTGTAAGGTTCCCAGAAAATTGATTGAACCGCAATTTGCTCCGCCAATCCGGTAGTTGCGGCGCCCCGCAATGGACCTCGGGCTTCTATTACATCCCACGGGCAAGAACATTGTGGCGGACAGAGATGATAAGGTAATCAAATCAGCTAGTTGAGTTAAATCATGGACACACGCATCATCACCCTTCGAGAAGCACAGCAATTAAAATCTGCCTTTTCTTACCGACATGTGAAGCCTACTCGAAAACGTGATGAATGCGTACAGGTAGGCACCAGATTGGTCCCGCTGCTACCGCTTTCACTGAGAAAACTGTCATTGCTTTAATAATGACCCAGATAGCTGAACACATACATGCCTCTGAGAGAGAGAGAGAGAGACTGAAAGAGAGGACGCATAAGTGCCAAAACTTCTTCACCGTATGACAAATCAAATGCCCCAATATCATGATATTCTTCACGTCAGATACACGAGAGACGGGCAACCTTTGGCGCCATCTGACCTAATTCAATCGGCACCGAGACCACAAAATCTCGTATCATGATTACAAAAATGGTGTAACGAATAGATATTGAAAGATGCATTTTCAGTCCGACAAACAATGCCAGGGAGGGAATGGCACATGATAACTCGGCAAGGCCAGCTTCTTTCGATTCAAGAACAATTTGCAGCTCCTATACAGTTTCAAACGGCCTCACGAATTTATCCCCCTGTCATACAATAACGACACCAGAAACCCAAGGAACAACCAATGGCGCATTTGGATGCGCATCCCTATATGCCTCAGAATACTTGTCCTTAAAATTCAACTTCGGTTGCTCTGCCTGCATTTTGACAATGCACACGTAAATGGTGAAAACCTTAAAAGAAACAATGCCAACAAGCAGAAATCTTCATTTGATTAGAAGAGACCACAAAGTTTCCAGATGAAAACAAGTTCCAAAACTTACGTATTTAAGCCAGCACTCCTGGCTCTTGTGTTCATAGATATCTGGAGAGTAACACCCTGTTTCGGATGGGCAATATACCCAAATGTTACATTTCTTTTCCCCTGGTTTGGCATACTTAGCCTGATCCAAACAAGCCTGACAACATTCAGCCGCACTTTCTTTATGATGAGTGAGGCCCCATCTAACAGCATCACCAGCGTAGTCTGTATGGAGTTCAGCATTGCACTCTGAAGGCACTGGTCTGCCGGGTAAAACTTCCTCCTCTGGAAAATAAAATTACCACATTATAAAGGCAAGTGTTCTAATCGCAGACAAAACCCATCATATTATTCTACCGCGCAAGTCAAGAAAACAGTAGACTACAGGGAAAGGCAATTAAGGAAGAGAGAATGGAGACATGGGAACAGAAGGTGGGGATCAAAGGAAAACAGGAAAAATAGACAATAGATAAATAACTTCATAATAATGTATTAAACAGCTGTTAATGCACTAGAAAGAAAGGAAGAGAAACATTACCAATCTCGTCTTGACCCTCGGGCTTATCATCATGTTCCTTGTTGATGACTTCAGTTGGTATCCAAAGTCCAATCTGTTCTGATAGAACATCCCAATTAGAGTCCAAGGCTTTCAGCAACAACCCTGCATTAAATTTAATCAAGGATGTTTAGTAATGAATAGCTTATTAGAAAAAATAAAAAAGAGTACTGGTGCATTAGCACAAGTAAAGCAAGTTATGGAGCATCTCCTAGATATACCTGCCTCCTCCGCCGGAAGAGTTGAATCGACGCTGTTTCCAAGGGTCGCTTGTTTGACCTCTTGTAGTTTTTCCTTGCGCCAGCTTTCAACTGCATCTGTTTATCAAATATTTATTCAAGACATTTATAAACTACATGATAATAAAAAGAACCATAGCAACAACCGCTGCCGCAATAACAGCAATTAAGTGGAATTGGATATGATTCACACATTGCACCACGCAATAAATCAAGAATAGAGGAAAGTCTCTTCCTATTTCCATGAAGATAGCGAATGCATCCTTCATTAGGTTCAGGATATACAACTTGCCAACAGATAAAGTACATGACTTGCTAGTAGAAAATTACTCCAGTCAGAGGACCTATTATAGGGATTCCGCAATATTCCGACATAACTTCCTCTGTCATCATTGCTTGTGGTCTACCAACATCAGCTTCAAAGTAAATGCCAGCCAACTCTCATTGACAGACAAAAGAGCGGAAGGAAAAGCCTTTGTTTTAGTCTGGTGAATTGATCACTCACTAAATCTGGCTGTTACAAATCTTGGGATATAGGAGAAGCGACCTCCTCTGTGAGGGAACATGCCTTCTGCGAGGGAACAATTACTTCATACAATCATTACCTATAACTCTGCTGCTAGGATAGATCCTTGTCAGCACATCCCCTTACGGCTGGTCATCCTTTGATCGTCACTTACAAGATGTTATACCCAAGACTGCAGTCGTACATTTCACCATCGAGAAATTGAAAAGGGCCTTGTCCCAAACTGTTCACCATGCTATGAATACCTAAATGTTCAGTTAGAATTAGAGGCTGCAGATTTTGGGAGACTAAGTTTCACATACTTGCTAGTCAATTCTATCACAGCGTACGCTCTATATATGCCTATACATGAACAGCCAGTTTTCTAAGAACGTGACTTAGTGCATAATAGGAGCTCCCCAGTCCAAAGGTATTCCAGTGGCTCTTTCGGAAGTATAACGCCCGGAAATTAAGATTTAGGATTCAGTTGCTAAACACCTAAATTTTGAGGTCATGACTAATCAGTAGCAAAGTCATGCGGCAACCTGTGCCACTTCAACAGGAAGGTTTTCCAAAATCACACACAATTCCAGTTAGACCTGGAAAATAAAACAAATAACTGCGTCTAAGATAATCCCAGTTTCTACGTAAAGAGAACAGACGGCGAATCGGGAAAGCCAATCTATCCAATAAATTTTGTGAGGGTGTCCAACCAGACCCATCTGCAGATAGGTCAGTTCGTCCTAGAGCAACAGAAAACCTACATGAATAGGTAGATTTTCCACGGAGTTCATCGATAAGATCTTGGTATCCAAAAGGAAACTATCCCAGAAAAAATGGCACAGTGATCTTGGGCCGATGGCTAGTGTCAGCTCAAGTAGCGCTACTGCACAGGACATCATACAACTGAAAGAAGACTCGTTCCGGCACAAACAATCTACATGGCTAGTGCTCCTTTCTTGATCTTTATTACCCTATCCCTACGAAGCTCCTGGTATACATGATTTAGCCTATTGGCAAACCCAGTACTCGGAAACACGATCACTAAGGAGCCATATCCAAACTTGAGCATCCTCCTTCCTTCGCACCCTCCAACAAGCTTTTTCAACGAAACAGACATCATCCATAAGAAAGGAGGTACACCACCAAGTACAGAGAAAATATGTTAGAGATAATGCAAAATAAAGAAAAGCCTGATGAAACACAGAAGGCAGGAAGCTAAGTAGAACTTAAATGATGCACCAGTCTAGTAGAGATTTGTAGCTGATTTCTATCACCAGTGGACATGGCCAGATCCATGGATCTTCACTTTCTTTCTCACCAAAAGAACATGGTGACGCTAGTTGATACCACCACTATCTAGAGTATGAATTGTCTCCATTGGTCAGTGGTCTCAGAGATCTTGCAATCCCACCTGATGAAGGCTGACCCAGCACTAGCGGACCATGCCAGGCACTACAGCTTAATTGCGAAATTGGCAGAAAGGCTTTGAGGTGCATATACAGCACCAGTAAAAAAATATTGAGGCCGTGACACCTTTTAACTTATCCTCAAGAATTTTCCTGGAAGATGCTGTCCAGGTGAAAAAAGGCTCAGACTGTAGACGCGATACAGTTGAAAAAGGCTACTCTTGATGGAGCTTTTACCATTCCATATGCACTTAAGAGGGAAGTAAACTCTCCCCAGGAAGAAACTACCTTAAGCCGACACCAAGTATCAGCCTCCTAGAAATTTCCACAAGATGAGATGTCAAAAGGATGAGCTAGAAGCAACACAAACAAATTTATTCTCGAGGATACCAATCAATGACATCTTTTTTACGTGAAGCGCCAGCTGGTCACAGAGAAATAACGACACTTAAGTCTGCGAATGCATGATGATCTCCCTATGAAGGAGAAACAATGACACTTACACTCTGAAATGCAACACGAACGATGTGGAAAATCCTAAGATAGCAAAAACCAGGAAAGTGAGTAAAAAATTCTGAAACAAAAAAAATAAACCAATGAAACGGGTAAAAAAATTAAGAAACTTGCATCAAAAGCATCTGATGGAGTTTCTTTCCTAAATGGGCACCACACCACACCAAATTGGCAAATACTATACAGTGCTACTCAAAATTCGAATGCCTTTACTCGAATTTATGTGCTATCTCGAATAAGAAACCTTAATAGGAGGGTTTTCCCAAAAGTCAACCCATAGAGTTTGCCCGACTAACCCAGCTGAAACAAAAGTTGCAGGTGCAAGCATACATTGCAAAAGGTAGCTGCCACAAAGATAACTACGTCTAGGCTATAGAACAACGTAGCAGCGAGTAAAATTATCATCAACTACAGGTTAAAAGAGGGGGAAATAACGGGCGCACGACATTAAAGCCAACTTGTGCTGACCTTTTTGCTCGTTCGCCGTCCCATTGCCATTAAGGCGTTTCAATCTCTGCAAAATCTCATCAGCGATTTTCTGCTTCAACGGGTGCGGCAGTTGAACTGCTCCTCCCGTAGACATTCGCTTCTCGAACTTTTTAACCTATTTTCCACAGGTAAAAAAAAAAGAGGAAAAAAAGAGCACAGCTTCTCGTCAATTCCAATAACGCGGTCGCAAATCTAGCACTCGCTTAACCCAATCAGACACTGTCTCAGCAATCTACCGGCCCAGCAACAGGCATGCCAAACATAGCAAGTAAGAATCTTTATAATGCCCGTATTACCATTTTTACGAGCTGGAGCGGTTTGGCCGCTCTCCGTATCCGGATAGATTCCTCCATCTTCTTAATCTGATCAGGCGTGTACTTAGTAACTGCAACCACCGACGGAGAAGGTTCAGGGGCACTCAATTCGGACGAACGGCTAGACACACAGAGAGAGAGGGGGAGCGCAAAAACAAAGAGGGGAGGAGGGGGGCGGATCATACCATCGGGGGAGTCGCCAGAGGAGTAGACGTAGAGGGAGGCGTAGAGGTAGCGGAGGACGAAGAGCGCGACGACGATGTTGATGGAGCAGACGATGAGCGTGGTCCTCTTGTACGAGCACCCCAGCTTCCCTCCTCTCCCTTGATTTCCCCAATCCCTCGCCATTCTCTACCTCCCCTCCTCATCCCACCACCGCCGCCGCCGCCACCATACTCTCTCTCTCTCTCTCTCGCTCTCTCTACTCTCTCTTCTACTACTCTCGGAATGCCGCGCGCTGCTCGACGCGGGGGTGGAGATCGCGCCGCCCGGATCGATCCGCAGGTCACGGCGGCGATCGGAGATCCTCCGGCTGCCGTCACCGGTGACGCGCGCTCGCTCGCTCGCTCGCGGCCTCGCCTCGGTGGTTGCGGGTCGATGCGACGCCCCCCTTCGTTTTCCTTCCCTTTCCTAATCCGAGCACACCGGAGGAAGAGCGCGACACGCGAGACTGAGAGAGAGAGAGAGAGAGAGATATCATAAGGGGGCGGAGAATAAATGCTCGCTCGCCGTCGCCTGTAATCTTCGATTGTTTTAGTTTTAATTTTAATTTTAATTTCAATTTTCTCTTTTTTTTCGCTCCTTTTTTAATTACGGCGACCTTTTTAATCAGTCGTGCTCGCGCGCCGTGCGCTGCTGCGATTGGCGGTGCAACGAGAAAATAATTGCGGCGAGTAATTCCCCGCTACCATCAGATGTAATGATCGCATTTATTCGACGGGCGAATACGCAAAATTATTTTCTCTTTACACGTGTGTGTATATATATATATATATATATATGTGTGTAGACCTGTCAATATGGGTCATAAACTCATTTCTTAATTCATATATTAGTAATGAGTCATAAATGGGTTAGTTATATTTAGTGAATGGATCATAAATGGGTAGAAGTCTTATATTAGTGTTAAATGGGTCATAAATGAGTCGCAAATGGGTCATAAATGAGCTTGCAACTAATTTAAACTCAACGCATTTCTCTCACCCTCACTCAATCTTGCACTCACTCATTCCGCACTCTCATTTCAGCTTGGGTATGAATTTTCCTATATTTAATTAAATATGGAAGCATTTTAGCAATATAGGTCTAATCGGGTAGGGATTGGGTATGGGTCGGGTCGGGTATGGGTCAGCAAAATTGCATTGTCCATAAATGGGTCATAAACGGGTTAATAGGTCAATTTGGATCGGATCATTTATGACCCGACCCAAACCCAACCCGATCCACCCATTTAACAGGTTTATATGTGTGTGTGTGGATGATAAATCTAATGGTTATTTTTTTTTCTGAATGTCTGGAATTTTTAAAAGAGGGAGGAAAAAAATCGGGGGGTTGAATTTTTTGGATCGTGAGTATCGACTGTGTCCGGGAGGGATAAAAATTCCCAACCAAAAAGTCGCAATGGAGATCGATCGGGTCGGTCCCAACCAGAATTAAAATCGTTCTCGAAGGGCGGGGCCATCTTGGAAAATGTCTCCTATTCGTTTTTTCCTTTTTCGTTTTTCCACATTAAAAAAAAGGGGGGGCTCAAACTGCACGCGAAAATGAAAAAAAAAAATATTTCCTTCGTCGACAATAAATTATGCCCGAATATTTTCGTGGACGATTGAAACGCTGTTCTTTCGTTCGTTCCTGTGAGCGGTATAGGCCCGTTCATTTTTTCCCGGAAAACGTTTTCCCGACGATTCGTTTTTCCCCGGCGGGAGCTCCGTTTTGTCTCTCGGAAAAGTGAAATGTCTAGGAAGACCATTTTCCGAAAAAAGCAATCGTCCGTGTCGCTCGCGAAAAACGAGCGAGCGAAAAACGGATTTCCATTTTCCCGAGAACGATCGCTCGAAATAATCGGTAGTTAAAGGAAAACGACTTGATCATCGAGAATAATTTACGCCTGACCGTCTCCACGAGCGATAAAAGTGAAAGCGTGTTCCATCGACTCGTGTTCGCGGACGATACGGGGCGTTTCGATTTTGAAAAAATTTAATTCCGGGACCGTTCGTTTTTCTCGAAACAGATGTAAATTTAGCGGTCCGGGGATACCGAAAATAAGGAAATAAATATGAGTAGGGGGGAGATACGTTGGGATGGAAGCCCTAACGAAAAGCGAAAGAGAAAGAGTGGCGGAGGAGGGAGGGGGGGCCGCGATTTGGTCGGGAATCGTTGTCGGCGGCGGCGGTGGTCCAGGGAACTTGGGCTATATAACTTGCAGCTGAAGCGCTCGTCGATGACGTGGCCGCCTTTCGTGACGCCCGAAACGACGTCGTTGGGTATCAAATCCCCCCTCTCGTTGGGGCGTTCTAATCGTTATGATTAGGAGGATTTAGGACTTTACTTGCATTTGCATGCCGAAAGAAAAGGGAGAGAACCCGTGATGTAACACGACCTTTTTTTTTCTCTCTCTTCTCCTCTTTCTTTTTTTTTTTTTGTCGAAGATGTGAACTCGTGGTTAATTATATAGCATTTCGGGGGGCCGAGCACCGCGTGCATCGGAATGCCGATCGTCCGATTGCGCGACGTCCCCGGATCGGTGCATGCGGCTGGAAGCGAGGTCGAGCGTGTCGGGAAGAGCGAACTCGGGCCGAGAATGCCCGGCGCGCGGCAAATGCGCCGAGCACTGGCATCGGGACGCTCCGCTGCAATGGATGCGGTGCGTGTTTTTATTTTGCAACATTTTATTTTCGTCTCTTTATTAGTTTTCCGGCGCTTTTTGCTAGCATGTTATGTGTTGATATTATGATTCGGTACTTTTTCCGATTTTAAAATTTACCTCTACATTTTCATGTGCCGGAATCTATTTCGTTTCGGAATAAGTAATTAAAAAGAAAACAATGTGATGAAATTAGAGGTTAATTCGCAAATGATTATAGTCCGAAACTTCTCCTTTATCGATTTAAAAGTTGCGGCAATTTGATTTATCGAAATTGTTCGCGGCGTGTCATAAAAAGGCATATTGCGAATGCTTTTTTCTCTCGCCGAAAAGGGGTCTGAACGGGTCATGACATCTCTCATCCATTGCCGGAGCCCATTCTGAATAGCGACGAGAGGGATCGAGCACACCGGCGACGAGAGGCCGTTCCAAGATGGTGCCGGGAGCTCAGCAGCCAACCTTTGACACGGAGCCGGTCAGGGATGACCTCCAGCAGGTGGCGGAGCCGAATGGCCGTGTCGGGTCGTATTTGCTCGAGGCCGGGGGGGGGGGGGGGGGGTTTTCCCTTTGCATTTCGTATTTTGTCTCGTGTCGACGCCGGAGAGGGCCGCCCTCGCCGGCGTCGGCACCGCCGGGGCCGGGGGAGGGGGGCGGAGGTAGCACAAGATCCGTGACCCGATAACCCCGTGCTTGGGCCGTGGAGGAACTTGGGCTTTGGGATGGGCCGTGGGCCCCGTCCGTGCCGTACAGGACGGGGGGGAAAATGGCGGGAAAGAGGGCACCGCGAGGCGCGCGAGCTCTTCCGTGCTCTTTCGTCTTTCTCGCCTCTCGATCCTCCGCCGCTCAGAGAACGCGGCCCGACGACAATGGAGGCCGACGGCATCGGCGGCGGCGAAGGAGGAGAGGAGGAGTTCGGGTTCTCGAGGAATTACTTCCTCGCCAAGGAATCGGGCGGCTCCGGCAAGAGATCCGCCTGCAAGGTCTCCGACATCGATGTCGTCGACGAACAGGTTCCGCTTCTCCCCGATGGTGCTTTTCGCGTTCCGTCGTTCTTCGCGAAGTTCCCCGCGCCTGAAATTTTTCGTTATCGATTGAGGTTGACTTCTCTTCTCTTCTCCTCCTCCGTCCGCGTGCGTGTGCGTGGGTCGACCGCCGACGCCAGGAACTCGTGGCGGCGATGTCCGATATCAGGCCTAAGCACGAGAAGGAGATTGCGGCCCTGAGGGATGGTTACAGGAGCTTGTACGGTCGGTGGGTTTTCGAGCTCAGGTGCGCGCCCTCTTCTCGGTCGCGAACTTGGCGCACTTGTTTGGATTTTTCGCCTGTTTGTCTGGTTTAATCGGGTTCTCTGGTGCTAATTCGGCTGTCTTATCATCATCATCATAAGGTAGCCAGAAAGGGCTTTAGGGGAATCTAGTTTGGAGATTAGGTTTGTTTCATTTCTGGGTGTGTGTGCGCGTCTTGCTCGATTGCTTACGGTTGTCAATTTTGTTCGTGTGCAAGGTGTGGTTTTGGGATGCTGTTTTATGGTTTTGGATCTAAGAAGGCGTTGCTCGAAGATTTCGCTTCCACGGCATTGACTGATTATTCCGTCGCCGTCATCAATGGCTACCTCCCATCGATCAACATAAAGCAGGTACCATTTTCCTTGTACGCCCACCGTCGAATTTCGACAGTTCCGTGTGTACTGTGCTCCTTTCGATATAGATATGAAATTGACTGGCGAGAGTGTCTTCCCCGTTTGGGGTGGGTGTGGGCTGCCGGGCAGGGTGTTTGTAAACTTTTGGCTGGTAGATTGTCGGTATCCGGATGAATTCTCGATGCTTGATGTGCAGGTCGTGCTCGGCTTGGCTCAAGTGTTGTGGGATCTTTTGAAGACCAAGCGAAAGACTCCTGCAGCAAGTGTGTCTAAAATGAAAGAACCATCCGGCTCCCAATCCTTGGATGAGCTTATTTTGTTCCTGAATGGGCCGTGGGCAGAGGAGAAGGATTTTTTCATTTGCATTGTCGTTCATAACATTGATGGGCCAGGATTAAGGGACTCAGACACTCAACAGTGCCTTGCCCGAATTGCTGCTTGTTCTCATGCTCGCATCATTGCTTCCATTGACCATGTCAATGCGCCTCTCTGTAAGTGTTCAGCTTATCATTGATGAGTCCGCATTCGATATTGGTTTAATTGCGGCAGGCATATAGATAGAAGTATCTTACCTGGTTTATTTTATGCCTGCTTAAAAGTTCTGCATGAAAGTTCAGTTAGTCCTTTTTGTTGCATGGCGTAGCAAATCGGATCTACCTGACTGTGAATCAAAAATAAAATCTGCTATTACAATAGTTCTAAATTTTCTGTTACTTGACTTCAGCTTATGCTTATGTGAGTGTTTGTGTGTTGTAAACCTGTAAGCAGCTTAGTATCTGGTTCACATAAAACAAAAAATGCACATGAAAAAGTTAATCTCAGTGCAAGCCATCTGTGGTGTTATTCTGTGATCAATACTTCCTGATGTTTACCGGGGTTTGTTGACAGTGTGGGACAAGAAGATGGTTGACACGCAGTACAACTGGTATTGGCATCACACTCCTACCTTCGAACCATACAAGTATGAAGGAATGTTCTTCCCATTGATTCTTGCTCATGGCAATACTACCCAAAGTGCCAAAACAGCTACAATTGTCTTGCAGAGTTTGACACCAAATGCCCAGAGTGTCTTCAGAGTACTGGCAGAACATCAAATGGCTCATCCTAATGAAGAAGGTAAGTTAGGAACAATTAATAAGAGCATTGTTGCCTGTTATGTTAGTATTCGTGTCATCTTTTTGTTGGAATTTCAGGGATGCCAATTAGCAGCTTATACTCAACATGCCGAGAGCGTTTTCTGGTGAGTAGTCAGGTGACACTGAACTCACACTTGACAGAATTCAAGGACCACGAGTTGGTCAAGATGAGAAAAAATCCGGAGGGAGAGGACTGCTTGCGCATCCCTCTGCCAACTGAGGCACTTGAAAAATTGCTGAAGGACATTGCATAGGGAAAGCATTCATCAAGTGGTGAGAAATTGCCCCTAACTTACACTGAGCATCTGCTTTACAGATTGTGCATCTCTAGTGACTGACAGTCAACTAGTGGACTGATTTTTAGTTACTCTTTGATTACTGTAATTGATTTGAGTTTGTCAAATGTAAATTCGTCGTGGGGTAGTTGGCCACTTCAGTCTCGAGAAAGCACAACCTGACAAATGCAACTTTTGCTTAAAAATTGAGCGAGGACATTAATAAAATGCAAATGACCGTGAAAGCTGTAGCTATCCCAACTTTGCGAAATCTTTTGTCCAAAAATGGGGTAAGTATGGATTCTTTAGGGCCTTGAAAAGGATTGAGAACCCAATCAATGCCATGAGGGGCAAGTGCTTTCTTTGAAATACAAGGGGCGACTCAAGTCTGTTCCGCTGATTGAGCTCTCTTCCGATTCCTGCTACTGTTGTTGATCCCGAACCTGGCCTGCCGGATGATTGGTTTATGCTTTTAGCCTTTGTCAAAAGTTTCCAAGCCTTTGGTTCTTTCCAACATTTTCTGGGAACTTTACTAGGAACATAAGATGTCTTTTGCCATTGTCATCTGGTTCTGTTTTCTCCGTGTCAGGTCTTCTTTTTTGACCTCATCAGAAGTCCTTTCGATGGGAGGTTCTTGACAAGCATCGGAAATTACGGTATTCTTATCCATCCAAACTAATCATCGAAGGACGAGTTCCATCAATTTAGAAATGAAAAGAAAATAGGAAAAAAAACCCGTAATCGTTACGTATGTGACGATTGGTTTGGGTAAACCGGACATGCCGAACTCCCCCCAGCATGTGATATTGTTCTTCCCCCTTTCCAACAGATGCCCGTGGTGCAATCGTGACGTTCTGATACTACTATTCTCTCCCTAACGTTGGATGCACGTTGCCTGGTAGTTAAAAAAGCCAAGCTCTAGTTTTCCCTCTTACGTTTGACTTTTGGGCATTGCTGATTGACATTGGGAGCTCTCTCGTGGTCGAATCTTTAATAATCGGAGCTGACGCGACAGTCGCTCGGGACGGATAGATCTTATTTTGATTAATGCATTCTTTTCCTTACATATGTTGTGGCGACATCGACTGATGCACCGCCGATTCTGTTCTAGCACTGGCACCATGGGATGAACCATGTGACGACCACGACAAGACAATCCCGCATCTGGTAACATGACCCGAAAAACAGAAGACATTCACCTTCTCGAGCTAACGAATGATTGGATTCTATTCAGAATCGGAAACAGATCAAACGGTTCCGGCCTTGCTCCCGAGCCCGCGTCTCGTTACCGGAAGACCAGAAGGGTCATTGAGCGGTTCGGGGATGAGAGCGACCGGCCAACAACCCGATCATCTCCGGGTGCGAACTCGGAAAAGGAGCAAAAGTTCCCATGGTACAGAATCACTTGTCGAGTTGACAAATCGGTCTTGTCTTGGCAAGTGCTTTCACTTTTGTGTGAACTCCCGAGACATTTTCGTGACTTGCTATAGCCGATGGAAAGCGGTACTCAATGAAAAGAAAAAAATAGGAAGTTGCTATTTTTAATCTTGCGCGGGACAACAACGGAGATGGGCCACAAAGTTTTTGGTGCATTTTTCAGTACATCATAACTTTATATTGGTTTTTATATTTGGCCTCCTATAAGATCTTACTGGGAGTTATATTACATCGAAATCTTTAAAGTATACTCACAATTGGCATGCGAAATGATGTATAATTTATTCATATGTTTTTTAAAATTTTAAAATTAATATTTATCCACTAATGAGTAATGTGAGATGTATAACTTTTTATGTATTGATCGTAGAAAAAAGGAATGTGTCAACAAGTATTTAATGAAAAATTCGCAATCTTTAATGTATCGATTGGCCTCGTAAATCATATAATGAGTATTTCGAAAATCAATTTTTTTTTAAATGAGTGTCCCGAACACCTGTACGTGTATTTTATGGGAAATGGAATATTTTTCAAGATATTGATTATTCATAACACGAGGATAATTAATTATATTAAAATCCTTTTATTTTTCTTTCGAACGCGTGAATCCCAATATCAAGAAAGTGCTCCGGCCGTAATGAAACGAAATTTCTATTAAAAGAAAGGGGAGAGTGGCACGCACTTCGCTGAAGCCATACGATAGCTTCAAGAAGTAGGGGTAATCGGTTCCAAGGTGAGTAAGGTTCAGACCTAGAATCTGGAACCTACCTTGTTATAATCGGTTCATAATTTTTGGAACCTGGAACTTATCCTATTTTTCCGAGACCCTGTTTTGGAACCTACCCTATTTTTCCGGTTCGGTTTTAGGGTCTACCCAATAACCTTTTTTTTTTCTTTCGATAGGGGTTATGTTCTTTTTTACCAACAAATTCAATTGCGGACTCACTTTTCTCTCAATAGTTGCGTTGAAGTTGGCGACAACAAGGCGAGAGGTGACAAGAGTGGTTGTGTTCTTGTGAGTCGCAGCGACGAGAGGCAACAAGCTGGGTTGCGGCGACTGAGGCAGCGAGTAGCCGCGGCAACGAGTAGCCGCGGCAACGAGCTGGGTTGCGCGGCAACAAGCTGGGTTGCGGCAACTGAGATGGCAAGTACCCGCAGTGACGAGTGGTGACGAGTTGGGTTGTGGCGACTGAGGCGGCGAGCAGCCGCAGCGACGAGTGGCGATGAGAGGCGATGAGTTGGGTTGTGGCGAGCAGCTGTGGCGACGAGATGCTACAAGCTGGGACAAGCCGGGTTGCGGCAACGAGCAGCAACGAGCGGCATTGCAGGCTTGCAGCGACTCAGGCAGCGAGCAACTGCAACGACGAGATGTGACGAGTTGGGTTGCGGTGAGCAGTCGTGGCAATGAGATGCTACGAGCTGGGTTGCTGCAAGCAGCTGCGACGATGAGCTGGATTGCAACAACGAGCAGCCGCAACAATGAGCTGGGTTGCAGCAAAGAGCAGCCGCTGGCGACGAGTTCTTTGCGAGCAGATTGAGAAGAGCCAGAAGGAAAGGGAATCGCTCGCGAACTGGAAGAGACTCGAGGGAGAGACTGAGAGCAACAGATGCTGGAGTTTTTTTGGAGTAACTTAAAACCAATTCTAAAACCGATCCGGGTGAGATTTCACTTAAACCTGGGAACCGAACCAGTTACAACCGGTCCCAAAAAAATAGAACCTGTTCCTGGACCTGTTCAAACAGGAACCGTTTCTCGAACCTGTTCTTTGGGTGGGCCGATCTGATTCCCGGGTAAATCCGATCCGGTTGCACACCCCTACCAAGAAGTTGCAACAGAGCAGTTGACCCCCACAAACACATTAAACCAAAAAAATGAGACACATTGCCATACGACCTAAGTAGGGAGAATTTACATTTGGGTCCCTCAGGTTTTTGGGATTATGATAACTTGTCTCATACATTTCAAATATTCGCAATTTGCCCTCTGATTTTTTTTACATCGGTGACATTTTTGCTCCTAGCTTTGATTCTAGCCAGATCTCCATCACATGCTTGATCACGTGACCGTAAGTTATGGAAAGCAAATTGGTCGTGTATCATCTATATATGCGAGAAAAAAAAATAGAGATTGCTTAATATTTAAAATCAAATGTCAATGTGCAGCAGGCGTTGACTTCTGTCAAATTCTCGTCAAAATTTTAGTCACATGATCTCACATTAATATATTTATACATTATATGGTGAAATTGCCGTCAATAATCACTCGCATGTTGCGTTGTCGGAGCTCCGATCAAAATTTGGTCAGAGTCGACGCCGGGTGACATATATGGTAACCATTTTCCAAAATTCACGGTAAAATCGTAAAAGAAAATGAAACATCGGGGTCAATTTGCAACAATGCTAAAACCTTGGGGGATCAATATGCAATTTGCTCACTCGAATATCCCCATCTATCCAATTGTAAATTCATTTTCGCACATATTCCCTTATTCCATTTTAGAACAAGCCGATCTCGCTCGCATCTCTCCGCCCTCCTCTCTCTCTCTCTCTGCATCCCGCTTTTCCTCCCTCCAGCGTCTCCGATTCTCTGCATAACCCCCCGCAGCCGCACGCTCAATCCATGCTGACCCACCAAGCTTGATTCTCCAGAGAGCTCGAGCCCGAGCGAAAGTTCGGATCTTTTCCCGAGAAAATTCGGTTGAGAGGAGCGAGGAAGATGTGGGGGTTCGGGGGTAGGCATTATTGGGGGAGGAAGGGGAGCTGCGGAGGGAGGAACGAAGGCGTAGTGGTGGTGTTCGCGTGGATGTCAAGCCAGGAGCGGCACTTGAGGAGCTACGTCCAGCTCTACGAGTCCTTGGGGTGGAATTCGCTCGTCTGCCACTCGCAATTCCTCAACTCGTGAGCTTCGGTCTCGAGTTTCCTCTTTTGAATGCCGCCTTCGGTTTGGTTTTGAGGCCTCTGGTGTGGTTTCCACGGTTTCCTTTTTGCTTTCTTGGCTTTTGAATTCATGGGTCGGAGCGTGGTTGACCGAGTGATGGATGTGGGTCTCGTTGGGTTGTTGGTTGGGATGTAGTTTTTTTATGGTTCTTCTCTCTCTCTCTCTCTCGTCTTTTTTTTTCTTTTTTGGGAGGGGGGTGGTTTTCAAGGGAAGAGAATGAGAGGATTAGCCTAAGTATCTTTTGATGATATGATTTGGGGTCTCTTTACTGTTATCCATTAAGAGCTTTCTTTAAGGATTGGATGCCAGAAACAAGCAGTCAGTTCTCTCTCTCATTGGGATTGAAGTTGCCTAGTTTTCAATTGAATTGGTGGTCTGCAAACCTTTCGTAATTCATGTGCGGGTTGTTGTTCGTCCATGCATAATTGGTCGATTAAATTTGCAGAACATGGTTTGTTTAAATGCTTCAAAAAGTTTAAATTTTGAGTAGCTACTGTAGATCGTTTCTCTGGTAGAAAGGCTTAGCTCCTTGTTGTATAAGGTTGTTCAGTTTCTGAGTTTAGGGGTAACCTTGAATTCTGAGGCTAAATCACGGTGATGTTCAGGTATTGTTTTACGAGAGGGGGATTTGAACTGTAGGGCATAGGACAAGATGGGAGGTTTTTTCATGATAGTTTCCCCATAGGATTAAAGCAAATGCTTGACTCTCTTGTTAGTATCCGAGTCAGTATCTGACTACATTGAACAGACAGCAGTAGATTTAAGAATTCTTTTGAGAAACCTGATAATAGTTGTGCCATATGATGAGTTTGAGATACCAAATGGTCTAACATCATAATATCATTTTGTTGTGTCTCTAGTGGATAAATCTTAGAGCGACCTTAACTTGCTAAACCCTTCGATATTGTGAAGTAGACAACTGATGTAACTATTAATCTTTTAGAAGTACTAGGAAAGCACTGTTAACAAAATGATGTTTGTTTGAACTAAAGAAGACTAATTAGAAATTAATTTGAGATTGGCATCATTCACAAAGGCTCCTATTGTGTTTACTGTGTGGCCTATGTATGAGATGATCTTGCATTTGTGCTCTCAACTGGCTAGTCCTTCTAATGTTGCACTTGCACACATGTTGTAATCAAGGAGTGGGCATTAGGTCTTTGCACAATTAGCAGATAATGGCCAATTTGATTAAGAATGTGTTATATCTGCAGGTTCTTTCCTGAAAGGGCAACTCCTCTGGCGGTTGAAGTCCTCAATGAACTTGTTAGGGTATGCTTTTCCTCTAACATAAACCAACCCAAATGTTCAGATTGTGAATTTACCTTCTAATGCTTTCTTCCTTGCTCTTAATGCTAAAATCTGAAGTCTAAACTAGCTTCAGCAAGAAAAGCACAGAAAAATCATAGGGAAAGATTATGTTGGTCCTTCTCTATTTTTTCCTGGATTTCTTGTCAACTTTTCTTAATCATAATATAGATACCTTTCTTGATTCATCAAATTCGATCAATGGTCCAGCTCAAACTTTTCCACTGTTTCAATTGATTGATTTTGTCTTGTGATTTGCAGGAGCTAAAGATCAGGACATGTCCTGTAGTCCTTGCATCTTTTTCTGGAGGGCCAAAAGCTTGCATGTACAGAGTTCTTCAGGTATATCTTGTCCTATACTTTGTTCACAGTGTTAGTTTTTTTTTTCTCTAGTCGTGCTGAATAACATTTAAGGACATGATCCTATGTGTTCTTTATACCCTTATAAATAATTCACATGCCATGACTTATTTGTTGCAGATATTGGAGGGGAAATGTGAAGTGCAGCTGAATCATGTATGTCTTCTTTCAAAATTTGAATTCACCTGGGAAAATGTGAATGCTCCGCAAGAATGGCATTACTTTCTGCTAATTGAAACCAAAGTTTATTAGGAAATCATGGCATTGTTTGCTATTAGTTTTGCTTCTTTTTTTTAACAAGTCCAGAGGTTCTAAATATCTTGTTTCAGGACACTTATGTAAGCAGGTCAATTAATTGGGCAAGATTTTTCTCATCTTAGATTTGACTCCAATCTTCATGTTTAAGCGTGCTGTTTCTTTTCTATGTGTGAAGGATGACATCCGTTTGGTTAAGGACTCTATTTCCGGCTTCATATATGATTCTAGTCCTGTTGATTTTACGAGCGACCTGGGAAGTCGGTTTGTGGTTCATCCAACTGTCATCAAAATGTCCCATCCACCGAGATTTGCATCATGGGTAGCTAATAGCATTGCCTCTGGTTTGGATGCTCTCTTTCTGAGTAGGTTTGAATCACAACGAGCTGAGTATTGGCAGACTCTGTACTCCTCTATTGTGAGTAAATATTGTATCAACTGCTATTCAAAGCCTGCTCTCTCTTTATGTTTCTGTTTTCTGATTATATTTCTTGTGCAGAACTTGAGAGCTCCATACCTAGTGTTGTGTTCAGAAAACGACGATCTTGCTCCTTACCAAACTATTAGCAATTTCGCGGAAAGACTACGAGATCTTGGTGGTGATGTTAAACTTGTTACGTGGAATGGCTCTCCTCACGTAGGTCAGTAATTTTGATTTGTATATATTATGCAATTTCTTGGCTGAAAAGCTTCCATGATCGTTCATAAGACATTAGGACCTTGGCCTGCCTACTTGGGTGGTGGGTCTTCTTGAGGGAAGTGCTTTAGTTTTTGTGCTGCTGGTGTGCAGTTGCACTCTCACTGAGGATGGTAGTAGGGTCTGCAGCTCAAGTACTCGTCTTGGTTGGTCATCCTGTGTCCCCTCCCTGGAATGATTTCTTTCTCCCATTTCTGCATCAAATAGAATACTGCCTTCCACTCCCCAACTTGTCCTTCCTTGGCGACTGTGCTGAACTTTTCTGTGTTTCCCTCTCTTCCTTTCCACAATTATGACCTTCAACTTTCACTAATTCTTCTTTGAACTGTAATAAATACTGGAGATGGAGATCTATGAGCCCACATGTCGCCCTATAGTGAGGTCACATCAATCATTTTCATTTCCTCTCCCATGCCTAGTTTAACGATGCTGCTCCACCCCTTTGATTAATGTGGCACTCTGTTAGAGCAGGTTATTTCTCCAAGATGGCGTAGCTTAAGGAGGAAAAGTTTACCTTACCAAAGAAATTGCAGGACATACTCCTTGAATTTGTCTTATTCAGATTCTGAACTTTCAGCTTGTATATACTCCTGTGCTAATCCTCTGTGCGGCATGCTTTTGCAGGTCATTACCGTTGCTATCCAGTTGATTACAAGGCTGCCGTGACCGAGCTCCTTGGTAAGGCGGCCGCAATTTACTCCCAGAGAGGTCAACGGCCTGAGGGTGAAAGGATGGGTATTGAGGGCAAACGTGACGAAATCTCTGAGCCAATCTTCACCCTTAGGAGAGCAACAACTAGTTCGAGCCAGAGTTCTCAAGGGTTTGCTCTCACCCTGAGCAATCAAATGTTCTTGCCGAGCTCAGTTGAGTGTTATGATGGAAGAACTGGTGGATCTGTACAAGATGAAGGCAAGGAAGGGATGGTCCATCTGCCTAGCCTACCTAGCATCAATGCTCATGGAGTTCTTGGCCAAATCTTATTCGACGTGTGTGTTCCCAAGAATGTTGAAGACTGGGACATAAGGCAGTCAGATTCCTATTACAAGCACCCTCTGACTAGTACAAGGAGGCATGCCCCATTCAATCCAATCAAATGCATACGCCGGTCAAGATTGTAAAGTTGAGGTAGTTATTTCATTCAAGGGGTGGCTTGGAATGTACGCGAAAAGCACGAAAGAGCCCAGGACATGCTTTGCGTGAAAGAGAAGTATAGAAATGACTGTGTTTCGAGGAAATGAGGAGAATAGGTGCAATCGGTGGTGTATTTGACTTTTGACTTGAATTGTACAGCTACTGTAATGAGAAAGCTTTCCACCCTCTGTAGATCCTTGTCACGAGAATAAAGAGGCTTATGACTTTTAATGCATCAACTTAGAGACATGCGCCTTTGCTTATGGATTATAGATCTTTCACTGCATTACGTGCTAGTTGTTACAGGGAACTTAGGGGGCACTTGAGCTTATGTGAGAAAAAGCCAATGTTAAAGCGCCGGTTATAACGCGAAAGTTTGTCATGTGACATCATATGAATGGGGTCAATGCACTTAGAGATGAGCGAACGATGTATGCCCAACTGAAGGAGAAAGAACCGGTAAGGGTACGAGCATGCTTGCTCCAGGAAAATTTATAAAGTCTATATCGAGGTAAGAGTTCGACCCTCCAAGTCCAACAAAATTGGTCTTAATCGAAACAAAAAGTCAAAGAGAGCGTGGAGTAAATCTCAGAGAAGCTTGCACTTTGAAGGATGCTTGCACTTTGAAGGATTACTTTAATGATGTTTTTTCCACAAGTGAAGACAGAAGAAAAATGGATGCTGTTAGCTTTTTTGTTCGTGCCTCGAGTACATTTCAAGAAAGGTAAGGTTCGGGATGAGCTGCGACGTATCCACGTGATGAATACCCTTCTTTGGGTGTGCCTTCGTGATTATTAACGAGGTGTTATATCATCGGAAGAAAATAAGCGTGAAAATGGAAGAGCCTCTATCTTTAAATATTTTTCAAGAATTTTTTGACTCTTGTCCGATAATAAATTTAGAGAGTAAGGGTTGTGAATATATTATTCAGATTTACAAATTATGAAAAAAATATATATAAATTTACGCATTAAAATTTGCATATAGGAAAAAGTTCGATGCTATAGGCTTAAGAGAAAGTCAAAAGCGCATCCATTATAAGAGTTGAATTAACTAGAAAGCAAAAAACATGCACGCCCTATATTGTTGGAGATTGAGAAATATCACAGTTTTTAGTAAAAACAACTAAAGTGAAATTTCTTAAATCTTTGACACTTTCTAAATTTGAATATAAGTCTTCTTATATTACGTTCATTTTTTTTTTCAAGATGTATCAAGGCAGCGAAAAATTAAATTGGAGGCTACTCAACTTTTTAATTTATTTTGAAACCGCCCTTTCAAATTTCAATTTCAATCGGCAGGTCACTCGACTTTCTGTTTTGGTTTCGATTACGCCATTCGAGTGATTTGTCGGCCAAAATCTTGTTGAAAATTCCAGACATATGGTACATATGATTCGCAGGCCATGCAATAAGCTCATATTTATTGAGGTCCTTTTTGTTAATTCCAACAAAAGGAAGTCGCAAATTGAAAACAAAAGGAAAACAAAATATAAAAATAGAGAAGAAAAGAAGTAAATTTAAAAATGGCGAGGCGTGAGGACGGGACCAGTCGCCAACGGTAATATCATAAATTTGAACAGTGGAGAACCAACGGTCGACACCATTGAATGCTGAGCTCTCGAGCTCTTGCCATTCCTCCCCCTCCTCCTTCCTCAAACCTCTCTCTCTCTCTCTCTCTCTCTCTCTCTCTCTGATTCATCATCGTCTGTTTGGCTTCCGAGGAAATGGTGGCGACCGCTGCATCGAACGAAGAGCGCCGTCCGCAAGAGACTGGAAGAGAACAGGAAAAGGATGGAACCTCCTCCTCCATCAAGCCCATCCATGTGAGCAAAAGAAGAAACAACACAGAACAGTCACGTATATAAGCCTTCCTTGTACTACCCTGATTTTGCTCCAGTCGCTCGCAGATGATGAAGACGAAGCCGCAACACACGATCCAGGAACAGGTGATCTGGGTGCGGAGGTCGAGCTGCGTCGCCAACATGCCGGCTCCTGTTTATAAGGAAGTGAGTGCCTTTAACTACATTGAATTTCCAAAGGCACCAAGAGGAATAGGCTGCGAGTATCTGCGTGAAAATTTGGTGATTCACTGATAACGCTGCACCTTTAGCTTTTGAATGAGACTCCCTAGTTCGAAGGTTGCCCATGGGCTAATTGGGCGTCTCTGTTTGTGTTCCTGGTCGCAGGTTGTCCTAAATCGCTTCCAGACACCCAGAGTGAGAAGGTAGAATGTTCTGTGCCAACCTACACTTTCCGGCTTTTTCTAAATCCACGCTTCCTTCTCATGTCTCGGGTTGCTTCTGGCCGATAAATTTATTCGTATTGGCTTCTATTTTTCACTTGCGATTGTCTTATTTTCTTGGAGCAGTGGGAATTGGATCATAACATGATAACTGATTCGGCAAGGCCTTCCTGTGAAAGTTTGCGAGATGCATCTTCCAGAAAACGACGGAGCCATCACCTTGGGCTGACGAAGAGGACGAAGAGTACCCGATAAATTTATTTGGCCAGGAAAGCAGTATTCAGCGGAGGGTGAAGGGCCTTTCCACTGGCTCATGAACTTGAAGATGGCGATGTGATGCGATGCGGCAATTTTTCAGTTAACTCAGCCAACCACTACGAAGGTAACTGAGTGATCTCGTGAACTTGCAGGTATCAGGGGAGGGTGGAGGGGCTTTCCGCTGTCTCATGAACTTGCAGATGGTGATGCGATGGCGATTTTTCAGTTAATTCAGCCGACCACTATGAAGGTAACTGAGTGATCTCATGAACTTGCAGGCATCAGCGGAGGGTGGAGGGGCTTTCCACTGTGAATTTGCAGATGGCGATGCGGCGATTTTTCAGTTAATTAGGCCGACCACTACAAAGGTAACTGAGTGATCTCTCATATTCATGCTGACCAAACAGAGGGAAGAACTGTCCCAACTTAATTGCCTTAACTTAGCATTAATAATATTCCCAGGAATCAGTGTTTCGAATTATGAGTTTCCCCTAACTTAGCAGTATAATCTTCCCAAGAATCAGTGTTAAATTTTTGTGATGTCTGCTTCTCTTCTAACTTTCTCCCTTTTCCACGAAATGAATATTGAATGATTAGAGGCACTACATCTGCTGTCTAGGAGTCAAATAGGAAGTTGTTCTCCCATTTGCTTTGCAGGTTTACATCATGAGGGTGAGTAGCTTCAAAGAGGTCGAGAAGTGAGGTTTTGGGAAATCAGAATTGAACCATTCGCATCATTTTAGGTGAGTTGTATAGATATCAGGATTTCGCAACAGATATCGGCCACGGACAGTTTCACCTTCTTTCGTCCTTGTGATGACAATCCATTCTCCACCCGTTTCCTTTGTACTTGGAGGACTCGACTTTAGTGAAGTCGGCGAGAGACTCGGCTACAACGAGTGCTTTCGAGATACTTCGAACGTCCTTTCGTCTTAGCTCGAGTTGGGCCCACAGCTTCAATCCGTCCATGAATGCCCCGAGAGCCTCCTCCTCCCTCGGTTCCCTCGGTTGGCAATTTGGAGCTTCAGTTAGTGCCTCATTGCTCAAGGCGATGAAGCTCGCTATGGCCTCTTGTTGAGCGAACTCGGTTGGCAATTTGGAGCTTGAGTTAGTGCCTCATTGCTCAAGGCGATGGAGCTCGCTATGGCCTCTTGTTGAGCGAACTAGGAGTACTGGTGCTTAACTATATTTACACAAAGATCTAGAATATTTTCATGGGTATTCAAAAGGGGCAGAGGTCCGTTTGGTTTAATTTTCCAAATACTACTCGAGGAAATGCAAAATACCTTTAGGTTAAAGCCCCTTGGGGAAATATGTAAATGTCATTTGATAAAAAATTCTTTGTAACATTACTTTGGCTTAAGTAGTGTTTAGTAAATTTGTTTTTCCAAGAGGGTTTTGGGAATTATTTTTTTTATTAAAAAAAAAACTACCCCATCCTTTGCCGAAGCCGGTGAAGGCCCACGGCGAGCTAGATCTGGTACCGGCGGCCGTCGCGACCCCCAGCGAACCAGAGCTGCCATTGGCGGCCATCGCTCGAGGTCGGGTGACTCTCGGTGAGGGTCGCGCAACACAGGCGGCCATTGTCTGGGTCGCGCAACTTAGGCGGCTGGTGCCTGGGTCGCTCGACTCAGGTGGCAAACGGCCTTGCGCGACCCAGATGGGTGGCGCCTAGGCAGTTGTGCGACCTCGCCAGCCTCTCGCCGGCCCGATTTGATGTCGCCCTCTCTTGTCGGTTGCCTCACAAAGAAGATGAACAGTAGTAACAAGAGGGATAAAATCGAAATAAGCTAAAATAAGTGAGGGTAGTTTGGGGACAAAAGCATTTGGCCAACAGACTTCCAAATGCTGAATCAAATGGGGCCACAGTCTACCTCAGTACGTCATAGCAGCTACTACCACCATTTAAGCATTGTGACTTCGAAGAATATTAGAGGACATCGGGAGAATGCAGACAAAGCCTACTTTGATATTTGCAACAACAAGTTCGCTTCCCTATTTCTAAATATCCAGTCTTTCGTGAAAGAACCAAATAAGTCGCCATCGTATATTACTTCATACAAGAAGTGCAGAGTAATGAAGAGATCGAGCTCAAGTATTGCAAAACCAATGATCAAGTTGCAAACATATTTACTAAAGCACTACCACAAGCCAAGTTCGAGATACTACGATTTTGAGTATCACAAAAATTGATCAAAGAAGAGTATTGAAAGGCTGATCACTTTTCTAGAAATGGCTACACTACTCTAAGATCATATCTACAAGTTTCTAGTAGGTAGTTGAAGTTTGGGGTCTCCACAAATTTAACGGTGGTAGTTAAAGAGTGTGGCCATGGATAAAAACAAGAAGACAATCTCATTTACTAATGATCAAGTTGCAAACATATTTACTAAAGCACTACCACAAGCCAAGTTCGAGATACTACGATTTTGAGTATCACAAAAATTGATCAAAGAAGAGTATTGAAAGGCTGATCACTTTTCTAGAAATGGCTACACTACTCTAAGATCATATCTACAAGTTTCTAGTAGGTAGTTGAAGTTTGGGGTCTCCACAAATTTAACGGTGGTAGTTAAAGAGTGTGGCCATGGATAAAAACAAGAAGACAATCTCATTTACTAATGATCAAGTTGCAAACATATTTACTAAAGCACTACCACAAGCCAAGTTCGAGATACTACGATTTTGAGTATCACAAAAATTGATCAAAGAAGAGTATTGAAAAGCTGATCACTTTTCTAGAAATGGCTACACTACTCTAAGATCATATCTACAAGTTTCTAGTAGGTAGTTGAAGTTTGGGGTCTCCACAAATTTAACGGTGGTAGTTAAAGAGTGTGGCCATGGATAAAAACAAGAAGACAATCTCTGACAAATACAAAGATATTCAGCATGTGCAAGTCAGTTAAGAATCCTAAAAATAGGCTAGTTTCTTGATCATGTACACACAACAGACCCACTAAAAGAAGAGCACATCTACTGTACTCTTTCTAATACACAAACTATCTGATAAAAATTTCCTTACCTAGCCTCACTGTTGCTCCTTTGATGAATACGTACTAGCACATTAACACCACCATATCTCTGAATTTGTTAGATATTTTCTTCTTGTTTTGATCTATCGTCACACTCTTTAACTACCACTATTAAACTTTTAGATACCACAAACTTTTCTAGCCTTTTCTAGAAAATTGATCCACTCTTCAACACTCCTCCTTGATCAATTTTTGTGATACGCCTAAGCATGCTTCGCACGGTCTCGAATTTGGTTTGTGGTAGTACTTTAGTAAATATGTCCATGACTTGATCCTCGTCTTGCAATACTCGAGCTCGATCTCTCTATTACTTTGCACTGCTTGTGTGAAGTGATATTTCATGGAGATATGTTTGGTTTTTTCCATGAAAATTAGGGTCTTTAGGAACACAACGGTGGACTACTTGTTGCAAGATTACTTTATTGCCACACATTAGAGAAAAACAATCACTGAAGTATTTCCGGTGACAAAATCCGGCAAAAAGTCTTACGTGGCTTTTTTTTTAACTAAATGTTAGTGTTAGTGGAATTTTTTTATAACAAAAAAGAAAATCCACATGAAAAAGAAGTCAACTTATTTTTTTATTATCCTCCATGAAAATTGTAAAACTGCGCAAGTGCTCTCCTTGTCACTTCCATGGACTCATGATCTCCATCTAGATGCCAAATCTAGCATAGCCACTCTTCTTCAACCTTTTTCAGATCCCCTTTTCACTGCCCTCTCGAACGGACTACAAAGACTCGATCAAACAAAAATGGGCGCTCTCCTAAAGCTGAAGCTAGCCGATGCAAAAGTGATACAGAGAGAAAGCGTAAATTTGAAACAACTCCAAAGAACTCGAAATTTTTATTCAATAATACTGTGATTTTGATTACAAGACGGATATCTTATATATAGAGATAAGACTCCTAATACTAATGAAAATCGAATAATTAAAGACAACATCTAATAAACTAATATAAGAAACTGTCTGACTGGTAATATAGGAAACTGCCTAAATGATAATATAGGAAATTGCCTGAATGGTTGTTTTCCCCAAAATCAGAAAATCTACCAAGATTTCCGGTGATTACGACGATCACATTATTCAAGATAATTACAGGCTAACTGTTCTACATCGAAAAGCTGCCAGGCCACTCGTATAGACACTCATGATTCATTTTTCAAGTTCCAAAAAAGCAAAGTAGGATCTAAAACTGTGATCTTGTGACAACCAAACACTGGAGCCCAACACGAAATCAAAATGACGATAAACCATTGTTCTTCAATCATTGTTCTTCAACCATTTCTTTTGGTTTAAGCATTTCTTCGAATAAATGGTGAGCAAGCATACCTCCACGGAATATTTTAGATTGAACATGATTTATGTACCATAAAGAAAACAAAGCGAAGAGTTAACAACCTAACCTGTGTGGTCTTTCCGCATCCAGTCTCACCAGATATAAGAACTACCTGCTTTGTATATATATAGAACAAGCAATAAGTCGAAGGATGAATTAAAGATTCTAGTCAAGCATCTGTCCAGAAAAGTCCTTGAATGACAGCATTGGAAATCAGCATACTAAAAACAAATGCATATGTTCTATAAGAATAACCTATAAGATATTAAGCATATGGTAAAAAATAACCTAATGACAATCTACAGATGACATGATGACAATTGGAAGCTTAGACCTCTCTTTAGTAATATGCACGTGCCAAACCAGAAAAGTTTTGAGATAACCAGCAGCAAGCTGGGGAGCAAAAATTGAACTCATTCAAATTTGTACCTCTCGAAGCTAGGGCAGAGCGGGGCGCGGTACAGCTTCGTCGGATGGTGGTGACAACTGCAAGGCATTGGCTAGGGCTAGGCGATGGCATCGGCGTCAAGAGGTGCAGAGTGAGTCAAGGCGGAGGCGAAGGGCGTCGGCCTCGGCTAGGCCTAGGGCGATGGCTAGGTTGTTGTGCTTCGTCATCAACGTTGGCGTCAGCTAGGGCTAGGGTCGTGGGCCTTCATCGTCAGCGTCAGAGGCAATGTCGAAGGCGTCGTGTTTGGGAGGAGAGAGGTTGGGAGCACGAGTGCGTAGAGGCGTCGGCATCGGCGTCAGAGGCAGTGTCAAAGGAGCTGGAGGGAACGCAAGTTCTGAGCAAATCTAGGAGGAGAGAGAGAGGTTGGGGGCGCGAGAGTGCCAAGACATGAGAGAGAGGCGTTTTATTTTGAAAATTGGAGGTGTCTAATCGGGTGAGGCCCCTCAACACGTGTCGCACAGAGAGGCACTCGTTTTTTGCCACGGTGGAATCCGAGGGGCACCCAATATTTTCTCCATCCACTCTACTCTTTGTAATACACAAACTATCTGATAAAAATTTCCTTACCTTGCCTCATTATTGCTCCTTTGATGAATACGTACTAGCACATTAACACCACCATATCTCTGAATTTGTTAGATATTTTCCTCTTGTTTTGATCTATCGTCACACTCTTTAACTACCCCTATTAAACTTATAGATACCACAAACTTCTGTAACAACAATCTTGGAGAAGTCTAACCTTTTCTATAGAATTGATCAACTCTTTAACACTCCTCCTTGATCAATTTTTGTGATACTCCTAAGCTTGCTTGGCACTGTCTCGAATTTGGCTTGTGGTAGTGCTTTAGTAAATATGTCCATGACTTGATTCTCGTTTTGCGGTACTTGAGCTCGATCTCTCTATTACTTTGCACTTCTTGTATGAAGTGATATTTGATGGCGATATGTTTGATTTCTTCCATGAAAATGAGGGTCTTTAGAAACATAAGGGTGGACTATCTGTTGCAACATTACTTTAGTGCTACATTGGAGAAAAACAATCACTTAAGTATTATTGGTGACAAAATCCGGCAAAAAGTATTACGTGGCTTTTTTTTTTAACTTTTTTAACTAAATGTTAGTGCCAGTGGAATTTTTTATAACAAAAAAGAAAATCCAAGTGAAAAAGAAGTCAACTTATCTTTTATTATCCTCCATGAAAATTGCAAAAATGCGCAAGTGCTCTCCTTGCCACTTCCATGGACTCATGATCTCCATCTAGATGCCAAATCTAGCATAGCCACTCTTCTTCTACCTTTTTCAGATCCCCTTTTCACTACCCTCTCGAACGCACTGCAAAGTCTCGATCAAACAAAAATGGGCGCTCTCCTAAAGCTGAAGCTAGCCGATGCCAAAGCTCCTAGGCCACGGTTCACGACTTTGGTTGGCCGACTCCTCTCTCTGAACCACGATGCCAACGACCATTAGCGCACGCATGCCATCCTGAGCTTCCAGAATAACGTCACCATTGTTACCGACGACCCCTGCTTGACCACCAGTGATCATTAGTGTCGGCTCCAGCGAGCTTGGTCGAGAGGCCCTGTTTTCCTTTTTGCGTTTCCGTTTTTAAGAGCTGTCTATAGGGCGGATATTATTCTTTGCAACCGCTGTGTCCCCCCTAGTTTTGGCTTCATATGCCCCCGAGAGTTAAAATCACAAAACAATCCAATTGTGGGTCCTAAGCGTAGCATTAGTCGGCCATGGACGAGCGACACTGACGACGCCGACCACGACTGACCGCATCCCACCATGGCTAAATCTGAATTCGGATGCGAATAAGTGGTTTTTAGTTCTTATCTAACATTCCATTAAAATAGAATATGAAAGCCAATCAATTTAAGATCCTCCTCTCTGTCTTTTCTCTGCTTCTTCGCCACCTCGATTGATGCTCTACTCCACTCACTCGACATCGACTCTTTGCATCTCCAGTCGATCAAAAGCAACTGTAATCACCTCATAAAATCTCAACACAGAGTCGGGCCTCAAGTTTCTCGATGACTTCCTCTCATAAAAACTTACATTTCCGGGTATCTCTCTCTCTTTCTCTGTGAGATCAATGGCTCAATTAAGTATTTCCTCTGCTTGTTGGGATGCTTATGAAGGTCTTGATGGCAGAGATCAGCTCATGAAGGACGACATAAAGGTGTAACGCTGCAGTTGTGGAGAAGCCTGGAGGACCATTGCCTAATTTGGGGTGAAAATAGCGGCCACCTTGTTCTTTTGGAGAGATTCCTCCTCTTTTATTTTTCCTTAGACTGCTTCCACAATTTTTAGATTGTGAGACCATATGTTTATTTTAGAGCGAAAGACATTTTTCAATTGATTCTTCATCTTATACCATCTGTCTTTTTCATGAGCATATAGAGAGCCAAATAATTCGACAAGTTCTTAACTATTGAGGTTCTTCCATAGAGATGACAATACGATTGTAATTTCTAGTAAGTGTCACCAATATTTTTTTAATACTGCCGTTTAGTCAATGATATCGTCTGTCTTGATTGGGATAATTGTCGAAAAAATCCTAAACCTATTGCACTTTTGCTAATTCAATCATAAACCTTTCGACTTTATCAATTGAGTCCTAAACTTAGCCGCCCTCCCCAACAACAATGAGGCTCGGCCTTGCCGTGGTTGGGGAGGTCGGCCCCGCCTAGCCATGATGAGGCTCAGCCTCGCCGAATTTGGCAAGGCTGACCTCGCCTAGCTATTGTGAGGCTCGCCCTCACTAGTGGCCGACGAGGGTGAGGCTCGCCTAAGGCTGGTGAGGTTGACCTTGCCGGTCCTCTCCTCTGGCCAATTGCCGATGCCCAACGATCGGCTAGAGGAGGAAGGAAAGGAGGAAAAAAAAAGAAAAAAGAATAGAAAAGAAAAATTAAAATATTATTAAAAATTATCCATGTTAGCGCCGTGTAATCCAGCGGGCGTCCACATCAGTGATTTCCAGTCAAAATAAGTCGGATGAACTCAATTGGTAAGAAGTGAAAAGGTTTAGAACTCAATTGGTAGGAAGTGAAAATATTTAGGATTCAATTGACAACATTGAAAGGTTTATGACTGAATTGGCAAAAGTACAATAGGTTTAGAACTTTTTGGACTATTTTCCCGCCCTGATTTGATTAACTAGTTTGTTAAATTTATCACAATATTGTTGGACGGTCTCATAATCTTTCATTTTTGCATTTTCGAATAGTGCGTGCCGTTGTTGTGATTTGGAACTCTTATTATAGTATATCTCATGCTTTTTTTGTGGTCTTTGCTCCAATGATTCGCGGAAATATCATTTCCGGGAGTGCTTGTTGGGTGACACGGAGTCCTTGCATCTTTTGTGGTTGCTCTGTCAGAACGCTTGCACTTTCTTTCGGAGCCGCATATCCTTGCTCTAGTAGTCATAGCTATTTCCATGAAAAGTAGGATGGGTAGTGAGTGTGAGGTAGAGTTGGCCATATCGCCATATCTTGTGTCGAATATTTAGATGGGTGATCTTAGTAGCGGGTGCACAAGACAAACCCCTAATACCAACCGAACGAGACTCTAATACCAACGTTAGGTTTTGGTGTTAATGTGCTAGTGTGTGTGTGTGTGTAGGCTTTTTGGCAAAGATCAATAATGGGAGAATATAAGTATATTTTCATTAGATAGTTTGCGTATTACAAAAGATTGACGAGATTTTTTTTTGAAGTTGGTATGTTATATATACCTGAACGAGCGTCGAGCATTTTCATAGGCTCATAAACCGACTTACACATGCTGAATATCTCTGCATTTGTCAAAGATTGAGCATTTTCATAGGCTCCTAAACCGACTTATACATGCTGAATATCTCTGCATTTGTCAAAGATTTTCTTCTTGTTTTTAACCCTGGCCACACTCTTTAATTATCACTATTAAACTTGTAGACATCGCAAACTTCAACTACAAACTAGAGACTTGTGGATATGAATCATAGAGAAGTCCAGTCTTTTTTCTAGAAATTTGATCAACCCTTCAACAATTACCTTCCTCACCATCGGCTTTGAAGTAGCAATCGTCAAGGAAGGTGCACACGGTGATACAAATAGCTCACGGAACCTTTTTATCGATCATAGTTCCTCCAAGTCTTCAGGGCTTAAAGAGTTGAATGTAATTGAGCGGGACTTGCTCTATTTAAATGCTCATGTCAGTTCTCTAATGAAAGATCCTGAATAGCGAAGGCATAGGATGGATCAAAATACCAATGTTGGGAAGAAACATTGCTGGATGACCTCGAAATTCTTCAAACATTTCTCTCCTTCATATAGCTTAACATTTCATGTATTTAGATTACCTCCTGCTGTTACAACAAACCTCTTTCAGGTCTTCCCTTGCTGTTGTCTTCACAGAGGGATCCAATATCGTATCTTTCTTGGCATATACTAGCGATAATAATTGATCAACCACCTTCTATCATGTTTATTCCTCTGTCCTAATGTGTTTACAACTCTCAGTCAAGCTAACATAGTCACCAGGCCATGACAATCTGGTATAATATAAGTGTTGGCAGGTTTTCCATCTGAGTCCTACTACAATATTATCCCACGTCTTGTAGAGGGTTATGATCAGGAGGTTTC
This sequence comes from Syzygium malaccense, assembly GCA_031216405.1. Lineage (NCBI taxonomy): Eukaryota > Viridiplantae > Streptophyta > Magnoliopsida > Myrtales > Myrtaceae > Syzygium > Syzygium malaccense. Next base: position 10,554,459 of record CM062258.1, on the reverse strand, counting down.
CATTTATTGGCCCTTTTCTAGGAAATCTTAATTGGGTCTGCTACATATGAAAACGGAGGATTTTTTCACGATGAAGATGGGTGGGCATCGATACTTGGGCAGACTCAGCTGATGAATGGAAAAGTCTAAAAAGAGAATTTTGAATGGGAAAAAGGTGAAAAGGAAAACCAAAGAGAAGAAGAAGTCAATAAAGAACCAGAGGACTTTGAAATGGCCTTACGGCATTACATCCTACTTGTTGTATATACTGATTCATTCAGCTCAAGAGCTATATATATGAAGAGTGTCTTTAGAGAAAGTAGGTCAATGATCATCTGCCTGCTCGTTGGACTTTTACGACTTACAACGTCGCAGAACAATCTTCCATGTTCAGTGTCCAAGGTTAATTGTTTCCAAATTCAGTGTCAGTGTCGAAGGTTTATTTGTCGGTCATAGTATCAGTGTCATCGACCCAAAAAAAAAAAAATAGTATCAGTGTCCAAGGTTAAAAGAGAGAGGTGTGCCTTTTCACTTGTAGTGGTCCTGTACCCGCGAATATAGAATTCCAGGAGAACGATGTAACTTTAGCAGAATTGCCTGCATAGGTAAGATTGCTAAAGTCTCCAATTCGATATGTGATGCAGAATGAAGCTTAGAAACCGGAACGTAAGGCACGATTTGTAGATGAAGGAAATCAAACGATGCAGAAGGCATGGGATTAGACGACAAAAGCACTTTGGAGTTGGAAATCCTGCATTGGCCCATTGAGTTGTCTCACTCGTTTGCCGATACTTGCGATTCTCTTCATTCTCCACCACTTGCAGTTTCCACCGTCAGGTTCATTCACGTAGCCAAGATTCTTAGATGCGCAAAGACCATTGCCCATTTTCAATGCCAGCCAAGTGAGAACACACACACACACACCCACGCACGTACACATCTCACAGCAAAAAGGTTTTTGTTTGATACCACGTTCAGCACTCGGCCCTTTTGTTTTCCTGCGACCGTGTTGCGTCTTTAGGCAAAGAACCAGATTTTGAGTGGCCAACGGCAAAAGCTAGGAAAAAGGGAAAGAAAAGTGACGATACCCACTGGACGACTCTGAAGTATTTTGTTTTGTGCACTGTTTGCTTGCGCCCTCTCTCTCTCTCTCACAGCTATTATCTTGTTCTGAAATTCATAGGAGGAAAAAAGAGGAGTTTTTTTGAGTGGTTTAGTGTCGAAGACGAGTCTGTCCACCAAAATAATGCCTGCATGATTGAGATGTTGACCTTAACCGAGCGAACAAAAGTTTCCCCCTACACTACAGCTTCGCCAAATGGACCCCCTTGTACACGTGTGTGTGGGCCCACGTCATCTTACCTAACAGCTAATTCACTGTCTTTTGTCCACCCGAAGAAGGAGTGCCCGCAACGAGTCCCATGCTTCCTAATCTCCCCCGTACTAAAGCACATCACACCGTTCATGCTCATTCCCCGTTCTGTTCCTGTGGCTGAGGTTCTCATTTTTTCCTACCTCCACTCTGTGTCCTTGCGCTTTCTGAATTTCTTCTTCTCTGAATTGACTGATGTGCATGTGCCATGAATCCTTTTAGTGTTGAAGTGTAAGCATTCGAATTTCAAAGGGCATTAAAGGTCCAAGAATCCTTTTCTTTGCAATTGTTGTCATGGTCGTTAGTGCGCATCGCATTCACCGTTTAAAATTCCTAATTAAAATATATGCTGGAGTTAGTGAGATTACCAGGACTTGGACCTCCTTAATGCCTTGACTTGAAAATCTTTCATCTGCGCTTTGAGTGCCTTTTCTACTCAGGAGTGACATCACGCTGCCATACTTGCCCACTCCATCCTCTGGTTCTCCTCTTCACATTGCCAGTCTTCTCGTCATCAATCGTTTTCTCTTTTCTTTTTACAGGAAGAAGGGAAGGCCTCTGAAGCACCTTCTGCAATGTGATTTCTGTGCAAATAGAGAACATAGTAACAGTAAATGTTCATGGGGGGTCTTTATACCTCTTGGCTTGTTATATAGTTAGAAGATTCCCCTAGAAACCAGTGCGGGCAATGGGCATGTATGAAGATGACCTCTCGGCCTTCTCGTTTGCAAGAACAACTCAGTTATAGAGACATGTACCCAAAAATGAGTCTCGCTTTGACAATCCCATCTGGCTTTTTTATGGCAAATTTGGATCTTCTGATCTCCATTTCCAAAATCAGTACTTAAATAGCTGTTGGATTTGACAAGGACCCACCAACCTTCTTTCGCACTTGCGTCTGAAAAATCAAAAGTTTAATCATCTCCTTTTTCGAAGACTCATTCATGGCCATATTACTCTTTCCGCAACGAGGATGGTGATGCAATTTACTAATGCTACTCCCCTATATATGTAAAGCTTTTTGTCCGAAACACATTCTATGCCTTTCTCTCTCTCTCTCTCTCTCTCTCTCTCTCTCTCTCTATTCACACTCTACAGCAGCTTAAAGAAATCTACGGACTGTCCTAAAGCTTGTTAATTTCCATTATATTCTCAGGTGAAATATTGAGTCCCAATCAAATTATGGACTCCTATCAGCACCAGAAGGGTGGAGGGAGAGAATCAGACAGAGGAAGAGAACCAAAGCAGCCACCACCACAACCACCACCTACAACTTCCATATCGCCACCATCAGCCACCTCCTCCCCTTCTCATGAATTCTCCTTCACAATCTCCCTGCACCCCTCCGCCACCCCCAACACCACCAGCGCACCAAGCAAAACCAAGAACCCAACTTCCCTGGCGATTGACCTATCTCCTGCTGATGACATCTTCTTCCATGGCCACTTGCTCCCTCTCCACCTCCTCTCCCATCTCCCTGTCTCTCCGCGCTCCTCCGCCAATTCCTTGGACAGCTTCACCCTCCCCATCAGGGACTTCCCAGATGATCAAGGTTCCATCAAGAGTCATGGCAATTATGATCGCGGCGACAGCGATGAGGATGATGGTGGTGGCTATGGCAAAGGCAAACACAAGCAGAGAATAAAAGGTGATGAAGAAAGTGAAGCTCCTGGGGGAAGAAGCAAGCTCAGATCCTTTTCCCTATTTGGTATACCCAGACGGAAAAAAGCAAGAGCCAGTGAAGTTAGAGATGGGGAAGATTACAAAGAGAAGCAGAAGAGTAAGAAACTGATCAGCTTTGACATGACCCAGATGTTGAAAAGGTATGCAAGAATGGTGAGGCCGCTTCTGCAGTTTAGAGGCAGGAAAGGAGAAGAAGGTGCCCAATTCAGAAGGCAGTCACACTCTTTCTCATGGAATGTCGATGGGAGGAGAAAGAATCGAGAACTGAGAGCTCCACAATTTTCAGCACCAGCATCAATGAGGACATCCCCAACCAACAGTGGCCTCCTAGCGCCAACCACAACCCTCCCTTCTTCTACCTCAGATCAAAGCACCATGGAAGAGTTGCAGGCTGCAATTCAAGCTGCAATTGCCCATTGCAAGAACTCCATTGCAACTGAAGAAAAACTCAAGGCTTGATGTGTGTTTTTATCAGTCGTTGCCTTAGGTTCCGTATGTTCTCTTTTTTTTTGATATTGTCATCAAATCATCATCTCCTTGTGTATAATTAATTGTAGATCACATCGATAAATGTAATGAGTTTCTTGAGAATCATAGATTTAGATGACAGGATTTAGTCACAGATTTGAGATTGGCAGAACCTTGTTTTGGGTGCTTTTGATTTCTTCTCCTTCAAATGATGTCCCAGGAAAATGCATTGGGTTCTGCTCTGCCACTATTCAGAGCAATTAAAATATTTTCTCACTCGGAAACTGCAACCACTTGAGCAATACAATAATTTGTTGGTATCTTGTAACAAGGGCCTCTTATGCGCATAATTGCAAAATTTGACTAATATGGGTCTTGAGTTTCTAGGCAAAAAGTTTCGTGGGCTTCAGTGTCCCATGGGAGATTTTATTTTTAAGTACTTTTTTCTTTACTTTTTGCTCCATGCAATATTGATCGGGCGAGGTTGCTCTCTGTCATATGAATGATTCCTAGAGCCAACGCAGTACACACCTTTTTGGCTATTTTCTCTTCCTATACAACCAAAAGATTTCTTCTTTTTTCTTTGTTATTATTCTCTTGCCCCCGAAGCTTGATTACTTCACTCTCTTTTCCCTTCATTCACTTTTCTTTCATTTATAAATGATTCGCTTCTGTAGAGGTTATTCGAGCTCGTTTCAATACCATAGATTCCCTAGTGTAAAGCATGTCGAAACAAATCTGTGAATTCATCTTATTTCCATATCTAACACATACCTAGCTTTTTCGAATATGGATGATGAGATCCATGATGTACCCTGTGCAGCTAAAGAATGTCCCAGAAAACGAAACTCGATCTTGTATCATATGAAATATCATATCAAACCCATAATATTCCCATTAGATTTATTCATGCGACTACATAATCAATCCATGCCTTGGCAGCATCAATATGACATCTTGTAAATCTCTTTCCTTCACCGTTTGGGTAATGTATCACGCCGTTCCGTGTGTAATGTCTCCAAATGAATTGTCTGTGACGATTTTTTGGTATGCTTTTGTTTTCCACCATATTTTGTATCAATGGTGACGTTCTTTTTTTAACAACGGCAACTCGGCTCATAATCTTGTATATGAGTAGTTTCTGCTAAAAATAAGGTCTCTCTCACCTCAGTTCGGAAACAAGAATTTTCATTCATTAGGTGATTGTCATGCCAAGGTAATGCAAACGAATCTCGTTTTCTATTTTATTGTATCCGCTTGTTGTTAAGATACACAACAACAGTTGTACCAACTACCTACCGGCAGCAGATTATGCAGTCCAGAAAATATAGATTTTTTCCGTGCACTCTGGAATCCGCTATAAAAGCTTTGGCGACTGGCATATACTCGAGAAGTCGATCTGCCCGCGATTTTGTAGTCAATCCACTTCAAACTTTCTAGAGAGTTTTCATGGACTATAATTATACTATACTCAAAATTGACTTGAGCATGCATTAGCAAAATGATCGAGCAAGTCACATGTGAGATATCGACTGCCACGATGGTATCTACTTATGCGAACCGATCTTGACAGCAATTGTCCTTCAAATGAACTAACAATACATTTGCGACAACAGCATCTTTATCGGCAATTTTCTGGAAAATAAAAAAGGCCCTCCTCCTTCTACGAGGTAAGTAAAAGGAATCGAATCAGTAACAAGCTGCTCGTAGTGAGAAAAAGAGAATGGTCAGATACCGTCAAAAGGGGATAGCTTCAATGGTCTCTCGATCAAATTGGGCGTGTGGGGCTCAATGAGTTTTGATGATTAAGCTCTGTGAAAAGGGAAGGCCAAGTACGACAATTATTTACGTGATGAGAACGAAGAAAGCAGAAGGTACTCGGTCCTTCATTAGCCCTTGGACACGCCAACTACACTCATGCATTAGTGGGTGCTATTGGGATTACCTTTAGTCTCATATAACAACAAAAGATCACAATGATGAGGCTGATGATGATAGCTTCTTATAATGATTCCCTAGCGATCGAGTCAGCAACTTTAATATGAGCAAGGACCGTGTGGATGCTTATTGTAACTACTAAGTCACCTTTTCTGACAAACCCCACATACCCACATGAAGCTGATTAAAAGTGCTTTAAATCCTTTTCAAAAGATCGCACCAAAAGCGAGGAGAATTGAAAAAGTGACCCCCCCAGAGAAAAGGGTGCGCCCAGCAAAAATTCTTTCCTTTCCTTTGAGATGCGAGAAGATAAAAGAGCTCGCATTGGACTGTGCATGCGTGGATCTGCACTCAGACTGAAGCATATGAGACATTGCTTGATGTGCAGATTCCTAGTTTTGCGTATTGAGAACTGCAAAAGGAGGCCATAACCTTTTGCCAACAATCGAGGATGGCCCGCCAAAAGAACTGTGCCTGTGGGGCTCTAGAAGGAAGCACTTCTCAATGATTAAAAATAAAAGAGCCTCTCCTAGCAACGACTGCTCAATGAATTTGAGGCCACAGTTGGTGGGAGGATTGGGGATTGCTAATGAAATCTAGATTCTGATTTTGTTTATTGCATTATGGTGAGGTCGACGACTTAGCATATTCTGTCCCCGTCAAAAATCACATTGGCTCGATTTGTTGATGGCGACTCCAATGCCTACCCGTGCCGTATACACGTAAGTCCCTCGAACTGATTAAATTCAGATCCGTGATCTATACATGTGACCCTATTCCAAAACAGTTTGTTTGGAGTAGATGGTAAAATTTCGAAGGTATCCTTCAATTCTTAAGATAGAAATTTCTTGATGCCGCAGCCATCTAAATTAATCTTCCCTCGATGGATCTTTACAAACTTTTCCCCAAGTTTGTTTTTACATTGACTTAGACACAGATCTTCCCCCTTCTCAAAATAAAATGACCTTCATATCCCAAACTTGGTTAACAATTTAATGTTAAGCCAGACGAGAGAAAGGGTTACTTAAAAAATTGAGATAAGTACACAAGAAATTCTAAAACTTATCACGAAAGTGTAATTGAGTTATAAAACTTTAAAAAATACAATCAAGTTCTAAAACTTATCAAATTGATACAATCAACTGCTTCCATTAACTTTAACCAACTTTGCCAACATAATATTCTAACGTGACTTTTTTTCTCTCCTACGTGGCTAAAACATGAAGAATAAGGCTAAAATGATGTCGTTTTAGTCCAAATTTGATTTTTAACCCAAATTTTATTTAAGCTAGATTTAAAATAAGATAAATTTTAAAGAAAGAAACAAAACAATCAAGTAAGGGCTTATAGGATCCTCGTTGCTGCCGCTCCACCGTCACCGGATAAGGCCAACCATCATGGGCGATGGCCAATGAGGGCAGCGAGACCCCGGCTAGTGGCTAGTGACCCTCATCAACTGCAGTCGGGAACGATCGGGTGAGGGTCGCTGGCCCTTGACCAGATCTGACCTAAGGCCGCTAGATCTCGGAGAAGTTGTTACACTTTCATGACAAGTTTTAGAACTTTCAATACACTTATCTCTATAAAATGCAAGTCCAGATTCTCTCATATGATTGTAAAGTGGAGCCCGTTGAAACTTGCTATTGTTTGTCCGCGGTGAGTTTCTGCTGCCTCTTCAATCATGAATAGCTTATCCCATCAAACATAATTTTCAGCAAGTTAACTAAAGATGTAAGGTACTCTCTGGGAAAAAGAAAAGACCAAAAAAGACAGAGAGAGATCATGTGGCAGACAAAGATGCAATCACCATTCAAGCAGATCTCAGGTTGATCAAGTGCTTTGCTTCCAAGAATCTGCCATGAGGGCTAGGCCCCGATCGTCAAGACGACGTTTCATCCGCATCCGAGGACGACGACATGGAACAGCTAGTAATAATTCAGAAAACACTCATTTCCTCTCTAGTGTATTCGTTCTTTTTTTCTCTCTTTCATACTACTTTTAGGAGGTAATGTTTGACATTTTGACATTGATTCTGTTTGAGTTTTGACTTTCCTCATTAAAATAGTCGGAATAACCATTTTATTTTATTCAATTTTCTTTCATTATTTCTTGTCAATCTCATATTTATCTCATTCTTTCTCTATTAACGAATTTCGATGTCCTTCATGCTAGAAGTAGATTACGGTTTATTAAATGTGAGAAATTCATTGTTTCCTTGCCTATAATCTCAATCATTGCAAATTACAATTTTGTTAATCTGTAGCTATGTGTTCTTATTGGGTTTTTTGACATGTGCACGAGTTTTTCATGGTAACTTTTTTTTGTAAAAGTTTGAGTTTGAATTGGCCGTTGGGTTTGCTTAATGATGACATAGATTATCCTTCTCTCTATATATATACCCTACAAGAGAAAAAAAAACGAATATAAACCGATGTCAAAGTTAATCCAAAATTTAGAATTTGAAAATACTTTTTTTTTGTTGTTTTGGGAATTAGAGTTTCTTGCAAAAAGAAAAAAAAAGAAAAAAAATTGGACAAACTAGTTACAAAACACCATTGATGCTTGGAATAGGCCTATCCCCATCTTGGGGAACAGGATTTATGACTGCGTTCTTTATTTTAATGTGCCAAAATCCCCACACCTCGCACCCCTAATTTCCGTGTATCATTGTCTTCCCTAAGGAGAGGGAATACTCTCTTGAAGTTTTGCATCCCTTGATATCGAGGTGCGGATAAGGACCAAGAAGAAGCCTTTTAAGGACTTGCTCAAATCCACTCTCTCTACATCCCTACAGGAGAAAAATAAACAAATATAAACCGATATCAAGGTTAATCCGACATTTAGAATTTGAAGATACTTTTTTTTTGGTTGTTTTGGGAATTAGAATCTCTTGCAAAAGGAAAAAGAAAAATTAGACAGACGAGTCATAAATCACCATTGATGCTTGGAATTAGCTCCAGAGGACCAACTGAATTTCAACCACCCAAATAGGCTCGTGATCAAGTTCTCCAAAAGATTCCAAGACCAAAGTTCAGCCCATCCCAAGACCAAAAAAAAGCCCAAGTAACTGCTGCTGATAGAAAGTCGGTTCCATCATCTTAATTAAGACAGAGACATATACAGGGAAATGCAGCAACAGTTGCATAATCACATTGGCTCCCTGCTCATTTCACATTTCCAGAAACATATGACTTTCTGAACAGGCCAAATACCAAAAAGCACATCAACTTCAAGAACTCGTGAATTCTTTGATAAGAGTGAAAAAATATCTATTTTAAGATTTACCATCCTAAAAAGATGATATGACACATGACGTGATTGATAGCGACGTTTCAGAATGATAAATTAGTAAAAAAAGCACTTTAGTGATCTTTCAAAACTATGTGGAGCAGATGAATCCAAATTAGGATGAATCCGAAATGATAACATTTTGCAGCAATGATGTCATCTAACTTGTATTGATGTGTTCGCAGTGTCTTTTGGCTCTTACTAATACGTCTTTTGTACGCATCGACCATGTTAGTATGTCATGTGCCAGTCAACTTGTATGGAAGAAAACTTAATAGTGGGTAATTTTGTTTTTCAAGTGAAAATTCTATAATGTTTTTTGATCGATTGAAAGTTAGAGTATGTACGTCCCCAAGGGAAAAGTTTGTGGACTTTTTGTGGGACTTGGCCCTTATGATCCGACCCACTCCTAAGTTTGGTGGCTCAATTGGCCAACAGACCATGAACCAAACGGTGCATATGCGTATGGGTTCGGAAAAGTGACTCGTCCCAATCGGTTCACTCGAACACGTCATCCACCGGTGACCAATTGACCGACTGTTTACGACATGCCTCACCGTTAATCTGTTGATGGGATCATGGTGGTTGGTCTGTTGTAGAAACGATTGGAAAGATCCATATGTGCTAAGGGAATTAAGCCGAGAGAATGTTCCATAAAAATGTGGACTGACCCTGATCTGATTTCACGCGGCAAATTTGATCCGTACCACATAGGAGAAGATGATCTCTCGAGCTGGTTCTGTTGTCTGCTTCTCATCTACCTCCAACCACTGGTCTAATACATGAATGTTGGACCGTTGGACAAGAGACGAACCTCTTGATTTGAATCCATCAATTATCTCCATCCAACCAGATATTCCCATCCGAGAAAGAAATTATCCCAACACAGTTCGAAAAACTAAAACTCAGATTGAAAAGAGAGAAAAGCAGAAAAGAAAGGTCAGAGACGGCATTGTATAGGTTCGCTGCATCTGTAGAAGAAAGTGATGGAAACAATGATGGGTCACTCTCAAACTTTCATTTCTCAATTCCAGCTGCCGTCGACGGTTCAATGCCTGCTCCTCTGTTCTTTTTTTTGGTCAGAAAACATTATATCATATACTCATTCAAGTAACAGGCTTTAGAACAGAGCAATTCCAAAAGACAAATAAGGGGATAAGCGACCCAATTAACCAGCAAACATTTATTACGGTGGGCTTTGGCAACCAATCCACAATTTGATTACTTGCTTTTCAGCAATGGGTCATCTTTAAATTGCTGAATAACTTTACACGAGCCTAGGCTTATGTGATAAATGCATAAGCTTCCCAACTCACTTGATCTGCTCCCTCGCTCATCATCTCTACTAGATCAGTTCGATCTATCTCTAACACAATATTCAGTTCACTTTTTGCTTCAAAATGTTTTAGGGTTTCAAGCACAGCAACGGCCTTCGCCCGAATTGCCAACGAGACTGTTACCGATCAAGCAAACCCATCTATCAAGATACCCCGACTGTCTCTGCATACACACGCAATGGCCCCTTCCCCTGTTTCGGCAACAAAAGACCCAGCTCCCCTGTTTGATTGGCGTTGCTTAATGCTTGCCCCTATGGTCGACTCATTGATCAACTTGGAAGCGTGTCGAGCTCGGGACAAAGACAAACCTCAACGCAATGATTGAACCCCCAAAGGCCATCTTGCACGGCACAACGTTAGACCATTTTCAATCCTCGCAGCACAGGGACTCTGGCATGCAACCTTCTCTCGGCAAATTCCAACTAAAAAATTTTAACTTTTAAAGATGCTTGACAAAAAGAGATTTAATAGTAGGCCTGGCAGCATTAAATGGTTAGAAAGGTAAAACCAAATGTCCATTTTTTTTCGCCCATTGATTGCCCACTTTATGAGGATCGGTTGCTCGAATTATGATGCTCTTGGTTATGTTTCGCCTTGACGTCAATCTGAAGCCGAGTTTGCAGTGGCATGCGAGAGAAACATGCGGTTTAACACAGAACATGAAAATGGACACGAATCTGAGGTGCTAAAACAATACGAGGCGCTCATTCTGACGTCAGGCTATGGGAAGCTCGTCATCTTCATCTGCATACGAAACACGATAGTAGGCGTGATCCCACGTAACGTGAAAGAAAGTAAGAGAATCGAGAGGATAGGAAAAAGAAAATGAAGGGTCTTTCTTGTCGCAGAGACATTAGCTAATCATGGCGTGAAGCAATGGACAGCTAACTTCATTCCAATCAGTCCACCGTAATTCGTCTCCCCATGAGCAGCTCAACCCACGTTTCTTATTCCATTCCTATCAATGAAAGTTTAAAAATGCGAACTCGTCGAGCTTGTCGCACCAGGTGCAATTGCAAATTAGCCGACCAACTCAATCATTGAACGTTTTCACGTTCAGGACAGAGTACTAACAGAAAAGAAAATGGAGAAACAGAGCGCCGTGACCCAAATGTGCATAAAAGAAAGAGCAGAGCACGTTCCGGTGTTCGAGAAAACAGAGCACGTTGACTCATGTTCGATGGGCATGAAGGAGAAACAGTTGTGAAAAGGGGGCCCAACAAGCTTCAATGGTCCCACCAAAATTGAAACCTCTCCGATCCAAATCAAGGACGAAGAGTCACACCCAGTCGACCGATTCTAGCATTTATTTTTGGGAAGAAATTTTCCTTTCTTCGTCGACATTTCCATAGACACACACACACCCACCCAAAAGCCCCCGTCTCCCTCCCTCTCTCTCCCATACGGAGATCGGCCTGTTTGATGATCATTCTTCCCTTTAATTAACGTTGGTTGGGCCTGTTTACAGGTCAGTCTCTTTCCTGCTCAAGGCACAATTATCGTATCAGAATCTGATTAATCTTTGAATAATGTATTCAAAACTATCTATATTCTGTGGGTGGTCTTCTTCAAAGCATCACTAATAAATGGATTGAAAGAAAAAGAAGAAAAGAGAAAATGGGATTACGTGAATGAGGTGTCTCTTGCCTGTTGGGATTCAATTATGATGACTCGGATCCGAATAAATTTAAAAGAATATTCTTTTGATTGCTTCCACAGAGCAGAGCTTTCTACTTGTTGGCGGTCCGTTTTTGTTAAGCTGTCTCGGCAAGCGAGAGAGTTCTTTTTGGGTTCCTTCACTCTCCGATTACTACTTTCTTGTTCTCTTTTCCTTAATTTGACTTGCCGGGCAGTTAAATTCGTTTGATCGTTGATTGTTGTCGGATCGACAAGCTATCGGGTTTGTGCTTTCAAAGGGTGGAGCTTTATGAGTTGCTATTAAATGGGTCGTCCCGTGGCGGTGTCAAATTGAGATTTCATCGGTCTGGTTTGTGATCGGTGGAGTTTTGATTTGGGTCTCTCTCGGGTTCTTGATTGAACCCAGCTGGAGTTTTGCTGTTTCAAGAGACTGAAATTCAAAAACAGAACAGTTTGCTGTTTTGAGAGAGAGAGAATGCCTGATGATTATGTGAGGCAATCATTTGGGTGCTTGAATTACGGTTGGAATTTGAATTCTATATCTGGTTGTGTTGAGGGATCATAACATTTCTGTAGAGATGTATGCAGTAGGTAGGCTAGGTAGTTACATCACACGGGGCGTCTCCACTGTTTCTGGTCCATTTCATCCCTTTGGTGGAGCTGTGGATATAATTGTGGTGGAGCAACCGGACGGCAGCTTCAAATCGTCGCCCTGGTATGTCCGCTTCGGGAAATTCCAAGGCGTGTTGAAGGCGAAGGAGAAGATCGTCAACATCAGCGTCAATGGAGTTGAGGCCGAGTTTCACATGTATTTGGACCGAAGAGGAGAGGCTTACTTCCTCCGAGAAGTCGAGGGAGAAGATGGGGATTCGGTGCCATTCCCGTCTTCTTCGTCTTCTGGCGACGATACAGATGGGCAGTCTCAGGCAAATAATAAGAGGCCGATGAAGTACAAAAGCTGCAATTTCAACGCGAGAGGACCAGATTCCACCGATTTGAGCGATCAAAAGATTGTTGCTAGGACCAATTCTCGAAGGTCACGCATTTTTGGGCTGGTTTTTGGGCGGAGGTCGATGAAGGCGGATAGTTATAAGGATGAAGATGGTGATCCCGGTGTGGAGAGGGTGGATTCGTTGGAGCGTGCGGAGATTGCCGCAGACCTCTTGGAGATGAAGTGGTCAACAAATCTTTCCACTAAGAACTATGGGAAGGATGCTGCTTCTCGGTTTCGTGCTAATGTTGTTCTGGATAATAAGCCCGACGAGGTTTTGCAGAGAGAGGACAAAAATGGCGGGGCAGAAAATCCTTTGAAGAGCGGTTTATCATGTGAAGGAACTGATTCTGGTCACCAGGATCAGTCAGTTGAATGGGTGGAGCATTGTGTTTCCAATGGTGGCGAAGAATTGCCACGTGTTAGCACTTCAGAACAGGTTTTTGAAATTTTGACAGTCAGGGACAGTGTTTTGGAAGAGAAGAGTGACTTAATAGTGGAAGAAACTAGACAGTATGTACATAGTGTGGATACTGCCGACAAGACTGTAAATGTAGAGGTTGTAATTGCCAAGATCGCTGGCCCTGTGTCAGAAACTTCCAGTTCGCTGGATCAGGAAGAACTCAAGAAATACGACGGATGGGATTCCACTGAAAAGAATGCTGATTTTCTGGAAAATGACATTGTTTACAAGAACAGGGATGCTGATATTGTTGAATCCTGTGCTTACTGGGTGACGTCAGAGACCTTTGATTCGGGATTGCATGCATCAACTGAGCATTCTCATGAGGAAATGTACCTTGCTAGTGGAGAAGCTGGTGAAGTTTCTAGCAAAACAATTGAAGCCAAAACTGTGATACCGCCTGAGGTAAACTCTCTTTTGAGGTCATTTATCATTGTATCGGTGCATGAAATCCTTATAATCCATCATACTTAGGATTGAGACACTTATTATTTGGTATTTTGGTATATAACTGCTGGTGATTTTATCAAGCATTCAGCTGGAGCTGCTCTAAGTGTTCTTCATTGTGTTCTTAAATGCTGTCTCGACTGAGTAATCATAGGTTTTTAGCAGGATATAATCACCGAGTTCCAAGCTGAAGATGTTGAACTGGACAAACAACGAAAGGATTCTCAACAGACATTTACATCTTCTTGGTTAATAGATGAATGTATTAAACTGCAAGATGAAGAGCCAATTTTAGCAGCAGCTTCTTTTGACAAGATAGCGGAAGCTGAACCCACATGTGGTGAAGATATCTGGAGCATGATTAGTGTCACTGAAAAAGATTACCTCTCTTATGATGATAAAAGCTATAGAGATAATATCGGTCGTGAGCTGAAAGTTAACTTGGAGACCAGTGGCAATGCTGAGAACTGCCATGGTGATTGCCTTGTGTCAAAAACTACAATTTCTCCAACATCTGAAAGTTCAGAGGAGGAACAATTTCCCTTCAGTGATCTTGATGGATTCAATGTCAATGAGGTCACATGTATGGATGCAGTTTCACCAGAGCCTATGAATGAAGAAAGTCATCCCTTGTTGAGTATGCAATGCAGTGGGGTGACTGATTCGAGTGATGGACATGAGAAGTCATGCGCATCTTCCGATTTTGAAGATCAAGAGAATTCATTAATTGACCCTGATAGTACAATTGAGAAGTCAAATATTGTGTCAAGCCCCATTAACATTTCTAGAAGCCATGGCATTGGTGGGGATGAAGGTATGCGGCTAGTGGAATCAATGCCAAACATGAGGTCTCATGTTGAAAATGTGGACTCATGTGTGCTCCACGTTCCCCTTGGTCACTCACTAGATTCAAATTACAAATCACTGGAATTTTCTATCCCCAAAAAGGAGGATGCAAGCTGTTCAAATTCTTATGCATGCAAAGAGGACCAATTAGCGCAAGACCAGCCTAATGCTGAAGACATCCAGGGTTTAGGGGGCACGGCGAATTTTCCTTTCGATCCTGCAGTAGGTGAGATATTTTGGATCATTAACTACCTACTCTCTTGATGCTGTCGAACTTAGTTTGTTTGTTTTTATCTCTCTTTACTGGAAATTGTCGGTGTTATTTCTCTCAAGATGGAGCACACGTTAGATGTTCAGTGTAGACAGAGTTTCCTTATCGACTAAATATTGCATTTGTTATTGTATCTTTACGATGCTTTTCTTCTTTTCTGTATGGAACTGACCTCTGAATGAAATGGGAGCTTTTGGGAAAAAAAAGCTTATCTGCTTCTTTCTTCACAATTGCTGAAGCAGATTACTGACTGAATTCGCACTTAATGCAGAAGTGTCCCTCTGCAGACACTTGTTGTATGTAGGTATGGGGGCCGATGCTGCGTCCCAAGCATTTGATGCTGAAAAATTGGACATCCATAGATATACTTCTCTAGGTCCTTCTGTTGTCAAGGATGATAGGCTTGTTGTTAGAATTGGCGGTTGCTACTTCCCTTGGGATGCAGCTTCTCCCATTCTTCTGAGGATGGCTTTATTTGGAACTGATCCGATATTCGAACCAAAGGGCATGATAGCCATTGATAAAGATGAGAGAACTCTTGATGGGGATGCATCAAAAGCCATAATTTCACCTGGTGGAAGCTGGAGAATTTGGCCCTTCTCCTTCAAAAGTTCCAAATCTCAAAAAGCTATGTATAGTGTTAGAAGCCTCAGTGCTGAAAGTGTTTCAGAGATAGCTAACAGCCTGAATGCAGACGAATTGCTGCCTAAACCAAAAGCGGCGAAAAAGATGGCGAGGGCAATGACTCCCACATCTGAGCAGCTTGCATCCTTAAATTTGAAAGAAGGAAGCAATTTGGTGACCTTCACATTTATCACTGCAATGCTGGGAAAGCAGCAGGTTTTTCACTACCCTTAACTTAAGAAGTCGCTTTTTTAAAGAACATTAATGTTTCTTTCCTTATTTATCTCAAACCAGAAAAGAAGTTCGTGCTGAGTTGGGATTTTTCATCATGATTCAGGTCGATGCACGAATATATTTGTGGAAATGGAACACTCATATCATCATCTCGGACGTTGATGGGACCATAACCAGGTGAGTCTATTTTTTGGAATGCACGTAAATAGCATACTGCGTTGTGATGTTTGTTTCATTTAGAATCTTTGTAAGTAAAATAATTTTGCAAGCAGCAAGTCTGGCAATGAGTGGCTGCAGACACCACTCCTTGAAATGGAACTTGCAGAGAAAAAGGACGGTTGTTGGCATCTGTGAGATGTAATAATAGAGTGAAACAGCACAGAGCAATGTGTTTTCATTTGCTTAGCCAAAATCAGGGTACCGTTTCCAATTTAAATGAGGAAATTTCTGGTATATTGTTTTATCAGGTAATGTCTTTTGTGTATTCCTGCGCTGTATCATCTCACAATTGTAAGCTTCCCCTTCTCTTTGATCTTCTATGCCTCATTTTTGTAAGAATGAGGGGACAAATAAGGATTAGGCATTAGATATTAAGGGACAAACAGCTTTACTTCCCTCTCGTTGCTGATTACTTTCTGTGTGTTCATCCCCCATATTTTAACCGTGATTTCTTTCAAAATTATGCTTAACAACTATACAAACTACCTATTTGAAAATTATGTTCTGTGTTGCAAGGGCCTTCCATGATCCCACCAGGTTATAGACACTAAATTGATAGCCTTTTTCTTAACCAAGTTACTTCAAACTTTTGCCATGAAAACCGTAAGTCCACTGGCTTGAACAATAATAATGATGAACAGGACAATGATTTGTGTTCTAAGATTTGATGTGCGAACTTCCCATTGCAGCTGCTTCTACCATGATTTTAAAATGCGATATGAATAGGAGAACACTTGGTGAGGGAAAACTGCTGGCATGAAATTAACCCAATCAACTTGAAACATGGCATGAATTTAACCTTTTTTCTCGTAAAATTCAATTTTTCCTCATATAAGTCATATTTAGACCATCTTGTCACTTCAAGACACTTATTTCTGATATCAGCAAGAAAGTGAAATGACAAGAATTGTCCATTCTAATTCCAGTACATGACTCTGTTTTTTTGTTTGCACTCAGGGTTTCTAGCATTATTGATATGTGTGACTCGGTTGTGCAGTTCATCTGTCCGAATTTCTCCATATTTTACTGGCTCATCCTCCGTAGATACTATTTCCATGCTTTAACTCCGTCACAGATTGGATTGCTTCCTCATAGATTTGATCCTTGTTAGTGTTTTGTTGTGAACAGATCGGATGTTTTGGGTCAGTTTATGCCTTTAGTTGGAGTTGATTGGTCACAAAGTGGGGTTGCACATCTGTTTTCAGCTATTAAGGTTTGTCCATCAAAATACTCTTGTGTAAATGAACGTTTGACTCCAACTGAATATTGTAGTTCGCTCGCCTCCTTAAGTTATAGGCTGGGGTTTTATCAGGTGTGTTTAACTGAAATGTCATCTCTTCGATATGGCACCTTCAGCAATAAATAAATTCATTCCGAATTAAGAATGTGATATATTTGGTTTTCCTTATCTTAATTTTTCTGGAGGTTCACTGTACCCCACAAATGCACCACGCTTGACTGTGACAGTTGAGGACGAGATCTTTGAAACTCACACATTAAGTTCTTGGTCATTGTTCCAGGAAAATGGGTATCAATTGCTTTTTCTTAGTGCACGTGCAATTTCTCAGGCTTATCACACTAGGCGATTTCTGTTCAACATCAAGCAGGTAATACCCAAAGATCTGAGCGTTTTTCTACTGATTTTGGAAATGTGAATAAACATGTGTTGTCATCATTATATGAGCATTTCAGCTATTGGGTTCTTTGTTCAGGATGGCAAGACTTTACCAGATGGACCTGTTGTCATTTCTCCTGATGGACTTTTCCCTTCTTTATTTCGAGAAGGTACAGTATGTATGGTTGGGTAAATTGAAAATAGATGATGTGGTAGGTTACTATCTTTACAAAAGGTGTTTAGAATCAAGATTGATGAGCTGATTTGTCTTGCATATAATAAGCGAGCTATCTTTTTTATAGATGTTCAACATATTGATATTTCCATCTATTATTTCTTTCTTTTGATTTTGTGTTTTGGAGTTGGGGGGGGGGGGGGAGAGGGTGGTGTTGGGGTGAGGATGCTGACTACCTGAAAGTTGGGATGGCAACACTAAAACTTTATCTGACAATATGCCATTAAGGCTATGTTTTGGAACGTAGAAAATGGGTAACGCAAAATTTGAGTGAAAAGTCTAGAAAAAGTTGAAAAAATTGCGAGAGTAGAAAAGAGGGACAATTTTAAAATTCTATAATTTTTTCTCCCATTTTTCTTTCCCCACTCTATCGAAACAAAGCCTAATAGCAGTTTATTTAGGACTGTTTGTCTACACTTCTTAATAAGCAAAAAATACTTGTTTTGCTTTCCTACCAAAATTTAAAACAATATTCGAATTTCAGAAACCTATGAAAATATCACATGTGACCCTACATATTGACATATGTGTATTGTGGAAGTTTAAGGAGTTTCAGATTTGAAAATGTCAAAATGCAGGAACTGTAAGATTTAGATCAAGTAAAAGGTAAAAAATAAAAGTCAATCCGGACAAGCCATCAGTCGTTGTAAAACTCCAGGTTTTAACTGAAAGAGGCATGTAATTTCAGAAATATTTCTACTTTCTTAACATTAATTTTTTAGATGTTGGAGTTTTGTACTTTTAGTCTCTAATTTCTGACGCATTAGGTAATTCATTCTGGTCAAATCTTAAATAATTTCGAGAAAATAGACGTTGAGTAGATTCTTGACACTCTTATCTTCTGCTGAAGTTCAGATAGTCTATATGGCTCGTTGAGTTTCTCCTGGACTAATTTGTGTTTTGTTTTTTCGTCAGTTATAAGACGGGCGCCTCATGAATTCAAGATTGGATGCTTGGAGGTTTGTCCAATGATCACATGCTTCTTTTGTTATAAGATTTAAAGAAGTGTGTCTTGATATGTGCATACCGTAAATTTCTCAAATTTATGATTTTTATTGCCATGAACCTGTCTTGGATTTGTGCTGATAGTTTAACTGATGTTGGTTTAAATACAACCATAGCTGATGCAAGTAGTATGGGGGTTGACCTGGGCTGATGGTTACGCTAATTATTTTGGTTGTCAATGAAGCTCGAAACAAAAAACTGGAAATTTAGATTGTAAGCTTTGTATAACATACGTACTTATTCAGATCTTATTGCGGTTCTCAATATGGATTTTCTAATGCCTACTGAATAGCTTGGATGTGGTAATAAAATTGGATTCTTGAGAACCATATACTTGAGTTTGGGAATTCTCAGTAGTATAATTGCCAAAAAATAGCTCCTCATAATATGAACAGAGATATGGGAGCAAAAAATTGATTTTTGGCTAAAATATCTGACAGCCTGTTTATGCAATCACTACCCACCATCTTTGCTCCTTATGATAAGAACTGGAAAAAACCCGCCAGAACCTGTGAAGTGACAGTTGACTAAAGAGAAATTAGCAAAAATTCATTTGTCTGATCAGATTTTTGCAATTCTTTGGAAACACTTCTTGTTCATTTTGATGTTGCTTCACTTGCAATTGAAGGATACTTGCGACTCTTAGCAATCTGGCTGGATAGGCTGTTCTTTTAGATGATTGGAAATGCTCTTTTCCTTAATTGTGCTTCTTCCTTTGATTTTCTATTCTCCAGGAGATTAGGGCATTGTTTCCTGCTGACCACAACCCATTCTATGCTGGTTTTGGAAACAGAAACACTGATGAAATCAGTTATCTGAAAGTCGGAATTCCAAAAGGAAAAGTTTTCACCATCAATCCTAAGGTATCTGAAATATCATGCTTTTTCAGTGACTACTTAAGAGAGTCTTTAAGAAAAAGAATCAATAGAAGGTGCGACTCATTGGTCATTTTCTTGTTCACAGGGTGAAGTTGCTGTCAACAAACATGTTGACACGAGATCTTATACGTCACTTCATGCTCTTGTGCATGGAATGTTTCCACCGATTGCGTCGGTTGAGCAGGTTTGCTCCTTAAATATTGGCAATTTAAATCTTCGTTGAATTATTGATTCATGAATTTCAAACTTAAATACAGCAGAACCAAGCATCACCACAATTGATTGGTGTGTATTTTGACATGTGCGAGTGTCTTTTTTGGAGCACAAGCATTAGCTAGCCTTCACAAATTACCTCTGAAAGGAAAAGATTTTTTATTGCATGCATTAAAGGATTTAGGTCTCTTTCGATTTATTCCAGAGTCGCCTTTTATTTGGAAAGTTTCATGGTTTGGCACTTGATACGCTATTTCTTGTCGGTTGTAGGAAGATTTTAATTCTTGGAATTTTTGGAAACTGCCGCCTGCTACTATCGATATATGAAAAGGTTCAGTGGAAAAGGTCACCTTGTACAGATGCAACTTGGGTTAGTCATGAATCTTCTTCAACAGCTGCGGTAAGCAAGAATTTTGATCTTGCCGTTAATTGCCACGGAACTTTGAGTCAGTCATTTGGTTCACTGCCTTGCTGTGGTCATGCCAAAGACAAATTCACACAATGAAGTCTGCCAATATATTCTGATCGGCATTTGTATGGTCAATATGTTATTTTCCTACTGATATTATGTAGTGAGGCAATATAGCCCTACAAAGTTTCTCTGTTTGGAGAAAGAATTAGCCTGCAAGACTGTTGCAGGGCCATTGTGAATTCCAATACATTAAGTCTTGACTATTGCATCTCGAACTTCTCTCTTGGACTCCTTTAAAGCTTGAGTTTTGTTTTGCTTTGTCAGATTTACAGTATAAATACTAGCTTCCTGTTTTCTCATTAAGCCATCCTAACAATTGCAGGTTGCGTTGAAGCTACAGATGATTCGCATTCTTTTGGTGCTGCAGTGACGGGAAAAATCATGGAGTAGCAGCAAAAATCGTGCCTCTTAGATTCGGCATACTAGTGTCGATTATCAATTATTTATACATTGAAAAGAGAACCAATATATCGTCTAATCCCATGAAGACTTCACTCTGTACAAGTCTTCTTTTTGCTGGAAGTTTAATGGGGAATAGGCTGCTGGGAAACCCCAGCTTGTAAAGTTCACTAGATCAAAGTTGATAATTATTCATTGATTCTCTCTCTCTCTCTCTCTCTCTCTCTCTCTCCACACGAACACGTACATAGGTTATTAGTACATGTATCTGCACTGTGTTCTCCCCCCGAGTAAAAGCAGTGATCGGCCAGAGAGTCTTTTTGCAGTTATGCTAAACCATACTAGATTGTTGTTCTCTGTAAGTGACTATTAAGAGTCCCTACTTGATGCCTTGCCAAAATGGTAGATCGGATCGGACTCAGACTGTCCGTTTGCTTCCCACCGTCCATGTTCAGGGAAACCTTACGCAGTTTCTTCTTTAATTTTTCATCCATTTTCGTGAGTTGCGCTTAACGTTTTTGAAAGTATGTGCAAACACGATCTCTCCTTGCTAAATGTTCGGCATGAAAACATTCCGTCGCCAGGTCCCAAAACGGGGATAAGCTGTGTTTAGTTTATGGGTTGGACGCCCTCTTTGCAGAATAATCTCGTGGCAGGGGACAACCAGTTTGATTCATTGACGATATCCTGTTGATAATTTCATTAATCCGTGCTTTTTATCTACAGTGATTCAGCTATAACAAAGTTCGGCATGTCGATTCATATCCACAATTTTGTCAGCCAAACTCAAGGCGTCACTGTTCAGAACTCGTTATGCAGTTTTTTTTTTTTGGTCGACGTTATGCAGGTTCAATGTTCTTTTTTTCTTTTCCACAAAGGAGCTAGGGAATTCAGAATCACACAGAAAACAGTTGAGCTTGAGGGACACCTCAGGGCAAGTGAAAGAAATCATACAGGTTTGCAGACAAAAAACAGTCAAAAAGGCTACAACAGTCACGCCCAGTTGCTTCTTGGCGAACTCGAGGAGGTTGTTGATCTCGTTGTCGTCGATGAAACCGTCTCTGTTGGCATCGACACAACTCACTGCCTTCTTGCTCTTCCACCTGGTGAACCACCCCCCGGTGATGCGGATGATGTCGTGGAGCTCCTCCTTGCTTATCCTGCCGTCTGCATCGGCATCAAACTTCTTCAACCAATGCTTGAACTCTTCCAGGGTCATGACGCGGGTGCCATTCGGTGAGATGCTGCGAGACTTGATCGCCATGACCAAGGGATATCGATCACAACTGCTCTGCTTATGCAGTGCACGGCCATGGAAGGGTGCTTCAATTTATATAGCAGTCTCGCCGCTCTTTGGTATCCTCGAGAGCATCTCTACCTTTTCTCAGGGTGATCATTTCCTTATTTCAGAATAAGAATCTGAAGGGCCTCTTTGTTTGGCATGAAACGAAAGTTAAAAGTACCTAAGAAAAAGAAATTTGTCCATTTTTCGGGTTTAAAATAATTATCACGAATTTTCAAAAATCGTGAAAAATATGTTAGTCTGAGTATAAATAACAATATATTGTGAAACTTCTAGCCGTCTCGGATCAAAAATAAAACTCAAAGTGCGTAAATGCATTTATGAACGAAGCGAAAAGTAAAAGTCAATCCAGATGCTAGGCGTGATCGGACCTCGGTTCAATTCGGTCCCACTCAGGAACTGGGAATCGTACTAGAAGAATCGATTCCCAGTTTCTGAAACCGGGGACCAAACCGGATCGGACTGGTTCCCGGCAGTCCAATGGGAGATGAAAATGAAATCAAAATGCAACCTCTTGCACATATTCATGTCCAGACATTGAGAATCCAGACTAATCTTTTCCAGCTATTAGTTCATGAATTTGACCACATCATGAATCCATTATGATAATAATTGGTCGGTGTTACACTCCCTTTGAGAATTTATAGATTATTCATTGTGGTTACTTTTATGAGCGACTTACCGAACACGGAGGATAAAGATAGACAACGAAGCAGCTTTGAGCGGGATACATGAGAAGGGAAGGGAAAGAAATTTGAGGGAGAAAAAAAATGAAAAAAATAAGAAAATCATCGGTCCGGTCCGGTCCGGACGGTTCTCAATTCAATCAGAATCCGTGTTGCTCACCCTACTGGACACATCTTTGAATTTCATGACATTATTATCATGACTCTATATAGTTTAAGAAAAATTAACGATGCAGTGGTGGCAACGGTGGTGGTCCAGAAACAGTCAATGTAATGGCAACCCCCAATTGATACTTCTTATGCTGATTGCATTTTTTGGCTCTTGGAGTCATGGTCAAAACACGTATTTTCGCCCTTCTTTTGAGGCAACGCATAGAAAGATCCTCCGAAGCTCTGTTTGGTGGGCTCTATCCATACACATTCAAGGTTTTCTTCGATACAATTGGAATCACATTCTCATATCCAGTGGAGATAATTGAGAGGTACCCTGATTTAGTTAGTGGGTCCTTATGCTCATATAACATGATTTCATTTACTTGTTGTTAGCTCTTCTCGACTATACTCAATGATTTTCTTCACAGGGATTCTTATGATTGAAGGGTGAATTAACATCTTCAATTTACTCTCTTTGGTGGGTCGTGCGTGATGCGCGGCCAACGCGGGTAGAGGAGAGGAGAGAAGGCCGTGGAAAAGTTGAGGTTTTCTTCTTCTTTTTTATCGAGTATCGTGGGGGCGAATGTCGCACATTTAAGGGACTAATAAGTGGGAAACAATACATGGAAATGACATGTGGGAACTGTATCCCTCATCCGCCTTTCGTACGAACAAAAGTTCTATTCTATACTAGGCATAGAGCGACCACGTGTAAGTGAGTTCTCAAAGGATTGAACACCAAGTGTTACTTTTGCCCTTTTTGGGGAAATCACAAGCTCCAAGCAGACAAAGAAAATTTTGTGTAGGACTGTCTCGCCACGTCATCCCTGAGGCAGCTTTCTCCTGTTCTGGATGACCGGATTCTCGATTGTCAATCGCCACTTCTCTATTTTAGCGGGGAAGTAGATGATGCTTGCATTACATGCGTTGAATCACGAGATAAATTATTCATAGATAATTGGTAAGGCTAATTCCATACTAAATCTTGAGATATTGGCAACGATAAATTGTTCTTGAATTCAAAACCCAATAGATGTATGATTATTTTTTATTTTGGTTTTTCATTTGCAAGGTTATCTTCTCATCGTCTTTTTGGCTGTTGCACCTAATTCGATTGTCTTTTTGGGATAAACTGTTCATATTTGATTTTGAAACAATGTTTTTTTTCTTTTGATGCCCACGAAGAATCTCTTATCTGGGATTATTCAATAAATCAGTCCGCTGCCTATCATTGAGAGATAGTTCAAGGGGTAGCGAGCGAGTCCTTTCGATATATCGAGTTAGCTTTGATTTCACGCGAAAATTTAAACCACGAACCCGTCAAATGTCGTAATCAATGCACATTAGGCCCATAATTTGCTTGGGACTACTTTGCTAACATTCTCACATGTGCATCAAGGCAAAATCTTTCTTGAACAAAAGTATCCCTGCATAAAGTTAGTTGCCATCGAATCTTTAGAAGAGAATGCATGAACCCAAAAGGCCACAGGCAGCATAAAGAAGTATCCCCACCTGACCTAAGGGACCCATGAAAAAAGAAGTTATGGTATCGAGACAAGCAGCACATTGAAATACCCACGTCAATTGATAATGAAATTTATGTACAATTTATACTCATGAGGTCTTGCTTCACTAGTTAGCTTTTTATCATGATATCCAGGTTCTACCCCATTTCCGTGCATGTTCACCCCGCTAGTTAGATTTCCAAGTGCCGCTCCTAGTCCAGCCTGCACGTGTATTAAAATATCTCAAATCACTTGACAACGGAATTTACGTGTTTTCTATGCGGTCTCCTTTTACTTATCAGTTTAAGCATGTGTGTTGTGATAATGTTTTGTGACACCATGACAATCGGCCTTAATCAATTGCGAAAGAGTCTTTGAAAAAGGAAATGATGATAGTATGCGACCCGATATGTTTTAGAAATTCCTGCTTTGCATGGCCGATCACGTTTTTGTTAATTACAAAAAGAGAACACCTACATTCTAGGATGTACTTTATTCCAACTTTGTCTTCACGAAAAGGGAACCCCATCAATGGTCGAAAGTGCTTCCGAAATGACTGAAGAAGCTCTTTCAATTTGCAAATGTTGGTGAAGCATCTTCCCTAAGTAGGACACAACATACTCTTTCTGCTTCCAATTTTTTATTAATCTGGAACAGCAGTTACCTCCTTTCTTCCATCGACTTGGGCCATCTTTTTATAGATTCAATCCTCATTCTCATATGATCGTGATTGTAAGTGTTACCTAGTTAAGCAATTTTACATTGGATCGTACTAATTGCAACTCAACAAGAGCTACAGCACAATTGATCAAACAAATCGATTTGTCGTATGCTCAGATCGCATCGGTACTATGTGAGGGGTCTGACGGCCAAACAATATTTTAGTACAATTTTCACACAACAGATTGAGTCCGTCTTGTCGATCTGATCAGAGACTGGCCATCTCCTCACTGTCTGATCCTAGGTGGTTAAAACCGAGTAGGTTTCGAATGTAAGACCTCACCTCGTTTTAGGCATAACGTTTCAGTCGTCCTACTAGTCTTATTCTTGTTTTTTTTCATCTCATGGACAGTCGAAACGGTAACATATGTACAATTGTTTATGCATGACAGTGCTGATTGATAAAGCCAGCCGAATGTTGTCTATTAGAGAATTTTCACTTCCAGAAGTTACGGTATGCGCATCGCCGATTGCATCATTCATACGATTGTTTATTATTAAATTGGATTTGGTCAATGTGGGTTGAAGTAACAATTGCAAGGAAACCAGCATTATCGGCCCAATGAAGGCGTCAGTATTAGGAATGTGTGAAGACAGCCTGGCTAGACGGGCCTCCATAGACCCATATGGGCATAGGATGCTTCCATCCTCCAATGACAGCTGCAATTCTTTGTCCGTTTTGCACTTTGGCAGGACAAAACAGGGATAATTACCAAATTAGTCCTCAATTTATAGTACGGGTGCCAATTTAATCATAAATTTTTCAATTTCATCGATTCAGTTCTAAATATTTGCATAAAATTCCAATGCAGTCCTTCTGGTCAATTGCTGCCAAAAATTGCTGATATGGCGTGCAGTCGTCGCTAATTGTCCTACGTGGCATACCAATGTAAAAAACTTGTAGATAGCCACATTAACTATTTCCGACCACCAATGGCCAAAATGACTATAGTGGAATTTATTACATTGACAAAATTGGAAAGTTTAAAACTCAGTTGTCATCCATACAATGAGTTTGAAATTGATTCGATAATTTTCCCGGACAGAACATCATAGGGTTGTGCAGCACATTACCTCAACCGAAGCTTTGAGATAGAGGATGGCGGTGGTGCAGCATGCAGCGAAGGTTGTGACAGAGTAGTGGCATATGTATACTATAATTTTTGCACTTAATCGAACCAATTGAAAGGTCTAAAACTTAATTAAACATTTTAGTGAAGATTGAAGACTTGATTGAGCCAATAAAAAGGTGTAGGTCTCGATTGCATTCCGGACATAAGATTTAGGACTTGCGGTGCAATTTTCCCGATCGAAGAGACCCATCGTGTTCAACGATTCATATGTCGTTTTCCCGATAACCCCCATCTTTCCATCCGAATACGCGGGTGAAGTTGTGCTTGCTCTTGCTCACACGCCTAACCGAGGTTGTGTCATGCAAGATTCATGCATGTAAGCAATTTACCTAATTGAGGGCTGCTTCTCGCTTGTCATGATTCTTGGAGCATCGCAAGGGGCGTTGCCTTTGCTTTGCGTTGAGATTGCACACGTCTCTTCAATGATCGATCACCTTTCTTTAGCAGGTCACAAGTTTCGGGAGATGTGTGTTTTTCTATGGAAAAAATGGAAATAGAGCATGTGATTCATTCATGCAGCATGTGTGTACTCATTGCCATACTCTTTCTTGTCCAAATGGAACCAAACTACGACGGATTAACTTTTGGGCTTAATAGAGGAACTAGATGAATATTAAGAGCATTTAATCCGTCATTTTAATTCATCACGAAATGTTGCATCAATCCCCTCTGTAAATGACAATTGACGTTTGTTGTGACTTTTTTAGAGTATTTATGACTTTTATGCTGCAAAGACAGATATCGTTTTTGATATCATATGATGGTACTTATAAAAATTCTAAATGACTTGAAAATGTTAAAATCATTTTATGTACTTCTATGCTGCGTTTGGAAAAGAACAAAAAAATGGAGAATGAAAATTAGAGTGAAAATTGCGAAGATTAATTTATGGTGGCGTTTTCTCTCCAAATTTCTTCCGTGTTGCTCCCAAACATAGCAAAGGTTTAAAGGAGTTATATTGTTAAATAAAATCAAACTTGAATACTACAAAAAAAAAATCAAAACTAACAGCAAAAGCATGCTAAATAGTGAAATGCATAGTATTCGCATAAGGAAACAAGTTCATGAATTAGGGAAAATTGTCCAAAAAGTCATAAACCTATTACGCCATTTCAGTCCTAAACCTTTCAATTTAGCCAATTTAATTCTATACATTTTGAAAATTTCCAATATAGTCCATCCAGCCAATTTTGATCGGAAATTGCTGATGTGGACGCCGGTTGTCCTGCGTGGCACCACCAGCGATGATGTGTACTATTTTTGTTACTTTTTTTTATTATTTTTATGAATTTTTTCATAATATTTTTGTTTCTTTCTTTTTTTTCCTTCTTCCTCTACAATCGTCCTCACCAATCAAGCAAGGCTTCTCAGCTAGCGTAGCGAGGTCACCTTGCTAGAGCTCAGCGAGGGTCAACCTCACCTAGAGCCGGCAAGAGAGAGAGAGAGAGAGAGAGAGAGAGAGTTGCAAGAAAAATGCTTTTGGTTGACCCGTCGTCGTCCTCATCTTTTCCTTCCTTGTACAGTTGATTGCCATCGTCTTCAACCTTGGAACCGCCCTCTCTTTCCTGATGCCTCCCCTTCTGGACTCGCTAGAGGTAAGCAATGTACTACTGCCTTGAAGTCCTCCAGTGATTTCAAACGACATTTTATCGAAGAATTCATCGATCCCTTTGTTGAGTAGAGAACTTTGTGTTGATTTCAGCTAGTGTTGCTAAAGGCCAGCAAGTCGACCCTCGCCAGCCTTGGGCGACCTCACCCCTGCAAGGCTCTGCGAGGCGAGCCTTACTCGGCTAGCGAGGTCAACCCTCGCCAGATTTGGCGAGGGCGAGCCTTGCCAGCCCTAGTAGTGGTCGGTCACCTGCCATCGATCATGGAGGAAGAAAGAAAAAAAAGAAAGAAAGAAAAGTAAAAGAAAAAAAATTTTAAAAAAATTATCCATATCAGTACCAGCAGTATTACATATGATGCTAGGCATCCATGTCAATGCTTCCCTATCAAAATTAGCCGGATGGACTCAATTGGCCACACATAAAAATGTTAAGAATTCAATTGACATAATTGAAAGGTTTAAGATTAAATTTACAAAAGTATAATAGGATTAAGACTTTTAAGACAATTTTCCTTCATGAGCTATCATATGGCTGAACATATCTCCTTGTAGAACTACGAACCCGACGTATTAGACTCAAACCCTACTCAAACCAGCACTCTTTGAACCCATCTTTCTCCCTATGGGTCATTATTATATCGCATAGCTCACGATTCTACTCACTTTAGAAATGTAATACGAAAGTACGAATCCTCGACATAAGGTCCGATTCCATGTCAAAAAGCACGATGAGATTCAATTTTGTCCGTTGTCCTCAAAGCGAAGCAAGCCCTAACCACTTCACAAGTTACCTCCCTTTTAGTCAATAAACTCGTTCTAATTACAAAGACTAATCATAGTAAAAATCCCCCATAAAATTGTTTTTCCTAATTTAGGTACAAATTTTCTCTCCCACCCAACAATCTTTCCAAACATCCAAGTCAAGCTACCAAAAGATATGAGCCGGACCTTTTCCGCGAACCCTAAAAGACATACACATTCATCGCATAAACGTGGAACCTCCTTTACATCATGATGGCCTACCTTTCCGGGCTCGAATGAAAAAGCAAGACAGATCAAACACAGCTCTCAGCCGATCACGATGATGACACGATCCAATCCAATCATCAAAAAGAGGAGATCGACATTTGGAGGTTCGATCCGTGCGTGAACGGTGACGATCGCCCTACCAAATCATTATGTGGGGTGCGTGAGTTGCGATGCCCGACCTACAGCCCCTTTTTTTTCTAAACTAAACTCTTGTTTAATGATTCGAAAAATCATAATTGCATGAGAAAAAGATGAGGGAGGGAAATGATTAGAAAATGGGCATCGGTTGAAGCCTTCGCAATTTCGTAACGGGTGAGAGCGACGTTTTCATCGCAATGTGTGAAGTTGACGGGGCAACCAGAGAGTTGTTGTAGCTTGCCCTTCCTTCTCAATAAGCTCCCCCTCTCAATATCGTTGGCCTGAATGATTTGTTTAAAGATTTCATGGTGTGTAGTACATACGTATTTATATATGTATGTACGTATCGATACCAATATTCTATCACCCCTCTCTCGTAAACCTTGGATCGATTCAATCCGACCCATCAATTTGTTTAATTTATCTGCATCTCTCTTTTTTTTCCACCAATTTCCAAAGTCTACCAAATCAAAATAAACATGCTCATCGGACATATTTTATTACCAATCGCTTGACGTGGGGATTAGTGTTCATAAGAAATTGTGTTGGCCAACCGACAGCCGATGAACCTTGGCATGACCCCTTGTTAAAAATTGGCAAGTTAAATTTGAAAGGGTCTCTTCAAGGCAAGAGGAAAGAGGCACCATCTTGGATAAGAATATTTTTGGAGCTTTTTTTTTAATTTCCTATTGCTCTTTTTTTATTCATTTCTTCGCTTGCGGTTGGTGGGAATTAGAGAATAGGTTTGTAATTGAAATGAATGTGTATAATATAGCCAAATGTAAATTCGACGTGATGATGCACGGGGGCAAGAGACCAAAAATCGTACCTCATGAAATCGAAATCATATCTGACCAAAAAAAAAAAAAGAAATCGAAATCATAAGATATATTTCTAATAAGTCATAATTATTTAGTGCCGCACCAACTGCTCATAGTAGGAAAGCAAAAGGGTCATTGGGTCCGACCCGTTTTTGTCCTGAAGTGAAGGAAAATCCAAACCCGAAGAGGCGGACACATGGAGCTCTCCAAATGGCCTTGTTCTTTCACTTTTGCTAAGTGGTTTTTACTTTGATCTCACTCCCTAATCCCTCCAACTACTACGCCCTATAAATGCTTAATATAAATCTAATCATATGATTAACCACCCCCAATCACATTTAAAATAAAGCCGCTTGCAGTTTGCATAGTTGATATATACACTAGCCCTCGGCAAGAACCGCAGCTTCCGGTCAGATTAAGAAGATGGGCGAAGGCAGTGGCTTTCAGAAGATCATGAAGGCCACGCCTTCGAAGGCTCTGGTCATCAGGATCAACCTGCTCTTTCTTGCATTCTTCCTGGTCGTGTATGCTGCGCTTCTCCTCCGTCCGTCGTCCGTGTTCGGCAACAATGTCGGGGCGCCGCTCGTCCGGTGCTCTGACATGCGCGAGTGCCATCACAAGGTAAGGTGAGCCACAGCCCGTGTACGGTTTCGTTTGAGTCGAGTCGAGATTGGTTAAGGAAAAAACAATGCGTTTGATTTGCTGAGTTTCGTTTTCCGTTGTTAGCACGAAGACGCGGTCAAGATGAAGGTGGTGTTGGAAGAGAAGGCGCTCGACCGCCGGTCAAGGCCAAGAGGTCACAAGATGGAGCCGCCAAGCTTCATGGAGGAGGTCATGGGGCGAGGGGGCAAGAACAAGATCGGGATGATCAACATGGACGACGATGACGTGAGCGAGTGGGGGCGGTTCGGGGACGCATTCCCGATCCGGTACGACCGGGTGTCGCCCCTGTTCGAGTGGAAGGACCTGTTCCCCGAGTGGATCGATGAGGAGGAGGAGAGCGACGTGCCCTCCTGCCCCGAGATACCGATGCCCGACTTCGCCCTCTACGAGGAGATGGACGTGGTGGTGGCGAAGCTGCCGTGCCGGAGCCCGGAGGAAGGGTGGAACCGGGACCTGGGGAGGCTGCAGGCACACCTGGTGGCAGTGGGGGCAGCGGCGAGGCGGGGGAGGAGGGGTTCGGAGAGGAAGGTGAGGGTGGTGCTGTGGAGCAGGTGCAGGCCGATGCTGGAGCTGTTCAGGTGCAAAGACTTGGTGAGGAAGGAAGGTGATTGGTGGTTGTATGAGCCGGACCTGGGTCGGTTGGATCAGAAGGTGGCGCTGCCGGTTGGGTCTTGCCGGTTGGCTCTCCCGCTGTGGGGTCAAGGTAAATGTCCTCCCAACATTTGAGAAGTTTTCCTTAAACTTAATTTTTTTTTTCTGGAATGTCATGATTAGTCCTAGCTAACAATTTCCCAAATAAAATTGGTGTCCCCGTTGACCAAATTGGATGAATTGCGTTGGAAGTTTTCCTCTGGGGATGAATCATGATGGAACTTTGAGGTGGGCATTGAGATTTTTCAATTTTTAGTGGGGAAAAGATTCGGAGAGCGGTGTTAGCGAATATGTAAACGCATTACTTACGTGTTAGAAATTGACATTTGAACAACTACGTATGATAATTTCTACGGAATCTTTAAAAATGTTGAATAATGGAAAGAAGTAATTGGTCAAAGATACCCGAAACGAGAAGAGAAAAATTCAAAGGTTGCATGGGATAGAAAAAAGAAGAGGTGAAGCGCGCCAGGTAGGGGTCGAACCTACGACTTTCTGCTTAGGAAACAGACGCTCTATCCACTGAGCTACAGGCGCTCTCAGTTACTGCTTCCCCATTCTAATTATATTTCTTGGTTGTACAATTCTAGTGGTAAGATTTCTTAATTACAGTCATTACATTGCATTATGACATTGAGTCCAAGCAAATCCAGCTCAAAAATAGCAATCTGCGTCGTCTCCTCCTTTGCATTAATGTTGACATTTAGCGAGATTCGCCATCTTTTAATACTAAGCGATCCATACCTAAAAGGTTTTAGACAATGTAATAGTTAATCGATGCAATAATGGGTCGTGAAATTTTTAATCCGCAGGCATCAACGAGGTGTACGACCTCTCCAACATCCTCACCACCACCGCCACCGTGCGGCGGGAGGCCTACGCCACCGTCCTCCACTCCTCCGAGGCCTACGTGTGCGGCGCCATCGCCCTCGCCCAGAGCCTCCTCCGGACCGGCACCAAGCGCGACCTCGTCCTCCTCCTCGACGCCTCCATCTCCGAGGTGAAGCGCGCGGCCCTCGCTGCCGCCGGCTGGCAGATCCGCCTCATCCGCCGCATCCGCAACCCCCGGGCCGAGAAGAAATCCTACAACGAGTACAACTACAGCAAGTTCCGGCTGTGGCAGCTCACCGACTACGACAAGGTCATCTTCATCGACTCCGACATCGTGGTCCTCCGCAACCTCGACCTGCTCTTCCACTTCCCCCAGATGTCCGCCACGGGCAACGACAACTCCATCTTCAACTCCGGCATCATGGTCCTCGAGCCCTCCAGCTGCACCTTCAAGATCCTCATGAACAACCGCAAGGACATCGTCTCCTACAACGGCGGCGACCAGGGCTTCCTCAACGAGGTCTTCGTCTGGTGGCACCGCCTCCCCCGGCGGGTCAACTTCCTCAAGAACTTCTGGTCCAACACCACGGCGGAGCGGAGCATGAAGGAGCAGCTCTTCGGGTCGGACCCTCCGAAGCTGTACTCGATCCACTACCTGGGGTGGAAGCCGTGGCTGTGCTACCGGGACTACGACTGCAACTGGGACGTGGTGGAGCAGAGAGTGTACGCCAGCGACGTCGCCCACCGCCGGTGGTGGCGGTTCCATGACGAGGCCATGGACAAGGGCCTGAGGAAGTTCTGCGCCCTGACCGAGCGGAGGAGGACGGAGCTCAACTGGGAGCGGCGGAGGGCGCGGCGGATGGGGCTGCCGGACGGCCACTGGAGGATCAATATTACGGATCCGAGGCGGCTTCGCTCGAATTTGATGGCGTAGATTAACTATGTGATTAATTCTTTTTTCATTTCTTTTCCTGCCCATGTTTCGGAGTTTAAATAATTTTTTTCCTCTTCCCTTTTTTGGTGTTTTTTTTTCTCTTTTAATATACGAGAGTAAATGGGGGTTTCTCATCTCGCATGTGAATAATAGAGGAATAGTAGTATGATGAATGTGAGAGGACAATTCTAGCCACTTCGCCTAACTCATAAAGGCCATTTTAAACCGCTGAGGATGATTTCTTCTACTATCAATAAAGGCGGAATTTGAATATATTATTGGCGATCTTTGCGTGAATCAAAACATGGAATAAGATACCATCGCATAAAAGAATCGTATGCTCCTTTCTCGAGATTGAATGTCTAAATCAATATGGGTGACCGATTCCAAACTTGAAACCTATCGTGTCAAGATCGATTCCTAGTTTTTGGAACTAGGAACACGCCTTATTGACCCTAGAATCGGTCAAGACATTTTTTTTTCTTTTGGTTTCATTTTATTATATATAAAATATACGTGTGCCAAACTTGAACACAATTCTTTCTGCTTGAGGATAATGTAGTGAACTATTTCGCCGAAATGTGTCCCAATCGACAAAATATCTTTCACCGAAATTGATTCTTCGGTTTTATAAAGAGGAGACAGATTCTTTGGCGATTTTAGACAGGAGTCCCAATGAAACACAAGGAACAGATACAAAACATTTTGCCGGAATTTAATCGACGACAAAGTACAATAATAAAGATGCAACGTCAGAATTTAATCGACGACGATGATTTGAAAACTACAATTAAGATACACGGCAGTATTTAATCAACAACGAAGTATTTGAAACTATGACTAAAGTACGGGGAATTTAGATTGCGGAAAATATAAATTGCAAAAAAGTAAAGATAAATATATATTTGCGAGAACGTTGGGTTCCTTGATTGATTAAAAAGAACAAATAACTCCCTTTCGGTGGTTACTGGAAGTTACTTCGCGAATGGATATAACATAACCAATCGACGGTTTTCTTCGTGTCGATTGCTCATCATCGATACCAATGACTTTGTCAAGAAAATTCAAAACTCTCGCCGATAACTTCATATTGTATCGTCAATAACTTCACTAACGAGTTGTCGATTCCCTTTAAGTTATCGGTAATTCTTTTCGTAAATGACCAAACTCTAGTGTCATCGATTAAGTCTATCACATGTCGATAATAACAAAAAATTGGTCATTTTTTTGGTGTAAACTTATGCCCCTTTAAAAGAAGTATCATTCGATTATTTTAAATTAGATAATCAAGAGTCATCAAGTGCTCCCTTGTCATATGCAAATTCAAATTTTCTTTGCTGAATGTTATCTTGGTTAGATTCATCATCTAACACGTTTTTTTTCACGAAAGCCAAGTTTTGCATAAAATCTTTATGTGGCCCTTTATTTCTATCTCTAAGTAGTTGCTCATACTTAGATACTTGTGTTGCCAATTGAAATAAATCGGCAAAGTTTTGGCCTTTGAATTTTTCTCTTAGATTAAGTTTCAATCTATTGTAAGCCAAACTCGCAAATTCTTTCTTAGAGAGTGAAGTAAGGCATTTATTTTTTAGTCTCATCGAGCAACGAACTAATAGGCCAACTCGTTGTTGTATTGATAGTGTGTGGCTAAATAAAAAATCGATACATCCAGCATCGTTCTATAAAATTGAGAATGGAATTGTTTTTCCATCTCTGCCCAATTACACTTTGTATTAGGTGGTAAATCAGCATACCAGGTAAAAGCATTTTTTTAAACAAAGACAGAGAAAATAACATAAGTCTTAAAACTCATTTGTCCCTGCTTCTCCGCATTCGGCTATAAATCGACAAATGTGTTCACTAGTCGATTGTTCATCTTCGCTAGTAAAAATGACAAATTCAGGGAGTTCAAAGCCTGTTGGCAAAGGCTAATTATCAACTCATTTAGGATGTGATTTCATGCAAATAGATATGATAACACCTCTATTTAATCCCAATTGATTGTCGAACTTCTTCGACAAATTTTACTAGGTTCAATTGTGGATATGGTTGACCATTTGCCTCCTAGGCGGTATAAATGATTGAGGTATACTCTCGTCGACTAAGTCTGTCACTTGACAATAATAATCAAGAGTCTATTATTTTTTTTGTGTAAACACGAACATATTCAATTTCAATAAATATTTTCTGTTTTAAAAAAAAGAGCAAAAGAACTTACTTACTGTTAGGGATAAACAGATTCAAAGCCGGTTCGGTCTGGCCTTGGAGGTTCCAGGTTCCAAGTTGTCAGGCGACCGGTTCTGGGTATAGAAACAGGCCGGTTCTCAGCTTTTGAAATCGGTTCGCGGGTCGTAGCGGCCAGGCTGCTCACTCCTATAAATTAGACGTAGACAGTAATTTTGTTTGCAATAATATATACAGCGCTTCATTTTACTTTTGAGCAGCCTACTGTTATTGGTTTCGGCCTCTAAATTTGAAGGAGGAAGCAAAGAGAGAGAGAGAGAGAGAACAGCAGAAACGACGATGGCCAAGTGTCAATGTTAGGATAGAATGAAGTGGCTGGTTAGCGGAGTAGTTAAAAACGCGTTCACTCATCGTCCAACCAGTGCTGCTCGAATCCGACATCTTTCTCGGCAAAACTCGAGCACAAAACTCTCGAATCGGTTCAACAAGAACGTCTGACTAGATTGACAGGGGAACAACAGCGACGTATAAACAAGTCCTCACACTTCTTGGGGAAGCAAAAGCTGGATTGATCTGCACAGATCATATTATATCAGACGTCGTTCTGCACGAAGTAAGGTACGAGGCCGACTTGGTCGATCTTTCCATTGACTTCGTATTTTTGCCGGGCCGTCGTCGATCTGCTTGTGGGTCCTTATCGTCCCCGGAGAGACCAACAGCGACGGGTCGGACTAAAAATGATTGGGTGCAAGGCAACAATCGGGGGATGGTTGCGAGACAGATTAATCTTTTGGGATGTTGAAAGGATTAGTTCAACGAATCCCTGATTTTTTAGGTGCAACCACCATGGAATTCCGAGGTCGCCCGTTCCTGTGCTTTTGAAGTTTCGTGTAGTTTGGCGTATCAAATAACTGCTGTGGACAGACCTTTTTGAGGAAGTCGATTCATATTTTTCTGATGAAAAAGATTATAAAAAAAAAAGACATGTTTACTCTGGTTTTTTTTTCCCTTATTTGGGTCTTCCATTAGTGCCGTGAAATCCATTTAATCAGAAAAAAAAACTCACCATTTAAGGGTGTGATTACAATAATCTTGATCCTGGACATTTTTATTTGTACTACAAGTTCTGGATACTACCATGGTCTTGTTTCCAACATTGAACGTAAATGGAAACGCATGGCTTTTCGACAGGGCTTAATTTGGGTAATTATCTTAATCATCCGGCGACATTTTGATCTTTGCGATTTTCTTTGCGAGTGCAGTGCAAAAGATTGGATCGAAGTAGGGGTGAACAGTTCCCGGACGGTCTGATTCCCATCCTGAAATCGACAACCGGACTAGGAGGACCGGTTCCCTGTTTCTAGAAACGTGAACTGGACCACTTGATATGGGATCGGACTGTCCAATTCCCAAGCGATCCCATGGAATCAGTGGATTCACAAGAATTCATGTTCTTCAAATGGAGGATGAGCTAAAAGCCCAGCTACACAGAACAATTTAATCAGAAAATGGGATTATCGAGCACGATAAAAACGGGGAATCTAATTCAAAGAAGCAAGTGGAGCTCGTGACCCAAATTCAAAGAACACCTCATGAAACGGCCATTTCCGAGCAAAAGCGCACGGGTTCATGGAATTAGCACAACGACAGACGAGGACAACGAAGGCATGCACAACGCAGCTAAAATCCAACAAGTCTCGTGAAAATAATCGACGAGACACAGCAAATGCAATGCGAAAAATTGCAGGAAACAAAGTATTGGATATTACCTTGATTAGATGCCAAAAACAAAGCAAAAGAGGGAGCCGAGACCCGAGATGAGACAGCGAGAGGGAGGCGTCAAGCTCAAGCGAAAGGGACGCGACTTAGGTGAGAGAAGTTGGTGCCGTCTGAGACTCAAGCGAGAGGGACATGACTCAAACAAGAGATAGAAAGAGCGAGGCGTGAGAGGCGAGAGGGAAAGAGGCGTGAACATGAGAGCCGAGAGGCTCTCAAGAGGCATGAGAGTCGATTAAGGTTTACACACGCGACATGCTATCACTGTGGTTCTTTAAGAAATTTAAAAAAATATATAAATAAAATAAATAAATCGATCCCGTTCGGAAGGTTCAATGCCCTCCTGAAACCGGGGATCGGATAAAAAATCAAGGGTTCCAATTTGATGGAACCCATAATCGGACCAGAGCTCCTAAAAATCGCCTAGAACCGACCGGTTCAGTTTGATCCGAGCGATTCCCGGTTTGGGTGGTTTTATATACTCACCTCTGGATCGATGTATATTTTTGCATTTGGGTCACGAAAGAATGAAATCTCCATCTCCGCACGCGGTCACTCGCGATGCTCCATAAGAGTCGATCCATTTCCGCGTTCCATCGTTGGACAAATCTGAGGTTCCACATCAGGGTTCCGGGCCGACACGTTCAGCGACGGCTCAACGGGCTGGGCATTCGCATGGCCTGGATCATTTCGCCATCAGTGCCACGACTGCCCAAACCAAAAGACCTTGTCGAAGATTCATGGCGCTTTTTCTTTTACATATAATTTGACTTCGCAACACTAAAATAGCTTGGTTTCATCATCATCGTCATTATTATTTTCATAACGAGAAAGCCCCACATTGATTTTGTATTCCGGATACCCCGAAATAAACACAAAATGAACATGGAACCAATAAGATTCGCGCCTAAGCTCAGACGGTCAGTCTAGATAAAAAAAAATATTTGTACTTCGTGATCTGCTCGGATAATGCCCTTCTTAGCCAGTAAGCTAACTCTTTTATCCCATTATGACTTAATGAGTAATGATTGAAGAAACGCATCCGCATGGATAACTTTTTTTGCCTTTGGTCAAACTAATGATAACATATGGTTTGCCGATCTGGTGAGCATGTTCTCCATGCCAAGATTCGAGTGCCCAAAAAGAAAAACTAAGTTAGATTACATGCTTAGAGCTGAAGCAAGTTAGTGAAGAACACTCCTTGATTTTGCGATTTATGTGCGCATCCACCTCGTTTTGGAAGAAAAATCAGCCACCGTTTTTGTCCCATTAAGACCATTTCATGCTTTTCGATTCTACGTTTCGTTCCATGAGTCTTGGATGTTGATACACCATAAGCAGGCCCTTCTTTATTTTTCCGGAAATTTTTTTTCATTATCGACAAATGTTTAAATATTTTCGTAGGCTATGAAATTATTTTCCATTCATTTATTTTTGTAAGCAATCATTTTCAAGATAATATTTTTCAAATCATTCGTGCTTTCCTTTTTGAATGGTAATTTATGGATCTGTTTTCATATGTCTAGATTGGATCGGCTTTCATGCATCTAGACTGGCTCACCTCCTCCGGGAGATTATAAAGGCGGATTCCCCTATATCGACCTTGGTCCAGTACATTCAGATTTTACTCTCCGAGTGCTCTCAATACTACTTAGTTAATATAAATAATTCGGTCTTTTAAACATTTGCCTTCTTCGTCCAAATGGAAAAATCGAGTGACTAGCGAGGGTGCACATATTGTCCATCCTACATCTTGGGATCGAGTAGGATCAAATTTGATCGATGAATCTCGAAAATCAAATTATTAAAACAGGTAGATGATGTAAATTATGTTAAATGCTTGTATTTTGGATGATTCTATCCGGTGCATTGAAAAAGGAAAGAAAATTTCAAAAAAGAAAAACAAACTCGAGGGGGAATTTTCCTAGTAAAATAGTCTTTTGTTATTTATAATTTTTAATTGGGGTTAGTCCCTGCAAAATGGCAATTAATCCCGTAGGTTAGGGCACGATTATAGTTAAGCTTTCGCTACGAAAAGTCAATCTCAGGTCCTCCATCCAACAACGGTCCTGTCGCGCGGCCGCCCAAGCTGGTCGGCGGTCTTACGCAACCCGTGGTCCCCGCCACGGCCAACGCGACCCACGTCATTCGCTTTTTGCCTTTTGTTTTTCCAAAAATCTTTTTATGTCTTACTAACTTTACTCCTCTTTCTTTTTCTTTCGTTTTTTTGGCTAAAGCGTAGCTGCTCGCACGCTTGCTGCTAGTATGTGGGATGAGTTTTGTGGCCCCTCGTGACAACGGGTGCCCTTCGCAAATTTTCGTCGCTAAATCAAAAGGTGGAAAAATCTAATTGGTTAAGCTAACATCTATAGAACGGCTAAGAATTCATTGCATTTCGATACGACAGCAAAAGATTATGAGGACACCAGCAAGGGTGTGCCAAGAAATCGAGAACCTCCTAGACTGTCCGGAATCGGATCAAACCGGTAATTTCCATGGGGATCAATCTGGTTTCTGGTTCTCGGTTCCTGTTTCAATTTATTAGAATCAGTGAGTGGCGGTCCATTTTCCGATTCTAGGCATAAAACTGTCCATCCGAACCATGCTTATATATATATATATTGCATTGGTGAATAGATGTTTTAAGTGACAGAACATAATGAGAAGGTGCAATGAGACCAATTCTTCCTTCCATTTTCCTACGTGAAGCGACGAGAGGAAGAAGAATTGCCAAACTGAAACGAGAAAAGAAAAAGAACGATGGCAGTTGAAGAACCGACAATGTCTGCTTCCAAGGTGACGGTGAAGATGGCTTCGACATTGATTCTACATGCGTATAGAGTTTTCGTATGGGGACCAAGGAGGCTTAGATCAAAGCTTGACAGGCAAGGAATAGAGGGACCTCCTCATTCTCATCTTCTTTTAAAAAACATCCTAGACATCAAGAAGATATTAATTTATGTATGCAATTTTGTAGGGATTTGAGACCGGTTCTATTGACTCACCTAAGAACCGGACCGAACTGATGGTCTAGTTCCCAAGTGGATCCATGGAACTAATAAGGGTTTCCCGGATCCAATTTTTCGGAACCAGTCCCGGTTTTAGAACGGAAATTGCCCACCCGGACCATGCTTATCTCCAAACACCATGCCATCTGTGGATTGTAATAGTGAGAGAAGATTTTTTTCTTGGAGCTACTTAAGATTTCTTAGCATTGGTACGAGTGGGCACTAGGATGACCGACGGATCCACAAAAAAGGAATTGAGCAATTGTGCTCGAGTTGCCACGTGAAAAGTCAAATCGAAAAAAAAAAGAGAAAAAGAAAAGAAAATTGGGCATGGGCCAGCCCATAAGGGCCAACTGGCTAGTCCCGGCTTAGGGCACGAGTGCAGGCTGGATAGGCAGCGCCTAGCACGTCCTTAGTTTCAATTGAGCTGGTATCGAGCTGTACCCGGGCTAGCGCGGCCCGGTGGCCACTTCTAAGTACTACCTGCTGTATGGATACTTTATGCAAAGATGAAGATATTCTAGGTGAATTTACTAAACTGAAAAAAAAAGAGAAATAAAAAGATCATTATGGTTGTCTTTTGAAATTCTATGCATACTCATGCATCGCTAAGGTATCGAGGTACTAAATATTAGACAAAAGTTTTGTATTTTAATTACTTAAATTAAAAATCTAAGGCAAATATTCAAAATGCTCAATAGCCCCGTCATCATCATACCCTTAAGCGACCATAGGTGTCACTGTAATAAACATCTTAGACGAGAATTTGATGACCAACTTAGGGAAAATTGTGAGAAATAATAAATGTCGAATTATGAAATTCTTTTTTGTAATTTGGTTAATAGGCAAGCTAGCATTTTACCCTTATCTTTTATGTTTTTTTCAAAGGCCAGAAAGGCAAAACAAGCTAGCTTACGTGTATCCCACAGACCAGGAAAAGAAAAATCGTTTCTTCTCACACATATAAAGCTCTTTCGTATATTAATAATGATGTAAGCTGATTAGTCATGCTCCATTTTTTTCTCAAAAAATGACTAATTTAAAAAATAATTTCTTAAAAATGACCGGTTATATCACTAATAAAAATAAATTAATGAAGTATATTTTAATCGTTCATGAAAAATATTTAAATATAATTTATTGCTGATAACATTGATTAATTATTTAAAGTGATTATTTTTAAAAAAATATTTTTTAAATTATTTATTTTTTGTGAGAAAAACGAAGTTTCGGACTTACCGTGTAGTCCGTAGACAATTGATGCTGGAGCGAGAGCAAAAGACGCGTCTCTTGTTTGAAACTTCTTCCTAACTGCAAGGACCAGTAGCTGAACAAAAGCATATTCAGGGAATAACCCTAAAAGCTAACTTCTCTCTAATGGGAAAAAGAGAAGAACCTATTATATTTAATATTCAAAATTACAGCACTTTTTTTTTCTCGGTTTCTTCCATCACATTCAATTTGGAAAGTGAAATATTTTCGAAAGAGAAAGAGAGAGTTCAATTCTTTCGTCAATAAGAAACCACATGAAAAAAATTGTTGTTTGGAGTAATTTCTAATTCGCACTTTCTTCAAATTAGGAATATATATGTATAATTATATATAACCTAAAAATATTTTATATTTCAATTAGTAATTTAAGTTTTGATGATGAAATGAGTAGGTAACATTTTTGCTTAAGAAAAGCTGAAGTACACATGTTGGATGACTCATGCAACTATCAATAATGAAGGGCTTTCTTTTTGGCCGAATGCCTGTTTGCTTTGGCCTTTTTAAGTACAAAAAAATACTTGTAGATTTTTCCGTCGAAATTTAAAATGGTAATTGCACTTTTGAAAAGTCGTGA
This sequence comes from Syzygium malaccense, assembly GCA_031216405.1. NCBI lineage: Eukaryota > Viridiplantae > Streptophyta > Magnoliopsida > Myrtales > Myrtaceae > Syzygium > Syzygium malaccense. Next base: position 10,512,854 of record CM062258.1, on the reverse strand, counting down.
AGAAATCTCGTATTATCCCGTATATCAACATCTGGACAATTTTTAAGGTTAAATCGTGTTGAATTACGAGAGTTACGAAATATTGAAATACCTCAATATAAATTCAAGAAGGTTACATCGAGTTACGGCCTATTTTTGCTCGGACAGTTCTATGGTCAAGCGAGGACAGAGTCTCGAGTCGCAATGCTTTGTATCTTCCCCTTTACTTTCATAGAAAAATATCTTACTAAGTAAAATTTCCAAAATTTTACGATCAACGGGCGAGATTCAATTATTTTTATTCGACAATTATCGAAACCCTTAGCAACGCCTCCCCTTTTGGCCATCGCCAATGTATCAAACCCCTTCCCTTACCTCGATATTCTTCTGTCCCTTTCTTCCATCTCATTCCAAAAGGAGAAAAAAAAAGGGCACCAAAAAAAGAAAGGAAAGAGAAATGTTGGGAAGAAGACACGGAGGAGAGAGGGGAATAATGGTGAAAACTCCACAGGGGGGTACTGGTCCCCCTCCCTTCTCTGGCTGGAAAAAAAGAAGAAGGCTTTCTTGGAAAACGTCAACAATTTCGAAGCTGTTCTGTCCTTCTGCAATATTTCAGGAAAAAGGGTCTGATTTTTCGTGAAACCCACGAGCCAAAACCCCATGTCTTTCTCCCTCCTCGCGAATAAAGACAAGAACATCGTATAAAAATCTCATCTTGAAGCGCAGAGAAAGAAGAAGAAAGAGGGAAGGAGAGAGAGAGAGAGTGGGTGTGTGTGGACAGATGGATCTAGTCTGTGACTGACTGAGAGGAACGCTCCTGCGCACGTGGTTTTACCTCCCTGTTTTTAGTGTGTGTGTCCTCCTATTTTTAGCTGTTGATTTTAGCCCCTTAATTCTTCCTCGTATTTCAACTCTGTAAATTTTCTGTGAAAGAAAAGAAAGGGAAGTTCTTCCCGTACCAGCTTCAATTCACCAAAGATCATTGGAAGGTTTTCTGTTTTGAGTCTTCGTCTCTGGGTTTCGTCAACGCAACCCGGGTATGTCTCTCTCTCTCTCTCTCTCTCTCTCTCTCTCTCTCTCTCTCTCTCTCTCTCTCTCTTTTCAATCATGCATTCTTTTGGCTCTGAATTTCAATCCCATATCAAAACCATTTCTTGATTCAATCAGCTCGTGCTACAGTAATCTTTTCTTGACTATGGGTTTAGCTCGTGATTAGTGCTTAAGTTGGTGTCGGCCTCTTTGGTCGCTTCCCCGTATCGAATTCGATGTGAGTATGTGCTTGAAACTTGTGGAGATCAAATTGGCTTGTTTTGCTATTATGGGTCGATTGAAATTCTGTAAGGAGATGAGCACAAGTTCAAGGCTCTTTGTCAAATATGAAACTTCAAAAACTTGCGAAAGTCTCAAGCTTCACTAAATCGTCGAAGTTCATTTCTGTCATATATAATTTTGGCCCTTTCTTCTTTCCATTAGTTGGGGGTTCATTTTTGTAATTGGAGGTTTCTGAGTTTAGGAAGATCGAGCATTCGACCTGTCAAGGGTTTTCGTTTCTCTATTCGAGAAAATAGAATGGGTAATCTGCTTATTCCTGGAGGAGTTGAAAAAGATGCGCTTCATCTCTTGAAAACCGATTAAGCTGCTGTTTGTTTCTTGATTGTCGTTGTTTATGTATGTCTGCCTTTTGATGCCCCCTGAGCTCGGTTGCTCGTATTTATGTTCGTGTCATTACTTTAGAGAAGCATTTGATATGTGGAGGATTTTGAACTTTTCTAAAAGATTAGGTGTTGCTGCTTCTGTCAATGATTTTCGTTTCAAGTTCTTGTTGAATATTGTGCCTTTGAACGTATGGTTTGGGAGGAAGTGCGCAGGGCTTGTGCATCTGGACCACGTGTAACTGATGATTATATCGCTTACCATTCCAATATGCTATTGCGCCATTTATTCTGGAGGTCTTCTCTTTGGTCCACAAAATTTACAAAGAGAGGAGTGCTAAGACGTTGTTTGCAGGAAGTTCCTCAATACTTGTCCTGAATAAGAGAAACGTTCAATGTTTTTTACATGGTCACTCTATCTAGGATTTAGCTCATTCACATTCTTAATTTGCTATCGGAGTATCAGCATGATCAAATTTGAGGATCTATGACTCTGAGATTTCATATTGCTAAAAGATGAAGACAGCAACTGAATTTGTTTGATTGTATCCCCCTTTGTTAACAACCATCTCAAAGGGGAAATTTTCTATGATAAAGCATTCACGTTTGGTTAGTCAAGTAGTATCATTCACCTATTTTGCAGCATGACTATTTCTTTTCTTCACTTATCTTTTGTTCTTTCGCTTATAATGTTCTTGAACTCCTGTCACTTGAACTAGTTTGTTCCTATGGAGGATGCTAAAATGGCTGATGAGATGCCTTCACAAGAGCTGTCTCCACCGAACCAGAATGGGAATTATTCTGAGAAGGAATCTGAAGTACAACGAGATACTGATGGTAAGATGGAATCCGATAGCGACTTCTCAACAGTGGAAAATTCTGTAGTTGACGTGACTCATGGTGCTTCAGAAGACGCAGCTACTGAACATAGCCAACTTCCAATGGACGCCCCTGCTTCAACCCCGGTGGTTGGAGTTGATATAGTCAAGCATGATTGCCATCACACTGAACAAGGAAGTCAAGATCTAAAAGATGTGCCCGATGGTGCTCCCAAAGGTTCACCCTCCGGAGAAAACCAACTTCAGATAGAGAGCACTTCAACATCACCATTTATGGCTGATGATACCAAGGATGACCGACCACCTACAGTCAGAGAAGAAGGCCAAGTAAAGGATTTCTTTGGCGAGCAGTCATCTCGAGATACTGATCCTGTTGGGAGTCTGCAAATTCAGATGGATGGTACAACGTTGCTTTCTGCTCCCTTGTCTGAAGTTGAAGTTCGAAAGTATGATAATACCGCTACAAAAACCAACAAGCTTTCTCAGTCCCCTGCCACTGTTAAAACAGCTGCTGTTGGATCGCCAAAGGTCCTTGATCCTTCGAGAAAAGCTAGGCAGGCAGAAGAAGGCCGAGGGCATATCGATACAGCAGCACCTTTTGAATCTGTCAAGGAAGCTGTTTCCAAGTTTGGTGGAATTGTAGATTGGAAAGCTCATAAAATCCAGACTGTGGAGGTACTCGAGATCTACCATTCCATTACATTATGCTTGTTTAACATGTTTGTTGAGCTCTTCTGAAAGTGAGAATGCCTGTGCCTAATGTTTACCAGATTTCAAACTAATGACATTAAACATTAATCTGGAAGATTCCTGTTGCTCAACTTATCTTTGGTGTTGATGGAGACAATTGTGGTACAGGACTGTAAAGGAAGTCCCTCTTGTTATTCCCAAGAACAAGCCAGTCAGGATAGTTTACAAAGAAGAAAATTTTCTCTTTGGTTAGAGAGCATTGATCTTTGAACTCTTCGTTTTAATATAACATGGGGGTATTTGAATTTTCGGCTTGACTAGTTTCCAAGAATGCATGTAAACCGCCCTGGCCCCATGTGCATCTGGTAACCCTATGGCTCTACTCAGGTGGCAAGTGTGGTGCCTAAAGTCACCCTGAGTGAGTGATGTATTTCAATATGGGATTTGCCACGCCCAAACCAAGCTTTTGACCTGTCAACTAACCCCTTAATTGAATGTGACGTAATTTTTAATAAATTAATACTTTTATTTATGGATGTGTGGTTCGCAGTGGTTAAGCAAAATGGTGTAATCACTTTTGGATTATTGTCTCTTCTTAATTTCTTCGGAGTCTTTTGGATGCTAAGAAACAGAAATATCTTTGATTGACGACAGGAAGATCACCTGGATTTCAGAAAGTCGGATTGCCTTATGCTATCATCAGCACCATCGCATGTTTATTTTTGTCACTTTGCTTGATTTTCACTTTTTTTTTCTCTTATATATTATATTTTTTTAAGGAGAATGAGCGAAGGAAGATTACTAATGCATTTTCATTTCAGACCTGAGCAGGAATTTAGTTTTGTCGGGGTAGGAAGCAGAAGTTTTTTTCTCTTCGTTTCGCCCTGTTTTACCACTTTGCCAAGTGGTAGTTTTTTTTTTCCCAAGTTTTCTGTTGTGCTTTCTCATCCCACATCATTGAAGTGTACTGTAACTTCTTCTCAGCTGCATTTTATATGGTCACCTCTTTTTTTGGTTTGTGCAGAGGCGCAAGCTTGTGGAAGAGGAACTCGAAAAGGCGCAAGAGGAAATCCCTGAGTATAGGAGGCGATCGGAGGCAGCAGAAGAGGAAAAGATTCAAGTACTAAAGGAGCTAGACAGTACTAAGAGACTCATCGAAGAATTGAAGCTTAATCTGGAGAGGGCGCAGACAGAAGAGCATCAAGCGAAACAGGACTCCGAACTTGCCAGGCTCAGGGTTGAAGAAATGGAGCAAGGGATTGCCGATGAGGCTAGCGTCGCTACGAAGGCACAACTCGAGGTTGCTAGGGCCCGGCATACAGCCGCAATCTCCGAGCTCAAATCTGTTAAAGAAGAATTAGATGCACTACGCAAGGAATACGCTTCGTTGGTGGCTGACGAAGATGAAGCAGTGAAGAAAGCTCAAGAGGCTATAGCTGCATCAAAGGAAGTTGAGAAGACAGTGGAGGAACTAACTATTGAGCTTATTTCTACAAAGGAGTCTCTGGAATCAGCTCAAGCAGCGCATTTAGAGGCAGAGGAACAGAGAATTGGAGCAGCTATGGCCAGAGAGCAGGATTCTCTAAATTGGGAGAAGGAATTGAAGCAGGCAGAGGAAGAGCTCCAGAGATTTAACCAGCAAATCCAGTTGGCTAGGGATCTAAGGTCAAAGCTAGACAGTGCTTCGGCATTGCTGCTCGATTTAAAAGCTGAATTGGCATCTTATATGGAGTCGAAATTGCAGCAGGAAACTGATGAAGAATTGAGCTTGAAGGGTGAAACAGAAGATTCGAAGGAGAAAACTCATGCTTATCTTCAGGAGACAGTTGCTTCAGCGAAAAAGGAACTTGAGGAAGTGAAGCTTAACATTGAAAAAGCGACAGAAGAAGTAAATTGCTTGAAGGTTGCTGCCACATCATTAAAGGCAGAGCTGGAGAGAGAGAAATCTGATCTTGCCACCATTAGACAGAGAGAAGGCATGGCGTCTATTGCTGTTGCATCCCTTGAAGCTGACTTGGACAAAACTCGATCTGAAATTGCCCTAGTTCAGATGAAGGAGAAAGAAGCAAAAGAGAAAATGGCCGAGCTGCCTAAACATTTGCAGCAAGCTGCACAAGATGCTGACCAGGCCAAGTCTCTTGCCCAAGTGGCTCGTGAAGAGTTGCGGAAAGCAAGGGAAGAAGCTGAGCAGGCGAAGGCTGCCGCTACTACAGTGCAGAGCCGGTTGCTCGCTGCTCAAAAGGAAACCGAGGCTGCCAAGGCTTCCGAAAAGCTGGCTTTAGCAGCCATCAAGGCATTGCAAGAGAGTGAATCAACTCAAAGCACTGATGGCGTGGATTCTTCCTGCAGTGTGACACTTTCTCTAGAGGAGTATTACGACCTCAGCAAACGGGCTCATGAGGCGGAGGAGCAGGCTACTGTGAGGGTGGCAGAAGCCGTTTCCCAAATTGAGGCGGCTAAGGAGTCTGAGTTGAGGAGCCTAGAAAAGTTGGAAGAGGCAAACAGGGAGGTGGATATGAGAAAAGAGGCACTGAGAAATGCAATGGAGAAGGCCGAGAAGGCCAAGGAAGGGAAATTGGGAGTTGAGCAGCAGTTGAGGAAGTGGAGGGCCGAGCATGAGCAGCGACGAAAGGCCAGTGAGTCTAATCAAGGGCCAACAGCTCCCAACAGGGTCCCTGAGAGAAGCTTTGAGGAGAGGAAAGAATCTAATAGTCTTGTCAAAGTACCACCAGATATGGCTGCTGTACCTGCACGTTACTTGACAAGCCAAAAGCCGTATGTACTTGAAAGTAATAGCGGAAGTGGATCATCACTTGATGTGAAGGTCATCAAAAAGAAAAAGAGATCTTTGTTTCCAAAATTTCTGATGTTCTTGGCCAGAAGAAAGGCACATTCGTCCAGGTCGTCATAGTTTTTGTCTGAACCAGGTCGTGTTCTCTCCTGCTCTTCTTGTGACTTCTAGCCTCCGCTGTTTCGAGCATTTTTCTCTGGTGTATGACCACAGAAGTCCTCAAACTTGTTTTGCCACAGTTTTATACCAATGTATATGTCAGAGATTGTTTGTGTACTTACACTGATCATATGATTTTTTCTTCATTGTGTAATGTTTATGGGAAGTTGGCTTTTGGAAGAGGGTAATAATGGCTGTTGTTGTCGGGGGTGATAACATGGCTTCTGTAATGTATATCTTTGCTTTGTGAATACTGTTACGTGGATGACTTGTAAGTTTGGTAAGATGAGAAAGAAATGGTTTTCTATGAGATTGTATTGGATAAAGCTAATTGTACTGTTATCCTGGATGACTGAGTTTTGTTGTCATTATATTTAAGGCGCAGTCTCAGTAAGGGCCACGCTGAGCTATGTGTCAAATGGGGTTTGGGGTTATGTTGCTACTTTCAACATTACGCTTAAACTTTTATTTGCTCGACAAGGGTCCGAAGCATGATGGCTTTATAAGAATTTGAGAAGTAGACACAAATCATGTTAGTTGCAATATCGATGATATACATTCCGTCAAATGCTATTTTAGGACCATACAGCCTGGTATTTGCAGATTACATCTATTACCAACTGCTGCAAAACAATGAACCGCATCAAATAAATATGAACTGAATTTAATCGTCTGCTCGATGTTAATGGCAGTCAAAATATGGCAACAACGGATTCTGTAATTCCAATAAAATCGTTTTACAATGCAGATGTGTTTTAACTTCTATGGATGTTTAAGAAGAGGAATTAGCAAGGGTCTGAATGATGGTTCGGTGCCACGGATCAGAGAGGTGCTTCACAAGGTTGTTAATGGGTCCTGCATGGGTCACAGAGGCCTGCACGAAGATGCCGAGCATGGCCACCATAGCTAACCTTCCTGCAGCGGATAGTTGGTTTTGCAGTGAACCCATTTCAGTTAAATGTTGTCAGATTGCAAAGAATCAGGTCAAACGGAAACATTTAAAGAAAGCCAGACCATTCTTGATCTCTTTAAGCTTCCAGTTGCGAGCGTTCTTAATATCTTTAGCCAGGCCAAGAGGATTCAACAGAGGACCACCAGGATACCTGTTTCAGACAAATGCCAATGATATTATCATTTCGATAGTTATATCTCGATTGCCAGACAACAACAACAAGCTCTACAATGGTTAGATGGACTCCGTCGGAGACCATTTGAAGAGAGAAGAAAGATTACCCAGGTTCTAAGCCCTCTAGTGCTGCTTCCATTCCAAAGAAGAAGGAACCCTCCTGACCTTGAGATCCAGGGCTAATGTAATCCATGTATCTTTTAGTTTCAGCATATCTGCGTAAAGATAAGGTCTTGCTCAAAAAGGTAACAGAAGTTCAAGACTGGTAGGGCTCGGAGGGGAATTTTACCCCATTAGGATCAGTTGAATGATGAACAGCGTCTGTGCATTGGCGATTTGGTATTTGGCTGCTCCTGCTTCATACCAAACAGGTAGGTCTCTTATACCCGTTACACGAAGTAACTGCAACACACAACTGAAGATCATTATAACACCAACAGCCACAACAAAGTAGTCTTTGCATAATTGAACATTGTTAACAGGAATCAGTGTCTGTCAGCTTACCCAGAGCAGATTCAACTGTACTGATTATATGAGTGACGTGGGCTGGTTGTGACACTTGATGCTAAAATCTAGCTGTCCGTTACGTTTTCTTTGTCGAGTAGAGTGAAAAATCAAGTGATAGTCAGGTGTGGAATTTTGCAATTTGCACAACGTTGGGAACCCCCTCTGGAAGTGGATGCTATTAAAGGAATGAAGGGAACTTGTGATCCTCAAATGTTTCCTTCTACTCGCTAGATATAATGGTGAATCTCTCTAATCTCAGCTACACTCAGGAATTCTAATACCCAAGAATTGAAATAAAATGATTTGTAACTGGATATGACTTAGATTTTGGGTTGGTTTCACTTGCAATTCTGGTCCATCACTTTTTTTTTCAAGAAAGATTACGGCATGTACCCTTCTGCTGAACATCACTGTAAACAACTATTCCGAATTTGTTCCTTCCACTCAGAGAGAGAGAAAGAGACTCAGAGAGACAGAGCACCCACGTCAGTAAAGAGAATTCCAGCTACACCCGCCATGGCAAAGCGAGCATGAACCAGCTCAGCCTGTACGTACCACCTCAAGCTCTCTGGATCCTCTCCAAGGCCCAGTGGATCGAACCCGAAGTCTCCAGCCAAACTTTACAAGCACCGTCAGAATCAATAGAATTTCAAATATAGACCAAAAAAGCCATAACCATAGTGCAAAATGCTGACAAATTTAAGATTGGTGGGCTCTAAACTCACGTTCCATCGAGATAAGGTGGAGGGTCTAGCCCCGGGAGCCACGTTGGGCGCTGTTGTGCCCAAACCACGGCTCTTCCGGCCCTGTCTTCAGGCCTTCCATTGCAGGATGTACCAGCCACACTCCGTACATGGCACTGGGAGCTATTGGTACCAAAGGAAGCAGCATTGGAAGAAAAAGCCTGAAATAGAGAGACCTTGGAGTTGCAGGTTAATGTGATTATCGCCATCTCTCTCCTCACGCTCCCTGTGGACTAGTAGTGTGTCGTGAGTCTTTGTAGGCATTGTCCAATCATACCGACGTACTACCACAAGGTCAATTACATCCACCAGTTGCGTTGGTTTCATTGCATGAGAAAAATGATAGCCCTGGCCCACTTATCCCAAAGTCCCCTTGTTCTTGCCTCAGGAGGTAACGCCGCAATCCTAGATACAGACGAGGAGTGGTCCCCTTCATAAATTCTTGCTTATCGTCGAACGTTACTGAGCAATTACGCACAGGTTTTTATCCAGGGTTTAGAAAACTTTACCTGACCGGTCTGTTTAACAGGGTTCTGGTCTGGTTTATGTTCCGGGTTCTGGGCCGGTGTGACTAGGTTCGACTGTGGACACACTGAAAAAATCAGTGCAATCTCTGGCGTTTTTGTTTTGAGGTTGTCATTAGGTACACTTAAGACCTAGAACATGGAGCATGGGGAGATACAAATAGGTCAGGAGATGATTGTGTGCCCAATGCACCAGATGCTCGGTCTATCTAATTTTTTTTCTCATAATTAGTAGAGGTGATTTGTACATTTTAAATTAGCAGTAGCCGCAATCAGGCATTAATGCGCAGATCATCAAAGCGTAAGGTTCTATTTTTTTCTTCCATCGAAGTGATCTCCGTTACACTAGCTCCATAGCATCCATCCCTACCCATGTCCTTCATCATCCCCCTCACTCTAGCTACATCATCCCATCTTCCTTCTGATGCATAGAGGTTTGACATTAGCACGTAAAACCCACCATTTTGTTGATCCAAGAACCAGAGTTTCTTTGCCAAGCATTCACCAAGTTGCACCTCTCCATGGATGCAGCATGCACTGAGCAAAGCTCCCCAAACAGCAGAATCAGGCTCAACCTTCATATTGTTTACAAAAAGCAGAGCTTCCTCAAATAGGCCTGCACGACCAAGCAGAGCAACCATGAATGCATGGTGTTGCAAGGTCGGCCTCAAGGCAAGGTCTTTCGTCATAACATCGAAGTACTTTCTTCCTTCATTGACAAGACCCCCGTGGGTGCATGCAGCCAAGACTCCCAAGAAAGTGATCTTGTCAGGCATGAGTCCTTGTCCTCGCATTTCAGAATAATATGTAAGAGACTGACGTTCGAGGCCACACAAACTGTAGCCAGAGATTATCGAGTTCCATGAAGCCAAGCATGGCTCTTTGATGCTCTTGAAAATTCTTTCCGCAAGCTCTATTCTTCCACACTTTGTGTATAAGTCTATAAGTGCAGTTTCTACAAAATCTTCCAATTCAAGATGGTTTCTGAGCACATAACTGTGGACCTTCTCCCCGAGCTGCAAGTATCCAAGTTGGGAACATGCACATAGCAAACTGGCAATCGTGATGGCATCTGGTTTGTGCCCAGACAACCTCATTTCACCAAACAACTCTATCGCTTTACTTGCCATTCCAGCTTGAACACAGCCAGATATAACTGAGTTCCAGCTAGTCAGAGGTTTCTCCTGCATCTCGGAAAACAACAAAGAGGCAGCTTCTATGTTGTTGTACTTAAAGTACATGCTTATGAGCCCATTTGCAATAAGAAAATGGATGCATAATCCAGTTTTGAATGCATAGCAATGGAAAGCAAGTCCAATGCTGATATGAGCAGAAAAGTGTGTGAGTCCATGAAGGATGCTAACTAAAGCAACTGCATCAAGTTTCACGTTTAAGTGCTGTATCTTGAAGAAACACTTCATTATTCCGTTGATGTTTCCTTTCTCAGCATAACTTGAAAGAAGTGCAGTCAAGGATACCAAATTCTTCTGAATCAAACTTTCATAAAGTGACTCAGCATAACCCAAGTCGTCATGCTTTGTGTATGCACAGAGGAGTGAAGTTACGACACAATCATCACTGACAAGACCTGTTTTAATAGCATAACAATGGGTTGATTCTGGATCAGCATGCGCGGACAAGAGACTCACTAAGGAAACTGAGTTGACTTCCTGACGTTTCTCCACCATTTCTTTAAAAATACACATTGCATCAATGAAGAAACCGTTTTGGCCATATGCACTGATCATTGTGTTCCATGAAACAACACTTCTATCAACCATTGCATCGAACAGAGATTCCGTGCAATCCAACTCTCCACATTTAGCATACATTGACATCAACGCGTTTCTCACATGACAATCTAAATCAAGCCCAGACTTCATTCCCAAACTATGAATGCATCTCCCTTGAAACACTAAATCACGATGACCACAAGAAGGAACCAAACTCACCAGTGTAGTAGCGCGAGGACTAAAACCCTCCCCAAGCATCCGTATAAAGAGCTTCAGCGCCTCAAAATCCATCCCCTTTCGCGAATACCCACAGATTAACGCGTTCCACGAAACAACATCTCTCTCGGGCATATACTCAAACACCCTGCGCGCACAAGAGTCGCACCCCACTTTCATGTATAGATCAAGAAGAGCAGTGCTCAAGTACACGAAGTGATCCAACCCGGATTTGACCAAGTGGGCTTGAGCCTGATTCAACTCCGCTTTTGCGTTCACAGAAGCAGAGGCGGAGGGACGGCGATTCGAAGCATAAGCTTTAATCAGCAAAGAGAAAGTGAGGGCATTCGGCTTCAAGTTCAACTGCAGCAGTTGCCGAAAACGGATCAGTGCCCACCTCGAATGTAAGGTTCCTATGTATGATTCGATGGCGGAATTGAAGAACTGGACGCTGGGGTTCAGCAGCTGGAACGCCGAGCTCATGCTCTGGCGCGAAGCAGTTACCGCTCACTCAAAAGAGACGATTTTTACGGTATGGAGCCTGTTGCGATTTAGGCCCTTTGCATGGAAGCCCAATGAAACTCGTGCACGGCCCATTTGAGTGGTCAGGAACAAGCGGCAGAAGAGGATATGGTTTGGTCTCTGCTTGTCGTGTCCTTCGCTCATTCAGGCTTCTTCAGGAGGAAAGGAGAAAAAACTTCGGGCGAAGCCTGAACCGCCAATCAGGTAATTGCATTGCATTGCTCTGCGCGCGAAGCTGATCCACATACAAATTCTCTTATGCTTGTTTTGTTGGCTGCTGAGTTGAGTTGAGAACTGTTGCATCAAGACCTTTCATGCTGAATGCTTGCTTAGCATTTTTTTCTTATAGCACGGCCATCTGAACTTGTCATGTCCACTAATTGAATCCACGTGAATAGTCCCGTCTACATGCCTCGGATGAGGCTGTATCTATATGATGGCGGACGTGATGCTGTGCTTAGCACTTTTGCAAGTAACAGTTCTCCATGCTCACAGGCTAATTGCCAATCTAAGTTGTTCTTTATGTGTTTTGCATTAGGAAATTGTGAAAAAAAAACAAAAAAAGGGACATTCCAGTAGAGATGTTATGAGAATCTGACAAGTGCCTCTTTGTTCTTTCAGTGACGGCCTGTATTTTTTTATGCTTTGATCAATTCAATCTTCAACCTGCAAAGTATTCAGATTGTTATGCCTGCACCAGGCCCTGGATTTCTAGTTGAAGTTGAGACTTAGCAATTGTTCAGGTTCTCTGTGTGATTTTGATGCACAAGACGAGTATTTTCAATTGCAAGGCCTCGTTTGGATTCCATGGGAATCCCATTGGACAGTATGATCACCAGTTCACCTATGCAACTTCATGTTTTTATACCGGAAGAGATGATGTTAGGTTATGTGCTAAGTGGGTGAAGGTCCCACTTCCATCCACCACTCATTCTGCTGCTTTGAACCATTTAAAAGTTGGTCATGATTGTCGAAGGGTAAAAGTCAAGTGCGTAAAATATGAAGATCAAGGGAAGTTGTTGGAGGAGGATGATGATCTCTGTCCTGTTGACTGCGTGAGAGAATTCAAGACTGACGAGGAGTTCTTTAGAATCCTTGAGAAGGCCAAAGAGACTAACGCTTTGGTGGTGGTCGATTTTTACCGCACCTCTTGCGGCAGCTGCAAGTACATAGAGCAAGGATTTGCGAAAATATGCAAGGGTGCTGGTGATCAAGAGGCTTCAGTAATATTCTTGAAGCATAATGTGAGTACTTTCGCTGGTCTTGTGATTGAGGTTTGACAAAACGCGAGTTTTGGCTACGATGCTTCAACTGAACCTCTGGTACTTAATGGTGCACAATGGGTATGTTTTCTGCAGGTAATCGATGACTATGATGAAGAATCGGAGGTTGCAGAGAGGCTTAGAATAAGGGTAGTGTTCTCTTGATATTCTTTCGATCTTAGCATTGATAGATAACATTCGGGTTGAAAAATCTTCCCATCACTTTGGCTGCTCAATGTTAAAAATAGTTGTTCTATCCTCATTTAGTCCAATTATTGGATAATATTAACTAGATTTTATACATTTGGATAATTGATATTGATTCTCATTCTCAATAGGATGCAGAAATGTAAGCTTCAGCTGTTGTTCAATATTTTAATTAAGATTAGTCTGCATTTTCTGGTCTTACTTGAGGTGGAGCAAGTGCTAAAGCCAGCTCAATGTCATTGATGTAAACTTCATCTGATTTATGCCTGTATGCTTCACTCAAGGCACAACAATCAACCTGAGATACTCACATGATGCAGGCCGTGCCGCTCTTCCATTTCTACAAGAACGGGGTCCTCCTGGAAGCATTCCCGACCAGAGACAAACAGAGGATTACTGAAGCCATTCTTAAGTATTCGTCTTCTGCTTTAGCAGGCTGATGATGGGTTCTGGTTCAGTTTTCAAAAGTTTACTTTTGCACATAATGATGCTTGTACATACTTTCAGCTAGTCATTGTCTTCAATGCCTATTCTATGCGGTTGATGATTGTGCAATAAATGAATGGCATGATATTCCTAACGTGAGAGCAGAACATGAGTATCCTTCGAAGTGTAATTCAGATTGGAGTGTGGTGATAAGAAAGTCTTCCAGTTTGCTTTCGTGTGCTATACTTGCTTCTCACTTGTTATGAACGGTAAAATCTGATAAGAAAGAAAGATTAAAAGAGAATGATATTTATTCTCTTATAATGGTGTGTGAAACAATGTACATGAGAAGCCTTTATATAGGCTTAGAGGAATAAAGGAGTCTAGCATTCTTCCTATGTGGGACCAAAGAGAGAGAAGAGATGTAAAGGAAAACCTACAAAGCTATACAACATGTTCTAACACCCCCCTCAAACTCAAGGTGGATCAAATAACGAGAGTTTGGAAAGAAGAAATTTGAATCGTTGTGATGTAAGAGCCTTCGTAAAACAATCAGCAAGTTGATTCTCAGTTCCAACAAAAGGAAGTGAAATAGTGCGAGCTTGGAGATGATGACGAGTCAGATGACAATCGATCTCAATATGTTTGGTACGCTCATGAAAGACTGGATTTGTACTGATATGAATGGCACTCTTATTGTCACAATGCAGAGGAGTAGGATCCAGAAGTGAAACTCTCATATCAGCAAGTAAGCGGCGAAGCCAAATAATCTCAACAGTAGTGTCGGCCATAGCACGATACTCGGATTCTGTAGAGGAGCGTGAGACAATATGTTGTTTCTTGGAACGCCAAGAAATAAGTGAATCGCCAAGAAAAATGCAATAACCAGTGATAGATTTGCGATCAGCGACATTGGAAGCCCAATCAGCATCAGAATAGGCACGCAACTTGAGAGCAGAAGAGGATGGTAGAAATAAAGAACGCGATAAAGTGCCTCGAAGATAGCGCAGAATCCTTAGAACAGCCGCATAATGAGTTGTTCGAGGAGCAGCAACAAACTGACTGACAACATGAACAGCATAGGCGATGTCGGGTCGGGAGATAGTAAGATAAACAAGACTGCCAACCAAGGTCCGATAGCGTGTGACATCAGAAAGAGGTTCTCCATCGTCTGGGCAAAACTTTTGATTTAGCTCAATAGGAGTGGCAGCAGTACGTGAATCTGATAGAGCGGCCCTAGACAGAATATCAGCAGTATATTTTTGCTGAGAAATGAGAATACCACGTGAACTACGAGCAATCTCAAGTCCAAGAAAATAGCGCAGTGGTCCTAGATCCTTCATGGCAAAATGTTGCTGAAGGTGTCGCTTGGTATGCTCAATATGGTCACGATCATCTCCGGTGATTACCATATCATCAACATAAAGAAGAAGAATAGTGCAGCCTGAAGAAGAGGTATGAACAAACATAGCATGGTCAGCCTCACTTTGAATGAAACCAGCGGACTGAATAGCATCACTGAACTTCTCAAACCAAGCACGAGGGGCCTGTTTGAGACCATAAAGAGCCCGTCGTAAGCGGCAAACCTGTCCAGAGGTATGAGCAAGACCAGGCGGAGGTTGCATAAAGATATCTTCCTGAAGATCACCGTGAAGAAAAGCATTCTTCACATCAAGCTGAAAGAGAGGCCAACTGCGAATTGAAGCAACAGCTAATAAAACACGGACAGATGTCATCTTTGCTACGGGAGCAAAGGTCTCCTCATAGTCGATACCATACTCTTGCGAGAAACCTCGAGCAACCAGACGAGCTTTGTAACGCTCAATACTGCCATCAGAACGAGTCTTAATCTTATATATCCATCGGCAAGATACGAGGGAGCGACCTGGAGGAAGAGGCACAAGCTCCCAAGTACCAGTACTCTCCAAAGCCGAGAGTTCCTCAGACATAGCCTGGCGCCATTCTACATGCTGAACTGCCTCGCGATAACTATTAGGTTCTTGTACAGCATGAACAGCAGCTAAAAAGGATCCAAACTCAGTAGAATAAGAAGTAGCAGCAACATACCGGGCAGGTGGACGCCGATCTCGAGGAGGATTACGGCGTGGCTCTAGTTGTGCAGAATCGTCGAGGGCAGATACAGCAGGAGGTGCAGCACAAGGGATAGGTGAAGATGGAGAAGGTGGCAATATATCTAGATCCGATGTAGAAGAGGGACTAGAAGGATCAGGTAGAGGATCAACAGGGAAATCCATAAATGGAACAGGAGACGAAACATGAGGTGTAGTATTTGTTGAAAAGAAAGGAATGTGTTCATGAAATGTAACATCACGAGAAATACGTACACGTCGTGCATTTGGGTCATAACAACGATAACCTTTGTGCTCAGTGCTGTAACCCAAGAATGCACATGGGATAGAGCGGGCGGTAAGCTTTGTACGTTCAGTGAGTGGAAGAATGACAAAACAAGTACATCCAAAAACTCGAAGATGATTATAGCTAGGAGGTCGAGAGTAGAGACGCTGAAACGGGGTGTCTTGGTGGAGAACAGATGAGGGTAGGCGATTAATTAGATGAACAGCCGTGAGAAGAGCCTCAGCCCAGAACTCAGTGGGAACAGATGTGCCAAGTAAGAGAGCTCGAGTGGTCTCTAGAATATGACGGTGCTTGCGTTCAGCAACTCCATTTTGAGCTGGAACCCCAGGACAAGATAACTGAGGAAGTGTACCATCACTAGCTAAGAGGGAACGAAAAACACCAGAGAGGTATTCCCCCCCTGAATCTGAACGGAAAACTTTGATTTTTGTATTAAATTGTGTGGAAACCATGGAAGTAAAAGACTGATAGATGGTAAAGAAATCACTACGTTGACGCATAAGATAGACCCATGTATAACGAGAATAATCATCAATAAAAGATACATAATATTTGAAACCACTCTTAGAAGAGAGCGGGGCAGGACCCCAAACATCAGAATGAACAAGATCGAAGATCGCACTAGTTCTAGAGTTACTAACAGGAAAAGGCTTAGCAGATTGCTTGGCCAAAGGGCAGATAGAACATGGAGGAAGACTACCAGAAGAAATAGGACCCAAAGCACCTTGTTGGTGAAGGATGGTGAGACGAGAAGACGGAATATGTCCAAGACGCTGATGCCACCGATCAAGATCGAGGGTAGCCAACACAGGATGAGGAACAGAGGAAGTTGGAAGATGGAGATGTTGCATTATATAAAGTCCATCCCGTCTACTGCCCCTGCCAATCATCTTGCCACTCAAACGATCCTGCACAAAGCAAGAGCTATTTGTAAAGCTTACAGTACATCCAGCATCGGTGAGTTGTCCAACAGATAATAAATTGAGAGCCAAAGAGGGAACATGTAACACATCAGGGACATTGAAATCTTTAGAGATGGTAAGAGTACCCTGTCGGGTAGCTAGTAAAGGAGAACCATTGGCAGTAAAGAAATGTGCTGGTTGCTTGAGCTCAGAGAGCTTAGTGAGAAAAACAGCGGAAGTAGTCATATGTCTAGCAGCTCCTGAGTCAAGTACCCAAGTAGTAGAAATATCACCTGAAGGTGGAGTAGCTACAGCGGTACTTCCAGCAGATGAGAGAGTTGTAGAAGTACCAGAATCGGGAGAAGACCTAGGCAGAAAAGGACTCAAACGGGCAAGTTGTGCCTCAAGAGCAGCAATACGGTCATCCGTAGAGGGAGAAACCAGAGTAATAGGTTGAGAGATTGGAGATGCGGTAGTGACTCGTGGTGATGCAGAAAGGCGTGAAGCATTCCTCTTCTTCCAACAATGTGACTCGTCATGACCAGGACGATGACAATACGTACATGAAAGGCGGCGAGGACCACGAGTAGGCAAAGGACGTGGTGGAGCAGCCAAAATAGCAGTTGAATCAAAAACTGCCGAGGAGGAAAGAAGACCAAGACGAGTTTCCTCAGACTGTAATTCTTTGACAGCATCAAGGAGAGATGGTCTTGGAGAGCGGTGAAGAAGTTGGCTGCGAACACCTTCATAGGGAGAGTTGAGCTTCATAAGAAAAGAATGTAGACGATGTCTATCTTGAGTCTGAAGCCGAGTAGATGGACACCGAGTACAGTTCAGGCATGATGGGCAGAGAATAGGAGCAAGAATATCCAGTTGACTCCAAAGTGAGTGCATGTAATTGTAGAAATCTCGAATAGAGCGAGACCCTTGCGTAGCACTGTAAACTTCTTGCTCCAACTGATAAACTCGAATGTCCCCTGTCTGGGTGAACATCTCAGCAAGCCGATCCCATAAAATTTTTGCCTCAACAATAGTAGAAAATTGTGGGCGAAGAGCAGGATCAATGGAACCAAAAATGATAGCCCATGCCTTCCGATCAGCAACATTCCATGCTCGAATTTCAACGGCACGTTTCGCAACTTCATCAGGTGATTCACTTTCAAGAGCACCAGGACAAGGACAAAGTCCCTCAACATGCTCAAACAAGTCGCGGTAAACAAGTGCCGCCATTGCCGATGGTTTCCAAAGAGAATAGTTTGAACCATCGAGTTTGACGTCAATACGGTCACTAGAATCACCCATGACGACAGAAAAAGAAATCACTAGCAAAGCTAGAAATATAGATTGAGGTGATCGAAAGGATCGAGAAAGAAGAAGCGCGAATTAGAACGAGCAAGGATGATGGCCCAAAAGCCCTAAACTCATTATCTTAATTTCTGATGCGGAAGATCCAATTTATGGCAACCGCAGAGCATACTTTAAAAAATAATGAGCTCATTGTCTTAATTTCTGATGCGGAAGATCCAATTGATGGCAACCGCAGAGCATACTCTTCAAGACAATGATCTTGGCTCTGATACCATGATAAGAAAGAAAGATTAAAAGAGAATGATATTTATTCTCTTATAATGGTGTGTGAAACAATGTACATGAGAAGCCTTTATATAGGCTTAGAGGAATAAAGGAGTCTAGCATTCTTCCTATGTGGGACCAAAGAGAGAGAAGAGATGTAAAGGAAAACCTACAAAGCTATACAACATGTTCTAACAAAATCCATCATCACATAACAGAGTTTTTCGACTGAGAGTGGTTGAGATTGTCTGGGCTATTGCTGATGCGTCGAGCAATAAAAACACAACAAATACTAGCGAACAATCCCTTAGAGTATGTATGTGTATGAGGATGCAAGTTAAGCTGCAACATAGGGTTGGCTTCTATCCAATTTAAATGAGCAAATTAGGAATTTTTAGTTCAACTTTTCCCTCTTGATGTATCATTAGGAATTTTCAGTTCGACTTTTCCCTCTTGATGTACCGATCTGTTTCACATATAGGGTCTTTCGCTTGTGTCTTCCAACATTTCCATGTTCACAACCATCAACCTCCTCAAACATTTTTCTTGTGGGATCACATCTGCCGTCTCCCTTAAATTTTTGTTATAAAAATACAATAAACAAATAAACGATTGCATAGATTAACCATCGGACAGACATAAGGCAGGCAGTTGAGTGTTGAGGGATCCCATCTAGGTCCGCGTATGTTGGAGAATTGGATCCTCTTTGTGAAAAATATCGAACACCCCACTATTGACAGAGACAGTTCCAACATTCAACCAAGCTCTAGCATCCACATCTTGGACATGTAAAAAAGAGTGACCAGCTATTGCTCATGAAAGTAATCTTTGTCCCAGACAGAGTATGCTCTCCAGCTGGGAGGGCTCAGTCGGCCAGTCTCGCAACTGCACGTGGCTGTCTCGCAGCCATACCCAGACTATCCATGTTAAGAGAGACAATAGACTAAAGGCACATGACCAAAAAGAAAAGAATTATGCAAGGTCTGTTGCAGTCATGAAAACAACAGTTCAATGGTTCTCTGCTGTCTTTTTCAGGCCTTAGCCTTCAGATCTTCTTCTTTCTTTTAGATTACTTTAGATCTTAAATCATTGCAATCTAAACGCGAGGGAAACCAGAGAAACAAATGAGGAACTAAATCGTCAAATTGATAACTTGGTCTACATTGATAAAAATGAGTGGCATCTCCACATTTTTAGGAGATGGGCTACGGAATGTGAAAAAGAAAAGACCAATAACTATCAAAATTAGGGAAAAATAATAGAAGACAAGTTAGAATCGAAACTAATTTTATTTGGGGAAGATAATTTCATCAATGTCTCAACGGATTCTTCAAGATGGGAGCTTCCAAAATCTGGCTGGCAGTCCATGTAGGGGAACCGGGAATGGACTGTACTGTACGCCGTTTTTGGAACCTATGACTTCCCACCTGCAAAAACAAACGAATAGTCACTATCAGTACATCATCGCATTCATCGAGATTCTTTCTTCCTGCACCAATGATCGTCTAAAATATCTTCTGTTCTCCTAATTTTTGCTATGATTCTTTTTTTCTTGGCTTAGAAAAAAGGCTAGTTTTCTTAGTTTCCATCCATTCTCAGCCAACCGCGTGTATGACTCTCAGTTACTAAAGACTTCTGGAAAGTGGAAACAATACCTGAACTTGGTGACAACATGGTGAACAAGAGTCAGTATCTCCAGCTTGGCAAGCTCATTTCCCGGGCAGGCATGTACTCCACTGCCAAATGGCATGAATGTGTAGGATTTTGGTGCGGCCTGTGGAGAAGAAGATGAGAGAAACTACCGGTCAATGCATGAAATGGAGGGAAAACACGAAGTGTTTGAGGAATTTTTCATGGGGAGTCATACCTCAAACCTTGAAGGGTCAAACTTTTCGGGGTCACTGAAGAATTCGGGATTGTGATGCATGTTCCTGAACAGAGGCATCACCTTCCAACCTTTTGGAATTAGGTAACCTGTTAAACTTTAGCGTTAGCCGGACAATATAATGCCGCTTTGGTAAGGAATTATTGCCTAATCTCACTTTCCTAGACCAAGCCAATCATATGTCAAGGAACAATAAGACATGCTCCAGACGACTGGTACAGAACCAGTATTCCCACACTCGTGTTGTAATCGGTTCTGTCCCCTTGTCTAGACCATATATTCTTATATTCGTCAAAGAATTCCTCTCAACATCAATAAGGTCCCAATGGGTGTTTGTCTAAAGTCGAAGCCTGATTAGGGAAACTGATCTGTCAAATTTGGAGGTTGGGTATTATCGTTTTGGCTTATTTTCACTCATCGCGCTTTCGGGACCAGTGGATGCCAATTATGACCACATATCAGCATATTCTGTAGCCAGAAGCTTCCTTTTCTTTTAATCAAGCCAATAGATAGGTTTCGTCTCTTACCCTTATATTCTACATCAGCCACTGCTTCCCTGAAAGTGAAAGATATGATGCTTGCCATTCTCAGGGCCTCCAAAACAAGCTGAAAATGTCCCACAAAACAAATAATTAGTCGCTATTTCACTGCAAATTCTATTTAGGAGATCAATATTAATAACACAACTGAAGGAGATCTAGCTCACCCTATGACTTATTGGCATTCTTCTAGTCTGACTCCAGCTCAGAGGCTGGAAACCTTCGTCGTTCGATCGGCGGATAGTATTCTGCTCTGCCTGCAAGAGAGCATTGTCAACAGCGAGACTAAGTTTAGTTCTATACATCTTTTTCCAGCATTTGTGCAAGATAATATAGACAAGAATTAAGAGGAAGTATTGAGGAGAATTCATGTATCAATTCTTAGTATTGTACCTTTACACCCTCAAGAAGTTTTGGGTTGTCGTGCAGGTACTTGAGAATCCATGTCATGATGCTAGCTGTGGTATCCTGAGCGGCGAAAAGCACTCCGATAATATTATCAGTGATCTGCTCGTCGGTGAGAGCCACACTGCTTTCGTCTTTGGAGTCCAAAAGATGTCCTAGGAGGTTCTTTCCGAGCATCCTCTTCTCTTTCCTCTCAGCAATGATCCCACTTATGATCTTGCTCAGATTCCTTCTTGCCTATGGAAACCGAAAACGAAGATTGCTGAGAAGAATTAGTGCGTCTGTTTTGGAAAGAGTACCAGAAGTTATCGCGGACTAGGAACCGAAGAATCATGTTCTTACAAGTAGTGCTCGTCTGTATGGAGTTCCAGGAATGATAGTAGGAAAAGAGTTGTAGCCTCTGTCCACCATGTGATAGTTGTTCTTCAGCTTTTCTCTGTAGTGACTCTCCAAATGGCCAAAAATCGCGAGTATACCGACTTCAAAAGACAACTGCAACAAAAAGCGTAACCATGAATGAGAAAATTGCAGATGATTGCAAACTGGCACGTTAATTATGATATTCTGATAACAGTATATGCTGCATCGCCAAATTGTAATCAGGAAAGGAAAGGCGGTCAGGCATCATGAAAGAGAGAATTATATATGTCAACTATTATTGCTCTAATCATTGACTTACCTTTTTCATTTCATGGAATGTATTGATTACATGGCCACCAACCCACGAGTCCAATGTGGAGACCATGACCGCCTCGATGTCGGCGACCATGTTCCGGATCACCTCCGGCAACAGAGACGCCTGGACTAACTTCCGCAGCTGAGTGTGGTACTTCCCCTGGTGGAAAAACAGGGCGGAGGGGCCAAGCAGACGCTCCTTGCTCTTTGGGTACGTTGGCTTGAACAGATGAGCCTGCGACACCAGAACGAACTTGGCAGCCTCGGGCCCGGCCAGCATCACACAAGGGCATCCTAGGATGTGGGTCTTGAAGATCTCCCCATACCTGAACCATCATTCCAAAACCACATTGAAAAGTCACACATAATTCATTATGATAAAAAAAGAAGATAGTATTCGACGCCAATGAGCCGATATAAAATCAGAACCTTTTCTGTTTGGTGGCAAAGAAGACATTGGGGTCCTGAGAGTAGAGCTGGAGAGTCTCCCCAACGTAAGGCCAACCCATTGAACCAGGAGGGAGCTTGGTCTTTCGCTGCGATTTTTTCCCATCTCTGAGGAGGATAAACACTAGTAACAAAGCAAGAACACAGGCGAGAACACAAACGGATCCTTCACCCATCATGTTCTTGTTCCTTCTTTCTTTCTATCAGCAGAGTTTAGATAAATACTACGGGAAGGATGTGGCAAAAATGCCAAACTGTGTATAACGTTTCTTCACTTTTTTTCGATCTGGAGAAGACGAGAGAGAGGGAGGGGTGGTATTTATAGAGCATGAAGTGTGTGGAGGATAGGGCCAAAGAGAAAAAAAGAAAGTCGTGAAGCACACAAGTATAAGAGTTAATACGCGCACAAAGCATTTTCGTTCTTTCCATGGCTTGAGTGTGTAGTGACATCCTATCCTTATGTTTGCATAGTCTTCACAAGATCTTCATAGACTCCCCTAGATATCATCATTTCGAAATGGACACCTGTCCACATCCCTCCATCAGAGCCGCCATTTAAATTACAAAAAAACCAAAATCCGGATCAATTCGGACGCCAGATCGACGTGAGTTCGTTCTATTTCATTCATCTATTGCGTGCGATATGGTAAGGAAATCCTTGAATTTATCATATTGTTTTACGTACGAACGTGAAGTTCCCTATCTTGGAGCCAAGCATTAATCTCTACAGCTAAGGATAAATACATCCACATTAATTCGCATGCCAATTTCGAACGAACAGGTGTCTAACATTCGTGAATCCAACTGAGCTCCACCTCCATGTAGAGAAAAGTATATTAGGTGTCATGTCCTATACTGGTAACATTTATATGGTAACCTAATGAAGAATTTTCCCTGCCAACGAATGATACTTTCAACCTAGACAAGCCACAAATCACCTTGCATTAAATGAGAAAATCTAGCCCGTTTTGGGTAGCTTTTTATGGAAAGTGGTAACTAATATCCTCATAATCTTCAGCTCAAGACAATCAATGTCAAGCAAATTAAGGGTTTTTAAGAGACGGCCAGATATGGTTCTTGAGATTACTAGAATTGGAGCGACCCGTTCTTTCGAGGGCAATCTTCGAATTGGAAGTATTCAGATTCAACTGGTCAAAACACAATATTTTCGGACGTAGACTTCTCTAGGATCCGTAATAAAGTCGCACAATTCAACAACCTTATGATTCTGGTGGTTTGGACAGGTAATCACATAGAACCACCGTCGTAGGTCGATGTTACTTACGAGAAGCGACTAGAGTTTTCCTTTGACCATTTTGGACGTCCCTGCTTGGCGAGGACTAACGTACAAGAATGGTTGACATGCGAGAGCGATCAGCATGGCATCACCATCACTCAATGTCGATTGAGTGAATTGCGAGTATGTTTACTGTTACATCCGGGAGATTTGAAGTTCTTGTCTCTTTGTTTGCGCATGGACGGTGAATAGAACGGGGCAACTTCCTGCTTTTGGATTCGTGCGCCACTGATGGTGGGCAATTAGGGTTTTGTTCGGAGGTTCATATATAATCCATCCCTTTCTTGACATTTTAATTATTAAATTTATTCACAACATAGAACAATCGTACCTTCAGCGAATTCCCTCGGCACCCATAAACAGCCACAGGCACATCCCTATGCATCAAGTAAGGTTCTGCATATCTAAAGGACGATGTAGGCATACGTGACCCTCAAGGCTGTTCCGAATGAGAAATGTTATGATTTGAATTCGAGATCAGCCCCATTCAAATTTAATTAGTATTTTACCATCAGTAGTAAAGAGGAGAACATGTGTCAACTTGATGATTACTGTGTTGTTCCTTCTTGAACGAGTCGTTGGTATGAAATAGTTACATATCGACCTTAGAATAAATAAAAAAAATGAAAGCATCTGGTCTGCTCTTTTCCTCTCTTTTTTCTCCCACTTGATATACATGCTAATTATAAGCTTTTCATTGCCCTTTACAAATTAGGGTAGCAATAAATAAAGCATTTAAAGAAGAGTGCAATAAAAGTCCTGAATCTTATCGATTGAAAGTTATTGAACCATAACTTTTCAATTGGTACAAATGAAATTCTAAATCTCAAAACAAATGTAAAAGTCTTTTTGTTTTTTTTTTTGGGTATGTCATACTTTAACTCTCAACTCACTCTTAAACTTTTACCCTAACTTTTTGCAGAATGTGGGAGGCGAAACCTACACTTGAAACTGAGCATCTTCACCTCTAACCATTCTGAGAAAGTAGAGAATCGAACTCCCCACCTCCCCCTTTCCAAATAAGAATGGTGGCTACTGATGAAATGAGAAAACTACTCAAGTGCCAGACTCACGTAAGGTTTTTCAAGGTATGTTTAAGACTTGATTATAATTTATAATAGAAATGTAAGCCTTGATTGTACCAGCTAATTGCTTTAAAGTTCGATTAATTGCACTTTCTAATAAAAGATTTAGGACTTGTTGATTCATTTGAGAGGTTTAAGGGTCGATTACATATTCGTACATAAACATCTTTCGCAATAGACCATTTTCTAGTTCAACTTAGAAGGGACTCGCCAACCGAAAAGAAAAGGGAAGAAGAAAAACTCAGAAGGGATTCATAGCTTAATCAGGAAAAGTACCAAAAAAAAATCCTACACCTTTCAATTTGGACATTTCAGTCCTAAACCTTTTGATTATTTGCCAATTTAGTCTTAGATTTTTTGATAATTTACTAATTTAGTCATAAATCTTTTGACGATTGCCAATATAATTCTTCCGGCTAATTTTGGCCGAAATTGCTAACATGGATGTCCAATCAGTGTCGATCGTTCTATGTGACACAGCTAGTGCTGGCGTGAACGATTTTTGTAACTTTTTTTTTTAAAGATTTTCTCAATTTTTCCTTTTTTCTTTTTTTCTTTCCTTTCTCTTTTTTTCTTGTTTCCTTATTTCCTTTGCTAGTCACCAACCCTCAGCAGGGGGAGGCTTCACCCAGCCCACACCGGACCTAACGAGGGGTGGCCTTGCCTAGCCCACGCCTATGTTTGGCCCTCGCCCTGGCCAATAACCTCCGCTTGCCAACATTGAGGCCAGCTACCGATGGAAGGAAATAAAGTAAAAAGAAAAAAGAGAAAGGGTAGGCAAAAAAAAAAAGAAAAGCAAGGAAAAAATTCAATGATTTTTTTTAAAAAAAATATAATCGTCTATGTCGGTGTCGGCCATGCCACCGAAGACGATCAGCATTGACTAGATCACTACATTAGTAATTTTAGTCAAAATCAACTAGAAAGACTAAATTGGCAGAATGTCAAAAGATTTATAACTCAATCGACACAATTGAAAGGTTCACGGCTAAACTGACAAGAATGCGATAGGTTTAGGACTAAATCGATTATATTGAAAGGTTTAAAACTGAATTGGCACAAATATAATAGATTTTTGGATTTCTTTTTTTCGTAATTTCCCTAGCTTAATGTATACACGATTTGTACCAACCAGAACCGAAGTCCATACATGGTTTTAATCACCCTCTTAGGTTAGGCGCATCCGAGATAATGGTATCTTGCAGAATCCCGAACATAGGTTCCAATTCTATGTATATAATCATTTGCATGGGATTGATATATGATCGATGTCGTGATACATTATGGAAACTCATTAATCGGAGGAATAAAAAGGAAAGAATCTAATGATAAACATTACAGTATTTATATTATTAGATTTTAGAGAACTTAGGGTCATGATGATTTGTCTTCCTGTCCTGATTATGACGATTAGATCCTCTTTTTCTTTTTCTTTTTCTGGTTTCAATTTTTTTTCGAGAAAGGGACCAGAGGAGAAAGAGCTGAGGAGGAGAAAATATCAAGAATCAAAATCCTAGAGAATGAGTCACGCGGGTGAGGAGTGGCATCCAGCTCACCTGCTTCCTTAGGATCTCCGACCATCCAGATGGGATTTCTTTCGAGGAGGGGGGGGGCCCACATTGATTCTGGTGGCCCCACGTGTCCTCACGGATCGGTGCACACGTGGCGCTGGAAATCATCCGATTCGACCCACCGATTCATGTATCGCCCATGATTGGGTTAAAATCCGCATCAACCCGCTTTTCTCGACATCCAAATTCAGCTTAGCACATTCAAGATTAGCTCAAATGTTATAAATATCTATGAGTGTACATATACAAATCACATAAACAAGTAACACTATATCATGACAGTGCATATTATAATAAGCATCATACATATTCCTTTCTTTTTTCTCTTTTTTCTATTTTTACCACAAATCTTCAAAGGAAAAAGATTGGTCCCATTTGCAGGCTTATCACCAGGTGCTAGTCCACATCAATGCTAGCTGGAGGTTCAACGCATGGCAAGATATTGGTGGTCCAGTCTCTCTCGAGGGAAGACAGATTGCCAAGTGGGACAACGCCCCTTTGAGTGGAGGGGATTTCATTGGCCGAGCGTGTAAATGAGCTTTTTTATGTAAGTTTTCTTGATTCCTTTTGGTGCATGACTTGAAAGTTGATAAGCGTCCAAATCACATGAGCGGGACAGGAATAATAGGATGGCGACAACTTCCTTTATTTATTTATTTTTTACCGGAACGAAAATGAGATGGATTAGAGCTGATCTGGTAAAGTCATTTTAAGTACTTAACGGGTGCATTAGAATTAATCCAGTTCACTAGTATTGGACACTTATGGTAACTTCAATAAGAGTAGCCATTCCGATTGCTCTTCCCAACTTTTCCTATTAGCAAAAATAGAGAAATTAGGTGCAATTCATATGTTTGAAATTATATTTACGAAACTTAAACAATTGTTTTGCTTCCGACTCCATCCTCGTGCTCCACCCAATGACTCTCTCCGTGCGTGTAAGTGCGCGCGCGCTTGCTCTATCATTTGCCCCTCGTCGGTGAGCCCAGGCTATCAACCACAACCCTAATTTGAGCCTCACATACGGGTCGATCACCTTTGATTTAGACTTCATATGGGATTATGGCTGCAAGAGCACGAAAGTTATGGCACCGAGCAGGTGGACACAGGGTCGGGGCACATAGAAGAAAATAGCTGAATATGTTTGCTTGTGGACTTG
Source organism: Syzygium malaccense (assembly GCA_031216405.1). Lineage (NCBI taxonomy): Eukaryota > Viridiplantae > Streptophyta > Magnoliopsida > Myrtales > Myrtaceae > Syzygium > Syzygium malaccense. The sequence goes on along the minus strand of CM062258.1, from coordinate 10,485,565 downwards.
GACTGGCCTTCTAATGCTTAAGTCGAACAATATTGTTATGGCAAAAAGGAAAAACAAAACCAATAATGTAGGGTAGAGAATGAAAGAGGAAGGAGACTTTAGTCTTAGATGTTATTAGGAAGGAAATGGGTATTTATCACTGAGATTACCTCTCTCCTAGGGTTTCTTCCGCTCGGATGAAGAAAAGGTTGCTGTTTCACTGGAACTTAAGGATTCTTCCGCTTTGATTTCGGCCAAACCACGTAATAAGCACTACACGATTGTTCTAAAATGATATTCTTAGTCATGAGCAATCCTTAAAGTGCACAGATGGTTCATCAATGTGCATGCGATGCAACTACGAGTATCTATCTAGATGATTAACACGACTCGAAAGGTCAACAGAGCAATTGCATTTTCCAATTCCTAATCGAGGCTTACGAAGGGTCACTCATACTATTCAAAGAAGATTTCGTGCTCCAATCAGCTCTCATGAATATATATGGTTGGAAAACCATATATGTCTAGTTTTTAGATGAATCAAGTTTCATGCAATTTAGGGTCTTCTAGAAGAAGTTGCCCAATATACTAAGGCTTTGATTGTGAAAATAAGGAAAGAGGGGGAACGAAAATGGGTGTGTAAAATACGAAATATTTCAAATTCTTATAAGAGTGTTATGTAGGGAAAATTTATAATCTCTACATATCTTTAGTCCCCGCCCCTCAATTTTCCTCACCTCCTATACTCCCAAACGAAGCATAAGAGGTGTCACGAAATCCGGGGTCGAGTCTCTTAGTCGTTTTATGTGATCGTTGAGTCTAACGCATTGTGTTTTGTTTCTAGATTTAAGTAGAGTTAAGGGTCAACATTCTCATTCATGTTTTGTCCAAGTATTTATTGGTACTATCTTGAGAAAAAAGATATTAGGAGTCTTAGGATTTGCTTAGTTTGGAGGGTAGTTCCAAGTTGAGTATATAAACCCGGCTAAGTCTTCCTCGGCGATAATTGAGGGTTTTAACGAATTTTTTAAATGGAACTGCCGAATCAGTATTTCAACTTAACTTTATCTTATCTATCTAGTTGATTACGTTAGTGGCGAGTTACACCTCCTTTATCCTGAAGTGGATTTCTCTAGTAATGAGTGTTTATCCTATTAAATGTTAAGTGAATTCTTTATAGGATAGATACTTTTCTTGTTGCACTTGTGTTATCTACTAAATCGATTTCCGACACATCCGATATCAAAGCACGACAATGCTCACTTGCCGAACATCGTAGGCCATGCACCCCCGAGTCATTGAAGTCCCTACCCGGGGGACAAAATAGAAAGTTTATGCATCAAGATTTCTCATTCGGCATTAACGGAATATTCAATCATGCGCGAGAAGAAGATCAGGTACGGCGTCCCTCTCCCTCGAACGTGTCTTCTATTAAGTCGCGGACCTTTTCTTTTTCTCTTTCTTTCCATTGGGTTTTGATTAATAATGAGAGGTGTTTGGCCCGAAATAGCTTCCGTGCTATCTCAAGAAGTCTTTTCATTCCTCTTTTAGTGTACATCGTACACCTCAAAGCTGTGCTGTCTAGGATACACAGTGTATGACTACACATGCATGAAAGGGTCGGGTTAATTAAAAAAAACACAAATTTTAAGTTGAGTAGCAATTTTGACCCGAACTTTTTTATTTGTAAAAAAACACTAACTTTAGGTTGAGTGACAATTCTGGCCCCAACTTTATTTTATCTTATAAAAAATCACCAACTTTCATCTTTATTCCAAACCTAACCCCCTATTGACTTTCTGTCTGAAATCACTCTTGTTTGAGATGGTGGTGAGCTTGGCGGATCTCGTCTATAGCGTTTGTTGATGGGCAGTGGTCTACAGCTTCAGATTACGATAAAACGATGAATTCTAGCCAGAGATATTCAATCTGGAGATATTTTTAACTTGCTAGTAACGCGAAGGAGATAAACAATTTCACCGTTATTCTTTAAGTTCTAACTTAGAAAATAAGATAATGAATAGTGTTTTAAATTCAATCAGAAAGCTACGTGAATTTATTATTGAGGTGGAATAGTTAAATTGGATAATCAATGGTTCTAAGTCAATGAGAGTTAGATTTGAGATTTAAGTTAAAATTGGTATTTTTTTACGAGATAAAAAAAAATTGAGACCAAAATTGTTATTCGACCTAAAATTTGTGTGTGTGTGTGTTTTTTTTTTTTGAATTAGGTCTGAAAGGGTCACACGACCTTTGCGTGCGTGGGTATGTGTCACTTCGTGAGTCGGAGTTTGGTGATTCAAGGATCCCATGGGATTCAGGCATATCGTACCGTTTCGATCCCTGATTCAATGGAAGTGCCGTAAAGAAACACCTAACGATTATAACTCTCAAGTGTCTGCTATTCGACAGGAAGGTGGAGCTGCCACGATGCACGGGCAGGCGCTCATCAGTCTCTCTGACATTTAACATATGCAAAGAGAGGAGAGAATGTCGAAAGGACGACATCATCATGCGAAGAGAGAAGGGTTGGAATTAGGAGACAGGAGATCTGTGGGGGACATGCTGATCCAAGGGGATGATGGGGGACAGGTGTCGAGCTCTCAAGGTCGGGGGCCGTCCCTCACCGGCCGGGCTCTCTCCATGCGCCAGCGAGGCATGTGGTGGTGGTCATCAACATCATCAGGGAAAATCTCGAAAGATAGGATTGAAGGAAGGAACGATCCAACATGGAACTGTTCCCCGCTGGATCCTCAGTTCATACGCTGCTTTGACTTCAGGCATTTGACATTATGTTATTCGAGACCAGACGAGGAAGGGTTTCTTGTGAAAGTATCCGAATCCAAATCGAATCTCCATCACATGGTCAATCCTTTAAACTTCCTCCAATCAGTTTTTTTTTATGAGATACATGTATGAAGCGCGACTCGTCTTCATATTTAGTTAAATTTGTATATGAATGATATTCATAACTCGTCATCCACCCATTAAGGGCATATAATTAGAGGAAATTTCCTCCAACTATGCCGTAAGAAAGTACGGTACAAATTTTAATGGGTCATGTTTTCTCTTAAGGTAAATTACAAACATGGATATCACCCACATTAATATTTGGTTAAGATTGCATGTAAGGGATATCCATAACATATAACCCATCAATCAGATGTATGGTTAGATGATTTTTTTTTTCAATCATCAATGGAGGAAATTATAATTAAGTCAAATAAGCTCATTTACGAAGTTTATTAGAGAATTTTTATTAAGAAGTCTATTAAAACAAGAAGTTACCTATAGGTCATCTGGAATTATATCATCTATATCATTAATTATTTGATCAACAATTTAGATGGACTTAGTTAACATAGTCTATGAAAGATATAGTATTTTCTCTTTCAAAATACATTGTTTGACAAATGTTACGTAATGACTTGTTAAGGCGACAAATGATTAGATAGGATCGAGTTATAATTGGTTTGACTTATTTGGCACTTATAATCCAATCACTTTTAGGGGTATGTTTTCCTCTATCATTGATTTAATCTAACCGGTAGCTTACGGATACGGATATGTACATCACCCCATTACTATTGTGAGTTTAATATGCATATGTCTTGGTTAGAGGAAGTATCCTCCCACCGGAGGTGGAGTAAACATGACTCTTTCCCTAAGGGTTTTGCTAGCATAACAATCTTTGGGCTACCGTGAGAATAACATGTTATGAGTAATAAATTCTTAAATGAGTAGATCTCATAATAATTTATAATTATTTTTTGTGGCCCAAAACACGCTGTTAATCTCACGGTTGATTCCGACCAAAAAAAAATCTCATAATGGATTAAGGATTGTCACTTAATCAATTCTCTTTACATAAGGGCTCACCTTACAGCTTTAATTTGGGAAATGAGGGAAAATGAGGGGAATGAAAATTTGGATTGAAATTTAAAAAAATAATAATAAATTTATGAGAAGGAAGAGGAGAGAAAATTTAAAATGTAGGTTTTCCCTTTCCTATATTTATAATCCAGTGGCATGAACGAAAAGACTGGATTACCTGGAACTCATGGAACTTCTTGCTAGCAACATAAACTAGTTAAGTCTAGACTCTTGGCCCGTGCAAATGCCCGCTGCAGAGCAATTTACACGCGGTTGGTGAAATTTGAATAGGTGACCTCTAATTCATGAGCTAGAAACCCTTTAACACCCCCAACCGACCATGCCAACTCTGAGGATCATTCCAACCGTGGCCTACGTGTGCCATAAACCATCAAATGACCAAGGTCCTTGGATGGATGTCTTCTTGGGCGAGCACGAACGCAGGCCAAACAATTGCAATCCACATTGGACTTCTTGCACGCTGAATGCATTCGGAGCATGCATGCAGGTTCACTGCTGCTTCGAGATATTCTCATGAGTTCGAATGATTTCATGAAGATGGTGGACCACATAAAGTTATGAGGAGAACAAAAGTATCCTGCTCCATATTTGTCTCCCTACCGATTCATATCTCCCATTGATTCTCGTTATCATGAGCATGCAGAGTTCACCTCCCACATCCACCGCAGAAGAAAAACCAGAGGAGGTACACGCGCACACCTAAACCCTATTGGATGGGCTTAATGAATAGTGATTAGATAAGGACGCGTGCATTTTCGATTCCCCGCACCACCAACCGTAAGCAAATCTTGTTGAGGCATCGACCTCGGATTTTATTTGCGTTTTACTTGGTCTATGAGGTCAATAGTATGTTTCATGGGCTTATTTTACCTACTTGAAAGAACTGTCTCATAAAAAAATACGTATATGTACATACGAGTCATTAAATTAAGATAAAATGTAAAAGAAATATAAAATAAAGAAAACTTAAAGAAAGCCTCTTTTTTTTTCGGGTACTGAAAGGGGCGAATCCCAAATATTTCATTAGAACTTGCCTAACAAAAGTAGATCTAACTTGATCTCCTGTCAACAAAGGAATTAAACATCTCGATAGCCTATCTAAAATGAAGATGTCATTCGCATCACAAGAGTGAATGGCCCAATTGGCTAACCAGTCAGTACATTAATTTCCCTCCCAAAAATTATGCACATTTTTAACATGCTGAAAATACATTAAAAGATTTTGAATCTGATAAATGAGTGTGTCATCAAAGTTGAGAGAGCGAGTTGATTTCTGGAACAGTGAAATAGAAAGCTTTTTATTAAATGCTTAATTATAACGGTTGGTTGCCGGGTCGAAGAAGACAAAATGATTGAGAAGGAAGGGGGGAGGGGGGTGAGAGAAGAAAAAGATCACAATTAAGAAAATACTTTAAGAAAACTCTTTTTGTAGAAGATATGATAGGCAAAATCAAATCTCGAGTCACTATTCAATAAGAGTGCGTTTGCTTTGCGAGAAATGAATGATCAGGAAAATATTTTTCTATAAATGATTATTTGTATCGCTTACAAAAATGAACGAGCGAAAAACATTTTCATTGTTTGTAAAAATATTTTTAATTAGCTAATTATTTCAAGCGATCATTTTTTAAGAAAATATTTTTGAAATCATTCATTTTTGTAGAACAAACGGAATCTAAGACACTGCTTTGATTCCACATAGCTAGGGCATACTAGACAGGACATGAAGGTCTCGATCCATGTGGACTCGAAATCATGCAACATAATCCCTCATATTCCGCATGCAGAACATAGAAAGCCGTTCGTTCTTGATTCTCCCCTCTCTAGCGAAACCACACATGGTGACCCGAATCGTAAGATAGGCTTCGCTAAAACGTGTGAGATTTTTCCGGTTTCTAGGCAGCAATCTAGGGGAGGAAACATGCATGCATTGTCGTCCGCATCGTTCGCAATGAGCAAACCAGAGAGATGTTTCGAGTACGAGATTGAAGTGATGGAGTGCGGACCAAAAGGCTTTGTCGCATGCAGTGTGTGCTCGCTCATGTGCCAAAAAAGATGATGGAAAACCTACGTGCGTCGACAATCATTTCTTTTCTCCTTCTTTGCTTTGGCGTTTGCTTGTTCTTCTGCGCTTGTCTGCATAAACGAAAGGGAAGAAGGAAAATCTAAGCAGAATCTTGCCCAGTTGCAGTAGCCCCCTGGAGGCTCTAGATAGCGAGATGCGTCCTAGGATTGTTCTCCACTATCTTTACCTATGCGCGCATGCCAATTTAGCTGCTGCTGCTTCTTCTTCTGAGGTATACGATTGCGGGCTAAAAGTTGTCACGATACATATAACAGAGAATTTGCGCCACCTTTAACTAAAACCAATAAGGATCTTCCTGGAGTGAAAAAGGCTGACTGAAAAAACGTAGAAATGGTTAACCGATGTGGGCCGAAAGGCAAAATGTTGAGTATGTCTGGATCCATCGCAACTCGAGCCTAGCTAGGGCGGGTTTTCCATTGGGAATGTGCCATGCGAGGGGGGCAATGTACCTGGCGGTAGTAAGTAACTCGGCATACTCTCACTCCAGTCTTAGCTAGATTGATTACTGCCGTTGCAGCTGCACCACCATCCCTGGTACCTCGCTCTCGCTCTCGCTCTCCCTCTCTCTGCGCGAATAGTGGGCTCGGTGAACGCTCACCAACGCATCCTCCACTATCGCCACTAATGGCTGCCACCGGCCAACCACGCAACTTCCACTTATGGCATATGACCACAGCGGCACTATCCAATGACATCTCTCTCTCTCTCTCTCTCTCTCTCTCTCTCTCTCTCTCTCTCTCTCTCTCTCTCTCCGCCACTGTCAGTCTCTGTCCTCTACCCCTTAATCTTGTGGCGCCACCCATCATCTCTATGTCTCTCCCTCCCGATGTCGTGGTGCCCTGTCCCAGATTCAAATCGAGGCAGTTAATATGAGGAACATCGATGCCACGGTGGTAAGTAGTCTGCAATGGTTGCACACAGCGGCTCCATGATGGTGGGTAGTGGTTGCTTGTAAAGGATGGACTTTTCTAATTGATGTGAAATTGATTACCGTGTGGCAATTTTTTAGTGGAGAGTCTATGCAAAATTGAATAGACCGGAGGCTACCCAACATTCTAGGGAAAATTAACCAAAAAAATTCTAAACATATTGTATTTGTGCAAATTTAGTCCTAAACATTTTAATTTGGCCAATTTAGTCATAAACCTTTTGATAATTTGCCATTTTAGTCTTTCCGGCCAATTTTGGCCGGAAATCGTTGACGGGGACTCCAGCAATGCCACATAGGACGACTGACGCTAACATGGACAATTTTTATAATTTTTGTAAAATTTGCTAATCTTTTTATTTTATTTCATTTTTTCTTTCTTTTCCATTTTTTTTCTACGAAGTCTTGCGAGGGTCACTGGCTGACACTTGCCAGTCACATGTGAGGGCCAACCGACCTTCGCCGACCCCAGGCAAGGGCAGGCGAGGGCTTCACGTCCCTCGCTAGACTTAGAAGAAGAAAAGGAAAAGAAAAAAGAAAAAGAAAACAGGAAAAAAAATTCATAATATTTTTTTTAAAAAAATTATAAATTTGTCCACGTTAGCACTGATTGTCTTCCAGCCGTACCACATCAAGGATTTCCATTCAAAATTGGTTAGAAAGACTAATTTGGCAAATCGTTAAAAGTTTTGGGATTAAATTGGTTAAATTGAAAGGTTTGGAATTGAATTGGTATAAGTGTAATAAATTGAAGATTGTTTTGGAAATTTCCCCCAACTTTCTACACAAAGTTATTTTTCAAAGATTTAAGAGAAATACTTAAATGACGGTCCTTAATATATCGTGAGAATAATAACATGTTTTGGACCATAAAAAAAGTAAATAACGAATAATTATAAATTGTCATGGGATCCATTTGTGATTCACAATATATCGTTACTCTCACTTTCATGGAAGCCCAAAGACTATTATATTAGCAAAGTTCGAGATTTAACTCTGGGATTCTTTTTTAAAGGGTGCGTATAAGATAAGACAAAATGGTTGACCACTTATCTTTGATCCGTATCGAAAGTATCTTCAAAGAATCCGATTGCGATGCGTAATCGTAAAGAGCCCCAAAAAAGCAGAGGAAGAGAGAATTTAGAGAAGCATTTCTTTTTGACTTTGCTCCTCCAAGTGGATATCACAATCCCTAAGTCGGCGAATAATGCAGTCGTCAAGCGTATCAAACCTCTTTATGGAGCGCTGCGAGAACGTGCCGCATAAAGTTCATCTGCTTCACGTCAACTTTGGCACGCTCGTCGCTTCATATTTATCCGATTGTTGTCCTAATTTAACCTGTCCATAATCTTTAGAAAGAAGAGAATTGGATCCTCATTTCCTCACATGGCGGAGGAGGGACACTTGCCCTCACCGACCATGCCTCTCCCGATATGTTAACGATTGGAAATGTAGGGTCCCCTGAAAGGGTCTACCGACCGACGCGTCATGGATTCCTTCGGGGGCACGGTCTCTCCCCCGTGCATGAAGGTTCAATGAGGACAAAATGCGAAGCGCATGTGCCTGTTCATAACCGCGATTCAATCTTAAGATAGAAGAACCATGTAGATAATAATGGTGGCCAGGCCATCAACCCAATACATCTTGTCGGAGATTGAAACGCTCCTCGACGAGGATGTCCGTCCGGTTTTCCATGTATGGACGAGCGGGGAAATCGTGACAAGAAGAAAGCGAAGATAGGGGGTGAAAGCAAAAACCAAAAGCACACAAGAAAACAGAGATTGGAACAAAGAAAAGGGGTGATTATTCTCATTGGGTACTTTTAGTTTTTGTTACATACGGCAGAAAACGACTCCTCTCGAGGACCCCCCCTCCCCCTCCCCCTTCGATTCTGATTTTGAATTGTGGGGGGGGGGGGGGGGGCGGAAAGGGGTCGAGATATTATTCTCCGAAGAGACGTGTGCTTCACCGTACAAGAATGATGGGAGGAGAATCTTGTGGATGAGGAAGGAACACAAATGCCGTAATGAGACCTCAACATCCTAATCATGCTCGCCCCCATCATCTTAAACAAAGGGGGATTGAAACACCGGAGGAAGGACCCCCTCCTTTGACAAAGTAAAAAAAAGACCATTCCAATCTGCCAGCTGTGGGATCTCCAAAAGCGGATTGATGTATTGACCAAAACAAAAATTGGGAATCAAAGTTGGTACGACGCCAATTCGTTTGGGGGGGGGTGAGGGTGTGGTTTTGTGGCGTGAATTGAGATAGTGGTGAGAAATTTGGTGGTCCTAGAGAATAATACTTACATGGGTCATAACAATAAGCATGACTGTACATGCCGTTGCTACCGCATCAATTTAGTTTTGAATGTGGGTTTTTCATAAGGAAAATGACACAAATGCTGTATAATCTTTGACCCGATATGCAGTGTAGTTTCTAAATTTTTAATTTGTTCAACGTGGTCTCTGAACTTTAGCCAATTGTGCAATATCGTTCTTGAATTTTTAATTTATTTAATGTGATTCTTGAATTTTTCGTACGTGTTCAAACCGGTCCTTAAACTATATAAAATTATTTCGATGTTGGTTGTCCCTGAAATAAAATAAAATTGAATGATAATATTAGATATTTTCATATAGTCTAAGGGATAATTCGAACATTTATAAAAGATTCAGGGATCACATCATACATTGAGCCAAAGTTTCAATGATCAATTATATCATTATCCTTACGATGTCTTGCTGCATGATTGAAGTAGATGAAGGTACGTATTGAGGAAGAAAATGGTCCATGCGATGACCCATGTTGGATCGTTTTCCCACTAGAACGTGGACAGTTCTCGGGATCTCGATTCATCCCGAAATTTTACACTGTTTAGGGTTACTGAACATTAGCACTCGAGTCAAACGTGGGGTCTTTGGTGCCACACCGATCATTATCCTTCCTCATTTGCCTTTTTAGTACGTGATCTTTGTCCTAACCCCGATGACGAGACGAGGCATGTCACGTCTATTTTTCGGCTTGCGGGGTGGACAATTGGGATCTTCTGTCCTCCTCTTGCTGGGAGAGGATATTTTTGTTGTTTCTAGAATCCCTTGCTCAATTATTTTTTTATTAATGGAAAGAAAGAGAAGAGGTTGCCCCGTATGATGTTAATCAAAGAACGATGCATCGTGTGCATTTGTGGATCTTGAGTAATTGATTGTTCAGTTTCGAGATGCTGACATGCTGATGTTTTTAGCCTTGTTGTTACTTACAGAAGCAGCATCAATCATAAATGGATAGAGTGACTGAGATGGTTTGCCCAGAGCCACCTAACGGGCTTGTGCATGAACGTACATTCCAGTGCCACAATGATGTTAGATAGTCCGAGGAATTTATCATTCCAACCTAAACCCGTCGGCATGTCTGTAGCACATCCTTAGTCGAAGCTTTCGGCTGAGTTTCACGAAAGAAAAGCTGTGGTCCGTGCGCTCGGTATTATCGGAACCTGAATCAAAGGGTTTAGTCCATAACACAGCATGGATGCCAGAAATTAGGAAAAGACCCAATGACCATGCTGTTTCATGAGCAGCACAGGCTAATTGCTGAGCAGAGCACGTTGGAAGCGCTCGAGCAAAACACCAGTATCACTGATCTAAAATTAAAATTACTTTTGATTCCATGAATCCCCAACTAGGGGGGAAAATATTCAAAGAATTGCAAAAATTGATACAGCTGATGTTATCTATCCGCAACATATAATGATAGCTCGCTCTTGAGGCTTTATCCCTTGGCTAGAAAGGTCCACTACGATAAACAAAATGGCAATGTGCTGGGGGCAGCAACCACAGAAGGGGATCAATATTCACTGCCCATTGACCCGATGGCCACTCATGGGAATACATAGCAAAAGGACTAAGATCAACACGAGGCTCACTCAAACTTCAAGCCCTCTGTCCGTAAGACTCTTCATGGACTCGGACCCCAGGTCCATAAATCAAGCGGCAACGTTCATTGAATGAGCCAACCAGTCGGGCAACCACTTCCTTGAAGAAGACCGACGCCACCTAATGGCAGGAAACCCAAAGACATATTAGCATGGTCCACGGGCGCACACATTATTTTCCAAACGTACAGAAGTTTATGCCAGAGCCAGAAACATCAGTGCTAATGAATGAATCTGATGGACTGCTATTGGTAAATGTAGCAAACTACACTGAACCACCAGAAGAATATGAGCTCATTTAAAGACACTAACTTCGCTGCTTTGGTACAATGGAATCAGGATAATGTGGGAGGAAACCTGACCAAGAGGGATGCAAAATAACAGCGACTGCAGACACTCACAAGTTTAACTGACAATGCCATAGGTATAATGACATAATCATATAACAGAGATAACATACAGCAACAGCAAACAATATTTACATTCATGTAAAGGGATTCAGGACCATAACTGATTGAACTTAAGTGCCAAAGGTTAAACAAGAGTTGTCATGCCATTAAGCCCATGACATTTTCTTATACAGCGTGTCTCATGGATTGACATTTTACTATTTACTCCACATATGTACTAAGTTCACATGCCTCAACTCCAATGAAGAAGAAAAAGCCATTCTACTACTAGTTGTGAATAATTCGCTGGCATTTATCAACAGAAAATCTGGCTTTCTAAAGGCATTAACTAAATTACAAATGTAGAGTCCACAGTGAACGAGTTGGCTGCTCTACCAGCTCACAAAATGAGCAATTCGTCTTTACCAAATGTGGAACACTAAAAGTTTAAGAGGCAACTGCAGCACATTAGCAGAAGAACATGCCAAACTTATGGTCTATCTCTATTATTGATAGTACATTTTTAATCCTGTGATAGCTTGATCTAACTGTGTAACGACCACTCATTATCCCTGCAAATGCCACCTAAGTATGATTCTTTCTGGGACGGCAATTGCAGTTGATATCTTATTGACGATAGCTGCTACTCTCATCTACCCTCGTGAGCTCCACCGCACAACAATCTGCTAGCAACCATAAGATTTTGGTGTTCCCATACAAGGAAAGAACACAGTGGTTTTGTAAATAGAAACATGTAGTCTTTAAATGTATTTGAACATAGTATATGCCAAGAAATACACAAGGCTTTCCAACTAAACTAAGCAATTCATCGTCTATACAGTAAGAACTACTGCTTCTGACTTCTGAGCACTACAAGTAAATAGTGTAACTCGCCAGAAGTACCTCAAGTTCAGCATTTGTTATGCTCATCAAAAAGCCTAAAATTCATAGAGAATGATTATAGAGATAGGAAGTTGATGCAACCACATAAATTACAACAAGCAACACTACCTGCCGGTAAAGTGGGGACTGAAACTTAAAATCCACCAAAAAGTAAAGGCTACAAGATCCTGGAACTGGTCCTGGATTGAACTCCCAAATATTTATCAAATGGTCAAAAAGGGTACTCTCCGATGCTGTCGTCTGGAAAAGAAAGCAGAGAACGGGAAAACATTAGCTCTACCATAAAACAAAACCATATTAGTCAACTCAGAACTTCAACCAAGAACACCAATTGTTAGCAGCTTGACAACAGACAAATGTTTTCATCAATCCATGCAAGACAAATCATACTTATTTTCTTGCTGGGTGAAGGATAAGTATTGGGAGGAGCGAGAAGGGGATTATTCCCAGACTTGTAGATCTCGGTAAGGGTAGGCCATCACTGAACCAAACCGTTGTTGCCGACGAAAGCTTATCTTGGGACAAGCATCTTTCTGTATTGTGCAAGTTAAAGTATCCACAAATGTTGGAACCAGTCAAATTTTCTTATCCTTTTTGTCAAATACTATTGAGAAAGATTCAATCCTAAATCAACTAAATGAGGCAAGTAAATGACTTCTGTGTCATTGCCAAATATAATGATTCAAAAAACTTAATTTGATTACTTCAGGAACAAAGATTCGAGCAGAAATGAAATTCATCAATATGGCTAAAAAACGAGGAATAGAAAGTCTGATGGTCAATCTTTTTGAAACTCTTCTGCAGGAACTCTCAATAGATTGTGATGTGGACCAAAGCAAAAGTGGACAAAGTGTTGCTTTTAAAACTAGGTAGGAAACTGGAATTTGGCCCATGAAACAGGTCTTCCCATCTGGATATTTAATGAGTTGCATCAAGGTTCTAATTAATGCTTAAGGAAACAGTACTCACAATAGTAAATGCATATAACACAATGCCAATAAAAAACAAACTACGAAGATAGCAATACAATCATTTCTCGAAGCCAAGCAATGTTTAGGCATAATATGTGGGGCAGTGTTTGTAGTGATCAACGATGGAAACCCCTTGTGCTACTGTGTACTCGGCTGGCCAAAATTCAAATTCAGTGAAACATGTCAATGCATACATAAACAGCCGGGATTATAAACGGAGGAAAGAAGATAGCTAGTTGCTTACCTTGATTGTCCTTGGTCTGTTCAACTCTACATGAGAAACATAACTCTCAACTAGAAATTTGAAACCAATCTCCAGCTCAGCATCGAAAGACCCATCCGGATTGTACCGCACTATCTCCGACCGCTGACACCACGGTACAAACCCATGATACAAGTCGACAGCCGCAACCACGTCGAACAGTTGTTCTGGAGAGTATCTATAGATGAAATTACATCATTCTCCAAACTCATTCTCGGAGAAAACATCGCGCGCACATCAAACTGTAACTATCGACAAATTTAACAAAATCACGCATAAATCGAGAGGGCTTTCCGCAAAAATTACCCCAAAACGCGCTTCTCCTCGTAAACCTTTGCCAAAATGCCTCCTTCCTCACCATCCCCGCATCCCAGGAACCGCCTCCTCTGCATAATGCCACCGCCGCACGGCCGCCCGGAACCAATCGGGACGTCCTTGGGCGCATCGGACGCTTTATTATTACGACCAAACGAGGCATCGAGGCCCGCGATGCCGCCGAGGCACCTGGTTCGATCGAGCCCGGGCCGCCGGGAATCGATCCAGCGAGACTTGATCAGTCGCCCGACGCCGTCCCCGCGCGACAGGGACGACCTCAGCGCTCTCGACGTCGACAGGAATGGCGGCATTGCGTATTGCGCCCCACCAGGCGAGAACCTCGGCGAATCAAATCGGATCAAGCGGACACCTCCGATCAATTCATTCAAAAACCGAACGGACGGAATCCCGAACGGGAACCGGGCGGTTTCATCCGAGAATGCGGCCGAAGGATTAAGCGGCCACGCGAGAGCAATGAATCCAGATCACGGAGCGGAAAAACTCGAGAGAGTCCGAAGCGATAATGGCGGACTGGGATTTGGGGAGCACAATTTGGGAATTTAGGGTTTGCAGCGATTGGAGATCAGGTTGGCGAGGGGAAATAGAAGAAGAGGAAGAAGAACAGGAACAAGGTTGTCTTGGGGAACACGTGGGGAAAGCCAACAATAAATCTAAGGCTCCAATTCCCTAAAAACTCCCCCAAATTTAACCTTTATCCTAGTTATATCTCAATTTTTTTTATAAAATATCCAAAATTTTTACTTTTGTCTTAAATCTATTCAGTTAATTTTTCGTTTAATTTTTTAATATTATCTTTTATTTTTTTCAAATTTTTTTTATTTTTTATTTTCTTTTTTTTTCCATTCCTTTTTTTTTTTTTACCTTCAACCTCCGATCGATTGCCGGTCCGACAATCGGCCAGAGGCTAGGCCCTGCGAGGTCGGCCCTGCCTGCTACTGGCGAGGCTTGGCCTCGCCGTTGTTGGGCGAGGCCGACCTCGCTAGTCGCCGGTAGGGCCGAGCCTCGCCAGATCTGGCGAGGCTCGGCCCCATTGGCCGCTGGCGAGGCTCGGCCCCGCTGTTGCTGGGCGAGGTCGACCTCGCCAGTGACCGGCGGGGCCGAGCCTTGCCAAATCGGCCCTCGCCTCTGGCCAATCGCCGGTCCGGCGACCGGCCGGAGGTTGAAGGTGAGACAAAAAAAAAAGAAAAGGAAAGGAAAAAGAAAATAAAAGAAAAAATAAAAAATTCGAAAAAATAATATTAAAAAATTAGACGAAAAGTTAACTGGGTAGATTTGGGATAAAAGTAAAAGTTTGGGGTTTTTTATGAAACAAAAAAAAGTTTGGGATATAATTGGGATAAAAGCTAAAGTTTGTGGTTTTTTAGAGAATTGGGCCTAAATCTAAGTGGCAACAACATGCAAGAAAGAGAGTAATTTATGATAAATTGTTATCTTCGACCAAAAAAAAGAGTAGTAAATTATTGTCGATGACGAAAATATTTTTTTATTAATTAAAGCTCCATTTATTTCGCGAAAAATATTTTCTAGAAAGATACTTTCCGGCGTTGGTTTGCTTAGGAAAATGAATTAATAGAAAATATTTTTATGATCAACGGAAAATTTATGCTTAAATTTAGAAAAATGATTTTCTCTTTGAAAAGAGGCAAAAAACATTTTTCGAAATATGACTAGAATTGACGTTTGGACCTGAAATTCTACGCTTGGACACCCCAATGTTAATTCCTAAATCCTCGGCGTTTAGGATCAGGTCTCCAATGCCTCGGCGAGAGTCCATCGAGGCCAGACCCAAGCCCCTAATGCCCACGTTCGGGTCCATCTAGGGTGAGCCTGAAACTCTTGTATTCGTGCCTAATGACTTGAAACCAGAGCCCAAGTGCAGAAAGGTTGTGTCTGGGTCCCTAATGCTCGAGTTCTAGTCCCTGGCACTCGATCGAGGTCCACAAGGGTCGTGCTGGGGTTCTCAGCTCTCGAGCTTGGGTCCTTAATTAATGAAACATTCGCTCTAATAATTATTTCTAAAAAAAATTTGATTTTCTATTTTTCTTTTTATTTATCTTTATCTTTTTTTTGCCTTTTTCCTTTGCTCGGCCGGAAAAAAAAATTTGAACTTTTTGGTAGTTTTCCTTAAGGAAAATCAAATCAGATACCAAACAGTGGAAAAAATTTTATAGTTCATTTTTAGGTTTTATTCAAATACTGGAAAATATTTTCATTTTCTTAAAATATGACTTTCTGAAAAATATTTTCTAAAACCATCAATTTTTCTTGAAACGAAGGAGGCCTAATACTTTGTTTGTTTTGCGGTAAATAAGAAAACATTTTCTTAAAAAGGATTGCTTGAATCGATTGAAATAATTAGTAAAATATTTTTTTATTACCGACAATAATTTATATATAAACATTTTCGTGGACAATGAAAATTTTTTCCGTTCATTCATTTTTAAAAGCAATGCAAGCAACCGTTTTTACAAAAATATTCTCTAAATTCTTTATTTTTCGAGAAACAAACACACGCTAGATTCATTTTCAATTCTATTGATTACTTCAGCAAAGAAATCCAAACATGCTATGTCAAAAGGGATGTCCTCTGTTCTACGGATCACTTCTTTTCCAAAATATCCTACTTTATAAATATCCTAACGAACACGTAAATTAATTATTCTATTTTTTTTAATTATTCATTTCGAACCTTCTCTATCTCATAATCAATTTTCCGGAAAAATAGTTCAAATGCTAAAATATAGTTTTCTTTCTACGTGTGCACAACCTTTTTCATATCGCATCGATAATTTTTTAATTAATTTGTAATCCTAATCTCCTACGATAACATGATTTTGTAAAATGTTTTATAAATCAATCGTATGTGCGCAACAACATGCGTGACTTTGCTAGCGACCGAAGGGAAAGTGGCGCTCGTCTCACTTTTAGAGCATTGTTGCGGGCAAAGCCGCGGAAAAAAAACATATGAATTGGTAACTTTGTAACGCTTCGAGTTGCCAACCTCTCCAAAAACACGTACTCACCTTTCACTAAAACTGTCCTGCTGCAGCAAAGTGATTGTCGCTGTTATTGGCTTGAGTTTGCAAAGCTTGTCTCAAGAAACCAGGGCTTAACATTGCTACACATAATCCACAAATGATTACTCTCTGTTATATAATCGAACGGTAGTAATTTGAGAGATCGGGACATTTCACGGCGAAGACATCGCTTGAATCCAACTTCATCACAAAATTAAAACATTCATCGTTCCCGTGAAGCACTGTAACAACAATAAATCAAATCGTGGTTCAGGTAACATTAACAGGTAACACGAAGTCCACAGTGCTACAGCATCAATCAACTAAAAAGAGAGAAACGAACTCCACAACCCCTGTTGTGTTGGTACAATCAATCACCTTGTTTTCTCCCTAGTCGAACTGGCCCCGACTAACCTGTGTCAGCACATCAATATGTAGAGTTGTCCAAGTATATAGGATCGTGTTCCTAACCCTTTGCCCGAGTGGGAATACGCACCGCGCACCTCTTGTCAGAGGGGTAAAAAGAGCAACCCCCCACACCCGGTTCTTGTCTCTAGAAAATTGAATCCTCTCGCTTTCTCGCAAGCATGCAGATGGTGCATGCAATCCAAATTCACGTTACTTGTTGACACATTAGGGCGTGAGAAAAAGAGGATGTTCCCCAAGCCTTCACGGTAGAAATCCTTCATCTCGACAGGGAGGCCCATTTCTCACCGGCGTCTCCTGCTGTGGCAGGTCTGCTGAACGGAACAACCTTGTAAACCAGGTAAAATATATGTAAGCTGGGGAGTCCAGTCCTTAGCGACTGGTATAGAATTGAAATTTACCTGGTCATTGTCTGAAGAATCTGTCCCCAAAGTTTTTGCCTTCTTTGCACTGCATATGTTGCTCCCCTTTCTTCCTCCTATATCTTCATCCACAAAGTTTTGATCCGTAACCTCTGCAAAAACCAAAAGCATTAAATCCAGCCAAAGGCAGGTTCTACGACTCTACATCTCTCCATTTCTTCTTTTTCATCAATACCAAGCGAAATGGGTTTTAGTATGACTGTAGTCAGCACTTCACCAGTCATGAGTCACATAACAGTACATTTTAAAAGGGAAGAGTGTAAATAACTGGCAAAAGATTGCCAAACAATTACAAAGGGCTGAGACTATTGCATTTTTTTTTTCGTGGGTATCGCTTGCCGTTTTGATTAGACAGCTGAGACTATTACAAAGGACAAGAGTGCACGGATATAGCTTGCCGTTTTGATTAGACGAAATTATAGGACATGTTTATTCAGCTCGTTAGTGGCTAATTGGCGATATTTTGACAATTTTGAATTCAGAAGTTCACATTTTACATTCACAAGTTAGATTACCCGTCTCTCATCTGAACACTCTAAGCTGCACTCAATCGTAAGAAAGGCTAAAATTTTTTTGGTAGATGTAAGAGGAAAAAAGAAAGATCAGTTCCAGCAAGTCTGTCAACATTAAAATCTCAAATTGTGTTCATCAGTTAAAATCTTCCAAAAGATGGCTTTGCTTTGCCTCCTTGTATAAGAGCAGTTACATCTACAGTTAGAACATAGTAAATGGCACTCATAAAAACAACGAGAACCACAACCTTTCATTGTGCACACGTACGGCGAATGCGAGCAAAAGAAAAAATCAGTTGACACATACATCAGAAATAACTAGAGCACCTGCATTGCCGTTATCGATTTGATTGCCAAAGTAAGAGTGGCACGCGTGAAACTGCTCTGAATTTCCAGCCGATGCATAGGCAAGAGCCTTTTTCCCTTTTCCACTGGATGTTTGGTGATTAGGAGATCCCGACCTCGGGACTCTAGAAGCAGGTCGAAAATGCTGGATCCATGGACTTTTTAGGAAATCACGTGAACCATCGGCTTTCTCTACCTGCAAGTCAGGTCTTTCAAAGTTGATCTTCTTCCAACTGCCATCTCTAAGAACTGTGAACTGGATATAAGAGCGAGTAAAGAGCTCAGTAAAAACAGCAAATGAGATGCCATTGAATAGTAAGAAACGAATATCGCCCATCTCATCTGCTATGTATCAATTCAAACCTGGCCAGAGGGTGCATAAGGGTGTTGTTTGTTCGATTGCCTGGTTTGAGGATCCAGGAAGTTTGCTTTGTCCAAGTGCCAACCAAGCAACTCCATGGAATCGTACAACTGGTCGACGAAGGTAGCCTCCATCGATTTGAGATAGAGACTGTGTTTCTCATCTGTCCATTCTGTGTTTGAGGAATCCGTGCCCGGAAGGTCCTGAAAAACAATCGCCACCAATTTCAACTAGCTCAGTGGCTGCTTATTAATAGAAAGATGTTAACCCCCACTGACGGGGATAAGCAATTCTTTAGCTTCTCTTCCTCCCTTGAAGGGAAGACGAAGACGAGAACAAGCCAAACAGGATTAGATCATAAGCAACTTAAAATTTTCCTTTTTTCTTTTTTTGGTATCATAGCTCATAGTCGCTGCCTGCTCTCTACAATCAGATGTTGCAGTCTATATGGATTGTAATGGTAAACTTAGCCCCTGAAGGGGTCTCCCTCGCGTAATCGGATTCCAATCTACCTCAGCCTCAAATTCATCAAAAGGACAACGGGCGGTCGCAAGCGGAGAAGAAACGTAAGCACACAGTCTATATATATATTTCATTACAAAATCGGAAAAATTCCTCTTGAAGAACTTAAAAAGACCGGGCACGGCTCGCTGCAATGCCATAAGATCGCGATCTGCTCCCGCTACAGACGTTGAAGCAGCGGTCTCTCTTTCCAACAGAATCGAACACGAACACAGCGACAACATGCTCATAAAAAACCCGCCACCAGAGGCAATGGACGAGATCAAGAACCCACCGATCGAACTCGAATCGGCGCCAGAGAATCGAAACCCTCCGGCACGGATGTCCGTCTCGAAAAGAGGGGGGGATGGGGGGGCTCGAAATCAAGCCGAACCCACAGCCACGGCGCGAAGTGTCCGTAGAAGAAGAAGAAGAAGGAACAAAAACAGAAGAGGGGCGAACGACAAAAAGAAGAAGAAAATCGACGGGCGGGCGGGAGGAGGAGGGGGGGGGGAGGGAAAATGGCGATCGTACCGGAATCATGGGTTCGCGGCGAGGGAACTCGCTCGAGGTTCCCGAGCTAGTCCCGGAGTAATCGGTCCGGCGAGGAGCTTCCATTGCGACTGCGACGGAGACGGCGGCTGCGGCTGCGGCGGCGGCGGCGGCGAGGAAGCCTTAGAGAGAGAAGGAGAGGGGCGGGGGGGGAAGGGAGGATTTGGGGAATTTCGGTTTATCGATGGAAAAACGGGACGGCATTAAGCGAGGAGGAGGAGGAGAAGAAGGGCACTGGGGGGTGGGAGATGGCGATACAGTTGTCACCGCTTTTTTACACGTGTCATGGGGCCGGCAGGCGCCACGTCACCGGCGATGATGAGCACAAGGCCAGATATTTTCGGGGCCGAAAATATCTTCGGCTCCTCCCCCCCGTCCCCCTTGCTTCCCTCATAATAATAATAATTCGAGGCTCCTGCTTACGTGGCGGCGGGGCCCGCACACCCCCGCCTCCGGCCCCACTGGTTCCGCGCGCTTTTCTCTCCTCCCCTTCTTTTTTTCCACCTTTTTCTTTTGTCGCTGTTGCTGCCGTTTGTTTCGCGTCGCGTGTCGCGTCACATGGCGAAATTACATGGAAAGCCCCGTGAGAAAATTGCAGGAGAGTGAAACGAGTTCTTCTGCTCGCGAACCGGAGGAACAACCCCACCCCCCCGAAGCTACACAGATCTTCTGTTGACTGGGTAAAAACCAACCCGCTCGGGAGCCGCGGGTCGTCTCATCCCCCGCCGCACGCGCCAGGATGGAGATCCAGAAGGGTGCCATGACGGAAGATCGAACCCCGCGTCCCGGAATGTCGGGAATGAAACCCGTGCCGCGACGGAAGACCGAATCCTCATGCCCCTGCGGAAACGAGCGGTGCCGGCCTAAACCGTCCTCCAGGAGGTTTGCCTTTGGCGGCATCCGGAACATGGACTTTCCCACTTCCTACTTTTCTCTTATTAGAGTATAATTGCAAATGTTGAATCGCCCGGTGTTTTTTAAGCGCATGAATATCATCATATCGCCATGCTCGTACAATTTCGACCTAATACCGAAGCAAGAAATCTTTGTGTTGTCATTGTCAAATTCCACATTTTAATATCGGTTCGAAACCTAGCGAATGCGAAAGAGCACCCGATCAAATTCTGCGGCCAATAATGATATTCCATCGTGATGCGAGGAGAATTTTCCGGATTGAAATTAGCACCAATTAAATAGAAAAAAAAATATGCCACCAATAAAAAAATAATTATTCATTATTTCCGTTCATTCCAGCCATTCATGAAGTGAAGAAGTTCATGCTAGTCTGCTGCATTCAGATTTTCAAGCAATCATAAAAAAGCCTACTAATTACAGCTGGCTGAAGTACACAACATATAAGGAAAAACTTAATCGGTAAAATGTTGGCTATATTATATGATTTGATCATGCTCAAGAAAATGAATTCTCAAAACTTTTCTTTTTGTACAACAACGCGCTCATTAGGCCAGAGACAGTCGAGGCAAGAGAGAAAAAAAAATAATGCTACAACATCAAAAGCTTTTAAGCTCCCGTTATTCGAATTCTTACATTGTCGTCACGAATGAATGGACCACGATGATAGTTGTTCTCCTTTTTCCCTTATCCCCATCACCAATCGTTTACGGAATGAGTAGAATTTGCGAGTCAATCTTCCAGTCTTTGCTCGTCCCCGGATGTTTCGTTTTCCAGCAGTTCCATCTGACCTGAGAACGACCCAAAAGATATTTCAGAGGAACAGGTGATTTGATAACCATGATCGGTGTGGGCGCTTTCTCTTAAGGTAAAGTTATGATATTGGAAGAATAGTCAAGCAACAGCGGTGTCATATCCTACCTAACAAGGATACTAGAGATGGGGTCCTTGAAACTCCCTGCGATCTCAGGTCTGCACCTGCAGTCCGCGTCAAAATTTTGAAGTTCGTTTGGTTTTCTGTATGGAAGACTGCGATCACTTTACATAAATACATAAACGCTCAAGTACAGCGTACCTGAACTTTCGAGCGAGTTAAGAACATCTGATTTCTTAAATGTAAATCCTATGAAGTTAGTGTCTTTTGACGTCAGCATCTGCAAAATCAGTTAAAAAGCCACCCCTCATCCTCATGTGATGGCAAAGTGATAACCAATCCAGTGGACCAAATGAAAGCTTAACAAAATAAATCGAGCAATGAATCATCATTTAAATGGATTTGCCCCAGGTTTAGAGTGGGGGGTGGGGTGTTAATGTTTAACAAAGTCCTTTACTTCGGATGGTAATCAAGCAGTGTGAGGTGGAATCATTACCTTCCGCCAAGGTCCAACAGTTGGCGTTGAAGATGGCGGGCCTTCTACCTAGGAAGGCCAAAATGCGAAAGTCTCAGCCAAAACTCACATCAAAACAGAAAGATACGTCGGGATAAGTCTTGATAAATATTATGCAAAAATTGAGATTTCCAAGGAATTCTCAAATGTCTGAAGAAGTTAATCAGTGGATTAGGCCTACTGCTAAAACTCAGAACAATTTTGCTGTTCGACATACACCTTATGAAATTTGAAATTAGATCAAAACCATCCAAAACGACCCCGTGTCCTGAAACATAAAGAAAAAAACAGAAATTGCAGCTGAGGGTAGCTAGAGACCCAGACACCTGTTCACCCATACTTGTTGCCTACTTTACTAACGTCAAAAGTGGGAAAAATTCAAGGGTCCATATCTAGCATGGAAGACTGACAAATCAACAGCCTATATCAAGCCATTAAAGCTTTGATTTAGCAGCATAGCAATAAAGCTATGTTGATCCTGATCCAGACAGGAAAGTGAAATTTATTTCAGTCTTCTGTAGATATTTTATCTCATTCAGCATGACTGAGTTTGATAACCTTGACAAAGTAAAACGGGTACTCACTTCTGGAAACTTCTCAAAATTCTGAGTGTCCAATTCCCCGTTAACGGTAGGCTTATATGCAGCTTCCATCTCATAGAGCATGTCCCATTGAACAGATTTGAACCATGGATGTGCCTGAAATCAAAACTTGCAAAAAGCATAAACACAATTGCAATTGCAGGCCAGAATGCCGGCGCAAAGTGGTTGTGGTTGTGGGCATATTCTGCAGAAAGTTCAAATTTACATTTTCTCCATTTAGGAAGGAAAAAAAAGAGTGTAAAACTAGCAAAAAGTACAGGCAATTTCTTCTACCGTGTGAAAGAAAGAGCATTATTCTGCAAGTCACCTTTATTTCCTCCACTCCTCCAGTCCCTAGTCTTGTTTCAACGTCACATAGCAAGTGACAGATTAAATCCTTAGCCTCTTCTGAAATCTTTGGTTCCTCAGGGAACTTCAGGCATGCTTTCCAATTAATAATCTGAGGCAAAACTTAATCATTGAGTGCTCTGCGTATGTCCTTGGAACTCGTAACCAACCAAAGGTAATAGTGAAATCACCTTACGACAAGTGATCCTAGGATCATCAGAACAGAAGGGAGGATAGCCTACAAGCATCTCGTACATGATTGCACCCAATGACCACCAATCGCACTCCATTCCATATCCCTTTTTCAGCAGCACCTCAGGTGCCATGTAGTCAAGAGTTCCAACAGTAGAATATGCCTGTCGATGTTATACATAAAACTACATAAGCCAAATAGATATTAAATTAACAAATGGAATGCTTGGCATTACTTCATGAAACCGGAATATGACTAAGATGGACAACAAAAGTTAGAGGGCACAGAGATGAGAGGATACCAATGCACGCCGATTACGTTTCCATCGTAGCAATTGCTCTCTTGGCATCAACCAAGGCGCTCCATCAGCACCAGAGTGTCCATCGGATCCACTTAAATTTTCTTGAGAGGTTAAACCTTCATCTTCTAACAAAATTGTAGAATACTTCTCATCTAGAGGTTTACACAAACCAAAATCAGAAAGCTTCAAGTGGCCATTTCTGTCCAGTAACAGATTGTCTGGTTTAATGTCCCTACATGAAGGAACTTGCTCAGAAGTGTAGTTGGTAAAAGAGAGACTATCTTTCTATTGAGATTAAAAGAAGTACTTCTAGGCTTAGGGTTAAGCCTTGTATAATTACATAAATAACCCCAACTTGCTAAACTGTAGAATAATAAGTAATAACCCAACAAGAAGAAACTCAGAGTTTCAATTCTAGCTCAAGAAGCTGAATGTAATCATATACATGTTGAAACACAAGTGAAGTTGTTCAACGGTCAACTGTCCACCTCAGAAGAAAAAGAAACAGAGTGATAAAAAGGCTAACACGAGTATGATCTATCACTAAACAGCATCACAAATAAAGTTGGAAAGAGTTCATTAGAACTGAAGCAGTGGCAACGGGATAGCATCATGAAATGATAGATCAAGACTAGTAATGAAGAATGTAATGGTGACAATACAAGGGCTCATTGACATGCCAAGCACTAGCCAGCGTGGTGTTCTGCATGAAGAAGAGACTAACGGTAGTGAATCTTTTGACTTTCCCTCATTGGTTTAATATGAGAAAATACATAGAATGATAATGGTAAGATTCTTCTTAAGGAGTGCATTGAGAAGAAGAAGCTGCAAACAGCTCTCCCACTTTACTCCTTCAAACGGATTCGAACAGACAAGAACATTCCATTGAGAAAAGCAGTAAACATTCACCATGGTCAATAGCTTACAAGCCACTTGATCACAAAAAAAGACAAGTAGCCATCCATTTCCAATTGCAACACTAGGTGAGTTTAGCTTGGAAAAGACATTCTCCGAAACTGTGGGTCCATAAACTCGTGTAATAAATCCATATGTATATCCTTTTCTCTGCTATATTTATTAAAAGAATTCAATTTTTCAACTTCTCTGGATTATAAGCAAGACTATATGTAAGCATATAACTATCCAATGCCACACCTCACTCCAATTAAAATTTTGGCACTCCTTAGCATCCAGTACTATATATAACCAGATGTGAAAGCTGAAACATATTCATAGTCATGACAAGTTATTATGTACCCGGAATTTTAAAGTAATACCTGTGCACATAATTATGATGATGAATAGAGTGGATGGCTAGAATACTCTCTGCTATGTAAAACCGTGCAACATCTTCAGAAAGAATGTCTTCTCTCATCAACAATGTCATGATATCACCACCAGGTAAATATTCCATGATGAGGTATAAGAATTCCGAATCTTGAAAGGAATAGTAAAGCTGAACAATGCACCGACTATCAACCTCCACAAGTAAGTTCCTCTCGGAACGAACATGCTCAACCTAATCACACAAACAATCATGATTAAAGAATCGAAGCACAAAATGCGTTAACACTACAAAGCAACTAGTCCCAAGATTATATAAGCTAGAACATACGACTCTCTGAGAACCAGTATGTAATAGAGAAAGGATTCAGAGAAATAAACCACATCAGCTATTTGAAGAACAAATCATTAGATTAGTAACTGAAACAAGGTTATGGGTACGGCTCAAAGAAGAGAGCGAAGAGGAAAAAGCTGAAGAAATACAAAAGTAGCAAACTGTAGGATCCAATAACATGTCGCTTAAGATGTTCACCTGTCCACGGCTAAGCATCTCGGATTTTTTCAACTTCTTCATGGCAAAGACCTCTCCTGTATTCTTTGCACGACATAGGCTTACCTGCATCGGTTGAATGTAGCTGATAAGAATAAGGAACATATGCTAAAAAGGAAATACTCCTAAACTTTTGTGGAAGATAAGCGTAGGGAACTCATCATAAAACAACTACTCTATACACAAATCAAGTCAGTGCTGAATCAGCCACACCGGCTAAAAAGGAAATCAAAGCATATCCTCAAGCGAATATCGAAAACAAGACAAAAGTATCATTTGCATGTACCTCGCCAAATGCGCCTTTACCAATGACAGTTAAATGTTCAAAGTCATCCAATCCCACTTTACGTCTTTGCAACCTCATGTATGCTGTCTCCTTGCGCTCTAGATTTCTCAGCATTTCCTGCTGCTCCTCGCTAGACACCTGAGCTTCTTGTGCTCTCCTTTGGAGCGCTCGCCGTCTAATCCGCAAAACCACAGAATTAATTAGTATGCTCGCTGTACTACGCCGCCATTTATTCCCCCCTCCCCCTCCCCCTCCCGGGAAGAGGATCTGTGTAATATAGGCCCATGCCTTATTGCGGAAAACAGAGATTCTAGGCTTATACATCCTGGATCTATCTGATCGGCTAATCGCGTAAGTCTCAGATTTGCATACAATATTGCTTATAGTATCTTAAATCGAGTCGAATGCGAAAAGAAGGCATGCTTATACCAAGTTAATCCGTTTCACACAGAAGATTCAAGCTTATATCGCTCTCTAAGAAGCTAGGAAACCAGATTAATTGGTAATTTGCATTAATGAGTCCAGACGTGGAGCGAGACCTCCTTAATCACTACCATTTCTAGATGAGAGATATAAATGCGACATTCACACAACTAACGAATCCAAGTCTCAGTCGGAGCAGAGACCAGTAAAGGACCGCAAGCCATGGAACGCTAAAGTATATCCTATCGACGCCACTGCCAAGAGCAGTGGGCCGCGGACGATCACGAAGCCGAAAACCGATGCGGTCGGCGGAAGCGAAGCGACGGAGAAAGCGCGCAAAACGAAGAATCAGGCGAGGATCAGGGAACGTTCGAATTCGAGGTGGGAGATCGCCAAACCTGTCCTTGCGATCCTGCAGGCCCTGGAGGTAGTTCCTGTAGTGGTTCTCGATGAACTGCTTGGCGGCGGCCGCCTTCTGCCGCGTCACCGGCGACGACACCCCGACGTCCTGAGCCAAATCGAGCGCCCGGTCCGGCCTGAAGCTGAGCGCCCCGAGCCTCACCGTCCCATCCCCTCCGCCCCCGCCCCCGCCCCCGCCCCCGCCGCCGCCGCCGCCGCCGCCCCCGCCGTCCATTCCCGATCGCGGATCAAGCCGGAACGAGCTCAAAGGACGCGACCCGGGGGCAACCGAACCGATCACGGGGACAGCATGTCGAATCTGAGGAGTAGCTCGAGGAGGGCGATCGGGATTGGGTACGCTGCAACGAGCAGTCTAGAGAGAGGTGGGGTGAACTGGCGCGTACATATATATATATATATATAGGAAGGGGGCGGCGACTTGCTTGTGATCTGGTGATGCAGAGCACCGTGCTGGTGGAGTCGCGGAAGCTAGAGATGGATAGAGAGACAGAGAGACAGAACCGGGGGGATGGGGGGAGGATAATTTATTCGGGCTGTCTTGCTTTCTGGTGCGCTTCTCGGGAATGGAGTGGGGCGGACGCCATCGTTTTCCTCGCATGAACTGGAATCTCGGAGGCACACCGCACCACACAGCACAGGAGAAGTGGACTGACTTTGAAGCCAGCAGCTGAACGAGTCAATTTCTAGAGAGAGAAAGGGGAGGAGAGAGAGAAAGGGGGGTTGGGGTGACTTTTTGGGCACGGCGCCTGTGTCGGCGGAGATCTATAGGAGGAAAGCCCCCGACGAGATGATCTTCCCGTCGTTCCTTCGTTCTCTCGTTTTCGGTAAATTTTTGTTCTTTTTGGGGTAATGTTATTCGGTCGTGATTATCACCCCGGCGGCGGTGCAGACCGACTTTCCCCAGGGTGCAGCTCGGGGGAGGGAGCGCGGGTACCGGCCCGTGAAAATCCCGACCCGATCCGACCCGACCGACCCGGAAATGCGCGTTTCTTAGAAGAAAATAACAAAACCGGGCGGAGTTGACGCAAGGAAAGAAGCTAGAGAGAGAGAGTGAGGGGGGGGGGGGTGGAGAGAGTCTTCGCCCGAATCAAAGTCCTCGTGAGATCATAGTATGAAGTACGGGAGCAATGGAACAGCTACGAAGCGCGATTGACACACCGTGTTTGATGATCTCGTGGCGATACGATTCGCCGTGGTGCACGGCGCCGGGCTGGCCGCCAGTACTTTCCCTCGCCGAAAAAAACTGGGTGTCCAAAATTTCATTTTTTTTTTTAACCTCGGGGGAGTTTGTCGTTTGCGGACGTAACATTCGGAGCATCTTCCATCCCAACTAGACGTTGGGACAGGGATCATGGGTTTTGTCCGGATAGCCCACGAACCGCTTTTTGCCGAGGCATATGTTTTGGTTCGAAGTTTGCACTTTTCAATGGCACGCGATTCCCTAAGACAACAAGACGGATCGCGGGATGCGGAGACAAACTGGGTCAACGGTCTCATCCTTTTCCCTTGTCTCTTGTCCCTTCTCCTTCTCCTCCTTTTATGCCGTGCATTTTCTTCATCGACAAGGCCCACCACCTGACTTGACCCGGCCCGGAGAATCAGTTAAACCATCTTTTGGGGCATGGCAATATTTAGATCCGGATCCGGATCCGGCCTAGCCCGCCCCGTTTTGATTGAGTATGCCGGGTGTCGAACCTGTCCTTGCTAGAGGTGATTAGTTTCGGGGTGGAGTTGGTTACCAGCTCTCGATCTCGAAGAATCGGAGGTGGGAGCCAAACTCGGTTGGTTCTTCCCAAAATCGATCCAATGAGCCGGCCGCCTTTTCTTTTCCGGGGAAAGAGCTTAGAAAGTTACATAATGCTAAAAAAATCGCATCTCCTAACACGCAAAAGTCTTTGCCAAGCGATTGTGTGAGTTTTTATTGGCATTGAATGCCAATGATTTAAATCTCGACGGATGCAAGACTTTTTTTTTTGCCTAATGAGATAATATGCCGCGGAACAAAACAAGATGCTGCAAAAATCGGTTCGATATCGAGTTAAGGATCGATTCCGAGAAGAAATGCATTTCCAGTCTCGGAGCCAAGAACCAAACCTGTCCAGGCTAATTCCCTGATCCCGGACCCGAACCAGTTCTCCCCCGAAACCGACTCGGAATCCAACCGAAGGGGCCGATTCCGACTAGTTCTTCCTACTTAAACCGGACCCCGGTGCTCGCCCCCGTAGCTAAATTCAAATCAAACGAACGAAAACAAGGAGGCCCAGAAAGACAAAGGCCCAAGTTTGAAGCCCATCAAGCGAGGGCCCAGTGGGCCCGCACCGGAGGGATCAGATCGCCACAACGGTCATTGGGCCCACGGCCCGCAAAAGAAGCTCTACGAACCACACAAAATATCAACAAAAGGCCGCGAAGACCCCAGCTTCCTCCCTCTCTCTCTCTCTCTCTCTCTCTCTTCTGCACTTATCCGCTGAGCTTCATTTGCTTCACCGAGCGACCGAACGAGCGAGCCAGTGATGATGATAGCGTGACCGAGCAACCATTTCTGCTGCTGCTGCTTCTTCTTCTTCGTCGTCGTCGTCGTCGGAAAGAGCTGTCGATCACCGGACGATCACGCATGAGACTCGAAGCGGGGGCTCATCACCACCGTCGTCTGTCCAGCGAAGCTCGATGACCGACATGGTTTCTGCCCCCGGCGGCAACGCGCTGCGGCACGTCCGCCTCCCGCGGAGCCCTGTCCCGCCCCGGTTCTTCTCGCCTCTGGCGATGCCCCCCTTCTCGCTTCACAGGGCGGCGCCGCCGCCGCCCGTCCGCGCGCTGTGGACCGGATCCGGGGGCGGGGGCAGAGTCCGGAGCCGGGAGGCGCTGGGCCCGGACGTCGTGCGGAGGCCGATTGTGTCGCCGGCGAAGGATTTGGCGGGGGATTCGGTGGGGGACGAGGGGTCCGGAGGAGCGGAGACGGCTGATTTGAGCGGCAGAGGAGGCGAAGATAGTGAGGAGGAAGTGGCGGAGGAGGAGGAGGAGGAGGAGGAGGAGGAATGGGTTGATTGGGAGGATAAGATATTGGAGGACACCGTGCCTCTGGTTGGCTTTGTGAGGATGATTCTGCACTCTGGAAGGTGAGGCCTCACATCTTTCGGTGAATCTGTAACTTGAAGATGTTGGTAAATGCATCCTGCCTAGTTCGTTGGCATAAGCCGAAATAGATGATATCTGCTTGCACTACACTTTATTGTTAAGTGGGTCTTTTGCTTGCTTAAGTTCGTCTTGCGAAACCCTTTTACTGGAAAGGGACGCGTCGGGCGGTGTTATGTAGAGCCGTACGCTGCGAGAGGATTGTGTAGTGGCTGGCTGATTCCACCCTGTGGGAAGCTTTACTTGTTGCAATGTTGGTTTTGTCGGGGTGTTAAAATCGACATGTTGTGTTTGCTCAATCGTTGGAAGATGGAAATGCCTGAAAGTTTCTTCAATCTGGTCAAGTGGAGATATATGATCAAAACTTAAAAGCTCTGTGCACTGCATGTTATGGTTGTACTCAGAGTAATCGAGAAACAGCCGTGGAATTTCTTTTATTTGCGCAAGTATTGCCAGTCGTCCATCCTCCAGCTATCTTTCTATCTACCTCGCTATCCTCACGTCCTCACATGCGTGTAGATACATGTTGGCATGTGCAGATGGACTCCGTCTTATATTTCTACATTCATACAGACATACAAAGTATTTATTGCCCTGCACAGATGTGTGTGCTTAGAGTCTTTAGACCTGTGCACGTACTACAAATCTTCAGATTTGTGCAGTTGTAGCTGGCGACTATTCAACTTTATGTCAACTTTGGATTACTTAACTTTGTCTTTATCTTGACTGCTACTAAATGTTTGGAATCCGCATGCCTTTACAGTTGTATGTAATATAGGCTTCACCATTAAGACATTCATGGGCTGTTATCATTCAAGGGAAATGTGCAACTCCATTTATGTTAAGGAGTTCAGAGATGCTTAATATATCATTAGGATTCCATGTTTAGTGCCCATACTGGTCTCCATTTTCTTTCTGGTGGGAAAGGGGCACAAATTTAGGACTGTTATTGATCTGGACCCATTATTGAGTGTCAGTTCTCTATTATAAATTACAGTAACGCTTTGGTATATCTGCGATCAAGCCTTCCTCCTTGAGATCGTGGCTATCTAAAGTTAGGTAAGAGACGAGTGTTGTATTTATTTACCCTTCATCCTCATTACATATTTGAATGCCTGTGCAACCTTTTTTCAGTCCACCAACTAATCGTTTGATTTCAAATCTGAACTTGCGGCAGTCTAGGTTCTCTCTGTCCTTCCGGTTCGTTCTTTACCCTAACATAATTGCTCATTTCTGGCACATGAGCACCACAAGTGTCCTGGAAAGCAGAATAACAACATCAATTCTTAACTTTATACAGTTCATAATGCATACTTAATGTTCTGTGATAGCTGTAGGTATGTCAAAACCTTGTAATATGAAGGTTCCCTTGATCCTGTCTTCAGAGATCTGTTTACATTTTGCATTATCAACTTCATGGACAAGAGTCATTGGACAAGAAAAACCTTCATGGACAAGACAGAATGTAATAGGATGCTTGCTTGTATCTGTATGTCAATTTGTAAAAGCATGATCGTACCTTGGGTGCTAATTCCTGAGTTATTTCGTGTGATGATGCTTGTCTAAGTAGTAAGAGTCCATGGCAAGCTGATCGCTATTATTGGACATAAAATTATGGGTTTGCAGAATGTTTGCTGCTGCACGTTCCTTCTTTTTCGCCAATCCATCAATTGCACTGCGCACATTTAACCATTTCAGCTGCTTTTGGTCCTATATTTAAGAAATATTTTGACTCTTAGAGCATGTTAGATGATTTAGACATTTTTTAGAAAGAAGATAACAATAGAACTGTCTGAAAGTCCCAAAGTAGAAATGCACTGGATTCTTATTGGTACTAACAAAGGTGGAATTTGTTATCTTGTTGTAGATATCAAAGTGGAGATCGATTTAGTCCAGAACATGAGACAACCATTCTTGAGAAGTTGCTTCCCTATCATCCTGAGTTTGAAAAGAAGATCGGTTGTGGAATTGATTATATCACGGTATCTTCCTCCGTTCACCTTCTGTTTTTTCAAGCAAAGCAACTTATGTATTGAATATCACGAGTAGTGACATTAATGGAAGATTCGCTTTCTGTGTTGCTTTAATCATCCCGATATATATGTCCTGTGAAGGATGCATTGCTTGATGAGGATGTAGATGATATCCCATTCAGTATCGTGAGAGAGAATATTCATGTTAAAGCTCAATGAAGCTCTACATTCTTGCTTCAAAATGCTTGGAACTGAGGAAAGTAGCAGTGTTGCTTAGAGCTTTAGTCTACCTGTAGTTATAAGGCTTTACTGTTTGATCTAAGCAGATTCTTGAGCCGTTATTCATGGGGTTGGAAAAGAGTAGAAAAGTGTGATCTCACTACTAAATACATAGAAGCGTATCCTCTTTTCATATTCTTCGACCTTATCCTCTGTGAAACCTTGAGTTTCTTCTTTTGCCACAATTGCTGGTCACCCAAAAGAAGGCAATTACTGTTGTTTTGGATGGGTTTTCTAATTTTCTTGTTTATTGATTTCACGGTACAATTGATAGTTATTTTGGTTGCATTATATCACACTCCTTGAAGTCCTGAATCCTGCTTATAAAGAATTGTACTTACATATAATAAGAATTGTACTTGCTGGAAGTTGATCTCTCTGTCTTCACACCTCAATTGAGTGGAGTTTGATATGTTCGATTTGTTTGAGGATCATGTTGCATCATATTGCAAGAATTTGAATACTCATGCATGTTCGTCTTTTACTTAGACTTTTGTTTATTTTGTGTCATGTTAACAGGTCGGGTACCATCCTGATTTTCAAAGCTCAAGGTGCTTGTTCATAGTCCGCAAAGATGGGGAGTTAGTTGACTTTTCTTATTGGAAGTGTATAAAAGGCCTCATCAGGAAGAAGTATCCTTTATATGCAGACAGCTTCATTCTTAGGCATTTTCGACGGCGAAGGCAAACTGATGGACGGTAGCATTTATCTCATTCGGCTTGTAACTTACTCAAAAAAAAAAGAAGGAAAGAAAGTAACAGCTTCCATCTTCATATGCTGAGGAATTCATTCAGTCTTATTGTTATCTCTCTTCTGCTATAATCTATCCCTACTGTGGGTAGAGGTTAGAAGGTTAAGATTTATTGTAATATTATTGTGAATTTGGTTCAATTGTCAGAGGTTGCCGATCCTTTGTGGGTGAGCTGATTTTACCTAATGCGTTATGGCCTATAGGAGGTATACTAAGGTGCACTGTAAGTTTGCTCATCATACCTGGTAATCTTTTGAGAACGGTTTGCATAATTTAGTCTTGTACAGACGTCTTTATGCAATGCACACGTGAGATTTTTCGTTCGTCAGTCTGTCCTTCGAAGCAAATGATCGTGAAAGTTCTCTTCAATATCTTGTTCTGCTATTCATAAGTATACTAAAAAAAATCTCATCTCGTGTACGATAATCGGTACATACGACCTGATATTTCAGTCAAGCTCACCTTCCTCATGTAATACTTGGGAGCTACGGAGTCTGGTCGAGTCAAGCTGACATGGCCTTGAGGGCGAATGAGCAGACGTTTCTGGAATAGCACTGCAGATCATCCGAAAGAATATCGAGAACCGGCTTTCTATGTATGCGGGGACTCTCAAACATGGAATGCTGATGCCCGTTATCAGCCCAAACTGCACTCATGATGTTCGGTTCGTACCATAACAAAGATGAGTTGGAATTGTGAAAGTTCGTGCTTTGGCATTGTGTGGTTTATGGGAGTTACACGGGCGGAAATAAAAGGATGGCATGATTAGAGTCGTAGAGGGAGGTGGCCTTGATGAAATCTATAGATCTAGTGGTTTGAGTGCATGGAAAACTACAAAACCAACGGATAGGACACGATGTCCGGTGAAAAGAGCAATCAGAAAGCTATTTCGGAAGTAAGAAAGGAGGTTGGGAAAAGGCCGATGTGGTAATATGACACCATCGGACACATTTAGGGAAGTGGATATCACGAACGTGTAAGTGAATCGAAAATAATCCAACTCAAACTACATTAGTTTACGGTACGCCTGATAAGTATAGGCTCATGCTATTTTCACACCCTAAATGGCTATTATGCTTCCTAACTCATCAAGTTCACGAAAATAACTAATCGATCAAAATCACAAATGGAAAGAGAGAAAGTTGCTATTTTTTGGAAATGCAAAAGTCGCACACCGTTGTAAAAATACAATGCCGTCCTATTAGTCAAAACAATGATAATTTTGTGCCACCACTTTATGTTATTTTCCGTTCGTGTGTATACAAACTTAATTTCCTTTGAATTTTGTTGTTAACTTTAGTTAATGAACATATCTTAAATATAGAGTATGATTATAAAGAGTTCACAGCTTCCACCGAAGAATCCCCTAAAAAAGCTTGGAAAGGAGTTATTAGAGATTGAACTCTAGAGAGATATTGTAAATAAATGCCCTATATTAATATTATTTTAAATTAGAATCTTGACCATCACTTTTATTAAAATACTTGAATCTTATATGACTCCCGTAAAAAAAGGGGGAAGGACATGCAAACTTCTTTGATTTGAATACAAAAGAAGAAGAAACAACAGTTTAGGAAATGTTGCTAAAATTCATTAGATAGATTGATCTATATACCCTTATCTCAGTCTTAACTTTAATGAGGTCCCAATGACTTAATGGGGGCTATTTTGGATCGTTTAAATTTTAGGATGTATCTAAAGTTATCTAGCGGTTAAAATAACGTGAGCCTAAATATAAATGACACACGGCAAAAAGATTTTGTCATACTTGGTATCAAGGTTTATACGGATCGATATGCCTTTTTTCTTCTTTCTCTATTTTTGGGAGAAAGGGACCTATACTCATAATCACATATTAAGATGGTGATTGATCAGTTGTGTTTGTACATCACACGAGTATTAACTACTGCTGTCTCTGCTTAATTTCTAATGTCCATACATTTAGGTTTATATGTGAAGTGTGGATATGTGCAAGGTGCTTAAAAATCACCAGTCATGATAAGCAAACATTAAATTTATTGTACATTACCATCTTAATACATTTTCTTGAATGCACATCTCCATCTTTGTTGATAATCACATATAGTACTCTACATCAACAATTCATGGAGAATATCCTCACCTTATATAAATTACCATCCTTGCTAACAATCCAATTAATCTCTGTTCTTCTTTTGTCTCAATGACTCCAATCTAAAATTGTCTATTCAGTGTCTAAATTATGACATGGTCAAAAGCAAAATGTCTGTATGATAGACCATCTGAATCAAACCCTTTCGTCTATAAATTGGGTTGCAGATTCATCGACTCATCACATTGCCCATTAAGCTAAATGTTTAGTTTTTGGATTCCTATTGGCAACATTGCAGGTCTCCGGTAAGAAACCTTCTGTTTGATTCAAAAGAAGAAAGTATATTGCAGAAGATGAACTCATTGCATTGACCATTAAGCTAAATGTTTACTTCAAAATGTACCACTTGACAATATTAATTGCAGAACCCAAAGGTTCAAGAGTTCAGGTTTCTATTCTCTCTCACTCCACCCATACAGAATTCCTCAATAGCATACAGTACAAGTAACTAAATTTATATCGAAGGAACATCAGTTTGCCCTCTTAGACAAATATTATTGTAAAAGTTACTGTCATGACCATAAAAGACTTAATACAACTATTTTTTTCCCATTTACTATCACTTCGGCACATAGACTATGGTCCTGACCGGTTGAGTCTAGCTTCCTTCATAGGAGGCTTAGGAGCAAGTCGAGTCAAATTGACATAATCTTGAGGAGAATGGGCAGACACTCCTGGAAGGACAATGCCGAGCATCCTAAACAGCACTAAGAACCAGCTCTCTCGGTATGTTTTGCCTTTCACACATGGCATGATGAAGCCCCTTATCAGCTCCCAAATCGCGATCAGGATGTTAGGTATGAACCATAACCATGGTGAGCAGTTTTTGTTCGGCTCCTCAGATAACAACTGAATTCAATTGCTATGTAATTAGGAGAGTGTGAGAGCCAAATATACAAGGTGCAATATTTAAACATGATTGCAGTATTGCATGCAGCCCTCCTTTTCCTACTTATCCATCCTTTCAGTCCTTAAGCCCGT
The DNA here is from genome assembly GCA_031216405.1 of Syzygium malaccense. NCBI lineage: Eukaryota > Viridiplantae > Streptophyta > Magnoliopsida > Myrtales > Myrtaceae > Syzygium > Syzygium malaccense. The sequence goes on along the minus strand of CM062258.1, from coordinate 10,449,817 downwards.
AACTTATATGCACAACACAGTTTGGTGCATTGCAATTATAATATGGATTAGTTACAGTATAAAAGTTCAAACTATCAAATCAAAGATAGGTTTCTTGTTCAACTATGCTGACACTATCATGAGGCTTGAAGCAGATGCTGTTGAGAGAGAGAGAGAGAGAGAGAGAGAGAGAGAGAGAGAGATGGTGATACCTTCCCCTTGTACAAGCAGTTGTAGTAGTAGCAATAACCGAAGTGCTTGAACCCAAAGACCTTGTTATCACAAGGCAGCCTAGGAACAATGTCGCTTGAATAGACATACCTGCAGTACTTTGCCTCACGACGAACCTTCCTTATCATGTACTCCCCAAATTTCTCATCCCCCACCCTCGGTTGCCCAAATGTGTACACTCCTTCCAACTTCTCCAGAATTGCATCCTCCTCGAGCATGCACAACGCCCCCACAAATAGTATGGCAAGTGCCCCTCCCAAACTATGCCCCGTCACTATGAACTTTGTCCCTCCCTCCAATCGATTCCTTAGCATTTCCTTAATCTTATAATAAGCATAGCTTTTGCCTTCTGCGGCTACCTCATCGATCTCCTTGAGCCATCCTCGGTCCTCTTGTAGGCCCAAGGCTTTCATGAAGCCGCCGTGGATCCTCACCCTCCCCTCTTCTCCTTTGATTTTGAGCTCGTACCAAGAGAGATCGATGTCCGTGCACCATGCGTCTGCATCAAAAGGGCGGGTACCCCTAAATGCCACCACAATCAGGTCTCGGTCTTTGAACATGATGGCTCGAGTCGAGGGTTGCTCCTGGTTGTGAGAGTTAGTCGGACCACTATTAACTGTTATGAAAGTTTAAGCTATTAGACAAAAATGTGATTTAATATCTAAATATTTTAACAAGTCTACAAGACAATGCAAGAATTTATGTTGTTTGTAAGAAGAGCTTGTACTTTTGTAAGCTTATCATTTAGGCTTCTTGAATGAAGATTATGTGGTGACAACATATATTCAATGAATAGTACATTATCTTTGACCTGTTAGATTTTCCAAAAAACTATAAGAAATTGGGGTTTGCTATTTCTCAGCAAATTATTAGATATCATGAAAATATCATTTATTTCTCTTGCGTGTTATATGAACCCACTGATATGTCGGAGAAAATCCTCTATTTAGGACAGCGCTCCCTTCAGTGTCTCGACAAATCTCAACCGTCAACCAAAATCTCATTTGCACAAGTCAATAGAAGAAATTTGTCAAAATACCAATGGAGCATCATACGGAATTGAGGATCCACGAGTATGCGTAAAACTTCAGGGTATCAATGGCCTCCCAACGCACACTTCTCTCTAATGAAATAGGTAAATCGTATTTATACATGGTTAATACTGCTTCTCATCAAGAGTCCGATATAAACCAACAATAGTCAATGTTTATATATTATAAGTTGGTCCATATGAGCTCGGGATCAAAGTCATATTGCTTGATACATAAGTATAATCCAATTTAACTAAATAAGATTTTAATCTGTGATTTTTGTGGTTGTCCTTAAATTGTTACTCTGTGTGAATGATTCGCGAGTATAAGATCACGAAAATCGCACAGCATAATTCATATATTCTTAATTAAGCAAGCAACTAAGTTTAAAACCAAATTTCATCGATAAAATGTATACATACATATCAGGAAGATATAGTGCTTACCGATGTCAAAGTCCCGACAAAGCAAGTATTCCATCTAAAGCCATAAAAAATGAGAAGAAAAAAGAAAAAAAAAGAAGAGAGAAAAAAATTAGTTCTCGTCATCATCAAGCACAAAGGAATGATTTAATTAAGCTAGATTAGCGTGAGATGAGATGACTAAGCAGGTCAATGGGTAGTTGTTAAATCATCGTGCTGCAACCATGTTTCATTTTTTTTATAAGTGCAATCGAATACTAAAACTTTTAAAAAGTGCAATCAAGTCTTAAAACTTGTCAAATTGGTGCAATCAAGTCTTCCGTTGATTACACTTTTTGAAAGTTTTAGGATTCGATTGTATTTTTGTGATAAATTTTAGGACTCGATTATACTTTCTGAAAGTTTTAGGACTTAATTGTACTTTCGTGATAAGTTTTAGGACCTGATTACATTTTTTGAAAGTTTTAGGACTCGATTGCACTTTCATGATAAGTTTTAAGAATTTCAGTGCCCTTATTTTTTTTTTATGACGAGAATTGATGTATCGGAAGTATATGCTCATCTTTCAATGTTATATCAAGGGTCAGTGAGAGACGAACCTTCCAAAGACCTTGGATGGTGGTTTCCACAAATGAACAATTCTCGTACGACAATTTAGCGGCCATCATGGACAAGTATGCATCATACTCTTCGTCTCCACGCGTCAGGTGGCTGTCAAGTTCCACTCTCGGGTCCAAATTCCCTACCGCTGAATAAAAAGTTGGCGAGTCTCTCTGCGGCCACGCCACGTTTCCTGCATAATTTGCATACCTGATCCTCGCGTTGTTCTTGTGCAAAGTTTGATGCTTGGTACGGTTTTTATGCAGTTTAACTTCTCTATTTTCACTTTCGAACACCTTGTCACCAAGAAGATGGCTCCATGGAAGATGTCTTCAAAAAGTTTCTACCTTTGTACACTGAAGGAGCCATTTTTAATTTTTTTTTTTGCAGAGATTTAGGTTCTGTATGTTTCGCAAAAGAAATTTTTCAGAAAAACATTTTCCTTATTTTCTAGTGTTTCAATCGTTTAGGCAAATGAGTTGATGGAACATATTTTCTCAGTCAACGGAAAATGTTTTCCTACAAAAACTTAAATTCAGGAAAATGATAAAGTATTGGCACTTGCACCAGAACTTTGTGCTTGGGCATAGGAATCCCAATACTCGTTCCCGGGCCCTTGGTAGTGGGTTCGGTTCCTTGGCGCTCAGGGCTAGGTCCATTGAGGTTGAGCCCGAAAGCCTGGTTCCAATGAACCCGGGCTCAGGACACCGGTGCCTGTGCTTGGGATGCCTAGCTTGGTAATATCGAGGCTGGGCATGGGGTCCATCGAGGCCAGGCATGGGGTCCATCGAGGCCGAGCCCGGTAATCCAGCTCCGATGAACCTGGGCTCAGGACACCGGTGCTCGACTGCCCATGCTCAGGACGCTAGGCTTGGTCATATCAAGGCCAAGCCCGGGTCCATCGAAGCCAAGCCCCGAACCCTAGTGCCCATGCTCAATTCCCCAACTTCCGAGCCCGAGTACATCGAGGCCTGGCCCGGGATTTCTGCGCCCGTGCCCATGCCTAGTTCCCCTGTGCCTGCACCCTGATCCATCGATGCCGAGCTTGGGGCCTGGCCTTGATGGAGTCTGGGCGCCAAGGTCCTAGGCCCGATCTCGATGGACCCAGGTCAGGGCATAGGAGACTGGGTCCTAGGCACCGGGTTTAGAGCTTGGCTTTGATGGACCATAGCGTAAGCACCAGTATCGGAGTCATAGGGCCTGCCTTGATCAACTCAAGCTTGAGCGTCGGGGTCCTAGGCCTGACCTATATAAACTAGGGCTAGGGTGCCAAGGAGTTGAGCATGGGCACCAAGTTCTTGGGCTTGATATTAGTGGATCCAAGACTAGTGTCCGTGCTAGTGCCTGGGAGTCAGGGATCTGGGCTTGAGATCGCAATGCTCATGCCAGGTTCCTTGGCTATTTGTACGCAAGCCACTAGCACCTGAATAGTGTATGTCTATTTAGGAAAATCAAATGAGATTTTTCTTACCAAACAAATATTTTCCACTTTATTTTCAAGTTTCCACCAAACATTAGAAAAATATTGTCATTTTCCTAAAAAATGACTTCACAGAAAACATTTTCCAAAAATGTTACATTTTTCGAGAAACAAATGGAACCTTAATCCATGGGGATGAGGTTGATCGAATTAATCACAGTACGGGACAGATAGCTAGAGCGTGTAGGACAACATAGATTAAACCACAAGAATATTGAGGGTATACATGCATGTATGCGTGCATTATCAGTTGCCTATGTTTATAGCTAGGGGAAGAAGCACACGAAACCTTTGAGAGCTTTGGTGATGAGCTTGAGAAATCCTCCGTTGGTCGACGGGAGATTAAGACAGGTCTCCAACTTTTCCCCGATGCATTCTAATACTCCCTTGAACGAGTATAGGAGTTTCTGAGCGACAACGGAGAGGAAGATGATCCATCTATGCCCAAACTCCCTGAGCTTGTTCTTGTAGTTTTCCGGGCATTGGATGTATTTTCTCTCGCACACGTTGTCAGAAAACAGGAGGCGAGCGAGGTCGAGAAAGCCTGCCTCTTTATGATTAAGTTCAAGGAAGTCGCAATCCTTCTCATCATCTCCCATGTATGGCTTTGAAAGCAAAGAACATGAAGGTGGCGTGTACATGGATGTGGGAAGTTATTAAAATATCAATGGTCTTGAAGCACTTAAGTCTATGTGTGCAGAATGCAAATAAAAACGCTCCGATATATATAGGAAGAGACTCACGTGACAGATGAAATGAAGAACATTAGAAGTGAGTGGGAATATATGGATTTCATCATGTCCAACGGTTTAGATTGTGCTTGGTCTACCGAACAATTTCGAGGCGTGGATCACATGTTGTACGCACTACTTTACGCGTGCTAATAAAAGATGTGGGCCCTACCTCGTGTAATGTGATTTTCTCCTTTTCTGGTAAGACATTGCATGTGTAGTAACACTAGGCATAAATTCCAATTGCGTAGGAAAGATGGGAATTCGTTCGCCTCGGGATCCACACAGGAAAATTCCTGATTGGTGGCTCTTGTTTAGGACATCTGGAGACTCTTTGCTACTTTAATCTAAATCGAGATGTTCTGCTTTTTATCCCAAAAGTGAACTTTGCTTGCTTGATTGTGCCAAGACATACATGCGCCCACCTCTCTCTCTCTTCTCAAACTTTTTGTGAACATATCGTGTTGTGCTATTGTTTAAACAGGAAAGAGTCCAATCACCTAATAAACCCTATAACTTGAGATAATCACAGCAAAGCAGGACGTGAAAATCGTGATGTCTTGATGATGAGCTCAGTGTAGGGAGAGAGAGAGAGGACCCAAGATTCTGAAGGCGTAGCGTTGCTTGATCTGGCAAAGCAACTGCAAATTTGAGCAAAAGCCGAGGAGGTTGTAGTGTGTTTCATTGCTTGTGGTCAACGATGATAAAATCTTCTCGATAGCTTCGTGTTGTAGTATGGTCCTACCATCGACGGGCGTCGGTACCTGCCGCGCCATTTGAAAGCTCACATTTAGCTTGAAATCTCACATCTAGAATTAGGGAGCCAATGATAACCATTTTATTCCTAGAAACAATTTAAGGTTAGAAGTGTAATTTTCTATGTCTATTCTCTAGACGAGTTTCTGAGTAGAGAAACGCATTTGATAATGACACAATTTTTTATCCCAGGACAAAAATTCTTTTGATAACAACATAAAATTTCTATTTTCTGAAATAAAAATTTGTGGAATCTCCGACATGTTATGATTGTTTGCCATTTTATTGGCAATACTTTCACTAAGCATGTTTATCTCGGTTCCCTTCTCGGTCTATATATCATCTGTAACGTCATCTTGTGCAGGTCCAAGCAGGTGCTCTGGATCTCCATATAGGAAAAAGTTCTTATCCCTCATGTCTTAATCATAAATGTAATTATGGATAGCACATGTAATTGCAATATGTGCTTACTTTCGAATTGTAAATGAAGGCATGTATCTCAAAATGAAGAAGCGAACTTTTAATGACTCGAATGATCTCTTAATAACATCTCTTATTGAAAAATGTCAATAGTTGAACAACTCTATTGTAGTCTGGTTTGACCACCCGTTTAGGTTATGGCTTTGAGGAGGCATTCTTATCCTTCAACCCCTTCAACAACCCGTCGTTCTTGATTGCTGAATCAACTTGTTCTTGTGCCTCTTGTTCTTCTTCTTCTTCCATGTCAGCAAAAGTAGGGTGAGTGTGGATGCTATTGAGCAACTAAGTCCCTCTTAGGGCATTGGTGAGTGGCAAGTGACCCTCATAAGTGTCCTCCTTTAGCTCCCACATGAACTTCCTTGGGAATGACCTGTAATTGTTCTACTCAACCTCTGTGTCCAGCTTCTTCGTCCACCTGACCTTGATGAAGAACCTCATGAAGCCCCTCTTGACCTTGTCCCACAACCTTTTTTGGATGATGTATCCAAAGCAATCGTTGCTATGGCAATGCCATAGGTCGTTGATCGCCTTGAGGTCGGCTGTAATGATGAATTAGACCTCGGAGAAGAAGACGTAGCCGCGCTTGATGGCAACGTCGCTAGACAGGGCAATGAGAAGGCGGCGGGTCTCCTCATTGGCCTATTGGAAGTTCTTGGCGGCGAGGTGGTGCTCACGGAGGTGGAGGGAGGTGGAGAGGGAAGGGGTAGTGGAGGTGGCGGTGTCAATGGCGGAAGAGGAGGTGGTTGTGGGTGAGAGAGAAAAGGTGGTAATGGTGGAAGGTGAGTGGGAGGAGAGAGTTTTTATTTCTATTTTATTGCAGAAATAAAGAAGAAGAAAATTTTCGCTTCTCATTTCTATTCAAAACCTATTTCTTGGCTAAAAATTTATCCCGGAAATTGAAAAATGAAATTGCGTTACCAAACGGATTTATATTCCAAACCTGTTCCTGAGAACAAAAATAAGAAAAACATATAAACAGAATGGTTATGATGCATGTCCGAACGAACTCAGTCTCAGCCTTGGTCATGGGCACAGCTCCGATAACACCTAACCCGGCGCAGCTCGGATCACTATTTAGCATCGTGAAAATAGGGAAGAACATAGCAGAATAAGATATGAGGTTATTCAAGGCAAATTTGGTGATTCCGTGGAGTGCCGCCGTGAGTAGGATGGTCCCCAAGGATAGGATCGTGAACACGAAGCGTTGACGTTAAGTGGGTAGCCGACTGAAGACACAAAAATGAAGACGACAAATGGGCATGAAATGGCAGACGAGTATGCTGGCCCCTTTTTTATCTATCAAACTTATTTGTGTTAGAAATTAAACCAAATTTATTGGTACTTGTTTCCTTTTTTTCTTGAGTCTGTTCATATTTCCATATTTTGATTTTTCGTGTTTTTAGGTGCTAATTATAGTTTGAGCCTGAAAGAGGAAAGTTTCCTAAGTCAATTAGATTTTTTATTTTGAATAGGTTTCCTAATCGGAGTAGGTTTCCTAATTAGAATAGGTTTCCTAGAAAGAGATTTCCTATTTCGAATCAAACTATGGCCTATATATAGTATATTTCTCTTGTAATTGAGATATGCAATAGAAAGGCGCGAGTTGTGATTGTTTCACCTTTAAAAAATTTCTTCCATCAAATCAATATTGTTGCCGTGTCTCTGACGCTCAACAAATTGGTATCAGAGCTTACAGTTCGCGATCATAGCCTCAACGAACAATGAGCTTCCTCTTCAATACTCTCGTCTTATCAAAGAAAATTATGGTAACTGGGCTGTTAGAATGAAAGCACTACTCGGCACCTATGATGTGTGGGAACTTATTAACATTGGCTATGATGAGCCAGACGATGAAGCCACGTTGAATCAGAACCAGAGGAATGCCTTGAAGAAGGCTCGAACGAAAGATCAATATGCCATGTCGATCATCTATCAAGCGTTAGATGATTCCATGTTCGAAAAAGTTTCGAACGCCACTATCGCTAAAGAGGCATGGGAGATACTTCAAAACACACGTCAATGAGTTCAAAAAATTCAGAAAATTCGCCTTCAAACCTTGAGAGGCAAATTCGAGGTGATTCACATGAAAGAATCTGAATCGATTGCTGATTATTTCACGAGAATTTTAGTAATTGTTAATCAAATGAAAAGAAACGGAGAAGACATCTCCGATGTTTGTGTTGTCGAGAAAATACTTCGCTTCTTAGACAAGAAGTATGATCATATTGCGGTTGCAATTGAAGAATCCAAAGACTTGGATGCCATGACGATCGATGAACTTATGGGTTCATTACAAGCCCATGAAGAAAGGTTTAGAAAGAAAAAGATTGAACCGGTGGAAGAAGTTCTCCAAACGCAATTGACCATTCGAGATGAGAAGGAGCAAATAAGAGATCCCGTACAAAATCGCTGGACAAATCAAGATCGTGATCGAGGTTGTGGCCGAGGTCACTTTCGAGGAAGAGGTCGCGGACGAAGCAGAGGAGATCCTACTCGAAGTGATGGAGGATACCGGTACCAAAGAGGTATTCGTGGAAGAGGAAAGAACTCGATAAGCCAATGGTATGATAAATCTAAAATCCGATGTTATCATTGTAATAAACTTGGCCATTATGCTTCTAATTGCTGGAACAAAGAAAGTAGCAGAGCAGACGAAAAGGCGAACTTGATGAATGATGCTGATCAAGTTCTCTTATTAGCATTCAAAGAATATGAAGAAGGTCAAATCGATACGTGGTATTTGGATACTGGCGTAAGTAATCATATGTGTGGGAGAAAGGAGATGTTTACCGAGTTAGATGAGACAATTAAAGGGAATGTCTCATCCGGTGATAACTGTAAAATTCTTGTCGAAGGGAAAAGTACAATTTTGATTCGCTTAAAAAATGATGCATGCCAGTTTATTATTAATGTTTATTATGTTCCAAAAATATCAAGCAATATCTTGAGTTTGGGATAACTTCTGGAGAAAGGTTATACTGTTCACACGAGATATCTTAATCTTATGTTGAGAGATCAAAATAATAAACTGATTGCAAATGTGAAGATGTCGAAAAACATGATGTTTATTCTTAATATAAAGAGTGAGATGTCTCAATGTCTAAAGGCGTGCATAGACGATTTTTCATGGTTGTGGCATTTGAGGTTCGGCCATCTCAATTTTGGTGGACTCAATTTGCTTTCTCGCAAGAAGATGATTTATGGCTTACCACATATTGATCATCCCAATCAATTATGTGAAGGATGTATTATCAGCAAGCGTTCCAAAACTAGCTTTTCAAAGGAGTCGACTTATCGAGTAAAGAAGCCGCTTGAGTTGATTCATTTTGATTTGTGTGGCCCGATCAATCCTCATTCATATGGTAATCATCAATATTTTGTTACTTTTATTGATGATTTTACTCGGAAAACTTGGGTGTATTTTTTGAAAAAAAAAGACAAAAGTGTTTGATACTTTCTAACAATTCAAGAACCTGGTTAAAAAGGAAAATGACTATTTTATTAAGGTTTTGAGGATTGATCGTGGTAGAGAATTCACCTCAGCCATATTTAACAAATTCTGTGAAAATCATGGTATTCGGCGTTTCTTGATGGCCCCATATTCTCCTCAACAAAACGGTGTGGCTGAACGGAAAAATAGAACAATTCTTGATATGGTTCGAAGCATGTTGAAGAGCAAAAATATGTCCAAGAAACTTTGAGCAAAAGCTGTTTCGTGTGCCATCTATCTTTAAAATAGATGTCCAACATATGGACTTGAAGGCGTAACTCCATAAGAGGCATGGACCGGGAGAACACCAAGTGTTTTGCACTTGAGAATTTTTGAGAGCATTGCCTATGCTCATGTCTCAGATAAAAAAAGATCGAAACTTGAAAACAAGAGCAAAAAGCTCATCTTTATCGGGTATGACTCATCATCCAAAACCTATCGATTATTTAATCCTAACACTTTGAAAGTGTATGTAAGCAGAGATGTCAAGTTCAATGAAAATAGAATGTGGGAAGAAAATCCAAAAGAAGAAGCGAATGTTCGTGATGATTCCAATCAAACGGAGTTGAAAGATCAAACTTCACCTTCTTCTCCAACATCTTATTCAAGTTCATCAACATTATCCTTTTCAAATAGTGTCGATGAACCGCTAGTGCCAAGATCGAGAAGATTGCTTGAAATTTACGAAGCTACCAAAGAGCTTCATCTTATATGTCTTCTTGCAGATTATGAACCACTTGCTTATGATAATGCGGCCAAAGAAGAAAAGTGAAAAAAAGCCATGAACGAAGAAATTGAAGCCATTGAGAAAAGTTAAACATGGGAGCTTGCTGATCTTCCGAAAGACAAGAAATCGATTGGTGTTGAATGGGTGTACAAGGCCAAGAAGAATGAGAAAGGTGAAGTGATAATGTACAAAGCTAGATTAGTTGCGAAGGGGTACAAGCAAAAAGCCTAAATTGACTATGATGAAGTTTTTGCCCTTGTCATCCACATGGAAACAATTAGATTGATTATTTCTATTGCTGCTCAAAATAATTGGCGGATTTATCAAATGGATGTCAAATCAACATTCTTGAACGGCATCCTTGAAGAAGAAATTTATGTTGAACAACCCGAGGGGTTTGTTGTGAAAGGTTATGAAGACAAAGTGCTGAGGTTGAAGAAAGCTCTATATGGGCTTAAACAAGCACCGAGAGTATAGAATTCTAGAATTGATGCATATTTTAAGGTGAATGGATTCTCTCAATGTCCATACGAGCATGCACTCTATTTGAAGCAAGAAAAATGTGATATTCTACTCGCCTGTTTATATGTTGATAATCTTGTTTTCACAGGAAATAATTCGGCGATGATTGATGCTTTTAAGACATCGATGGTGAAAGAATTTGAGATGACTGATAATGGTCTCATGAATTATTTCCTTGGTATCGAAGTAAAGTAAAGTGCCGATGGGATTTTTATTTCCCAAAAAGGATATGCAGAAAATATCCTTGAAAAATTCAACATGAAGAACTGTATGCCGGTCAATACACCAATAGAATGCGGAACCAAGCTTTCGAAGTTTGATGATAGTATCGATGTTTTTTTTTTGGTAAGGATGATAGTATCGATGTTGATTCGACATATTATAGAAACCTGATTGGAAGTTTGAGATACTTGACATGCACGAGACTGGATATTGTGTATAGTATTGGAATTGTGAGTCGATACATGGAGAAACCGAAATCATCTCATCTTAAAGCTGCAAAGAGAATACTTCGGTATATCAAAGGTACTATTTCTCATTACTTACACTATTATTAATCTAAATCTTTCAAACTTAGAGCTTATTCGGATAGTGATTATGGTGGAGATATCGACGATAAAAAAAGTACCACTGGATTTGTATTTTTCTTGTGCGACACTGCTTTCACGTGGTCATCAAAGAAGCAACCAAGTGTTACTTTATCGATATGTGAAGCTGAATATGTAGCTGTATCTTCACGTGTTTGTCATGCAATATAGTTGAGAAGACTACTCAAAGATATTCTTATGGAGCAGAAGAAAGCAACGGAGATTTTTGTTGATAATGTTTCTGCTATTGCTTTAGCGAAAAATCCAATTTTTCATAAATGAAGTAAACATATCGATGTTCGATATCACTTCATCCGAAAACAAGTTAAAGAGAATGAAGTTGAAGTATTGCATGTGAAAATCGGAGATCAAGTAGCAGATATTTTTACTAAATCTCTCAAGATTGATGTTTTTCGAAAGTTCAAGAGCCTACTTAGAATGATCGATGGAAGATAATTTGATTTAAGGGGGAGTGTTAGAAATTAAATCAAATTTATTGGTACTTGTTTCCTTTTTTTCTTGAGTCTGTTCGTATTTCCATATTTTGATTCTTCGTGTTTTTAGGTGCTAATTGTAGTTTGAGTCTGAAAGAGGAAAATTTCCTAAGTCAATTAGATTTCCTATTTTGAATAGGTTTCCTAATTGGAGTAGTTTTCCTAATTAGAATAGGTTTCCTAGAAAGAGATTTCTTATTTCGAATCAAACTATGACCTATATATAGTCTATTTCTCTTGTAATTAAGATATGCAATAGAAAGACGGAAGTTGTGATTGTTTCACCTTCAAAAAATTTCTTCCATCAAATCAATATTGTTGCCGCGTCTCTGACGCTCAACAATTTGTCCAATTTTGATACGAATCCTTCGCCGCAATAGTGATTTCTTGACTCCGATCGCAAGGAGCATGACAATGGTAACAAGTGGTCCTCATCACCAGGAGCTCAAAGGGCAACATCGGCCATAGCATGGCCGAGCCTTCGCTGCCAAGTACTAACACGTCCTTGAGTTGGTTGTTCTTGCATACAGCTCTAGTCACCCCGGCTGCCCCTCTGGCGGCTCTTCTTGTTGATCTTGCTGGATGAAAAAGAATATGAACAGGAAAGACGAGAAAGGAATAAATAAAATCATTGCCTTTGGACGAAAATGCCAGAAGATTTGGCCAACCAACGAGGTTAGGATCTTATTTCAAATTATCATGGCCACTTAAAAACGTAGTTTGAAACAAAGTTCATTTTGGGGCTTCTTTTGAGAAAATGAGGTCATTTCAAATTTTTATTTAAAATTTTCCCTATATTTTTACATTTTCTACATTAGAAATTATTATCTTAATGATAACTGTATATAATTTATTATGGTGGAAAAAGTCACCAAATTATACCCATCTTGACATATTTACTCTCCGTCAAAGTTTTGTCAATGAAAATCGTTCAAAATTTGCATACATGGACAACAAAAAGCAAATAGTGTTGACATAGTGCTCATGTAGTTTAAATAAAATAAGAATGACGTTTTAACTAAAAAATCATATAACGGAACATTAACGAAAAATAAATGTGTCTTGTACAAACTTGGGGTCTTCTATGTCACAAGAAAAAATTTATGGTAAATATACCATAGTTGACTTAGTTTGATTTTTGAAATCATAAAAAAGTTTAAAGTAAATGTATTGTAGTGAGCATAGTTTGAAATTTTTTTATGACTTTTTGCTTTATTATATATAAGATTAACCTTTTGAAAAAATTTCGGACTAATATAAACATATTTCAATCATCAAATTCGGTGTCCCTCAATCTAAATTCCAAACCCGTCACTGTTCGTAACGTGAATTGAAAGAGATGGAAAACTGCCTAAAATGCATTATTTTATCTCGTCAACAATGTGACATTAATTGAGTTACGTAAAACGTTTTTCCGCCTAGTTGTCAGAACTTCACATGGTCCTAAGATGCATTGGCCTATTGATATGGTGACATGGCTATTAAATGTGATGTGGACATGGTGACATGGTTATTAAATGTGACGTGGACAGTCACGGGACATGCTTAGCCCAAGATCCAAGGGAGAATGATGGCGCACAGGACTCAACCAAGAAACTGCAAGTCCCATCATATCTTCTTTATTTTTAAAGCAACCAACTCTGTAATATTTCATTTGTTGTGTTTAAAATATACATGATTAATTATATGAAAACGAATTTCTAGAATTACGATTTTAACTATATAGTATCATGAATCATGAATTTGTTTAATTATTTAATATCTATGCTTATATACCTAGCTAGTTATTATTTTTCAATTATTTTACACTTAGTCCCAACAAAGTAGAAGACTCAAAATCTTTTTGTTATGTGCAGGGTTAGCAGAAGAAGAAGTCTCTAGGACGATGTGGATGTGATATGCATATTAATTATTAGTAATTATTGATTTGCTACATTTAGCATGTACACATATTAATCATTGAATACTATTTGCGAGATATTCTTTTTCTATTCAGAGAGACTTTTATACATGTTCTGTCTCTCTCGAAATTCACGTTGCTTGATAATATATGATTAATAATATCTCCTTTTTTGCAATGATATAATAAAGTAGTCAAGTCACCTGTATCATGTTATGCTTGTCATAGGATTGAATAATGCTAGATTTGCTAACATGGGTTCGCAAAATATCCCTACTATGTAAAGTGGCACACCTTAGTTAGATGTTAAATATAAATAAATAAAATGAAAGAGTTCGGTTTTGCGACATCACTTATAATGTCAGCATTTTATGGACTTTATTTATGGACGATGTAGTGGACAAACTGATCTCGGGGCCTAAGAAACTTGTGTTTTGTTAGTGGGACCTAGCATGAGTCTTAGATATTCTTAAAATGAGTTTCACTTGAACTAATAAATTTAGTCTATGGATTTTGATAGGATACATAATAATGGTGATGTGGGTAGTCATGACTTGAAAGATTGACCAGCTATCCAAATTATTAATGGTGATGGAAGTGGATTGCGTAAAAAAACATTATGTAAGTTGTGTATTTAAAATTAATTTGATCTAAACCACGTAACCATGCCCACATGAGAAAACAACATAAATGCATCGGTCATTTCATTGTTTATTCGGGAAATGGCTGTCGTTGCATTTTAAACATCATCTCCATATCCCGAATTAGCATCACAATGCGAATGCTGGTACGCCGAAGCACCATAGCTCTTATCCGACCCGGCCGCAGGGAATTTTTGTTGGAACCAAAAGAATAATAATAAACTTTGGAAACTTGGAATAAGAGCACAACCAATTATTGGAGGGATAACTTTTTATTTAGAATGCTTGTTTCTGTGGCTTCGTGTTTGGCTTGATTTATAACTCACGACTTCGTTCCTTTATATAGGAATTGAAGTTTACAAACTCTAATGATTACATTTAATAAAGAAAACATAACAATCCACAATCATTAAGAAAGATAATAAAATATCTTAATCTGTTGAAGAAAAACGATGCTACGTTGAAGTCTTTATGACTCTTCTTTAACGCTTGTAGCTTCCAGCAACCGACATGCTCAATCACACCAATAATCAATTTTATTTTCCTCCAACAATTTCACCCCGTTATTAGCCCCGCTGTTGCCGTCAACTGAGGCTCGCTCGAGCAACCGCACTTGGTCCTTCAGGAATTTCACGTAGTGGATGGCCTCGTCCAGCATTGACGCTGTGTCCATCTTGGTCCCGCCCGGCACGAGCCGCTGCAGGATCCTAATCCGCTTGCTTATCCGCTCCCGCCGGTGCCGCGCCGCCACGCTCTGTGGGTCCTTCGATATCCTCACGTTCCTCCTCCTCTGTGGCTTCACCGCCTCCAGGTCTATGTGCACCGGCTGCATTGCCGCGGACCTGAATATCATCTCCCTCATCACAGCCATCGATGGCAATTGCAAGCCATTGGGCATGCTCCGGGGCGGCGCGTTCAGGGTCTGTTCATAGAGCGGGAATGGGGTGGAGAACGACGTCGGCGGGGGTAGGTTTGGGAATGAGTAGGGAGCGACGAAATGCTGGCTCACGTCAACGCCGTTGTCCCCGAAGCTTCTCATATCCATGTTGGCGGTGTTGAACTCGGGGGGTGTCAGGTTGGCCAACTCTCTGCACATACCGTCGTAAAACTCGGGCGGCTTTTCCATGTACATTGTCATGAGCAGGTCCAGCTGGTTTGGTGTGGCAGAAGAATTCAGCTCATCAACATTATTCATGGCCTCTTTCTCTCTATTTTCTTGGAGACAGACTCTGTGTGTGTGTGTGTGTGTGTGTGTGTGTGTGTGTGTGTGTGTGTGTGTGAACTTGAAGTGGAATGTGTTGAAAGTGCACTGATGAGAGGTCTGATATGGACAGACAGAGGAATGGGGAAGAAAGAGTTGGCTTGAAGAGAAACTGCTGAGCCTTGAGGGTAAGGAGAGAGGGAGAGGAGCAATCAAGGAAGGAGGAATAGAATAGTGTTATCATGGACTGACTAGTGTCCATGTAGTGGAGGTGATGACTATATATATATAACAGTTCGCGACTTCTAGTGCTTGAATAATATATGATAAATCACACATTTAGGGTAGAAATATTCTTTTTTTTCCAAGGTTGTGGCCCTTCTTACTAATGTAGATTCGTTGAGCTTTTGTTTTTATTCGTATACTCTAATGTCTTTTCATCTATATGGAATGTGGACAAGTTTCGCGTCATATCATGAGGCCTACCGGCTGCTGTATGCGCGGCCAACATCGTCATAACAAGGGACGAAATTCTATGTCCATTTCTCCTCCTCCTCCTTCTCCTCCCTCGCCGGACCCCAACCTCGGCGGTCGCCACCTCTGGCTGCCTCTACCCCCAGGTCTGCCGGAGACAACTAGGGAGGTATCTTGAGCAAGTATGTTTGGGAGGGCGAATGTGTAGTTGATTAGTTGAGAAACTTTTTAGTCAGTATATCATGTTGATTAGTAGCTAGTTTTATTTAGTGAGTGTTATCGCGACCTCCCCGAAATTTAGGTCTCAACAAGTGTACGTGATGCCGAAACGCGATAGAAAATTTGACTGAACAAGAAAGTTTGAAAGAAAAACAATTTGTCCTCCAAATATGATTATCAAATAAAAAATATCCAAAGTCTGCTCAAAGGAAACCCTAAAACAAGCTTATATATCCCCAAACCTAACCCTACTAGGATTAGTAAACATCAAA
This sequence comes from Syzygium malaccense, assembly GCA_031216405.1. Taxonomy (NCBI): domain Eukaryota; kingdom Viridiplantae; phylum Streptophyta; class Magnoliopsida; order Myrtales; family Myrtaceae; genus Syzygium; species Syzygium malaccense. The sequence goes on along the minus strand of CM062258.1, from coordinate 10,433,580 downwards.
ACGTAAAATTACGAAATTACCCTTTATTAAATTAACCCAAAAAATACTAAAAAAATAGAAAAATCCATCTAAACAATCTCAAATCGCGAAAATCCATCGTTAGTCACGTGAGTATTGATCAGCACGCCGTTTCGCTTCAGCCTACCAAATTTGAGCTCAATCTGACATCGTCAACTACAAATCCGCCGATTCGTCCAGTCGCATAACGGGTCCGCCGGTCCCCTAAGTGCATCAGTACTATAGAGAATTTTGTCATAAAATCATGCAATTTATTCGTTCGTGTGATTAAAATCTAATTCATGTAACAAAGATGTTTTCTTTTCTGTTGTAATAGATAGATGTCTTATATTATAAAATATATAGTGAAAGATATTATAGTCATTCTTGATAGATTCCTGATTCGCTTGATAATTTTATAAGTATTTATAATAACTCTTGACTTTTGGGGACTATAATCACAAGATCCACAGTGTAATTCTTTCTTTAAATCTCTTATAAGAGCCAATGGATGCAAATTTTCGTAGAAAATCATGCACTTACCGCAGACACACTTATTGAATCCCACTCTCTCTCTCTCCGCATCACAAAGATCGATTAATTTGATTAGCAAAGGTGGACGCACACGCGAAAGAGACAAAACCTAGCTTTGATACATGTTGAATAGTTAAACCAAAAAGTTTAAGTTGACAAATGAAGGGAGATCACGTATATTTAAAAAGTATATAAACCCCGTCATCAAACAATGAGGGATATTTTAACAATAATACTGATAATAACTAGTATCGGCGGCAATTTACTATGATGCCCCGCTATTCCGTCTTATTCGACGATTGTGCTCTTCCTTCCCCAGCATTCATTTCACTACTATTATTGTCATCATCATCGTCATTACTATTATTATTATATTCACGTCTTACCTTCTAAGCATAAGCTCGGGCAAAGAAACGGACTGTCCTAGACTAGAACCACCTAACGTTAAAATTGAACCTTATATTACATGCATGCCAACCCATCGTGACTTTGACCACCCCTACAAAAATTTCAACCCCTTCCTCTTTCGAAGAAACCCTAGCCAACCATCTAGATCTTTGTACTCTAGTCCGTCGATCGCCACTGTTCCATTCGAGGGTTAGAGGGCCACTTTGCCGAAGAAGTATCGTCTTTCACGATCCTCCACCGCCACCACCTTCTGGCAACGACTCTCTCTCTCTCTCGCATGACACCACCTTTGTAATCTGATTTTCTCTCTCTAGCATCATACTTCTTCTGCTATCTCTTCCTCTCTCTCTCTCTCTCTCTCTCTCTCTCTCTCTCTATATATATATATATATATAAAGACCAAAGTCACTGTAGATAAGAAGCTGTCATCCAGGCCAACTCAGACACTACTGCCGTCGATGCCCTCTACACATCCAGCCATTGCTGCCACCGCAGGTGGCTTCACAGAGAGAGAGAGAGAGAGAGAGAGAGAGAGAGAGAGAGAGAGAGAGAGAGAGAGAGAGAGAGAGAGAGAGAGAGAGAGAGAGAGAGAGAGAGTACTGGGGATGATATATGATATCTTTATGCACAAGACTTAATTGCAACGATGGATTCAAAATCATATGCTAAATACGCATACACACATGCCTGACTCGTTCTTGATTAACCTAAAAAATCCAGAGGAATCATAGTCATTTTGAATGATTGAACCTGTACAAGATCAATTTAAAAAATGAATTGACAAGGGATCATGCGTGGGAACACGAGGACGAGAGAGATGTGTGTCCAAGCGATGGAACTAAACTCAAGTGTCACGATTGTGATTGCATGTTTACATTCGTCTGTTAATCATCTCCCGATTGGCAAAGCACTATATGCACGTGAAAGGGAGTAAACCTAGATACACGACGTGTGCATGACGTCAAAATGAAGGGCTAATATGTGCCAACTGTTCCTGGGGCCTACCAAAAGTGGGCGCTCTTGGTGGTGCATGAATTATTTCATCTGAATACACATCGCCGTGTAGAGAGTGAATGCAACAAACCCTAAAGCCTCACTCACATGACAGGTGTCAGAAATCACACCCGGAAACTATTATGAGGAGGGCTCTAACGATGGATGCCCCATATGAGTTTTCTTTTGTTTTATTTATAGCGTAAGGTCGATGGTCCAAGGAGAAGGGGATGCAATTAGACAACTTTTTGCATTATTATCCTGATCTGATAGATGGTGCAGAGGAACGCTTTTCGAGACGGATCAGGTTCTTCCGATGCTGCTCTGCTCACTGGTTTCATGTGCTGGACCAAATTATAGCTAACCGACTTTCACGAGCAAAGGAACCCTTTTTTTTTTTTTCCATTTATCTATTTTTGAGGAATTATGCAAGTGCATTGCAATTCGATTTCGAAAAAGCGAAGAATCTGAAAAGAAGAAAAGGAAAATCAAAAGAAGAAGAAGAAAGAGAAATTGCTAGGTGCAATTTGGTGATATGATGCGGACCTTTCCTTAGGTGACAGTTATGGCGCATCGAATATGTCAAGGCTAGAGAGCCAAACTATGCGGCATTGTTCACACTGAGGGGACGAAAGAGATCTCATTGCATCACGCTCGTTTCCCATTAGGTTTTTGCTGTGATTGGTGTGGACGGTGAAATAGTTGGCCTGTGCTAAGAAGTTGTCCCAATAGTAAGACCATTTTTTAGGACGAAAAGTTAATTCTTTCTTCTATGAAATGGCTTGCAACCAGTTATTGACCCTGCCGCTCTAGATCTGGTCGTTACCAGCTAAAGACATCGTTGTCGTAGTGGTCTAGTCGAGGTCACGGAAAGAGTCCACAACATAGTGATGGATGATACTAAATGAGTGCGAAGGGCATTGTTGGCGAGTTTGGGCAAGGTTACGGAGTTAGAAAGCTGAGCTCAACCCTATTAGGCCTGAGCCAAGCTCTATCTAACCCAAAGAACTATATATAGAATTTTAAGATAGGTGGTCTTGGACGATAATATATGATTGACCTAAGAGCCAGGACTAGACTGACTAATGATCACATCGAGGGGTGATCGGTCGAATTAGGTGGTCGCGATGGCGATTTTGCTTGAGACGGAGACGAAGACAGCATTCCGATGGTAGTGATGGTGGTGAGGGAAGGAAATTGGCTTTTCAGTTGTGTTTATAATTAGGGTTTCGATTTATAAATTCCTAATGTGGCTGTTCACCGTTAGGTGGAGGCCTGTTGAACTTATGTCCACGTTTTCTAGCACACTTTTCTAAAAAAATCGGGCCTATCTTGAATATATGGTGGTGGTTACTGAGAATACCTCACTAAAGCAAGGGAAGCAGAAGCTTTCGACTAGGATTGTCTCGTCTGTCTAGACGTATACACCTAGCAGGCTGATAGGACCACATTCATTATTTTAATATACCGGTACCTGCATGCCCAGCCCTCAAGTCAAGGAGAAGTTTTTCTTTCCTCTCCTTAGGGATTATTTTTGAATTTAATGTCTCTGAGTTAAGATAAAGCAGTTTTAGGACTTACTCGGGTCCACGAGATGGCCGGAACAATGTCTACAAATTAAGAAACTGAGAAATTATTACATGATCGTGACATGTGGAAAACTACATTTAGAACATAGAAAATGGTAAGTACCCACAAATAACACAGAGAGCCCACAAGATCGACGGGTTCAATAACATTTTTAACGTGTCACACTGCCTTTCTCCCAAAAACCTAATGATTTTTCTTTGTAAATAATTATTGATTATATGCAAGGATTTGAATCACCGAGATTTTCAAAAAGGAAGAAGTAATAACAAGATCATTATCTGCACACCTAATACAAGCAAATTCATTTCCAGAGGCATTACTCATAATTAGACATGTCAAACGGATGGATCGAATCAAAAATGGTCTGATCCAAATTGATCTATTTAATCCATTATGACTTATTTTCATACAATACAAATTTAGTGACATATATCTGGCCCAACCTTTATCCGATCTATATTAGTAACACTTCCACATTTTACCATATTTAGGAAAATGCATACCCAAACTAAGATGAGAGCGCGAAATAAGCGAGCGCGAGATCGAGTGAAAGCGAACAAGAGTCATAAAAGTGGGTTGGCTATAAGTAAATTGTGAAATTATTTAACACCTATATTATTTAAGGCTTAACCATCTAAACCTATTTATTAAATATGACTAATTTATTTAATAATTCAGTCAATCAAATATGGGTTAAGAAATGGGTTTATGAATTATTTTGACATATCTACCCATAATGCAACTAGCAGTAGTAAAACTACGGCCCAAGAAGAAGATCGCGCCATACGAAGCAACGATTCACACCAAGCCATATGTATCAAGTTCGGTCTAACGAATAAGGAGCCGGGCTTGCTTTACAAGGACTTGCACGAGAGAATTGCACTATGCCATCGGGAACATTCATAAGGCTTAAGTATCAAATTCATAACAATTGTCTGACAAATGGAAATTGCTGGGGAAAGGCAGTCAGCCCCATTCAAGCTTAACGCGCCATACCAATATTATCCGCGCTCTTATCACTACTCATTCATGCCTTCAAAAGGCACCAAATTAGCTTGAGGTTGCGCTGGACTTATCCATCAACGCAACAACCCTATCTACGAGCGATGTGGGGGTATAGAGGCATACCTGATGTCCGGGATTTCTTAGTGGTCGATTGTTAAAATATGCATAGGGAAAGGGGTGAAAAATGTTGGAATGGCTGTTGCCTGGTCTCTAATTTGTACTTTAATTTTCTGCAACATCAATCCAAAACTCAGAAAAACTCCATAGCACCCTGATTTCTTTTTTTTTTTGGTCAAACATAGCACCCTGATTTCAATAGCATATATTAATACATTGATGTTCTATTATTCAAAGTTTTTGTTTCTTTTAAGCTAAAGAACACGTGAATAAAGTGGACATGTTCTCTGCAAGAACAGGTTCGATTGGATAAAAAGAATCCAATCGAGAAAGATATCGCTGTTGGGTGCGTTCTTCTTTTCTATTCATATATGTTTTTACTTTGCATTATCACGGCTGCACCACCTTATCTTCTCGTCCCCACATCGCCGCCTAAGAACGCTCTGTGCATGTGCCCCAAGTAGATGCAACGTGACAATTAATTGTTTAAAGGTATTTTTTTTTATGAAAAATGAATGATATAAAGTATATATTTTTAAAAATGGTTGCTTAGGCTACGAATGATAACCATTCTATTTCTATTTTTCTGTTCCAGAAACAAGTTTAAAATAACAATTTCATTTGTTAATTTATGGAACAAATTTTGATTTCAGAAATAGGTTTGGAACAGAAATGAAAAATAAAAATTTTCTACTTTTCTATTTCTAAAACAAAAATGAGAAATAAAAATTTTTCTCATCGCTAACCCTCGCTACTAGTCGGTCGCCCATCCACTTGTTGGCCGTTGCCTCCTGCTGTTCGCCGTCTCCTGCCACCAATCACCATGGGCCACCGTCTCTTGTCGTCGGCCGCCTTCCTCTCGCTGTTGCTGTCCATCCGCCAGCCACTGCCCCCTACTGCCGCCCGCCCGCCCGCCTGCTCACCTCCCGCCGCCACTCTTTGCTCGCCTCCTGCAGCTGCCTGCCGCTAGTCGCCTCCAGCCGCCGTCTTCCGCACTAGCTACGTCGTTGTCCTCCATTGCCTCCCCGCACTGTCCGTCGCCTGCTGTTCGCTGCCAACGTTTGTTGCCCACCGTTCGCTGTTATTGTCTGCCCTCCTCCCACAGCCTCTCATCGCCGCCGCCCCCCTTCGCCGCCGGCCGTCGCTTGCCTCCCGCCGCTGCCTATGTCGGCTGCCTCTAGCCACCTCCTCTGCACTAGCCGTGTCACCATCCACTGTCGCCTCGCCTTGGCATCCACTGCCTGCTCTTCGCTACCACGGTCCGCCGTCAGTTGCCTGCCGTCCGCAGCCCACTGTTCGCTATCATGGTCCGCCACCCGTCGCTCGCCGTCCGCCACCGCCATCCACCTGCCATCCACTTGCTAGCCACTCGAGAGGAAGAAATTGTGTGCCGTTATCAAACAAAATTTTATTTCGGGAATAAAAATTTTGTGTCGTTATCAAACGTGTATTTTGCTCAGAAATTCATCCATGAAACAGAAATTGATTTCTAAAATACAATGATTGTCATTCGTGCCCTTATATCGTTTGTAAAAGTAAATGAATGAAGACTATTTTCACTGTCCATGAAAATCTTTATGCATAAAGTATTGTCGATAATAAAAATATTTTTCATTAACTAATTATTTTAAGCAATACAAGTGATCATTTTTAAAAAAATATATATATTTTTTAATTGTTCTATTTTTCGCGAAATAAAGACACCCTAGATTAAAATATTTTTTCTTTATCCCATATTTTAATATGACACGACCGATGGCCGTCGTGCTATTATATGTTTTTTTGTTTACAAGTGTTCAAGGAGCTTGAAAATATGGTACTGCAGGTAATCACAATCAACCATCTGATAAGAAACTATAAATAGGGTTCTCAAAAATTTTTGCAATATATATTTAGAACTTAAGTGCACCATTTAAAAAAGTTGAGGGCTCGAAAGCATTTCGCATGTAAAAACTTTCTTTGATGGTCGAATTCTATGATCGTATGCACACTGTTGGAATTTTGTGCTCTAGTACGATGAATAATCCCACCATAGGGGTATGCCTCCTATTTAGGATATGTAATATTTAGCTATTTTTCCTTATAGCTTATTTTTATAAAAAAAATAACAACAAGATAAGCATGGATTTTCGCGAATGGAGAATTAGTGATGTATGTTATTTTGAATAACACGTCATGAACAGAGAACCCCTAGTGATGTCGATAGCAAGTAATTGTAATGTAGATTTAGGTATGATTTTCTAAGGTAATTTCTTCATACAGTTGAAGCCCAACCCAACAAATCTAAGGCCTTGTGGAAACTTGCGTTAAAAGCTTGTCTCCGCTCCATGGACTCAGCTTCTCCTTTTCCCTCTCTACAAAATCTCTCCGTCAAACTTCTATTTTTTCAACAACAGTAAAAACTTAAACTTGTAAGTAAAGAGAGTCCTAATCATGCACGTTGTATCCATTCCATCAAAAAAATTTCGTGATTGACTTTAAGTTATGATTTTATCAAGATGGCTTTAACGGAAATAGTAACTCTAGGATACGATGCCTCTACGAGAACGCGATATTGATGCACTTCAGAGTGCTTTTCATTTAGGAACTCAAACCCATAAATTCAAGAGAAACATTGTATGGTGGAGAGGAAAAAGAAAATCTCAAATATAGATTTGTTATTATTATTTTTTGGGAAAAATCCAAAAAGGATCCTGAAGTGGAGTCATTTTCTCAAATAAGGGCCCGAAATGAACCTTATCTCAAATAAACGTCCGAAGTGCTTTCATTTTCTTAAATAAGAGCCTGAAGTGAATCTTGTCTCAAATAAAAGTCTGAAGTGACCATATCAGTTTCAAATAAAAACCTAACCTCTCTGGTTAAAGGATATATTCGTCTTTAACTTTTTTGAATTTTTTTTCTTTTCCTTTTCTTTTTTTTTCCTCTCTTCCCTCCACCGTCCATCGCTAAGGCCGCTCTCGTCGACGTTGGGTGAGAGTCGCCCATGCCGGATCTAGCGAGGGTCTCCCTAGCTCGTCCAGCCTAGGCGAAGCGACCCTCGCCAGATCGAGCAAAGATGACCCTTGCCCGGCACCGGCTGGGCGCCCCTCGCTCGATGCCAGCAAGGGTGGGCAAGGGCGACCCTCGCCGGATTGGTGAGGGTCGCTCTCGCCCGACGCCAATGAGGGCGACCCTTGCGCGATGCGGACTTGGCGGCCCTCAGCCGACGCCGTCGAGGGAGGCCCTTACTTGAGGTTGGCGGAGGTCGTCAGACAGGCGCAATGACGGCTGGGGAGGGAAGAAGAAAAAAGGAAAAAGAAAAAGGAAAAGAAAAGGAAAAGAAAAAGAAAGTAAAAAAAATCAAAAAAATATACTTATAATTTTTCTGACTAAAATACCCCTTTTCCTTTGACGAAATAGTCACCGGCCGGCCAAATGTCCTTATTTGAGACAATTTAGCCACTTCAGACTCTTATTTGAAATGATTTGGCTACTTCAGGCTCTTATTTGATACAATGTTCATTTCAGGCCCTCATTTGATAAAATGACTTCACTTCGGGCCCCTTTTTGGAATTTTCCCTTATTTTTTCAGTCTTCCTTTGATCTATTTAAAGAACCAAAAAGTGAATAGGTGTGTGAATTTTGAAAAGTTGTAACTCGTCCAAAGTAACGTCAAATGTTGCATCTCCTCAAAAGGTAACAAGTAGAAACTTTTTGGTGTCACACGTTTCAGAACAAAATTTTTCCAAAGCATTATACTTTACGAAACAAAATTGCTTCTTGCACCACGTCATGCAATAAGACATCATTTAACTTTCACAAACTAATTGAGTCTTTCGTCTAAGTTTGACCGACCCATTATTATTCATTTTTTTCTTCTCCTCCACAATAAAACATATATGAACACACGGGATGAAAAGTATAAAAATCAATCTTAATAAATATTATTGGCGAGTACATTATTGATGCCGGAAAAAGTGTAGAGAAGTAGGAGTCAATACAAGTAAGAACTAAAATAAATAGATCACTAGTCACTTGTAGGTAATTAACCTTGGAGATAAAAGAAAATACTTGCCACCCGTAGGAATCCTCCTAAGGGATAAGAGTAAAACAAGAAATCCTTATTGTTCTCAAGTCAAAGGCTCAATTAATTTTACTCAAAATAAGTCTTGCTTTGTTATTTATCATAGCATGCTTAAATAGAGCATGGAACAACCTTCCAACCTTGAGTAATTACTAAGACTCTTTGGAAAACCAAAAACTCATAGAAAAGACAAACAACATTTACTAGAAAACAATCATAAATAAATAAGGACTCTAGAAACTTGAACGGCATTAACTAGACCTAGAAGATATATGAGAATTAAATATAACTGATTGAAGGTCTTCATAATTTTACCATTTCCAAAGTGGACAATTTAATGGCTTCTATATTTTTGAAGGAACCGAATAGCTTTCGGTTCGTTGTGATGGATGAGTCGACTTGGAATCAACAATATCGACAAGAGTCGACTTGGTGCTGATAATATCGGCTAGAATCGACTTTGTGCTGATAACATCTTTCTCCATTTGAGGCCAATAAAATTTTTCTTTGACAAGAGAGAGTGTCTTGTCTCTTCCGAAATGACCGGCTAAACCACCACCATGGGCTTCATTGATAATGGCTTCTTTTAGAGAACTTCTCGGTATGCACAAGCAATTATTTCTAAAAATAAATCCATCTTGCAATAAAAATTGCCGAGTTAGACCCCTCGAACAATCTTTCCAAATTTTCCCAAGGTTAGGGTCTTCTTCATAAAGCTCCTTCATCATGTCAAGGCCTAAGACCTTTACTTGCATTGTGGATAGCAAGGAATGCTTACGGCTTCATGCATCCTCCACTCGATTGAGAGTTCCAGCTTTATGTTTAATAAGAAAAGTGAAAGCTTGAAGAAACTCTACCTACTTGTAGACCTGTCAAAATGAATCATAAACCCATTTCTTAACCCATATATTAGTAAATGAGTCATAAATGGGTTAGTTATATTTAGTAAATGAATTATAAATGGGTAGAAGTCTTATATTAGTGTTAAATGGATCATAAATGGGTCGCAAATGGGTTATAAATAAGTTTACAACTGATTTAAACTCAACGCATTTCTCTCACCCCCACTCAATCTTGTATTTACTCATTTCGTACTCTCATTTCAGCTTGGATATGAATTTTCCTACATTTAATTAAATATGGAAGTATTTTAGCAATATGGGTCTAATCGGGTATGGGTCGAGTATGGGTCGGGTCGGGTACGGGTCAACAAAATTGCATTGCGCATAAAATGGGTCATAAACGGATTAATGGGTCAATTTGGGTCGGACCATTTATGACCCGATCCAAATCACCCATTTGACAGATCTACGTACCTGGCATGTCGATTGTTGAGCTTATGTTGAGCATTTACACACTTCAAGGCTTCATGATCGGAATAGAGAACAAATTCTTTAAACAATAGATAATATTGCCAATGATCCAAAACTCAAACAATAGCATAACATTCCTTATCATAAGTGGAGTAATTCTTGCGGGAATTATTCAACTTTTCGCTAAAGAATGCAATAGGTTTTCTTTCTTGGCCAAGAACCGCACCAATCCCCACATTGAAAGCATCACAATTAACTTCAAAGACTTTATTAAAATCTGGAAGTACAAGAATAGGAGCCTCGATTACCTTCTTTTTAAGGAGTTCGAAGCTTTGTTGTGCCTCTTTGGTCCAGTTGAAACTCCCCTCTTTCAAGCATTCGGTGATAGGATAAATAATAGTGTCGAAATGCTTGATAAAGCGACGATAAAATGAGGCCAAACCATGGAAACTCCGAATGTCATGTTTAGATGTCGGAATGGGCCAGCTTATAATTGCTTCCACCTTGCTAGGATCCATCTTGATGCCATCTTCAGAGACAATATAGCCTAGAAAGACAAGGTTATCGGTAAAGAAGTGACACTTCTTCAAGTTGGCATATAACTTTTGCTCCCGATGAACCTTGAAAACTTGGTGAAGATGCTCCAAGTGTTGTTCTTGAGTAGAACAATAAATAAGAAAGTCATCAAAATAAACAACAACAAAACTGCCGATAAAAAGTTTGAAGATATGATTCATGAGGCCCATAAATGTACTAGGAGCATTAGAGAGACCAAAAGGCATAACCATCCATTCATAGAGTCCATCTCTTGTTTTGAAGGCAATTTTCCACTCATCTCCGGTTCTCATTCGAATTTGACAATATCCACTTCGAAGATCAACCTTGGAAAAGATAGTTGTGCCATGGAGTTGGTCGAGAAGATCATCGAGTCAAAGAATGGGAAAGCGGTATTTGATGGTAATCTTATTTACCGCTCTACTATCAATACACATACGCCAAGAACCATCCTTCTTCGGCACGAGAAGAGTAGGGACAACACATGGACTCATGCTTTGAACTCGATGCTCCTTCATTCTTAGGAGTGGACTTTGAAGTGGCTATTTTACTTTTAGTAGGAATACTCCCACTTTTGGAATAGCCCTCCTTGTTGATGGGGGTGTATCGCTAATCGAATCATAACGATCACGCAGAGAATAGAAGAAAATTAAATGATACACGAATTTACCCAGGTTCACCCCCGAATAGGGCTATGTCTTGCAAAGGGATTCCACTATGATTTTTAGGGTTTACAACCACAACCACTCGTTACAACGATATCTCATATGAGTACAATATATATAGTACTTAAAATAGGCCTAAAGCCCAAGCCTATCCGAATCCATTTAATCCCACAACAAATGGACCAGCAAAATCGATGTTGTTTTGAGGGCGTTGCCCCCAAGTCCCCACCCGCTTACTGGCGAGCGGGGCCGCCGTTCGCTCACCGAGGAGCGGGGCCGCCGTCTGCTCACCAAGGAGCGGAACACCCGCCCTCTGTCTGGTCAGCGGGACCCTGGTGTTGGGAGCGCTGCCTCTGAACCCCCGCATTCCATGCACATGGATCACATGTCGTCGGATCATACTTCGATTTTCCGAAACTTACGTGGGCGTGCTCGGTATGAGAAACAAAGGTCACCGAAGTATTCGCCAACTCCAACACTTGTCCCGTTATCGAGAGCCACAACCACGAGCTTTTTTAAGTTGTCGTTCCACCTTTAAAGCAAGTTCGCAAACATTATTATAAGTCCAGTAAGGTTGAAGTTGGACAACATTACCGATTTCTGAGCGAAGTCCACCAAGGTAGCAGGTAACAGTTTGCTCCTCGAGCTCAGAAATATCACAAATCATCATGAGGTGATTAAATTCCACGTATATTCTTCCATGGACAGTTCCTTTTGTTTGAGGTTGTGAAACTGGACAAAGGTATCTTGCCAATAGTTCGTCAATAAGAACTTTTTCTTCAATTCTTTCTTCATCTTTTCCCAAGTTATGATACGGCTTCTTCCTTCACAAGCTCTTTGCTTCTTCAAGTGCTTCCACCAAATAGACGCATGTTTTTTGAGCTTGATGGTGACTAGTTTCACCTTCCGATCAGTTGGTATTTCTTTGTGGTCAAAGATTTTTTCTACCACGTGTAACCAATCCATGAATTCTTCCGGTTGCATCTTCCCTTCAAATTCAGGAATTTCAACCTTCACATAGGAATCTTGCTGACTTTCTTGAAACCTTTGATACTGACGTCGAGGAAGTCCCTCGTCACTCACGGCATGACTTCGAGCACCAGTGAAAGGGTTAACATCCTCTTCATCAGAAAGAGCATCTTCTGAATTGTGACGCAAATCATCACATTCCAGAAGTTCGAAGCATTGCAAACGCTCCTGCAGTTGCTGCACTTGTCTCCTTAAATCATCCACCTCCACGTCTCGTAGGTCTCTTTCTCGAGCTATAGAAGACTCAACGTTTGGTCCACGTCGATGACGATCAGCCATTGAGCAATGCTCTAATACCAATTTCACGCTGGAGAAAGTATAGAGAAGTAGGAGGCAACATAAGTGAGAACCGGAATAGATAAGTCGCTTGCCACATGTAGGTAATTAACCTAGGAGATAAGAGCAAATACTTGCCACCCGTAGGAATCCACTTAAGGGATAAGAGCACAACAAGAAATCCTTATTGTTCTCAAGCCAAATGCTCAATTAATTTTACTCAAAATAAGTCTTGCTTTGTTATTTATCATAGCATGCTTAAATAGAGCATGGAACAACCCTCCAACCTTGAGTAATTACTAAGACTCTTTGGAAAACCAAAAGACTTATAGGAAAGACAAACAACATTTACTAGAATACAAGCATAAATAAATAAGGACTTTAGAAACTTAAACGGCATTAACTAGACGTAGAAAATATATGATAATTAAATGTAACTGATTGAAGGTCTCCATAATTTTACCATTTTCAAAGTGGACAATTTAATGGCCTTTATATTTTTGAAGGAACCGAACAGTCTTCAGTTCGTTGTGATCGATGAGTCGACTTGGAATTGATAATATTGACAAGAGCTGACTTGGTGTCGATAATATCGGCAAGAGTCGATAACTCATCGACAACTCGACGTCTTCACGTAATGCTCCGGCATCAATTATATATACTTATATATGTATAAAATAATAACAAGATCATTACTATACTGTAGAAAATTGGGGCAAGAGAGGTGTCCCTGCATACTGTACCAATATCCATTGTTAAGGTGATCAACCACCGAGGATCAACCTTGACCCAAGGTCGCGAGGACTTGGCAACGACCTCTGTATCCACTAGTGGAGGCAAAGCAAAGAGAAAGAGAGAGTTGGGTTATTTTAGTGCGGCGTGAAATTATTATCACGTGACACGAATTCGATTGTTCTTCGAATCACCGGTACAATATGTGGGGCCCAGACATGGATCCTCTATCCCACACAGTACTTTAACGAGTATCTCAATGATTATTAACCGTTGTTTTTATGAAAATGGGGTTGTTATCGACAGTCGAGATTTATCAAGACACCGAGGGAAGTACCGTGCGGGGAGGTAGGGGATTTTGATATGTTCCCCTTTCCCTACAAAGTGATATGAGAAAAACTATAAGTAGTTATTTAAATTAGTAATATTTAAATAACCTAACATCAATTTCTCACTATAACTTTACAGGTTAATTTAGTGCATCAATCTAAGTACATGTAGTATCACTGTCGTCGGAGAGATTGATGTAATTTGTGAATAGGAGGCTACTCATTTTTGTAATCAGCAAACCCTAATCGGTTATCATCATCATCATTAGCAACTTCAATCCCAGAGTGCACCAGATGCTACCTTACTCTGATTCCACTGTCGTTTAATCGATAGTAAACCCTACTTTTGTCCCCCAAATGCAGTTGGACTTGGGAGACTCGAGAAAGTGCAATCCTATTCGGTTACTGCGATACTAGTAGGAGTCCCTTTTGCGTCAAGAACCTTTATAACACACTTTCTTGTGCATCGTGTCCGCCTCCGTTCATAACGTCGTAACTCGCAATTTCGGGCTTTAAAAATGGTCTGCAATACGAACTCCGAATCATTCATTGAGCCATGCTAATGTGCGGAGAGAAATGTCAATAAAGTGCCTCCAAAAAGGGTCCTCAAACTAAAGACGAAGCCATCTTCTCTTTTTAAAATCTTCGTTGTCTTTTTGGTCTATTTCGTTAGAGCTCCGTTCAAAATTGGATCTCTCTCGGTGCGATGCGGCTGGAAGCAATTCACACACAGTCCTAAAGCACCCTTTTTAGGCGCCCGATAGCCCGAGACCGACTCCTTTTTCCCTTGAAACCATCGCAGCATTGTGTTCGTAGTGACGAGAGACCATATTTACATTAAGCAAATCTGCTGTAAACAAAGTTAAATATATAAAAAAAAACTAAATCTTCAAGAAAACGCCCACCAAGCCTACGACTGTGCTCGAAAGGTTTTTGTTTAGATGAGCTTAGTCTACGTGATTTATACATAATGCAATATTTTGTTTATACTTTGTGCACAATCATGAATACAATAACCAATCGAAGTGCAAAAGAGCTGCGTCTGATGAGGTTCATAATTATGTTCTTTTAGTATATGACATTGTGGGTTCATCCTGCCTACCATCTCCATTTCTCAGCTTCAGACAATGTCTCCTCCATGTGCCCTGAAACATCCTCTTCAGCATGCAAAAATGATTATTTAAGCCATTCATGGTATAATGGGCCTGAAGTTTTGCTAATCATCTAGTAAAAGCTTTACATGTCTAGCGATTGTTCTTATTACTCTGCGTGCATCGTCTATGATCTAGTTTCCATGATGAGTATCTTCAGATCGGTCAGCTTACTAATTAGTGTATAGAGAGCGATAAATCACTTATCTTCCAAACAGATAAAGAGAGACAAGTAAGATTAAGACAGACGAGAGAAAAAGACTTGATTTTTCAATCTCAGCTAGCGGAACAACATGATACAAGCAATAATGTTCTGTACAAATCGCAAATGCAATAACACCCATACCCGCATTCATTGAGTAGTCTACTCGCTAGAGGGGGGATAACAAAATACTAATAGCTTGCAAATGTGGAAGGAGGCATGAGATTCAACCTCAGCTCATCATTTTCCAACACCAAACGAGCCTTGTTATTGTTAGTCTCCGAGATCTTCAACGAAGCGTACTTATCGGGATGCAACCGCTTCTTCGACCGGAGAGGCACTCCAAATAGCTTCATCTTGCTGCTGCTGCAATTAGTCGCGTCTTCCTCATCGAGAATCGTGACGGAGCTCTGTGAAGTGTTCGTGGGAGAGTCCACAACATTATTACCAACTTGAGCGACGTGGTTCTTAAGGCCATTTGTCGCAGGAAAGTTCCCGAAAGCCTGGTTCGAAATGACAGGATTACTCGGAGCGACGGGTTTCACGTGATTCTGCACGAAATAGATGATGTCGTTGTACAGCTTCCTCATGTGAGCGAGCTCGGAAGCGAGCATGTCATTGCTTCTTCTCAGCCTCTCGTTGTCCTTGGCGAGAGCCGCAACAACCGATGATGACGATGATGATGATGGGGTGTTGTTGTAGCTAACAAAGTTGTCCACCACTGAAACATTAGGAGTATTGATCAGTGGGGACGAGTCACACCAGGCCAACTCGTCTGAATCGGGAGGAGAGAAGCAGCTGACTCGGCCACCAACGAAGGGAAAATAGCTGCCACATCCACCGATTGGAGACGGTGGATAGTGGTGGTTGATGGGCAATTGTTGGGGCTGCGGAGATTTTCTCCGATGGATCTCGCAGAGCAGGTGCTTCTCTCCTTTCCTGAAGAACTCGTTGGCAAACTCCCATCTGTCTGGTACAATCTTTCTGAAACCCTAAATCATCACACAGAACAACAAAACCCTCTCAGCAAAAAATTAAGGCTCCTACCATTAGTTTACCTAGATTTTACATGATACTAGAGCAGAAATGATCTTTTACTTATTCTCTCTTTCGTTGCTTCTCATTAGAAATGATTTCTACGATTCATTCATGAAATCTGCGCGAATGAATGCACACAATCAACTGTAGTAAAAGTTTCGGCTGTCAGCGCAATGCAACAAAGCAAGAAGAGGGGCTTCATTCAAAAGTTAAGACTCGAGTTTCTTAAGTAATTGGGTAAAAACCTAGCCAAAGAAGGAAACAAGAGAATCTGCATACATAGGTATTGAGCTGTCGAACAAAGCTGGAGAAGTTGTTGTGCTTGAAGTAGTTGGGGAGGAGATCGCGAGCGAACTCAGGGGGCCGCCACACGACGAAGGTGGTGTTGTCGTCGCCCCATGAGACGATGTGGTCCGTCGACGGGTCGTCCACCAGCTGGTAGGTCTTGGTCAGGAACGGCGCAGGTATGGACTTCTGGGATTCCAAGGACAGCAGTATGCCTTCACACGAGTTCTCCAGCAGAAGAGCCATAGTTCATGCACGAGAGAGAAAGAGAGAGAGAGAGAGAGAGAGAGAGAGAAAGAGAGTAACAGATGGTCTTTTGGTGGCTGTGGCTGAGACTGAGATATGAGAGATGAATGTGAAGTATGCCAAGCTTTTGCAAAGGGGGTGATAATGGAGGACAGCGATAGCTACTGAACTTGGGACTGTGTTAGCAAACGCACCAGTCTCCTCTAGTTTTAAAAAGCGAAGACACACTGCTCACCCAGATTGATTTATGCAATTATTCCATCGGAGACCGTGAGCGGGAATCTAAACAAAACACCGCCTTAAATAATGCGGGGTTAGGATGTTTTTTTGTATTTACAACATGGTGGATCAATCGTAATATCTCTCCAATTTTGCACGACGAACTTTGTTCAAAACACTAATAAGACAATCTCCGAAAGAAAGTATCCCTCCTAGCATAATTCAGTAGTAAAGTACACAGGGTCTTGCGTCCTCGATAGATGGAAGTGGGAGAGAATATGTGTCCGAAGAAGAGCTAAGCATCGAGTGCAAGTAGGATAGTGTGAGCCCGGTTAATGTCTACCGCTAAATCACGCGAGTTCCGTATGGAGCCCATCTCATCTGACAGTATTTGTGAGTTGGGCTCACGCTGATCGGATGTTGGTGAGGAGAATCTTGTGTCTGAGTGTCTAGAACAGTGAAATGAAAAGGGGCTTTCGAGACAAACCCGTGACCGTGAGTCTCACTCCGCTTTCTGACATTGATTCCGCCCGCTTTGAAATCTACACTCACTTAGGAAAATGGAGGCAGCCTATCATGCAAAATTGTCCTTTTCTGCCCCCCTTCACTCTCTCTCTCTCTCTCTCTCTCTCTCTCTCTCTCTCTCAAACAGAGTGTAAAAACAAGTACAACCCACAAATTATGTTGAACCGTAGCCAATTGGTGCGGTTGGCTCGGTTTTGAGATAATGTCTTTGGAAAAATTCAAAATTTTTTGGGCTAAATAAATTTTTCGAAATGCAAATATTATTTGGTAAAGTGTAAAACACATTGTGAAATAACTTTGACCCAAATTCTGTTTGGCAAAAAATAAAAGATTTTTACTAATTTTTTTAACTAGCCACCGCTTAAGCTAATCAGCTGCTGATCAACCTCATCTGAGGTCGTATGATCTTAGGCGAGGGTGGCGATGGCTCATCGGTGGCTTGCAGGTTACTCGTTGGTAGCTGAGGCCTTTGCTGGCAAGTTAGTCTTTTCAAGGACATTTTCGAAATTATGAAAGTTGAGCGAGGGCAAAGTTGGAAAAAAATAGTCTATTTGTTTTCTGAGAATGCTGCTTTCCTAAGTACCTCTGGACTTGCCTTGGGTCAAAGATCTTTGGAAAGCAATTGCATTTCCCCAAAGTTTTCCAAAAAATCAACCAAGTGCCATTTGCATTTGGTCAATGGACTTTAAAGCCCCAAAACTTTCACTCCGAATGTTGAACCAAACGGAGCTTTATTCATCGAAGAATGTGCTTATTTTGAAGAAAATAAATTATTTGAAAAATATTTTCCTAAATAGAATCACTTGTATTTTTTACAGAAATGAATTAATGAAAAAATTTCATCACTCATGAAAATATTTAGATAGAAATTGTTATCGATAATGAAAATATGTTTTATTGACTAATTATTTCAAGCATTATAAGCAATTATTTTCGAGAAAATGTTTTCCAAATCAATCATTTTCTGTGAAATAAACGAAACCAATACTAAAAGATGCTAGAATAATTTGTATTATAGTTCCAAAAACTCTAGAGGATATGTTTTCGGTGCATTTTATTTTTTACTTGATTAAACATGCAATTTTTTTTTTTTGAAAACTCGATGTTGGAAGTATCTACTATCATGATTGAAGAGAGATAAAACTCGCTCAGTTTGATAGACGAGTAACATGTTGGCAAGTTGATGATGAGATATGTTTGATCCGAAGCTCAAGATATCGTCTTTACGATAATTACTCATTAAGTTTCTCATTTCGACATTCAGCTTCAAGTAACGTTAGGGATATAATATATATGCAAATTATTGCACGAAAGCTAATGCAAACACAGATATTCCATTTTGTACCATCACGAGTCACACACCACTCTTAAAACAAAAAAAGACGAATGGTCACAATAGAAGTTGAGTTTTTATATACCAATTTTTTTTATATAGATGTTATAACTCTAATAGTATTCTAGCATCTTTTACCATTTGGAAAAAAAAAAAAGCCTATTTCCTAACATGATTACGGACTGCAGGTCAAGAGTTTGAATCTTATGGGTCTCTCTCAACTTTCTCATGCTTGTAACTCCTGTTATTCTGCATATTTCTCCATTGCTGGTAATCTGTTTAATGTGGTTATGCCCACATCTTGTGTTACTTTATGATTAAATCAGCTTATACGCGAGCGAGAGTATAAAGTCATATATGCCAAATCTAGTTTCAAAAGTGTGGAGAGGGGGAGAGAGAGAGAGAGAGAGAGAGGGAGGGAGAGAGAGAGAGAAGGGTAGTTCTGCGAAATGGAGTGGAGTTTGGCATCTCAAGAAAAAGTTATTAAGAAAGGAAAGGAGAGGAAGGTGCTTTCATTTCACGTCAAACGAGCGTCTCCTTTCTATTTTGTAGTTTTCCCTTTGTTGTTTAACGTCACCAACCCAACACCACTCCAAGATTCGAATCCCACACGTTATTCAATCTTTTGTTTTAGCATATACATACAAGGTCAAGGTTGCATCGAAGTACGCGTGAGATTAGGACCAACACTTGTTTGGAGACGACATATCATTATCCTCCTCTTCTGCGGTATATCAAGATTTGAGGAACATTACTGCACTTACAACATAAACGTACCTTCAATGCATTTGGATGGTTGAATAGAGTCAATCCCATATACATAGCTTTGTCTAAAGAAGAAAGAAGCCATTAGTGAGGCAACCGTTTGAATTACAGGGCGCTACCGTAACCACACGGCCTATGTAAAAAGTGAATTACACGAACTAGTGGACTATGCTATACGTGCGTATAACTGTTACCAAAACCAGTACATACGCACTTGCCATAGGAAAAATATATTTGCATTTCATATTTGCACAACCTGTGTTCATAACACATATTTAGGAAGAAAGAAAGGGATGATCGTTAACTTTTTCCAGTTGATGACGTTCTCTGAAGGTTTTTAATTTATAGTCGAACGCGTTTTATCAATCATAATAAAAATTGTGACACTATACGCCGCTTAACATTCTCTAATGTTGTAAACCGAAGAAATCACTACCTAAGTTTAACGTACATTTACTGAACTTTCAAGCGATAAAGAGCAAGAAAGGAGTCGATGAGGAAGACTAGCCAAGGGGAATCTATTCTGTAATGTGAGAACACAGGGAACAGGAGTCAGGATCGCTTCCATAAACTTCCAAAGTGTCCACGCCATAACATATCAGATTTTAAGTTCTTTAGAATTTCAAGAAGGGAAAGCTCGACAGTCCGACAGAATACGGATAAATCCAATTATGTAGAGTTGATGACTGATGGTTTCTATGCATCTTTTATCGGGATAAAAGAAGACAGTTTCTAGGTCTACGTAAAATGAAAAAAGAATCGAAACTGTGAGCAATACGACAAGCCACAAGAGTCTCTTTTCGGTTGTCTCTTCTTGCGTTCTCTCTTGTCGCTGTCTCATTGACC
This sequence comes from Syzygium malaccense, assembly GCA_031216405.1. Taxonomy (NCBI): domain Eukaryota; kingdom Viridiplantae; phylum Streptophyta; class Magnoliopsida; order Myrtales; family Myrtaceae; genus Syzygium; species Syzygium malaccense. The sequence goes on along the minus strand of CM062258.1, from coordinate 10,413,364 downwards.
CTGCATGCACAGCGAGGAGCACGTCCATTTCACCGCACAACGAATGACGTCTGTAACTTATGACTAAGGAGTATCTTGTCGCTTTGACTCAAGAAGACACCCATGCTGTTTGCTTGTATATATGTTTTCGCAGAAACAATTTACAGAATGTTGTAGTTCTCCCATCTCCACCGTTAAATCCGGCTTGTTTGTTTAAGATTTTTTATTTTGAACAATGTGAAGAATGTAAGTTATGACTAAGAGTATGGAGGTTTTCGGTGAAATACTAAACACGGAGCAAAACTCCCCCAAGAGGTAGTTCAGGCCAAATTTACTGCAATCACTTGGCCTTAACAGATGAAACAGTAAAATCGTCCATATCACTTCACAGGACTATTAGGGTTTATTAGGAGTGTTTATATACATAAAACGACCTCATGAAATTCCGTCATATACATAGGAAGGCGTTGTGCATGCAGCCTTGAATGACTGACTCCTATAACATGCTAGTCAAAGAGATTTTCGAGAAGGAAGTCACCACCAACAGAAGTTTCTAGATGTTATGCAGATGAGGAGACGAATTCTTACTACAGGTAGATTCAGATTGGTTGAGATTGAATATCCGGAAAGTAGAGATTCATGTGTGATTTTCATAGAGATTTTTGTCCAAAACAGAGAGTTATTTATCAATTTGTTTTTTATTCATTTATAGATACTATTGAGCTTATTATTTGATTTATTCTGAGGATGTAGCAGGTCGTTGCTCCTGATCTGCTACTCTCGAGTCAATGAGACTGAAGGTTTACGTATATTTAGCCAAAAGAAACAAAGATTTAATACGTAAAAGAATTGCAAAAGAAGATAGATAGAAAGAAAGAAAGGAACGGGGAACAAAAAGGGTGTTGGATCACATGCATTCACACCTTTTTTCTTCTTTCTTCTCTTCTTTTCATGATTGTGACTATAAGACATTCATCAAGAAAGAAAGATCGTATAAGGGGGTCCCAAGAAACAAGACATATTGGCTCCTATCCGAACATAAAATTAAATTAATTCCTATGATGCATTAATTCAACATAATGACCGCAAAATTACGTATATGCCTAGATTTCATTACATTAAAAGAAAAATATATATAGAGAAAAAGGGATAAGAGCCGCATATACCGACACTAGTCGAATATGATTGGTTCTAAAAAGAAAACAGTCGCACTATAAATTGAACCATAATTAAATGGATCCTAATGATCAAGATTATGCCGGTCCCACCCTCGCCATGATCATCAATCCCCAATCATCTCATGCATTATACTCTTTCATTGAAGTCACTGCCTATCTAATTATATCATTATGAAGAAAGATGATTAAAGTTCGATTATTTGAAATTTCATAAGTATGTTAATTTTCTGATTTTATCATGTGATGCAGATCACTTACTTTTTGAAAAGCGATTTCTTTTCTATTTGCAGGAGGTTTCACCGCTGGTAAAAGCAGTCTTTGAAGCGACATTATCATTGCCAAAGGACGACCAATAATTGCGCGACATGAAACTGGTAATCTGCTTCATGGAATTTTGCGAAAATTATGGAGCAAATGATCGTATCAACCCAAGTTCAGTTCATCATAGCTAAGGAGACAACGCGTGACCATATGCAAATTCCTTTAAACAAGGGATTTTTTACCACGGATCTTTATTTGAAAAGGTCGGTCGATGTAATGAATGTTTTGCATATGCAAATACTATGCGAATGACTTGTCGAACTTGGGATGAACTTTTTGCGGCATTGCGTTGAGATGAAAATTTATGTCTAGGGTATGTTATCAGTAACCATCTGTACCAATTTTACATACAATTTGAGCTGTCGTTGTTTGATGGACATGATCAAGCGAACCATTTCCGTAATGTCGAGATCCATTGAATTGACGTCTCGGTTTCCGTCGGATTGGTGTCCAACTTTGTCGGAGTCGAAAGATCCATAACCAGGTCAAATGAGATTCGGCAAGAGGTTGAAGACAATCTCCGGTACTGCAGACTAGTCTCACGTGTGGCTGTACCGTGCATATTTAGCTAAATTGTAAGTTTTTTTCACATATTGAGCAACTTTGAACTTTGTAGTAGTAGGTCCTTTAAGTCCAAAACTAATTAGGGATCTACGTAAAGAAGGCTCAGAGGTAGGATCAAGAAGGAAATTCAACCATGTCGGAAATCTCCTAGAGAATTACACCTAAGCAAATGCAGATGTGCAAATATTCACAGCATCAACTCATTAATTCGATTTTGGCTTGAGCTGAATACTTTCTTTTACTACTCTAGTATACACATTTGATAAGCCTACCCATTTGATATGCATTCAGAATCCTTGATTGCTGGACCAAATGGTCCAATCAACATGGAAGGATAGGCTTTGATTTGCAAGTTCAGTTTATCCGTTTTCAGCTCGGAATTACCATTCGATGTAGCTGTAGTTGTGCCGCGACTATAAGTATATAGTCGGTAAGATACATATTTTAGAGCTACATTGCCTTAAAACATGACTGGATAGCTTCTTAAAACTAGCTGTCGAATGCTGCATCCGCGAAGGTAGTGCGGCCATGAAACGTTTGGCGAACACCTTTCAAAAGCTGTAACGATCTTCTCCGCAGTAAGATTCTCTGCAAATCCGAGTCGAAAAGAAGGTTGAATACATCTAACAAAAGGAGCAAAAAAGAAAAGAAGAAAGAGGTGCAACATAAAGAAAGTGGAAAGCCAGCTTTAGAGGGAATAAGGAGGTGCTTCATTCAGTCTTTAGTAGACAGGATTTGAGTGGAGAGGTGTAAGTGCAGAATCTCCCAACATAGAGATTTGTTCTAGGCTTTTCACTAATTCCTTTCTGGATGAAAAGAGAAGGTGAAAAGCGCCAAAAGGCATCGCAAATTTGCAGGTGAGACTTGTTGGCTTAGGCCCCGTTTGGTTCAATTTTGGGAATGGGCTTTCGGCCTTGAAGGCCCCTTAGGGAAATGCTGAACCGTTTGGTTCAGCTTTCCGGACTCCATTAGCCAAATGCTAGCATTTGGAATGCCGAAAGCTCAAATCTGGTCCAAACCAGCCTTGGGCTTTCGACATTCCACAAATGCTGAAACTATTTTTTCCCTTCTCAAATTACCCTCACTTGTTTTATAATATTCCGATTTTGCTCCCTTGTTATTGTTCATCTTCTTCACGAAAGTGTGATCGAAGAGGGCGGTTAATGACATTGGATCTGGACGGCGAAGGACCAGCAAGGGTTGTGCAACCCAGGCGACTGTTGTCGAGGGTCGCCCGACCTCAGGTGTCGTCGCCTGGACTCGTGCAACCCTAGGCAATGGCCGCCTGAGGTCGCTCAACCCAAGCGTTGTGACATTCCGAAATTTCCACCAATTGGAATTTATTGAATAATTGAGTTTTATGAGATGTGCTCGCAGTAAATTCTCGCCCGGAACTGATCATTCCTGGAAATGCTAACCATTAGGGAAAGGCTATTAGGGGGAATTAAATTCGTGCGGCTAAAGGAAATTTGATCGTGAATGGATTTCGACCATTAAATCGCGTAAGTGATATTTTGAGCCACTGTTGGCCGATCCAAGGATAGTTAGGAGTCAGTTCGCCACTGTCCTAGTAGTGGATCGCGGGTGATTCCATAGGACCACGAAACGACGTGACGAATGATTCCGAAATTATACCGAACGATCGTACCCCTCGGATCAAGTGATTGATCTTTGCGATTTTAATGACAACCGAGGTCGTCACGCACCGAACGGACTTGCACGTGACTCGATTTCGTATCAGTCACGAGTTGATTCTGCAAAATTCCCCAGCAAGCCATCCGTTAGCTCGAGAAACTCTCGAGTTGCGTTTAATAGAATTTAATTATTGGATTTTTGCCCAAATTGGACATCGAAAAATTAGGAAGTCGCGACGGAACGCTAGGACGACGTTGCACGTGACATGTGTGAATTTTTGGTGTGCTCAATTCCTTCGGAAAAATTTGATTTGAACAAGAAACGGAGAATTGGACCATTTTACCTTTGAGGATTTCAAAAGGGTTAGTTTTGAGGGCAAAGAGCAATTTGGTCATTTTTTCCTTGGATATTTTGGGTCAAAAACACTATTTAGGTCCAAGTTGGACCATTTTCTCTTCCCCTTTGCCGTGAAGCCCCCCCATCGTGGACTCCCTCTCCCTCTCTTGGTTTCTTTTCCTTTTGGCCGTGAGCCAAGCCGCCGGCACCGCCGCTTGCCGCCGCACGCCGGATCGCCACCAAGCCGCCCTCCACGCCGCCGTACGCCACCACCACCAACCTCAAACCTCACCGTCTCTCCTTCCCTCCCTCTCTTTCTTGGCCGTGAGGCCCTCGGCCACACCCAAGCCCCGCTGTCGCCGTCCAAGCCGATCGCCGCCACCCGGAAGCTATACGTCGTCGCCGTCGTCCTCGATTAAGTATCGCCGCTTTCCGTTCTAGCCGAGGAAGTCTAGAACGCAGGTAAGTCGCGTCTAAACCTAATTTAGGACTTCGGGTATCGACGGGTAGTTTCGGACAAAATCAATATGAAATTAGGTGTGGAATCACATGGATAGGGAGTGGAAATTTTATGGCGGGCCTTAGGAATTAATTCGGGTAATATTTATTGGAAATTTAGAAAATGGGGGCTACGAATTACTGTTCATATGCTGCGAAACACTGTTCATTAGCTGTGACTTATTGTTCACGGGGCTGTGATGGTCCGATTGGGATGCAAGTTGAATTTTTTAGAACCTAGAAATTATGGCGAGAAAGTCTCGTGAAGGATCGGAATTAATCCGACGCCGTTTGGTGGGAGAAAAATGAGAATTCACGTGTTGGACGTATATTTTTAAATTATTACTAAATTGTGGTAATTAAATTGAGTATACTGTTGTGCAATTAAGTGACTGAATATGCTTGTTTGGTGCACACATGAGCTAGATTGAATTATTTATTGACATTGGTTGTGTGAATTGCTAAGTGAACATGTTTTATGTGTGAAATGATGTGTGCACGGACCCCATGTGTTGGGCCAGTTGCGTGTGGTAAACGCGTGTTGAGTATGGACTTGAGTAGAAGGGAAATTGCGGTGTAGCAAGTAATTGTGAAAAGTATGTGAAAGGGTGAAAGTGCAAGGTTGGGATCGGGCTGAGTATCATAAACTCGGGCAGCGATCACGTAGGTCTGATGCATTTGGCACAGGCTGAGGCTTGCAAAAGCGAATATGAGAATCGGTCCGAGGCACGATCAGCTCGGGTGAGACTGGGATTGGACCGAGGCATCTTAAGCTCGGGTTTCAATCATGTAGGCCTGTCGCATTTGGCGCGGGCTGAGTCGTGATCGGGCCTGGGGCGTGTGATGTTCAGGTCGCGATTGGGGCCTGAGGCGTGAACGGGTACGCGGGCCGGATGTGGTGAATGATCGCAATGTACCTGAGGCGTGTACTTCAACGCGGGTCACTGGCGAGTGATAGTGGAAAATAAATGATCGCAGTATACCTGAGGCGTGTACGTGTACGCGGGTCACTGGCGAGGAATGTGGATGGAACAGGATAAGAATGGAAAGAGTGTATGACATGAAAATTTGGCATGCTTGTGATTGTATTAAAGTGCATGTTATGTGATTATGTGGCATGTGTGTGTTTGAGTGTTTTGCGGAATTGTCTGGAGGTACGTGATAGCCTAGGTTGGGTTTAGGGGTGAGCTTATTGAGAAGTGTCTCACGGTTGTTTCAACCGACAATTTCAGAACCTCGACCGGAGCCATGAATCCACCGCCGCAGCCACCAGAGCATTTTGGGGTACCCGTACACTCCGAGCTGGATGTTGTAGAGTTTCCAATGGAAGATAATTTTACCTGGATTAGACACACAATCACAGTGTTCGTAGAAGTAGGCTTACCGCTTTACGAGGAGCATAGATATACCGCTTGGTTTTTCCGGGATCAGGACGGGGCTGAGTTCGGACCCGTTAGGGGTTTTGATGTCCCATTTGATTTAGTAGGGGACTGGGATCCGACAGCTGTTCCTCCGATAGATGGTGAGCTGACGAGTACGGAGGTTAGTGTGGCACAATCAGGGTTGCACCCAGCAACTGCTGCTCAGGGATCATCAGAGGCCGAGTACGAACCCGGGCCTGAGGCATCGCAAGCTGAGGACGATCCTATGGACATAGATCTAGAACCGATCCCAGAGGAAGAACCGGAGGAAGCGGAGGACGAGGCTGAACCTGAAGTGGAGCCTGAAGCGGAATCTGAGGATGAACCTGATGACCTCGAGGAGCCCGATGAGGAGGCTGGTTACGCACAACCATATGCGGAATGCATGGATCCCAATTACGTACCTGAATTTAATTTCTTCGACTTTCTGGCTAAGGAATATCAGAAGGCGGCTCCAGCCAAGTCGGGTGATATCAATCATCCGATTGAGATTGAGGTAGAGTCGGAAGCCTCTGAGGAGCAGACGGATCCAGAGAGTTCTAATTCGGTTGACGAAGAGTCGGACTCGGAATGGACGCCAAGTAAAGGGGCGTAAGGGCTAGTCCAGGGGTGAGTAATAGAATGTGGATGAGTACCATTTTTGGGTAGAAAGTCAGGTCGCCAGTTGTTTTTTTTTGTGTTATCGACAGCGGGTATCGGGGTGCAAGAGTATGCGATGGTGGTATGGTGGGGTGGATTGTAAATTGTAAATTGTAAGTTATAAGCTGTGAATATTTTATAAGTTGGAATGAAGTAGTTGTATATTCTCCCTGATTGTTCTTCCCAGTTTTTAATTGTCCGGGTTTATTTGTTGATATCCGTTGTGGTAGTAAACCTCTGATGGCATTTTGAGGTCAGCGACATTCTTGGGACGTCGCTTGAATCGACCAGAGGTGGATGTCGCGTGCCCGTTAGGGTTCGGGGCGTGACATCCCCGTTTGAATTGGTATCAGAGCAAGGTTAGCTCGATCTAGAATTGGTTGAAACTTAGAGTGATAAGAAGCGGAAACCTTGGGGTAGTAATTGGGGAGATCTTAGCGAGTTGTAAGGTGGAATGAGCTGCACGTACCTCCAAATTGTTTGTTGTGATTATTCGAGTGAGTTAATTGTTGCGTGGTAATTGAATTGCAGGTGCGTCTGGACCTGAGGTAAGTGTTCAGGCTTCTGCAATTGTGATTTTGTGATTGGTAGTGGGGAAATTGATTGTTAAATGAGTTTTCTTGTTAATTCGCTGCTTAGAATCGGATTGAGTTAGTCGGTTTAGACCGCTAATTCTTGAGTGGAATTATAGCAGGTAGTAGAGTTGTAGGATCGTGATGATGAGCAATAAAGGAAGAGGAGTAGGAAGAGTCCCAAGAAGGGGCGCTGGTAGAGGATCCAGGGGTAGAGGACGTGTACGAGCTAGAGCTGTAGAGGATCTTGGAATGGGTGCTGGAGCGAGAGATAACTTAGGGGTAGATGCTGGAGTAGCAGCAAACCCTGGAGTGGGAGTTAGACCTGCTGAGGATCCTAGAATGGAAGCTGTCATGAGAACCCTAGAGCGGATTGGTGATATATTAGAACGGTAGACTCAGGAGCGAGCTGCCCCGATTGCTCAAGTTGTCGAGCCCATTGCGGTTGCTAATGAAAATCAGGATCAAGGGCAGGTGGTTGCAAATAGACCCATGCACCAACTAGTAGAGCAGTTTATTAAGCTGAAACCCCCTAAGTTCTCTGGAAAAGGTGACCCGGAGGCTGCACCCAGATGGGTAGAGGAACTGGAGAAGGCTTTTGAGTGTAATAATCATGAGAATGTGACTTTGGCAGTCTATCAGCTGCAAGATAACGCAAATGATTGGTGGAAGGCCACTAGGGATAGGATTTTTCCTGAGGGTACAGCCAGGACTTTGGCTGTTTTCACTGAGAGATTTTATGAGAAATACTATTCAGCTAGTGCTAGAGAAAGAAAACTCACGGAATTTATGAGACTCCGCCAGGGCCAGATGACAGTAGATCAGTATGAGGCGGAATTCGCGAGATTATCCAAGTTTGCGCCGAGAATGGTGGAACATTCTGAGGATAAGGTGCGAAGATTTCTGGATGGATTGAGGGTTGATATCCGCAGCCAATTATTGTTGGTAAATCTAGGAACGTATGAGCAGATATTTGATAGAGCTCAGATCCTAGAGCGGGATCAGATGGATAGAGCCGCCGCATCTGGATCGAGATTTGGCCAAGGTTGGAATAATCGTAATCCGGAAAAGAGGCCGATGGTGGATAATAAACGATTTACTCCACCAACAAAAAGGAATATTGGAAAGCCAATCCGGAGTGGGAATGGTCCGTGCAGAATTTGTGGAGGTCGACATGGAAATGGGCCTTATCCAACCAGGGGTGGAGCGTGCTTTGGATGTGGAAAATTTGGACATCACATAAAGAATTGCCCTAATTCCAAGCAGAATAGACTGCCTGCTTTGCCGCCACCTCGGAATGAGAATCAAGCTGGAGCAGCCCATACAGAGAATCTAAGTCAGAATAGGCCTTCAACGCAAGGACGAGTGTATGCGATGGCCAGACGAGAGGCTGAGAACGCACGAGGAGTTGTCACAGGTACGATTTCTCTGTGCAACCATGCTGCATATGCTTTATTTGATCCTGGAGCGTCGCATTCCTTTATATCGAAACAGTTTGTGGAGTTAGTTGGAATAGAACCGCAATTGCTTGATGTTGTGCTATGTGTGACGACTCCCTTGAATGATAAAATGCTGATTTCGTTGGGTTGCCCAAACTGTAAGATCGTGAATGGGGATAGGGAGAAATTGATTGATCTAGCGATTCTAGACATGTACGACTTTGATGTGATAGTAGGGATGGATTGGTTGTCTAAGCAAAGGGCTGTATTGGATTGCAATAGCAAGGTGATCCAATTTAATCCTGTTAGACATCCGGAATTTAAATTTGTGGGAAGTTAAGGAGGACCCTCGATTCCGTTGATATCCTCGGTGGAAATGGCAAAATTGTTGAATGAAGGATGTCAAGGATTTTTAGCTGCAGTAATGGATTTGACGGCTGAAGAGCCAAGACTTAAGGATATAGCGGTAGTGTGTGAATATCCATATGTGTTTCCTCAAGAATTACCGGGATTACCGCCGGAAAGGGAAGTAGAGTTTGTAATCGAGTTGGCACCTGGAACTGAGCCAATCTCGAAAGCACCTTATAAAATGTCGCTGTCGGAGTTAAAGGAATTAAAGGTGCAGATGCAAGAGTTGCTAGATAAGGGATTTATTCGTCCCAGTGCGTCTCCATGGGGAGCGCCAGTTTTATTTGTAAGGAAGAAAGATGGATCGCTGAGATTGTGTATAGATTACAGGCAGCTAAATCAGGTGACAGTTAAAAATAAATACCCTTTGCCAAGGATTGACGATTTGTTTGATCAGTTACAAGGAGTTTCGGTGTTTTCAAAAATTGACTTGAGAACGGGGTATCATCAGTTGCGAATTAGGAATGAGGATATACCGAAGACGGTATTTAGGACGAGATACGGGCATTATGAATTTACGGTGATGCCGTTCGGGTTGACGAACGCCCCTGCTGCCTTTATGGATCTAATGAATCGGGTATTTAAGGAATTCTTAGATCAGTTTGTGATTGTCTTTATCGACGATATATTGGTGTACTCGAAAAGCCTGGAGGAGCATGAATTTCATTTGCATCAAGTATTGCGAATTTTAAGGGAGAATGCACTATACGCTAAGTTTAGCAAGTGCGAATTTTGGCTAAGTCAAGTAGCATTTCTCGGTCATGTAATTTCCAGAGAAGGAATAGCTGTGGATCCATCAAAAATTGAGGCTGTGATGAAGTGGCCTAGGCCGACAACGGTGACTGAAGTTCGGAGTTTTCTGGGTCTGGCCGGATATTATCGTCGCTTTGTGGAAGGATTTTCGTCGATAGCAATGCCGTTGACGCAATTATTAAAGAAGGAGAAGAGATTTGAATGGACAAATCAGTGTGAAGGAAGTTTTCAGGAGTTAAAGCGGAGGTTGACAACGGCACCAGTATTGACGATTCCATCAGGACCTGGAGGATATGAGATATATAGTGATGTGTCATTAAGAGGATTAGGGTGTGTGTTGATGCAACATGGGCGAGTGGTAGCATATGCATCCAGGCAGTTGAGGCCACATGAACTGAATTATCCGACGCATGATTTGGAGTTAGCCGCAATAGTGTTCGCCCTGAAAATTTGGCGACATTATTTATGCGGAGAAAAATTTTAGATCTATACTGACCATCAGAGCCTCAAGTATTTATTCTCGCAGAAAGAGTTGAATATGAGACAGCGACATTGGATGGAATTGTTAAAGGACTATGATTGTGATATTTTATATCACCCTGGGAAGGCAAACCGGGTCGCGGATGCGTTGAGCCGGAAATCAAGTATCGCGCATTTAATGGTCAAGGAGTGGATCCTGTTGGAGAATGTGCGAGATTTTGAGTTTAAGTTGGAAGTAAGTCGAGTCTCAAGCCTGTTATGGACGTTAAGGATTGAGCCGGAGATCCAGGCTAAAGTTAAAGCTTTGCAATCTACGGACCCAAAGATACAGAAGGTTATTGAGATGGACGTTACTAAGAGGAAGCCGGATTTTCAGGTATCTGAGGACGGTGTGTTGAAATTTCGTGGAAGGTTATGTGTGCCAGACGATGCGGGGGTGAAGGAAGAAATTTTATCTGAAGCGCATCGTAGTCAGTACAGTATTCACCCCGGTAGTACCAAAATGTACAGGAATTTGAGACAATTTTATTGGTGGAATGGTATGAAGCCAGATATAGCTAAGCACGTGGCTAAGTGCCTGACGTGTCAGCAGGTGAAAGCGCAACATTGTAAGCCTGAAGGATTGTTGTGACCGTTGGAAATCCCAGAGTGGAAATGGGAGCATATAACCATGGATTTTGTGTCGGGATTGCCGAAAAGTCAAAGAGGCCATGACACCATTTGGGTGATTGTCGACAGATTAACTAAGTCGACACACTTTTTAGCAGTGTGAAAGGATTTCGCATTAGAACGGTATGCAGAGTTGTATGTGCAGCAGATAGTTCACCTACATGGGGTACCAGTGTCTATAACTTCGGATCGTGATCCTAGATTCACCGCCAAATTTTGGAAAAGTCTGCAGACGTCGTTGGGATCTAAGCTACAGTTCAGTACCGCTTATCATCCTCAGACAGATGGCCAGTCTGAGAGGACGATTCAGACACTAGAAGATATGCTCAGGGCATATGTACTGGATTTTCAGGGTAAATGGGAAGAGCAACTACCCTTAGTGGAGTTCGCTTATAATAATAGTTTCCAGCAGAGCATTGAAATGGCGCCATTTGAAGCGTTATATGGCCGTGTTTGTAGAACGCCCGTGTGTTGAGACGAAGTGGGAGAACGAACTATAACAGGGCCAGAATTGGTTGAGCAGTCGATTGAAGCGGTTAAGATCATTCGTGAAAGGCTGAAGACAGCGCAGAGCCGCCAAAAGAGTTATGCAGACAAAAGGCGGAGACCTCTAGAATTCCAAGTAGGAAATCACGTATTTTTAAAGGTGTCACCCATGCGAGGATTGTTCAGATTCGGGAAGAAAGGGAAATTGAGTCCAAGGTATGTGGGACCCTTCGAGGTATTGGAACGAATTGGAGACTTGGCGTATCGCCTAGCGTTACCGCCAAAATTTGTCGCAAGTGCACAATGTGTTCCACGTATCAATGTTCAGGAAGTACGAATCGGACCCTGTGCACGTACTGAACTATGAAGAGATAGAAGTGGATGATAAGGTATCGTACGTCAAGAGACCGATCAAGATTGAGGACCGGAAGGAACGGGTTTTGAGGAATAAAACAATCCCAATGGTCAAGGTTATCTGGGAGCACCACGGAACTGAAGGCGCAACCTGGGAGAGCGAAGAAATGATGCAACGTCAGTACCCCCAGTTGTTTGAATAGCAGTAAGGATTGTAATTTTGAGTATTAGTGAGATTGTAAATTTCGAGGACGAAATTTCATAAGGGGGGAAGATTGTGACATTCCGAAATTTCCACCAATTGGAATTTATTGAATAATTGAGTTTTATGAGATGTGCTCGCAGTAAATTCTCGCCCGGAACTGATCATTCCTGGGAATGCTAACCATTAGGGAAAGGCTATTAGGGGGAATTAAATTCGCGCGGCTAAAGGAAATTCGATCATGAATGGATTTCGACCATTAAATCGCGTAAGTGATATTTTGAGCCACTGTTGGCCGATCCAAGGATAGTTAGGGGTCAGTTCGTCACTGTCCTAGGTTGAGCGACCTCAGGTGGCCGTCACCTGGGGTCGCACAAGTCCAGGCCACGATGCCTAAGGTCGGGCACTAGCGACACCTGCCTGGGTCGCGCGACCCTCGCCGGGGGTCACCTGACCTCGAGTGACGGCCACCAGCGCCAAATCTGGCTTGCCGGCAACAATAGCCGGCAAAGGGTAAGTTTTTTTTTTAATAAAAAAAGGTCCCAAGCTGATGTGAAATCTATTAGTGGTGCGTTTCTGGACTGATTGGACAGGCAGAAATCCAAACGGAAGGCGAAACGATGGTGTGACTAGAACCGGTGGACCTGGTCGAAGACATCGGATATTTTTTATGAGTTAATTTAAAAAGGCAGTTTCCTAATTTTGATGTTTTACGCTTTCTAATTCGGATTAGGTAACTTTTCTATTATGATTAGGTTTCTAATTTAGATTAGGTAACTTTCTTATTATGATTAGGTTTCCTATTGTAATTAGGTTTAACCCCTATGAAAAGGTGTTTAGGGTTTGTTTTGAAGACAGAACATTATTATCATCAATATTGAATTTCGAGATTTTTCTCTCTAAGCAAGGTTTTACTTGAATTATTCGCGGAACGCTGCTTCAGGTGGTATCAGAGCCTATGGCGACTGGCGGTGGTCTTCGTGACGATGCTCAGGAGACTGGAGCCCCAACCTTTGGGGACGACGCGCTGCAACGTTTGGAGCAGCGTTTAATGGAACACTTGGATCAATGATTCGATCAAAGTCTTCGTCACTTCGAAGAACGATTTGACGAGTTAACAGAACGATTCGAAGGTCTCGGCGTTGATGTGAACCAGAATTGGCGGAACGACAGAAGGCCGGGTGCAGATCTTGCTCGCGGTGATCCTGTTGATAGGTCTGTTCCTGTCCGCAGGCAGAATAACCCTCTATTTTCAGAGAGTTTCGAAGAAGAAGAAATTGAAAATTTTGATGAGGAACGTGTTGATTATGGTGGCAAAAATCGTCGGGGAGGACTTCATAGAAGGCATGATAGGAGAGATGGATGACGACGCTATGACGATCGTGAAGGTAACGACTTTAAATTGAAAGTCAATATCCCTTATTTTAATGGTAGTTTGGGTATAGAAGAATTTCTAGATTGGCTTGCTGATATAGATAGATTTTTCGATTATATGGAGACCCTTGGTGAGAAATGGGTGCGATTAGTAGCCTATAGATTAAAGGGGGGTGCGTCTACATGGTGGGAGAGATTACAGAATAGGAGGGAACGAGAAGGAAAAGAGAGAGTTCGAACTTGGACTAGGATGAGGAGGCTGCTGAAACAAGAATTCCTTCCACCCGACTATGAGCAGATTATGTTTCGGCAGTACCAACGTTGCCAGCAGGGCAATCGGACTGTGCATGAGTATACGGCCGAATTTATGAGATTGGCGGAGCGGAATAATTTATTAGAAATAGAGGGACAGTAGGTGGCCAGATATCTCGATGGTTTGAAACCCTTCATTCGAGATAAAATTGGAGTGCAATTTTTGCCAAACTTAACTGAAGCCAAGAATATGGCGATGAAAGCAGAATTGATGCAGCAAGATAAGGGACGAAGAGGCTACGAAAATTATTGAGGTAGCAGTTCGAGCAGTTCGGTAGAAAAGAGTAGTTTCAATAATCGCTTTAACGCAAGGCGAAATCAGGAAGATAAGGCGGTAGAAAAGCGCCCTATGAACGAGCCGAGGGATAAGGGAACGCAAGCACAGAAAACTGCGAACCCTAACCCTTATACTAAACCCGTCGCAATAAAGTATTACAGGTGTAATCAGCCTGGGCACCGTTCTAATGAATGCCCTCAGAGAAAGACTGTAAACGTAACAGTGAGAGAAGAGGAGGAAGATGGATATTGTTGTACGCCAGATGGTGAGGACGATGATTTTGAAGATGAAGAAGAGGAGCAAGTAAACTGTGTGGTGTGTAGAATGATGTTGGCCCCAAAACAAGAAGATGATTCGCAGCGCCATCAGTTATTCTGAACCAGGTGCACCATTCTGGGAAAGATCTTTGCTGTGGTTATTGATAGTGGAAGTATGAAGAATATCATTGGGAAGAAGGTAGTGAAGAAGCTAGGGATACTCGTGAAGAAGCATCTTAATCCTTATACGTTAAGATGAATTAAATCTGGAGCAAAAAGCATTCAGGTGACTGAACGATATAAAATTCTATTCTCCATTGGAAAGTATCATGATGAGATATATTATAATGTAGTAGACATGGATGTATGTCATGTGTTATTTGGGAGACCGTGGCAATTTGATGTAGATGCTCAGCATTCGGGAATGAGCAATCAGTATAACCTCGTGAAGGATGGAGTGAAGTATATGTTGCTGGCACTGAAGAACAAAGGAAAATAATCTGCTGAAAATAATTTCCTTACCCTTACGAGGAAATTTGAAGCTGAGGTTAAGGAGACCCGATATATTCACGTGCTGGTCGTGAAACAAATAATTGAGACTGAGGCTGAATTACAAGTGGAGGAACAGCTTGAAGTAGTCAGGCTTTTATTGAAGGAATTTAGCAAACTGATGCATGAAGAGATTTCAGATGAGTTGTTGCCTATGCGCGATATTTAGCACTATATAAACTTAATTCCTGGTGCTAGTTTGTCAAATTTACCGCACTATAGGATGAGTTCAAAAGAGAGCGAGATTCTAAAAGAGAAGATGGAGGAGTTGTTGCAAAAGGGACACATTCAGAATAGCATGAGCCCATATGCTGTTCCAGCCTTGTTAGCTCCTAAGAAAGATGGGAGTTGGCGGATGTGTGTAGATAGCAGGACCATTAATAAGATAACCGTGGATTGCAAGTTTCCAATTCCGAGATTGGATGACATATTGGGTAGTTGCACGGTGCTAAGTGGTTCTCGAAGCTAGATTTGAAGAATGGGTACCATCATATTCGGATTCGACCCGGAGATGAGTGGAAGACAGCTTTCAAAACAAAGGAGGGGTTGTACGAATGGTTAGTGATGCTTTTCGGACTTTTCAATGCTCCAAGTACTTTCATGAGGCTTATGAATCAGCTTTGCCTTCCTCGGACATCATTACGAGAGAAGGTAATTCGCGATTTACATGATGGTAGATTAGCTACACATCTGGGTCGTGATAAAATTATTGCTGCAGTCCGGGAGCGATTTTACTGGCCCCAGTTGCTTAGAGATGTCAGTAGGTACGTACAAAAGTGTTATGTTTGCTAGACTGCTAAGGGGAAATCTAATAATACAGGTTTATATATGTCATTACCTATTCCTAACAATATATGGGAAGATCTGTCTATGGATTTTGTGTTTGGTTTACCACGAATACAAAGAGGCGTAGATTCTGTTTTCGTTGTGGTTGACAGATTTTTCAAGATGGCGCACTTCATTCCTTGTAGGAAGACTTCTGATGCAGTAAGTGTGGCCAGATTATTCTATAAGGAAGTGATTCGTTTACATGGTGTGCCCAAATCTATTACCTCAGATAGGGATAGTAAATTTCTGGAGCATTTTTGGCGGACTTTGTGGAAGTTGTTTGATTCATCTTTGAATTTCAGTAGCACTGCTCACCCGCAGACTAATGGGCAAACAGAGGTGGTTAATAGAACTCTGAGAAACTTGATTTGAAGCATTTGTGGAGATAAGCCGAAGCAATGAGATGCTGCTTTATCACAAGCAGAGTTTACTTATAATAATGCAGTTCATAGTTCGATTGGCTAGTCACCTTTTTCGGTTGTTTATACAAAGGTACCTTAGCATACTCTAGATTTGATACAGTTGCCTAAACAAGTGGATAAAAGTGTAGCAGCGAATTATATAACTAAATAGATTGTGGAAGTACATCATGAAGTCAAATAGAAGCTGGAAGAAGCTAATCAGAAGTATAAAGCTGGAGCAGATAAGCACAGGTGAAAGCAGGTGTTTGCGGTAGGTGAACAAGTCATGATTTTTCTTCGTAAAGAGCGATTACCAGCTGGATCTTACAATAAATTACAGCCAAAGAAGTATGGACCTTACGCTGTCAGCAAGAAGATCAACGATAATACTTATATTATAGACCTTCCACATAGCATGGGCATATCCAACACTTTTAATGTTGCTGATTTGTCACCGTTTCATGAGTCCACAGAGCCGTTACATCCAGATTCTGATTTTAACTCGAGGACGAGTTCTTTTCAAGTGGAGGAGAATGATGCGGAATCTATTAGTAGTGCATTTCTGGACCGATTGGACAGGCAGAAGTCTAAACGGAAGGCGAAACGGTGGTGTGACTAGAACCGGTGGACCTGATCGACGACATCGGATATTTTTTATGAGTTAATTAAAAAAAGGCAATTTTCTAATTTTGATGTTTTACGCTTTCCAATTCAGATTAGGTAACTTTCCTATTATGATTAGGTTTCCAATTGTAATTAGGTTTAACCCCTATGAAAGAGTGTTTATGGTTTGTTTTGAAGACAAAACATTATTATCATCAATATTGAATTTCGAGATTTTTCTCTCTAAGTAAGGTTTTGCTTGAATTATTCGCGGAACGCTGCGTCACAAGCTCTTTGCAAAAAAAAATCAGCCAAATACTACTTGGGTCAAAGTAGCTTTAAAAAGAATTTTTTACCAAACGCCATTTGTATTTCTGCAAGAGATTTTAACCTAAAGGTATTTGCATTATCCCAATGCTCATTTACAAAATTGAACCAAACTGGCTCTTAGACGCGTTGGCTTTGCATTTGCAGTGGGCGGAGGTGGAAAGTGGAGATGGAAATGATTGAAGAGAGTTATAATCATGTGAGGAAAAGCATCTTCACCCTCTCTTTGTCATCACTTTTCTTTTCTCTTTTGGGTAATTCAAGATCACGGCCGTAATTAATCATCTATATGAAGTGAAATTATCATATCAACTCATTGCTGTGACCTCCTACTTAAATCTGAGTTTTCTAGGACTATAACCGAATCTATGATATCTTTTTTTCTAAGCCGAAAACAGGAAAATACCCTTGTCACTAAGTAAATTTAGTTAGGTGTTTTTCTAAGGGTGCGCATGAGAACGTTTCTGTGCCCGGGAACTATTTCTGAACAGAAATGATTTTTTTTTGATTCTGTACCCGGAAACAATTTCTGAGTATTCTTACAAAAAAAAAACAATTTCTGAGTATTTGAAGGCGTTTGATAAACTGTCCAAAATTTCTATTCCTAGAGTAGAAAAGAATAGAAATGCGTTTGGTAAATACACAAAATTTTTGTTCTCAAATAATATTTTAATAATATTTTGAATTGTTTATTTTTTTTCTTTATATCTATTTTCTTCTTTGGCCATGGCCGGTCGCCGGCGACCGGCGGCCGGCCACTGCCCAGGGCCGGCGAGGGCGACCCTCGCCTCCGCCGGCGGCCGGCGAGGGCCGTGACGCCCTCGCCGGCCCTGGGCTGTGGCCGGTCGCCGGCCGCCGGCCATGGCCAAAGAAGAACACCACAAAAATAACAAAAGCAAAAAAAGAAAAAGAAGAAAAAAAACTGATTCTCAAAATTGTGCCGAGAAATAAGAAGCAACTTTTTTTTACTTCTTGTTTCTCTTCCAAAACTGTTTCTCGGCACAAATTTTTGTAAAAATGTGCTCGGGAACAAAAAATTTACCAAACGCATTTCTGTTCCTAAACTATTTCTGGGAACAAAAGAACAGAAATTTTTACTGTTTGGCACGTTGCCAAACGGGCCCTAAGTTACTTTGCATTGGCATGAATTTTTTTTTTTGTCATAACCTGGGCATGATTTTGAGACTCTTCTCCATGAAAATATCTCTCTCTCATATATATGACAAGGTTACTATGCCTCCTTTAAAAATTAAAGTTGAAAGCGCTCTACCTTTCCAAGGTTATGTTCAAGTGCCGTGCAACTAGTGAAAGGATAACGAAATATCGTGAGCTTGAAACGTAACTGTCGTGTCTTGCAAAGACGTAATACTTATCTAACTCAATAATGTTGTTCTCACCCCTTACATAATTCAACTTACAAGTTTTCACTCAAGCTCACCTTCCGATCCAATATTTTTGGAAAATCAATCTTAATTGGATCTCATCAACGAGTGACTTTATCAATAGAAAGATGAGACACTACATCAACTGTAAAGATTAGGAGTGTGCAAAGGAGCCGAAAACCGCTCAAACCACCTGAAATTGGACCGGACCGGCGGTTCCTGTGAGGACCGATCTAGTTCCCAGGTAGATCCATGAAAACCATTCTGGTTCTGTCCAGAACTGATTTTTTATTCCCAGAACCAGTTTTGGACCAGAAACCCGTTTAGTAACGCAATTTCATTTTTCTATTTCCGGGACAAGTTTGCTTCCAAAATTGATTCTGAAACCAGAAATGAGAACAAAAAAAAAGTTGGTTTTTTATTTCTGGAACAAAAGTGAGAACCATTTCCGAGGAATTCATTTTCTTCAACACACATATTCATATGAAAGTCACGACCTTTGAGGTGAGAAAAAAAAGCAAAAAATCAAAAATTTCAAAACTTAACAGAATGGTTTAGAATCTGTGGCTACCCACTTTCAGTGAAATTTAAATTTTTTTAGGTACCGAAAAAAATAAATAAAAATAAAAAATTTCAAAATTTCACAAAATGGCTTAGAAAATCTATGGCCACCCACTTTGAGCAAAATTTAATTTTTTTAGTTGCCAAAAAAATAATAAAAAATTCTAAAATTTAAAAACTTCACAGAATATCTTAGAATACCTGTGGCCACCCAATTTGAGCGAAATTTTATTTTTTTAGTTGCCGAAAAAAATAAAAAAAAGCAAAAAATTAAAAATTTCAAAACTTCACAGAATGGCTTAGAATACTTGTGGCCATCCACTTTGAGTGAAATTTAAATTTTTTTAGGTGCCAAAAAAAATAAAAAAAATAAAAAATTTCAAAACTTCACAGAATAGCTTAAAATACCTGTGGCCACCCACTTTAAATGAAATTTAAAATTTTTTATATGCCAAAAAAAATAAAAATAAGCAAAAAAGTAAAATTTTCAAAAATTTACATAATGGTTTAAAATACCTGTGGCTACCCACTTTGAGTGAAATTTTATTTTTTTAGGTACCGAAAAAAATAAAATAAAATAAAATAAGAAAAAATTTCAAAACTTCACAAAATGGCTTAGAATACCTGTGGCCATCCACTTTAAGCGAAATTTAAATTGTTTTAGGTGCCGAAAAAAATAAAATAATAAAAAATAAAAAATTTCACATAATTGCTTAGAATACCTGTGGCCACCCACTTTGAGTGAAATTTAATTTTTTTTAGGTGTCAAAAAAAATAAAAATAAGCAAAAAAGAAAAATTTTGAAAACTTCATAGAGTGGCATAGAATACATGTGGCCATGCACTTTGAGTGAAATTTAATTTTCTTTAGGAACCAAAAAAAATAAAAAAAAATCAAAAATACGCATCTAAAAAAAATTAAATTTTACTCAAAGTGGGTGGCTAGATGTATTGTAAGTCATTCTGTGAAGTTTTGAAATTTTTGATTTTTTATGTTTTTTTTCACCTAAAAAAATTTAAATTTCACTCAAAGTGGACGGCCACATGTATTCTAAGTCATTCTGTGAAGTTTTGAATTTTTGGTTTTTTATTTTTTTTTCACCTCCAAAAATTAAAATTTCACTCAAAGTGGGTGGCCACAGGTATTCTAAGTCATTCTGTAAAGTTTTGAAATTTTTGATTTTTTGATTTTTTTTGGGCACCTAAAAAAATTTAAATTTCACTAAAAGTGGGTGGTCACAGGTATTCTAAGCAATTCTGTGAAGTTTTGAAATTTTTGATTTCTTGATTTTTTTGAAAAAATTCAACAAATTTCCTATTTTCCCGAAATCTAAATTTTTTTTATTTTCTCGACATTTTGATGATTTTTTCTGGAATTTTTCAATTTTTTGGATTTTCTGAATTTTTTTTAAAGATTTTTATGAATTTTTCGGATTTTTTATTATTTTTATTCCATTTCTAAAAAAATGGATTTTTGTTCCTGGAAATAGAATTTTCTGTTGTTTATCAAACGGGTTTTTATTTCAGGAAATAGAAATTTTGTGCTGTTATCAAACGGGTTTCTATTCTAGAAATAGAAATTTTTTGTCATTATCAAACAGGTTTTTTTTATCAAAAACTCATTCAGGAACCAAAAATAGAAAAATCTATTTTTGGTTCAGGAACTCATTCCGGAACAGAATGGTTATCATTCGCTACCTACATCAACTGTACAGATTAGGAGTGTGCAAAGGAGCCGGAAACCGCTCAGACCACCCGAAATTGGACCGGACCGGCGGCTCCTATGAGGACCGATCTAGTTCCCAGGTAGATCCATCGAATTCCCGATTTCAATTTCTCGGAACCGGTCCTTAGTAAGCGATTCCCGATTTCATATTGGAACCGTCTACTTGGACCATGCTCACTCCTTGTGCAAACGGTGGGTCAGTGAACTCAAAAGCTTTTACTTCTTGGGCCAGAAAGTGAACCTGAAGTTAGATTCGTCACTGTATGTATTCGACAGCCAGAGAGGCCCATCCACAAGGAGCAGTCGCCAAGACATGCAACTCTCATCCGCTCATCGCAAAACAATGTGAAAGGAACACAAACTCATGTCCCATGCGGTGGTAGAGAGAAGAAAATAGATTAACGAAAAAAAAAAATTAGATTAACGAACGTGAATGCAGATAAGTTCGGGGAACTGTAATGGATGCCGGCAATTAGAGCAAAGGAAGACAAAAGAATAGATGATGGAGGATCATCCAAGTCAATAGCAAAATGCTCAAAGACACATATCCCCCAAGGTAGACAGATAGTTATAAAGATAGACTTCAACGGTGCAATGTATGATGATGATTGTAATCAAGTAAAATGCAATCATAAAATGGCAGAAACAACAATTTCCAATTGAGCTCTCCTTGAGTTCTGAAGATGTTTAAGGAAAAAAAAGAACAGTTCAACTTGGTTGGGATATTAACCAAACAGACAATGTGATGCTGGAATGGAACTAAGACATAACGATCCGTAGCATAAACTGTCGCCGCCCGTGAACCCTTCCAACCATCTGATCTCTGCAACTATACTACTATTTCCTGACAGACAGGATAATATGACCAGTACTACAATATATCATCCTCGAAAATACAGCAAGGTCCAAGTCGTTGCCATTTCATACACTGCATGCAATGTAATTGCCATCTCAATCCAGTGATTCAACTACAACTACTATTATTAAGGAGAAATGCCAACATGAACAGACAAAAACTTCGGCAAAAAGAAAAAATTAATTGGAGATATGCTACCCAACAAGAGTTACCAGCTATTAATGTGCAATATCATATAAAAGCAAAGACCCTTTGAAAACTGGAAAAGTGCTTATAGAAATGAAGCTAGACAATCATAACAAACAAACAACCACAGAGCGAAAACTAGCAATTTAACTATATCACATCAGGAGCTTTCGTATGTACCTTGTTACATAAAGACCTCTGTGCCGAAAAGTTTATATGATTGGCAGAGAGGACAAAATCTGACCTTACTCTCACAGTCCTTACATACACAGAGATGCTGACAAGGTAACAACAGCATGCTTACTGTGCTAACTCTGCAAACCTTACAACTCATTGATTCCTGAGAGCTAGTTTTCTCTTTGCCCAGCAGGCTGTGGAAATCCATGGCATGGCCATTGGAGCAGGAAGCTGTATCATCGACCTCACTGTCACCACACCCTTCTTTACTATCTCTACTTTGAGCATAAATCTGCTGCAAGTTATAGTTGATGGCGGCAATCATGTTCTCACTGTTAATAGCCCGATGCTGCCAAGCATCTACTTCGAAAGTTAACTGCTTTATGCGTTCTTCAAGCTCTTCATTCTTCTTGTTAATGCTTTCGACCTCTGCTTCCTTCGCCCCTAGTTTCTGAATTACTTGATCTTCCAGAAGAGAGAGAGTCTGGAGTTGGGTAGATCTGATCTTCTGAAGGACACTTTGCCGCATTCGATCGGTCTAAAAACAAAGATGTCAGACTCGTTCAAGCACAAAGAAATTGATCTATGAAAACAATGCTCATGGGTTGAAGAAATCAGACAAAAGAACAACACTAGAAAAGGGAGCAGAAGAAATTTAAGCAGTGAATAGTATTGTTCCAATTGTCACCCGACAAGAAGTGCCCTCATTGATACTGACAGCAACAAAACCCAGGCTGACAGAACAATCCATAAAACAATCAATAAAAGAGTCCACAGTCCAATTTAACCAAATCCAGTATAAATATCAGAGATTATCAAGAAGAAACTGCAACCAAATAGCTTCACTTACAACTAAGGGCCTGTTTGTGTCGGCTTCAGTGAACTTTTTTGCTTTCCCCAAAAATTAAAATATTAATCAAACTAAAAATTTATAGAAAAAAATTATACGTGAATCCACATGTCAACATTGCATTTTGTGAAATTTTCAAGTGCTTATTTTAAGATTTAAAAAAAGTAAAAATGCGTGAGCCACAAGATTTTAATCCAGCAAAGGAGGACATTCACTCATGTTTCTTAAAGATGAAGATGAGGAATTATTGGTCATCATTCCATAAAATGAGCTTCCACACTTCTATTTGTCACAATGCAAAAGATTGATGTCACAACTAAGAGGACAATCATTCCAGTTTCTTAGACTAAATGATGAACCCGGCCTATAGAAGTATAACAAGGGCCTCATGTTAGAGAACCCAATTATCTGCAATCATGGAAATCCTTGCATCAATCGACAATCTAACGCTCAGTATAGTAGGAGGGATTGGTAGGAAAGAGAGAGGATTTTCATATGATCGTGCCTTTAATTGGAATGACAAAGATGTAGAGAGAAGAAAAGAAAGTATTTAAGCAACTTATAAAGAAATTTCTTCTTTACTGTGGACACCATTATTTTAAAAGATATCCGGGTCATTTTGCATTCATTTCCATTCCTTCCACATAGTTAGCATCCAAACAACGTTTTAACTCAATCTCTCTATTTCCTTTGTTTTTTTATTTCTTTTGTAATTATCTGAATCCTTCTTATTCCCTCCTAATCATTCCTTCCAAACTATGTGTCATGGTGAGAAAAATTTTACCAGCAAGCCACAAATTTTCGTAAACATGGAATTACCAAATCAATCCTCTGTTTCGTATAAAACCAGACAAAAGCTAATAATGCCAATATAAACGCAACACCTGAAGTTTAAGAAATCGGTTGGTCTCGACATCAAGCTGGTGTAATTCGCAATCAACATCGTCCCCAATAAGAGATACCAGCGCAGAGTCTCCTGTAGACAGCAGCGGGCGGTTATCGAGAGACAAACCTAAGCCCACCGAGATTGGCCGTGCTTGCAGCAGATCAAGAGAGGATACTTGTGACGTGTTATCCAGAAAGTCCCACTCTTTCAGCTTCTTCCTCTTTGGTTCCAGCCCATAATCATACTGCAAATCAGCTCCTCCATCACCTCCATCCGTGGCAGTGGCACACATAGGAATCGGCGCAAAGACAAGACCATTTACTGAAACCAAAACCATACGTGGCAAGTAGTAAATGAACCCGCAGGTTCAATAGACAATACCCACAAGGAAATTATTCAGTATACCCAACAAAAGCGCCTGTCCGACACAAATTATGAACGGATCACTTGAGCCCATCGCACTCTTGCTAGTACTATGCCAGTATTTAGAGAGTTATTATTGAACAAACCAATTTCTTGCAGGTCCGTCCAAGATTACGAACTATCCGAAAACCAAACTTAATCGTACTCCCCGCATTTCGGCTGGCCAAATTAGCAAAGAATCAAGCCCACATTGAGCTCACGCGAGCCCAAAAAGACAAGAACCCTAAAGTTTCTCTTTTTCTCCCAATTAGGTCACAATACGAAAGAGGGTTCAATCCCAATTTCCATTCCACAGCGAAAAAACAAGCTTCCCCAATCAAACAAAAACGAAACGAAAAAACCCAAAGGCGGAGACGGCGGAATTCCTCACCTTCGGGGACGTACGGAGGATGCCGAGACTGATCCTGCGCATCCCCCGGCACGTAGTAGACGGGCGCCGCGACCGGAGCGTCCACCGGGTACGAATTCCTGCGCGGGGGGAAACGGAGACCGCGTATCAAGACAAGAATCGACGATGGATCCGAAGTTGGTACGATGATTCCGAAGAGCAGGAGAGGCGGTTCTTACCGGAAGGCGTCGGGCGGCTGCTCCTGGTTCTGCCGCGGGGCTTGGTGGTGGGATTGTTGAAGAAACGCCATGGGAGAGAAGCGAGCGAGGAAGGAGGCTCGTAAATGGTTAGGTTTCGGGATTAGTTTAATTTCGGGAATATAATCGGGGTATTCTAATTTCTAAATTCTTGGGAAATCGCATTCGGCCAAAACAAAAAAAAAATTGGGAAATTTAAAATTGGAAGGGGGTATTGGGGGATTTTTGGGACAGGGAGAGTTTTTATATATATATTTTTTCCAAGAATCAGTTTAGCTGAATAAAAAATTATCAAGTTTGAAAATCAAAATTGTTTCTGATGACATCTTTATGGGATATGCTTTCATTTTATTATGGGAATTACCCGATTGACATTGAGAAATTTGTGTAAATCTCTTGGGATATTTATATCTATGTCGATTCTAGGAAAAGAGACCTCGGCGTGTAATGTCCATATTTAGATGCTATTCATGTGTACAGAGAAGGCGGTCGGTCGGTGCGTTGATTGATTCACGAATTTTGTTGTAACACTGGGATTGTACATATTCTCAGCTGCATGCCGTCATGAGATTGAATTCACATATTATTATGTGGTCAAATTAGTATTTACGCACTGTCGACATTTAAGTTTTTGCCTAAAGATTTCTCATGCATTTCATAAAAATAAGGGATTGGATCAAATAGAAGTTGACCCATCAATATGAATATCATATCGCATAATTATTCATTCATGTCCTTTATTGCATTTAGATACTAGAAACAATTTTAGGAATAGCATGACCACATCGAGTTAAATATAAGCCTGGTTAAGAATTTCATTTAAATTGGTCATAGGGAATGGCATAAAGTGCGGCCAATTTTTTTTTAAAAAAGGATTCAAAGTGAACCTTATTTAAAATAAGGGCATAAAATAGCCAAGTCAATCTCCAATAAAGGCGTGAGCTCATGGCCAAATGCTCACGAACGTGATTTTTCAGCGACCGAAATGGAGGCACTATTGTTAAAAAAGAAATGCAATCTCCAAAAATTAAAAACCGTCGATTGCTTTCCAAATAGGACGGGTGTTTCCATTTGTGAGGATTATAACGCGTTATTTAATGATCCGATGACCGGTTTACCCACACATCTCGTGTCCCTCCTCAGCTTATTTTTTCTTCCCGGAGAAGGACCGGAACATCTTTTTATTTCGACATCACAAAGTCCGAATGAAGCGTCTTAAGGACATGCTCGTGTCCACTCTTTCTTTCTTTCCCGGGTGTGATTCTATTCGCATGTTTCTTTTGCCGTTTATCTCTCTCTCAGTCTCTGTGAAATCGGCTCAGGGAAGTCTCCGGCAAATGGCGAGTCGAGCAAGACTGTGTCAAGATTGGGGAGATTGGGTAGAAATCTTTAACCCATCAACGAGCTGAAACCAAGCAAAAGAGTAAAACATCACTGTTTGCACAAAAAGGAAAAAACAGAAAAAAAAGGGCCACGGCGAGAAGAGCTGTATATTGCAGGAACAGGACAGGAGGGAGAGTTGCAGAATGGTGAGATGCCAAGGTGGGGAGCGGTGAGAGAAGGATGATGCGAAGGGCTTGAGAGCTTTACTAATGTCGTTGAAAAAAATCTTATTTTTTTCCAAAAGAATAAAAGTATACAGGATCACAGAAGAAAGAGAGGAGCAAGGGACGGCCACCGTTGGCAATTTAAACTCCCGCTCCTAGTCCTTCCCTCTCGCCAACGCTCCGGTGCCTTGCGTCGACGATGGAGCTTTCTCACGATGCTCGCCGTTTATTTCAGGCTGCTAAATCCAGGCGCTACAATGGCGGAGGCTCCGGCTAGTCCCGGCAGCGACAGCCACAAGAGTGGCGACCACAGCCCTCGCAACGGCATTCGCGAGCAGGATAGGTATCTCCCTTTTGCCAACATTAGGCCACATCCTGAAGAAGGCCCTCCCTGCCAATGGCAAGGTCACCGAGGACATTAAGGAGACCGTGCAGGAGCGCACCTCCGAGTTTCATTAGCTTCGTCACCAAAGAGTCAGGTGCTTTGAAAGTTTCTGTTTTCCGATGGAAATGCGATTCCAATTCAATGAGTACTTATATGTGTGCGTGCATGTTTTTTTTTCTTTTATTAGATGGGTAGGGCCAGTGAAAGTGTCAGAAGGTGCGAATCCCTCAAGCAAATCTTCCTTCGAAGTCACGACGAACACATGCTATCCCTCGTTCTGTCGATCCTTCCATGTATGATCCATCGATGTTCACCTTTGGCGCTGCTGGTTCCAGCGGTCTCCATTTCATGGCTGAGTCCTCTGATTTTCGACCTCTCTCTTTTGCGCCTCTATTCCATTTTGAGTAGTTTTGATACATGGCAATGGCTGAAGCGCTTCTACTGGTTGGTTCTGGGTGCTGGTTCTTGAAGACAGAGGAGTTACGAGCAAGCCAGATATTCTAAAGCACGACTGATATAAGCTCGAAAGGTTGAGACTTTGAGGCAAACTTTCTTTAGTTCAACACCTATTCTTCGATTCCGATAACATGCTGATTTGAGAACTGAGTGTCGAATTCAGTATTTGACAAGACCTTTTTTTACCACTGACAGAGAAGGAATGAGTGTTCCACCGTCTCGGGCTTCTTTCGGCACAGGGTTCATAACGGCTCAGGTGTTATCTTTCTCTAGGACAAATTTACTCTGGTTGACAGGGCATTTGACAAACACCCCACATAAAAAGTCTGATTTTGGGAATTGTTTTCAGTTTCCATACCTTGTTCCAGAGAGATTTTGGGGTCCGGGAGGAAGATGATTGTTGGTCTGTCTAAGTTGATCGTAGCCAAGTAGCTTCCTGACCGAGTGCAGGTCCAGACCACCTTATCCCCCGTTAAGGTAGTCTACAGAGAAATTGCTAAAATATCATTCATTGTTCGCTCATCGTAGTTGTTCCGTAGTAAACTGTTCATTCTATTGTGCCTCCTCTGTGTTAATCAATTCTGCCACCATACGATGTTCATGATTTTAATTTGCTTCCATTTCCAACTTGACCATCTCATTTCCTTCGAAACGGCATCTCTACCCATTATTAGACTTTGCTATCCCCAAGATGAGTGAGAGCCATTCCCTGCATGCCGGAAATCACAATCACAATGCGGGAAATAAAGTCCTTTCAGCACTTTGCTTCATTATGCATTCGGGGCTTAACTCTCCAAACTTGTTTACCCAATATAGCTTTGTTGAAGGTGAGGAGGTCTCCGAAGCCCAGACATCCTCTGTCTTACCTTTTGTTTCAGTGTCTACCGTTTCTTCCAATGTACGACAGCTTTGGAAACATGTGTTTTCCACCAGAAAGATGCTATCTTTTGCTCTATAGCTCCACATATGGAGATTGGAATCTTGAAGATTGACATAGCATATTGTGGCAATGCCTACACCATTGCTTTAATCAAAATCTCATTTCCAGCTTTAGAAATTAACTTTTCATTCCATCATTCTAACTTCATGTTTACTCTTTCCATAGACCCATTTAGTTCAGCATTCCCTCAAAAGCCCCTTGGGAAAAAACTAGGGCGTTTGGCAAGCATTCTCAATGGGCTTTCAACCGAAAGCCAACATTGGGAATGCTTAAAACTCAAAACTGGTTTGGACTAAATTTGGGCTTTCAGCATTTAGCAAATGCTAAAATCAATTTTTGTCTTCCCAAACTACCTTAACTTATTCTTTAATATTATGACTTTGCCCCTCATTGTTACTATTCATCTTCTTTGCACAAGGGAAGCTAGCAAGGGTGGCCAATAACACTGGATTTGGACGATGAAGGGCCGGCGAGGGGCTAGCGAGGTCGCTCGACCTAGGCAATGGCCATCTGAGGTCGCGCAAACTCAGGCCTCGTTGCTTGAGGTCGAGTGACCCCCGGCGAGGGCCGCCTGGGTCGCGTGACCCTTGCTAAGGTTGCTCGACCTCGGGCGATGGCCGCCGGCGCTAGATCTGGCTTGCCGGCGACCATAGCCCTTTGCCGGCTGTGGCGAAGGGTAAGCTTTTTTTTAACAAAAAAGAAAACCCCAAAGCCCTTTGCAAAAAAAAAAAAAACCAAACATTACTTGGGTCAAAGTAACTTTACAAAGGATTATTACTAAATGTCATTTACATTTCCTCATGGGGTTTTAACCTAAAAGTATTTATATTCTCCAATGCTCATTTGCAAAGTTGAACCAAATGAGCTCATGATCCATACAAACATCCGCTACTTCTTAGGGTGGCCCAAGTCCAAAGGGATACCCAAGAACTTTCCTGTTTTGGCGATTTCTGGGATTCTCATTTCTAGAGCCATGTTCTCCTCAACTGATTTGGACATCCAGCACTGAAATAGATTCCTGGTTTGTTCGGATTGATCTCCTAGCCTGTAGCAAAGCAATATTGATGTAGGATAGAAGCTAGGTTTCGACATTCTCTAAACTTCACATTTAGGTAAAATTATGGAATCATCTTTGAACAATCGATGGGTCAATGTTGGGCAATTACTATCGAGTCTGATGCCCTTGAAACTTTCATCCTCAACTGCACTCGTCATCAGGAAAGAGAGCACATTTGCCACAAGTTTAAATAAATATGGAGATAATGGATCGCCTTGCCGAAGTCCTCTCGACGATTTGAAATATGGGAGGGGCTCTCCTTTGAACTTTACACTGAGAGAGACAATGGTAACACACTGAATGACCCATGATAGCCGTCTTCCATTGAATCCCAACTTCAACAAGAAGGCTTTTAAGAAATCCCATTCAACCATGTCGTAGGCCTTCTTTTCATATCTAGCTTCAGAATGGCCCGAAATTTCTTTTTCCTCCTCTTAATTCTAAGTCGGTGAAGTTCCTGTTGAACCACTAAGATATTATCTTGGATCTGTCTACTGCTCACAAAGGCACTTTGCTCCATTGCTATCAAGTCAGAAGCCATAGTTTTAGACGATTTGACATGACTTTAGAAATGATTTTTCAGCCGAAATTGCATAGACTGATGGGCTGAAATTGATCTATCTTCTTTGAATTGAGGTTTTTGGGCATTAAAGCAACATGGGTTTTATTCAAGTTTGGGAATGAAGTACAGTATCAAAGAAGGATATGACTAGATTGAATACACAATTTGAATGATTTCCTTGTGATGCCGATAGAATTGCCCTTTTGATCCATCTGGTCCTGGAGCTTTCAACGTACCTAGTTGAAAAGTAGCCTCCTTTACTTCCTGCATGGTCACTCCTCTCAACAGACTTTGATTCATATGATCCGTTACCAAACTGAGGCATTGGTCTTGCACTAGCTGGAAGTTCCTTGCACTCACAATCCTGTATAATGACCGGAAGAAAGCCATTGTTGTTTTTTTCAACCGTTCCGCTTCTTGGCACTATTTTTCTTCAGTTAATTTAAGCGCAGAGATTTTGTTTTTTTGTTTCCTCTGAATTGTGGTTGCATGGAAATACTGTGTATTCTTATCACCCCATTTCAGCCAGTTGATTCTTAAATGTGTACCCCATTACATTTCTTCTTGTTTCCATAGGTTCTCTATTTGCAAGTTTAGTTGTTGTACCCTCTTCGTGTTGTGATTTAGTGTCTAAGAATTGGTTATCTCCTGGATCTCCCTTTTCAGAAAATTGATTTGGCGTTAGGCATTGGAGAATTTCTTCTTGCAGCACCGCTTTAAAGCTCTGATACTTTCTGTAATTTCAAGTGTAAATGTGCATTTTCTAATTCCTGAAGGCTCCACACCGACTGTACAACCTGTTCACATTCTGCATCTTTCAACCAAAATGCTTCAAATTTGATTTCCCTTTGCCTTTAACCTGATTCTGACGAGAGCGATACCAACAAGGGGCTGGTCCGAACCAATAGTAGGTAAAGCATAGACTTCAGCACTTGGGAATATCACTCTCCATTCTACATTGCATGGAGATCTGTCAAGTCTTTCTTTGACAAGATCATCCCCATCCTTGTTATTCACCCATGTAAAAGTGCTTCCCTTGCATTCTAGATCCATAAGAGAGCAGTTGTTAATAAAATAAAGAAACGCGGCTAACTTGTAGTTTCCAGCCATCCTTCTTCCAATCTTTTTCCAGGGATACAAATTTTCATTAAGAATCACCCATGCAAATCCAAGAGATCTGGTTTGAGTGACTCTTTGTAGCTCTTCCCAAAGGTGCAACCGTTCTTGGTATACAGTTGTTGCATGCACAAAGGTAATTCTCATATGTTTTTAATGTCCTTTTCTGCGCACATTAAGTCAATAGCCTCAGATGAAGCCTGCTCCACATAATAAGATACCTCATCAGTCCAAGAAACTGCTAATCCCCCTCCAAGTCCCGTTGGGTTCACCACAACACTATTCTGAAAATTCAGTCGTCTCTTTATACTCTAAAGTACTACTGCTTGGTTTTTTGTTTCCATCAGAAAGATGACACTAGGCCGTTCCTGAGCCACTAAGGCTCTTAATGCCTAGAATATCTGGGGTGTGCTAAACCCCTAACAATTCCTGCTTAATATTTTCACGGAAACCGGTAACTTTTTAGGGCTAGCCATTAAAGCCCATGTCTGTGAGTCATTCAAAACATGTATCGGAGTCTCTAAGAGTTGGGTCTCATCCAAGGCAGGAGAGCTTACCTTCTGGGATGCATAAGGATTGTACCTTCTCTGCTTTTCTGGCGTGCTAGTTTCGTTTTCTTGCTGCTGTTATTATGAGTTTCATTTGGGGCCTCAGCAGTCACTTTTGTATGAGCTGGGATCATGCTCAGCATCAAGTTCTGTTCTGGAACGTGACCTAAGGAGGTGCCACCCATCCCTATCCACTCTTCCTCCTGCACATACAGTTGTCCTCTCTTGCTCTGCATTTTCCCAGCATTGGGGATCAAAAAGCTCTTTCCCCTGGGATCATAGGACACTAGTTGCAGCATAGGGTTGGGTTCTCAGGAGTTACCTCATCCTTCGTGCTTGCATCCTCTGGTTTAGCGTAGAAAAGTTTCTAGAGTGGGTTGTATTCCCTTGCTTCAGCTCTTAACAAGTGACCATAGCAGCCTGGATCATCTGTCATATGCCTGCTTTTATCAGAGTGTTCCTTCTCACAAAACTTTGCAAAATGCCCAACCAAGGAGGAACCGTGACCAACCCAGGAAATCGCCGCTGTCCATCGTTGTCCACAAATTTCACTAGGTGAGAACCTGCACTTTCCTTGCATTTCGATCATGCCTATTTCTTAATCAATCGTCGGTGAATTTCTACTTTTGTAGTTTGGTCGAATTGCCTTGAACTTGGGCTCCCTTGTTAATGTCGAGATCGTGGCATCTTCATTCCGAGATTCTTTGGGAGAGAACTTTGTCTTGTCTGAATGCGCTTAGATGGGCATCTTGTCGGGATGTTCGTGTGAACAAGACTTGGCATTGGTCTTGTGGTTGAAATGGATTCAGTTCGAGTACTAATTCTTACGCTTTGGCGTATATGGCATTCGAAGAGCTCCATGTCCCAGATTTTGTTCATGGAATATAATGATGGGAACTTGGTTGAACAGAGAACAGAGAATTTGAGAAGAAGAGGATAAAGACTTGTCACTACGATATCAATTGAGGCCACTGGATATCAATTTATTGACTTTTACGAATGTTTAGCTACGTATTTTATTGATAATTTTCCCATGGATTTGTGCGATAAAAATCACACGCACTTGCTATCTAGATTTAATTTATAGGGTGCATTGTTATCTATTAGGGAAATTGTTCAATAAGTTCTCAACATATTGTACGGATGTCAATTCAGTTTGCCGCGTGCCACGTCAGCAAATTTCACATGAAAAGGTATAATAATATACTTGGCAAAAATGAATTATTTATCGCTGAATTGATATGCGAACAATAATTTTAGGATTGATTAGGTAATTCCCTATGCTCGTTCATGTTCACATGTCGAAAGAGCAGTTGGGCACTCGATCGCGCTTTTTCCACGTGATGTTTGCTGGTTAAAGTATCTTTTTGCATGTTACATTTATACTAGGCGCTCATATGTGCACCACGTAGCTTAAATTTCTCTTTTTAAGTCACATTTAGCATCCTAATTGTAATTCTAACGATATAGTGCGTTTGGTTCAGTTTTTGGCATTTGAAGAAATGTAAATGACTTTAATTTAAAGGGTTTTTCGTGAAAAGTAAAGATTGTTTGGTAAACTGTAGCGTATAATTAAAAAGCATGTTAAGAAGCAATTTTACACGAGAGACCATTTGATGTAAACGCATTTGAAAGGTCCTTTGATGTGACTAATTTATCATGTTGCGATCGATAGGATGGAAAGAGCCCCTGCTAGACGGAACCGTGCAGGCGCGCCGCTTGGGGCATATTACCTCGGTAGGGTTGGGACAATATCACCATCCCATCTTTATATCCAAGTCAAGTAGCAATCAAGCCATGGGATATGAAGTCAGAGAGAATTTCTTATAAGACACGTCTCGTTCTCTCTATTTCAATTCTTGTCTCGGCGACCAAACGCAGATCAGATGCCCCATTACAAAGAAGCTACACAAATTAGGGCACAACTAAACACGAGAAAATTCGCTCGAACAAAACAAAAATATATATATAATTCCGTTTGACTTCACGTCTGTACACGAGATGAGCCGGTGACATATTTAAAAAGCAACGAGACAATGATGCTTCCAGTAAAACAATGGGATCCATACTTTGTCCCATATTTTTTTTTTAAAGAAAAAACTTATTCATCCATCATCGCCATATATTAAATAGAAGAAGAAAAGAATAGACAAAAAAATAAAGGAGCGGCCACCGCCACTCCCGGTCACCAGGTCACAACGACCCCCCCACCGCACCGAACCGCGGGGCACTCCGGGCAGCCCAAAAAGTTCGAAACCGCGTCACCCGTTCCCTGCCCGAACTACCCTTGACCTGCCCGCTTAGCTGTAATTAACCCCCCCAAAAAGAAAGAAAGAAAGAAAGAAAGGAAGGAAGAAAAATGAAAAACAAATTTTTCTAGCTCTTTTTCTCAGCTGAATGTGCAAGATTTGGCCAGGGAGATCGCCACGTTGAGCTTCTTGGGATCGAAGGTGACGGAGCAGTCGATCTGCTTGGAGAACTTGGGCTTGACCAGCTTCCCCAGGACGTAGGCTTTGGATCGGACGGCGAAGCTCAGGCCGAGGGGCACGGGCACGGTCGGCACGTCCGACGAGCTGCTCAGCCCAGATCCGCTCCCGTACAGGGGGATCTGGTCGCCGATCACCGACACCGACGCCACTCTCTGGCTCCTCCTTCCCTGATAGAACTTTTTCAGCTGCAACAAACATAAAAATAAAAAAAAAAAACAAAACCCAGTTGGAAATGACCGAGATTGATCGCCGTGAATGAACGGAGCAGTAGAAATCTGTTGAATTTTCGATTGGGGTGCGGCGGGCTCTTACAGTGCCGGAGGCGATTGTGAGCTTGGAGTAGGTGAGATCGACCGGCGTCGCCGTGACGTGGACGCCGAAGAACGTGCCGGTGTTGCGGTAGGTGAACTTGACCGTGGAGTTCACGGTGATCATGTCCGTGGTCACTCCGGTACTGTCCGACCCGGCTTGGATCTTGAGCTGCTCGAAGGTAATGCTCTGCAAAAACCCATGAAAGGAACCGATCAAATCCCGACTCGGCCAATTCGCTCGCAAAAATGAGACTCGAGCGTGCGATCCCTCGGACCAATGCTCCGAAAGAAAGAGCCCCACGAATAAGAAAAGGAAATGTGTTTAAGTCTGGGAATGGAGCGTACGGACCTTCATGGTGATCTTGGGCTTCTGATTCTTGCTAGCCCCCCAGAGAATGAGAGAGAAGAAGGAGAAGAGGATGAAGAAGCCGAGGACGAAGGCAAGGTAGTAGCACCGGCGGGGCAGGCCCCGCTCGCGGTCCTCGTCCTCGAGGAGCCCCTCCTCCTCGATGATGGCGCACTCCTTCCGGCCGCCGCCGCCCCCCTTCCGGCCGCCGCCGCCGCGGGAGCCGTCGTTGGGGTTGACCTTGCGGGATCCGGGCTTGAGGGACCCGGAGAAGCGGCTGGAGGAGGACTGGCGGGAGTGGCGGCCGACGGAGGAGTGGGAGTGGGGCGGGGACGCGGTGGGGCTGAGGGCCGGCGTGGAGTGGAAGGAGGTGGCGGTCTTCTCGCCGTCGTGGGAGTCGCGGGACGGGCTCTGGACGTAGTAGACGGGCCGGCGCGGGGACCGGGTGGGGGACGAAGGGGCGATGCTGGTGACCTCGGAATCCGTCTTGGCGTGCATCTTGGGGAGGTGGTCGCGTCGGTGGACAGCCTCGCGCAAGCTCCTCTCTCTACTCTCTCTCTCTCTCTCTCTCTAGTTCACAGCGTGACAATGAGGATGGGAGGTGACGACTTTAACGAGGAGCGAGTTATCCTCAACTAGGGTTGGGATTAAAATAAAGAGGAGGGGGAATAATCGTGGCTTGAGTGGTAGAGAGAGAGAGAGAGAGTGAGTGGGGAATGACCTAGAGAGAGAAAGCTTCTTTCGCCGCAGAGCGGTGGTGAGTTCTTGCTGGCTGGCTGGCTGGCTGGCTGGCTCGCGCGGAGGAAAGCGAGAAGAAACGGAGCGAAGAAGGAAGGAGGGGTTGGTCGTTTCATTTTGTCTCCGACAGCAATGTTACAGTTGGCACCGTCGGAGGCATCTATGGATTGAGTGTGGCGCACCACATGGGGGACGAGATTGTGGCCCCCCCCCCCCCCAAAAAAAAAAGAAATTAAGTTTGGCGCTTTCTTAATTTATTATCGTGGCTTTTCCTCGTGCCAAGGTTTTGGTTTAGTGTAGAGTTTTTCTTTATAAGATTCCATGATGCACTCCTAGCTGGGCATGGCCACGGGCCGGTTTTGGCCCGGAACCGGCCCGGATCAAACTCGGGACCGGGATGTTGACCAGGTCCGCGGTTTGGAATAGGAACCGGCCCGTGGCCTACGGGCCCGGTTCCAAAAAAAAAACTGCTCTCCCAAGTCCCACGTTCCTACGCCCACATCCAGTCCTCCTCCTCCAAATCCCTCCTTCCCCCTCGCCCCTACGCCTCCTCCGTTCCTCCCCTTTTCTCCTCTGCTCGCCCCCCATCCCAGATCTGACCCGTGCCACCGTCGCCCCTGTCCATGGCCGCAGCCGCCGACGCCGACGCCCCCTCCTCCTCCCCCCTCGCTACCCTGCGCTTCCTTCCATTTTCTCCTCCGCCCGCTCCCCGTCTCCCCAAATCTAACCCTCGCCGCTGCCGCCACCTCCCATGGCCGCAGCTGTCGACGCCGACGCCCCCTCCTCCCGACCCCGCCCAGCCCCCGGAGGAGGAGGACCCCCCGCTCCTCCTCCCTGTCTCCGTCCCCGTCCCCCTCTCGGCCCCCTCCTTTTCCCCCTCGCCGTCGCCCCCGTCTCCCGCTTCATCTCCTCGCCGCCTTGAACCTCGCCTCCGCCACCGTGGCCAAGGCCGCGAAGCCCGAGCGACGACCGACGGAGGACCAGGTTTGCAATTTTTATTTTATAATTTATTTTATTAATTTTTAAATTACGAACCGGAACTAGAACCGCCGGTTCCGAACTGAAATTGGAGCCGCCCCTTGTGGTTCCGGTTCATACATGGCCAAGAACCGGAACCGCCTGTTCCAAATCGAAACCGGCGGTTTCTAAACCGTGGCCATGTCTACTCCTAGCCAGTTACGGCGGGTCGGTAGGAAATTATTTTGGGTTTCATTTGATTTTCGAAAAATGAATAGTTCAAAAAATATTTTCATAAAAATGATCGTTTATTTTGCTTACGAAAATAGATCAACGAAAAATATTTTTAATATTTAGAAATAAATTGTTATCGATGATGAAAATTATTTTCGTTAACTCATTATTTTAAGCGATATAAGTGGTCATTTTTGGGTAAAAATTATTTAAATTATTTATTTTTCACGAAATAAATGGAGTGTGATTTTGATTTGGTTTCCATTGTTTGGGAGTTATGTGACCCATTTGTTATGTCTCGTCGATGTGGTTTTCATGCTAGGATGAGAATTTTATAATAGGAATTAGCTATGATCATGTCCCCATATTATGAGAGTGTGACACTTGGTGATTACGATGATTTTTTTTTTATTTTGCCTAAATAGAATCCACGCAAATCTTCCCTCTATCTTCTCTCCCTCTCCTCTTCCCGTGCTCAATCCCAGCACCAACAATCGCCACCTCTCGCCATTGTCATCAGAGGCAAACACCATAACGAACCAAACTCTTCTCTCTCTCTCTCTCTCTCTCTCTCGTGGGGGCAAGCATGCGCGCATGTGAGAGAGACGTCAGTTGATTATGATTGCCACAATTAGTTTTAGAGATATATTTAGGAGATTATATATTTCGCTTGATTGATTGTAATTGATATTCTGTTAGTTTAGATAATTATCCTATAAAGCTTACGAATTGGATCATGTACTCTTCATTTGATAATGAACATAATGCTTGATTTTTCTGTTATCACAATTTTCAACTTGGTATTAGGGCCATTATTGTCTGGCGAAGAGGCCATCGAGTCTTTATAAGGTGGTGGTCGTAGCATCGTTACGACAATCACGCCGGTGTCCATTTTCCATCGAACCCGCCGATCTTGAGTGCTATTACGACTCTTTTCACTGCTTCTTTCGACAAACCAATGCTACCACTAAACTCATCGCTCTCAAAAGAGCCAGATCACAAAATTTCCCTACCACTTGTCGCTACATGTGCTTTCACGAGCCACCCAGCGTTACTACGAGTAAGAATCCATAAGGTAATTCTACGTGTTGAGTCCATTTTTTGACTTTATTATCTCCATATCGGCTCTTTAGGTATTGGTTTCTTTGCGTTAGTTGTCCAACCTATTGTGTTGAAATTGGTACAATGCACATTATGGATAAATAAGAAATTACAATATCTAATTGCCATCAACCATGACCTAAGCAATTTACAAGGACAGCTAATCAACGCAGGAACTATGGTCCATATGCAAGTTCATTTGCCGCTATTGCTAACGTAAAGGCTTTTCCCAGTGAATTGTCTGTCACTCTCTCATTAGAAGATCTATATTCCATTCTTCAGGAGTTTGGTACTTTTAGCTCTTCTGTTTCTTTTGTTATGTCTTTCGCTTCAAGTACTTATAATTCGTGGTTTTTTTGACTCGTTTGCTACAATTATATGACTTTAAATTCTTATTTGTTTCAATCAAAATCATTCAATTCACATACCTTTACTATTCACACAGCTGATAATGCCCAAATGAGAGTCGGTGGTATACTAAATATTTCAACATCTATATTATCCTTGCCTAACACTTTTATGGTTCCCAAACTTTCCATAAATATGATTTCAAAAGGAGAATTGTGTGAACTTGGTTTTGATATTTACTTCTCTTCTCATGGTTGTTGTGCGTAGGATCCACGGACGGGATAAACTATTGGGATTAGCCGAAGCGTGGGACGCCTGTTTGAACTTATTTTCTTGAATATTTCCAACTCTTTTGTTGTTATATTGCCATAGCGTCATCTAAAATTTGCTAATTGAGTTATAAACCTTTTGATAATTTGCCAATTGAGTTCATTCGACGAATTTTAGCCGAAAATCGTTGATGTAGATGCCAGTCATCCCACGTGGCACCGCCGACGTTAACGTGGACAATTTTTTAAAAGTTTTTAGAATTTTATTGAACTTTTTATTATTTTATTGAATTATTTTATTTTATTTTCCTGTTTTTCTTTGTTTTTTTTTTTTTTGTTCCAGTGCCGGTGAGGGTCGCCGCCACGAAGGCCATGGGCAAGGCCATCGCAGCCTCATTGGCAAAGGGCGAGGGCATGAAGGCCCCCACCAGATTTGGGCGAGGGTGGCCAGTGGGGCCGGGAAGGCCCTCACCCGCGGTCGGTCAGGCTGCGAAGGGCCATCGCGGCCTCGCCGTCCGTGAGCAAGGCTTCGATTCAGAATCAGTTCATTACCGATTGCAAAACGCAGGCCGGACAAGCGACTTTCCTGCTTTGGAGTATCCAGTGGAGGAAGCAATTTGACTTGTTGCATCATAAAGGAGAGACTTTAGGAGGACAATTAGAAGAAGAAGGTGATTTCGGCGATGAATTGAATACCGCCGCATTGATCAAAAGTTGCTACTTCTAGAGTTCTGAACCTATTCGCCTAGGAAGCTCGAACAAGACTCGTTTCGCTTCAACCAAAGACGGCCCGTTGTGCCAAATATAGCAAAGCTATTTCCAGATTTTGCTCACAAGCTCCCTCACCGTCTGTTGGAAGAACGATTCATCGCCCCGTTACAGTCATGTAGGACCAAGAAGCAACTTCATCAGATCCATGCCCAGGTAGTCTGTCATGCCCTAGAACGGAACCATATTATGTTGCTCCAAAAATCATCACAATTTGTGCTCAGCTCAAGGAAATAATGTGTACCCATAACGTTTTTGATCGAATTCTCAACCCTTGCCAGCCGCGAATGCCGCGCCAGTACTCCACATTTCCACGCGACTACAGTCTGCCCAAGCCAAACGGTTTTGCATATGTGCTGATGTAAGTCCATTTAGCCCAATTTCTTTGCCCACCAAGCCTCCTGACGCAGCCTCGGATTAAATAGAATCGAAGTTGAAACCCAAAATGGGTTAGGGCCGATCAACTATTGATTAAAGGTCAGCCAAGGCTGGTCCACCGACGGCTCCCTCTTTCATCTCGTGTTCTGTCACATGCCTTCAATCAATGGCAAGCCCATGCGCTCCTTTGTACTCCTCTTATCCTTGGCTTGATCAAATGAAAGGTTACGAGGGTTCTAAAGGTCCTTCATATATTTTGAAAAGACTAATAATTGATGTGATGAGACCTTAGGGGGCTACGGTCCAATGGGTAGGACAAAACCCATGTCTACTAGGGGATTAACCAATGGACGAAGGCCCAAGATGTCCGGCCATCATATAAGCCCATTTCTCTCTCTTGTTTCATTTTTCCTTTTGGTCAAGTTTAGCTCTTACATTTCACTCTCCTAAGGATCCCTTTGGCAGTGATCCTCACTCTCCTGAAACGGGTGTGTGGTGTGTTTTCAAGCGGGAGTCGCCTTACCTCGTTCACTCAAGGTAGGAATCCTCAAATTACTCTCTGACTTTGAGGATTCCATGATTGGGCTGTTGTCAAAAGATGAGGTACGATCAATTTTGGGTTTTAGAGTGTAATCAAATCCTCAAGCCTAGACCTCTAATTTGTAGACGTAAAACATCCTCTCACGTTTACTTGAACTCCAACGGCCTTTGATAGATTAATGACAAGTAAAACCGAATTTTCATAACTAATTGAGAATTCAAGTTGCGATCGGTGAAAATTGGGAGAACCCAAGGTGAGTATTAAAACCACCTCTCAAGAGGAATTGTTTGCATGATCCAATGACCATCTTGGGAAATATCTAATGTATTTGCTCTAGGGAGCGTAGAGACAAATAACAAAGCGAGAAATAATTATATCCCTATGCTCTCTTTATACATGTTCTTTACCTTCTAGTGTCTCCCTGGACCACGATGATTTGCTATTTTAAATGTTAGATTTGTGTTTATTCAAAGCGATAGTGTAGAGGAAGTCGAACCTAGGCGCACACCACCAATTCATAACATTGCAGTTACTAGAGAAGGAAGCGCTCATGACTAACGAAGATATGAGAATTAGGGGTATCAATGGGTCGGGTCGGGTTTCCATGATACCTAACCCGAAACACATAGGAATGTGCTTAACCCGACTCGAACCGGGCCAAGGCCCAAATGATATATATCCCAAAAGATCGGATTGGGTTAGGTCGGTCGGGTATCTTTTTTTCCCTCTTTGTCCCTTCACCTCCCTCTGTTTCCCAAGCTCACAGAAAATATGAAATGGAAACATTCCCAGTTCAAACAAACTTCAAATATCTAAATTTGTCACGACCCCTTGGAACTTTGATTAAAAAGGATTTCTCTATTGTGATTGCTACAGCGAACTATCGTCTCAAGATCCTGATTGTTTAAAGTATCTAAGGACAGAAGAGCCACCTTTTCACTCTTGTGAATACACCTAGCGGTGGATCCAAATTCGACCGAACAAAAACATCAAAATTTAGATGTATGGGAAACATGGGGATAAGGATACTAGGAGTGTCATAACTTTTGTACGGCGCTAACTTGAGTATCATAATTTTTTTTGACTCATTTGAGTGTCATATCGAAGTAAAATAGATTATTTGAGTGCCACTTCGGGTGAAAATAGATCACTTGAATGCCATTTCCGGCAAATGAGCTGATGTGGATTTTTTAATTGATTTTTCATTCGACGTAGATTTTTTTAATGTTATTTTGTTGATTTTTTTAATTTCAATTTTTCTTTATCTTTTTATTTATCTTTCTTACTTATCTTTTTTTTTTTTAAGGTTGGCGAGGGTCACCGGTGACCCTCGCCGGCGGCCACAAAGGTTCTCACCAAATCCGGCGAGGTTGCCTTGCTCGCGGCCACGAACGCCCTTGGCGAGGCCATCGTGGTCTCACTGGCCGCGACGCGACGACAAAGGCTCTCGCCAGATCCAGTGAGGCCGCCTCGTCCGCGACGGCGAAGGCTCTCACTAGATCCGGCGAGGCCGCCTCGCCTGCAGCCGCGAATGCCCTTGGCGAGGCCATCGCGGCCTCACCGGCCTCGAGTGTGGCGGCGAAGGCTCTCGCCAGATTTGTCGAGGCCTCCTTGCCCACGGCTGGCGAGAAGGCCTTCGTGGCCTCGCCCATCGCCGACAAGGCCGCGACGGCCTCGTCCAGGGCCTTCGCGGCCAAGGGCATGGTGGCCCTCGCCCAATCTGGGCGAGACCTTCAGAGTCGGCGAGGATCGACGGTGACCCTTGCTGGGATTGAAAAAAAAAATTGTAATAATAAATAATAAAAAAATTAATTAAAAATTTCAAAAAATATATTAAAATATTATCTACGTCAGCTCCGATGAAGCTACATCA
The DNA here is from genome assembly GCA_031216405.1 of Syzygium malaccense. Taxonomy (NCBI): domain Eukaryota; kingdom Viridiplantae; phylum Streptophyta; class Magnoliopsida; order Myrtales; family Myrtaceae; genus Syzygium; species Syzygium malaccense. The sequence continues at coordinate 10,371,907 of CM062258.1, read as the reverse complement.
GCTCTGGCAAAGCCACGTCAGATTTTCCAACTGCCAAATGGCATTTGGCACTCAAGTGATCACTTTTTCAAATTTTTGGCACTTCAGTGAGTAAAAAAAAAGTTGTGGCACTCAAGTGAGCGTCATACAAAAGTTAAGGCACTTTTAGTGTCCTTATCCCGAAAACATGATACTGAGACTTTTCGAGTAGAAGATTACAGTAAGAGAGAGCAATCAGCTTCAGCCCCATCGCAAAATGATTTTAGCTATCTTCAATCCAATCAAAGTAACATTAACAGCACCCACAAATCTTGACTTCCTAAACAAACCCACAATCTCCTCCACCTTCGTGTCACTGCACTCCTCAGCGACCACCACACAAGCCCCACCGACCCTCGTCATCATCTTCATCTATGCTGCAAACCGCGATAGGAACAGAGCCACCTCCAAATGCCCACTAAACGCCAATTCGAAAACCACATCGAAGATGGGCAAATTGTGCAGACCAATGCGGCTTACCAGAGGCGGCGAGTCGACCCCTGTGACATCGGCGACGCCCTACTTGGACAGCGCCATGACCTCGTGGTCGGTTCCAGCAGAGATGTAGAGGACCTTGGAGTGGTTGCGGAGAAGGCTTAGATCGGGGATCGAGTCGAAGAAGTGCCGAGGGAAGAGGACTTGGCCGCGGAAGGCGTGGGAGGAGTGCCGAGGGAGGGGAGCTTTTAGGGCTTCTTTCCTATCTAGTTTTTATATTTAATATATTTAGGGTCATTAGGGTACCCGACCCCACCCGACCCGAAAGACACACATTGTTTCTCTCACTACTCGAACAAGAATGAGACCCAACACAAAAACACCTTGGGTTTTCGGGTCGGGTAAGGTCGGGCGGGGATTGAGTCGGGGCGATTTGGATATTTTTGACACCCTGAGAACTAGTGATTAGCTTGATTATTATTGCTTGACAAATCCGTTCTTATGGAACAAATGTGTACTTAATCTTAGTGGTGCTTGTTGATCCTCGTTACTTTCCAGGTTTGGTTTTACTTTGTAGTATTCTGGGCTTCGTTTTGCTTTGCTGTGAAGTCTATGTACATCACATACATATTTTTAAGTAATGAACACGACTTTCTTTTGACCCAAAAAACAAAAATAAAATAAAAATTTCATTAGTTTTATTTTTATTATTATGAGAAGGAGAGTTGACACTATTGCCCACTATCCAATGGTGGGTATTTTGGTGAAATTTACATTCTCATCAATCGACACATAAACCCAATTGCAGCAAAAGATATCCAGCCTCACAGATCCCATCGGTAATGGCACAACCGTCACCTGTGGATTGTCCTTCTCGATTATTGCCTTCGCGCTGTGCGCATTTGGTACCACCGACTCTGGCCAATTGTTCTTGGGCGCTGTTACAGTACATCAGAAACAATTAAGCAACCTTAATATCTACTTCACCGCAACTTTGTGTGTGTTATTAGTCACTAATGTTCTTATGCTATAAAATCCAGATTCCAGAATACTATTTGCTCGGACCAAGCATATAAAGCATCATTTAGGAAATGGTGCACAGTAACTCTCAGGAAAACAAAAAGAAAATGATAACGCAAATGAGATCCCTGCCATACAAAAAATGAAGAAAAATAAATGTATACCATCCTAACAACATCTTGGATTTAAGCAGCAACCAAAAAAAAAGGGAGGGGAGCGAGAAATGCCGTTGGTGGACATCTTTTCTGCCTTCTGAAGTTGAAAGATACATACCTATTGTATCTGTGAGGCTGGATATCTTTTGCTGCAATTGGGTTTATGTGTCGATTGATGAGAATGTAAATTTCACCAAAGTACCCACCATTGTAAATTTCACCTCTGTAGAGATATAAATCCGATATAACTTGCATATTAGCTGTAAATGCTTGTCTTTTATAGAAATAAATCACGAAACCTAGATGGACATCTCTCATGTTAGATACTGCAGCCAAAAAAAAAAATCATAAAGTGGCAGGATCATTATGTTTATTTTTTCAGAAAAAAGTGACGGAGGATAATTCCATCCAATTAAAGCAACATATAACAAATTTCATATACTTTATAGGGGACATATTTATCTACCTTCTATACACTACAAAAAAACAAGGATTTAGCCACAAAAAATTAGCCACGAAAAATTTTTCATGGCTAATTTGCCACGGATTTTGCGACGAAAACTAAATTCGTCGCTATAGCGACGAAAAATTTTTCGTGGCTAATTTGCCACATATTTAGCCACGAAAAATTTTTCGTCGCTCATTTGCCACGGATTTAGCCACGAAAAATTTTTTGTCGCTAATTTGCCACGGAATTTACCATGAAAAATTTTTCGCCGCTAATTTGCCACCGTATTTGCCACGAAATATTTTTCGCCGCAAATTAGCCACGAAACTTTTTCGTGGCTAATTTTCAATGGAATTTACAACGAAAATTTTGCGTGGCTAATTTTTGCAACCTAAGTTGTCACGAAAAATTTTTCGTGGCTAATTTTGCGACGGAATTTGCCACGAAAAATTTTTCCATGGCTATTTTGCGACGGAATTTTCCACGAAAAATTTTCCGTGGCTAATTTTCGATGGCAAAAAAAAAATTATCACTAATTTTGCAACGGAATTTGCTACGAATACGGAAATCGTCGCCAAATTTGTGACGGTAAAAAACTTTCGTTATGTCTCGCCCCATCTCCAATTTCTCTCTCTCTCTTGATTCCTCGTGTCCCGCTCGCTATTCTCCCTCCCTCTCCTCCCTCTTTTGTTTCTCTCGAGAAATTTCTTTGCACTTGCGCAAATCAGTTTCGGTAAAGCTTTTTCACCGGTAAGTATCGTGACTAATTGGTTTCGTCACAAAACTACTCATAACTGGATTCGATATTTTTTTTAATTTATTGACTTTTTTTTCTTTTTCTGTTTTTTTTCTAACTTGTTCCCCGGTCGCCGGGCACCGGACCGGCGACCGGCGACCGGCCAGAACTCGCCGGCCACGGGCGAGATCGAGCAGCCTCGCCATGGCCGCTCGAACTCGCCGTCGCCCAGATCTGGGCGACGGCGAGGTCGGGCGGCCATGGCGAGGCCGCTCGACCTCGCCCGCGTCTGGTCGAGGTCCAGCGGCCTCGCCATGGCCGCCCGACCTCGCCGTCGCCCAGATCTGTGGCGACGGCGAGGTCGCTCGACCTCGAGCTGAGGCCGGCGAGGTCGAGCGGCCTCGCCATGGCCGCCCGACCTCGCCGTCGCCACAGATCTGGGCGACGGCGAGGTCGGGCGGCCATGGCGAGGCCGCTCGACCTCGCCGGCCTCAGCTGGTGGTCCGGCGACCGACGAAGAATATAGGAAAAAAAACAAAAAAATAAAAAAAAATAAAAAAATAAAAATTCAGAAAGAAAATAAAAAATTATTAAAAAAATGAATTTTAAGTAATTTTTCTTGTTTTTTAGGTACTTGTCGATTTGAGATCTCGCAATACAAGTGAACGTTGCAATTATCATCAAATTGACCACTACTACAAAGATTACAGTCAAATATTTGGGTAAGTCTTCTTGACATGGTAATTTTTTCAATTTCAAAGTAATTGTTTAGTCATAAACAAAATTTTATGGTTTTAATTAAGAATATTAAACAATAGATATCATATTGTTAATATTTTATTAGATTTTTTTTATTTTTATACAGACACAATGCAAAGAAACAGGGCTTGGATGTATAATAAGAACTTACCTGGACGTCAAGGATTGACCGATGAGTTTCGTACTGGGTTGGAACTATTTTTGGACTTTGCTAGTAGTAAATATGAGTTAATGGATGGAAATAAGTTAAGGTGTCCGTGTAAAAAGTGCACTAATGGTAAATTTCATGTGTGTGATAAAGTTAGAGAACATCTTTATAGATTTGGGTTTACTCCGAACTACTATAATTGGATTTGCCATGGTGAACCATTTATATCTGACGAAGGATATGGAACAAGTGGTCAATCTTTAGTTAGGGAAGAATGTAGCTATTACGACCAATTGAACCCATACCAGAGGATGGTGATTGATGTAGCTGGTCATAATTTTGTTTCAGAATCGAACCATGCAAGTACTAGTTTTACTCCTACACTTGAACAAGTGGGTACTAGTCACGCATCACAATTGAAAGAGATAGGAGTAACAGGTTTTGATGAGAATGTGTGTAATGAAACTTTTCCATCTAATCAGTTCTAGGAAGTGTTAAAAGCAGCTGATGAACCTTTATGGGTAGGTTGTGATAACCACACTAAGTTATCAGCAACATCAAGACTGTTAAATATCAAGGCAGAGTATAATGTATCTGAAAATTGCTTCAACTCTTTTGTTGAAGTAATGCAGGAAACAATGCCTCCTGATAATATCATGCCAAATGATTTTTACGATATGAAGAAGCTAGTGGATAGCTTAGGTCTTCCAGTTGTAAGGATTGATGTATGTAGTAGGGGTTGTATGTTATATTGGAGAGATGATGAAAATGCAGAATTTTGCAAATTTTGTAACCAACCTAGGTACAAAATTAACAGAAGGCAGGGTCGTAATCAAAAGCGTAGACAATGCAAGCAAATGTTTTATCTGCCATTAATCCCCAGATTGCAAAGGCTTTATGCGTCTCAAGCCACTGCTGAACACATGACTTGGCATGCAAATCATGAAACAGAAGAGGGTCTAATGTGTCATCCTTCAGATGCAGAGGCATGGAAACATTTTGATAGAACATACCCTGAATTTGCATTAGAGCCTCGAAACATCAGGTTAGGTCTATGTGCTGATGGATTTGCCCCATTTGGGAAATTAGGAAAAAATTATTCATGTTGGCCAGTTATCTTAACTCCGTACAATCTTCCACTCGGTATGTGCATGAAGACACCTTATATGTTTTTGACATTGATCGTGACTGGCCCGCAAAATCCGAAAAAGTTGATAGATGTTTATATGCAACCATTGATTGAAGAGTTACAACGGCTATGGGATGAAGGTGTCCTTACATATGATGTTTCTACTGATTAATGGTTTGTAATGAAGGCTGCTCTTCTTTGGACAATAAATGATTTTCCAGCTTATGGAATGTTATCTGGATGGAGTACAGCTGGGATCTTAGGATGTCCGATATGTTTAGAGCGATCAAAGTCATTTAGATTAAGATATGGTAAGAAGCCCAGCTATTTCGACTGTCATAGACAATTTTTGCCGATAAATCATACATTCAGAAGGAATAAGAAAGAGTTCATCAAGGATAGGATTGAAAGAACACGTCCACCATTGAGGTTGATCGGTCATCAAATTTGGGAGCGAGTGCAGGACTTTCCAACTGTTGTTGAAAACCCTCATGGCACAACTATTGCGTACGGAAGTAAACATAAGTGGACTAAACGCAGTATATTTTGGGATCTACCATACTGGAAGGCTCATCTTATTCATCATAATCTTGACGTCATGCACATAGAAAAGAATGTTTTCGATAATGTCATAAATACTGTGATGGATGTCACTGGAAAAATAAAAGACAACTTGAATGCAAGAAAAGATATGAGAGATATTTGTGATCGGCCAACACTAGATGTCGATGCAAGCAGTAGGGGACCAAAACCCAAAACAGTTTATACATTGGACAAGGAGCAGAGACGGGTTGTTTGTCAATGGTTGAAATCTGTGCGGTTTCCTGATGGATATGCTTCAAACATTGGGAGATGTGTTGATTTGAATGAATGCAAAATGACAGGTTTGAAGAGTCATGATTGTCACATATTTATGGAAAGGTTAATTCCAATAGCTTTTAAGGAACTTCTACCAAACTTTGTATGGAGCGCCATTACAGAGTTAAGTAATTTCCTTCATGATATTTGCTCAACGGTGTTAAAAGTATCACACATGGAGAAATTAGAAAGAGACATTCCAATTATTCTTTGCAACTTAGAAAGGATATTTCCTCCATCGTTTTTTGATTCAATGGAGCATCTCTTAGTTCACTTGCCTTATGAGGCCAAAGTTGCAGGTCCCGTCCAATTTCGATGGATGTACCCATTTGAGAGGTAAGATATTTTTTAAAATAAATTTCAAATTACTTTATTATATATTCTGTTCTGATAAACTTCTTTCTATTGCAACTAGATTCTTATATCATTTGAAGAAAAAATTGAAGAATAAGGCATGTGTTGAAGCTTCAATTTGTAATGCATATATTGTGGAAGAAGTGACAACATTTGCATCATACTATTTTGAGCCGCACGTGCAGTGCAAGAGGCGGAGAGCAGGAAGAAATGATGAGGGCCCCATTGATCCTAATTGCAAATCATTCTCTATTTTCAATTACCTTGGTCGACCAAGCGGCGCATGTACGGTTCGTTGCTTAACAGGCGAAGAATGGCAGGCAGCCCATACATATATTTTACTGAACTGTCCAGAAGTAAAGCCATACTTCGAGTAAGTGTACATTGGCAAATATATGCATTGTGTGTCAAATATTTGTTAATATATAAATGGTATTTGTTAATAGGATTTTTCAAACTTCAATGTATGGACTACCATCAAATGAGTTTGACCGTTTGTGCGATGAACATTTTGCAGCATGGTTCAAAACATATGTAAGTTGCCTATGGACGAAAACCAAGTTGTTAATACATCACTTATTAAAATATATATTATTGACTTTGCTTGTGTGATCTTAGGTTCACAGTAATTATGATCAAGTTAAAGAGCAAGGATTGCTATATCATCTGTCATGGGGTCCAAAGACAAGAGTACGAAGTTGGCCAACATATTTCATAAACGGGTATAATTTTCACACACAAGAATATGGAATGGGAAAATCAACAATGAATAGTGGTGTGTGTGTTCGGTCATCCAATGGTAACAGTTCACAAGATGATTTTTATGGCTTGTTGGATGAAATCATAGAGATAGAGTACCATGGACCATTAATGCGGGTTGTGTTATTTAAGTGCATATGGTTTGACCCCGTCAAAGGAATGAAGGTGCATACGAAATTTAATATGGTTGAAATAAATCACAAAAAAAGGTACATGAAATATGAACCATTTGTGTTGGCACAACAAGCAATTCAAGTATATTATGCATCATATCCTAGTTTGAAACGTGATAAAGCTGATTGGTGGGCTGTATGTAAAACAAAAGCACGAAGAAAAATTAAGGAACACTGGAAGGATACAACATATCAACAAGAGGAAGTTTGTAACACAGTTGAAATTGAGGAATATAACATTCCAAATTTACGAGATCCATGTGGAGTAATGATAGATGTGGATGCAATTGAAATTCACGAATCAAATTTAGAAGGTATTGCAGAATCTGATTTTGAGACAGAGGATGAAGATGATGATGCTCATGAAGAAGACGAAGGTGAAGATGAAGACGAAGGTGAAAATGAAGACGAAGACGAAAACGAAGATTATGATTTTTGAGACTTTTTAATAATTACGTGTAATTATTATTATTATTGCAACAAATGTTTATTGTTGTTGTCATAATTATTGTTGTTGTTATTATTATTATTATTATCGTTATTAATAGGGTTAATACGCGGCTAATTAGCCACGTATTTAGCCACGAAATAAAAGTTTCGATGAGTTTTGGGACTTTATTTTATTTTCGTGGCTAATTGGCCACGTATTAAATTCGTGGTTCAATTCGTGGCAAATTAGCCACGTATTTAGCCACGAAAATAAAATAAAGTCCCAAATCACATCGAATCTTTAAATCCGTGGCTAAATACGTGGCTAATTTGCCACGAATCTTGCCACAAATTTAGCCACGAAAATATAGTTTCGATGAGATTGCGGACTTTATTAATTTTTTTTTGGTAAGGACTTTATTTTATTTTCGTGGCTAAATACGTGGCTAATTGGCCACGTATTAAATTCGTGGCAAATTAGCCACGGATTTAGCCACGAAAATAAAATCAAGTCGGAAATCGCAACTTTATTTTTATTTCGTGGCTAAATACGTGGCTAATTTGCCACGAATTGTGCCATGAATTTAATACGTGGCCAATTAGCCACGTATTTAGCCACGAAAATAAAATAAAGTCCGAAAACTCATCGAAACTTTATTTTCGTGGCTAAATACGTGGCTAATTGGCCACGTATTAAATTCGTGGCACAATTAGTGGCAAATTAGCCACGTATTTAGCCACGAAAATAAACTAAAGTCCCAAATCGCATGGAATCTTTAAATTCATGGCTAAATACGTGGCTAATTAGCCACGAAGCTTGCCACGAATTTAGCCATGAAAATATAGTTTCGATGCGAGTTCCGACTTTATTTTATTTTCGTGGCTAAATCCGTGGCTAATTTGCCACGTATCATAGTCGTGGCAAAATTCGTGGCTAATTAGCCACGGATTTAGCCACGAATTTAAAATAAAGACGGGCCACGCATCGAAACTTTTATTTTCGTGGCAAAATACGTGGCTAATTTGCCACGACTTTGATACGTGGCAAATTAGCCACGTATTTAGCCACGAAAATAAAATAAAGTCGGCACTCGCATCGAAACTATATTTTCGTGGCTAAATTCGTGGCAAAATTCGTGGCTAATTAGCCACGGATTTAGCCACGAATTTAAAATAAAGTCGGAACACGCATCGAAACTTTTATTTTCGTGGCAAAATACGTGGCTAATTTGCCACGAATTTGGCCACGACTATGATACATGGCAAATTAGCCACGTATTTTGCCACGAAAATAAAAGTTTCGATGCGTGTTCCGACTTTATTTTAAATTCGTGGCTAAATCCGTGGCTAATTAGCCACAAATTAAATTCGTGGCTAAAGTCGTGGCTAATTAGCCACGTATTTAGCCACGAAAATAAATGATGTCCGAAAACTCATCGAAGCTTTGTTCGTGACTAAATTCGTGGCTAACTTAGCCACGAATTTTGCCACGTGTGGTATCCGTAACAAATATGTATTTTTTTTTTGGTAAGGAAATCCGTAACAAATATTTCCGCTCAATGCCGCCAAGAAAATTTCGTCGAAAAAATTTTTGCGCGCAAAACATAAAAATAGGAAATTCTTAGAACCAGAAGCCCCTCTTCAGAAACACCACTCGCTTTCCCTCTTCACAAACCCTAACAATCATCTTCATCTTCATCATATTCTCTTGCAGTTGTCTCCCCCCAAAATAACTACCCCAACATCACTCGCTCGGCTCATTCAAGCAATTGCTCTGTTTTTCCACACTTCCTGTGGCTAGCTGGTGTTCGCTTCACTACATCACCTCTAGCTTTTGAGGCCTTCGTCACTCCGGCGCGACTGCAGGCGGCTCTTTCCGGCGCGACTGCAGGCGGCTCTTGCTTGTCCTTCGATTTTTTTCATCTCCTGTGACTCACCAGCTCTCTCTCGGCTCTCAGTTCACTCTCCCGTCCGCCCAGTGAGTCTCACACGATCGTATTTTGTCACTTGTCTCCTCGCCCGAGCCCAATTAGGGTGGCCCTCACACAGATTGACGAGCATCCGTCCCGATCCGCGTGAGGGCCACTCGGGCGAGCGTTTATAAGGTAACTGAAGTCGTAATTTGTTATCATCGCATAGGGAATCGCTAGTTCCAGATGGATTTTGCTATTTGTAGCTGGGGTTTATTTTTATTGTCATTTGGCAAGAGGAGGTGGTTTTTGCTGGAAATAGCAGGACCTTGCCTATGAAAGTTTTGGCAGTTTAGGATTCCTATGAACGTTGTCCTTAGTACAAGCAAATGGGTCCTTATTTTTATGTCTCTGATCTCTCTCTCTGTGGCCCGACATTGGGACTTGCATCCGTGGGTGGAGGAGAAGTATAATTGTTCTTGAATCTGCTCCACTGAAGTTTTGTATTACTAAAGCGTGATCAGATCTTGTTTTTTCTTCTTTCCTATTAAATTTCTTTCTCAGTATCTTTGTTTGGTTGATGACATTGCCCGGATGATAAGCAAGAAGAGCGCTTTAGTTGCATTTCTGAGTGTTCATCATTATTTTACACATAATAATTGAGGCCAGTCAATGTGCTTCTCGTGTCGTTTGACTTTGAGCTAAAAGAGTATTTTCCAGATCTCCCTTTCGGCGCAGCGCCCCAGCTGAGTCGTGCTCTCCTTTTCTTTGCACCAGTGGGTGTTTAACGTTCGAATTTTTTGTTCTGCTATTGCATATACATGCATGGTCATCAGAGGAAGAGCTTGCTGAGAAGCAAGAGGTCTTCTTTTTCTTCTTCTTCCTATGGTACTTGTGGAGCAGCACTGCAGATTTTGGCACGTGGTGAAAGTAAATCGTTCATGGGCTTATTATTAGCTTATGAAGTAAATCGATCACGGGTAATTTCACAAAACACTTTCTTGGTCTTTTCTTGAGCAGATTAGGTACAATAAATTTTTTGTCCTCATCAGTCATGGAGACAAAGTTTAATATAAGGGAATGTCCTGCCTGGTTCTTATGGGTCACGTCCTCATCTGGCCGGCACCATGCTTTGATCAAATAGGGCACCTTGGCTTAAAGGAAGAGGGAGAGGGAGGCCACGTATTAGAGTTTGTAATAGTTGGCAGATGAGATTGATGAGGGAAATTAATGAATGTAGGTGAGGCCAGCCATATATTAAGGAGTGGGTGGAAGTCGGGGGCAATTAATCCAAGCTATATCTGCCCTATTGCTATTGACATTTGCTTGGCTTGCCTAAGCTTCAACTGCATTCTTCTCTTCCCTATTGATGCAATAGGATTTCATTAGGAACAGGTTTCTTATCCTTATTTAATAACTTGGCATTTGTTTATTCATTCTTCATAGGAGGATCCACCTTCAAGTTTATCTCTTGCTTTCTGAAACATGGTAAGCTTCATTATGTACGTTATTTTGTGTCCCTAATACATGTTCATATTTTTTAATATATTGGTCTAACCTTCTTACTTGTCAGTATAAACGTGGAGGTCACATGCGTGGTGCGGTATCACAAAGAAGACCAGCCCCTTCCCCTTCTTCGTCCTCGTCCCCGGCCCTTTCCTCTTTCCCTGTCCCGGCCCTTTCCTCTTCTCCTGTTCTTTCATCTAACTCTCAACCACTATATGTTGATGGACAACATGGACACATTGGCCCATCCTCCGAACCTAAAGAACATATTTCAGTTCCATCTCCTTCGATTGCATGTCCTTCGGTTGCACCTTCTTCTTCAGTGCAACACTCGAATATTGAAGAAGATAGCCGATTCATGATATGTCCATGTGGAGATTCGTAAGTATTTCATTTTTTAACGTATATGTAAATTATGGATGTCAACTGAATTGTTTATGCTGCAAATTATCCGTATGCTTCATTGTTTGATTGACCATATTATTATAACCTATTTGTAGATTCACAGATGCCACCTATGTTGTAAAGGAACTTAATAAAATAGTTAATAACTGTTGGATGGGGCAGTATTTTAGTTTCAGCAGCGCTCCAAAAGAAGTAAAGGATTTGTGGTGGAATGAGTTCAAGGTAAGTTTTGTCATTTTATTTTCTCACAAACTAAATTCGGTGTAGCATACTAATGGTCAAGAATGAATTTTGTCACGAATTATCTGGTGTATGGTAATGGATATGTGACCTGTGACCCTCATAATAACTTTCGGTTGTTTTTGTATTGATTGTAGCGGAAGTTCAGGTGGGATGAAATGGAAGAGAATGAAGTTAAAAGAATTTTTAAGAAGAAAGCCGGTGATCACATGCGAAATGTGATAAATAAAGCAAAGAGAAATCAACGAAAACCGGATTTTATTACAGTCGACAATTGGATGGAAATTACGAGAACTTGGGAAACTGAGAAGTATAAGCAAATAAGTGAACAGAATAAAAAGAATCGAGCTTCTAGTTCTAGTGAAGGGTCTGCATCTGCCACATATGCTGGGGGCTCTATCAACATCGGGGAGCATAGAAAAAGAATGGTAACTTTGTTTAAACATGTTGTAAGTTAATTTAATTCAATGATTACTCATTTATGTTTATATTTTATAGGCAGATGAATTGGGGAGAGAACCGACATTTACAGCTATATTTGAACGCACATTTCAGAAAAAAGACAAGACGTGGACTGGCAATCGAGCAAAAGCTATTAAGGTATGTAAGGTTTATACTTTGGACTTTATAGAAAATATAATGAAAACCGTGAATACTTTTAATACTTATGGTAGTTATATATATGAATTTATTTTATTTTCATTTATATTGTTAATGTAAGAAAAATACGATGAACTTTTAATGAGCACTGCTAGTGGTGGTGATGGTGTTGCTGCATCTGAGCCATCGGTTGACAGCATGGCATTATGGTTGGAGGCATTGGGTGGGATGAAAGGAGGAAAAATATTTGGGATGGGATCTTTGTCAAGGGCATACACAACGAAGGGTGCTGCAACTTCATCCTCCAATGCGACTGTTTCAAGGAGGACACGACATGAGGAGCAAATGACCCAAGAATTGAGCCAACTGAAAGATTTACTTGTTCAAAAGGACAAAGAATTCAAACATTTACTTGCACAGAAGGACGAAGAAATGAGAGGAGTGAAACAACAACTGCAATTGGTCTTGCGACACCTCAACATCGATCCCGTTGAGGTTTCTCCTGTACCTCCCAATAATCCAATAGGTGATGGGCACAATGATGAGCCACACAATGATAATGAGATTGCTGATGATGATGATGATGATTTTATTAGCAGTCCTCGCTAGTTCATTCTCTTCGGGGGTAAGCTTATGAGGACCAACTTACAACAATTACTTTCTGTTGAGATCATATTGACCAACCTATGCCTATTTGGAGCTTTTCTTTGTGCAGTATGTAGTTCGAGATATGAATTTTACACTTTTCTTTGTGCAGTATGTACTGTTCTCATCTTATGAACTTAGGATTTCCAAGAAGGCATTGGAGCACCTATATTTCTCTTGACATCTCAAGTTGATGGTCTAGGCCTCACCCTTACAAAAGCAGACCGTGTGATTGTTGTCGCGACCTCCCCGAACCGGCCTCGCCACCTAAGGTTTCAGGCTAATGGATTACTAAGTTAAACCTAGTTCGAGCTCTCCCAAGCCCATACCAATTCGCGACTTAAATTAAAGTTGTTAACATACAAATCAATTTCATCTAGGAGTCGCCACTAATCGATTTTTGGTGGGTCGATTAGACACCCAAGTAAAGCACGGGAGAAATGCTTTACTTCTACGAATCAGAGATTCAATGGGTACGGGGACTTGGTTACACTAATCGACTAATTAGTGCCCTTTCGGTACCTAAACTTGTTCAATCCACCACCCAACGTGCATAGCTGACCATGTGCAAGGCTACGTTAAAAACACAATTCAAAGTGCATGACCCAAACGGCGTAAAAAAAACACTAATCAAGAAAAACCAATTCAAAAGCCCAAATGACACTTTTTTTAATTTTTAATTTTTAATTAATAATTTTTTGTTTTTTTTTTGAAAAAAAAAAAAACCAGCCCACTACCTATTCGGCCCACTAGAACAAAACCCTAGAATCAAACCCTACCCGGTCTCGACCCGTTCGAACGACCCGGTTCGCGGCCGCCGACCCGACTCGCGGCCCCCCCCCCAGCCGCCGCGACCAGCGCGTCCGGCCCGGCTCACCGGCGTGTCCCGCCGCGCGACCGGCGCTCCCGACCGTGCGACCGAGCCTACGCTCGGCCGCCGTTCGGCTCACGCCCACCTCGCCGCCCCGACGAGGGGCGCCGCGGCGACGGACGACCGGCCGAGGCCGTCCAAGTCCCGACGAGGGACTGGGCAGGGGCGGATCGGCCGAGTCCCGGTGAGGGACTGGCGGGCCGCCTCCTCCCGCGGTCACGCCCGGACAGCCGCGACCACCGGTGGTACACCGAGACCACCGTGGTCGCCGGCGGTACGCCGGGACCGCCCGACACCCCCAGAACAAACCAAACAGAGGCGAAAGAGAACGATTTGGTTTAGGCAAAACATCGAGCAGTCGGCGTGCACTACAAAAACGAACGATTTCCGGCACAATCGAGGCTCAAAACGGACCGGGATTCGCATGCAATGACGCAGAGGTGAGCAGGAACAAACCCGAAGCCTCACGGACCGGAGCTCGCGCGAGCTGGTCGGCCGCGAGCTCCGGCCAGTGAGTCCCGCCGAACAGAGCATCAGAAACAAGGGAGGGGAGCGTGGCCGTTGCGGCGTTCCCTATCCGGCTTGAGGGCGACGAACAACGGCGAACTCGATGAATCGGACTACGTCCGGTCGCCTCGCACGCCCCCAAGCCGAAATCCTCGGGAAATCGTCCCGAATCAAAAAAAAAAAACAGAAATGAAATCCGGCGAGCTTAGGCCGGAACCTACCGTGACAGACGTCGAAGCCTCGTCGGCCGCGATCGTCGGCGGGAGCCCGCGCGGCCTCGGGTCTCACTCGCCGGTGCTCTCGGCTTGAACTCTCTCTCTCTCTCTCCTGGATCTCTCTCTCTCTCTCACTCCCCTCGGCTCTCGCTCCTTTCTGTTCCCTCCCGATCTCTCGCCTCCCTCTCGGCTTTAAGGCTGGCCGGCAGGCGCGCATGGCTTCTGCCACCGCCAGCCTGTGCTGCTGGCCTGGCCCCGACCCGCGGATCACGCCGGGTGATCGCCTGGACTTCCCCCCCCGCGTCCCTGCTCTGCCTCTGCCTCTCTGTTGCTGCCCCCTCTGTTCCTTCCCCCCGTACCGGTGACGTTGGGGAGGAAGATCAGCCATCGTGGGCCGGGCCGAGGGGAGAAAAGAAGAGGAATTGGGCTGGGTTGCGCGGGAAGAAGGGGAGGAATTGGGCTGGGTCGTCTTAGCCCGCGAGAGAGATTTTTTTTTAAATAAAATAAAATAAAAGGGAAAATATATATATATATATATATATATATATATATATACACACACACACATGTATATATATTTTTAACAAACTCTATTAATGCAAATGCACCTAATGCCCACATGCCATGCAATTTTGATGATAATATTTTTGTTTTAGGGGTTAAAAATAAATCCCTAATTTTACATGCAATTAGACCCTAAATGACTTAGGCAAAATTTAGGTGTCAACAGCTGCCCCTCTTTGAAAGGGAGCTCGAAGAGGTTCCTTTCAAAGATAAGAGACGCCTAAATTTTGTTGACGGAGGGCACGGGATGACGCAACGCAAGAAAAAGGAGAGAGAAAATACAATAAAATCTAAATAAACGCGAAGCATAGTTTAAAGAAAAATGTGGTTTAAGGTTGGACCACAAACCTTTGAAAAGCGCGGTTTAAGGTTGGACCACAAACCTTTTAAAGAGTGGTTTAAGGTTGGACCACAAACCTTTGAAAGGCGTGGTTTAAGGTTGGACCACAAACCTTTGAAAAGCGTGGTTTAAAGCTGGACCACAAACCCTTTGAAAGAGTGGTTTAAGGTTGGACCACAAACCTTTGAAAAGCGTGGTTTAAGATTGGACCACAAACCTTTTGAAAGAGTGGTTTAAGGTTGGACCACAAACCTCTGCAAAGCGTGGTTTAAGGTTGGACCACAAACCTTTGAAAAGCGTGGTTTAAGGTTGGACCACAAACCTTTGAAAAGCGTATCCGGGGTTACATACCTGTAGGTTGGATCGGATTGCTCAGAGGCTCTTTGCCAGTGAGGCTTGAAAAGATTCAGTGAATGAGCACTTGGGGTTCCTCACCCGAGGATTTGATGGATTATGCCTGTTGTGTCCTTGCCAGCAGGATCTTGGGAATTCATGAATGCTTGGATGTATCTTAGCATTTTCGAGATCAGCTTGAAGGTTGGTGTTTGAGGAAACGTCACCTATCTTACAAGATTAGCAATAACAGGTACATGTATTCATCTCGGAAATAGACGACCGGCGCTCTCTAAAACACATGCTTCAAGATCAGTTCCATTGGAGTTCATGTGTAACGATTTTAACATATCCGCGTCACCAACTTTCCACCGGGGATAATTATCATTTAAGACAATTTCCACTCATAACGTGAATCATCTTGAAAATGCTAAATAAGAGATTTTCAGTTAGAAAGGACTTTCGTTCACTTTCATCTAAAAGGGTTATTTTGTGAGAATCACTTTGTCTTATCATCATCACATCGACAAAGGTCCGAGTATTCTCGTAAACAGTACAACCTTACCAATCTGAGAGGCCTTCATCAGGACCGAAACGTAGGCTTGGTTGGTGGTTTAACAAATGAGACTGTCCAAGTCGAAGCTATGAAATGAATACTTCGCGATCATCTTTAGGTTTACAAGTCGAGAACTCTGCGAAATAGGATAGAAAATAATCTTGTTCGCACTTCTTCGAGCGATGCTTATAAACATATGAGCTCCTACGTTGACTCAAGTGCCCTAGTCAGAAAAGACTTTACGAAGAACGTAGCGTAGATTGGGTTCATGGGCTGAAAAACGAACGGATCACAAGCTCAATGATGTGTATTGGGGTGAGAGCTGGTGATCATCTTGACATTGTCACCGGTCTCCTTCTTCGCCATTGGGGATTATCCCCAGAAATGCACTATCGATCTTAACCATATGGCACTCGTCTCCTTGAAACTTGAAGGACGACTATTGCTTGACTGGGGCTGATTTTGCGATTTCAACAAACGTCATCTCAACGTTTTGCTTCTTATTTAATACATGGGCGCCGACCTCACTCTGGCGGGCACACTGCCTTTAATGCCCCCTAGCTGATCCCTTTTTTTTTTTTTTTTTTTGCTTATGGACTAGCCTGGACAAACTTAAACAGTACAATGCTATTGAACTCTCAGGTCCTCATCTTCAGTTGGCACTCCGGACCATGATGCTCGAATAGTGATGACTTTTGCCTTGCCCCGGCGCGGGGAACGATCACCAGCTGGGTTCATGAGAAACGAAATTGCAGGCTCAATTGGGTTGTTCAATGGATATAAGTGTGTAGGATAGAGAAAGAAACGCTTTTCGTCGTCCTAAGGCACTTGAGTTCACGTACTAGTTCATTTGTAATAGGGGCACTCACAGATTGATACAAGTGAAAAACAAGAAAATTTTCTACTCATTTTCTCACCTCGGTATGCCGACTCACCTCCGATCTGCCCCGGTGTGGGGTGGTTCTTGATGGGGGGTAGTATGGAAGAAACTTCACAAGTGTTTGAGCTCGAAAGGGTTGAGCAAATGAGAACCGGTAGGGTTTGCGATGGATGAATGAAATGCCTCTCATCACTTTAGTTGTCGTACCTTTTGCGAGATAACCCTTCACCTTGTTGAACATGGAATTTTTTTGCTCAACTCACTGGGAATTAGTACATGGGACAATGTGTGGAACATGGCTTGCCTTTCTTCATTCTGACACGTCTCATTTAGCATATTCAAGCATTTCCGCATCATTCGTTAAATCGTCTATTTTAATGATCCTCAGTGGAATTGGTGACTTAGACAGATAAAAATCGCTACCAAGTCCATTTTCAAAAGTCATGGGCACTTCTGACAGGCACAGGCAGGTTCATAACCGCACAACGATCAATCGCCAAACATGACTTTGTGCATTCATTCACAAAATTATTATCACGGGAAATGTTTCTCGTCCCTGTACTTCAGCCTCTTCGTCGTTCGTTCTTCACTTCGTTGCGGTTAGATACCTGAAACACAAACACATGTGCATGTATGGAAATGTATGCATGACATGCCCGGTACTAAGTGATTTGGATTGCACGAGAAACAACTTTCCAGCCTTGATTTCAATTACGGAAAATACTTCTTGACTGCGTCAGAGTTTACAGGTTTCGGCAACTCGTGGCCATCCATTTCCACTAACACTAAAGCACCACCTGGCAGGATCTTTTTGATGACATAAGGGCCTTCATAAGTCGGGGCAAATTTGCCATGAGGGTCACGTACAATTGATATCACCTTCCTCAATACCAAGTCGTTGACTTCGAGGCGCCGAGGACGAACTTTTCGGTTGAACGACTTCGCTACTCGTTTCTGATAGCATTGACCGTGACATATGGCTCGTAATCTGCTCCCGTCGATCATGTTCAACTGTTCATGCCTTTGTCGTACCCATTCGGCCTCATCAAGCTTTGCCTGAGAGAGAACCCTTAAGGACGGAATTTCGACTTCCACGGGTAATACCGCTTCCATTCCATAAACTAACGAAAAAGGGGTTGCTCCAGTCGAGGTGCGGATCGATGTCCGATATGCCATCAATGCATACGGAAGTCTTTCATGCCAATCGCAATAATTCTCAGCAGTCTTTGATAAGATCTTCTTTATATTCTTGTTTGCCGCTTCAACTGCCCCGTTCATTTGAGGGCGGTATGGTGATGAATTTAGATGCCGGACCCGAAATGTATCGAGCAGTCCATCCACAATCTTGTTGTTCAGATTGGAGCCATTGTCCGTAATGATGGCTTCCGGAACTCCGTAACGGGCGATGATATCGCGGCGAATGAACTTGGCCACGTTCTTTACGGTGACATTAGCATATGAATTGGCCTCGATCCACTTCGTAAAGTAGTCGATTGCTACTAAGATGAATCTGTGTCCGTTTGACGCCTTAGGGTTGATCGGTCCAATTATATCTATCCCCCACATAGAAAACGGCCAAGCTTGAGACATCTGGTGGAGTTCGTTCGGCGGAGCATTAATCCTATCTCCATAAATCTGACATCGATGGCAGCATCGCGCATGCTGAATACAATCGGACTCCATGGCCAACCAATAGTACCCGAGTCGCATGATCTTCTTTGCTAGGAGATGGCCGTTCATGTGGGGGCCACATTCCCCTTCATGTATCTCTTTCATCAAACGATTGGCCTCTTTCGCGTCGATACATCTCAGTAATACTGAGTCATAAGATCTTTTGTAAAGTGCATCCTTGCTAACGAAGAATTTTGAGGCCAGCTTCATCAGATATTTCCTGTCCGATGCTTCACTTCCTTGAGGGAACTCACCTTTCTGCAGGTAATTCAGAATGTCATGGTACCATGGTTCTCCATCAGGTTCTTCTTCAATTACCATACAATAGGCTGGACGCTTAAGGATTTCAATCCTTAATGGTTCGATGTCCAAGCCTTTTGTTGCTTGCAGCATTGACGATAACGTGGCTAAAGCATCAGCGAACTGATTCTGAGACCTGGGTAGGTAATCAAATGATATTTCTTGGAATTCTTTCACCAGCTCTTCCAGGAACTCGTGATACGGGACTAGTTTTGGATCCCGCGTTCGCCACTTGCCTTCGGTTTGAAGGATAATGAGGGCTGAATCGCCATAGACTTGCAATTTTTGGATCCCCATGTCAACAGCAGCTTGGAGGCCAAGGATACACGCTTCGTATTCCGCGATGTTATTCGTGCAAGGGAAAGTCAATTTGGCGGCCACGGGGTGGTGCTGACTATCCGGGGAGACGAGAACTGCCCCAGTACCGGAACCAGATAAGTTGACTGCACCATCAAAGTACATGGTCCATTTGTCATTCGACGCAAATAAGATCTGCCCGTCCATGTCACCATCTTCATTGGGGTCTTCCGCCTTTTCAGGATTTTCCGCTAACATGTCTGCTATGGCCCTGCCTTTTACGGACTTTTGCCCCAGGCTTTGCACATCGAATTCTGAAATTAGAATCTGCCACTTGGCCAGCTTCCCCACCAAGGCTGGTTTTTCTAAGAGATACTTGATGGGATCATTCTCAGTTACTAGTAGAACTTGGTGATGGAGGGTGTATTGGCGTAGCCTGTGCAACACCCAAACCAAGGCTATACACGTCTTCTCAACCTCCGGATAGTTCACCTCGGAGGTAGTGAATTTCTTGCTGAGATAATATATCGCACGTTCCTTCCCATCGTTCGGCCTTTTTTGAGCCAGCATGGCTCCCAGCGATTCACCATGGATGGTTAGATACAGAGTTAATGGCACTTTGGGCACAGGCGGGACCAGGATCGGGGAATGAGTCAGATAGTACTTTATCTTCTCAAAGGCATCTGACATTCGGCGTTCCATTCGACTTTCGCATTCTTCTTCAAGAGTTTGAAGAATGGCCTTCCTGTTTCTGACAACTGGCAAATAAATCTTGCCACATAATTTAACCGTCCCAACAAACTACGGACCTCTCTGACAGTGGTCGGAGGCCGTAAGTCGCAAATAGCCTTTACCTTTGACGGGTCAATCTCGATGCCCTTGTTACTGACCATAAACCCTAATAACTTTCCAGACTTTGCCCCAAATACACATTTCGCAGGATTGAGGCGCAACTTAAACCTTCGGAGGCGCTCGAACAACTTTTGCAAAACTTCGACATGGTCTTCGCCTCGTCTTGATTTCGCAATCATATCGTCTACATACACCTCGATCTCCTTGTGCATCATGTCGTGAAATAACGCGACCATGGCCCTTTGGTATGTTGCCCCGGCGTTTCTCAGACCGAAAGGCATCACCTTGTAGCAAAAGGTCCCCCACGGGGTTATAAACGAGGTCTTGCTCCTATCCTCCTTTTTCATACGGATTTGATTATACCCTGAGAATCCATCCATGAAGGAGAACAATTCGAATCCTGCAGTACCATCAACCAAGACATCTATATGCGGGAGTGGAAAGTCATCCTTTGGACTGGCTCGGTTTAAGTCGCGATAGTCCACACAGACCCTGACTCGACCGTCTTTCTTCATCACTGGCACAATGTTTGCTATCCAATCGGAGTAATGTGACACTTCGATGAACCCCACCTTTAGCAACTTCATAACCTCTTCCTCGATCTTCTTGGACAACTCTGGCTTGGTCCTTCGGAGTTTTTGCTTCCTCAGCGGTATGTCAGGATCAGTTGGTAGAGCATGCTCTACAATTTCTGGATCCAATCCCGGCATGTCAGCATACGTCCAAGCGAACACATCCTGATATTCTTTAAGGAGGCGAACCATTCTTTCAACCCCTGCTTTCGAAAGACTTGCCCCGATCTTTATTTCCTTGACATCTTCATCATTACCCAAGTTTATGGTGATTGTTTGCTCCACTGTTAATGACCTCGATTCCTCATGTCGCTTCCATTCACGTTCGGTACCCTTCGGGTCACTGTCATCGCTGTCGATATCTGAGAGATTTCCCTCGTGCAAATCCAAATCACATGCGTCTTTACCACGATTATGCATAATGTGATGCCTGAGATGTGATGAGATGAGTTAGGATGCAAAACATGGTACATGCCATCTTGAAAATCCTTTTAAAATTTTTTGGAAAAGGCTTTTAAGAGCTCATCCTCATGTCATCGGACTTCCTTGCTCTCGAAGACCATGAAAACAGGGAGCACGTGGGACCCCAGCCCTCAGCGACCATCATAGGACCAGTTTGGTATGATTCCACGCGTCCTTAATAAAACATGCAATCATTTCATGGAATTAAAAGGATAAGGCCGCATTACAACACATATTGCCCCGAACCAACGGCTCCAGATTCGGGGCTAGATAAAGTTTTCATTACAAACGAGTTCAGATTAGCAAATAGAAGCGACACTAAGCTCCCACGCAGGGGAGAGAACATAAAGCGAAGAACAATACTAACGGGAACCACCCTACTCTGCAGGATCGACGACACTTCCAGAAGATTCAGCTTCTTCACATGTCAGGATAGTGCATACGACATTCTCCTCGAATAGCTTAGCTATACTGTCGATGGCCGCCTCTTCCTCATGTAGCATCCTCGGAGGCCCAGGGAACATCTCTTTCAATAGGGGGAGTAATGGGCCTTGATAGCCTTTTTCCACTCCGATATATCCTCCATGGTCCCCCTGACCTACGCCTCGGCCTCCGTGGTTGCCCCGGCCTCCGTGGTTGCCCCGGCCTCCGTCGCTACCTCGACGTCCACGGCCAACTCGGCCTCCATCGTTGCCTCGACCCCTATAGCCGCCTCGGCCTCCGCGATTACCTCGGCCTCCACTATCTTGGCTTCTCTGATACCCTAAGCCTTCCCTCTTCGCACCTTTTCCGGCTTCGATGGGTTTCCGAATCCCCTGCCCATGCAATCCAAGGCCTTATCCGGGGTTGTACCCGTTTGCGAGCATAATTTTTCCAGCTGCTAGAGTTGGCCTGGATAGTTCAGGGGTGCCTATGAGCGAGCCAACGGGAACGTGAACCATAGATACCAACTCCAGAGTTTGGAAACTGGATTCCTCTTTGCATTCGGGCTCCACGTACGGGATGGCCGTCTCATGATAGATTTTGAAGTCTGTTTCTCCATGTACTGTAACAAGCTTGCTGTCGACCACAAACCGCACCTTCTGATGGGGGCTAGAGGGTACAGCAGCCGCGGTATGAATCCATGGCCTCCCTAGTAGAAAGTTGAATGCACTTGGGATGTCTAGTACCTGAAAAAGCACTAGAAACGTCACGGGACCGATCAGGAGTTCCAACTCTATCTCTCCTATTACTTCCCTTCTAGTGCCGTCGAACGCTCGTACGGGATTTTTGGCAGTACGCATCCTCCCTAGATCGACCTTTAAGAGACGGAGAGTGGCCAACGGGCACAAATTCAAAGCGGAGCCATTATCGATCAATGTCCTTGCGACCACCATGTCGTGATGCTTAACCGAAATGTACAAGGCTTTATTATGATTTCGGCCCTCCACCGGAAAGTCTTCGTCCGCAAAAGAGATTTGATCCTTTAATAGGATGGTCCCTACAAATTCTTCTAACTGAGCTTCGTCGATCGTCTCCGGAACATGAACCTCGTTAAGGACCTTTAGTAAGGCATCCTTGTGTTTCTCAGAAGCTTTGAAAAGGTCCAGGAGGGAGATTTGGGCTGGCATTTTTCGCAGTTGGTTTACCATGTTGAATTCACTCGTCTTTATTACTGCCAAAAATTGCTTTGCGTCTTCTTCGGTCACTGCTTTTTTCTCAACTCCTCCGGCGGGTGCATAGCAGCGACCTGACCGAGTGATAGCATCCACTTCATCCGTTTTGTAGTCCCACGGGACCGCCTTAGCATCGAAATCCGGAGAGGTTTCCAGGACTATGACCCCTTCTTCTTCTAAGGATGGCAACTCGATTACAACTCGCGTCATATCCTCCCTTCCCACCTGGATTGCTGAGAATTCTTCAGTTGCGAGATCAATTATCACTGACTCGACATCCTCCACCCCCTGATCACTAGCATAATCTTCATCAGAGAAGTATATCACGACCGGTGTTGTCATGGCAACTAATCCCTGTCCCATATCAGCGCTCCCAATCACCCCCATGCTCATCGTTCTAAGAACATACGCTAGTTTTTCTCCCATCGCTACATCCTTTCCTCCTTCGTGGTGTCCAGCTAGTCGAAGAATTTCGTATAGCCTTGGGATGTTCACCATGAAGGCTTGTTTGCTCGCGTTCGCTTTTCCGAACACCACATTTACGCCCTCGGCATGGTCAGGCAAAGGATTTCGCTCCACATTGGGTCGCGCTCTCTCGAACGATAGAATTCCCTTGTCCAACAAGTTTTGAATCTTGATCTTTAGTGCAAAGCAGTTGTCCGTGTCATGCCCCCTTTCTCCCCGGTGGTATTCACATGTCTTGGTCATGTCAAAACCAGGGAACCTTGGAGGATTGTCCCTAGGTACTTCTTTGGCCACCATCCTCCTCTCAATGAGCATGGGCAACAACTTCGACAGGGGTTTTGGCAACGGGGAGAATTCCCTGTGAGGAAATCTCTTATTTCGATCGTGTCCTTGGGGTGCATGCCCTTGTACGATTGATGGCTTCTGTGGGGGCGCTGAGAAAGACTTAGACGGCTCTTGGACGAATGCAACTTCGATAGCGGTTTCCTTGTTCTTCTTTATTGGGAATCCTTTACTATTCCCTACGGGTATCCTCCCATCGACAATCGCCCATTCTACCCCTTCGCCCACTTCCACCAGTTGGGAAAATGTTTGACATCCAGAAGTTAGCATTCCGTGGAAATACTCAGGTGGCAGGGTTTTCAGAAAAAGTTGCCTCATCTCCCTCTCGATCAGTGGGGGCTTTACTTGTGACGCCATCGTCCTCCATCTTTGAGCAAAGGCCTTGAAAGGTTCATTCCTTCTTTTTTCTAGCCGAACCAAGTCCTCTCTCGTGGGGATGATTTCAGAGTTGAATCTGTATTGCTGAAGGAATTCTTCGGCAAGATCCTCCCATCCTGTGATCGTCTCCACATCTAGCGCGATGAACCATGTCAAGGCAGGGCCAATCAAGCTATCTTGGAAGGTCTGGATAAGCAGTGGTATGTTGTCGGAGTAACGAGCCATCTTTCTCAAGTAGTATTTGAGATGGGTCTTAGGGCAACCGGTGCCATCATATTTCATGCTAAATTCCGGCTCCTTGAAGGTTTCAGGGACCTTCACTTTAGCATACGGAGATAACTTGTCAACCCCTCGCATCTCGTACCCTTGAAGAACACAGAGTCGTTCCTCCATCTTGGCCAGGCGCCTTGCGCTTTCCTCATCGAGGCGGGAACTAGGCTCCTCCCTTGGAACATGGTCGAGATTTACAATAATCGGCGTGACAAAAGGGGAATCCGATGCGGTCCCTTTTTCGAGAGGGTCCGTAGCATGTGGATCAATCGGGGGAGTATGTCCTGACGAGGCGGGGACAGAAGCCTCGGTGGCACGTGCGGGCGGAGGATCTTTAAGTTGGGCCAGTTGGTTTTCCATGTTGGTCATGCGCGCATTGACTTCTTCGCTCTCCATTCTGACTTTTGCACGGGTTCTAATCGGGGATCTCCTTTTGGCCGTCTCGATTATCCCGGTTGTGACAGCTACAGAAAAAAGCTCCTCAGTCTCGATTTCACCCTCCGCAAGTTGATTGAGCTCGAATTGACAAGTACGGACGGTTCGTAATCACCTGAATCATAAATAAGCAAGCATACGTAAGCACATGATTCATATAGAAGACCGGTCCATGACAATGGTCTAGCCACTTTCATTCATTAGAATGTTCTTAATAACACTCTTAAACTCGAAAAGTTGACTAAAAATTGAAAACTCAAAGCTCCTAAACAAAATAAGATAAAACAAGAATCCTAAGACAGATGAACTAAAAACGGAGTGACTGAACCCAAAACGACAAACTCAATCTATCCTACTCCTCTTGATCCATATGCGGATGGGAAGCCAACGCTCGACGCAACTGCCTATTCTCCTTGGCAACATGCTTCAAGCTTTCTTCGGCTTTCTCTGTCTTCCTCTTGAGATAATTGATTTCTGCTTGGCGTGTTGGCTTCTTTGTCACTTCCGGGATCTTTGGGAGAAGCTCGGTCGGGATCTTATGCCGACGGATATATCGGGCCGTGGCATAATAAGTCTTTTCTTTCCCTTCGAGCTCGTCTTCGAGCCAATTTAACTTTTGAGCATGGCAGGCGAGCCAAGCCTGTTCAGCATGGCGAAGCTCTCTCTTGTAATCTCCTTCCTTTCTGGTAAATCGAACTTGTAGCGAATCTGGCTTGAGAGGAGGTGGTAGATCCTGGATGACCCGATATTGGCGGGCCACTCGGAGTGGGTAGTAGGAAGTGATGCCGGTGATTCCCAGTAATGGGATTGGTTCATTATTGCCATAAGAGAGACGCCCCTCACGAAGTCGGAACCACTTAGCTTGCCATAGGAAAATCTTGGTTTTCGGATTTTTCAACAAATTTACCCATTCTGAGAAAGAAAGATTCGGAGTTCGATCCTGATGACTCTTAAATGCCTCAATAGGATGATTAGACTCACTAATGTCAATGATATTCATGTGAATACCAAATTCACTTATATGAGAGAAAAACCAGATTTGTAGAAGCTCGACAGGAGCACGGAAAACCCTTTCTTCATTTTCTTTAAATCGGGTGAGTGATAAAAATGTTTCCGCCAAGATAGCGTTGACAAAGCTAACTCCACCACATACTTGTTTGACCACCCATGCAACGGAAGGATCAATAGCATTCTGGCGAAAGGGGAAGACTATGAACCCAAAGAAAGCTAGAAGGAAGATCTTACTTTTTAAGAGGGTCTCAGCATTTGCAAAACACTGACCTAAGAAAGAAAGTGGGCATGCATGGCAGTTATCTTTCAGCATTCTTCTTATTTGGTTCTTGTTCATCCTAAGAAAGTCAGATAAAAACGATTCCGGCTCTAACCCAAGGGGTGGATCAATTAACTCTAAATCCAAAGGTTTTCCTATGGCGACGCTATATTCTTCCAAAGTCGGAGTTAACTCATGCTTATGGAATATGAACGTGGACGTTTGGGGGCACCAAAAATGGGCTATTGCTTGCATGACCCCACTTTGGATGTCGATGTCGAGAAGAGGCAAAAGACGACCAAGTTTGTTCTCCACATAGACTCGGCCCTCACGCTCCAATTGATCCCACCAATGCTTGAGCTCGGCCTTCGGAGTAGGAATGAATCGAATGTCGGATCTTCCCATTGCATATAGACCAAGACTTGACCAACCTAACTGTCATGGACCAGCCAAAGCATAAAAGTAAGTAAATTGCAAAAGTAAAGGGTATGAAACTTACTTCACCAAACAACCATATCAACCACATAGGCATGCACATGAAACGTGCGGCTCGACTTCTATTCTAAACAGCTTAACAAATTGGAGCTGCGAGGGTGGGATGACTAGTCGCGGCCTCGCGTACTAAGCCAAGTCCTCGCGACTCCAGCTCAGTCAGGAATGATACCTCAATGCGACGCGGCCTCGCGGGCAAAGGTAAACATTCTCGACACCAAGAAAGAAACTTTCGGGATTGAGTTGGGCAACCTCTACTACGCGGCCTCGCGGTCGAAGTCGTATCCAACTCAATACCATCCTAAACATTCCTAGCGCGGCCCAGGACCGACGGCGGGTTGTGAGTGTGCCATAGTGTAGTGCTAACGCAACAAAGGCATACACAACAATTCATATGCAATCACCACTTCAATCACCACTTCAAAAAAATGCGAAATAAACATTCATTCCAAACCCCCAAACCTGCAAAACAAGGGTTAACAATCATTTATTCCCTTATAACTCCCAACTGCAAGAACATTCACATTAAGGACATAATTGAACAAGATAAACGGCCTAAGTCCTCAAAAAAAAAAAATTCCCCAGCGGAGTCGCCAAGCTGTCGCGACCTCCCCGAACCGGCATCGCCACCTAAGGTTTCAGGCTAATGGATTACTAAGTTAAACCTAGTTCGAGCTCTCCCAAGCCCATACCAATTCGCGACTTAAATTAAAGTTGTTAACATACAAATCAATTTCATCTAGGAGTCGCCACTAATCGATTTTTGGTGGGTCGATTAGACACCCAAGTAAAGCACGGGAGAAATGCTTTACTTCTACGAACCAGAGATTCAATGGGTACGGGGACTTGGTTACACTAATCGACTAATTAGTGCCCTTTCGGTACCTAAACTTGTTCAATCCACCACCCAACGTGCATAGCTGACCATGTGCAAGGCTACGTTAAAAACACAATTCAAAGTGCATGACCCAAACGGCGTAAAAAAAACACTAATCAAGAAAAACCAATTCAAAAGCCCAAATGACACTTTTTTTAATTTTTAATTTTTAATTAATAATTTTTTGTTTTTTTTTTGAAAAAAAAAAAAACCAGCCCACTACCTATTCGGCCCACTAGAACAAAACCCTAGAATCAAACCCTACCCGGTCTCGACCCGTTCGAACGACCCGGTTCGCGGCCGCCGACCCGACTCGGGGCCCCCCCCAGCCGCCGCGACCAGCGCGTCCGGCCCGGCTCACCGGCGTGTCCCGCCGCGCGACCGGCGCTCCCGACCGTGCGACCGAGCCTACGCTCGGCCGCCGTTCGGCTCACGCCCACCTCGCCGCCCCGACGAGGGGCGCCGCGGCGACGGACGACCGGCCGAGGCCGTCCAAGTCCCGACGAGGGACTGGGCAGGGGCGGATCGGCCGAGTCCCGGTGAGGGACTGGCGGGCCGCCTCCTCCCGCGGTCACGCCCGGACAGCCGCGACCACCGGTGGTACACCGAGACCACCGTGGTCGCCGGCGGTATGCCGGGACCGCCCGACACCCCCAGAACAAACCAAACAGAGGCGAAAGAGAACGATTTGGTTCAGGCAAAACATCGAGCAGTCGGCGTGCACTACAAAAACGAACGATTTCCGGCACAATCGAGGCTCAAAACGGACCGGGATTCGCATGCAATGACGCAGAGGTGAGCAGGAACAAACCCGAAGCCTCACGGACCGGAGCTCGCGCGAGCCGGTCGGCCGCGAGCTCCGGCCAGTGAGTCTCGCCGAACAGAGCATCAGAAACAAGGGAGGGGAGCGTGGCCGTTACGGCGTTCCCTATCCGGCTTGAGGGCGACGAACAACGGCGAACTCGATGAATCGGACTACGTCCGATCGCCTCGCACGCCCCCAAGCCGAAATCCTCGGGAAATCGTCCCGAATCAAAAAAAAAAAACAGAAATGAAATCCGGCGAGCTTAGGCCGGAACCTACCGTGACAGATGTCGAAGCCTCGTCGGCCGCGATCGTCGGCGGGAGCCCGCGCGGCCTCGGGTCTCACTCGCCGGTGCTCTCGGCTTGAACTCTCTCTCTCTCTCCTGGATCTCTCTCTCTCTCTCACTCCCCTCGGCTCTCGCTCCTTTCTGTTCCCTCCCGATCTCTCGCCTCCCTCTCGGCTTTAAGGCCGGCCGGCAGGCGCGCATGGCTTCTGCCACCGCCAGCCTGTGCTGCCGGCCTGGCCCCGACCCGCGGATCACGCCGGGTGATCGCCTGGACTTCCCCCCCCCCCGCGCCCCTGCTCTGCCTCTGCCTCTCTGTTGCTGCCCCCTCTGTTCCTTCCCCCCGTACCGGTGACGTTGGGGAGGAAGATCAGCCATCGTGGGCCGGGCCGAGGGGAGAAAAGAAGAGGAATTGGGCTGGGTTGCGCGGGAAGAAGGGGAGGAATTGGGCTGGGTCGTCTTAGCCCGCGAGAGAGATTTTTTTTTTTAAATAAAATAAAATAAAAGGGAAAATATATATATATATATATATATACACATATATATATTTTTAACAAACTCTATTAATGCAAATGCACCTAATGCCCACATGCCATGCAATTTTGATGATAATATTTTTGTTTTAAGGGTTAAAAATAAATCCCTAATTTTACATGCAATTAGACCCTAAATGACTTAGGCAAAATTTAGGTGTCAACAATTGTTGTCGATCCAGCATGGAATCCAAGGTACTACTGCTTATTCGATTATCGGCCATGAATTCAACTACTTTTGCAAGTACATGAAAGAGGAAAGAAGAACATAACTTCTTTTTTTCTGTTATATTGTAAGGGCATATTCAATGCCATTCCTTTATTATGGGACTATTAACTGTTCCACAACTTTTAAGTACGAATCTGTGTACTGTTTGAGTTCTAACCCATACTTGTCATGGGTAATATCATTATGGTAGATGATACAAGTTCTTACCCAACTTTAAGCTTCACGTTGCTATGCTAAATAATATTTCATGGTACCAATATCATTGAACTAATGATGCAAAGACACATGTAAGGAACATCATGTCAGCCTTGACTTGATCTATTCATCAATTTTGACGCAAGTTAATTTGATCCCCCCTTAGTTGACTCATAAAACAATATGACGGAGCAAAAAACTACCATTTTAGTGATATAATCTTCTGTGGTTTTTAGCATACTTCCTGGAAGGGAAGGTACTCTCTTGACAGTAACTTCTACTGTGTACTTGGAGAAACTCATGGCACAATGCAAGTTTGTGCTTACATTCGCTGTTATTTATTTTCTGATGTCCTAATAGTGTCAGCACTTATCGCAAATTCTTTTGGTTCTTTGATAAAAAAAAAGGTGTATTTATTACTTTAAACCTATGCTTGGTTTTGTTTGGGGGGGGTGCAATTTTTCCCATCCATTTTCCCTCCCTTCTTTTCTCAAACATACCTTAGACATTTTGTAGCTGTTTTCATATATGAGTAAAGAAGCAGATCTTGAGCATATTTCTGTTAGTTTATGTGTGCATTTCTTATTGACAGTACGGATAACCAAAGTGTTGATCGCACCTATCGAATTGGACAGATGAAGGATGTCATTGTGTATAGGTTGATGACATGTGGAACTATCGAGGAGAAGATATACAGAAAGCAGGTTTTGTATTGTTCAACTATGCTATGGTCTCAATTGGTGCAATGGAAAGATATTTTCGGGGCTTGTATGCAATTTAAGATAAGAGAAATGACTTAAGAACTGTTATGGTAAACAACGTTATTATCATGGAGCATATGTTACTATGAAATGCTACAATCAGGAGCCTTAGGTGTTTCACTAGAATTCTTTGGCTTTCGTGTGTTGATGAGCACAAACGATGCATGCCTCAAAAGTACTGGATATATCTGCTACTCCATTTGTCACTGCACGCGTTATCAAATGAATAATCAAGACAAGATTTCTTTTCTAGTTTTCTCATAAAAAGATAGTATCTTATATAATGCATTCACATTTGTTCTTTTATGAGTGAGTGGCTTACTATATTGTATAAGTAGTGTATTGCAAACATGCAATACTTTCTCAAGGGCATGGAAACCACATAGGACAGAATGTGCCATGATACCAGTCATTTTATTGTGGGGCGTAAATTCGGAAAATGTGCTGATTCGGAGGGCTGTTTACGTTGGAACTCCACTATGGTAGATTCTTTTCGGAGCTACGGTACATCATCATGCAACAATTGATTCAAGCATAGGCCTTAATCAATGTTAAATATATATATTTTAGCAATTAATTTTGCTGTTAATTAGATTTAAAATCGAAATCGTCCCTAAACAATATTTGTCGCAAACTTACTGACAAAAAAAAAAATTTTCCTGGCAAATTAGCGACGAATTTTGCCACGAATAGATTTCGTCACAATTTAGCGACAAAAAAAGTGTCTTGGTAAATTAGCGACGACTTTTGCCACAAATACAGTTTCATGGCGAATTAGCGAAATAGCAACGAATTTTGCTACGAATAGTTCGTGGCAAAATTTGCAACGAATTTTGCCACGAAGAAAGTTCGTGGCAAAATAGCGACGAATTTTGCCACGAACTATATTCGTGGCGAATTAGCGACGAATTTTGCCACAAATATAGTTCGTGGCAAAATTAGCCACGAATTTTGCCACGATAAATTAACGACGAATTTTGCCACGAATATATTTCGTGGCAAAATTAGCAACGAATATTGCCACGAATAATTAGCGATAAATTTTGCCACGAATCAAGTCATGGCAAATAGCGACGAATTTTGCCACAAATATGGTCGTGACAAATAGCGACGAATTTTGCCACGAATAATTAGCGACGCATTTTTCCACGAATATGGGTAGTGGCAAATAGCTACGAATTTTGCCACGAATAATTAGCGACGAGCTTTGCCACGCATAAATTTCGTGGCCAATAGCGACGAATTTTGCCACGAAAATTTATTCGTGGCAAATTAGCGACGATTTTTGCCACGAATCAATTAGTCACGATTTTTGCCTCGAATTATATTTTCGTGGCTAATTAGCGACGAAAATGGCCACGAATTTTTTTTCGTGGCAAATTAGCGACGAAAATTGAAATTTTTTCGTCGCAAAAATTTGCGACGCCTCAGTAGCCACGAATTTTTTTTCGTGGCTAATTTCGTTGCAAATTATTTTAGCCACGAATTTTTCTAATTTTTTCGTGGCAAAATTTGTGACTAAAACCTTGTTTTTTTGTAGTGATATAACTATACATCTATGTAGATATAAATCCACTATGACTTGTATTTCGGCTAATGTATTTTAGCTAATAAATGCTCGCCCTTTGTAGAAATAAATCATGGAATTTGGACGGGTCCCCCGCATTTGACTTACTACAGCGAAAAGGCAATATACCAAAATTTTCATTGGTACAAAGGGGGAGGTTCGCTACAATTCTTTACGGAAAAAAAAGTTTATAAGGATGATTTATGTAATTACATGGATCTCTACAAATTGAGATTTTTTAATTTAAATAATAGAAGATATATAAGAAATCTGTATTAATCGGTATTCATTGAACAGAACAGAGATAAAAGATCAAATTTTCAAAACAAAACAAGGGTGTTTGGACCAGAGTAGGTGCTTAAAAGGCTCCACGTGGATTTTCGTCTAGACTTCGGGATCACCAGAATGTAAAAATTTTAGAAGGTATTCTCTCTCCCTGCGGAAGACAAAGATGCGAGGTGAATTGGTGATGTGAGGCGTGTAAGCACCGATACATTACAATAAGGAACACATACTTGGAGCTTGCCTTATAGGATGAGGACAAGCCGCATAAGCTTTCGTAGGAGTGAAATCTCCCTTCCTTTGGGGAGGCATATTTTTCAGCCTTCTTAAATTATATGAGTAATTTGACTTACATATGAGTAATAAATGCTCATCCTTCACAGAAAAACATTATATAACCTGGGCGGACATCCCTCTCATTGATCTCTATAGCACAAGAATCAGACTTTTCCTATGCGTGACATGATAGGATCATTATGTTTCGTTTCTCGGAAAAGGTGACGGACGACAACTTCATCTAATTAAAGCAATATACCAAAATTTTCATTGGCACAATGGGGGAGGTTCACTACGATTCTTTACGGAAAAAACAAGAGGTTGTAAGGATGATTTATGTAATTACACAAATCTCTACAAATTGAGTTTTTTTTAAAATTTAAATAATATAAGAAATCTGTAATAATCGACATGCATCGAATGTAACAGAGATAAAAGATCAAAAGTCCAAAACAAAACGAGGGTGTTATTTGCTCAATATCCCTTTGAACTTTGCTACAGAGGTGCAACAGTCCCAAACTTTGATCCAATAAATCCGCCTCCCGTTGTAACTCCGGTATGACAGTCAGTCGCTCCATCCGAGCTCTGCTTCATCCAGCCTTGTAGAAGTTCCATTTGCATAACATTCTCGCTCTCTTCCCCGTTTTGCTTTTAGCATCAGTGACTGCGACATAATCCCCCGCATTTGAAATGTGAAAGGAAACAAGAGTGTTAGTAAGAGGAGAACCGTGACAAGCAATTCTATCGGATAGTGCCGAGGGGCTGAAAGTCCCACAGAGGAAAAGTACAATTCTTTCAAGGAATTCTAGGCCTGTCCCCAAGATTCTCTCCAAATGAATTCCTTGCTGAGGTGAAATCTTTAAAGCATTTCAAAAGGTCGCAGCGACTGGGCCATCTCTGGGAAGGCGTAGAGTAGTCACAGGTTGAAGACTACATTGTGGACAGACACTTGCTAATGTAGCTTGGGCAGTGATGCTATTGAGAAGACATTGCCAAATGATATGCTTGATCTCATAAGACTGTCGAATTTCCACACACAATCCCGGTTCATGTGGCTTGTATTCGTCTCAGCAACATCATGGGCAATCTCATAGGCCGGTGAATGCTATAATCTCTGAATTCCAATGCACTTTGCTGTGTCTGGCAATCGGAACAGCGCAGATTGTTCTCAAAATACTGTCATTTAGTAGCATATAGAGACCGCTGAAGTTCCAACTACACGATCTATTCCAACAATCTCTTAAGGTTTTCTTCACCTTCAATGAGAGGGCCAACTACAGAATTCCTTAATGGTTCCAAGACCCGATCAGTTGACGGTCCAAAGCGGAGTCTTCATCATTAGTACAATAACTAATGCCTTTACCGAACACTCTCTTCGACATTTATACAATGACTAATCAGAGGATATTGATTCAAAGACTCGGGACCTCGACACTAGGGAATAACAGAGTTCAAAGTGTCCCAAACTCCTCGAGGCACAGCTCTATAGTTAAAATAAAATATTGACAAGCGAACAAACAGAGTCGCTTACACTACCCATTTGAGGTTTTTGGGAAAAGATTGCGGGAGCCCCGTCAGGACCGGCGGCCTTCAAAGGCTTTGAGCTCTCAAAGAGCTTTTCTGATGGTATCTGAAGTGACATGCTCCTGAAGACTCTGAATAGCATCATGGGGAAGAGATTTGACCCAGTTCGAAGGAAGCACAGGGATTCTTGCGGAGCAAACATGAGAGGTAGAGAAAAGATTTATTAAATGATTCAGTCAGTAGCGTAAGAATTAGACTCTAAGTTTGAGCTTGAAACATTGCTGATAGCTTTGTATTTATAGAGTTTATCTACTAGCTATTACAATAGTAACATGAGATAATCATAAACTAATTCAAAATACTTTTAATTTTGAATTAGTATGTTACAGTAATAACTACATGAGATACAGTGATAATTACAATAATAATTACATAAGATAATAATGGATTAATTCACAATATTTTAAATTTGAACGAGTCATGCATTGTTATCCTTAACAAGTAGAAACCTCCATAGCCCAACCAATCTCCTCGTTCTTTTAAGGCATTATGAAATCCTTTGGAAAGAGTCTTTTCTAGATTAATCCAGAATTAGCTGGGTCACGAATCCAAAGCATGGCAGACTGGAGGCGAAGTGCTCGGTGTAAGTCATCTTTTGTGAGAGTGCTTTGCACTTGAGCAGTTTGCTACCGGAGACACCCATGTTTGTGCTCCTAGGATGGCCCAAAGAGGACGTGCAAACGTGATGATTGGAACATACATGCACTTTGAAAAAGTTTAGCTCTCACATTTCTCTCTCTTAAGAATCCCTTTGGAAGTGATCCTCACTGTCCTAAAACGTGTGTGTGGCGTGTTTTCAAGCCGGAGTCGCCTTACCTCATTCACTCAAGGTAGGAATCCTCAAATTACTCTATGGTTTTGATTCTAATTTGTTCGCCGAGGATTCCGTGCTCGGATCGTTGTCAAAAGATGAGGTACAATGGCTTGCCTCACCCTCACAGGTGTTGCGAGCCCATTACCTCGGTCTACGGTCCTTTAGCCTAGAGGATGTTTACTATGCTTGATTACATTTTAGCAGATGTTGAACATGTTTTTGCGCTAGGACCGGTTTTATTTCATTTGTGCCGTGCCTCCTCCAACGTCTAGTTGGATATTTCTCCTTGCAGTTTGGCTTTGTTATCTCATGGTAGATTAGAACTCGTAGTTGCATTTTCATGTAAAAGCCACGTATGTTCATTTATAAACCGGTTTTGGAGGACCGGTCTAGAACGTTGTTATTAATATATGTCATATCTAATCTAACCTCATATTAGGGGGTAATAACAGGTTATAGTCATTTGATAACAACATTGCATCTTTCTTGCAATATATGAGAACTCAATTTTGGGAAACCCGGTTCCTAACTGGTTCGGTGTGATAAGGAGCGGTTGACGACCCCTTAGTGGCGTCTCGAGGAGGCCTTGAGTGGCTCTAGCGATCCTTTGACACCTCGGGATGTTTTTAGTATTCGTTTGGGCAGAGCGCTAATAAGCACTCCAGTCTTGCTGTCCAGCTCTTTAGGGTGCGTATGGAATGCATTCCGGAATAAAAATTCTGTTCCGGAATGCATTTCGGAACAGGATGGCGTTTGTTAAAAAATTTTCGGAATGCATTCTGGAGTGATTTTTGCATTCTGGAATAAAAATGCGTTTGTTAAAAATACTTGATTCCAAAATGCATTTTTGATTCCAGAATGCATTTTTTATTCTGGAATGAGTTTTTGGCAAGAAAAAGAGAATCTTCTTTTTGTAGCTTCTTGATTCCGAAATGCATTCTCCCTATTTTCTCACAATTTTTTTTTCAGAAAATGCATAAAAATTGAAAAATTCTAGAAAAATTCATAAAAAATTCTAGAAAATAAAAAAAGTCAGATTTCGGGAAAATATGAAATTTGGTGAATTTTTTAAAAAAAAATCAAAAAATCAAAAATTTCAAAATTTCACAGAATAACTTAAAACACATGTGGCCACCCACTTTGAGTGAAATTTAAATTTTTTGAGGTGCCAAAAAAAATTTTCAAAACTTTACAAAATAGCTTAAAATACATGTGGCCACCTACTTTGAGTTAAATATAAATTTTTTGAGGTGCCCAAAAAAAAGAAAAAAATAAAAATTTTCAAAACTTCACAAAATGGCTTAAAATACCGGTGGCCACCCACTTTAAGTGAAATTTAAATTTATTGAAGTGCCCAAAAAAATAAAAAAAAATAAAAAATTTCAAAACTTCACAGAATGGCTTAGAATATCTGTAGTCACCCACTTTGAGTAAAATTTAAATTTTTTGAGGTGCCCAAAAAATAAAAAATTTAAAAAATTTAAAACTTCACAAAATGGCTTAAAATACATGTGGCCACCCATTTTGAGTGAAATTTTAATTTTTTTAGGTGTCCAAAAAAAATTTAAAATATAAAAAATTTCAAAACTTTACCGAATGGCTTATAATATCCATGGCCACCCACTTTGAGTAAAATTTAAAATTTTTTATGTGAAAAAAATCAACAAATCAAAACAGATTTCTGTTCTAGAAATCAATTTCTGAAGCAGAATTAGTCATGTTTTACCAAACAGATTTCTCCTCCAGAAATCAATTTCTGGCAAGAATTCCAGAAATCAATTTCTGGCAAGAATTTGATTTCTGGAGCAGAATGGTTACCATTCGCACCCTTAGTGTGTTGAACAGCGGGCTTCAGGTCCTTATTTGGCTCATTTAAGTCGTGGGTGGTCTTGGGACGTCTCTTTTGCGTTCATACATCATTCCGAGGCTAATTTGCATATTATACAATATCGTTATCAAATATGCACCATTGCTGTAGATTTATAATATATCCGTATGCTTTAGTGTAGTCCGGGCATTTACATTATGAGATCGTGAATATAAATGAAAATGAGAAAAGAATAATAAATGAAAAAGTTAAAAAAAAATTGGACTTGCACTTAGTCATAAATTGCATGTTTAAGCTCTACTTAATCCATGTTTAATCGTTGCTCATTCTTGTTTAATATCTTGCTATCGTCATTTAGTTTTAGGGAGCATGAATTATTTAATTTAAAATATTTGCATATTTAAATTTGGGTATAGCTCACGGGCTTTTGTCCTAGGGTTTTTTCGCAACTTGTATCGGGTTTTTTTTTCACGTTTTTATCATTTTATCACTTTAAATATTTGCATATTTTATTTTTTTAGACCGTATGCAAGTTCTTCGCAAAGGTACCAAGATGTTAAGTCCTACCCCTCACCCGATTCACTTGAGAACAAGAATTATCAAGAAGAAAGAGCACTTGATAATGTGAGAGCTGCTTGTCAAGTTTGTAAGCGTCTGGGAAATGACGCACCAAGGTGCTGGTATCGATTCAATAACTCCTTCCAAAGCAAGGAAATCCCAACTGTGCTTGCCGCCATGCATCTTGAGGACCCAAAGGGAAGTGAATGGTACCCGGATATGGGTGCCACAGCTCATATCACTACAAATCCTAGTATAATTCACAACCCTTCAAAGTATATCGGTAATGATAGTGTTATGATAGGTGATGGATCATGCCTTCCTATCACATTTACTGGTAATGCTTTCCTTCATACTGAGCTTGATATATTACCCCTTAATGACTTATTGGTGGTTCCAGAAATAACGAAAAACCTTCTATCAGTCTTAAAGCTAACCGATGATTATCTTTGCTCTTTTGTTTTTGACAAATATGGTGTTTATGTCAAGGACAATCAAACCAACTCGGTAGTGATGCTCGGAAGGAAAATTGGGGGACTTTACAAAGTCGGTCAACAAGCAATTGAGGCTCTTTTTACTCAAAGACACAAGGCAGTGGGTAAAGAAGTGTGGCACCAGACGCTTGCTCACACTAATGCACAAACACTTAAAGTTCTGTAGTATCGGAAACCTATTCAGTGGAATAAACAAGCGTAGGCCGTGTGTGGGAGCTGTTGGATTATAAAAAGCACTAAGTTGTCATTTCCTTTATCAAAGTCTACAACCAATTTTCCTCTAGAAAGGATTCATTGCGACATTTGGGGTCCATCGCCAGTAAAATCCTTTCAAGGTTTCAAATTTTACGTCATGTTTGTAGATGACTTTTCCCATTAGTTGGGTATATCCAATGAAGTTAAAATCGGAGTTTTATGATATCTTCATCCTCTTTAAAAAATGTGTGGAAAATCAATTCGACCGCAAAATCAAAGTGTTTCAAAGCGACAGAGGGGGAGAGTTTACTAGTACGAAATTTCATAAACATTTTGCAGAACTGTGGTATAAAGAATTACATGTCATGTCCATATACCCCAGAACAAAATGGGGTTTCGGAAAGGAAACATCGACATCTTGTGGAGCTTGGGTTGTCTATGCTTTATCATGTGAGAATTCCACTGATTTACTAGGTTGATTCATTTTTTACTGCAAACTATATCATCAATCTCCTTCCAACCCCAAATCTACAGCTGGATAGTCCTCATAGTAAGATCTTTGGGCAAAAATCAAGATATGATTTTCTCTGAGTATTTGGTTGTGCTTGCTATCCTTGTCTCCAATCGTATGCGCAACACAAATTTGATCCTCATTCTCTCACTTGTGTATTTTTAGTTATAGCGAAAAGCATAAAGGGTACCGTTGTCTTGTACCAACAGATGGGAGGATTTATATAAGCAGAAACGTTACATTCGATGAAGGTCTCTTTCCATTTGCTCAGAAGTTGAATGATGTGTTCCCTCAATATACGATTTTGAATAAGAAATGGGTTGAAGAAGTGAAGTTCATGGGATCTAATAAAGAATCACAGCCGAGAAATACTGCACATAATAATTTGGGTTTTTTACATGATAATGATGTCCTTGAGATTGGACAAATCGGAGCGCCTTACAAGGAAACACCTGTGTCACAAATGTCTCCCACCACTGAGTTGGAGAACACGTGTGTTCATGAACAATCTAAAGAAACTCAAGCAACTAACTGTTGTGAGCCACCTATAACGGATGCAGTGACTTCTGAATAGACGAGAATCACTTCTACTCACCAAATGTAGACACGTCTTAAATTTGGGATTGTAAAGCCCAACCCCAAATATGCGTGCCTAGCTAAATATCGGGTTCCTACATATTCCAAATCTGTAAAATCAGCACTTGCACATGAAGGTGGGAATAAGGCCATGAGAGAGGAAATGGATGCCTTGCATGAGAATCGGACCTGGATTTTGGTTCCACGAGATCAAATGAATGTAATCGAGTGCAAATGGGTATTTAAAACCAAGTTGGCCACAAATGGGAGCCTTGACAAATTAAAGGCACGATTGGTAGCTAAAGGCCATCACCAAGAAGAGGGGATCGATTTTCTTGAGACATTTAGTCCTGTGGTGAAACAGGTGAGAATTTGCACTGTCCTCTCGGTAGCTATGGTGCAAAAATGGTCGATACATCAATTAACCGTCAAGAACGCCTTCTTGCATGGTACGCTTAATGAAATGGTATATATGGAGCAACCCCCAGGATTCTCGAAACTCCCTAATCATGTATGTTTGCTCTGAAAGTCTCTATATGGTTTGCCTCAGGCTCTGCGTGCATGATTCGAGAAATTCAGCAATTTACTCTTGGAATCAGGCTCTTTCTGCAGTGCTACTGACCCATCTCTTTTTATCTTACACAAGAGTCACATATAGTCCTACTCTTGCTATACATCGATGAAATTGCGTTAACTAGAAGTTCAAATCAGTTGCTTATTGAATTGATCAAATCTCTTAGCTCCAGCTTCCACATGAAAGAGTTGGGTTATTTACACTATTTCTTGGGTATAGAGGCCAAGTACACATATGAAGAATTATTTCTTTGTCAAACGAAATATGCCATTGACCTCCTGGAACGAGCACATATGAAGGAATGCAAGCCTATCTCTACACCTTTGTCACTAAAACTAGTTCACAACTCTGGTGATGATGTTTATCTTGACAACCCGTTGGAATACAGAAGCTTAGTGGGCGGTCTGCAATATCTAATGATAACCAGACCAGATATTGCGTATGCCACCAACGTGTTATGCCAGAAAATGCAGAATCCGACAGTGGGTGACTTAAATAAATTGACGCGAGTATTGCGTTATATCAAGGGGACTGTTAACTTGGGACTTTTCATTCACTCAAATAGCTCGTTGAATTTATATGGTTTTTTTTATGCCGACTGGGCTGGTTGTACCGATACGAGACGCTCCACTACGGGGTTTTGCACTTACCTTTGTTCGAATATCACCTCTTGGTCGGCAAAGAAACAGAACACAGTGTCACGGTCATCGACCGAAGCAGAGTACAGAGCACTCGCCTCTGCTACTACCGATCTTACGTGGATTGCATTTGTCCTGAGAGACTTCGGGATTCACTTAAACTCACTAATGGTATTGTTTTGTGATAATCAATCTGCGATTTCTCTTACATCTAATCCTATCTTACATGCCAAGACAAAGCAAATTGAAATCGATTTCCACTTCGTTCGTGAGAAGGTTTCGTTGGGTTTACTCAGTTTGCAATACGTTCCTAGCCATCGTCAAATTGCGGACATTTTTACCAAGGCCTTGTCCAGATTTGATCATTGTTCTCTTTGAATCAAACTGGGTTTAGGTTTCAAAACCATCCCCCAGTTTGAGGGGGATGTTGAGAGTAAAGGTGAAGAAGACACTAGAGACTCTGACCAAAAACAAGTGGAGCTGCAGCCTGAGTGAGACGGCCCGGAATTGACACCGTGGCCCATGAGGGGCACAACCATAATTTCGGAGGAGTGAAAACCCTAATCCTCCGTGACCGAAAGCATATAAGAACGGAGTAGAGCCCTCTCTCATAATCTTCTTCTTCCTCTCTTCCTTTTCTATTTTTCTGTCCTTGTGTGTCCGTGTAAGTGGTGATGATGGAGGGCTTTCAGATGAATTTTTACAGAATAAAAAGAAATGGCTATGGTGATGAGGTTTTCTATTGATCTCGTTCTTGTGTAGTTTCATTTCTTCATTGCTTTGTTCTTTCTCAGCTCCAACATATTGACGGTGAATTGACTGGGACAATAAAGTGTATGGAACATGAAGAGGGGGATGTTGTAAGGGCATGCATAGTGTTGGCCTGGAAGAGAATTCAAGGAAGAATGATGCCGAGTTGAGGTTGAATCTGGGAGCGATACTCTTGTGAATTTCTGGAACGATCATCTTTCTGCTGAGCAATTGCCACATAGAGAGGTTTCCCTCTGAAGATGATCTCTGGAATGATATGTACAAAGATTAAGTTTCATCCACAACTATTCTAGACAGAAATACAGGGAATTGTAAATACTTTTCAGTGTATTCAGTGCTCTTTTTGCTTCTTCACAGTTGGAGAAACAAACAAAACCAAATCCTTTGCTCAATCCATTGTCCTCACCCATCACTTTTCATCTCTTTCATGAGTAACAAAACTATCCTTCAATAATGATGTCTTATGGCAGGTTGTTTCGTCATGTTTGATGGGCTATGATTTGTGATTTTCTGAGGTAAACTTGCATGGAGTATTCGCCATCCGTAAATTAATTCCAACAATACAAACCCTTTTGCGATGCTGAAATCGAAACGAGCTGCGCAAAATGCCACTCTGACT
Organism: Syzygium malaccense; assembly: GCA_031216405.1. Lineage (NCBI taxonomy): Eukaryota > Viridiplantae > Streptophyta > Magnoliopsida > Myrtales > Myrtaceae > Syzygium > Syzygium malaccense. The sequence goes on along the minus strand of CM062258.1, from coordinate 10,330,483 downwards.
CTGTTTTGTGATGAGTTGCAAACTCAAGAATCTTATCATTCATTAATTTGGACAATCTCATGGTCGTTGAAACTTCATTATGCGTGTCTTGTTCTTGATGATTGAAGTGTAACGATGGACATGGGACTTTGGATCTACACCTGCAACTTTCATACATATTGCAAAAGCTCTCTTTTTGTCTTTTAGGGGAGAAGAACACTAGAAGTGCCAAAACTTGTGTACGGTGCTCACTTTAGTGCCAAAAGTTTTCGCCGGCTCACTTAAGTGCCAAATCGGAGGAAAAACGATCACTTAAGTGCCAACGGCGAGAAATTCTGGCCAAATTAATACGTGGCTTTTATAATTAAAATTTTAAGCCGAGTTGGAATTTTTTTTAAAAAAATCGGTTTACGTGGCATTTCCACGTGTATAATTCGATTTTTTAAATATTTTTTCTAAAATTTTTTTCCTTCTTTTCTTTTTTCTTTTTCTTCTACCTTGGGTCACCGCCGGTGACCGGAGGCCGGCCACCGGCCGCCTGGCCTCAATGACGGCGAGGCCGACCTCGCCGTCACTGGGTTTGGCGACGGCGAGGTCGGCCTCGCCATGGCTGGGCGAGGCTCGACCTCACCCAGATCCAGCGAGGTCGAGCCTCGCCCAGCCATGGCGAGGCCGACATTGTTGTTGCTGGGTTTGGCGACGGCGAGGTCGGCCTCGCCATGGCCGGGTGAGGCTCGACCTCGCTGGATCTGGGCGAGGCCAGCCTCGCCGTCGCTGGGTTTGGCGACGGCGAGGCCGGCCTCACCATCGCTAGGTTTGGCGACGGCGAGGCTGGCCTCGCCATTGCCGGGCGAGGCTCGACCTTGCCGGATCTGGGCGAGGTCGAGCCTTGCCCGGCCATGGCGAGGCCGACCTCGCCGTCGCCAAACCCAGCGACGGCGAGGTCGGCCTCGCCGTCGCTGAGGCCAGGCGATCGGCCTCCGGTCACCGATGGTGACCCATGGTAGAAGAAAAAGAAGAAAGAAAAAGAAAAAAGAAAATAAAGAAAAAAAATTCAAAAAAAATATTTAAAAAATCCAAGTGTACATGCTAAACTACGTCGTTTTGATGTGTACATACTAACTCAACCTTCAGCAAGCCACATCGGCTTCAAAAATTAATAAAAAAATGCCACGTCAAATTTTCGGTCAAACTGACTGGAGTTGACACTTAAGTGATCGTTTTTCAAAAATTTTGGCACTAAAGTGATCCAAAAAAAACTTTTGGCACTAAAATGAGCACCGTACACAAGTTTGGGCACTTCTATTGTTCTTCTCCAGTCGTTTAGCAAGTAAGATGTGCAGTATGATTTTGACATCCTATTCACTTCCAAGCTCCACGTAGCCAAAGAAAGTTGATTTATTCCATTATATATAAATTAGTTCAACAAGAGCGCAGATAAAGAAAAAAAATCCTCGTCTACCGATGCTAAACCAGAAAAAAATTCAAGTTCTGGACTTCAATGCCTCCGAGCTCAGGCTCGTCGCCACAATGGGACTTCTGACCACATGCTTGCCACCCTTATCCATCCAACTCACAGAACCAAAGACCGGTGTCTCGTTCATCTGTGTTGGTTCTCCTATTTTCAGCTTATACCTCAGCTTCTCATATTTCTCTGAGTGTCAATTTATCTGGCGTGACGCCGATCTTGAATCCCTCCATCCGAGTCACCTTCGCAATGTAAGTTGACGACCCGTCCCCCACATTCGTCACCGTCTGGAAGAATTCTTGTGCTGTCGGAGAGCCCGAGCTGTTTAGACTAAAGAAGGCAATGAAGGAAGGGTAGTTGAGGTCCAGTGATGAGTCTGAACAATTGTAGGAAGATGACCTGGTGACCGTTTGAATTTGCTTCGATGTGTAATTCATCACGCACATGAGGTTGACGAAGTCTTGGGGGGTCGCATCGTATATAAGTCCAGGGTCTAATGCCTTTTTTGGATCAACGTGGCCCGATCACATGGCTAGAGGGCTCGCCCGTTTGTAGTCATTCCAAATGTCTTTGATAGGGGCATTCGTGCTATCCGTTGAATACGATGTAGTCATCATGGCTGATCGGATGGCTGCAGGGCTCCAATCCAGGTGTGCTCCTCTTAGGAGCGCAGCCACTTCGGCAATGTGCGGGCACGACATCGATGTCCCTGACAAAAGGTTGAAGTTGTTAAATAGTTGATGCGAGTTCACCACACCCACTGGATTGTTTTGAGGCCACCCAGCCGGGAGCCAAAATGTCGGGCTTGAGGACGACCGGACAACTTGGGGATGGGCCACGTGAGCTGTAGCTCGCTACGCTTGGAGCAGGCTTGCTACCGATTAGTGTTTTCCGAAATTGAATACTTGCTGTTGGCTCAGATGAGTTCTTGATGCAGGCTTTGAAGGTTTCGCCGTCTGTAGGATTCAAAAAGATTGCCGGGAAAGAGCCCTGGATGAAGAACTTGAGGACAGAGCTGTTGTTATGAACACTTTGTCACGAACAATACAGAATTGTAAAGAAATGAAATTGCAATAACAGAATTAGAATCGATACAAATGGATACCGAGACCTGTGTTCAACACAGTTTCCTTAAAACAGATTTGTTCCCTCCAACACGCGTATGAGGTTTCGTGAATGTTTGTCTCCCAGGATACAACGGTTAATAGTTAAGAAGAAATCGGCACTCTAAAGCTTTCGCTGAACTTGAACATAACCAGAATCGAACACTATCGAAAAATAGTGCAAAATTGCAAAGAATTGAAAAAGAGGAATAATTCAATGATTTTTAAAATAGAATGAGAATAGAATGGGAAGGCATATATTTACAAGGTCAGGGGGGAGCATTTCGAGAATAATAACGGCTGATTGAATCTGCCGTTATAAAATTAATACGCATTAAGAACAATGGCTGATTAAATATGCGGTTATAAAATTAATTCCGTAATAGTTTTGCAGTTATAAAATTAATTATGTAACAACATAATTTAACGTTATTAACTTGCTATTAATCATACGTTACAAATTAAAATTTGATCAGGCAATTATTGATGGTGTCGATGTTTGTGCTATGATAGTTATCACTTCAAATGATGTAATTGTATATAAAGTACTCCATAGCCTTCTTTCTTTTTCAATGGGGGACAAGTGTTTTTCCACTTCCCACTTCCAACTCAAGGGTATTCTTTGAGCATCAATTTCTCATTCATTCACCCATCAATTTGTCTCATATTTCCAACAATCCCCCACTTGAATGAAAATTATTTTAGTTTTGACTCTGTGATAATGTTCAACAATTGAAACCTGCATAAGATAGGTAGGTGTTATCCCTTGAACCTTCCCTTGTGAAAGTATATTTACTTTACTAGTTTTCCAGTAGACATGATGTCCTTAAACTGTCCAGCTTTCTTATGTAAATGAACCATACACTTCACGTAGGAATCATCTAAACGTTTGTTCAGTTCTCATAGTTATATTCATTTTGGCCATGAACATCAACCTGGTTCTGCAAGAGTTTCTAAAGAATTTAGCCCTTAAATAATTCTCCTTTGAAGCGGCCCCACTTCTCTCTCACATAGGTGATTACTTAATTTTTTTGTTTACTCCACATAAGAATCATTAAAGCAAAATTGCTATCCTTTTCTTTACAATATCACTGATATTTTATATAGGAATGGTTTTAGGGATAACCCCCATAGTGACAACACTAAGTTTATATAATTAGATTGTCCCTTTGAACTTAGATCTTAGGATCTTCAGTCAACTAGGTTGGGTTTCCTTTATACCAACTTATTCTTTCATGGGTTTCAGTCCCATTCCTCTTGTCGATTTCTCAACTAACTCTCTGTTTAACCCTTTGGTTAGTGGATCCGCAATATTATTCCTTGACTTTACATAGTCAATAGAGATAATTCCTATTGAGAGTAGTTATTTAATGGTATTATCGTTAGTGGTCTACCCTAAGAATCAATCAATGTTGATACTCTAATATTAGTTGTGGATTAGGTTGTGTCAGAAAATCGACCTTCACTATACTTAGGTAGTCATAATGTCTTACTAGAAACAACTTATGATTTGTGGGCCAAGAAAGGTTTTGAGCACACTGCTAATGTTTAGTGAACCTATAAGGTCGCACACAAACAGCGAACTGAGTTAATATTTTTTGTGCGCCTTGATCTACTTAAGAAGTAGATTTCAATTTATTCTTTTATTTAAATTATCTATGCGGTTGTGCGTGCTGTTGACACCTAAATTTTAGCAACCATTTAGTGTAATTTGCATAGAAAATTAGGGATTAAATTTTTTAACCCCTAAACAAAAAATATTTAAATTGCATAACATATAGTTTAAATTCATTTTAGATTAATTGCATTTTGCATCAGACTGGCGGTGACGAACGAGCTTAAATTTCATTGAATGGGACTCGGCTCGCTTGTAATGCAAGGGCCGGGAATTACAAGTCAAACGGGCTTGGTTGTTTTAATTTGAGCTTAATTCAGCCCATTTATCCTTAATTAATTCAGCCCATTTAAATTAATTAAAATCTAAGCCCAAGTCTAAGCCCATTAGGACTAGAGAGCCCATCTAATTGACCTAGATTAGGGTTATATATACTTCATTAGGTCAGAATTTTAGGGGGGACACACAATTTTCAGATCAGAATTTTTAGAGAGCGTGAGAGTTGAGAAAGAGAGGGAGAGAGAGAGACCGGCGAAGATCGCCGCCCCTCCCTGCCGCGCCTGCCACCGCCGCGCCTTCCGCACCGGAGCCAACCCACGCCGCCGCACGCCGCGCCCCGACGCCGCTACCTGCCGCCCGCCGCACGCCGGAGCCGACCCACGCCTGCCGCGCCTGCTGCCGCCGTGCCTGCCGCGCCTGCCGATCGCCGCGCATCACCGCCGCGCCTGCTGCCGCCGTGCCCGCCGCGCTTGCCGCCCGCCGCGCGTCACTGCCGTGCTCGCCGACCCGCCGCCCGCCGCGCGTCACCGCCGCGCCTGCTGCCGCCGCGCCTGCCGCCCCTGCCGTGCGCTGCTCTCCGCCGCGCGACACCACCTGCTGCCGCCACTCCCCGCCGCGCCTGCTGCCGTGCCTGCTGCCGCGCCTCGCCGCGCCTGCTGCCGCGCCCACTGCCGCACCGCCGCTGCCGCCGTCGCTCTGCCACCGCTGCTGTCCCGGAGTTGCGCCATCACAAGCACCATCGTAAACAGCGTCGCCGCCGTCCTCGTGGTCGCGCCACCGCCGGTTCGCCGTTCGCCGCTCATCCCGATCCGCAATCCCGATCCGCGAGTTCAAATTTGGAAATATTTCGAAATTAGGTAAGGATGTTATCCGATATTTTCAGAATATTTGGTTTCTTAATTTTTGGATGCTTGAATATTCTGTGAATATTGTGTGGATTGCTAGATATCTTAGGATGATGTTTGCCTTGTTCGTAATATTCGAAAATATTCAAAATTAGGAAACTTCCCTAATTCGGCAATGTATCTGGACAACTATCTGACCTTATCCCTAAGGTACGATACGTGGCGATACAGAGAATCATTATCCTATCCGCAATCACTTGGGCACGATAATGATTTTTATTTGCTTTCCAAATCTGAACGATCGACTTTCCGTCAATATCTGTAACCCTGTAGATATGACCGATAGTTCGATTTCTGTGCCTAATCCGAGTTTGAAACGAATCTTGTGGATTGCGTGGCTGTTTTAAATGTGGATGCTATCTCTGGTTAAATTGTTTTTCCTTTTCAAATAAAAAAGAAAATTCAAAAAATATCAGTTAGGATTTGAGTTTGAGTTTTACATGTTTAGGAATCCTAAATATATCTAGACGATAGAGTAATTATTTAATCTAAATTGGGACTTGAGATAATCTATTTTCTAGTTTAAATTAAGTAATTTTCTAATCTTAATAGATTATTTAGGTTATTTTTTTAATTCCGAATTTTCATGAAAACCCCAAAAAAGAATGAATTGTTTTATGGTAGATTAGGATAGATTGCATTCTTAATTTAAGTAATTTATTATTTCGAATTTTAACAAAAATCTCAAAAATAAGTCATGTTAGGATATGTTAAGTCATCATAGGTTGCATGTTAATTTAGGCATATTTTTATTCCGAATTTTATTAGAAAATACCAAAAATAAATCATTTGCCTGTCATCAGAATTAGGTCACGTCGTCGCATGACATATAGTTTGTATGCTAGGTCTTGCATGTCATTTTTTGCACGTCATTGCATGTAGATTAGCTTTCATTTAAATAAGTGAAAATCCAAAAAAATATTGAGTGAATTCCTTGTTAATTAGAAATCATATTAGGTTGTTGATGTGATTTTCTAGCTAACAATGCAGATGCTTACGTTGCTTCGAGGTAAGTGATTCTTCCAACTTGCAATTTATTTAATGCTTTCTTGGGTGTTAAATTGGTGGTTTGCGTACCCGCATGAATACCTCACATGTTAGTAACTAAGTTAAAACGGATCCAAATTGCTTGCCAAAACATTTTTGAAAAGAAAAGGTACCGAAAGGGCGTTAGACTAGATCTAGCGTAATCAAGTCCCCGGACTTAGAATCTCTAGTTCGTAGGAATAAAACATACCTCCCTATGTTTTATTTAGGTTTCTAATCGACCTACCACAAATAGATTAGTGGCGACTCCGAGCATGAAAACTTTTGCATGTTAAAAACTTAACCCTAAGTTGCGAATTGGTAGGGCTTGGGAGGGCTCGAATTAGGTTTAGTCCTAATAATCCATTAGCCTAAGAGGAAAAAACTTTAGGTCGCGACAGCTTGGCGACTCCGCTGGGGATTTGAGTTAAAACTCTTAGTGGACTTAGGCCAGTTTTTCTTTTCAAAAAAATATATTTTTTGCTTGGCAGCGAGGATCCCAGGTACGTCCCTAACATTTTAGGTGTTAAATGTTTTTGCAGTATGGGAGGTATAAGGGGAGGCGTGATTGTTAACCATTGTTTTGCAGGGAGGTGTTTGGATGAATGATTTATTTTATGCACGAAGCGCTGTATGATATAACCTGCTGTGCATGCCTTGCATTTACACTACACCGCACACACTACCCGCTGTCGGACCTGGGCGGCACAGGTTTAGGATGGTACTGAGACAGTGGACACCCCGACCACATCCGCGTGGTATGGGTCGCCTTTCTTGGTCCCGAAAGTTCTTTCATGGTGTCATTGAATACCTGCCACGGTTGCACCCTTTGCAACCCGGGTCGGCTCTTTGACTAAGCCGGAGTCAGGGGAATCCCAGCCTAACCACCACCATGACTGGTTTAGCTCGGTAATCCTCATGTCTCCATTTTGTAAGCCAGAGTCTAGGTAGAAATCGAACCTCACGTTTCATGCTCATGTCTATGTGATTGCCATCATTCTACCCAGTGAAGTAAGATTTCTGAACCTTTATCTCGCAATTTATTTATGTTTCGTCTTTTTCTTTGGTCGGTCCATGACATTAGGTCGGTCGTGAGTCTTGGTCTATACACTATGGGAGGGGCAGACATCCGGATTCTTGATGCTCCTAAGGACGAGCTCCGTGCCTGGTGGAATCTACTCAGTCCGACCAACCGCAAGCTAGTTGAGGGCCACATCGGGAGGCTGCTCCCCCTACTGGAGGTCAAAGTCCGTACCGGCCTCGTTCGAGCATTAGCGCACTTCTGGTGTCCCGAGACCTCTACCTTTATATTCGGTAAGCACGAGCTCACCCCGACGTTGGAAGAATATAGCGTGCTCATTGGAAAACCATTGGAGTCGGAGTTAGTCACACCACCTTTGAGAATTGATTCTACTTTAATGTTGGCTGAATTTTTGAATGTCGGAAAAAATGAATTGGGAAAAGTGTTAAAAGTAAATCGTGGCACATGTCCTTTTTCATTCCTGAGTCAGTGTTTTGAAAAGGCCACATCTTTTCAAAAAGGCAGAATCTTTTTGCTAGCATTTTTCGGGTTCGTGATTTTTCCTTACTGTAAGAATGCATGTAATCCGTCAATCGCATGGTTGGTCCAACAGGTCTGTCTTGAAAAGAATTTTATCAACACCATTTTAGCCGAAACTTTCATTTCCCTCACTAAATTTAAGCAACATGTTGACAAAACTTTTCATGCCCCCCTCGAACTTTTGCAAATCTGGTTTTTGTCTCACATAAAAGGGTATGGCGATTTACTCACAATATCCGAGTTTAGTGATTCTAGCCATCCCGTCTTGAGGTATAAAGAAAAACAAGGGGGTGCACCCGATTATCATTACTCTGAATGGATCATTTTCATGAAAAACGCTAAACCCCAAGGTTTCCAATGGCATGCTAACTGGTTCAAAGTTGAGGAAGCTCGGCTTACATGTAATGGTATTGGGCCGGTTCCACTGTTGGGTTTCACCGGAGCAATTGAATACTACCCCGCCAGAGTGTCTCGTCAGTATCAGATTCTCCAAGGGCTCCCTCCGGCGTTACAACCAGAACTCCTACAAGTTGACTTCGCCGATGATGATAAAGACCACGAAGCGACCGTAGCCCAGCTCAATAAGATGTGGAGGAAGTGTCGTGTGTTAAAGATAGCTCGGCCCGAAGGAGAACTAAAGGGAGAGCAGAAGTCCTATTTCGCGACGACCCAGTACATTCGTCGGCACAGAATCCCGCAGGATTTACTCCCGAAGATACCCAAGGTGCCTCTAAAGTCCGCCAATCGCTCAGAGAACAATCGCCTCAAAAGGAAGGCCGAAGAAGCTGAAGAAAAGGCATCCAAGATAGCTCGAGCTTATGAGCAATTGAAGAAGGAAGTCGCCTCCCATATGTCTATAGATCAAGCTAAATAAAAAGCTCGAAATTCTTTTCTCATTTCAGTTTCAGTGTTTTAAAGTTTGTTTAGGAATTGAGTCATTTGTCTTTATATTCAGTTCAATTTCAAGTCATTAATTGGTGTAAAATTTTCGCCATTTCAATAAAGAGGTCCTTTTAATTCAAAGCGGTTAGACCAATGTCATGGATTGACGTATGATTTTGCTTAACACTCATGTATGCCTGTTTCATTTCGAAATTAGGTAGCTACGGATCGATCACGATCGCCCATTCATACACGGTCGAGAGCCAGAATGGCCGATCAAACCGACTTGCAAGAGCGTGTTGTTGGTGTGGAAGACCAAATCAAGCAACTTGTCATCGCAATGCAACAAATGTCCGCTGAGATCAAAGCTCTCCGGTCGGTTCCTGTTTCGGCACCCCTCGAAGCGTCAGTCCCAAAGCAGAAAATCAGAAAAAGTGTCGATGTTGACGGAGATGACGATATTCCTGATTTAGAAGATGACCCCGTCCAGATCATCGTCAACAAGGACAAACCTGATGAACGGGTCAATAAACTTGAAGAAAGAGTGAAGCAGCTGGAAGGTTCACAGGATTCACCTTCGATCGATCTGTCCCTGTACTCACAGATCAAAATCCCAAAGAAGTTCAAAATGCCGGATTTCGACAAGTACAATGGCACCACATGTCCAAAAGCCCACCTACAGCTCTATCACGTACAAATGACTTCGTACGTTGATAACGAACTCTTGATGATCCATGCCTTTCAAGCAAGTTTGACGGGTCCTGCTTTGAGCTGGTATCTCATGAAGAAGATAAATGGCCTTAAAACTTGGAAAGAAGCCAGTGAAGCATTCTTGAAGCAGTACAGATTCATAACGGACATCATTCCTACCCGTGATGATCTCGAACGCGCTCAGATGAAAAAGACTGAGTCCTTCAAAGACTATGCTATCAGATGGAGGAATTTAGCTGCTCAGATTGTCCCAGAACCCATAGACAATGAGTTAAAGAGGATGTTCGTGAAAACTCTCCCGTTCGAATACCGTAATCGGATGGTTGCCATTCCGGCTGACAACTTCAACCAACTCATCCCCATGGGCGAACAAATTGAAATAGGGCTGAAAGATGGATGGTTTGTCGAGCCGTCCTCCTCGACCAGAAGATTTGGTGCGAGAAAAGAGAAAGAACCGGCAGCTGAAGTGAATGTGGCTTATAACCAACCGAGCCGGCGGAATGCTAACTCCGCCCCAGCAATCCAAGTAGTAGAAGCTCAACAACAAAACTCGGGTCGTCAACCTTTCCAGAGGAGGAACAATAGGAGGCAATTCACCCCTCTCCCCGGATCGTTGTCTTAAGTATTGACAGTGCTTCAGAAGAAAGGCTTGCTTACTACTGAGCCAAAGCGGCCCAATCCTGAGCGGTTCTATAACTTCGACCCGTCAAAGAAATGTGATTATCACATGGGTGAGCTGGGACACTCAACCGATGATTGCTATGCCCTCAAGCACCGAATCCAGAACCTCTTAGATACGAAAGCTTTCTCATTTCAGCCTGCTAAGCCGAATGTTCAGAACAACCCACTCCCTGATCACGCAGGCAATGTGAATGCCTTATTTAGCTTCGATGCTGGTCGAATCAAGAATGTTAAGGTGTATACTACCGACGTCTACGGTGAGTTAGTGAAAGCCGGTTGTTACCCGAGTAATGAGGACCTTCCCCTCGCCATCATGAGAGAAAGAATCTCAAGAATGGTAGAAGCTGGGATGATTGTTTATACTGACCACACTGGCATCGTTTCCACTATCTCCGAAGTGGTTATTAATTGGGAGGAGGAATTTGCTACATTGAACACCAGGAGCGACAAGGGCGACCCTCTGCCTGAAGACATGCCTCCGCTTGAAGACGCGTCTGATAATGAAGAGATCGTAGTAAGCACGCCTACAGCTGATGAAGGGATAGTAATCGAGATACCTCGACCGTATGAGTACAGTGATAATAAGGCAGTCCCTTAGTCCTACAGTCTCGATGTCGACTTGGTTACCAGATCCGGGCGTTCCTATGGCCAAGCTAATGCCCAACCTGCAAAACCCGTTACTGATGAAGAAGCCAAGGAATTTCTAGCTATGATTAAGGCTAGCGAGTACAACATAGTTGAACAATTGTGCAAGATGCCCGCACAAATCTCTCTGCTTGAACTACTCCAGACATCTGTCAAACATCAGAAAGCCTTAATGAAGGTGTTAAGTGAAGTCCATGTGCCAGAAACGATCGATCATGACAAATTAGAGGAATTTGTGGGTTCTATACTCCTCAAGGACCTCATAGCCTTTTCAGATGAAGAATTCCCTCTGGAAGGGAGGGGGCATACCAAGGCACTCTATATTTCCGTCAAATACAAGGCCTCACATGTTGCCCGGGTACTCATTGACAACGGATCAGCCTTGAACATCTGTCCTTTGGCGACTTTACACCGCCTTAAGATAGATCCTTCTAGGATAAGTTCTGCAAAAACCTCCGTACGAGCCTTTGACGGAACGAAGAAAGAAGTGATGGGAGAAATCTACCTTGACATACAGATAGGACCAACAATGTTCAATGTCCTATTTCAAGTTATGGATATTCCCACTGCATTCAATTTTCTGTTGGGTCGTCTATGGATTCATACTGCCGGAGCTGTGCCATCCAGTCTACATCAGATGGTGAAGTTCGTCGTGGAAAGAAAGTTAATCACAGTTCACGGTGAAGAAGAGCACCCAATCTACCACGCAACGGCTATCCCCTATGTTGAGCCTGATTGCAAAATAGAATAGAGCTATCAGTCGCTCGAGCTCGTATCAACCATACACGCGTCAAGAGGATCATCACCGCCTATTCCTGAGGTGTCAAATGCTGCAGTCATGGTTGGCAGAGTAATGGTGTCCCATGGCTTTACTCCAGGTGAAGGCCTTGGTAGGAATGGTCAAGGTATCCGCCAACCGGTGGAAGTCTTTCGGAGGCCCCGCATTACTGGGTTGGGATACTTGGGGTCAAGCGAGCCCAATAATAGGGGACGTGGATATGGACGTGGACGGGTCCGAGGTCGAGGTCGAGGAAATGGACAGATTAGATCGCGATCCGAAGAAGAGCCGAATGTTGAAGAACGTGCGCGTGATAGGTTACTCCCACACATCCGTACCACATTCCCGGGCCCTGCAAGAATGATGTATGAAGAGAAGGAAGTGATCGACACTTTGGGGCAGCCAAGCGGCAAGTTCGATTATTATGTGAAATACTCAGCACCCCCGAGCTTCTATGTTGACCCCCGTGACATTGTCCCGGATGGATGGGGAGGTATGGATGATTCAACACCTCTAGTGACAGAAGATTCTGATGATGCAATGGAGGGAATCACTGCCCTGTTCGATGATTTCTTAATTAGAGCCATCGAGGAAGGACCGTTAAAGGGAAAGGGCACTGGCCCGCAAGAGTAACACATTTACTTTTTTTCGCACACTCCCCTACGCGGGAATTTTTACTGCTTTTTAGGACTTGCCCCGTCTCGGGAGCTGCTTTTTAGTACTTTTCATTTCTAGGATTTGATTGTTGCAATTTTCATTCCAATAAATGTAATTTATTTGGTGATAATCAATGAAATTACAAGTTATTTTCGTTTTGAGGGCATGTTGAGGTACATCAAACCAGCCCGGTGATGATATCCAACCGATAAAAGAAAAATATAGTCCAAGGAGAATTCTGAGGCCTGGGCTTCTTCATGCTTCCTCGTGTTAAAACCTTTTGGAAAAGAATTTCAAAAAAAAAGTCACAAATCAAAAATCATCAATCAATAAAAAATACACTGTTTAGCCCTGTTTGTCCTACTGAACCCCCTACTTTATGTTTCAGGGGCAATTTTGTGACACGTAAGGGTATGGGAATGGTCCAATCTGATGAATTATGTGCCACCGAACCTGATCTCGATGACACCAATGAACTCGAAGATTCCTCAGACCTTCGGCGTGATCTAGAGCATCATGAAAGACCTAAAGTCCTAACGGTAGACCAAACTATCACTGTCAACTTGAGTGATTCCGGAGAACCCAAAGAGGTGAAGATAGGGGCAACCCTTCCCGAAGGTGAAGCTAAACGCCTGGTCCAACTGCTGAAGGATTACCGGGATATTTTTGCCTGGTCGTATGTCGATATGCCGGGTCTAGACCCTTCTATCGTGGAGCATAGTCTACCCACTAATCCAGACATGCCGCCCAAGAAACAAAAGTTGCGAAGGACCAAGCCTGAACTTTCCAAGAAAATAGAGGAGGAGGTCATGAAGCTCTTGAAAGTGGGATTCATCGAAGTCACCCAATACCCCAGCTGGGTGGCTAATATTGTGCCAGTCATGAAGAAGGATGGTCGAGTTCGGGTTTGCATCGACTATCGCGATCTAAACAAGGCCAGTCCTAAAGATGATTTCCCATTGCCACATATAGACGTTTTGGTGGACAGTACTGCAGGGTTTGAGCTGTTTTCCTTCATGGATGGTTTTTCGGGCTATAATCAGATAAAAATGAAGGACGATGATAAGGAGAAAACGGCGTTCATCACTCCTTGGGGGACATTCCACTATAAGGTCATGCCTTTCGGCCTTAAAAATACCGGGGCAACATATCAACGGGCAATGGTGACGCTCTTCCATGATATGATGCATAAGGAGATTGAGGTTTATGTCGATGACATGATCGCCAAGTCTCGACCTGGGAAGAGTCACGTCGACACTTTGAAGAAATTATTCGAGAGACTCCGTGAGTTTAAGCTCCGTCTCAATCCAGCAAAGTGCGTATTCGGAGTAACCTCGGGTAAATTACTTGGGTTCATAGTAAGCAGTAAAGGCATTGAAATTGACCCCTCTAAAGTGAAGGCTATATGTGAGTTACAACCCCCGTCGACCGTAAAAGAAGTGCGGAGCCTCCTGGGTAGATTGAACTACATAGCCCGTTTTATTTCTCAACTCTCAGCAACTGCTAAGCCATTCTTCAAACTTCTAAGGAAGAATGCTCAAGTCGAATGGGACGATGATTGTCGGGAAGCGTTTAATGAACTAAAGCAATACCTGATGAAACCGCCAGTGCTAGTCCCACCAATGCCGGGCCAGCCTTTGATCCTTTACCTCACGATTCATAGTGAGTCTTTAGGTGCGATGCTAGCCCAGAAAAGTCCTGAAGATGGAAAAGAGCGAGCAATTTATTACCTAAGCAAGAAGTTCACTGTCTCGGAGTTGAATTATTCTGAAGCCGAGAAGACTTGTGCTGCGTTAGTATGGGTGCTCCATAGGCTGCGACAATATACACTGCATCACCAGACTTTGCTTGTGACTGAGAACGATCCCATTAAGTATTTACTTGATCAACCAGCTTTGGTAGGGAAGTTAGCCAAGTGGCAGATTTTAATTTCAGAGTTCGATATCCAGATGAAGCCACAGAAGTCAGTTAAAGGTCGAGTAATTGCTGATGTGTTAGCTGAAAATCCTGGAGTCCCTGATGATGATAGATGTTCTCCAGAAGATCGCATTTTGGTAATAAAGGAAGATACATGGACCATGTTTTTCGATGGAGCTGTAAACCTGGCTGGTTCCGGCACTGGGGCAGTTTTAATATCCCCAGATGGGCAACATTATCCAGTAGCAGCAAAGTTGGTGTTCCCCTGTACCAACAACATAGCCGAGTACGAAGCTTGCATCCTCGGACTCCAAGCCGCAGTGGAAATGGGAATAACCAAGTTAAAAGTGTTTGGTGATTCCGCTTTGATTATTCTTCAGACTGTGGGAGAGTGGAAGACGAGAGACACCAAACTAGTGCCGTACCATGAATACCTCGAAGAAATCATAAAGGAATTCGAAGACATCTCTTTTGAGTACTTATCGAGGTCTCATAATCAGTTTGCTGATGCGCTAGCTACATTATCATCCATGTTGCAAGTGATCGATGGGTTAGAGATAGAACCCTTGAAGATTGAAGTCCTGACAAAACCAGCCTACTATATGGTTGTGACCGGGTAGCCTGACGAAAAGCCATGGTATTACGATATCATGAGTTACATTCAGAAACAAGAATTTCCTGAGGGAAGCACCCCGGCTGACAGGAAGTACATAATGAAAATGGCTTCAAAATTCTTTGTTAGTGGTGAAAAGCTGTACAAAAGATCATATGATTCGATCCTATTAAGGTGTGTGGATGCGGCTGAAGCTACCAGAATCATGCAAGAAGTACACGAAGGGATATGTGGTCCACACATGAATGGCCACATGTTAGCTAAGAAGATTATGAGGTTGGGTTACTATTGGCTCAGTATTGAGGGTGACTGCATCCAACATGTTCGAAGATGTCATCGTTGTCAGGTTCATGGGGATAAAATAAATGTTCCCCCGACGGAATTACATCAGTTGTCTGAGCCATGGCCCTTTTCAATGTGGGGTATCGATGTGATTGGCCCAATTAATCCCAAGGCATCAAATGGACACCGATTTATCTTGGTCGCGATTGACTATTTCTCTAAGTGGATTGAGGCGTCATCTTATGCAAACGTCACCGCAAGGAATGTTGTAAAATTTATCAGACGAGACATAGTCGCTCGTTATGGTGTCCCTGAGGCTATCGTCACTGACAATGGGACAAATTTGAACAACAAACTCATTGATCAGTTGTTCAACGAGTTCAAAATTCGGCACCTGAATTCATCTCCTTATCGTCCACAGATGAATGGAGCAGTTGAAGCCGCTAACAAGAACATCAAGAAGATCTTGGCCAAAACGGCTGAAAACTATCGTGACTGGCATGAAAGGTTGCCATTTGCACTAATGGCGTATCGAACTTCGATCCGAACCTCTGTCGGAGCAACCCCTTTTTCCTTGGTGTATGGCATGGAAGCAGTCCTACCCGTCGAAGTAGAGATCCCTTCCTTGCGAGTATTGTCTCAAGTGGAGTTGTCCGAGGCAGAATGGATGCGACAAAGGCATGAGCAGTTAAACCTAATTGATGAGAAGCGATTGAGAGCCATTTGCTACGGTCAAACCTATCAGCAGAGGATAGCTAGATCCTTCAATCAAAAGGTGCGTCCAAGACACTTCGAGGTAAATGATCTAGTCCTAAGGAAGGTACTGCCAGTCTTTCCTGTTCCTGGAGGAAAATTTGCCCCAAACTACATTGGTCCGTATGTAGTTAAAAAGGTGCTTCCCGGAGGTGCCCTGATCCTTGCAGAAATGGATGGTCGTGAGTTTTCCACTCCTGTTAATTCTGATGCTGTGAAGATATATTATCCCTGATAAGATCTAACATTTTTACGGCGAAAGTTTTCAAATATTTGGTTTTATATTCTGAATTGCAAACATTTCATTTATGAATAAATGGTTTCAATCAATTTAAAGATGAAATGTGTGCCTTGGCTTTAAATTGTGCTTGATCATTTTGTCAGTCTACATTATCGATTTCAAAAGGGGAAATCTATTTGGACAATCTGATAACTCATGTGGAATGAATTGAATGTGTTGAATGAGGTACATCGGGATGATGAAAGGCAAGCCATATCCTATACACAGTCCTATGCACTAATCCCTAGTGAGTTGAGTAAAAAAATTCCATGTCTGCAAGGCAAAGGGTTATCTCGCAAAAGGTACGGCAACTGAAATGACGAGAGGCGGTTCATTTCTCTATCCCAAACACTACAGGTTATCCATTGTTTTGCCACTTTGAGCCTAAACACTTGGAGAAATTCATTCAAATTACCCCTATCAAGAACCACCCCATATCGGGGCAAACTGGAGGTAAGTCAGCGTCATAAGGTGAAAAATGAGTAGAAATTTTCATACTCTCACTTGCATCAATCTTCGAGTGTTGCTTTTTCAGATGAATTCACGTGAAGTTCGAGTGCCTTAGGATGACGAAGAGCGTTTCTTTCTCTATCCTATACACATTTTATCCTTTGCTAAGCCCAATTGAGCCTGCACATTCATTTTTTAAACCCAGTTGGTGATCATCCCCCACACTGGGGCAAGGCAAAAGTCATCATTGTTCAGGCAGCATATCCGGAGCACCGATAAAAGACGAAGACCCTGAAAGTCCAAATGATAGTCATTCGGTCAAAACAAGCCAAAGTGTGGCTAGCCAATATATGCATTGTAGATAGTGTGTGTCAAAAAAAAAAACTAGAGGGCATGAAAAAGCAGTGTGCCCGGTAAAAGCAAGGCCAATACCCGTGAAAGAAAAGAAAAGAAAAAATGGAGAAAAAGTGACGACTTTGGATTAGAAAATGTTGAGATGTGTCAAAGTCACAAAAATATCCAGAGTCTTAAGGAGTCAAGTGATGAGCTCTCGAGGCCAATGGAACATCTACCGAGGAGATAATCCCTGGTGAAGAAGAAGACCGGTGACAATGCCGAGATGATCACCAACTTATTCACCCCAATTATATACATTTTCAGCCTAATGATCCATTCATTTCTCAACCCATGAGCCTAGCCTGCGTTACGTCCCTTGCAAAGTCTCTTCAGATTAGGGCACTTGAACTAGCGTAGAGTTTCTGACGTTTATAAGCTTAGCTCGAAGAAGTGCGAGCAAGTCCATTTTTATCTCATTTTGCAAGGTTCTTGACTTGTAAACCCGGAGACAATTGCAGAGTATTTTCTTTCAATAGCCTTGACTCGAAGAGTCTCTTTTGCTAAGCCATTGACCAAGCCCATGTTACGGTCCTAACAAAGACCTCTCAGATTGGTAAAGTCGTACTGCTTGCGAGAATACTCAGACCCTTGTCAACATGATGATGGTGAGATGGAGCGATTCTCTATAAATCAGCCTTTTTGATGAGAATGAGAGAAAGCCCTTTTGGACCGGAAGTCCCTCATTCGACATTTTCAAGATATCCGCTTGTGAGTTCGGATTGTCTTGTCATGATTTTTTCCCAGCGAAGTTTGTAATGCTGATTTGACGAAACCATCATGCATGAAAATTAGTTGAAATCATAGTGCATGTGTATATGTGTTCTTGATAGTGTGCGAATGTATATTACATGTTACTTAAAATCGTGTCTAACAGGAGACACACCTTCAGAGTTGGAGATATCACCAGGTAAGTATATCTCTATCCCTAGGATGCCTATGACTATCTAGGTATCCCTAACCTGTTCAAGCAATTGTCAGGTCCCACATTTGATCATTTTGGCGATCTCTAGATGCCTTTGATTGTGTTCAGGTGTCTATTGATCAAACCTTTTCAGGTACTTCTGATGATATCCAGGTACTTTGTCAAAGAACTCTTGAACACTTGGGCTAGCCCTTTTTGTTCATCAAATCACAGATTTTCATACAATCTCGAGAAGATTCCCCTGTTACATGACTATGAGCAGGTATAGGTATGGCGGCCAAATCTTTACATATGAGCAGGTATATGTAAAGGTCGGAATATTCTTCCCAAATCTCAGGTATTCCCCCGCTACTCACCTATGAGCAGGTATAGGTGAAGCGGCTAAATCTTTGCATATGAGCAGGTATATGTAAAGGTCGGAATACTCTCATTATCTCGGATGTTCCCCCGCTACTCGCCTATGAGCAGGTATAGGTGAATCGGCCAAATCTTTGCATATGAGCAGGTATATGTAAAGGTCGGAATATTCTCTCAACCCCAGGTGTTCCCCCGCAGTTCACTTATGAGCAGGTATAAGTGAGGCGGCCAAATCTTTACATATGAGCAGGTATATGTAAAGGTCGGAATATCCTCTTGATTTCAAAAGTTTCCCCGCAATTCACTTATGAGCAGGTATAAGTGAAGCGACCAAATCTTTGCAAACACCTAGAGAGATGTATAGGTAGTTCGTAAGGATCGGAACTATTCTCACAAATCCAAATGATGATTGGGTACGTCGAGCTTTCTTTGTGTGTTTTGACTTGACTGCAGATCACCGAAGTTCATCAACATATATCAGGCAATACCGATGGGGACTGAGCCCATACATTTGCTAAAACAACATACAAGTTAAAGTTGTGCCTCGAATTGCGCTATCGTTCATGTCAGGTAAGTAATTCCATGTATGTTCTCTATTCAAGTCAGCATGCATCATTTCTTAATGCATTGTAAAATGGGACTCATAATCCCGACAAAAACAACATTCATTGCATTTGCATGGTTGAAATTTAGGTATCATTTAGTCTTTGAATGCAACCTCTATGAGCTCACCTTCAAAGAGGGGCAGCTGTTGACACCTAAATTTTAGCAACCATTTAGTGTAATTTGCATAGAAAATTAGGGATTAAATTTTTTAACCCCTAAACAAAAAATATTTAAATTGCATAACATATAGTTTAAATTCATTTTAGATTAATTGCATTTTGCATCGGACTGGCGGTGACGAACGAGCTTAAATTTCATTGAATGGGACTCGGCTCGCTTGTAATGCAAGGGCCGGGAATTACAAGTCAAACGGGCTTGGTTGTTTTAATTTGAGCTTAATTCAGCCCATTTATCCTTAATTAATTCAGCCCATTTAAATTAATTAAAATCTAAGCCCAAGTCTAAGCCCATTAGGACTAGAGAGCCCATCTAATTGACCTAGATTAGGGTTATATATACTTCATTAGGTCAGAATTTTAGGGGAGAACACACAATTTTCAGATCAGAATTTTTAGAGAGCGTGAGAGTTGAGAAAGAGAGGGAGAGAGAGAGACCGGCGAAGATCGCCGCCCCTCCCTGCCGCGCCTGCCACCGCCGCGCCTTCCGCACCGGAGCCAACCCACGCCGCCGCACGCCGCGCCCCGACGCCGCTACCTGCCGCCCGCCGCACGCCGGAGCCGACCCACGCCTGCCGCGCCTGCTGCCGCCGTGCCTGCCGCGCCTGCCGATCGCCGCGCATCACCGCCGCGCCTGCCGCGCCTGCTGCCGCCGTGCCCGCCGCGCTTGCCGCCCGCCGTGCGCTGCTGCCGTGTCGCCGACCCGCCGCCCGCCGCGCGTCACCGCCGCGCCTGCTGCCGCCGCGCCTGCCGCCCCTGCCGTGCGCTGCTCTCCGCCGCGCGACACCACCTGCTGCCGCCACTCCCCGCCGCGCCTGCTGCCGTGCCTCGCCGCGCCTGCTGCCGCGCCCGCTGCTGCACCGCCGCTGCCGCCGTCGCTCTGCCACCGCTGCTGTCCCGGAGTTGCGCCATCACAAGCACCATCGTAAACAGCGTCGCCGCCGTCCTCGTGGTCGCGCCACCGCCGGTTCGCCGTTCGCCGCTCATCCCGATCCGCAATCCCGATCCGCGAGTTCAAATTTGGAAATATTTCGAAATTAGGTAAGGATGTTATCCGATATTTTTAGAATATTTAGTTTCTTAATTTTTGGATGCTTGAATATTCTGTGAATATTGTGTGGATTGCTAGATATCTTAGGATGATGTTTGCCTTGTTCGCAATATTTGAAAATATTCAAAATTAGGAAACTTTCCTAATTCGGCAATGTATCTGGACAACTATCTGACCTTATCCCTAAGGTACGATACGTGGCGATACAGAGAATCATTATCCTATCCGTAATCACTTGGGCACGATAATGATTTTTATTTGCTTTCCAAATCTGAACGATCGACTTTCCGTCAATATCTGTAACCCTGTAGATATGACCGATAGTTCGATTTCTGTGCCTAATCCGAGTTTGAAACGAATCTTGTGGATTGCGTGGCTGTTTTAAATGTGGATGCTATCTCTGTTTAAATTGTTTTTCCTTTTCAAATAAAAAAGAAAATTCAAAAAATATCAGTTAGGATTTGAGTTTGAGTTTTACATGTTTAGGAATCCTAAATATATCTAGACGATAGAGTAATTATTTAATCTAAATTGGGAGTTGAGATAATCTATTTCCTAGTTTAAATTAAGTAATTTTCTAATCTTAATAGATTATTTAGGTTATTTTTTTAATTCCGAATTTTCATGAAAACCCCAAAAAAGAATGAATTGTTTTATGGTAGATTAGGATAGATTGCATTCTTAATTTAAGTAATTTATTATTTCGAATTTTAACAAAAATCCCAAAAATAAGTCATGTGAGGATATGTTAAGTCATCATAGGTTGCATGTTAATTTAGGCATATTTTTATTCCGAATTTCATTAGAAAATACCAAAAATAAATCATTTGCCTGTCATCAGAATTAGGTCACGTCGTCGCATGACATATAGTTTGTATGCTAGGTCTTGCATGTCATTTTTTGCACGTCATTGCATGTAGATTAGCTTTCATTTAAATAAGTGAAAATCCAAAAAAATATTGAGTGAATTCCTTGTTAATTAGAAATCATATTAGGTTATTGATGTGATTTTCTAGCTAACAATGCAGATGCTTACATTGCTTCGAGGTAAGTGATTCTTCCAACTTGCAATTTATTTAATGCTTTCTTGGGTGTTAAATTGGTGGTTTGCGTACCCGCATGAATACTTCACATGTTAGTAACTAAGTTAAAACGGATCCAAATTGCTTGCCAAAACATTTTTGAAAAGAAAAGGTACCGAAAGGGCGTTAGACTAGATCTAGCGTAATCAAGTCCCCGGGTTTAGAATCTCTGGTTCGTAGGAATAAAACATACCTCTCTATGTTTTATTTAGGTTTCTAATTGACCTACCACAAATAGATTAGTGGCGACTCCGAGCATGAAAACTTTTGCATGTTAAAAACTTAACCCTAAGTTGCGAATTGGTAGGGCTTGGGAGGGCTCGAATTAGGTTTAGTCCTAATAATCCATTAGCCTAAGAGGAAAAAACTTTAGGTCGCGACACGTGTTATGAGATAACGATTAAATGTACGATTAAAGGTAGATACTTTGGCGGGCCCAAATCGCTTGGCCCACTTCTTTTAATTCCGCTGGATAATAAGGCTGTATAAATAGATAGATATTCGTTCTCTGCCTAGGGTTTTTCGATAGAGTATCGAAAATCAAAAGGCATTTAAGAAAAAGGAACTTCAAGATCTTTCGCTAGCCCGTGGATCGTTGGAGAATTCCGTTCGTGTGTGTAGATACCGGTAGAGGCGCAACACTTGGGGCGCTAATCTAGACACAATCAGTTGCCGATTTATCTTCGATCTGCAAAAGGTACGTTTCGAAATTCCTTTTCGATTTCAATATACACATAAATCCTGTCTAGAGTTCTATATTCCGCTGCGTTGTTTTTCATTGATGAACCCAACAATTATGTCTACGACGTATATGTCTAGACTTACCATTATACATGTTACTTTGTGCTCTTCCAATCGCAGATTGACTATCACAATGCATACTTATTGGTGACATAGGTTTTTGCCATTTTGGAATATCCTCTAAGAAATGGCGTAGCCATTCAGCCTCTTCACCACATTTATCTAAAGCTATAAATTCATATTCTATTGTGGATCTGGTTATAATAGTTTGTTTACAAGATTTCTAAGATATGGCTGCTCCTGCTAGTGTGAATACATATCCACTAGTATATTTTGAGTCTTTTATATTATATATCCAGTTCACATTACTATATCATTTTAGAACAGCTAGGTATCTAGTATAATGTAGGCCATAATTTTGAGTATATCATAAGTACCTAAATACTCTCACTATTGCTTTCCAATGGTCAGTACTCGGATTGCTCATATATTTACTCAATTTACTAACCGTATAGGCAATGTCTGGTTTAGTACTACTCTCCAACAACTCTAGAGTACTCTACTTGAGAAGTACCCTCTCCTCTATTTTTGGACAGATGAACACTATTGTCTAATGGTGTTCTAGCAATACCAGAACCATTCATGTTGAATTTTTCAAGAATCTTGTCCACATAATATGACTAGTTTAAAATAAGACCTTCTTACGTTCTTGTGATTTTAATTCCTAAAATCATATCAGTAGGTCCTATATCTTTCATGTCAAATGTTGAATTCAACATATATTTGATAGATTTGATCATTTTATCATCATTACCAACAATTACTATGTCATCTACGTAAAGACACAAAATGACATAGCCATTTGTTGTCTCTTTAATGTAAACACATTTATCACATTCATCGATCTTAAATCCATTGGCAATCATTGTATTATCAAACTTTTCATATCACTACTTTGGTGCTTGTTTTAGGCTATACAACGATTTCACCAATTTATAGACTTTCCTTTCTTGTCCTGGAACTATAAAACCCTCAGGTTGTTGCATGTAAATTTCTTCATTTAAATCACCATTTAGGAAAAGCTGTTTTTACGTCCATTTGATGTACTTCTAGATTTCGCAATGCTGCAACTACAAGTATCATCCTAATGGAGGTTATTCTTGTCACAGGAGAATAAATATCAAAGTAATCTAAGCCTTCTCGTTATTTGTATCCTTTGATCACAAGTCTGGCTTTATACTTTATCAATGGAGCCATCTGCTTTCATTTTCTTTTTAAAAATCCATTTGGACTTTAAAGGCTTATAACCAAGAGGAAGATTCACTAGCTCCCAAGTATGATTCTGCAAAATAGAATCAACTTTACCTTTTATTGCTTCTTTCCATAGAGGTCCCTTAGAAGAATTCATAACTTCTGCATAATTTAATGGTTTCTTTTCTAACAAATAAGTTAGAAAATCATTTCCAAAAGATTTTTCTACTCTTGCTCTTTTACTACGTCTTGGTTCTAGTTCATGATCTGAGTCATGAATTTCATGAGCTGAATCATGACTTTCTTCATTCATAGTTTCATTCATTCTTTCGTTTAGATGAACTTGATCTATCATTGGATTTACAAGGAAATACATTTTCAAAGAATGATGCATTCCTAGATTCCATGATCGTATTCTTGTGTATATATGGAATTTTAGATTCATGTACAAGAAATCGATATGCATTATTGTTATGTGTATAGCCTATAAAGATATAGTCCACCGTTTTAGGACCTATCTTTGTCTTCTCTAGTGTTGGAACCGCCACTTTTGCAAGACACCCCCACATTCGTAAGTATTTGTAGGATGGTCTCCTACCTTTCCATAACTCATAAGGGATTTTATCCTCTTTCTTTCAAGGTACCTTATTTAAAAGGTAATTTCTTGACAATATAGCTTCTTCCCACATATTTTGAGGCAAACCTGAATTTAGTAATATCTCGTTCATCATTTCTTTCAATGTGCGATTTTTACGTTGAGCAACACCATTTGATTGAAGAGAGTAAGGCGCAATTATTTCATGTATAATTCCGTGTTGTGCATAGAATTCACCAATTGGTACTTCATACTTGCCACCTCTATCACTTCTCAATTTTTTAATTGTCTTATTAAGTTGATTTTCAACTTCATTCTTATAGAGAATAAATTTCTGTAAGGCTTCATCTTTGCTTTTAAGCAAATACACATAGCAGTATTTAGTGTTATCATCGATAAAGGTAATAAAATATTTATTACCACCTCTCATTTATATGAATTTCAAATCGCAAACATCACTATGAATTAATTCAAGGGGTTCGGTGTTTCTTTTCATTGTTTGATATGATGATCTCGTTAATTTTGCCTCAACACAAATTTCACATTTATGTTTTGAATCAATTTGGAATGAAGGTATATATTCCAAGTTAATTAATCAATGCAATGTATCATAATTAACATGTCCTAGTCTACCAAGCCATAAATTGGAAGACTCAAGCAAATAAACAGAAGACTTATTATCTTTATTGATAATTGTCATTACATTGAGCTTTAAAAGCCCATCAGATACATATCCCTTCCCCACATACATTCCAGATTTAGATAAAATAACTTTGTTTGACTCGAACACCATACGAAATCCATGCTTGTTCAACAGAGACCCATAGACCAGGTTCTTTCGAATTTCTGGCACATATAGGACATTATTCAGAGTCAGCTCTTTTCTAGATGTCATCTTCAGTAGCACCTTCCCTTGGCCTTCGACAGCAGAAGAGACAGAGTTTCCCATAAAAACCTTTTCACCAGTAATTAGTTCAAGATTTGTGAATAGGTCTTTATTAGAGCATATGTGCCTAGTGGCACCGGTGCCAATCCACCATTCTTTCGGATTGGACCCAACTAAGTTTACTTCAGAAATCATTGTAGAAAGATTTATGTTTGATATGTCTTGAGCAATGCCACTCACCATATTTGTCTCATAATTCTTCTTCTTCAGAAGTCTGCAATCCGCAGATCTATGCCCCATTTTGCCACAGTTGAAGCATTTTCCTTGAAACTTGTTCTTGGAAACCCCTCCTTTTGATCTCAACTTTGGCTTGGCAATCTTCTTGTTCTTGTGGCCTTGCCTAAGCTCCACAACATTTGCCTTAACTATAGTAGGATTGAGCCCTTTGCGTTCAGATCCTCTATTGTCTTTTTCAATTCGAAATCTAACAATCAGCTCTTCCAGGTTCATTTCTTTTCGCTTATGCTTGAGATAGTTCTTAAAATCCTTCCACCCAGGAGGTAGCTTTTCAATAATAACAGCCACTTGGAAGGTTTCACTCAAGTTCATTCCTTCAACCTGAATTTCATGCAAGATCACTTGAATTTCTTGCACTTGACTTATCACTGTCTTAAAATCCACCATTTTATAATCAAGGAATTGACCGACAACAAATTTCTTTGCTCCGGTATCCTCTGTTTTATATTTTTGGTCTAGGGCTTCCCATAACTCCTTTGCCGTCTTTATTGCACAATAGACATTGTACAATGAGTCATGTAAATTATTCATGACATAGTTCCTACACAGGAAGTTAGAGTGCTTTCACGCTTCAACAACGTTGAAGGCTTGCTTATCCGTCTCTCCATCGGATAACTTAGGAGCTTCCTCAGTCAAGAATCTCGCAAGATTCAAAGTTGTTAAACAAAACAACATCTTTTACTACCACCTTTTAAAGTTTGATCCGTTGAACTTTTCAAGTTTCATCCGTTGAACTTTTCAAGTTTCTCACCATAGTAGACAAAAACCGTAGAAGGAACAGAGGATGAGCCAGGTAGTTGGACAGCTGAGGCATAGGCAAAGTCTTTGGCGATGTTGTCAACAGCTACGTCCACAACTTCGTTTCCAGTAGCCATTTAAATAAAAGCACAAATCTGTTTTGAGATTGTTGCGAACAATACAGAATTGTAAAGAAATGAAATTACAATAACATAATTGGAATCGATACAAATGGATATCATGGCCTATATTCGACACAATTTCCTTAAAATAGATTCGTTCCCTTCAGCACGCCTGTGAGGTTTTGTGAACATCTATCTTCTAGGATACAACGGTTGATAGCTAAGAAGAAATTGGCACTCCAAAGCTTTCGGCGAACTTGAACAAACCGAAACCGAACACTATCGAAAAATAGTGCAAAATTGTAGAGAATTGAAAGAGAGGAATAATTCGATGATTTTCAAAATGGAATGGGAAGGTATCTATTTACAAGATCAGGGGGAGCATTTTGGGAATAATAACGACTGATTGAATCTGCCGTTATAAAATTAATACGCATCGGGAATAACGGCTGATTAAATATGCAGTTATAAAATTAATTCCGTAATAGCTTTGCCGTTATAAAATTAATACGCATCGGGAATAACGGCTGATTAAATATGCGGTTATAAAATTAATTCCGTAACAGCTTTGCCGCTATAAAATTAATTCTGTAACAACATAATTTAACGCCATTAACCTGCTATTAATCATACGTTACAAATTAAAATTTGTAATAGCTTGAGTTTAAAAATAAATCAAAAGGCAAAATTGGGCTCGTCATGAGGCCTACTTTTCGGCCCTGCAATCGTGCACACGGGATGTGCACTCCTGCCTAAGTTTCAGCTTGTCGGGCGTCGGATTTGCCCCCCCCCCAACGCATAGTGTTTGTGTTATAATAGTTACCACTACAAATGAATATAACTGTATATAAAGTACTCCATAGCTTTCTTTCTTTTCTAATGCGAGACTAGTATTTTTCCACTTCCAACTTCAGGGTGTTTTTTAAGTATCAATTTCTCATTCATTCACCCGTTAATTTATCCCATATTTCCAACACACTCCACCAGCAACTTTTGCTCCCCGGACCTTGTCAATCTGGTCGCTTAGAATGGCACTCTTGTCCTTGCACACAACAATGTTCGTGTGACTGATTTTGTTCAATTCGATTGTATTGTTGCACGCGTCTGCAAAAACAATTGGAGATTCACCCAAGGATGGGTCGCCTGGAAAGAGAGTTGAGCCTGCAATTGAAACACCGCTACCAAGAGTAATAGTCCCTCCAAAATCAGGGTCCATGACACCAGTGGCGACAGTTATGACCCAGGGAGTCCCATTGTGCAGGGTCTTGAGGAATGGCCCTGCATTTCCCGCTGATGTTGATACAAAAATCCCTTTCTCCATGGCTGCATATGTGGCTATCGCAATCACGTCTTCATACAATGGAACGCCATCAGAGCCACATGATAGGGACAGGACATCGACACCGTCAATAATCGCCTGATCAATTGTGGCGATAATATCTGGAGAATATGGGAGTTCGTCCTACAAGGCCTTGTACATGGCCACTCGGGACCATGGAGCCACGCCTGTGGCAATTCCTGGAGCATAGCCAAAGAAAGACGCTCCCTTGACGTAGTTTCCAGCAGCCGTGGTGGATGTGTGTGTGCCATGTCCCTCAGTGTCACGCATAGAGTTCATGGAGAAGGTAATGTTGGGATTTTTTGCTACCACAGCCTTGTTGAAGGACCGGGCTCTGATGAGCTTTTTGTTGGACATCGACACGTTGAATTGGGTCCCGACCTCACATTCGCCTCTCCATTTCGATGGAACTATCGTCATTCTATCATCGTTGAAGCTCGCGCTTTCTGGCCAAACACCCGTATCCGCAAGCCCATCTATGACATCCTTGCCATAGTTCGAGGTAGACCCTGCCCTAGAATCAGAATTCAGGCCCAGAAATTGGGCCGGGTGAGTTGTATCGGTTTTAACAGGCAAATCGTTCATGGAAGAGATGTAGCCCGAATAGTTCTTAACAGCCTCGAGCTTACTAGGAGTGAGGCTTGTCACGGGTCAGTCGATTCATGATGATCCCACACCCATGCAGCCTTAGGATCTCTTCTAAGTTAGTGTCGCGACCTAAAAATTTCCTTCTCAGGCTAATGGATTATTAGGACTAAACCTAATTCGAGCCCTCCCAAGCCCTACCAATTCGCAACTTTGGGTTTAAGTTTTTTAACATGCAAATGTTTTCATGCTTGGAGTCGCCACTAATCTATTTGCGGTAGGTCGATTAGAAACCTAAATAAAACATAGGGAGATATGTTTTATTCCTACGAACCAGAGATTCTAAGCCCGGGGACTTGATTACGTTAGATCTAGTCTAACGCCCTTTCGGTACCTTTTCTTTTCAAAAATATTTTGGCAAGCAGTTTGGATCCATTTTAACTTAGTCACTAACATATGAGGTGTTCATGCGGGTGCGCAAACCACCAATTTAACACTCAAGAAAGCATTAAATAAATTGCAAGATTGGAAGAATTACTTACCTCGAAGCAACGTAAGCATCTGCATTGTTAGCTAGAAAATCACATCAACACCCTAATATGATTTCTAATTAACAAGGAATTCACTCAATTTTTGGGTTTTCGCTTATTTAAATGAGAGCTAACCTACATGCAATGATGTGCAAAAATTGACACGCGAACAATGCAACCTAGCATGCAAACTATATGTCGTGCGACGACGTGACTTAATTCTGATGACGAGCAAATGATTTATTTTTTTGGTATTTTCTAGTGAAATTCGGAATAAAAATATGCCTAAATTAACATGCAACCTATGATGACTTAACATATCCTAACATGACTTATTTTTTGGATTTTTGTTAAAATTCGAAATAATAAATTACTTAAATAAAGAATGCAATCTATCCTAATCTACCATAAAACAATTCATTCTTTTTTTGGGATTTTCATGAAAATTCGGAATTAAAAATAACCTAAATAATCTATTAAAGTTAGAAAATTACTTAATTTAAACTAGGAAATAGATTATCTCAAGTCCTAATTTAAATTAAATAATTACTCTATCATCTAGATATATTTAGGATTCTTAAACATGCAAAACTCAAATTCAAATCCTAACTGATATTTTTTGAATTTTCTTTTTTATTTGAAAAGGAAAAATAATCTAAACAAAGATAGCATCCACATTTAAAATAGCCACACAATCCACAAGATTCGTTTCAAATTCAGATTAGGCACAAGAATTGAACTATCGATCATATCTATAGGGTTATAGATATTAACAGAAAGTCGATCATTCAAATTTGGAAAGCAGATAAAAATCATTATCGTACCCAAGTGATTATGGATAGGATAATGATTTTCCGTATCGCCACGTATCATACCTTAGGGATAAGGTCGGATAGTTGTCCAGATACGTTGCTGAATTAGGAAAGTTTCCTAATTTTGAATATTTTAAAAATATTGCAGATATCAGATAATTATCCCAACATATCTAATATTCTACCCGATATTCACGCAATATTCAAAAGCACAAATTAGTAAATTAAATATTCTGAAAAATATCAGATAATATCTAATTACCTAATTTGCAGATAATTCCCAAATTCGAACTTGCGGATCGGGATGAACGACGAAGGCGGATCGGCGGCGCGATATCGGGAACGGCGGCGACGGCGGACCGGCGATGTCAGCGTAAGGCGGCAGCAACAAGCAGCAGCGGCAGCGTCGGCGTGAGGGACAGCGGCAGCAGCAAGCAGCAGCGGCGGCGACGGCGTGAGGAGCAGCGGCAACAGCAAGCAACAGCGACGTCGGCGTCGCGCGGCAAGGAGCAGCAGGCACGGCGTCGGCGTCGGCGTGAGGGGGAGCGGCAGCAGCAAGCAGCAGCGGCGTCGGCGTCGGCCTGAGGAGCAACGGCAGCAGCAAGCAACAGCGGCGGCGACGGCGTGAGGATCAGCGGCAGCAGCAAGCAGCAGCGGCGGCGACGGCGTGAGGAGCAGCGGCAACAGCAAGCAACAGCGGCGTCGGCGTCGCGCGGCAGGGAGCAGCAGGCACGGCGTCGGCGTCGGCGTGAGGGGCAGCGGCAGCAGCAAGCAGCAGCGGCGTCGGCGTCGGCGGGAAGGGCAGCGGCAGCAGCAAGCAGCAGCGGCGTCGACGTCGGCCTGAGGGCAGCGGCAGCAGCGAGCAGCAGTGGCATCGGCGTCGGCCTGAGGAGCAGCGGCAGCAGCAACGTCGGCGTGAGGCGCGGCGTCGGCGTAAGGCGCGGCGTCGATGCGACGGCGGTGGGGAGCAGCGGCAGCAGGGAGCAGCGGCAGCAGCCGCGGTGGCGTGAGGCGCGGCGCCGGCGGGAGAGGCGGCAGCACGCGGGCGCGGCGGCGGTGGGAGCCGGTCTCCTTCTCTCCCTCACTTACTCTTTCTCTCGCTCACGTGTGTCTCTCGTGCCCTCAAAAATTCTCTTCTGAAAATTGTGTGTCCCCCCTCTAATTTTCTGACCTAATAATGTATATATAGTATTAACCTAGGTCAATTAGATGGGCTTTTAGTCCTAATGGGCTTAGGCTTGGGCTTTAATTTAAATGGGCTGAATTAATGGGCTAAATTAATTAATGACAATGGGCTGAATTAATTAATGACAATGGGTTGAATTAAGTTCAAATTAAAACAACCGAGCCCGTTTGACTTATAATTCCCGGCCTTTGCATTTCAAGCGAGCCGAGTCCCATTCGATGAAATTTAAGCTCGTTCATTCACCGCCGGTCCGATGCAAAAAATGCAATTAATCTAAAATGAATTTAAACTATATGTTATGCAAATTAAATATTTTTTGTTTAGGGGTTAAAAATTTAATCCCTAATTTTCTATGCAAATTACACTAAATGGTTGCTAAAATTTAGGTGTCAACAGCTGCCCCTCTTTGAAGGTGAGCTCGTAGAGGTTGCATTCAAAGACTAAATGATACCTAAATTTCACTTATGCAAATGCAATGAATGTTGTTTTTGTCGGGATTATGAGTCCCATTTTACAATGCATTAAGAAATGATGCATGCTGACATTAGTAGAAAACGTACCTGGAATCACTTACCTTATATGAACGATAGCACGATTCGAGGCACAACTTTAACTTGTATGTTGTTTTGGCAAATGTATGGGCTTCAGTCCTATAGGTATTGCCTGATATACATTGATGAACTTCGGTGATCTGCAATCAAGTCAAAACACACGAAGAAAGCTCGACGTATCCAATCATCAACTGGATTCGTGAGAACAGTTCCGATCTTTACGAATTACCTATATATCCATAGGTGTTTGCAAAGATTTGGCCGCTTCACTTATACCTGCTCATAAGTGAATTGCGGGGGAAACTTTTGAAATCAAGAGGATATTCCGACCTTTACATATACCTGCTCATATGCAAAGATTTGGCCGCCTCACTTATACCTGCTCATAAGTGAACTGCGGGGGAACACCTGGGGTTGAGAGAATATTCCGACCTTTACATATACCTGCTCATATGCAAAGATTTGGCCGCTTCACTTATACCTGCTCATAGGTGAGTAGCGGGGGAACATCTGAGATTTGGGAGAATATTCCGATCTTTACATATACCTGCTCATATGCAAAGATTTGGCCGCTTCACCTATACCTGCTCATAGGTGAGTAGCGGGGGAATACCTGAGATAAAGAGAGTATTCTGACCTTTACATATACCTGCTCATATGCAAAGATTTGGCCGCTTCACCTATACCTGCTCATAGGTGAGTAGCGGGGGAATACCTGAGATTTGGGAAGAATATTCCGACCTTTACATATACCTGCTCATATGTAAAGATTTGGCCGTCATGCCTATATCTGCTCATAGTCATGTAACGGGGGAATCTTCTCGAGATTGTATGAAAATCTGTGATTTGATGAATAAAGGGGCTAGCCCAAGTGTTCAAGAGTTCCTTGACAAAGTACCTGGACATCATCAGAAGTACCTGAAAAGGTTTGATCAATAGACACCTGAACACAATCAAAGGCATCTAGAGATCGCCAAAATGATCAAATATGGGACCTGACAATTGCTTGAACAGGTTAGGGATACCTAGATAGTCATAGATATCCTAGGGATAGAGACATACTTACCTGGTGACATCTCCAACTCTGAAGGTGTGTCTCCTGTTAGACACGATTTTAAGTAACATGTAATATGCATTCGCACACTGTCAAAAACACATATACACATGCACTATGATTTCAACTGATTTTCATGCACGATGGTTTTGTCAAATCAGCATTACAAACTTCGCTGGGGAAAAATCATAATAAGACAATCCGAACTCACAAGCGGATATCTTGAAAATATCGAATGAGGGACTTTTGGTCCAAAAGGGCTTTCTCTCATTCTCATTGAAAAGGCTGATTTATGAAAATCACTCTATCTCACCATCATCATGTCGATAAGGGTTCGAGTATTCTCGCAAACGGTACGACTTTACCAATCCGAGAGGTCTTTGTTAGGACCGTAACATGGGTTTGGTCAATGGCTTAGCAAAAGAGACTCTTCGAGTCAAGGCTATTGAAAGAAAATACTCTGCAATTGTCTCCGGGTTTACAAGTCAAGAACCCTGCAAAATGAGATAGAAATGGACTTGCTCGCACTTCTTCGAGCTAAGCTTATAAACATCAGAAACTCTACGTTAGTTCAAGTGCCCTAATCTGAAGAGACTTTGCAAGGGACGTAACGCAGGCTAGGCTCATGGGTTGAGAAATGAATGGATCATAAGGCTCAAAATGTGTATAATTGGGGTGAATAAGTTGGTGATCATCTCGGCATTGTCACCGGTCTTCTTCTTCACCAGGGATTGTCTTCTCATTAGATGCTCCATTGGCTTCGAGAGTTCATCACTTGACTCATCACTTGACTCCTCAAGACTCTGGATACTTTTGTGACTTCGAGACAACTAAACATTTTCTAAAGTCATCACTTTTCTCCATTCTTTCTCCCCCTTTTTTATGGGCATCGGCCTTGCTTTTACCAGGCACACTGCTTTTTCATGCCCTCTAGTTTTTTTTTTTTTTTTTTTTGTTGACTCACACTGTCTACAATGCATACATTGGCCAGTCACACTTTGGCTTGTTTTGACCGAGTGACTAACATCTGGACTCTCAGAGTCTTCGTCTTTTGTCGGCGCTCTGGATATGCTACTTGAACAATGATGACTTTTGCCTTGCCCCAGTGTGGGGGATGATCACCAACTGGGTTTAAGAAATGAATTTGCAGGCTCAAATGGGCTTAGCAAAGGATAAAGTGTGTATAGGATAGAGAAAGAAATGCTCTTCGTCATCCTAAGGCACTTGAACTTCACGTGAATTCATCTGAAAAAGCAACACTCGAAGATTGATGCAAGTGAGAGCATGAAAATTTCTACTCATTTTTCACCTTATGACGTTGACTTACCTCCAGTTTGCCCCGATGTGGGGTGGTTCTTGACAGGGGTAATTTGAATGAATTTCTCCAAGCGTTTAGGCTCAAAGTGGCGAAACAATGGATAACCTGTAGTGTTTGGGATAGAGAAATGAACTGCCTCTCACCATTTCAGTTGCCGTACCTTTTGCGAGATAACCCTTCGCCTTGCCGACATGGAATTTTTCCACTCAACTCACTGGGGATTAGTGCATGGGACTGTGTATAGGATATGGCTTGCCTTTCATCATCCCGATGTACCTCATTCAACACATTCAATTTATTCCACATGAATAATCATATTGTCTAAACAGATTCCCCCTTTGAGGTCAATGATACAGGTTGACAAATAACCATGCAGAAATTAAAGCCAATGCAAACATCTTAACTTGAAATTGATTGAAACCATTTATTCATAAATGCAATGTTCGCAATTCAGAGTATAAAACCAAACTTTTGAAAACTTTTGCTGCAAAATGTTAAATTCCATCAGGGATAATAGATCTTCACAGCATCAGAATTAACAGGAGTGGAGAACTCACGACCATCCATTTCTGCGAGGATCAGGGCACCTCCGGGAAGCACCTTTTTAACCACATATGGACCAATGTAGTTTGGGGCAAATTTTCCTCCAGGAACAGGAAAGACTGGCAGTACCTTCCTTAGGACTAGATCATTTACCTCGAAGTGTCTTGGACGCACCTTTTGATTGAAGGATCTAGCTACCCTCTGCTGATAGGTTTGACCGTGGCAAATGGCTCTCAATCGCTTCTCATCAATTAGGTTTAACTGCTCATGCCTTTGTCGCATCCATTCTGCCTCGGACAACTCCACTTGAGATAACACTCGCAAGGAAGGGATCTCTACTTCGACGGGTAGGACTGCTTCCATGCCATACACCAACGAAAAAGGTGTTGCTCCGACAGAGGTTCGGATTGAAGTTCGATACGCCATTAGCGCAAATGGCAACCTTTCATGCCAGTCACGATAGTTTTCAGCCGTTTTGGCCAAGATCTTCTTGATGTTCTTGTTGGCGGCTTCAACTGCTCCATTCATCTGTGGACGATAGGGAGATGAATTCAGGTGCCGGATTTTAAACTCGTTGAACAACTGATCAATGAACTTGTTGTTCAAATTTGTCCCATTGTCAGTGACAATAGCCTCAGGGACACCATAGCGAGCGACTATGTCCCGCCTGATGAATTTTACAACATTCTTTGCGGTGACATTTGCATAAGATGACGCCTCAATCCACTTAGAGAAATAGTCAATCGCCACCAAGATAAACCGATGTCCATTTGATGCCTTGGGATTAATCGGGCCAATCACATCGATCCCCCACATTGAAAAGGGCCATGGCTCAGACTGCTGATGTAATTTCGTCGGGGGAACATTTATTTTATCCCCATGAACCTGACAACGATGACATCTTCGAACATGTTGGATGCAGTCACTCTCAAGACTGAGCCAATAATAACCCAATCTCATAATCTTCTTAGCTAACATGTGGCCATTCATGTGTGGACCACATATCCCTTCATGTACTTCTTGCATGATTCTAGTAGCTTCAGCCGTATCCACACACCTCAATAGGATCGAATCATATGATCTTTTGTACAGCTTTTCACCACTAACAAAGAATTTTGAAGCCATTTTCATTATGTACTTCCTGTCGGCCGGGGTGCTTCCCTCAGGAAATTCTTGTTTCTGAATGTAACTCATGACATCGTAATACCATGGCTTTTCGTCAGGCTCCCCAGTCACAACCATACAGTAGGCTGGCTTTGTCAGGACTTCAATCTTCAGGGGTTCTACCTCTAACCCATCAATCACTTGCAACATGGATGATAACGTAGCTAGCGCATCAGCAAACTGATTATGAGACCTCGATAAGTACTCAAAAGAGATATCTTCAAATTCCTTTATGATTTCTTCGAGGTATTCATGGTACGGCACTAGTTTGGTGTCTCTCGTCTTCCACTCTCCCACAGTTTGGAGAATAATCAAAGCAGAATCACCAAACACTTTTAACTTGGTTATCCTCATTTCCACTGCGGCTTGGAGTCCGAGGATGCAAGCTTCGTACTCGGCTATGTTGTTAGTACAGGGAAACACCAACTTTGATGCTACTGGATAATGTTGCCCATCTGGGGATATTAAAACTGCCCCAGTGCCGGAACCGGCCAAGTTTACAGCTCCATCGAAAAACATGGTCCATGTATCTTCCTTTATTACCAAAATGCGATCTTCTGGAGAATATCTATCATCATCAGGGACTTCAGGATTTTCAGCTAACACATCAGCAATTACTCGACCCCTAACTGACTTCTGTGGCTTCATTTGGATATCAAACTCTGAGATTAAAATCTGCCACTTGGCTAACTTCCCTACCAAAGCTGGCTGATCAAGTAAATACTTAATGGGATCGTTCTCAGTCACAAGCAAAGTTTGGTGATGCAGTGTATATTGTCGCAGCCTATGGAGTACCCATACTAGCGCAGCGCAAGTCTTTTCGGCTTCAGAATAATTCAACTCCGAGACAGTGAACTTCTTGCTTAGGTAATAAATGGCTCGCTCTTTCCCATCTTCAGGACTTTCCTGGGCTAGCATCGCACCTAAAGATTCACTATGAATCGTGAGGTAAAGGATCAAAGGCTGGCCCGGCATTGGTGGGACTAGCACTGGTGGTTTCATCAGGTATTGCTTTAGTTCGTTAAACGCTTCCCGACAATCCTCATCCCATTTCACTTGAGCATTCTTCCTTAGAAGTTTGAAGAATGGCTTAGCAGTTGCTGAGAGTTGAGAAATAAAACGGGCTATGTAGTTCAATCTACCCAGGAGACTTCGCACTTCTTTCACGGTCGACGGGGGTTGTAACTCACATATAGCCTTCACTTTGGAGGGATCAATTTCAATGCCTTTACTGCTTACTATGAACCCAAGTAATTTACCCGAGGTTGCTCCGAATACGCACTTGGCCGGATTGAGACGGAGCTTAAACTCACGGAGCCTTTCGAATAATTTCTTCAAAGTATCAACGTGACTCTTCCCAGGTCTAGACTTGGCGATCATGTCATCGACATAAACTTCAATCTCCTTATGCATCATGTCATGGAAGAGCGTCACCATTGCCCGTTGATATGTTGCCCCGGCATTTTTGAGGCCGAAGGGCATGACCTTATAGTGGAATGTCCCCCAAGGAGTGATGAACGCCGTTTTCTCCTTATCATCGTCCTTCATTTTTATCTGATTATAACCCGAGAAACCATCCATGAAGGAAAACAGCTCGAACCCTGCTGTACTATCCACCAAAACATCTATATGTGGCAATGGGAAATCGTCTTTAGGACTGGCCTTGTTTAGATCGCGATAGTCGATGCAAACCCGAACTCGACCATCCTTCTTCATGACTGGCACAATATTAGCCACCCAGCTGGGGTATTGGGTGACTTCGATGAATCCCACTTTTAAAAGCTTCAT
The DNA here is from genome assembly GCA_031216405.1 of Syzygium malaccense. Taxonomy (NCBI): domain Eukaryota; kingdom Viridiplantae; phylum Streptophyta; class Magnoliopsida; order Myrtales; family Myrtaceae; genus Syzygium; species Syzygium malaccense. Next base: position 10,293,808 of record CM062258.1, on the reverse strand, counting down.
GACCTCCTCCTCTATTTTCTTGGAAAGTTCAGGCTTGGTCCTTCGCAGCTTCTGTTTCTTGGGCGGCATGTCTGGATTAGTGGGTAGACTATGCTCCACGATAGAAGAATCTAGACCCGGCATATCGACATACGACCAGGCAAAGATATCCTGGTAATCCTTCAGCAGTTGGACCAGGCGTTTAGCTTCATCTTCAGGAAGGGTTGCCCCTATCTTCACCTCTTTGGGTTCTCCAGAATCACTCAAGTTGACAGTGATAGTTTGGTCTACCGTTAGGACTTTAGGTCTTTCATGATGCTCTAGATCACGCTGGAGGTCCGAGGAATCTTCGAGTTCATTGGGGTCATCGAGATCAGGTTCGGTAGCACATAATTCATCAGATTGGACCGTTCCCATACCCTTACATGTCACAAAATTGCCCCTGAAACATAAAGTATGGGGTTCAGAAGGACAAACAGGGCTAAACAGTGTATTTCTATTGATTTTTTATTTATTTTGAAATTCTTTTCAAAAAGATTTTAACACGAGGAAGCATAAAGAAGCCCAGGCCTCAGAATTCTCCTTGGACTATATTTTATTTTATCGGTTGGATATCATCACCGGGCTGGTTTGATGTACCTCAACATGCCCTCAAAACGAAAACAACTTGTAATTTTATTGATTATCACCAAATGAATTACATTTATTGGAATGGAAATTGCAACAATCAAATCCTAGAAATGAAAAGTATTAAATAGTAGCTCCCGAGACGGGGCAAGTCCTAAAAAGCAGTAAAAATTCCCGCGTAGGGGAATGTGCGAAAAAGGTAAATGTGTTACTCTTGCGGGCCAATGCCCATTCCCTTCAACGGTCCTTCCTCGATGGCTCCAATTAAGAAATTATTGAACAGGGCAGTGATTCCCTCCATTGCATCATCCGAATCTCCTGTCACTAGAGGTGTTGAATCATCCATACCTCCCCATCCATCCGGGACAATGTCACGGGTGTCAACATAGAAGCTGGGGGGCGCTGAGTATTTCACATAATAGTCGAACTTGCCGCTCGGCTGCCCCAGAGTGTCGATCACCTCTTTCTCTTCATGCATCATTCTTGCAGGGCCCGGGAATGTGGTACGGAGGTGTGGAGGCAACCTACCACGCCCACGTTCTTCACCATTTGGCTCTTCTTCGGATCGCAATCTATTTTGACCATTTCTTCGACCACGTCCACGTCCACGTGCCACATTGTTCGGCTCACTTGACCCCAGGTATCCCAACCCAGTAATGCGGGGCCTTTGAGAAACTTCCACCGGTTGGCGGATGCCTTGACTACTTCTACCAAGGCCTTCACCTGGAGTAAAGCCGTGAGAGATCATTACCCTTCCAACCATGACCGCGGCGTTTGACACCTCAGGAATAGGCGGTGATGATCCTCTTGACGCATGTATGGTTGATACGAGCTCGAGCGACTGATAGCTCGATTCTATTTTGCAATCAGGCTCAACATAGGGGATAGCCGCTGCGTGGTAGATTGGGTGTTCTTCTTCACCGTGGACCGTGACTAACTTTTTCTCCACGACGAACTTCACCATCTGATGTAGACTGGATGGCACAGCTCCAGCAGTATGAATCCATGGACGACCCAACAGAAAGTTGAATGCAGTGGGAATGTCCATAACTTGAAATAGGACATTGAACATCGTTGGTCCTATCTGTATGTCAAGGTGTATTTCTCCCATCACTTCTTTCTTCGTTCCGTCAAAGGCTCGTACGGAGGTTCTTGCAGAACTTATCCTAGAAGGATCTATCTTAAGGCGGTGTAAAGTCGCCAAAGGACAGATGTTCAGGGCTGACCCGTTGTCAATGAGTACCCGGGCAACATGTGAGGCCTTGTATTTGACGGAAATATAGAGTGCCCTGGTATGCCCCCTTCCTTCTAGAGGGAACTCTTCATCTGAAAAGGCTATGAGGTCCTTGAGGAGTATAGAGCCCACAAATTCCTCTAATTTGTCATGATCGATCGTTTCTGGCACGTGGACTTCACTTAACACCTTCATTAAGGCCTTCTGATGCATGACAGATGTCTGGAGCAGCTCAAGCAGGGAGATTTGCGCGGGCAGCTTGCGCAATTGTTCAACTATGTTGTACTCGCTAGCCTTAATCACAGCTAGAAATTCCTTGGCTTCTTCATCAGTAACGGGTTTTGCAGGTTGGGCATTAGCTTGGCCGTAGGAATGCCCAGATCTGGTAACTAAGTCGACATCGAGACTGTAGGACCAGGGAACCGCCTTATTGTCACTGTACTCATACGATTGAGGTATCTCGATCACTATCCCTTCATCAGTTGTAGGCGTGCTTACAATGATCTCCTCATTATCGGACGCGTCTTCAAGCGGAGGCATGTCTTCAGGCAGAGGGTCGCCCTTGTCGCTCCTGATGTTCAATGTAGCAAACTCCTTCTCCCAATTAATAACCACTTCGGAGATAGTGGAAACGATGCCAGTGTGGTCAGCATAAACAATCATCCCAGCTTCTACCATTCTTGAGATTCTTTCTTTCATGAGAGCCAGGGGCAGGTCTTCATTACTTGGGTAACAACCGGCTTTCACTAACTCACCGTAGACGTCGGTAGTACACACCTTAACATTCTTGATTCGACCAGCATTGAAGCTAAATATGGCATTCACATTGCCTGCGTGGTCAGGGAGTGGGTTGCTCTGAACATTCGGCTTAGCAGGTTGAAATGAGAACGCCTTCGTGTCTAGGAGGTTTTGGATTCGGTGCCTGAGGGCATAGCAATCATCGGTTGAGTGTCCCAGCTCACCCATGTGATAATCACATTTCTTTGACGGGTCGAAGTTATAGAACCGCTCAGGATTGGGCCGCTTTGGCTCAGTAGTAAGCAAACCTTTCTTCTGGAGCACTGTCAATACTTGAGACAACGATCCGGGGAGGGGAGTGAATTGCCTCTTGTTGTTCCTCCTCTGAAAAGGTTGACGACCCGAGTTTTGTTGCTGAGCTTCTACTACTTGGATTGCTGGGGCGGAGTTAGCATTCCGCCGGCTCGGTTGGTTATAAGCCACATTCACTTCAGCTGCCGGTTCTTTCTCTTTTCTCGCACCAAATCTTCTGGTCGAGGAGGACGGCTCGACAAACCATCCGTCTTTCAGCCCTATCTCAATTTGTTCGCCCATGGGGATGAGTTGGTTGAAGTTGTCAGCCGGAATGGCAACCATCCGATTACGGTATTCGAACGGGAGAGTTTTCACGAACATCCTCTTTAACTCACTGTCTATGGGTTCTGGGACAACCTGAGCAGCTAGATTCCTCCATCTGATAGCATAGTCTTTGAAGGACTCAGTCTTTTTCATCTGAGCGCGTTCGAGATCATCCCAGGTAGGAATGATGTCCGTTATGAATCTGTACTGCTTCAAGAATGCTTCACTGGCTTCTTTCCAAGTTTTGAGGCCATTTATCTTCTTCATGAGATACCAGCTCAAAGCAGGACTCGTCAAACTTGCTTGAAAGGCATGGATCATCAGGAGTTCGTTATCAACGTACGAAGTCATTTGTACGTGATAGAGCTGTAGGTGGGCTTTTGGACATGTGGTGCCATTGTACTTGTCGAAATCCGGCATTTTGAACTTCTTTGGGATTTTGATATGTGAGTACAGGGACAGATCGATCGACGGTGAATCCTGCGAACCTTCCAGCTGCTTCACTCTTTCTTCAAGTTTATTGACCCGTTCATCAGGTTTGTCCTTATTGACGATGATCTGGACGGGGTCATCTTCTAAATTAGGAATATCGTCATCTCCGTCAACATCGACACTTTTTCTGATTTTCTGCTTTGGGACTGATGTTTCGAGGGATGCCGAAATAGGAGTTGACCGGAGAGTTTTGATCTCAGCGGACATTTGTTGCATCGCGATAACAAGTTGCTTGATCTGGTCTTCCACACCAACAACACGCTCTTGCAAGTCGGTTTGATCGGCCATTCTGGCTCTCGACCGTGTACGAATGGGCGACCGTGATTGGTCCGTAGCTACCTAATTTCGAAATGAAACAGGCATACATGAGTGTCAAGCAAAATCATACGCCAATCCATGACATTGGTCTAACCGCTTTGAATTGAAAGGACCCCTTTATTGAAATGGCAAAAATTTTTACACCAATTAATGACTTGAAATTGAACTGAATATAAAGACAGTTGACTCAATTCCTAAACAAATTTTAAAAACTGAAACTGAAATGAGAAAAGAACTTCGAGTTTTTTTTATTTAGCTTGATCTATAGACATATGGGAGGCGACTTCCTTCTTCAATTGCTCATAAGCTCGAGCTATCTTGGATGCCTTTTCTTCAGCTTCTTCGGCCTTCCTTTTGAGGCGATTGTTCTCTGAGCGATTGGCGGACTTGAGAGGCACCTTAGGTATCTTCGGGAGCCAATCTTGCGGGATTTTGTGCCGACGAATGTACTGGGTTGTCGCGAAATAGGACTTCTGCTCTCCCTTTAGTTCTCTTTCGGGCCGTGCTATCTTCAACACACGACACTTCCTCCACATCTTATTGAGCTGGGCTACGGTCGCTTCGTGGTCTTTATCATCATCGGCGAAGTCAACTTGTAGGAGTTCTGGTTGTAACGCCGGAGGGAGCCCTTGGAGAATCTGATACTGACGAGACACTCTGGCGGGGTAGTATTCAATTGCTCCGGTGAAACCCAACAGTGGAACCGGCCCGATACCATTACATGTAAGCCGAGCTTCCTCGACTTTGAACCAATTAGCATGCCATTGGAAACCTTGGGGTCTAGCGTTTTTCATGAAAATGATCCATTCAGAGTAATGATAATCGGGTGCATCCCCTTGTTTTTCTTTTTATCTCAAGATAGGATGGCTAGAATCACTAAGCTCGGATATTGTGAGTAAATCGCCACACCCTTTTATGTGAGACAAAAACCAGATTTGCAAAAGTTCGAGGGGAGCATGAAAAGTTTTGTCGACATGTTGCTTAAATTTAGTGAGGGAAATGAAAGTCTCAGCTAAAATGGTGTTGACAAAATTCTTTTCAAGACAGACCTGTTGGACCAACCAGGCGATTGACGGACTACATGCATTCTTACAGTAAGGAAAAATCACGAACCCGAAAAACGCTAGCAAAAAGATTCTGCCTTTTTGAAAAGATGTGGCTTTTTCAAAACACTGACTCAGGAATGAAAATGGGCATGTGCCACAATTTGCTTTTAAAACTTTTCCCAATTCATCTTTTCCGACATTCAAAAATTCAGCCAACATTAAAGTAGAATCAATTCCCAAAGGTGGTGTGACTAACTCGGACTCCAATGGTTTTCCAATGAGCACGTTATATTCTTCCAACGTCGGGGTGAGCTCGTGCTTACCAAATATAAAGGTAGAGGTCTTGGGACACCAGAAGTGCGCCAATGCTCGAATGAGGCCGGTACGGACTTTGACCTCCAGTAGGGGGAGCAACCTCCCGATGTGGCCCTCAACTAGCTTGCGGTTGGTCGGACTGAGTAGATTCCACCAGGCACGGAGCTCGTCCTTAGGAGCATCAAGAATCCGGATGTCTGCCCCTCCCATAGTGTATAGACCAAGACTCACGACCGACCTAATGTCATGGACCGACCAAAGAAAATACGAAACATAAATAAATTGCGAGATAAAGGTTCAGAAATCTTACTTCACCCGGTAGAATGATGGCAATCACATAGACATGCGCATGAAACGTGAGGTTCGATTTCTACCTAGACTCTGGCTTGCAAAATGGAGACATGAAGATTACCGAGCTAAACCAGTCATGGTGGTGGTTAGGCTGGGATTCCCCTGACTCCGGCTTAGTCAAAGAGCCGACCCGGGTTGCAAAGGGTGCAACCGTGGCAGGTATTCAATGACACCACGAAAGAACTTTCGGGACCAAGAAAGGCGACCCATACCACGCGGGTGTGGTTGGGGTGTCCGTTTTCTCAGTACCATCCTAAACCTGTGCCGCCCAGGTCCGGCAGCGGGTAGTGTGTGCGGTGTAGTGTAAATGTAAGGCATGCACAACAGGTTATATCATACAGCACTTTGTGCATAAACTAAACCATTCGATCAAACACCTCCCTGCAAAACAAGGGTTAACAATCACGCCTCCCCTTATACCTCCCATACTGCAAAAACATTTAACACCTAAAATGTTAGGGACGTACCTGGGATCCTCGCTGCCAAGCAAAAATATTTTTTGAAAAGAAAAACTGGCCTAAGTCCACTAAGAGTTTTAACTCAAGTTCCCCAGCGGAGTCGCCAAGCTGTCGCGACCTAAAAATTTCCTTCTCAGGCTAATGGATTATTAGGACTAAATCTAATTCGAGCCCTCCCAAGCCCTACCAATTCGCAACTTTGGGTTTAAGTTTTTTAACATGCAAATGTTTTCATGCTTGGAGTCGCCACTAATCTATTTGCGGTAGGTCGATTAGAAACCTAAATAAAACATAGGGAGATATGTTTTATTCCTACGAACCAGAGATTCTAAGCCCGGGGACTTGATTACGTTAGATCTAGTCTAACGCCCTTTCGGTACCTTTTCTTTTCAAAAATATTTTGGCAAGCAGTTTGGATCCATTTTAACTTAGTCATTAACATATGAGGTGTTCATGCGGGTGCGCAAACCACCAATTTAACACTCAAGAAAGCATTAAATAAATTGCAAGATTGGAAGAATTACTTACCTCGAAGCAACGTAAGCATCTGCATTGTTAGCTAGAAAATCACATCAACACCCTAATATGATTTCTAATTAACAAGGAATTCACTCAATTTTTGGGTTTTCGCTTATTTAAATGAGAGCTAACCTACATGCAATGACGTGCAAAAATTGACACGCGAACAATGCAACCTAGCATGCAAACTATATGTCGTGCGACGACGTGACTTAATTCTGATGACGAGCAAATGATTTATTTTTTTGGTATTTTCTAGTGAAATTCGGAATAAAAATATGCCTAAATTAACATGCAACCTATGATGACTTAACATATCCTAACATGACTTATTTTTTGGATTTTTGTTAAAATTCGAAATAATAAATTACTTAAATAAAGAATGCAATCTATCCTAATCTACCATAAAACAATTCATTCTTTTTTTGGGATTTTCATGAAAATTAGGAATTAAAAATAACCTAAATAATCTATTAAAGTTAGAAAATTACTTAATTTAAACTAGGAAATAGATTATCTCAAGTCCTAATTTAAATTAAATAATTACTCTATCATCTAGATATATTTAGGATTCTTAAACATGCAAAACTCAAATTCAAATCCTAACTGATATTTTTTGAATTTTCTTTTTTATTTGAAAAGGAAAAATAATCTAAACAAAGATAGCATCCACATTTAAAATAGCCACACAATCCACAAGATTCGTTTCAAATTCAGATTAGGCACAAGAATTGAACTATCGATCATATCTATAGGGCTATAGATATTAACAGAAAGTCGATCATTCAAATTTGGAAAGCAGATAAAAATCATTATCGTACCCAAGTGATTATGGATAGGATAATGATTTTCCGTATCGCCACGTATCATACCTTAGGGATAAGGTCGGATAGTTGTCGAGATACGTTGCTGAATTAGGAAAGTTTCCTAATTTTGAATATTTTAAAAATATTGCAGATATCAGATAATTATCCCAACATATCTAATATTCTACCCGATATTCACGCAATATTCAAAAGCACAAATTAGTAAATTAAATATTCTGAAAAATATCAGATAATATCTAATTACCTAATTTGCAGATAATTCCCAAATTCGAACTTGCGGATCGGGATGAACGACGAAGGCGGATCGGCGGCGCGATATCGGGAACGGCGGCGACGGCGGACCGGCGGTGTCAGCGTAAGGCGGCAGCAACAAGCAGCAGCGGCAGCGTCGGCGTGAGGGACAGCGGCAGCAGCAAGCAGCAGCGGCGGCGACGGCGTGAGGAGCAGCGGCAACAGCAAGCAACAGCGGCGTCGGCGTCGCGCGGCAGGGAGCAGCAGGCACGGCGTCGGCGTCGGCGTGAGGGGGAGCGGCAGCAGCAAGCAGCAGCGGCGTCGGCGTCGGCCTGAGGAGCAGCGACAGCAGCAAGCAACAGCGGCGGCGACGGCGTGAGGATCAGCGGCAGCAGCAAGCAGCAGCGGCGGCGACGGCGTGAGGAGCAGCGGCAACAGCAAGCAACAGCGGCGTCGGCGTCGCGCGGCAGGGAGCAGCAGGCACGGCGTCGGCGTCGGCGTGAGGGGCAGCGGCAGCAGCAAGCAGCAGCGGCGTCGGCGTCGGCGGGAAGGGCAGCGGCAACAGCAAGCAGCAGCGGCGTCGACGTCGGCCTGAGGGCAGCGGCAGCAGCGAGCAGCAGTGGCGTCGGCGTCGGCCTGAGGAGCAGCGGCAGCAGCAACGTCGGCGTGAGGCGCGGCGTCGGCGTAAGGCGCGGCGTCGATGCGACGGCGGTGGGGAGCAGCGGCAGCAGCCGCGGTGGCGTGAGGCGCGGCGCCGGCGGGAGAGGCGGCAGCACGCGGGCGCGGCGGCGGTGGGAGCCGGTCTCCTTCTCTCCCTCACTTACTCTTTCTCTCGCTCACGTGTGTCTCTCGTGCCCTCAAAAATTCTCTTCTGAAAATTGTGTGTCCCCCCTCTAATTTTCTGACCTAATAATGTATATATAGTATTAACCTAGGTCAATTAGATGGGCTTTTAGTCCTAATGGGCTTAGGCTTGGGCTTTAATTTAAATGGGCTGAATTAATTAATGACAATGGGTTGAATTAAGTTCAAATTAAAACAACCGAGCCCGTTTGACTTATAATTCCCGGCCTTTGCATTTCAAGCGAGCCGAGTCCCATTCGATGAAATTTAAGCTCGTTCATTCACCGCCGGTCCGATGCAAAAAATGCAATTAATCTAAAATGAATTTAAACTATATGTTATGCAAATTAAATATTTTTTGTTTAGGGGTTAAAAATTTAATCCCTAATTTTCTATGCAAATTACACTAAATGGTTGCTAAAATTTAGGTGTCAACAGTTAGCCTTGCGTGCGCGCGCGCACACATACACACTCAATTCACAAAAATGAAGAGAAAGCGGCGTAGTTGTATTTCCTGCAAAATGAACATGTACAAATGAAGGGGAAGGGTCTCCTATATAACAAGTGCAGGTCTAATATGATCTGTTAATCCCCTCATGATCCAACGATAATATTTGAACCGATACAATCATTACATAGCTACACCAGAAGTTCGAGAGGCCCTAGGGGCATGAGGAAGCTTGAGGGACACCTAGCAAGGGAAGCTGCAGGGTCGTGTGCCAAAGGCAACTGAAGGGTCGCAGACAGTGCTTGTGCCTAGTCACATATGGGCCACGTCCCATGCACGAATGGGCCACGTCCCATGCATGTAAAGAGCCACATCTCGTTCACGGACAGACTCGGAGCCCTTTGCTCCCTTGGGCCGTGTCACTAGCACTAAAACCTGGACGACATGAGTGTAACTATAGATGAGCTCAGAAGACGTGAGTGTGGCACTAACTCTGGCTCTAACTTTAGGATTAGGATTTCGTACCAGGGACAAAACAGTGGCCAAGTACCAGCTATGGTGGTCAAAGAAGACTTTGGGCATAAAGGATAAGTCTATGTGGATAATATAATTGTCGGATTGCTCCAAAGTCGGCACAAAGCAGAAGATGATCAGGGTTAAGACCCCTGCCACGAGGGAATGAACAAAAGCAGCCATGACAAGCAATTGAAGGGAGATGATTTCCGAACACAGCAGAAGCTTGTGCCTTTATAGAGGGAACGAGGAGCATGGGAGGGTCAGGGGAGAACCTCAACACATCTCTCGACTTGTCAATTGGTATCTTCATAAGTTTAGTAACTCATAGTGGAGTGGACCCTGTTCTCAAATGATCTGTTCCCATCTCCTATGGACTCATTCCAACAGGGAAAAGAGAAAGGCTAAAGGGAAAAAAAGGAAGAAGAAAGACCAGAGAAAATTAGGATCATAGATTCTTCCAACCGCTCTGATGTTAAGTGACACTCAACGTGGTTCGCCTCTGTACTTGTACCTCCTTACGTTTTTCCTTTCTTTGCCCCTCAGCTGAGAGATTGATGCAGATTTCCTCCAACCGCACAATAGTCAATTATAGAAAAGAAATCAAGTGGGGACACCCTTTGGGATTGCTCTATAGGAAAATGGAAGGCTAATAAGCTATTAAAAGCATAGGGAAGGTGTGCAATTATCTCTCGCATCGACAGTGGCATGCACATAAAGAAACACCCAGCGTCCAGCGCATGATTTTTGGTTGATTTCATGGGTGTGTGCTTGCGTACGCATATTACAAAGTCATCACTTGTCAATCTGGATCAATCTCTCTGGTTCATGTATCTTCAAGCTGGAATGCTTTCTTTTGGCTCGGCGCACAACAATGCACCGACTCGAAAAAGAAAGTCATCCCCAAAGGTGATTCAGATCGTTCAATTCAGGTCCAGAACGATCATGGCACACTGCCTCAGCATCGATCAGGACAAGGACAGACTAATTTCTCCACCCATTTTGGGCCCTCCATGTGCTCAACGATTCGATCACTCATAGATTAGGCTTGTAGGATGACGTGGACTGCATAATTACGTACATTCAATCGGATATTTCATTTCCTTAATGGGGTAAACAAAGAAAGAATAGGCACTGGCTTATCAGATCTACGACATGCTGTTTAGTTCCTAATGGATAATTCTACTAGTGGGTTAACTTCTAGGACTAAACTGTATCTCCTAAATCCCATGAATCTGATGGAGTGGTGCCGTCAATGCTTACTCAGCGATCCATCTTCCGAAATCTTTGTCTGGCTACTTTATTCTTATGATACGATTCTTACAGGTGTCAACTCTGCTGAAATTCCTCATTTTACAACACAGACACCTTCCCAGTTTGCCTTGAAATACTTGAGTGATTTTTGGATGATCTTCACTATTTCTTAGGTATTGATGCTATAGGTGATTCCTCGAGTTTATTCATCTCTCAGACTCGTTACCCAAGAGATCTGCTTCATAAGTTCCATATGCGGCTCAATAGTGTACTATGCGTAATGGACTACTTCTCAAACCCTGTTGCGAAATGTCTCTCTTTGTTTGCGGTAACGTTGTTTGGGCCGGTTTAAAAGACATCTACATTTTTTTTATAGCTAGTCCTACATATGTCTCTATGGATTTAAACTAAAAATGACGACGCCATTGTTGCATTTAGTGAAAATAATCTTAATGGGTCATAATCTGATTGGGTATACTTGCAAATGTGGGAATCAACGATTAAGTGATCCTGATTGGACTTTTTCATAAAGATTTCAGACGCAAAAATGATGTGAGTTATTAAGTTCTGATTGGGAAAAAGCATGGGGTCTTGTTCGGTCACTACAACAAAGTACATGAACCTTGTCATTCCTAAAAGTACGAGGACTAAAAGTTAATCCGTAGAAGCATCACGTTTCCTTATAGCCAGTGCCAATTTGGCATTTTCAGGTGAATTATGAATGAAAATTTGATGGAAGGATTTATGTTGATGCAGGAGAGGAGCACGAGGACTAGTATTGTGAGCAAACAATGTATAACGATAATATTGTTGTGTGTGAGGATAAGAGTGGACTGTAGAGGATCAAGTCCACTATGTCGATGGAGCAAAAGTTGCTGGTGGTGTGTTCATAGTAAATAGCTCCTTTTTAAATCCTGCAGATGGTGATACCATCAAAGCCTACATCAAGAACTCGTCCGTGCCAACAGCAAGTATCCAATTACGGAAAACACTCATCGGCAGCAAGCCTGCTCCGAGCTTGGCAAACTATAGATCTCGCGACCCATCCCCGAGTTGCCGGTCATCCTGAAGCCTGACATTTTGGCTCCTGGCACACTGATCCTGGCTGGGTGGCCTCAAAATAATCCAGTGGCTGTAGTGGACTCACATCAACTATTTAACGACTTCAACCTCTTGTCAGAAACGTCGATGGCGTGCCCACACATAGCTGGAGTGGCTGCACTCCTGAGGGGACTACACCCCGAGTGGAACCCCGCATCCATCTGGTCGGCCATGATGACTACATCGTATACAATGGACAGCACAAATAGCCCTATCAAAGACATCGGAACGATTACAAACCGGCGAGCCCTGTAGGCATGGGAGCTAGCCACGTTGATCCGAACAGGGCATTAGAACCTTGGCTCATATACGACGTGACACTCCAAGACTATGTCAACCTCATGTGTGCAATGAAATACACATCGAAGCAAATTCATATGGTCACCAGGTCATCTTCCTACAATTGTTCAAATCCTTCACTGGACCTGGATTACCCTTCCTTCATTGCCTTCTTAGTTCAAACACCAATGGTGCAAGAATTCTTCAGTATGGTGACGAATGTGGGAGATGGGGGCGTCAACCTACACAGCAAAGGTGAATCCGATGGAGAGATTCAAGGTCATTGTTGTGCTGGGCAAATTGACATTCAAGAGAAGTATGAGAAGCTTGAATTATAAGATGACGATAGAAGGTCCAAAATAGATGAAACAGACTGTGGTGTCTGGTTCTCTTAGTTGGATGGACAATGGTGGCAAGTATGTGGTCAAAAGTCCCATTGTTGCCACAATTCTAAACTCGAAAGCATTGATGTCCAAAACTTGATTTGTTAACGAGTTTCCAAAAGAACTTGTTAAATAAATAATTAAGGAAACTTTAGAATCTCCAATGTATCGTCTTTTCTATTACTGCGTCATAAATATCTATGAAATTGACCCGTATCAAATCAAATATGTTTAGCATGACCCATCATAATTCTGTAATAAGCTAACTTGGTTTGGCTACGCGAAGCTTGAATTTGGATAGGATGTCAGAATCATACCACACATCTCACTCGCTAAACAATAAAAAAAGCTAGCTTTTGCAATTTGAAAGTCAGTAGCGGCTGTAGATTCAAGTCTCATGTCCATTGGGGCACTTCAATATGCGATTACGATAAGCATATGGTAGTTTGCAATTTGAACTTGAGCATGGCATCTGCCTGAAGGACTGACTAATCAAAAAATCAGAGTTTGCGTCTCAAACTCTGTGGAAATTTCATTTTATAACACAGTTATCTTCATTGTTTGCAATGAAACATTTGGATGATCTTCAATATTTCTTAAGTATTGACGCTACCCATGATTCCTCGAGTTTATTTCTTTGATATGGGCCCTGTTTGTTTATGCTTTTTGCAAAGCAATGTAATATCTTTCTTTCCATCAAACTTAAAATATTATCTAAATTTAAAAAAATAATGAAAAAAAATTATATTTGAAGATACTTGTTCACATTTGTATAGTGTAAAAGTTTTTAGGAACTTTGTTTGGAGAAAATATTAAAGTTTGTCCATCAGTGGCAAGACTTAATTCAACAAAAAGCGCATTTAACATGAAAAGTAAAATAGATTTCTAATATTTGGGAAAAGAGGCCTAAGCTATTTAACTATTCATACAAATTAATGAGACATGCCTAACAGCTTAGCATGAATTGTAACTCATACTTTTCAAGGCTTGACAATACATTTAAGCTGTAACATCCTCAATTTCAGTCCCTGGGAAATGGTTATGGTTTAAGTTTGGTAGTTTTTCAATTAGAACCAATTTTTACTCTTGCTCTGAAAAACCCAGTTTCGGATCCTTTCTAACTCTTCGTTTTGTTATTTTTGTGGAGATTTTTGTGATCCGAATTTCCAAACACTTCATTCTTGAAAGTTTCTCCAAATATCTTAAAATTTTACATACTTTAATTTCAGAATTTTTGGACTTGATATGAGTTGTACGACAACCGAATTTCCAGACTGTGTAAAACTGCCTAGAATGGGTATTTCGGCGATGTTCACCCTTTCTTTATTTTCTACAAGCTTTTCTGTGAAGAATTTGGAAAAGTTTCATTCACAAAAGTTGTTGAGTATATAAATTTGGGAATTTTTCAAGATGATTTGGATTCTAGAAAGAGCTTACTTTGAGAAACAAGAATTATGTTCCAGCGAACTGTTTTTAGTCTATATTTGAGCTACTAAAAATTGTGTTTACAGAAAGATTCAGATTTCGTATTCTTCATGAAAAATGTTTGTTAAGGCCTTGTTTATGACATATTCAAGTTTGAGAATTTTTGGAGTCCATTTACTATGTTTTTAAGTCTGATTTCATGAACAGTGCAAAACTGTTCGATTTTATCAGATTTCAAATATTCATAATTTTTTTTATATAAGAACGTTAGAGTCTCGACTTGATGTCTTTTGGTGATATTTGAGGACATTCCCGCGTCGAACCTCAGATTGAACGAGATTATTATACGTTTTTTGTCGTAAAAAATCCTCGGAAATCATGGAATTGATTATGATGCGGATTTGTGACTTAAGTGTCGATTAGTTGTTATTGTGCAATCCGATAGTGCTAAGTTATTGTGAGCCGAACCGACATTTCTAGTAGGCCAAAATAGGCTCCGCATTTGTTTTGTTGGGAAGAAACTAGAAGATAAGGCTTTGACATGGTCAAATCTTCTCCTTCAAGCTTCCTTTATTAAGGTTCATCATGACTAGTATTAATTGGCCATTGGCTTAGAAGCCCCATTCATGATGACAAGCCTTAATTAGTTGGACTTTGGAGGCACCATCATCATGACATGCATTAATGGCTATTATTACTCTTGACTTTGAGGCCCCTTAATAATGAAGAGCTTTAATGGCCTTGAGTAGGGAGCAAGAAAGAACTTCCATAAATAGGAGAAAACACCACTTGTATGGCCACCCCCAAGCTCTCTCATGCCACTCTCTCCATTCTTACGCCATCACCATCTCGCTTCTTGCTTCTTTGCTTCTTGTTCACACTGAGAAAGAGAGAAAGAGAGAGAGGGCTCACCGACTAGCCCGTGTCTCGCCTTGTTGTTCAGTCAATAAGAAGCCACGTTCAAGGGCCGTGTGATAATGTTCAAGCCACACACCAAGAACCACCCGAGACTTGCCGAGGCCCTCGTGTCCATCACACGCCTTTCATTTTCTATTTCTTGTTTTATACCGTTGGGTAAGTAAACTTCCTAATATCGGGAAAGGGAGTTGTGATGCGTTGTGACATGATTTACTTAGACCGTTTCTCGGTCGTTTAATTGGTCGTAGTTAGTTCAATCCCTTGATTTGACCATGTTTCATATTTGATGTTTGTCTTGAGCTAGAATCGAGATTTGGCTAGTAAAGTGCACACGTTATAGCTATGTGTTGTGTTCTCTTGTATGAACTTTGCTATTGATTTGCTATTGATGCGGATGCGGTAAGAGCCGACTTATGTTAACGGCGATCCCTCGTCCTCACTTCATATTAATAGGTTTACTTGCTGAGTCTCCCCGACTCATCCCCCATTTTTTCCTTTTCAGATCCGAAGAATGGTGCCTCCCCTAACCCCGTTCGGCAACCTCGTGGAAATGAGAGCCGAAGTGCTCACCGTGATAGATGCTTGAGAAGGCCAAGCCTACTACCGATCACGACGTAGGTGATGGTCGATGAGGGCCTAACGGACTTGGTGCCTCATCCATACGTAGCATGGCATGGCTACACCGACGGAGAATGGGTTGGACCCCTACGTGGGTTCAATGGATCTTTTGGCGATGTAGGCGGGCCGACTCTGGGGCATGCCACAAGTGAGGTGTAAATTGGCCATGCGGACGGGAAGCGGGGAGGAGATGTGAGTGGAGTTAGAAGAGAGAAGATGAAGTAGAGGGGATAGGATCACCCAAGCCGAGTTTTGCTATTTATAATCGGCTAGGAACGGATGAGCATCTAGAAAATGCGTGTAAAATATGTGTTGTTTGCCATGGCCCGAAGGATTTATTAAAATATGTTTGCATGCACTGTAAACATAAGGTTTGCTCATGATACTGCTTATCTAAATTCCACTGTTGTTCTGAACGTGATTGTCCCGAACTTACGTTTCCGCTTGTGCATATTAAAAAGATAATAATGAACGGGACGTCACGTTAATGACCCCGAGGTGGGGGCGTTACATAAGCCCAAGTCGCTTTAAAGATATATAGAAGGGAAACTTTAGTTTTTTTATCCTAGTAGTGTTGGAGGAATTCACTTTTGATCCCTATACATTGATTGGTTACAATTTAAATCCTTATACCATTCTCCAACAATAATTTAAGTTCTTCCGATATATATCCATTCAAACTTTGCTAGAAGTTGCTGACTCAACACCGATTATAGACACATGACTTAAATTACACATCTCTATTCCAAGTAAGACTTATATTACACTCTCTATTCCTTTTGCACTGCTCAAATTCTCTTTGTACTTTATTTTAATAGAAATTTTAGTCCTCGCAACACTAATTGATGAGATTTCAAGTGTAATTATTCACATCTCTATTCCAAGTAAGACTTATATTACACTGCTATTACGTAATGTGCTATATGACTAATATTGATACCTTCCCTAATAATGATTAAATTTTTTTTCTGCCGAGAGTGACACTCCGTTATCACTAGCCTCCCAATCAGATAAACAAGTCCTTACAATTGATGGGATGCAAACTTGTTGGTATTACTATTGTCTGGGGAATTTTAATATTTTATCTATACAACTTGACCATTATAATGAGTTAAAATTGTGGTTAGAATATTTAAAAGCCATTTTTTTCTATAGTTAGTCATGTTTATGTGGATTTAAACTGAAAATGAAGATGCCATTGTTGCATCTAGTGAAAATAATCTTTAACGGGCTGTAATCTAATTGGATGTACTTGCAAACATAGGAAACACTATAAATTGATAGTGATTTGACATTTTCATTAGATTACAGATGGAAAAATGACGAAAGTAATTAAGTTTTCACTGAAAAAGAGTAGGGGGACTAATTTTGTCACTAAAACAAAGTGCATAGTCTAAATTTGATCGTTCGTAAAAGTATGAGATCAAACGTTAATTTGTTTAAGAGATTTGTGGATGTAAGCGCCGCATGTCAATATAGCCGATGTAGCTTACCATTTCTTGGTGAATTATGAATGAAAATTTTTCAGAAGGACCTAAATTGTCATAGGAGAGTAGCATAAGGACTAGTATTGTAAGCAAATAAAGAAGAATGACCAAAAGTTAATTCCCTAATTACAACAGAGACCAGAAATGCAATTTCCCCTAAATAAAATGATATGCCCTTAAAGCATTATTGTGGAAAGGTAAAATCTTACTTTTAGTTCCTGAATTTGTGCATTTTTTAAAATCAAATCTTTGAAATTTTAGGTTATATAAACAAAGTCCCTCTGGCACCCGATTTTGTTAATAGGAGCTAACATGTCCGTTCGAGCTAAGTCTTAACATGGAAAAACTTTATGTCACTATAGACAATCAACTAATTGATTGGAGTAAAAACTCCTAAGATGAAGACTACAATCAGACCTTGAGTAATAACTAAAGAGATTTGTCAATACTAAACTGTACTAGAGCTCTCCATGCTGGGCTCTTGCATATTCCGCCTAGCACACCAGCTGCAATTAATCGGATCTTGAGTTGTACGGGTTCGATTAAAAAAAAATGCAACTTCAAGAACATGATTAGACAAATTAAAACTTCAAGAGCTTGATTGAAGGGGAAGTAATGGCACAAGTTCAAGGAATGTTACCTTATGGAATTACAAAGAAGTCGATTTCTTTCTGTCCATTTTGGTAGCATTCCATCCTTGCGTCCCCAACTGTCCCTGCTCTCCTATAACACTTTTAATTACCAAAGTTAGTTTTGTATAATAATATTTTCTAAAAGATAGATGATGTTTATGAAGTACTATTTGACAATCACTTTTCTCTCTCTTTTTTTTTAAAACAGAATTTCTTTAATGTTTTGTAACTAAAGATGAGGCTCCTATTAATAGGTCTTGAGCATATATAGAGGCATCCCTAACAATCCGGGGTCGGAACGAGGAATACAACCCGTTCCCACCTTTTTCCATAGCCATCACTAGTCAAGGTCGACAGCCCCAAGATAAATTTCTCCGACCACAAGAAAGAAAATTTAACGCAAAACGTCAAGCGGACAGAGAGTATTCACACCAGGGTTGGTACATCATCTTAAGGTGGTGTGAACCCTTCGACTTATGAAAATGTTCTTACCTCGTTTTACGTGTGAAGCTCTCTCTTCGATCCACATGCATGTCCTTTCAGATATCTTTTTGATCATTTCTTCTTGGATTCACGAGGCAAGAAAACAACAAAGGTGGAATAAAAAAGAGAAGAATGCTTTTAATTACTATTGTTAAGTTGTGACGATGATTACTTCTTCTCCAAGAGCTGCAACAACAATGGAGAAACCACTGTCTCTGGTCTCTCTTCTAGATGCTGACAAAGTTATCAATAGCCACCCTTTACCAAACTATCTTCAACAGTTACTGCGAGATCAATGAATAAGTTTTTCTTTTTAACCTCTTGTTGAAATGGTCAGCTATTCTGTATAAAAACTATCGCTCTCATCTCTACTCCTCGTGTTTTCGGTGAAGCTACGATGCGGACGTCCTGAATTGAATATTGTTCAATGTTCTTGGCACGTGTCTGACGATTTCAAGCCTGGGAACCCTCGACTCCAATCACAGTAAGGATTAGAACTTCAAAGAAGAAGAAAGAGGAAGAAAAACACAAACCGAAGTTCGAATTTTCGAAAGTGGCCAGACATATGCGTTCAGGATGATATTGTTTAAGATCTGATAAGATGACGGTCACCACAGATAGAATCCTTTACGATGCTGCCCTCATGGGACAATTGATCTGACGCTTCTGTCTTCTTTTTCTTGCGAGTCAAAACTGTGACAACCCAGGTGGCGGTGCGCGGGGAGGAGGATGGCGGTGCGTTCGCATCTCGGTCCTCGGATGTGCGTAGAGAAGGGAGAAGGAGCTTCTCTTGTCCCATATCGCTTAGGAAGGGAGTCATGGACTAGCTTATAAGGCTTGAGGTTCTATATCTGTGTAACGCGTTTTAAAGCCGTGAGGTCAGTGGGCCCAAAGCGGACAATATTATAGTGTAGACTCAGGCGGCGGTGTGCGAGGAGGAGGGATGGCGGTGCGTCCGCACCTCGGTCCTCGGACATGCGTAGGGAAGAGAGGAGGAGGGATGGTGGTGCGTCCGCACCTCGGTCCTCGGACATGCGTAGGGAAGGGAGGAGGAGCCTCTCTTGTCCCACATTGCTTAGGGGGGAGTCTTGAACTAGCTTATAAGGCTTAAGATTTTATATTTGTATAAATCGTTTTAAAGAACTGATAAGTGGTCTCAAAGTAGATAATATCACGTAGTGTGAACCCAGTACATTACAAAAATCATGAATGATGAGACATAGGTTGTACAATTGTGGACAGCGCTGGTGGGGACTGGGGACTGGGTACACCAGTATGGTCTTGTCCCGAACAATTACGTTGACCGATCATTTTGGGTCGCCTTCGCTGGATACTTTCCTTTCCGACATGGTGCATGGTCCTGCCCCATGGTAAAAGAAAGGATCCCTAGCTTAATGATCTCATTGAGCCCACATCCCAAGTATTCATCCAAAGTCGACAAGTTATGACCAAATAATTTTATTCACTTTGCACATCGCACCAATTCTTCGATTTGGGATTTCATCTAATATCCTTCACATGTGCATCTTAACAGTCTTTCTCTTACTTATAAGACTCCAAGATTGGGTATGTTCTCCTTTGATTTAGCTATTGTTTTGCATTGATATATATCTCAACTTAAATTTCCACGTTGTTGCGCCACAACAACCATCGTCACCAACCAGGGACGTGTTTCCATGGTATTTGTTTCACCACACCTATGGTCGTGGTGATATTCACTGGGCAATTACATCGATATTCTTTTTTTGAGATATCATCAAGTCACGGATTGACAAGTGGGGGCCTCGTCAATTAGGGGTGCGCTTAAGTCGAGTCTAATTTGTTGCACAATCCCACCTGTAAGAGTAATTTTATGTCTAAAATTCTCAAGTCGGGTTGTCACGGGACTAGCTGGGATGAGCGTAAATTTATTACTAGATAGTCTTGTTCAAGCTTGCTTCAAAAATTCTTTTAGACCAATGTGGCCGTAAGGGTATTGGGCGGGCTTGTGGGCCACCACGTCATGATCAATTCTACCATTAACGGACGATTAACTTCAATCCACTATCTTGGAAACACAAGAAAAAGAATAATATCTCAACCTAGATAATTTAGGGAAATATTCGCTAATCAGTCATAAATTTATTTTATCAATTAGTCTTAAAATTTTCCCCGAAATTTCAATATAGACCTTCTGATCAATTTTTGCTGGAAATAACTAACATTGGGGACAAGTCATCGCCTATCATCCCACATGGCACACCGTCAAGTTGGCGATTTCCGATAAGAATTAGTTGGAAGGATCACATTGAAATTTTGCGCAAGAGGTTTGGAACTCAATTGGCAAATTAAAAAAAAAGAACTAAATTGGCATCTTTATAATATGTTTAGGACTTATTGGATAATTTCCAAAGATACTATGGGAAGATCAAGAAGAGAACGTCCAAATTCAAGCCAATTAACATATCTAGTTGGAACAACAATCATTCAAAAGTTTAAACCAATAAATTATAGGTCAATCAAGGTATATCAACTGCTACCCACCTTATCAATTCTCCCAAGTGAGCGTTTGTCTTACAACCCCTCACATTTTCACCTTTAAGATAAACCATGAACCTGCCAAAGAAACTTGATAAAGATTGACATGTTATGATGTTGCAATATGCACCCATCAATATCAATAAAAAATCATGCTTTGGATGCCTAGCGATTCTACTTGTGCGTCGCTCTTGATGAAGAGATAATTGCACGATCTCCCCTTATTGGCGTTCCACATTTCCAAAGGAATCCAAAAGGGTGTTCCCACTTGGATTCTTGTTCATACAATTGTGTGGAAAATATGACGTGGTACGGAGGGAAAACAAGTTGAGCATCACTCAATTGCCAAAGGTGGACTATCACCCAATATCCATGTGACTTCAAGAAAAATGCATGCATTTTTCCAATCCTTTGTTCCCCTTCTTGGATTGCATCCATAGGTTGAGAACAAATCATTGAGATCAGGGTCCATGGCGAGCTCGACCTCGCCGGCCCTCGCTAGTGCCAGCGAGGGCAAACCTCGCCGTCACACAGCCATGGCGAGGCTTGATCTCGTCAGATCTGGGTGAGATCAAGCTCGTCCAGCCATGTCAAGCTTCGCCCTCACCGGAGTTGGGCAATGCTTGCCCTCGCTCGTCCCTAGGGTCAGTGAGGTCACCTCGCCGGCGAGCCTCCCCCTCACCGGTCCGGCCAGGGGGAAGAAGAAAATTAAAAAAAAGAGAGAAAGGAAAAAAAAATTGCCGCGTCAACCGATCGGCGTCCACGTCAGTGCCGGTTAGCCAAAAGTGGCTAGATTGACTAAATTGACACCATTGAAAAAATTTAGAATTGACTTGGCAAAAAAAAAAAAAAGTTTAAAATTAAATTGACATAATTGTAATATGTTAGAATTTTTTGGTAATTTTTTCGAACTTCAAAGAAGAAGAAAGAGGGAGAGAAACAGAAACCCAAGTTTGAACATTCAAAAGTGGCCAAACATGTGTTCAGGAATGATATTTATTTAAGATGTGATAAGATGACGGTGGCCATGGAAAGAATCTTTGAGGATGTCGCCCTCATGGGACAATCGATCTTACGCTCCTGCCTTCTTCTTGCGAGTCAAAATCATGAGTGATGGAGACATAGGTTGTACTATTGTGGAGAGCACGTGGAGGGGCGGTGGACACATTAGTATGGTCTTGTCCAGATCAATTACAGCGACCGAATCATTTTGGGTCGCCTCATTAGATACTAGGGGTGTGCAACGGGAACCATCCGGACCGGGACCGAACCGGACTGGACCGGACCGGTCGGTTCTGGGCGGGCCTAGGGGGTGTTGGTCCGGTCCCCGGTTCCCATTTTTGGAACCGATGGACGGTCGGTTCGGTTCCCGGTTCCATGGTGAAAACCGGACCAACCGGACCGATAGGACCGGACCAATCATTTATGCATATTTTTTAAAAATTAGCTAGTTATTTTTTTATCTTTTCAAGGAATTTATTTGTTATTACTGACTTGCCAATTTTGTGAGCCATCAAGCTGCTGCGAATGGGTTGACTTTTTTATTTTTTTTTAAATTTCTAAACAGTTACTTTACTTTCCCAATTTTCTGCCTTCTACTTACTTTCCCAATTCTTCCTCTCGGTAACCCTAACCACAGTAACTTGAGCAAAGCCAAGCCTTCCCGCGTCCAAGCCTTCCCAGTTTCCCTTTTGCCGCCTCGCCTCACGCCTTGCTCCGAGCGAGTCGCTCGACGTCGGACGCCTTTCCCTCTTGTAGCCTCGCCTCTCGCCTCGCTCGACGTCCTCTCGCGGCCTCGCCTCACGCCTCGCCTCACGCCTCACGGCCTCACCTCACACCTTGCTCTGAGCAAGTCGCTCGACATCGATCGCCTTTTCCTCTTGCAGCC
The DNA here is from genome assembly GCA_031216405.1 of Syzygium malaccense. Classification (NCBI taxonomy): domain Eukaryota; kingdom Viridiplantae; phylum Streptophyta; class Magnoliopsida; order Myrtales; family Myrtaceae; genus Syzygium; species Syzygium malaccense. Next base: position 10,271,266 of record CM062258.1, on the reverse strand, counting down.
TCGCCTCTCGCCTTGCTCGACGTCCTCTCGCGGCCTCGCCTTAGGTCTCCCTTTCCGCCTCGCGGCCTCGCCTTAGGTCTCCCTTTCCGCCTCGCGGCCTCGCCTTCCGCCTCGCGGCCTCGCCTCACGCCTCACGGCCTCGCCTCACGCCTCGCAGCCTCGCCTCAAAGTTCCGCCAAATTCACTATGATGATGCAGTCACACGTGAGCTTCCATTTTTGTTATTTCTATGTCCCTCCAAAGTATAAATGATCGTCTTCAAATTGTTGTGCTTTTTGGCAGATTACTTGATGGAGAACAAGTTGGAGGTGAAGAGACTACGGTGGAAGATGATGGATTTTTGAAGGCCTTCAAGGGTTTTTACTTGACGTTAAACCTAGAAGATTACGTCGGTGAGCTCTCTCTCTCTCTCTCTCTCTCTCTCTCTAGTGTTGTACCTTTCTTTCTAGCTGACTTGATCTGTCGTGGAATTAATTTGTGCGGTGGGGGGCTCCTGATGATTTATGCATACTTTGGTCATCTCTTTTAATGCGTTCAAGAGTCTGAACCACCTGTGATTTTCAGGGAAATTCTTTCTGGATGAGTTTGTTCAAGTAGGCTAACAAAATATCAAGCTTCTTAGATTGTCTGTCAATCACAAAGCGAGGAACAAATCTTGTATATTTCACGAGATTCATCTTACCTCACTTGACCCTCAATCTCAAACGAACAGCCCTTTCTCAATCGAAAAAGTATTTGATTCATTTGAACCGAATCGGACCGGACCGGACCGGTCGGTCCGGTCCAGTCCCCGATTCCAAGACTAGTCGGTCCGATCCACGGTCCCAAAAATTGGGAACCGGTCCTCTCGGTCCAGTTTCCGGTTCTTGGATGGGACCGGACCGGACCGGGAACCGATCACCCCTATTAGATACCTTCCTTTTCGACTTGGCGCATGGTTATGCCCCATGGTAAAAGAAAGGGTCCCCAGCTTGATGAGCTCATCAAGCTCACACCGTGGGTATTCACTCAAAGTTTAATTCAATAAGTTATGATCAGATATTTTTATTCGCTATACACACTGCACCAATTCTTCAATTTGGGAATTCCTCTAATACTCTTCACACGTGCACCTTAACGGTTTTTCTCTTATTTATGAGACTCCGGGTTAGGCATGTTCCCTTTTTATTTGGCTATTCCTTTGCATTGATATATATATAACATGTCTAAAGTAAAGATTACTCTAGAACTAATCACTTTTAAAATACTAGGCAATTCTTTATATATATATAAAGTTAATATTACGAAAAACTCTAAATTGGTGCATATATGATAAATTTATCCCGAACTCATTTCTTGACCATAAAAAACCCTAAACTGGTACACATGTAACAAACTTACCCTCCGTTAAATTGGATTAATACCACAAAAAATCACAAATTGATAAATCTGTAATGAACAGAGGGTGCAACCCTAAATTGGTACACTCGTCAACTGCCACGTGTCATCCAACTCAATAATTTAACAATAAAATTTATTAATATAAATTAACGAAAGGTAAATTTATCACATGTGTACTAGCTTGTGATTTTTTGTGGTAAAAAAATTAGTTAATGGTAAATTTGGTATATGTGTACTAGTTTGAAATTTTTCATGATATTAATTTATATATATATGAACTTAAATTCCCAGGTTGTTGTGTTGCAATTAGGGGTGAGCATGATGGACCGCTTGAACCAGGACCGGACTGGACTAGCCGGTTTGGTTCGGTTCTAAAAAATATCGGTCCGGTTCTCAGTTCCTAAAAGTGGAACCGGTTTCCGGGCGGTCCGGTTCTCGATTTTAGGGTGAGAACCAGACCGGACCGGACCGATAAAAAAATATATATATTTACTTTTTAAATTTTTTGAAGGAAAAAAGAAAGCCTAATCTATTTCCTCTTACCTTTACCAATTTTTTTAAGGATTGGTTCCATTGATTCCATTGGAAAATGGAATTGGTTCCATTGGAACGTGATTGATTCCATTTGAAAATAGAAAAATAAATACATTTATTTATTCAAAATAGAAAGCCTAATTTAAAAGTATGTGATCGGTTCCATTGGGACTGGACAGGACCATTGGTCCGGTCGGGTCCACGGTCCTAGGACTAGCCAGTCCGGTCCTCGGTCCTAGAAAATGAGAACCGGTCCTCCCGGTCCAGTTTCCAGTTCTTGGATGGAACCGGACCAGATCGGGAACCGCTCACCCCTAGTTGCAATAACTATCATCACCGTACAGGAACGTATTTTCATGGTATCAGTTTCACCACACCTACCATGGTGGTGATATTCACTAGGCAATTACATCGATATTCATTTTTTGAAATATCATCAAGACACAGATTGACAAGTGGGGGCCTCATCAATTAGGAAATATTGTCCAAAAAGTCCTAAATATATTATTCAGTCAAAAACTTTTCAATTTTACTAATTGAGTTCTAAACCATTTCACGTTTTGCCAATTGAGTCATTCGGCCAATTTTAACTAGAAATCGTTGATGTAGATGTCCGCTGTCCTAAGTGACACGGCTAGTACTGATATGGATAATTTTTAATAATATTGTAACTTTTTTTCGAATATTTTTCCTTTTTTTTCCTTTTTTATTTTATTCTTTTTTCTTTCTTTTTCTTTTTCTTGTTCTTCTTCCAAGTTCGGCGAGGGCCAGCTAACAAGGGTCGCTGGCCCTCACTTGTGGTTGGTGAGGGTTGGTCGACAATCCTCGCTAGACTTGGAAGAAGAACAAGAAAAAGAAAAAAAATTTAAAATCTCCAAAAAAATATTAAATTATTAAAAATTATACACGTTAACGCCGGCCACCCTATATGGCATTACCGGCGCCCATGTCAGCGATTTCCGATTAAAATTGGCTAAATGGACTCAATTTGCAAAACGTGAAAAGGTTTATGGCTTAATTGGCAAAATTGAAAAGTTTATAACTGAATTTGCACTATATACTTTTTGGACAATTTCTCCATCAATTAGGGGGTGATCAATTAGTGGACCCAGCCCTTAGGTCGAGTCTGATTTGTTGCACAATCCCACCTATAAGAATAATTTTATGTCTAAAATTCACAAGTCGAGTCGTCACGGGACCAACTGGGATGGGCCTAACTTTATTACTAGATAATCTTGTTCAAGCTCGCCCAAAAATGTCTTTTAGAACAATGCCCTAGGGTGAATTGGGCAGGCTTGTGGGCCACTGGGCCATGATCAATTCTACCATTAATCGGCCATTAACTTCAATCCACTTGCTTGGAAACAAGGGAAAATGATAATACCTCAATTTAGATAATTTAGTCCTAAACTTTTTCACGAAATTTCAATATAGTTATTCTAGTCAATTTTCGTCGGAAATCGCTGACATGATGGTCCAATCATCGTAGGCCATTCTACATGGCACACTGCCACATTGGCGATTTCCAATAAGAATTGGCCGAAATGACTATATTGGAATTTCACGCAAATATTTGAGACTCGATTGGCAAAATTGAAAATTTTTGAATTGAATTGGCATGTTTACAATAGGTTTAGGATTGATTGAATAATTTTCCAAGATAATATGGGAATATCATGAAGAGAACCTCCAAATTCAAGCCAATTAACATATCTAGTTAGACTAGCCATCGTTCAAAAGTTCAAACTAGTAAACTGTAGGTCAATTAAGACATATCAACCGTTACCCACCTTATCAATTTTCCTAAGTGAGAGTTTGTCTTACATCCCCTCAAATCTTCACCTTTAAGATAATCCATGAAGTTGCTAAAGAAACTTGATAAAGATTGACATGTTATGACGTTGCAATATGCACCCATCAATATCAACCAAAAATCAAATCATGCTCTGGCTGCTTAGCGATAGGACCTGCTCAGGTCCAAGCGATTCCATATGTGCGTGTCACTATTAATGAAGAGATAATTGCACGAACCCCCCTTATTGGAGCTCCATATTTCCAAAGGAATCCAAAAGGGTGTCCCACTTGGATTCTTATTCATACAATTGTGTGGAAAGTATAAGGCGGTACGAAGGGAAAACGAGTTGAGCATCACTCAATTGCCAACCAATAGTATAACAAGGGGGACCATCACCCAACATCAATGTGACTTCAAGAAAAATGCATACATTTTTCCAATCCTCTGTTTCCCCCTTTCGCCCTTTGATTTATCTTGGAATACGTCCATAGTTTGAGAACAGATCATTGAGATCAGGGTCCACCGTAAGATACTCCTATACATCTCTATTCCCTATATAAAGGCACAAAGCTTCAGCTGTGCTCTAAAACTAGCTCCTTCAATCGCTGATCATGGTTAATCGCGTTCATTCATACATGGTGAGGCTCCTAATTCTGACCATGTTCTGCTTTGCCTCGACGGTGGGGAAGTCCGACAATTATATTATCCACATGGACTTATCTTCTATGCCCAAAGCCTTCTTTGACCACCACAGCTGGTACTTGGCCATTGTTTCATCACTAGTGCGAAGTCCTAATCCTAAAGCAAGAGCCAGAGCTAGTGCCACACCCACTTCTTCTAAACTCATCTACAGTTACACTCATGTCATGCAAGGTTTTAGTGCTACTCTCTCTCCTAGCGAGCTCGAGGCGCTTAAGAACTCTCCGGGCTACCTCTCTTCCATGAAGGATTTGCCTGTTAAAGCCGATACGACTCACTCGCCCCAATTTCTTGGCCTGAATTCTAATTTTGGGGCATGGCCTACCTCCGATTATGGCAAGGATGTCATAGTTGGGCTTGTGGATACGGGTGTTTGGCCAGAAAGCCCGAGCTTCAATGATGACGGAATGACAGCAATCCCAGCGAAATGGAAAGGCGAATGTGAGGTTGGGACCCAATTCAATGCTTCAATGTGCAACAAAAAGCTCATTGGAGCCCGGTTCTTCAACAAGGCCTTGGTAGCCAAAAATCCCAACATTACCATTTCCATGAACTCTACGCGTGACACTGAAGGACACGGCACCCACACATCCACCACGGCAGCTGGAAATTATGTTGCGGATGCCTCCTACTTCGGCTATGCTCCAGGTACTGCCTCTGGCGTGGCTCCACGGGCCCGAGTAGCCATGTACAAGGCCCTGTGGGACGAAGGCAGTTATGCTGCTGATGTCCTCGCTGCAATCGATCAAGCGATCATTGACGGTGTCGATGTCCTGTCCTTGTCATTAGGCTTTGATGATGTTCCATTGTATGAGGACCCTATTGCAATAGCCACATATGCAGCCATAGAGAGAGGGATCTTTGTATCATTGTCCGCGGGAAACGAGGGACCTTTCCTCGAGACCCTGCACAATGGGACTCCCTGGGCCATAACTGTCGCTGCCGGGGAAATAGACCGCGACTTCGGGGGAACTGTTACTCTTGGTGATGGAGTCTCGATTGCAGGCTCAACTCTCTTTCCAGGCAATCCGTCCTTGAGTAAATCTCCAATTGTCTTCATGGACGCGTGCAACAATACAGTCGAATTGAAAAAACTCAGTCCATCTGATATTGTTGTGTGTGAGGACAAGAATGGGACTGTAGGGGATCAAGTCTACAAAGTTGATAAAGCGAAAGTCGCTGGTGGTGTGTTCATTGTAAACAGCTCCTACCCGAACTTCTTCTTTGATACTACATTCCCTGCAATCTTTTTGAATCCTGCTGATGGTGATACCATCAAAGCCTACATCAAGAACTCATCCAAGCCAACAGCAAGTTTCCAATTTCAGAAAACACTCATTGGCAGAAGGCCTGCTCCGAGCTTGGCAGACTACAGCTCTCGTGGCCCATCCCCAAGTTGCCCGGTCGTCCTGAAGCCTGACATTTTGGCTCCTGGCACACTGATCCTGGCTGGGTGGCCTCAAAATATTCCAGCGGCTGTAGTGGACTCGCATCAACTATTTAACGACTTCAACCTCTTGTCAGGAACGTCAATGGCATGCCCACACATAGCTGGAGTGGCTGCGCTCCTGAGAGGAACGCACCCCGAGTGGAGCCCCGCAGCCATCCGGTCGGCCATGATGACTACATCATATACAATGGACAGCACAAATAGCCCTATCAAAGACATCGGGAATGATTACCAACCGGCAAGCCCTCTAGGCATGGGAGCTGGCCATGTTGATCCGAACAAGGCATTAGACCCCGGGCTCATATACGACGTGACGCCCCAAGACTATGTCAACCTCATGTGTGCAATGAATTACACATCCAAGCAAATTCAAATGGTCACCAGGTCATCTTCCTACAATTGTTCAAACCCATCACTGGACCTGAACTACCCTTCCTTCATTGCCTTCTTTAGTTTGAACAGCTCAGACTCTCCCATGGTGCAAGAATTTTACAGGACGGTGACGAATGTGGGGGATGGGCCGTCAACCTACGCAGCAAAGTTCAATCCGATGGAGGAATTCAAGGTCAGTGTTGTGCCGGACAGATTGACATTCAAAGAGAAGAATGAGAAGCTGGGTTATAAGCTGACAATAGAAGGTCCAAAACAGATGAAACAGACTGTGGTGTTTGGTTCTCTTAGTTGGATGGACGATGGTGGCATGTATGTGGTCAAATGCCCCATTGTTGCCACCAGCCTAAGCTCGAAAGCATTGGCGTCCAAAGCTTGATCTGTTAACGAGTTTCCAAAAGCACTTATTAAATAAACAATTAAGGAAACTTTACAATCTCCAATGAATAGCCCTTTCTCGTACTGTCATAAAAAATCTAAAAATCTGAACTGTACCAAACGAAATATGTTCAGCATAACCCATCATAATTCTTGAACAAGCTAACTTGATTTGGCTACGTTAAGCAGGTACTTGGATAGGATGTCAGAATCATACCACACATCTTACTCGCTAAACGATTAAAAAAAGCCAGCTTTTGCAATATGTAAGTCAGTGGCAGGTGTAGATTCAAGTCTCATGTCCATTGTGGCGCTCCAATTTGTGATGGGACAAGCATATGGTATCTTGCAATTAGCTGAAGGACAGAAGATTGTCCCAACTAACCAAAAACTAGAGTTTGCGTCTCAATACAAATGAAGGGCATTTAGCGTAGTTGTTCCCTTTGAGATAGAAGCTTGTTTCGAAAGGGATGATATTAAGAACCCATGAGTAACGAAAACGCCGAAACAAGTCGACAAAAGAAATCAATGACATCGGGTTTTACAAATTTTTCGCCAAAAGAAATTTGTCTTAAGTTGCTTATCCCAAATTTTCCGTCCTCCTTCGCCTCTCAATTTTAGCACTAACCATGCGATTCATGCTTGGGGAGGAGTGGCATCTTCAGTCGATGTATGTGTTCGTTGGTTCCCGTCCATTCCAAAAATGCCTACATGCTACAGGTAAACAACATTTTAGAATGCCTGTAGTTCCAATTAGCCCGTTTTCGGGATTTTGTACGAAGTCGCCTCTCCCTCCGACTCGTTGCCTCTTTTCCCCTTGCCGCTTCTTTAAAACTCCAAAACAGGGATCACAATTCCTAATTGCCACATTTATCACCTCTCTTCACCCCTAAAGGTCACCTGACGGAAGGAATCAAACATGCCCACATCACCTCTCTATGAACCTGAGGAAGCCCTGCAAAGGAGAATGAATCCCACGGGATACAGTCGCAGTATCAGCGACCCAAGTGGAAGGCAGGTCTGATGAGAAAGGGAATGAAAGAACCCATCTCAGGACAACAAGAAGATCAGTGCCAAAGAGAGAGGATCCTCTTGCCGCTCTTCCATCAAAATCAAGATCAAGAACATGAAAGGGTCCCCTGTTCCTCAAAATAGAACGCTTTCTAGCTGTCACAAAGAGTCCTCCACCTCCTTCACATCAAAGCCAAAGAAATTGCATCTAGGTGCATGTGAGCGAGAGGACCCAGTCTTCATACCCACCAAACTCCATGCCAAAAAGAGCTTCTTGTCTTACTAGTTCTCGAGTCAAGCTCGCCTTTCTCCCAACACGATACGTCCAGTAAGGGATTTTCCCTTTCCCTTTGTAACTTTTTCCGCAAAAGCCTTCAATCCATTCAGCTTCGATGAGTTTGACATGAGTACAGTTCAATTTTTTTTTTTATAACCCAGGAACCCCCGCACGGCCGACAGCCGGGATGTAAATCCTGGGGGCGACACATGCTAGCCACCACACACGTGCACCGATTAAGTCACCCTGCGGCGCCCGAGATTCGAACACTCAATCTTTTGCGAGAGGAAGAGTGCCCTCTCCAGCAGCGCCACCCAGACGAGTGGTGAGTACAGTTCATATTTCTTCCCTCTTTGGTCAACAAAATACATTGCTAGTCGATGCTGTGAAGACGACCAGGTCAATGCAAAAGCCGAGCTTTAGAACTTAAATGTAATGGTCGAGCGACTTCATTATCCCAAGGATGGTGCTTGACAAATAATCCTCATTATATGTTAGCATAGCTTTAATCACTTTACCACAGATGGACACTTAAAACGAGGAGGAGAATTTTAAAGGACATATATGTGCATATAATAAGGCACGTGATGGCACGACTGTCGATGCATGAGTTCGTAGAATAGTCAGAGAGACGAGCATATAGCAGAAAACATAAGACATCGCCAAGTTGTGAAAACTCGGGACCAAAGAGCATGCAATTAATAACTCCAGTGAGTTGGATCACAACATTTGCTGAAATCTTCAGAATAAAAGCCAATATCGTACAAAGACACCTACACCATACAGAGATTCAATCCAGGGGCAAAATCTTCTGAATAGAAGACTACAACATAAAAGAAATCTACAACATCCAGAGATCCCACCAAGATTATACTTCAAAAGCAGAAGTGGCTGACACAACCCTAAGAATGGAACAAAATGCAGCAGAATCTACACAGGCTTAAAGGCAAAAATGTTGTGAACTAGATACACAGTAAAGAGAGACAAACCAACTCTTCATGGAAAGTAGGCAAGATTATGTCCAACACTTCACCTTGTTAAGGAGTTGTCAAGGCTATTGCTCTTCAGGATCTTGCTTTCTCAACATTGAAATATTGCTTTGCACACAGCTCTCATATCCACTACTATCACCCGATTCAGTTACATGCTTGTCCAACAGCCTATCCCTCAAAATATCCGGATGTGAGCGTTCCCGTCCAGTTCTCCGGTTCTGCAATCATTTAAGCAAAGTCAATTTAACTGAACTTTAGAGACACAGAATGAATCGTATGAGACATATCTTCATTCCTAGACAATGTTTTGCTGTTGAAGAATTTCTAGGAATAAGTGAGGATATCGGGACATCGAATTGTTTGTTCCCCTAGGTACGAGGTTTTTGTGTTACGACTCCCACCCTTGTAAGTTGAGCTTCGAAAAGTCAATATACTTCTTACTTTACAAAAAAAAAAGCATATGATAATTCTGTTTTATATAGAGTTTATTTATTATTTTAACTTAATATTTGCTTAGTTTTAATTGAATTTGATGTCTATTTTATTTATTTTAATTAATTTTTGTAGGTAATTGAAGTTAAAGGAAGTTTAGGGAGTAATTCTATAATTTGCCGGCTTTCCACGCGTTTTATCCTCCTAAGCCGTGTGAAAGTATCCAAAACAATCCAATTGTTCCTAAACCGTGTAGAAGCTTCCCAAATTGAAGATCAAAGCCATGCAAATCTGAAATCAAGAAGAATCAAGCCTATTTTGGGAAGAAGCTTAAGAAGGAGACGAAGTTTGAATGGACGGAAAAGTGCGAAGAGAGCTTTCAGGAGTTGAAGCAGAGATTGACGATTGTGCCAGTACTAACGATCCCTTTAGGACTGGAAGGATATGAGATTTATAGCGATGCTTCGCTTAAGGGATTGGGATGCGTGCTAATGCAACATGGAAGGGTGGTTGCTTATGCATCGCGTCAGTTAAGACCTCATGAGATGAACTACCCGACTCACGACTTGGAGCTAGCAACAATCATTTTCGCGCTTAAGATTTGGAGGCACTATTTATGTGGAGAAATGTTCCAGATTTCCACGGACCACCAGAGCCTCAAGTACCTATTTTCGCAAAAGGAATTAAATATGAGGCAGCGTCGTTGGATGGAATTGTTGAAGGACTATGACTGTGACATTTTGTATCATCCCGGAAAAGCCAACCGGGTAGCGGATGCCTTAAGCCGGAAATCGAGTATCGCGCAATTAATAGTCAAAGAGTGGATTTTATTGGAAGGAGCGCGAGGCTTAGAGTTTAAGTTTGAGGTAGGATACCTCTCCAGTTTGGTGGCAACGTTAAGGATTGAACCGGAGGTGCAAATCAAGATTAAGTCGTTACAATCTATGGACCCTGAGATTCAGAAGATTCTGGAGATGGATGGCACTAAGAGGAAACCGGACTTCCAAGTGTCTGAGGATTGAATTCTTAAGTTTCGAGGACGTTGTGCGTGCCCGATGATTTGGAGCTTAAGGAGGAGATTTTATCGGAAGCTCATAGAAGCAATTATAGCATTCACCCGGGCAGCACGAAGATGTACCAGAACCTTCGACAGCATTATTGATGGAACAAAATGAAGGTGGATGTGGCCAAGCATGTGGCCAAGTGTTTGACGTGCCAACAAGTGAAGGCACATCATTGTAAACCTGGTGAAATGTTGCAGCCATTGAAAATCCCAGAATGGAAATGGGAGCATATTACGATGGATTTTGTAATAGGATTGCCAAGAAGCCAGAGGGGACACGACTCGATTTGGATAATAGTGGACAGATTGACTAAGTCAGCGCACTTCCTAGCAGTACGAAAGGACCGCGAGCTAGAAAGGTACATAGATTTATATGTACGGCAGATAGCTCGTCTTCATGGAGTACCGGTATCAATCACTTCGGACCGTGATCCTCGATTTACTACTAATTTTTGGAAAAGTCTGCAAGCGGCCATGGGAACAAAGTTGCAATTCAGTACGGCCTATCATCCACATACGGATGGCCAATCTGAGAGGATTATTCAGACCTTAGAGGATATGCTGAGAGCGTGTGTATTAGATTTTCAGGGCAAGTGGAAAGAGCAGTTGCATTTGGTTGAATTTGCCTACAATAATAGCTTTCAGCAGAGTATTGAGATGGCACCATTTGAAGCACTTTATGGTAGAGCGTGTAGAACACCATTGTGTTGGGATGAAGTGGGAGAAAGAAGTGTAACAGATCCAGAGTTAGTTCAGCAATCGATGGAAACGGTAAAGATTATCTGGGAAAGGCTAAGGACAACTCAGAGCCGTTAGAAGAGTTATGCGGACCGACGGCATAGTCCGTTGGAGTTTCAGGTTGGTGACCATGTATTCCTTAAGATCTTACCGATGAGAGGACTATCTTGATTTGGCAAGAAAGGAAAACTGAGTCCAAGGTATATAGGCCCGTTCGAGATTTTAGAGAGGATTAGAATGTTGGCTTATCGTCTCGCCTTGCCGCCGATTTTGTCGCAAGTTCATAACGTCTTCCACGTGTCAATGTTAAGGAAGTACGAACAGGGTCCGACCCACGTGCTGAATCATGAAGTAATAGACGTGGACGACAGGGTATCGTACGTGGAGAGATCGGTGCGAATCGAGGACATGAAGGAATAGGTTTTGAAGAATAAGACAATCCCGTTGATCAAAGTTATTTGGGAACATCACGGGACAGAAGGCGCCATCTGGAAAAGCGATGAAGTAATGTGACGTCAGCATCCCCATTGTCTGAAGGATCCAAAAAGGTCGGCTGTAAATGAGTCGTTAAGACCAAGCGCGACTCAAAAGGTAATATTGAACGATATAAGGCCAGATTTGTTGCTAAAGGTTTTACTCAGAAAGAAGGCATTAACTATAAGGAGACATTTTCACCGGTCTCAAAGAAAGACTCACTTAGAATCATTGTGGCTTTGGTGACTCATTACAATTTAGAGTTACACCAAATGAATGTTAAAACTACCTTTTTTAATGGAAATTTAGAGGAAGAAATTTATATGGACCAACCTGAGGGCTTTTCAGTTAAAGGAAAGGAACACGTGGTGTGTAAGTTATATAAATCAATATATGGACTTAAACAAGCTTCCCGATGATGGTATCTTAAGTTTAATGATACCATAACTTCTTTTGGATTTAAGGAAAATTGTAACGTCCTGAATTCAACCCATTTTCGTGATCAATGAAATGGATATGTATTTCTCATTTCGTTTTAGTAAGTCTCACCCGGAACTGATCATTCTCGAGATACTGACCGATAGGGAATGGCTAACTAGGAAAAACGATACATGGACTCAAGAACTCGACCGTGAATCAGGTCCGATTCTAAGAAACGACGAGGGAATATTTTGGGCCAATGTGGGCCGATCCAAGGAGAGTGACGGAGTTGGTTTGGTTAACACTGTATGATTGAATCTCGGGTGATTCTGCACGACCGAGAGTACGCATGACGAACAATCCCGAACTTATTCCGAACGATCGTGACCCCTGGAATTAGCGATAAATCCTCGCGTTGTCTTGGAAGTCGAGATCGTCATGACTCGAGTAATCCTAAGTCGATACGCGTAACCCCTAAACAGCCGTCCGTTAATAAGGGACGCTAAAATCGCATTTGAGTGAAATCGATCGTGGAATTGAGTCCGGACTTCGGTGTCGACTTTCGTGGGCGTACGCGACTATTTTGCAAGGACAACGTCGTATAAGTGTGGCCAATTATATTTGGGATCGGTAGAGTTGAAAATTGAAAATTTGGCCCGGGACCAGAAAATTATCATTTTGCCCCTATGTCCTATGCTTGTATTCCGAATTTTGGGGATTAATTGGAGGATATTATGATCTTGCTCAGCCCCTATTATTATTAGAATTAGTAGACCAATCTACCCTAGATATTTTAGTTAGATTTCATCCAAGCCCTTGAATGGAGGGCATGATGGTCATTTTTGGGAGTTTGGTCAACCACCCCACTAAGTCAAAGCCTATACACTCTCCCTCAATCATTATCTCCTCTCATTTCACTCCCTCACCCCCGGCCAACCCCTCTCCCACGCCAACCCTCTCCCTCTCCATTTTCCTTGCTCAGTCGTGAGCGCCGCCGTCACCGGAGGAGCCGCCGCCGCGCGCCACTACCGTCCACCGCCTCGCCTCACCACCAAGCCACCCTCATTTCTCCCTCTCTCTTTCCCGTCTACCACCGACCAGCACCCTTTCCCCCTTTGTCGCCATGATCGTTGTTTGGGCATGCCGATCGCCGCTGCTGCTTGCGCCGCCGCAGGAGCCACCGTCCGCCGCCGTGAGCCAGTGACCAGCCGCCCATCTCCCCCACCTGTTCAGCTTTGTTTGGAGCTTAGGAGCCTAAGTGAATATTAACCCTAAACCCTAATTAGGCCAATTAGCATTTTCTAGATAGGTTTAGGTTAATTTAAGGGTTAATTCGGGGAGTTTAGACATGATTAGTGGGTTGATTTTTTAGTGGTGGATTATGTGATGATTTGGGAACCTAATATGTGGATTTCAATGTGGTTTAGTGCCCTAGAGTGGGTTGTTTAATGGTTGGAATTATTGGACTTAATTGGCCTGAGTTCGGTTAATTCAGGGTTTAATTGTGGAATCCCGAGTATGCTTGGTATTGTCCTTTTGGTGGCTGATTATGTTTGATTGGATGTTAATTTTGTGATGCCATGTCGTATGCCTAGTGTGGCTGAGAATGGAGGGGTATGGTGGGCCTCGAGTGCGTGGATTTTATATTGTTCTAATCGCGCGAATTATGCATGTCACTTATGTGCCATGCAAGATTGAATTGAATTGCTTAATTGGGCATGCAAGTATGTTAATTGGGCACGTTTGTGACTAAATCGAGCATGTCAAATTACTGTTGGGCATGTCGTGGCATTTGATGAGCATGTCTTGGCATTAAAATGATTATGTGCCTATGTGAAGTTAGATGCTCATTGTGCATCGTGTTATTGCCCGAGTGCTGGATTGCATGGCCACGCATTTCGTATGCTGAGCATTGGCATGATATAAGAATTATGCGAGTATACGTGCCTGGCATGAGCATGTGATCACCTAATCACCTTGATGCGTCTTACGCGTGGTTCAGATAAAATCTGGTGTGTATATACGTGTGATCACTATAAGCCCTGATGTGTGTTACGTAGGGTATTAAACCCGTCCTGATGCGTTTTACACGGGACGATGCCCGGATTGCCGGAAGATGGCCAACCAGATGCGTTTTATGCGGGTGCGGTCCGTATATGGAGATCGGTGTTGCGCCTGATGTGTTTTATGTGGGCTAGAGACACTGGGCCTGATGCGTTTTACGCGGGTCAGGAAGTGTTGGATATTTATAGACCTGATGCATTTTACGCGGGTCAGACCTGATGCGTTTTACGCGAGTCGAGTAATAAATGAGAATTGGCAGTGTACAAGTGTGCATAATTGAGCCGGATCACGAGCATGGGCATATTGTTGGCATATGTATGCAAAAGTGCATTGGCAGTGTGCAAGTATGTGCATGTCGGTGAACCGTGTGCGATGCAAATATCAAGGAGCATGAGCATGTGTATGGCGTACGTGTGGCCGCGTATGTTCGCGTATGTGCCATTATCGTGATTATTATATACCTAACCTGCAGGGTCATTTGTGTGCTCGATCTGGGCCCAAGGGCCTAGGTCAATTGATTTTGGTCTGTTCGTGTGATTGTTTGCCTGTCAGGAGGTGTATGTTAGCCTAGTTTAGGTTCAGAGGGTTTACTCGCTGAGATTTGTTCTCACGATTGTTAAAACCCACATTTTCAGATCCCCGGCCTTGAGGATATCAGAAGTTTCAATCCGTTTTCGAATCCCATCCCGGATAGACTGGGATGTGACCGAGTACCCTGTAGGGAATGGGGATACGTATTAGGCATTTTACTACATTATGGGTCGATGTGGGCGAGCAGAACTTCCAGGCCCACGAGTATATAGATTGGTGCTTTAGGGACTACTCCAGGACTTTTGGACCTCTTAGGACTTTTGACATTCCGTTCAATAGCTAGGTGATATAGATCCCCAGTGTGTTGATAGAGACTTGGCGAGCCCCGAGGCCTCATTTGGAGAGGACTCTGACGACGGACACGGACTCGTCATCTGGGAGGTCGACAAGCCAGACCCGATGGATGAGGAGCCAGTGGACTGGGATTCTGACCCGGAGCCTGTTGAGTCGGATAGCGAGCCGGAGCCGATGGATCAGGACCCCGAGCCGGAGAGTGAGCCAGAGGAGGGTGATTCTGAGGCCAAGTCTGAGTTGGATTCCATGGACTCCGAGATCGAGTTGTCTGACAGCTCTTCCGAGTCCTCGGGATCTGACCCGGACTAGGCACCTTAGGGTTTAACCGTAACCCTAGTTAGGTCGGGCCAGTATCTTTTTGATCGGAACCCTTCCTTAGATTAGTGTTTAGACTAACCGCCCGAGCCACTTACCCCTTTTTTGTCAGTAGTGGCCGTTGACCCGCTTTTGATTTTTGTGCTTATGTTGTAAATGGATATTGTATATGTTTCCCGTTGTTAATGCAAGTGTATATTTATAATGTTGTTTGTGGTTGTGCTATCCTTGGTCATGTGTTTCAAATTGTACGAGTGTTTATGTTGCTTTCGTGTGTGCATGATTCTCTGTGTTGGGTGTTAGGTCGGCGATGCATCCTGGGACGTCGCACTGAATCGACTTCGATAGGGTTGTCGTGTGTTGTAGGGCTCGGGGCGTGACAAAAATACTGTTGATCGGTGTATATACATGAAGGTCAGTAGGAGCAAGTTTATTTTTCTAGTTCTGTATATTGATGACCTTTTGCTTGCTAATAATGATCTTGGTTTGTTACATGAAACCAAGAAATTTCTCTCTAAAAATTTTGAAATGAAAGATATGGGAGAGGCAACGTATGTGATAGGAATAGAAATATTCCATGATAGATCATAAGGATTGTTAGGGTTGTCTCAAAAAGCCTATATTGATAAAATTTTAGAGAGATTTAATATGGATAAATGTTCAGTAAGAGCAGTTCCAATTTAGAAAAGTGACAAATTTGGTCTTATGCAATGCCCGAAAAGTGAATTGGAATAAGAACGAATGAAAAGTATTCCTTATGCATCTGTTGTCGGAAGCTTAATGTATGCACAAACTTGCACCAGACCAGACATTAGTTTTGCGATCGGAGTGATGGGCAGGTATCAAAGTAACCCAGGATTAGATCATTGGAAAGCTGCAAAGAAAGTTCTCAGATACTTGCAAGGAACGAAAAATCACATGCTCACTTATAAAAGATCTGATCATCTTGAGGTGATTGGATATTCAGTTTCAGACTTCGCCAAATGTATCGATACAAGAAAATCAACTTTTGGTTACTTGTATCTTTTGGCTGGAGGCGCAATTTCATGGAAAAGTGCAAAGCAGTCAGTTATTGCCACATCTACTATAGAGGTTGAGTTTGTGGCATGTTTTAAGGTCACTATTCATGGGATATGGCTACGGAACTTTATTTCGGGGCTTATGATTGTCAACAGTATTGCCAGGCCGCTGAAAATTTATTGTGTTAAACTCTGCAGCATTTTTCTTCTCTAAGAACGACAAGTACTCCAATGGTGCTAAACATGTGGAGATTAAATACTTGTCTGTTAAAGAAGAAGTTCAGAAATAAAGAGTGTCAATTGAGCACATTAGCACCAACCTTATGATTGCAGATCCCTTAACAAAAGGATTGCTGCCCAAAATATTTGAAGAATATATTGAAAGGATGGGTATTGTTGAATGTCATTAATGATTGTATTATGAGTGCATTAAGTTTATTTATTTGACACTATGAGCTCAATTATGTGTTTCTGATATTTCCTGTTTTCTATTTGGTATACATGATGGAAATAGATGAATGTATAACAGGATAGTCTCTAATAGAGACATTATAGTTGGACCATTACTATACTTCTCATTTATGGATCATGTTAAGTAGGGAGTTATAGTTGTAGTACATGGAAGGGGCTCTGTCGATTAATGGCATACAACCGCTATGACTCGCATTAGTTTCTTTATTTAACTGTGATCATTATGTGATAGGCAATTTAAGAAAGGTTTTGGCATAATGTTATTGTGCACATTATGGTCTTTATTAAACCATGAAAAGAAGGTCATATGGGCCAAGTAGGAGAATATAAGAATAATGTGGCTCACATGATGTTATGAATTAATGGTTTAATAAATATTTAAGTGTTAAAATGTATTGGCTATGAAAATAGATGAAAAGGTATAATTCTATTGAGAAGTTAAAGTTAATCCGAAGAGGTGCAACTCTTATGAAGTGGGATATGTTTTGATGAAAGGCACTACTTGAAAGGATATATATAAAAGAATCTGGTCCTCTCTCCACCCACGATAACGCACAAAAAGAACGTTATATTTTTATCCTCCATCGATAAGATACGTTAAGCGAAAAGTGGGTTAAGGGAGAGAAATCGGATTTCTTCATTTCTTCCGTTTTCTACAACAATTATCTTCAAGGGAAATGCTATGGATAAAGGTATGTCTCCATCCCTCTTATTGTGAAAATCATGAAGATCTAAGATCCTAGTTCATAAATTTTCCGCATAAAATGATTACGTTATAACTTACAATTCTTTCAAGGAATTCTAGGCCTGTCCCCAAGATTCTCTCCAAATGAATTCCTTGCCGAGGTGAAATATTTAAAGCATTTCAAAAGGTCGCAGCGACTGCGCCATCTCTGGGAAGGCGTAGAGTAGTCACAGGTTGAAGTCCACATTGTGGACAAACGCTAATGTAGCTCGGGCAATGATGCTATTGAGAAGACATTGCCAAATGATATGCTTGATCTCAGAAGAGTGTAGAATTTCCGCACACAATCCTGGTTCATGTGGCTTGTATTCGTCTCCGCAACATCATTGGCAGTCTCATAGGTCGGTGTATGCTAAAATCACTGAATTCCAATACACTTTGCTGTGTCTGGCAATCGGAACAGCGCAGATTGTACTCAAAATACTGTCATTTGATAGCATATAGAGACCGCTGAAGTTCCAATTACCCGATCTATTCCAACAATCTCTCAAGGATTTCTTCACCTTCATTGAGAGGGCCAACTACAGAATTCCTTAATGGTTCCAAGACCTGATCAGTTGACGTCCCAAAGCGGAGCCTTCGTCGTTAGTACCATAACGTATGCCATTACCAAACACTCTGTTCGACATTTTTACAATGACTAATCGGACGATATTGATTCAAAGAATCAGGACCTCGACACTAGGGAATAATGGAATTCAAAGTGTCCCAAACTCCTCGAGGCACGACTCTCCAGTAAAAATAAAATATTGACAAGCGAACAAACAGAGTCACTTACACTACCCATTTGAGGTTTTTGGGAAAAGATTGCGGGAACCCCATCAGGACTGCCGGCCTTCAAAGGCTTGAGTTCTCAAAGAGCTTTTCTGATGGTATCTGAAGTGACATGCTCCTGAAGACTCTGAATAGCATCACGGGGAAGAGATTTGACCCAGTTTGAAGGAAGCACAGGGATTCTTGGGGAGCAAACATGAGAGGTAGAGAAAAGGTTTATTAAATGATTCAATCAGTAGCATAAGAATTAGACTCTAAGTTTGAGCTTAAAACTTCGCTGATAGCTTTGTATATATAGAGTTTATCTGCTAGCTATTACAATAATTACATGAGATAAGCATAAACTAATTCAAAATATTTTTAATTTTGAATTAGTATGTTACAATAATAACTACATGAGCTACAGTGATAACGACAATAATAACTACATCAGATAATAATAGACTAATTCAAAATATTTTAAATTTGAACGAGTCATGCATTGTTTTCCTTAACAAGTAGAAACCTCCATAGCTCAACCAATCTCCTCGTTCTTTTAAGGCATTATGAAATCCTTTGGAAGAAGTCTTTTCTAGATTAATCCAGAATTAGCTGGGTCACGAAGCTAAAGCATTTGCACTTGAGTAGTTTGTGGAGACACCCATGTTTGTGCTCCTGGGATGGCCCAAAGAGGATGCAAAGAGGATGCGCAAACGTGATGATTGGAACATACATGCACTTTGAAAAAGTCTAGTTCTCACATTTCTCTCTCTTAAGAATCCCTTTGGAAGTGATCCTCACTCTCCTAAAACGTGTCTCCTAAAACGTGTGTGTGGCGTGTTTTCAAGCCGGAGTCGCCTTACCTCATTCACTCAAGGTAGGAATCCTCAAATTACTCTATGGTTTTGATTCTAATTTGTTCGCCGAGGATTCCGTGCTCGGATCGTTGTCAAAAGATGAGGTACGATGGCTCGCCTCACCCTCACAGGCATTGCAAGCCCATTACCTGGGTCTACGGTCCTTTAGCCTAGAGGATGTTCACTATGCTTGATTACATTTTAGTAGATGTTGAACATGTTTTTGCGCTAGGACCGGTTTTATTTCATTTGTGCCGTGCCTCCTCCAACGTATAGTTGGATATTTCTCCTTGGAGTTTGGCTTTGTTATCTTGTAATCATGTTTATTGCCATTGTAGTGTCTCGGCCAAGAGTGGTCTCTCGCTTGGCCACTCTTGGCTGAGAGTCTATAGGGCTTGTTTGAGCTCATTTGCTTGCTATTTGTTCTTGATCATGATTTATCTCATGGTAGATTAGAATTCATAGTAGCATTTTCATGTAAAAGCCACGTATGTTCATTTATAAACCAGTTTTGGAGGACCGGTCTAGAACGTTGTTATTAATATATATGTCATATCTAATCTAACCTCATATTAGGGGGTAATTACATGTTATAGTCATTTGATAAGAACATTGCATCTTTCTTGCAATACATGAGAACTCAATTTTGGGAAACCCGGTTCCTAACCGGTTCGGTGTAATAAGGAGTGGTTGATGACCCCTTTAGTGGCGTCTTGAGGAGGCCTTGAGTGGCTCCAGTGGTCCTTTGACACCTCAGGATGTTTTTTGTATTCGTTTGGGGGGAGCGCTAATAAGCACTCCAGGCTCGTTGTCGAGCTCTTTCGTGTGTTGAACAACGGCTTCAGGTCCTTATTTGGCTCATTTAAAAGTCTTGGGTGGCCTCGGGACGTCTCTTTTGCGTTCATACATCATTCCGAGGCTAAATTTGCGTATTATACAGTATTGTTGTCAAATATGCACCATCGTTGTGGATTTATAATATCCCCGTATGCGATAGTGTAGTCTAGGCATTTATATTATGACACTGTGAATATAAATGAAAATGGCAAAAGAATAATAAATGAAAAAGGTCAAAAAAATTGGACTTGCACTTAGTCATAAATTGCATGTTTAAGCTATACTTAATCCATGTTTAATCGTTGTTCATTCTTGTTAATATCTTGCTATCGTCAATTAGATTTAGGGATCATGAATTATTTAATTTAAAATATTTGCATATTTAAATTTGGGCATAGCTCACGGGCTCTTGTCCTAGGGTTTTTTCCCTACTTGTATCGGGTTTTGTTTTTTACGTTTTTATCGCTTTATTATTGCAATTTACTTGATATGTTGTTATATTTGACTTATTCAAAGCATCAATTTTGGACTTTAGAGTGTAATCAAATCCTTAGGCTCGAATCTCTAGGTCGCAGAAGAATATCTTCTCATGTTTTACTAGAACCCCAACGGCCTCTGATAGATTATTTTTTTGGTCGAAACCTTTTATACCAAATTTTCATAACTAACTATGAATTCAAGTTGCGATCGGTGAAATTTGGGAGAATCCAAGTTAAGTATTAAAACCACCTCTTAAGATGAATTGTTTGCACAATCTAATGACCATCGTAGGGAAATATCTAAGGTATTTGCTCTAGGGAGGGTAGCGACAGATAACAAAACGAAAAATTATTTTATGAATGCAATACATACATTAAATTGAATTAATATGATGGGTTCCACATGGGTCCCAATTTGCTGATTATGCCATGGCCCACTAGCATTGACCTTGACAAGTGTGCGATATGCATGTTTGAGTTCGAAGTGTGGGATTCATGAAATTTGTTCAAGTTGATTCATCAAAGCAAAAGAACGAAGTTCCTCGATGCGAAGGTCAAGTCGCTACCTCTCTCCTCCTCTCTCTTCTCGGTCCATCGTGTTTTTTTTAACCTTCAGTCTTGCGGCTCCCCTTCCTCTGTTGTTGATTTTGTTTGTGTTTTCACATTCTTTGCTTGTGTTTTCTTTTCTCCCGATCTAGATTTATGAACTCTCTTTTTTCAGTCTATCGAGAGTTTGAACTCACCCGATCTATTTCTAGATTCGGGAGCTATTCTCTCTCAATCTAGATCTAGGAGTTTAATTAATATGTTTTTGGGGATTCAATACCCTTACACTCTCAATATACAGGTTCTCTACCTATTAGCGTCTCACCAAACTGCGACAATTTTCTCTTCCAAATGTTAGATCTGTGTTTGATTAAGGCAACGGTATAGAGGAAGCCAAACTTAAGCGCGTCGCCAATTGGCCATGCCGTAGTTATTGGAGAAAGAATCACTCATCACTAAGAAGATATGAGACCCAATGATTATTTTTGTCCCAATTATTTTTGCTTGACAAATCTGTTCTTGTGGAACATGTGTGTGCTTAACTCTACTAGTGCTTGTTGATCCTCATTGTTTCCTGGGTTTGGTTTTATTTTGCAGTTTCCAGGGCTTTGTTTTGCTTTGATTTGCTTTTGCTTTGAATACGACTTTCTGTCAGACCAAAGAAAGCAAAAACAGATTTTTATTTTAGATATATCAAAAGGGAATATTATGATTACATGTACCAACATGAAATCGAGGTATTCTTCTTTGATTGGTTTGAAAATGAATTCCTAAAAGAAAAACGGATTTTTATTTTAGATCAATTTTATAAATGGAAATTAGACAATGGCCATGTCATCAAGTCTAATCATCCTTCTCTTAGAAAAATCAAATTTGATCATCGGGAAACTAAAATAATAGCTTCTCCTTTCAAAACTACCCCTGAAATAGATGGCATAGGAAACAAGAAGATTGTTGAACAAAATAATTTTTCAAATCAATATCTTCACACCATAGGAAAACAACTTGATCGAATTGAAAATCTTACTAAGAAAAGTTTTCCATCCTCTTCTATAACAATTCTAAAAAATGATTTAAAACCAACACTTTTTAGGAATTTTGAAATTCCAAAAAATCCTAGTCTTGAATTTGCTAAAGCCTTAGAGGATAGGAGAAAACTCCTCAAAGGAAAAACAATTTTGACTCCTAAAAATCGTATAATTTTGGATACTCCTTTAATACAAAATCTGAGTGTCAAAGATACTTCAGATCGCATTGAACCTTCCAATCATATCAATCTTTTAGATAAATCCGATACTGAATCCCTTTCAGAGATAAACCGTATCACTTGGAAGGATTCCCAAAAGCTATATTATTCTTGAGCGACTCCCCCTGATATCCTCACAGAAGAAACCTTTTCCAAAGTTCAAAACAAATATTCTTCTGATGCTATCTATGAATGGAATATAGATGGTATTTCTGAGCAAAATCTTATAAATATTTTAACCCAGATGGTTATGCTTGCAAACACCTATAAAACCATTCTAGACACTTCCGACCATTCAGTTGCATATCTTTTAATAGCTAAATTCACTGGCCAGCTCAAAGGATGGTGGGATAACTACCTGAATGAAGAGCAAAGGTCTTAAATTTTAAATGCGTATAAACTTGACCCTTTTGGTCAAAATATTCTTGATGAAGATGACCGACCCATTCAAGATGCTATGAATACCCTTATATTTTCCATATCTTAGCATTTTCTAGGAGATTCTTTTCATATTCTTGATAAAAATCAAGATCTTTTGTCCAATATGAAATGTAGATCTTTAGGAGAATTCCGAGAATATAAAGAAATATTTTTACAAAGAGTTTTCCAAAGGGCAGACTACAATCAGTCTTTTTGAAAAGAAAAATTTCTTGTTGGCTTACCAAAACTCATAGGAGAACAAGTTCGTGGTAAGATAAGAGAAGAATATAGAAATCAAATTCCGTATGACCATCTTTCTTATGGCAAACTAACCTCTTATGTTTATAAAATAGGAACACAGTTGTGCACTAATATTCGACTCCAAAAACAAATCAAGAAAGAACAAAAACTTTCTAAAAAGGATTAGGAGATTTTTATGCCCAATATGATCCATCTTTTGAATCTTTTGAAAAATCCAAATGTTCAGGAAAATGTCTTTCTAAACAAAAGGATCGAAAGAAATTTTATAAGAAACCTTATAAGAAGAAATTTGATAATAAGTCTTCTAAAAGAAAAGAAAATGATAGGTTTGATAAAACCAAAAAACCCAAAAGAAATTTTAAAAACATCACTTGCTATAACTGCAGCAAAAAAGGCCACACTTCTCGATTTTGCAAAATTAGCAAAAAGGTCAATGAGTTAGATTTAGATAAAGAAACTATTAACCAGTTCAATCAATTAATGGCTGAAGCTGATAGCAGTTCTTTTGATGAATCTGATTTTGAAAAAGGTTTACAAATTTGTGATTTAGAAACCTCTTCATCATCAACTTCAAAAAGTGAAAATGAAGAAGCCACCAGTTTTGAAATAAATGTTTTGACAAAAGAAGAAGAAATTCTTTTGCAAACGATTGATCAAATTACTGACCCAGAAACAAAAATAAAGTATTTAAATAATTTTCAAAACCCCAAATCAGTTTCTAAACCTACTTTTCAAACCAACAATCCTTAAAATATCTCTACTATTCTTAGCAAAGCCAAGAAAGCAAGTTTCAAACCCATTTCTATAAGTGATCTCACTCACGAAATCAATAAACAAAAAGAAGAAATACAAAATCTTAAAGCTACTCAGATAATTATGCAAAAGGATATTTTAGATATTAAAATGAAAAATTTAAAAGGAAAACAAAAAGAAGAAGATTTTGACGAAAATAATGTCCCTCAACTCCCTTCTCCTTATGACACAAACTTCCTTTTGATGCTTTCTGAAATTACCATCGGAAAATAGATTATCAACATTTCTATAAGAATCCGAATGAAATTGTTTTAGAAACAACAGCCCTTTTTGATACTGGTGCAGACCTTAATTGTATAAAGGAAAGTCTTATACGAACCAAATATTTTGAAAAAACTTCCCAATCACTCAAATCAGCATCCGGAGATAAGCTGCTTATAAATTACAAAATTCCTGAAGCTGAAATTGTGAAAGACCAAATCTCTTTTAAACTCCTTTTCTTCTTGTCAAAAATATCAAACAAAATGTTATTTTGGGATCACCTTTTATCAATTTACTCCGGCCTTTTAAAGTTTCTGAAAAAGGAATCGAAACAGAAACTTTAGGCAAAAGGATAAGTTTTGATTTCATTTCAAAACCCCAAACCAGAAATTTGAATACCCTTCAAGAACATTCCATTTCTGAGATTAATTGCATAATCCAAGACAAAGAAACTCATCTTCAGTTTCTTAAAGTAGATCTTGATTATAAAAGGATTGAAAAAAGCCTCTCTAAAGCAAACCTTCAGAAGAAGATTTCCAATCTTGAAAATCAAATCAAAGATTCTATATGTTCCAATATTCCTAATGCTTTCTGGTCTCGTAAGTGTTACATAGTTGATTTACCTTATGAACCAGGATTTTCAGAAAAAGACATTTCTACTAAAGCCAGACCTTCTCAAATGAATCACGAAGTTCTAAATTTCTGTCAAAAGGAAATATAGGAACTCCTTGAGAAGAAGCTTATTAGGAAAAGCCAATCACCTTAGAGTTGCTCTGCTTTCTATGTCAACAAAAATGCTGAACTAGAAAGAGGGGTTCCAAGATTAGTTATTAATTACAAACCTTTGAATACAGCTTTAAAATGGATAAGATATCCAATTCCTAATAAAAAGGATTTATTGAATAGACTTTATGATGCAAAAATCTTTTCAAAATTTGATATGAAATCAGGCTTCTGGCATATTCAAATTTGATAGGAACAGCTTTACTGTTCCTTTTGGCCAATATGAATGGAATGTCATACCTTTTGGTCTGAAAAATGCTCCTTCTAAATTCCAGAGGATAATGAATGATATTGTGATATTTTATATTGATGATGTTTTAATATTTTCTACATCTATAGAAAAACATTTAAACACATCAATCATTTTATCAATATTGTGAAGAAAAACGGTTTAGTAGTTTCACCTACTAAAATATCTCTTTTCCAAAACAAAAATTTATTTTCTAGGACATTACATTCATCAAGGAACCATCATACCCATTGAGAGATCAATAATATTTTTTGAAAAATTTCTTGATGAAATCAGAGACAAAAACCAATTGCAAAGGTTTCTAGGAAGTTTGAATTATATTACTGAATTCTTTCCTCGCATCAATATAATTTGCAAACCACTCCATCAGAGACTCAAGAAAGATCCTCCACCATGGACTCAAATTCATACCGATATTGTAAAACAAATCAAGCGAACTATCAAGGAAATCCCTTGTTTGCATCTCGCTAATCCTTATGCTTTTAAAATTGTTGAAACCGATGCTTCTGATATTGGATACGGAGGAATTCTTAAACAATCCAAAGACAATACGGAACAAATTGTTCAATTTGTCTCCAAACATTGGAATGATTGTCAAAAGAATTACTCCACGATTAAAAAGGAGATTCTTGCTATTGTACTTTCTATTTCTAAATTTCAAGGAGATCTTTTGAATAAAAAATTCTTATTATGAATTGATTGCAAATCTGCCAAAGATGTTTTGCAGAAAGATGTTCAAAATATTGCTTCCAAGCATATTTTTGTCAGATGGCAAGCCATTTTATCCGTTTTTGATTTTGACATAGAATTCATAAATGGTTCTTCAAATTCTCCTCCGGATTTTCTCACAAGAGAATTTTATAGGGAAAATGCCACCAAAGCCACTCAACAAGCCTACCAGAAGAGACAAAGGCAAAGAAATTACCGAAGCCTCCTCAGAGAAAAAATCCTCACCTACCGGTTTAACCAACATAAGAACCTGGCTGCAGGCGACTACCCAGCCACCTTTGAATACCACTGCCATTTCTACCCAGGTCAAACCAGATCTTGAGTTGTCATTAAAACCTCCCTTTGATATTACTAAAATTTCTCATGAAGAAGCTTTGCAGCACCTTCAAAAAGCTTTCAATAGTCAGACACAACCGTCAACAGCCCTAGTAAGTCCTGATCCTTCTCCTATTGCTACTTAAAAGCAGATGGGAAAAGGAATCTCTAGTGAGGTAGTTATTCAGTCTACTCAGACAACCCCTCTTGAACCTAGATCAAAATTCTTTTCTAAAACAAATTTTGATAACATTTGTAATATTGAAAACGGTTTTTATGATGAAAACC
Organism: Syzygium malaccense; assembly: GCA_031216405.1. Lineage (NCBI taxonomy): Eukaryota > Viridiplantae > Streptophyta > Magnoliopsida > Myrtales > Myrtaceae > Syzygium > Syzygium malaccense. Next base: position 10,244,956 of record CM062258.1, on the reverse strand, counting down.
CTTATGTTTTTGCCTAAAACATGTTTTCAGATAAATTTTTATACACTCCTTATGACATATACAAAACTGTCGAATTTTATGAAAGAACTTTAGCAGAAACAGAATCTGTCTCTTTTAAACATTTCTCAGGTAAAGGACACATAATTACTCTACAGCCAAAATACACAAGGTCATCCACCCTCGAGACTGGAAATCCAGTCCACTGGCTATGAGGAAATTTAATGTCAAAATGTCTTACTCCCTTCCATACAGAACATCCTTTTCATATTTTGACTACCGACAAGCCTGGTGGAGTACTTTCTGGAGACAGAATGCCAATAACTCTCATACTTGGCTTTTCTTCTTTGAAAATTTTGATATCAAAGGAATCCTGTATTGGTTCCTCAAATGGTGGGAACAACTTGGACCCACTGATGAAATCCTACATACCCAAGTTCAACCTAGTTACGAACTCTTTCTCAGCAAATTCAATCCACACCCCTTCGAAAGAATCTTTCCTAAGCTCATGCTCTTTTTCTACTTCTTCGGGGTATCTTAGGTTCTTGGATGGAGCCTTGATTATGGAAAAGCACCTGGAACAGGCATCCCTATTTTAATACGACGATTCAAAGTCAAATGGTGGGATGGTTTCAAGTTCTTTGATAAAGTTTCTGTAAAAGCTGTTAATAAATGGCTCATTGCTAGACAATCAATTCCCGGTTATCCTGCTCCTCTTGAGGAAATCACCCCTTTTCTACATGACAAAGGGTTCGTTCTTTCTAAATTAGCATCAGCCCAATTGCACCAGTAATTGGCTGGGATGCTAATATAAGCCCTTTCTGAGATTGAAAACTCTGGATCTTCTCACTCTCATCACAGTGGGAACTCCAATGAAGATGACTGCTACGGAATTCTTCCAAGAATCCCATGGGGAGATGTAGCAGACCAGGAAGAAGAAGACGAGGTAGCGGAAGACCTATCAAAACCATGATAGCTGGTGCCTAAAGACTCCTGCCATTTCAATCATTTCTAAGCCGAAAGGAGTCTGTCAGTCTTTTCCTTTTCAAAATTTTCATAATTATGTCCGGTTACTGTGCACTGTAATACTGTACACTTACTACTATTTGCTATAGAATCACCCGTAAACTATTTCTACAGGAATCCAACCTACTTATAAAAATAGGCCTCACTCCCTTGAGAAGGGAGAACTTTTCGAATCCTTTCTCTCTTCATCCCAAACCTTTCCAGTTTCTCCGGATCTCTCCAAACCCTCTCCGAGGAAATAAGAGATCCTTCATCTCAAAACCTTTCTATAACCTTTCCATACCCAGTAAGTTTCTGATCCCTGTAAAGATCTTGTCCTATACTTTCAAGATCTTTCGAAAGCTTTTCTAGTTTTCATAATGTGGAAAATCTTATCATTCTAGACTACCAAATAGTCTGAGTAACGGAAAATTTTCTTACTTCTGCACTTGTACTTCAATATCTACATTTTGTAACCTTTCAATACTGTTATTGTAATCTTTCCATTTATATAACAATCATTTCTAATTTCTTCCGTACGCTTACATTTACATACCCCACAAATGGCAGGTCGAACCGCCTGTGGATGATTTGTACTCTACTTTAAAGCAGTTCTCTGCAATTGTTATACATCCTTACTTCTTCTTACCATTTTCCCATTTTCTTTCTTGCTTAACAATACCACCTACATGGTTAGTTTAGAAGTTCTAGCAATTCTTCTTCTCGTTCTATATATTGCTTACGGTGTCTTTATTATTTATAATGCTCGCGCTTTTATTTAATTTTATTTATTTAATAATTTTCTGTGTAGAAATCTGCACTTTTATATTAGAATATATTTCTGCTGTTGCTAGATCTAGAAACATATCTGAGATCCTTTATCTATTTTCTCAATAGGTTAGATATTTTGAACATTTAGAACTACGATTACAAATTACATACATCCTTATTGCTCTTATCTTTTTATTACAATTTCCCGGATTCCTTTCTAATAAACGAAAAAGGTAAGATTAAATTCCATCTTCTATATAATAACTTCTAAATTTATAATCCCAGATTATATATATATTTGTCGAATATCTAAATTCGATTCTATCAATAATGCAAGAAAGTAATAGAAATTCGCATAACACAAGAATTTACGTGGTTCAGTAGGGGAGATGTTCCGTCTACCTACGTCCACGAGGAGAAGAGATCTGTTTCACTAATAACGTAGAAAAGTGTACAGCCACTCTTTCTTACACCCTGCTCTCAATCTTTTGAGACCCGTTTCGCCCTAAATATATATGGCGAAATCCTACAAGGCACAAATTACAAAGTTGCCCACATAGCCTAAAATATTTAACTTTCCCATATAAATCTTTCTATGACTGAACGTAAAACGCCTCTGACGGCCCGGGGGCGTTGCCCCCGCGACCCCTGTCGGGGCAGCCCCCCCAGACCACCGCCTGCTCACCAGGGAGCGGGACCCCCATGCTGTCCAATCGTCAGGGGGCCTTTCGAAACCACCTCATAATCTCTTGGATAACAGAATACAAGACATCAACCTCAACAATATTTAGATATAAATCCACTATGGCTTGCATATCAACTAATAAATGCTTGCCCTTTGTAGAAATAAATCATGGAATTTGGACAGATCCCCCTCATATGACTTACTATAGCAAAAAAGCAATATACCAAAATTTTCATTGGTACAACGGAGGAGGTTTGCTCCAATTCTTTACGGAAAAAAACGGTTATAAGGATGATTTATGTAATTACATGGATCTCTACAAATTGAGATTTTTTAATTTAATAAATAGAAGATATATAAGAAATTTGTATTAATTGGCATGCATTGAACATAACAAAGATAAAATGTTTGCGCATCCTCTTAGGGTCATCCCAGGAACACAGACATGGGCGTCTCCATCATTTACCAATTGGTGCAAGACTCGATGCCGCGAATTGCTCAAGTGCAAAGCACCCTCGCAGAAGGTCACTTATGCTGAACACTTCACCTCCAATCTGCCGTGCTTTGCCTTTGTGAACCAGCTAATTCTGGATTAATTTGGAGAAGACTATTTCCAAAGAATTTCAGAATGCCTTAAAAGAATGAGGAAATTGTTTGGGCTATGGAGGTTTCTACTTACTGAATCATTTAATGAATCTTTTCTCTACCTCTCACGTTTGCTCCCCAACAATCCCCATGCTTCCTTCGAACTGGATCAAATCTCTTCCCTATAATGCTATTCAGAGTCTTTAGTAACTTGTCACTTCGGATACCATTAGAAAAGCTCTTTGACAGCTCAAGCCTTTGAAGGCTGCTGGTCATGACGGGGTTCCCGCGATTTTAGCATACACCAGCCTATGAGATTGCCAATAATGCCGCGGAGATGAATACAAGCCACGTGAATTGGGATCGCGTGTGGAAATTCGGCACTCTTCCGAAGATCAAGCTTATCATTTGGCAATGTCTTCTTAATAGCATCACTACCCAAGCTACATTAGCAAGTGTCTGTCCTCAATTATGTAAGAATGATTTAAGTAATTACACATATCTCTAGAGGATGTTTACTATGCTTGATTACATTTTAGTAGATGTTGAACATGTTTTTGCGCTAGTGTTTTTTTGGAAATGTTCTCATGACGAAATATAATTTACCGAACGTCATTCTTCGGCTCTTAATGAAAGGAGGCTAGGTTCTAGATCCAATTCCAGACAAAAGCAATCCAGGCGTGAATAAAGAACTTGATTTTTATAGAATATTGAGACGAAATCGTCCAATTACTGGCAGTGTCCAAAGTTCATTGACATGATATAATAAAGCTACTAACTAAGGACCTAAACAACTACGGCTATGAAAATTGAAAGTGCAAAACTGGAAAGTAAGGATAAAAGACAGCATTTGTTTTTTTTATGTGTGGGGGGGGGGCGGGGAGACTTCTGTTTGATAATCAGACGCTATTTATAACGCAGACTTGGTAACCGTTCTTGGCATTATATCCGATACCCATCGTTGATTTCATCTTCACCGTTCATTTAATGACACGTGTTTATCAACTGCTATCGATCTTATCTTTTGTACGAAGTGATAACCGCTCTTGAGCTTTCTCTGTGCTGATATCTGTCCTTAGTATGATAATTGTCATCAATCCCCTTTTATCTTCTGAAATGATAACCATCATTGAGCATATTTGTTTTCTAGAACAACAACCGTCATCGAGCCCATTTGTTCTCTAAGGCAACAACCGTCATCAAACTTTTCTTTATTTGTCACACGTCCTTTGGGATGATAATCGTTATCGAGCTTTTCTCCATTTGACACCTGTCCTTCGGGACGGTAACCGTCATCGAGCTTTTCTCCGTTTGACACCTGTCTTTCGAGATGATAACCGTCATCGAGCTTTCCTCCGTTTGACACCTGTCTTCTAGGATGGTAACCATCATCGAGCTTTTCTACATCTGACACCTGTCCTCCGGAAATAGGTACTTTCGTCGAGCTTTTCTGACTTGACACCCATCATCCTTTTTATCGATGTCCTCGACGAAAAATACCTTTGGCACTTTTAGTCCAGTTTTTCCTAGTTTGACACCTGCTCTTCTAGAGCAAAGGCCTTCGTCGAGTCCTTCCTAGCTTGGCATTCACTCTTCTCCTTGTCGACGTCCTCGATGAAAATACCTTCAGCACTTTTGGTCCCCATTCATCTGAATTTCAAATTTCCCGCTTATGACTGCCAGTACTTACCAGCTGTCTTACATGAATCATCTTAGTACGGGCGATGTCATCTCTTGTCGTTTTATTCATCTATCTTAAGCATCGACAACCCTAATTAATTTCAGATGTCAACATATGCCCCATTTTAAAAGAATTAATTCTTTTAAAACAAATTTTGACCTGAATAATCTTAATCTTAATGTCTTGTAACTTGTATTTGCTCATCCTTCCTGAAATGCTTCGTTTTACTCTGACACGTCATCTCGATCATTTATGACCTAGTAGATCTTCATGATAGCAAATCACTTGAAACATCATATCATAGCGAAAAAATTGTAACTTTTGACCTTCCACCTTCTTCTTCAATTCTAGGTTTTCTTCTCAGTTTTACACTCCTTCGTTTCCTTTGAGATTTCTCACTCAATCCGCATTCATGGCCCGCAAATATTCTCCCAAATCATATATTGAGAAATTCGATCAACTACATCATGATCAAGAGTCTTCGAACTATGACTTTCGACTATTGCACTTGGTCGATGAATCCTCCGACCAACTTATTCTAGGTCCTAGTTTTCACAATCATCACCAGATTCCCACTTCTCTTCGTCCCTGTTTTCCAAAGAGAATAGGAGAACTTCTTCCTGTTCAAAAGTTTTCGATTGCAGATATCTGGTTTCCAAAAACCTCACGATTTCGAGGGTTTCCTTCTCTTGAAATGGGTTTTCACCGTTGGTACGTGAGATTAAAGGGAGACATAACCACTTGCCTTGCCTGGATGAAAGCTGGCATTGATATCGCTCTAGAGGTCAGCATGCTGTCATATGATTTAAATCTAGGGCTTTTGGGTGCTGCCATCAGTTTTTGGTCCCCTTCGATCAATTGTTTCTTTTTTCCCTAGGGCCTTATGTCTATTACTCTTTTGGACATGTACGCTATTACTAATTTTCCTCTAATTGGGACCCTCGTAAGTGACATTGCTTCACTATCAGTACCCTTTATCCTTGATGAACATCTTGCTTACGGTAGATTTCTAGAAACATATTCTCTTAGTGTCAAGCCAATAACCCCTGACGAACGTACTTGTTTCCTCCTCTTCTGGCTGTCTAAATATGTTTTCTTTACTCTCACACTGAAAGTTTCCGAAGACTTCTTACCACTCGTAGCTAATCTTGCTGCTGGTAAAATACTCGCTTTGGCACCATTAATCCTAGCTACTCTGTATAGAGGAATAACTCATGTATCTTTATCAATGACGTCCAAAGATGAAGGTACTTTATTTGGGCCATTCTGGATACTCCAATGTTGGATGGTGCATTATTTTCCTTTTCTTTCCAATCATACTTTTCTCACCTTTCGTCACCATTCCTTTCCAAAATTTTAGCCACCAACACCTCCTCCCTTTGGATGTTGTTTACTTAGTTATTCCTCATTAAGTACCTTGGAGGATCTTTCTCCTTTTGCCTTTTACCTCCATAAACTCTTGACAGTTCACCCTAATGAAATTGAATTTTTTGCTTATGATGCAAATGAATTCAATTACTTGTTTGATTCGATAGCTCGCCCTAATTCGACTGACTTTTGGCTATGCATCCTTACTCCTATGGACCTTTTTTTAAGGCTGTCCCAGAAAGGAAAATTTTATCATGGTTTTGAAATTTATTCTCCTCGGAACTGCGCCAGGCAATTTGGTTTAGTTTAGGCTATTCCTATGTCAATTCCTTATTCCTTTGAATTTCCAAACATGGCCAAACAAAAATATCCTTTCAAGAAAGATGCCCCCTTCGTACGTTGTGCTGAAATTACTCGGCTTGTGTATGCCAAATTCGCTCCTGATGTTGATGATTTCGAACCTAAGCCTGGATGCACTCCTACATGGACTTCTTGGTGGCTCTCCTTCTGTCTTGAAAGCCCTTATGAGGAGGTTACTCAAACCATGCTGACTCGAATAGCAGGAGGTGCATTTAAGCCAAGGAGTAAAGGTGGGAAGGGTAAAAAAGCCATTTCCATAGGACCGAATGCTCCAAATTCTGAATCAGGACAATTGCGGATAACTCAGGAGACACAAATCAAAATTCCTAAGGCCAAGTTGACAATTTCTTCCAAGAAAGTGGTTCCCTCAAAAGGTGTTCCTATTTGGACCCGATTGTACTACGCTACCACAATGGATCAACCCCCAGTCGATGATAACACACCTCTTCTCAAGAGAAAATCTAATTCAGTGCAAGGTATCCATTTATTACGATCTTTTCTTTTTCATATAATTTCCACATTATCTCTTAACCCTAATACTTGTTCTTACAAGTATCTCTATCATCTAGTCAATCTATCGAGAACGCAGATGAAGAACCACTTGCTGCATTGATCAAAAGAAAACGTCTCAATCCTTCAACTACATCAGCCTCCTCTTCTATGGCCACTACCAATTCTGTGGAGGCTTCGGCTTCTCAGATCAATCTCACCCGACCTGAAGACAATTCAAACGGTATATTTTTATTATACCCTTCTTCATTTGTTCTTTCTATTCAACGCAAATTGATTAATTTTTCGGCAATTCATTATTGGCAATATATATATAGCAGGACTCTCTGTTGACCCTGATCTTGAGGTTTCTACTGTTGATCCGCCCATATTACACCTTACAGCAACAGAACAATGTATTTTGTGTTATAATGGTATGTTATGATTCACTATATGTCTCAACTACTGATTTCCTTCTATTTTTATGATCTTTAAACGATTTGGTACCACTAATCTTAGCAACTTCAGAACTTGGGACAACTGTCAGTACTCAACCCATCGATAGCCATATCACACCGGGTTCCCCTGTCCACTTTACTGAAGTCAGTCCTTCTAGTTCAACGTTGTCCCTGGCCACTGCTCTTATCCCAGCATAAAGTGCTGCTGTTCCTTTGACACAATCTTCTTCGAGCCATTTACTTCCTTATGCCGAGGAAAGAAATTCTCCACAATCTCTCTTGAAAACCAGGCACATGATAGACGAGGCTTCTCACATACTAGGTTTCACTTCAAATGTAGCTTCCCCAAGGCAGATGACCATTGAAAAGGTCAGAGATAAACTATTACGACTACTAGATCTTTCTAGTGGGGGTTTTCCTATGCTTCTGTGCAATCAAATAGCTTTTGATCGATTGAAATTTCTGCTCGATGATCTGTGTAGTGCTAAACCTAGTGAAATACTGCTCCCTGAGCTGAAGGCTAAACTTGATGATTTCTCAAAGGCTTTTGTTAGCAGGATAGAGTCTTATCGATGTAATTATGACCTAATTATGTCTTTAACTCTTTCTAATCAACCTTATCCCGAGAATAATCAAGCCATAAACGAGCTTAATCATACTGTAAAGGAAAGGCAGACTAACTTTCACGCCTTAGTTGAAGAAATATCTAGACTCGATGAGGAAGAAGTTCTTCTTGAGAAGCAGAAAGCGGAGATTAAACAAAAGCTGGCCTTTCTTCGGGATACTCGGAAATTCAAACACACACAGAGGCTTCAACTGGAGATAGACTTTAACAAAGATATCACCATTCTCAAAGAACTCAAGTAGACTGAGCATCAACGTCGACTGGCAGCCAAAGCTGAAAATCGACGTACCAAAAACAAATGTGTAATTGAGAATGGTCAATTTGACCGTAGTATGTTGTCCCTCCAAAGTGATGTAAAGAAACTGTTATTCCCTAAGAAACATTCTAATCAATAAAGTTACCTCCATTTTCTTTTGAATTTATTTTCTTTATTTTGATATTTCCTTTCAATAAATTATTTTCAGCGGGAATTGTTTCATTCAAATTTCTCCACGTTCCTCATCATGGGTGAAGTTGGTTATCATGTTGGGTCTATTTATACCCTTCTACCTCCATTTTTCACTTTATCCCGCTCCAAACATGGAATCCAACTTTCCTTTCTTTTCCCATGCCTCACCTTCTATGTTCTTGAATTGTCTTGATGACCTTCAATCCTACAAGACAAGAGGCCGTATTTCTTTGTCTTTTATGGACTATGATACTAACAACGATTACATTATACTGGGTCCTTATCTTAAATCCATTCCAGCCCCTCCTATGTTCACTAAATGTTTCTGTCGCGACCTAAAGTTTTTTCCTCTTAGGCTAATGGATTATTAGGACTAAACCTAACTCGAGCCCTCCCAAGCCCTACCAATTCGCAACTTAGGGTTTAAGTTTTTAACATGCAAAAGTTTTCATGCTCGGAGTCGCCACTAATCTATTTGTGGTAGGTCGATTAGAAACCTAAATAAAACATAGGGAGGTATGTTTTATTCCTACGAACCAGAGATTCTAAGCTCGGGGACTTGATTACGCTAGATCTAATCTAACGCCCTTTCGGTACCTTTTCTTTTCAAAAATATTTCGGCAAGCAATCTGGATCCATTTTAATTTAGTCACTAACGTGTGAGGTGTTCATGCGGGTGCGCAAACCACCAATTTAACATCCAAGAAAGCATTAAATAAATTGCAAGTTGGAAGAATCACTTACCTCGAAGCAACGTAAGCATCTGCATTGTTAGCTAAAAAATCACATTAACCATCCTAATATGATTTCTAATTAACAAGCAGTTCACTCAATATTTTTGGATTTTCGCTTATTTAAATGAAAGCTAACCTATATGCAATGACGTGCAAAAATGACATGCAAGTAATGCAACCTAGCATGCAAACTATATGTCATGCGACGACGTGACCTAATTCTGATGACGGGCAAATGATTTATTTTTGGTATTTTCTGATGAAATTCGGAATTAAAAAAAAATAACCTAAATAATCTATTAAGATTAGAAAATTACTTAATTTAAACTAGGAAATAGATTATCTCAAATCCTAATTTAAATTAAATAATTACTCTATCGTCTAGATATATTTAGGATTCCTAAACATGCAAAATTCAAATTCAAATCCTAACTGATATTTTTTTGAATTTTCTTTTTATTTGAAAAGGAAAAATAATCTAAACAGAGATAGCATCCACATTTAAAACAGCCACGCGATCCGCAAAATTCGTTTCAAATTCAGATTAGGCACAAAAATCGGACTATCGGTCATATCTATAGGGTTATAGATATTGACGGAAAGTCGATCATTCAAATTTGGAAAGCAAATAAAATCTAGTATCGTATCCAAGTGATGATGGACAAGATAACGATTTTCCATATCGTCGCGTATCGTACCTTAGGGATAAGGTAGGATAGTCGTCCAGATACGTTGCTAAATTAGGAAAGTTTCCTAATTTTGAATATTTTAAAAATATTGCAGATATCAGATAATTATCCCAACATATCTAATATTCCGCACGATATTCACGCAATATTCAAAAGCACAAATTAGTACATTAGATATTCTGAAAAATATCAGATAATGTCCAATTACCTAATTTGCAGATAATTTCCAAATTCGAACTTGCGGATCAGGATGAACGGCGAATGGCGGACCGGCGGCGCGGTGTCGGGATCAACGGCGGCTCGCGGTGGCACACGGCGGAGAGCGGCAGCAGCAAACGGTGGCGCGTGACGGGAGGAGCAGCAGCAGGGTCGGCGTGCGACGGAATAGCAGAGGCGCCGGCGTGCGACGGCTCCGGCAGCGGCAGTGCACAGCGGCTAAGGGCAGCAGCGACGTCGGCGGGAAGCAGCGGCGGCATGGCAGGGAGCAGCAGCGTCGCAGCAACGTGCGGCGGCGGCGCGGTAGCGACTTCACCGGCAGCAGGCGGTGATGCTCGGCGACGGAATAGCAGCGGGTGGCGACGGAGGAGCGACAGCAGCAACGATACGCGGCAACGAGAGGAGCGACGAAGGCGCGCGGCGTAAGGCAGCGGCGGCACGGTAGGGAGCAGCGGCAGCAGCCGCGGTGGGGAGCGGCGGCAGCAGGCCCGGCAGGGAGAGGCGGCAGCAGGCCCGGCAGGGAGCAGCGGCAGCAGCAGCGTCAGCGTGAGGCGCGGCGTCGGCGGAAAGCGGCGGCAGCAGCAGCGTCGGCAGGGAGCGGCGCACGGCAGGTGCGACGTCGTGCGGGAGGCAGCAGCGGTGACCGGTGTAGAGCGGCAACAACAGGCACGGCGTCGTGCGGTGGGGAGCGGCGGCAGCAGGCCCGGCAGGGAGCGGCGGCAGCAGGCCCGGCAGGGAGCGGCGGCAGCAGGCCCGACAGGGAGCGGCAGCAGCAGGCCCGGCAGGGAGCGGCGGCAGCAGGCCCGGCAGGGAGCAGGCGCGCGGCAGGCGCGGCGTCGGCGGCAGCGGGGGCGTCCGGCGTGGAGTGGCTCCGGCGGCGTGGAGGCGCGGCTGTGCGACGGCGCGGCAGGCGCACGGCAGGCGGAGGGCGATGGGCACGCGGCAGCGGGGCACGGCGTGCGACGGCGCGAAGGGCGCGGCGCCGTAGGGTGGCTCCGGCGGTGTGAAGGCACGCCGGTCTCCTTCTCTCTCTCTCTCTCTCTCTCAACTCTCACACTCTCTAAAAATTCTAATCTGAAAATTGTGTTCCCCCCTAAAATTCTGACCTAATGAATGTATATATAGTATTAATCTAGGTCAATTAGATGGGCTTTCTAGTCCTAATGGGCTTAGGCTTGGGCTTTAATTTAAATGGGCTGAATTAATTAATGATAATGGGCTGAATTAATTAATGACAATGGGCTGAATTAAGTTCAAATTAAAACAACCGAGCCCGTTTGACTTGTAATTCCCGGCCCTTGCATTACAAGCGAGCCGAGTCCCATTCAATGAAATTTAAGCTCGTTCGTCACCGCCAGTCCGATGCAAAATGCAATTAATCTAAAATGAATTTAAACTATATGTTATGCAATTTAAATATTTTTTTGTTTAGGGATTAAAAATTTAATCCCTAATTTTCTATGCAAATTACACTAAATGGTTGCTAAAATTTAGGTGTCAACAGCTGCCCCTCTTTGAAGGTGAGCTCATAGAGGTTACATTCAAAGACTAAATGATACCTAAATTTCAACCATGCAAATGCAATGAATGTTGTTTTTGTCGGGATTATGAGTCCCATTTTACAATGCATTAAGAAATGATGCATGCTGACATGAGTAGAAAACGTACCTGGAATCACTTACCTGACAGGAGCGAGATAATGCAATTCGAAGCACAACTTTAACTTGTATATTGTTTTGGCAAATGTATAGGCTCAGTCCCCATCGATATTGCCTGATATATGTTGATGAACTTCGGTGATCTGCAGTCAAGTCAAAACACACGAAGAAAGCTCGACGTACCCAATCATCATTTGGATTCGTGAGAATAGTTCCGATCCTTACGAACTACCTATACATCTCTTTAGGTGTTTGCAAAGATTTGGTCGCTTCACTTATACCTGCTCATAAGTGAATTGCGGGGAAACTTTTGAAATCAAGAGGATATTCCGACCTTTACATATACCTGCTCATATGTAAAGATTTGGCCGCCTCACTTATACCTGCTCATAAGTAAACTGCGGGGGAACACCTGGGGTTGAGAGAATATTCCGACCTTTACATATACCTGCTCATATGCAAAGATTTGGCCGCTTCACCTATACCTGCTCATAGGCGAGTAGCGGGGGAACATCCGAGATAAAGAGAGTATTCCGACCTTTACATATACCTGCTCATATGCAAAGATTTGGCCGCTTTACCTATATCTGCTCATAGGCGAGTAGCGGGGGAACATCTAAGATAAAGAGAGTATTCCGACCTTTACATATACCTGCTCATATGCAAAGATTTAGCCGCTTCACCTATACCTGCTCATAGGTGAGTAGCGGGGGAATACCTGAAATTTGGGGAGAACATTCCGACCTTTACATATACCTGCTCATATGTAAAGATTTGGCCGTTATTGCCTATACCTGCTCATAGTCATGTAACGGGGGAATCTTCTCGAGATTGTATGAAAATCTGTGATTTGATGAACAAAGGGGCTAGCCCAAATGTTCAAGAGTTCCTTGACAAAGCACCTGGATATCATCAGAGGTACCTGAGAAGGTTTGATCAATAGACACCTGAACATCATCAAAAGCATCTAAAGATTGCAAAAATGATCAAATGTGGGACCTGACAATTGCTTGAACAGGTTAGGGATACCTAGATAGTCATAGACATCCTAGGGATAGAGATATACTTACCTGGTGATATCTCCAACTCTGAAGGTGTGCCTCCTGTTAGACACGATTTTAAGTAACATGTAATATGCATTCGCACACTGTCAAGAACACATATACACATGCACTATGATTTCAACTGATTTTCATGCACGACGATTTTGTCAAATCAGCATTACAAACTTCGCTGGGAAAAAATCATAATAAGACAATCCGAACTCACAAGTAGATATCTTGAAAATGTCGAATGAGGGACTTTTGGTTCGAAAGGGCTTTCACTCACTCTCGTCGAGAAGTGGCTAATTTATGAAAATCACTCTATCTCACCATCATCATGTCGACAAGGGTCCGAGTATTTTCGCAAACGGTACGACTTTACCAATCTGAGAGGTCTTTGTTAGGACCATAACATGGGCTTGGTCAATGGCTTAGCAAAAGAGACCCTTCGAGTCAAGGCTATTGAAAGAAAATACTCTGCAATTGTCTCCGGGTTTATAAGTCAAGAACCTGCAAAATGAGATAGAAATGGACTTGCTCGCACTTCTTTGAGCTAAGCTTATAAACATCAGAAACTCTACGTTAGTTCAAGTGCCATAATCTGAAGAGACTTTACAAGGGACGTAACGCAGGCTAGGCTCATGGGTTGAGGAATGAATGGATCATTAGGCTGAAAATGTATATAATTGGGGTGAATAAGTTGGTGATCATCTCGGCATTGTCACCGGTCTTTTTCTTCACCAGGGATTATCTCCTCGGTAGATGTTCCATTGGCCTCGAGAGCTTATCACTTGACTCCTTAATACTCTGGATATTTTTGTGACTTTGACACATCTCAACATTTTCTAATCCAAAGTCGTCACTTTTTCTCCATTTTTTCCTTTTTCTTCTTCTTCTACGGGCATTGGCCTTGCTTTTACCAGGCACACTGCTTTTTCATGCCCTTTTAGTTTTTTTTTTTGGACACACACTGTCTACAATGCATATATTGGCCAGTCACACTTTGGCTTGTTTTGACCAAATGACTAAAATTTGGACTCTCAGGGTCTTCGTCTTTTATTGGCGCTCCGGATATGCTGCTTGAACAATGATGACTTTTGCCTTGCCCCAGTGTGGGGGATGATCACCAACTGGGTTTAAGAAACGAATTTACAGGCTCAATTGGGTTTAGCAAAGGATAAAATGTGTATAGGATAGATAAAGAAACGCTCTTCGTCATCCTAAGGCACTTGAACTTCACGTGAATTCATCTGAAAAAGCAACACTCAAAGATTGATGCAAGTGAGAGCATGAAAATTTCTACTCATTTTTCACCTTATGACGCTGACTTACCTCCAGTTTGCCCCGATATGGGGTGGTTCTTGACAGGGGTAATTTGAATGAATTTCTCCAAGTGTTTAGGCTCAAAGTGGCAAAACAATGGATAACCTGTAGTGTTTGGGATAGAGAAATGAACCGCCTCTCGTCATTTCAGTTGCCGTACCTTTTGCGAGATAACCCTTTACCTTGCAGACATGGAATTTTTCCACTCAACTCACTGGGGATTAGTGCATGGGACTGTGTATAGGATATGGCTTGCCTTTCATCATCCCGATGTACCTCATTCAACACATTCAATTCATTCCACGTGAGTTATCATATTGTCTAAATAGATTTCCCCTTTTGAAATCGATAATGTAGACTGACAAAATGATCAAGCACAATTTAAAGCCAAGGCACACATTTCATCTTTAAATTGATTGAAACCATTTATTCATAAATGAAATGTTTGCAATTCAGAATATAAAACCAAACATTTGAAAACTTTCGCCGTAAAAATGTTAGATCTTATCAGGGATAATATATCTTCACAGCATCAGAATTAACAGGAGTGGAAAACTCACGACCATCCATTTCTGCAAGGATCAGGGCACCTCCGGGAAGCACCTTTTTAACTACATACGGACCAATGTAGTTTGGGGCAAATTTTCCTCCAGGAACAGGAAAGACTGGTAGTACCTTCCTTAGGACTAGATCATTTACCTCGAAGTGTCTTGGACGCACCTTTTGATTGAAGGATCTAGCTATCCTCTGCTGATAGGTTTGACCGTGACAAATGGCTCTCAATCGCTTCTCATCAATTAGGTTTAACTGCTCATGCCTTTGTCGCATCCATTCTACCTCGGACAACTCCACTTGAGACAATACTCGCAAGGAAGGGATCTCTACTTCGACGGGTAGGACTGCTTCCATGCCATACACCAAGGAAAAAGGGGTTGCTCCGACAGAGGTTCGGATCGAAGTTCGATACGCTATTAGTGCAAATGGCAACCTTTCATGCCAGTCACGATAGTTTTCAGCCGTTTTGGCCAAGATCTTCTTGATGTTCTTGTTAGCGGCTTCAACTGCTCCATTCATCTGTGGACGATAAGGAGATGAATTCAGGTGCCGAATTTTGAACTCGTTGAACAACTGATCAATGAACTTGTTGTTCAAATTTGTCCCATTGTCAGTGACGATAGCCTCAGGGACACCATAACGAGCGACTATGTCTCGTCTGATGAATTTTACAACATTCTTTGCGGTGACGTTTGCATATGATGCCGCCTCAATCCACTTAGAGAAATAATCAATCGCGACCAGGATAAATCGGTGTCCATTTGATGCCTTGGGATTAATTGGGCCAATCACATCGATACCCCACATTGAAAAGGGCCATGGCTCAGACAACTGATGTAATTCCGTCGGGGGAACATTTATTTTATCCCCATGAACCTGACAGCGATGACATCTTCGAATATGTTGGATGCAGTCACCCTCAATACTGAGCCAATAGTAACCCAACCTCATAATCTTCTTAGCTAACATGTGGCCATTCATGTGTGGACCACATATCCCTTCGTGTACTTCTTGCATGATTCTGGTAGCTTCAGCCGCATCCACACACCTTAATAGGATCGAATCATATGATCTTTTGTACAGCTTTTCACCACTAACAAAGAATTTTGAGGCCATTTTCATTATATACTTCCTGTCAGCCGGGGTGCTTCCCTCAGGAAATTCTTGTCTCTGGATGTAACTCATGATATCGTAATACCATGGCTTTTCGTCAGGCTCTCTGGTCACAATCATACAGTAGGCCGGTTTTGTCAGGACTTCAATCTTCAAGGGTTCTACCTCTAACCCATCAATCACTTGCAACATGGATGATAACGTAGCTAGCGCATCAGCAAACTGATTATGAGACCTCGATAAGTACTCAAAAGAGATGTCTTCGAATTCCTTTATGATTTCTTCGAGGTATTCATGGTACGGCACTAGTTTGGTGTCTCTCGTCTTCCACTCTCCCACAGTCTGAAGAATAATCAAAGCGGAATCACCAAACACTTTTAACTTGGCTATTCCCATTTCCACTGCGGCTTGGAGTCCGAGGATGCAAGCTTCGTACTCGGCTATGTTGTTGGTACAGGGGAACACCAACTTTGCTGCTACTGGATAATGTTGCCCATCTGGGGATATTAAAACTGCCCCAGTGCCGGAACCGGCCAAATTTACAGCTCCATCGAAAAACATGGTCCATGTGTCTTCCTTTATTACCAAAATGCGATCTTCTGGAGAATATCTATCATCGTCAGGGACTCCAGGATTTTCAGCTAACACATCGGCAATTACTCGACCTTTAACTGACTTATGTGGCTTCTTCTGGATATCAAACTCTGAAATTAAAATCTGCCACTTGGCTAACTTCCCCATCAAAGCTGGTTGATCAAGTAAATACTTAATGGGATCGGTCTCAGTCACAAGCAAAGTCTGGTGATGCAGTGTATATTGTCGCAGCCTATGGAGCACCCATACTAACGCAGCGCAAGTCTTCTCGGCTTCAGAATAATTCAACTCCGAGACAGTGAACTTCTTGCTTAGGTAATAAATGGCTCGCTCTTTTCCATCTTCAGGACTTTTCTGGGCTAGCATCGCACCTAAAGACTCACTATGAATCGTGAGGTAAAGGATCAAAGGCTGGCCCGGCATTGGTGGGACTAGCACTGGCGGTTTCATCAGGTATTGCTTTAGTTCATTAAACGCTTCCCGACAATCATCGTCCCATTCGACTTGAGCATTCTTCCTTAGAAGTTTGAAGAATGGCTTAGCAGTTTCGGAGAGTTGAGAAATAAAACGGGCTATGTAGTTCAATCTACCCAGGAGGCTCCGCACTTCTTTTACGGTCGACGGGGGTTGTAACTCACATATAGCCTTCACTTTGGAGGGGTCAATTTCAATGCCTTTACTGCTTACTATGAACCCAAGTAATTTATCCGAGGTTGCTCCGAATACGCACTTTGCTGGATTGAGACGGAGCTTAAACTCACGGAGTCTCTCGAATAATTTCTTCAAAGTGTCGACGTGACTCTTCCCAGGTCGAGACTTGGCGATCATGTCATCGACATAAATCTCAATCTCCTTATGCATCATATCATGGAAGAGCGTCACCATTGCCCGTTGATATGTTGCCCCGGCATTTTTAAGGCCGAAAGGCATGACCTTATAGTGGAATGTCCCCCAAGGAGTGATGAACGCCGTTTTCTCCTTATCATCGTCCTTCATTTTTATCTGATTATAGCCCGAAAAACCATCCATGAAGGAAAACAGCTCAAACCCTGCAGTACTGTCCACCAAAACGTCTATATGTGGCAATGGGAAATCGTCTTTAGGACTGGCCTTGTTTAGATCGCGATAGTCGATGCAAACCCGAACTCGACCATCCTTCTTCATGACTGGCACAATATTAGCCACCCAGCTGGGGTATTGGGTGACTTCGATGAATCCCACTTTCAAGAGCTTCATGACCTCCTCCTCTATTTTCTTGGAAAGTTCAGGCTTGGTCCTTCGCAACTTTTGTTTCTTGGGCGGCATGTCTGGATTAGTGGGTAGACTATGCTCCACGATAGAAGGGTCTAGACCCGGCATATCAATATACGACCAGGCAAAGATATCCCGATAATCCTTCAGCAGTTGGACCAGGCGTTTAGCTTCACCTTCGGGAAGGGTTGCCCCTATCTTCACCTCTTTGGGTTCTCCGGAATCACTCAAGTTGACAGTGATAGTTTGGTCTACCGTTAGGACTTTAGGTCTTTCATGATGCTCTAGATCACGCCGAAGGTCTGAGGAATCTTCGAGTTCATTGGTGTCATCGAGATCAGGTTCGGTGGCACATAATTCATCAGATTGGACCGTTCCCATACCCTCACGTGTCACAAAATTGCCCCTGAAACATAAAGTAGGGGGTTCAGTAGGACAAACAGGGCTAAACAGTGTATTTCTATTGATTTTTTTTATTTTGAAATTCTTTTCGAAAAGGTTTTAACACGAGGAAGCATGAAGAAGCCCAGGCCTCAGAATTCTCCTTGGATTATATTTTCTTTTATCGGTTGGATATCATCACCGGGCTGGTTTGATGTACCTCAACATGCCCTCAAAAACGAAAATAACTTGTAATTTCATTGATTATGACCAAATGAATTACATTTATTGGAATGAAAATTGCAACAATCAAATCCTAGAAATGAAAAGTACTAAAAAGAAGCTCCCGAGACGGGGCAAATCCTAGAAAGCAGTAAAAATTCCCGCGTAGGGGAGTGTGCGAAAAAGGTAAATGTGCTACTCTTGCGGGCCAATGCCCATTTCCTTCAACGGTCCTTCCTCGATAGCTCCAATGAAGAAATCATCGAACAGGGCAGCGATTCCCTCCATTGCATCATCAGGATCTTCTGTCACTAGAGGTGTTGGATCATCCATACCTCCCCATCCATCCGGGACAATGTCACGGGGGTCAACATAGAAGCTCGGGGGTGCCGAGTATTTCACATAATAATCGAACTTGCCGCTTGATTGCCCCAAAGTGTCGATCACTTCCTTCTCTTCATACATCATTCTTGCAGGGCCCGGGAATGTGGTACGGATGTGTGGGAGTAACCTATCACGCGCACGTTCTTCAACATTCGGCTCTTCTTCGGATCGCGATCTAATCTGTCCATTTCCTCGACCTCGACCTCGAACGCGTCCACGTCTACGTCTACGTGCCCCATTATTTGACTCACTTGACCCTAGGTATCCCAACCCAGTAATGCGGGGCTTCTGAGAAACTTCCACCGGTTGGCGGATACCTTGACCATCCCTACCAAGGCCTTCACCTGGAGTAAAGCCATGGGACATCATTACTTTGCCAACCATGACTGCAACATTTGACACCTCGGGAATAGGCGGTGACGATCCTCTAGAAGCATGTATGGTTGATACGAGCTCGAGCGACTGATAGCTCGATTCTATTTTGCAATCAGGCTCAACATAGGGGATAGCCGTTGCGTGGTAGATTGGGTGCTCTTCTTCACCGTGGACCGTGACTAACTTTCTCTCCACGACGAACTTCACCATCTGATGTAGACTGGATGGCACAGCTCCAGCAGTATGAATCCATGGACGACCCAACAGAAAATTGAATGCAGTGGGAATGTCCATAACTTGAAATAGGACATTGAACATCGTTGGTCCTATCTGTATGTTAAGGTGGATTTCTCCCATCACTTCTTTCTTCGTTCCGTCAAAGGCTCGAACGGAGGTCTTCGCAGAATTTATCTTAGAAGGATCTATCTTAAGGTGGTGTAAAGTCGCCAAAGGACAGATGTTCAAGGCTGATCCGTTGTCAATGAGTACCCGGGCAACATGTGAGGCCTTGTATTTGACGGAAATATAGAGTGCCTTGGTATGCCCCCTCCCTTCCAGAGGGAATTCTTCATCTGAAAAGGCTATGAGGTCCTTGAGGAGTATAGAACCCACAAATTCCTCTAATTTATCATGATCGATCGTTTCTGGCACGTGGACTTCACTTAACACCTTCATTAAGGCCTTCTGATGCTTGACAGATGTCTGGAGTAGCTCAAGCAGAGAGATTTGTGCGGGCAGCTTGCGCAATTGTTCAACTATGTTGTACTCGCTAGCCTTAATCACAGCTAGAAATTCCTTGGCTTCTTCATCAGTAACGGGTTTTGCAGGTTGGGCATTAGCTTGGCCGTAGGAACGCCCAGATCTGGTAACTAAGTCGACATCGAGACTGTAGGACCAAGGAACCGCCTTATTATCACTGTACTCATACGGTTGAGGTATCTCGATCACTATCCCTTCATCAGCTGTAGGCGTGCTTACTACGATCTCCTCGTTATCAGACGCGTCTTCAAGCGGAGGCATGTCTTCAGGCAGAGGGTCGCCCTTGTCGCTCCTGGTGTTCAATGTAGCAAACTCCTCCTCCCAATTAATAACCACTTCGGAGATAGTGGAAACGATGCCAGTGTGATCAGCATAAACAATCATCCCAGCTTCTACCATTCTTGAGATTCTTTCTCTCATGAGAGCCAGGGGCAGGTCCTCATTACTTGGGTAACAACCGGCTTTCACTAACTCACCGTAGACGTCGGTAGTATACACCTTAACATTCTTGATTCGACCAGCGTCGAAGCTAAATATGGCATTTACATTACCTGCGTGATCAGGGAGTGGGTTGTTCTGAACATTCGGCTTAGCAGGCTGAAATGAGAAAGCCTTCGTATCTAAGAGGTTCTGGATTCGGTGCTTGAGGGCATAGCAATCATCGGTTGAGTGTCCCAGCTCACCCATGTGATAATCACATTTCTTTGACGGGTCGAAGTTATAGAACCGCTCAGGATTGGGCCGCTTTGGCTCAGTAGTAAGCAAGCCTTTCTTCTGGAGCACTGTCAATACTTGAGACAACGATCCGGGGAGGGGAGTGAATTGCCTCCTGTTGTTCCTCCTCTGAAAAGGTTGACGACCCGAGTTTTGTTGCTGAGCTTCTGCTACTTGGATTGCTGGGGCAGAGTTAGCATTCCGTCGGCTCGGTTGGTTATAAGCCACATTCACTTCAGCTGCCGGTTCTTTCTCTTTTCTCGCACCAAATCTTCTGGTCGAGGAGGACGGCTCGACAAACCATCCATCTTTCAGCCCTATCTCAATTTGTTCGCCCATGGGGATGAGTTGGTTGAAGTTGTCAGTCGGAATGGCAACCATCCGATTACGGTATTCGAACGGGAGAGTTTTCACGAACATCCTCTTTAACTCACTGTCTATGGGTTCTGGGACAACCTGAGCAGCTAAATTCCTCCATCTGATAGCATAGTCTTTGAAGGACTCAGTCTTTTTCATCTGAGCGCATTCGAGATCATCACGGGTAGGAATGATGTCCGTTATGAATCTGTACTGCTTCAAGAATGCTTCACTGGCTTCTTTCCAAGTTTTGAGGCCATTTATCTTCTTCATGAGATACCAGCTCAAAGCAGGACCCGTCAAACTTGCTTGAAAGGCATGGATCATCAGGAGTTCGTTATCAACGTACGAAGTCATTTGTACGTGATAGAGCTGTAGGTGGGCTTTTGGACATGTGGTGCCATTGTACTTGTCGAAATCCGGCATTTTGAACTTCTTTGGGATTTTGATCTGTGAGTACAGGGACAGATCGATCGAAGGTGAATCCTGCGAACCTTCCAGCTGCTTCACTCTTTCTTTAAGTTTATTGACCCGTTCATCAGGTTTGTCCTTGTTGACGATGATCTGGACGGGGTCATCTTCTAAATCAGGAATATCGTCATCTCCGTCAACATCGACACTTTTTCTGATTTTCTGCTTTGGGACTGACGCTTCGAGGGGTGCCGAAACAGGAACCGACCGGAGAGCTTTGATCTTAGCGGACATTTGTTGCATTGCGATGACAAGTTGCTTGATCTGGTCTTCCACACCAACAACACGCTCTTGCAAGTCGATTTGATCGGCCATTCTGGCTCTCGACCGTGTACGAATGGGCGATCGTGATCGGTCCGTAGCTACCTAATTTCGAAATGAAACAGGCATACAGGAGTGTTAAGCAAAATCATACGCCAATCCATGACATTGGTCTAACCGCTTTGAATTGAAAGGACCCCTTTATTGAAATGGCAAAAATTTTTACACCAATTATTGACTTGAAATTGAACTGAATATAAAGACAACTGACTCAATTCCTAAACAAATTTTAAAAACTGAAACTGAAATGAGAAAAGAACTTCGAGCTTTTTATTTAGCTTGATCTATAGACATATGGGAGGCGACTTCCTTCTTCAATTGCTCATAAGCTCGAGCTATCTTGGATGCCTTTTCTTCAGCTTCTTCGACCTTCCTTTTGAGGCGATTGTTCTCTGAGCGATTGGCGGACTTGAGAGGCACCTTGGGTATCTTCGGGAGCAAATCCTGCGGGATTCTGTGCCGACGAATGTACTGGGTCGTCGCGAAATAGGACTTTTGCTCTCCCTTTAGTTCTCCTTCGGGCCGAGCTATCTTTAACACACGACACTTCCTCCACATCTTATTGAGCTGGGCTACGGTCGCTTCGTGGTCTTTATCATCATCGGCGAAGTCAACTTGTAGGAGTTCTGGTTGTAACGCCGGAGGGAGCCCTTGGAGAATCTGATATTGACGAGACACTCTGGCGGGGTAATATTCAATTGCACCGGTGAAACCCAATAGTGGAACCGGTCCAATACCATTACATGTAAGCCGAGCTTCCTCGACTTTGAACCAGTTAGCATGCCATCGGAAACCTTGGGGTCTAGCGTTTTTCATGAAAATGATCCATTCAGAGTAATGATAATCGGGTGCACCCCCTTGTTTTTCTTTATACCTCAGGACGGGATGGCTAGAATCACTAACCTCGGATATTGTGAGTAAATCGCTACACCCTTTTATGTGAGACAAAAACCAGATTTGCAAAAGTTCGAGGGGGGCATGAAAAGTTTTGTCGACATGTTGCTTAAATTTAATGAGGAAAATGAAAGTCTCGGCTAAAATGATATTGATAAAATTCTTTTCAAGACAGATCTGTTGGACCAACCATGCGATTGACGGATTACATGCATTCTTACAGTAAGGAAAAATCACGAACCCGAAAAACGCTAGCAAAAAGATTCTGCCTTTTTGAAAAGATGTGGCTTTTTCAAAACACTGACTCAGGAATGAAAATGGGCATGTGCCACGATTTGCTTTTAACACTTTTCCCAATTCATCTTTTCTGACATTCAAAAATTCAGCCAACATTAAAGTAGGATCAATTCCCAAAGGTGGTGTGACTAAATCCGACTCCAATGGTTTTCCAATGAGCATGCTATATTCTTCCAACGTCGGGGTGAGCTCGTGCTTACCGAATATAAAGGTAGAGATCTCGGGACACCAGAAGTGCGCCAATGCTCGAACGAGGCCGGTACGGACTTTGACCTCCAGTAGGGGGAGCAGCCTCCCGATGTGGCCCTCAACTAGCTTGCGGTTGGTCGGACTGAGTAGATTCCACCAGGCACGGAGCTCGTCCTTAGGAGCATCAAGAATCCGGATGTCTGCCCCTCCCATAGTGTATAGACCAAGACTCACGACCGATCTAATGTCATGGACCGACTAAAGAAAAAGACGAAACATAAATAAATTGCGAGATAAAAGTTTAGAAATCTTACTTCACCGGGTAGAATGATGGCAATCACATAGACATGCGCATGAAACGTGAGGTTCGATTTCTACCTAGACTCTGGCTTACAAAATGGAGACATGAGGATTACCGAGCTAAACCAGTCATGGTGGTGGTTAGGCTGGGATTCCCCTGACTCCGGCTTAGTCAAAGAGCCGACCCGGGTTGCAAAGGGTGCAACCGTGGCAGGTATTCAATGATACCATGAAAGAACTTTCGGGACCAAGAAAGGCGACCCATACCACGCGGGTGTGGTCAGGGTGTCCACTATCTCAGTACCATCCTAAACCTGTGCCGCCCAGGTCTGGCAGCGGGTAGTGTGTGCGGTGTTGTGTAAATGCAAGGCATGCACAACAGGTTATATCATACAGCGCTTCGTGCATAAAATAAATCATTCATTCAAACACCTCCCTGCAAGACAAGGGTTAACAATCACGCCTCCCCTTATACCTCCCATTCTGCAAAAACATTTAACACCTAAAATGTTAGGGACGTACCTGGGATCCTCGCTGCCAAGCAAAAATATTTTTTTAAAAGAAAAACTGGCCTAAGTCCACTAAGAGTTTTAACTCAAATCCCCAGTGGAGTCGCCAAGCTGTCGCGACCTAAAGTTTTTTCCTCTTAGGCTAATGGATTATTAGGACTAAACCTAACTCGAGCCCTCCCAAGCCCTACCAATTCGCAACTTAGGGTTTAAGTTTTTAACATGCAAAAGTTTTCATGCTCGGAGTTGCCACTAATCTATTTGTGGTAGGTCGATTAGAAACCTAAATAAAACATAGGGAGGTATGTTTTATTCCTACGAACCAGAGATTCTAAGCTCGGGGACTTGATTACGCTAGATCTAGTCTAACGCCCTTTCGGTACCTTTTCTTTTCAAAAATATTTCGACAAGCAATCTGGATCCATTTTAACTTAGTCACTAACGTGTGAGGTGTTCATGCGGGTGCGCAAACCACCAATTTAACATCCAAGAAAGCATTAAATAAATTGCAAGTTGGAAGAATCACTTACCTCGAAGCAACGTAAGCATCTGCATTGTTAGCTAAAAAATCACATCAACCATCCTAATATGATTTCTAATTAACAAGCAGTTCACTCAATATTTTTGGATTTTCGCTTATTTAAATGAAAGCTAACCTATATGCAATGACGTGCAAAAATGACATGCAAGTAATGCAACCTAGCATGCAAACTATATGTCATGCGACGACGTGACCTAATTCTGATGACGGGCAAATGATTTATTTTTGGTATTTTCTGATGAAATTCGGAATTAAAAAAAATAACCTAAATAATCTATTAAGATTAGAAAATTACTTAATTTAAACTAGGAAATAGATTATCTCAAATCCTAATTTAAATTAAATAATTACTCTATCGTCTAGATATATTTAGGATTCCTAAATATGCAAAATTCAAATTCAAATCCTAACTGATATTTTTTTGAATTTTCTTTTTATTTGAAAAGGAAAAATAATCTAAACAGAGATAGCATCCACATTTAAAACAGCCACGCGATCCGCAAAATTCGTTTCAAATTCAGATTAGGCACAAAAATCGGACTATCGGTCATATCTATAGGGTTATAGATATTGACGGAAAGTCGATCATTCAAATTTGGAAAGCAAATAAAATCTAGTATCGTATCCAAGTGATGTTGGACAAGATAACGATTTTCCATATCGTCGCGTATCGTACCTTAGGGATAAGGTAGGATAGTCGTCCAGATACGTTGCTAAATTAGGAAAGTTTCCTAATTTTGAATATTTTAAAAATATTGCAGATATCAGATAATTATCCCAACATATCTAATATTCCGCACGATATTCACGCAATATTCAAAAGCACAAATTAGTACATTAGATATTCTGAAAAATATCAGATAATGTCCAATTACCTAATTTGCAGATAATTTCCAAATTCGAACTTGCGGATCAGGATGAACGGCGAATGGCGGACCGGCGGCGCGGTGTCGGGATCAACGGCGGCTCGCGGTGGCACACGGCGGAGAGCGGCAGCAGCAAACAGTGGTGCGTGACGGGAGGAGCAGTAGCAGGGTCGGCGTGCGACGGAACAGCAGAGGCGCCGGCGTGCGACGGCTCCGGCAGCGGCAGTGCACAGCGGCTAAGGGCAGCAGCGACGTCGGCGGGAAGCAGCGGCGGCACGGCAGGGAGCAGCAGCGTCGCAGCAGCGTGCGGCGGCGTCACGGCAGCGACTTCACCGGCAGCAGGCGGTGATGCTCGGCGACGGAATAGCAGCGGGTGGCGACGGAGGAGCGACAGCAGCAACGATACGCGGCAACGGGAGGAGCGGCGAAGGCGCGCGGCGTGAGGTAGCGGCGGTACGGCAGGGAGCAGCGGCAGCAGCCACGGTGGGGAGCGGCGGCAGTAGGCCCGGCAGGGAGCGGCGACAGCAGCAGCATCAACGTGAGGCGCGGCGTCGGCGGAAAGCGGCGGCAGCAGCAGCGTCGGTAGGGAGCGGCGCACGGCAGGTGCGACGTCGCGCGGGAGGCAGCAGCGGTGACCGGTGTGGAGCGGCAACAACAGGCACGGCGTCGTGCGGTGGGGAGTGGCGGCAGCAGGCCCGGCAGGGAGCGGCGGCAGCAGGCCCGGCAGGGAGCAGGCGCGCGGCAGGCGCGGCGTCGGCGGCAGCGGGGGCGTCCGGCGTGGAGTGGCTCCGGCGGCGTGGAGGCGCGGCTGTGCGACGGCGCGGCAGGCGCACGGCAGGCGGAGGGCGATGGGCACGCGGCAGCGGGGCACGGCGTGCGACGGCGCGAAGGGCGCGGCGCCGTAGGGTGGCTCCGGCGGTGTGAAGGCACGCCGGTCTCCTTCTCTCTCTCTCTCTCTCTCTTTCTCAACTCTCACACTCTCTAAAAATTTTGATCTGAAAATTGTGTGTTCCCCCCTAAAATTCTGACCTAATGAATGTATATATAGTATTAATCTAGGTCAATTAGATGGGCTTTCTAGTCCTAATGGGCTTAGGCTTGGGCTTTAATTTAAATGGGCTGAATTAATTAATGATAATGGGCTGAATTAATTAATGACAATGGGCTGAATTAATTAATGACAATGGGCTGAATTAAGTTCAAATTAAAACAACCGAGCCCGTTTGACTTGTAATTCCCGGCCCTTTCATTACAAGCGAGTCGAGTCACATTCAATGAAATTTAAGCTCGTTCGTCACCGCCAGTCCGATGCAAAATGCAATTAATCTAAAATGAATTTAAACTATATGTTATGCAATTTAAATATTTTTTTGTTTAGGGGTTAAAAATTTAATCCCTAATTTTCTATGCAAATTACACTAAATGGTTGCTAAAATTTAGGTGTCAACAGTTTCCCTCACCATTATCAAGAGATTCTTCCCATTAACAGTGGCCATATATCATGCTCATGCTTGGTTGACCTCCAATTATAGGTTTAATTCTTATCTCAGTTTTGACAGGAGATTTTTTCAATGGTATAAACGCTTGCAGAATGTGATGAAGTCCAAATGGCAATCAGCTCGAATTGACACAGCTCTGATGTTCTGTTGCATGTCTATCAATCCAATGGAGTATGGTCTCATTGGTAGCCTCTGCACCTTTTGGTCACCTTCTTCGCATTGTTTTTTCCTTCCTTGTGGTCCAATAACCATCACTCTTTTAGACATTTGGACCTTAATGGGTCTTTCACCTTTTGTCAAGTTCCGGGGTCAGGAGGTCCTTGAATGCTTGCCTTTTTAGAACTCAACCTCTCTTAACCTTTCTTATGATGAATTTATGGACCAATTTGCTAAGTCCAAAGGAGAAATTCATTCCGACGAACATGTTGTATTTCTTCTATGTTGGTTTTCACGATACATCTTTTGCACACCAACCTTATCAGTTTCTTTCGAGTTCCTCGATATTGCTCACATGCTCTCTCATGGTCTTGATATTGGTCTCGGTCGAATTGCTCTTGTTGTTCTTTATCGATCTCTTACAGAGGCTCAAACCTCTCTTTCCAATGCACATCCTGATCCTTTCTTTGGTCCTTTATGGATGGTGCACGGGTGGTTACGTATGTACTTTCCCGATCTCTTCTTTGATGTAGGAATACCTCCTATTCATTGGCTGAGATTGACCTCCCTCCTATCGAAAAGGAATTTGGTCTCTAGAGACTCTGTCGTCCTCTTTATTATCCTTTAATAGGAACTTCCCTTTTTGAAGGTTTCCTTCAATATTTGCTTTCGTCGAGAAACTTTGTCTTCTATAGTGTCTGCGTCGATGTTCTTGAGATTAACCCTTCCTATGATTAGCCTGATACCTGTATTTTCTGGAAAATCATTCTCACCCCTTGCAATCTAATTGTGGACTTCTCGATCAAAAGCCAGTTTTTTCCAGGGTTTGAGGTATACAATCCACACTATTGTTCTCGTCAATTCGGTCTTATCCAAGGTATCCTAGCTCCTATTGTTTACTCCATGAAATAATCTTTTTCTCGTACCAGTAGTCATTGTTTCATCAATGAAGGAAGTATTTCTTGCTGCCATGAAATTACTCATATCATTCTTGGAAAATTTAACTATATACATATTGCCGAAGAACCGCATAGCATTGACGCCTTCGATGAATAGTGGGTTGAATATCGAGCATATGTCTTTTCCTCGCACGTCGATATAGTGATGTCCAAAGTCACCCACTGTCTTCCTAGACTAAACTACCCATTCGAGAGGCCTTGTGATCTATCATCCAATTACGATGATCTTTCCTCAGAATCAGAATATTCATCCAATGAAGTTATTGCCTTTAGCAACCAGCCCATGTAGAATTCATTTCTTATTTACTTTAAACTTCATTTTTTATTATTTTTTGTCTTACAGACATGAGTGTTACGTCTCGTAAAAGGAAAGTTGAGACTTTTATTGGCACTTCTATCGAGGTCTATTCTCCAACTTATATCTCAATTTCTGATAATAGCTCATGTCTATCGAGGCGAACTTTTGGTAAACCATCCCTTTCTCGGGGAAATGACGAGTTTCAACCCAAATGGATTCGACTTCTCTATTTACTGTCACCTATTTTAGCTTGTATTTTTAATGATGTTTCCATGCAGACAGAAATTAAATCTCTTTTGACTGAGTTATCCAGTTTACCTTGTCTTTTAGATTGTCTAGCTATGGAGTACGCTGTTGAAGAGCTAGCTCAATCTTTTAACTCAGCTTTGATAGCTTATAAGTTTCAACAAGATCGTATTGATACCTTCGACCAAATGGAAAGGTCATATATGAACAGGCAAGAGGATCCGGAGCAAGCACGTGCTGTCTTTGCGCGTTATCAAGCAGTTAATGATGTTCCACTGCAGCGTCTAGCTGATCAACTTAAACAGGTAGAACAATTGGAGATCGAATGCAGGACTACGGAAGACGAACTTTAAAAGATCACCTCTAAAAAAGATCAATTCTTCGAGGCCAATTGTGATCTAGAAATACACTTACGCAACTTCTGTCTAGGAATTGAGCAACATTTCATGTAACCATAGGTCCAGTTCGCCTTGTAAATATGATATGTATATATTATGGTTTTTGTTTTATTCACGTCCAAGTGTACTCCTGATCCTTGAATATATGCACTTTCCCTTTCACTAAATATGCTTGATCGAAGAACTTTATTTCTTTTCTGGTATTCTTTGTCCAAACGGCATTGTACCAATTTCAAACGTTCAAAATCAATTTCTTATGTCAAAAGTACTCAAATTTATAGCTGGTCATAATTATCCATCTCCCTGGCGGATGGAGCATATAATTGCAACCCTTCACATTCTTGTACTTAGGAGGTATGGATCTTAAATATCCATTAATTCTGATAATCTACACCTATCCTTTCCTTGTAAAAGCTACCAACGGGTTTGCTGCACGCGATTTCCCGTACTTCCATTATGCCGTTTCATTCTCTTCGATATCAATAATGTCCTGACATATCCTTATTTTCGTCTATTCAAAGAACCTGTCAGTTACGTCTATTTCCCATTTCGCTTGATTTCCGCATGACCCTTTCGATGTCTCTAGGTCATGATTCACTATACCCACCTTTTCTTGTATAAATTGTCTACGGACAGGATCTTCTATATGAATCCATCTTGTCGTTCCATTTCTACCAGTATTAATAACTCCTCGCGATGTGTCCTTACTCTCCAATTAGTTCAAAGCACCTATCGGTTACATTCACTACTCATGTCGCTTAAGTTCTTTACGGTTCCTATTGTGCCTATCCGCTTCGGCTCTCTATTTAAACAATTCTTACAGTCTTACTATCATAACATCCTCATCCAATCATCTCATATTCCAAACTAACTTTACCATGGCCAAATCGTCCTCTTCCTCATCTTCACATGCTTCACCTTTCACCGAGGATTTTATCACCTTGTGGAATGATATATTATGCCGCCTATCCCTCACTTATACCTATATGTCTGTCGAATCTAGAGCTATAGATGAAATATTCACTTTCCTCAAAGAAGCCAAACCTCAGTTCCTTTCATCTAACCATCCTTTCATAATTGACTTTAATGAATTTTGCAGTATTTTTCCCCATGGTCTTCAAGCCTTTTATGAAAATAAATTGGCAATCGAACAGCATGCAATCATTAAGGGCGAATATTTCAACAAGGTTGACCTTGTCACTCAGGCTGAGAAAGTGTACTTTGATCGGCTTAAAGTTCTAGAACCCGCTCGTGCAGGACTAACTAGTTTGACCCGAACAAGAGAAGCGAAAGTTGAATTGCTGGACATTACCACCCGTCGTCTCCAAAGCAAGTTGACATCCGAAGAAAGAGTAGCGGAAAAGACAGAAAAGAAGGGGCTGATTGAGCTGCTAGCTCAGATTGACGAGGACATCAACTCCTGCAAGTCGCTTATAGATTACTTGGATGAGCAAGCCAATGCATGCTTTGCCACTCTCACAGCACTAGAAGTAGAGTGTAACCAGGTTTATTCGGCTAGGAGCACCAGCTCTTCTGCCTACTTCCATGCTGAATACGAGAATCGTCATCTGGAGAGTCGTCTATCCAGCTTTGTAAACAAGTTTAGGTGTCATATCAATTTAGACTAATCATGTAATGATGCCTGAACTATTTCTATAAATCCAACCCTCTAGTTTGGCCAGCTCGATCCCTTTAACTGTTCAGTTCACTAGTTTGTTTTTTATTGTCTACCGCTACTGTTGCATGTACTCTCTTGTCAAATGACTATCAGTTTCTTCATTTTCCTTCATCTCCTACATAGTAGGGTAATATTTCTTTAAGTATTTTCCATTAATTGATCTAGACATTTCTTCAAGCCCATCAATATCCATCAAATGATAAGCATTTCCACTTAAAACTTGTGTAACTAAATATGGACCTTCCCAATTTGGTGACCATTTTCTAAACTTTTTATTATTCGAACCCACTGGCAAAATAGTTTTCCAAACTAAGTCACAATGTCGAAGCGTTTTTCCTTCACATGTTTGTTATATGCTTTAGCAACTCTATTCTTCTGGGCAATTAATTTTTCCAAAGCTATAACTCTGTTTTCTCCCAATTCATCAATGTTTCTATACATCAAGTCGTCATATTCTTCCTTAAACAGACCCTCTTGTAATTTTACCCTTAATGATTGTACTGTAATTTCTACAGGCAGCACAGCTTCCTGGCCATAAGTTAACCTGTATGGACTAACTCTCGTACTCAACCTCTTCGATGTTCTATAGGCCCATAATACCGTCGACAAGAGTGAATTCCATTCTCTAGGGTTTTCTTCCAAATGCCTCTTAATAAGGTTAATAATAACCTTATTAGATGCCTCTGCTTGTCCATTCGCCTAAGCGTAGTAAAGAGTTGAATGAAGCATCTTGATCCCCCTGAATCTAGTAAATCCCAAAACTTATTGATCAGTAAATACAGTACCTTGATCCGCTGTTATTGTTTCTGGTATTCCATATCAATGAATAATTATTTCCTCTATAAACTCCTTTACTACTTTCTGAGTTATATTCTTATACGAGGCAGCCTCGACCCACTTGGTGAAATAATATGTAGCAACCAATATAAAACTATGTCTTTTAGATGATGGAGGATATATTTTTTCAATTATGTCCATTGCCCATCCTCAAAATGACCACGGTTTAATAATGGGTTGCATAATTGCCGCAGGCACGTGTTGCAATGGTCTATGTTTTTGGCATGTCTCACACCCTTTAGCATAATCAATACAATCTTAAGTCATTGCTGGCCAAAAGTAACCATGGTGCCTTAACAACCATTTCATTTTTATACCCGCTTGATGCGCGCTGCATATTCCTTCATGTACCTCTACCATTGCTATTATCAACTCTCTTTTACCTAAACATCTAAGCAAAACATCATCGACTGTCTTCCGATATAATTCTCCATCCAACAGTAGGTATTTCAATACTTGCTTCTTAAATGATTTATCATCAGAAACTGGGTTCTCTAGATACTGAATGAAAGGTTTTCTCCGATCTTCTTCATCGACATCTATATGCTCCTTATTGGACTATGTCATCATAATTCGATTGTCTATCGATGGCAAAGTTTTTGTTTGTGTAACAATAAATCTAGCTAATTCTTTTAATATTTTATGTCCAAATGCCATTTGAGCTAACTCATTGGCTTCCGCATTATCATTTCTTTGTATATGCTCCAGTTCATAATCAAAGAACTTGTTTAATAAAATTTTTGCCATATCGAAGTATCGAATAATATTCTCATTGAGGCATTAGTAATTTCTCGATAATTGATTGATCACTAATTGGGAATCCCCTTTTACTTTTACAAACTTAACGTTCATGTCAGCCAATAAATTAAGGCCAACAATTAAAGCTTCATATTCTGCTTGATTATTGGAACAATCAAAATTAAGTTGACACATAAGTTTTGTTCAATGTCCTTGAGGGGATACGATTAAGACTCCAATGCCAGACGTTATTGTCATACTTGATCCATCAAAATACAATGTCCATGGTACCACCTGTATCGATCCCTCGACATTATCCTCTCCCAGATGTACACATGGATATTCTACAACAAAGTTGGCAACCGCCTGACCTTTAACTGCTTTAAGCGGCACATACATCAAATGTATTTCGGACAAAGCGAAAGCCCACTTGGCAATTCTTCCTCTGATAATCGGGTGAGTTAACATATATTTAATAATATCCGTCTTACAAATTACCTGAACCGTTGTCGACAACATATAATGGCGTAATTTTGTACAAGCAAAGTACAATGACAAGCATAATTTCTCCACCGGAGAATATCTTTTTTCTGCATCATTTAACATCCGGCTGAGATAATATATTGCTTGCTCATTTCCATTGTCATTTTCCTATGCCAACATACTTCCAATAGTATTGTTAGTTGCCGACAAATAAAGCTTCAATGTCTACCTGGCTTAGGCAGCATCAAAACTGGTGGACTGATCAAATATTTTTTAATCTGCTCAAAAGCATGATGATGCTCTTTTCCTCAAACGAATTGATCTTGATTCTTAAGCTTAAGCAATGGAGAGAATATCTCTATCTTACCCAACAGATTAGTAATAAATTAACGCAAGAAATTTATCTTACCTATGGTCATCTACAATTATTTCTTACTTATAGGTGGTGGCAATTCTAGAATAGCTTTAGTTTTATTATTATCTATTTCTATTCCCCTCTGATTAACCATACCCTAGAAAGTTGTCATCCCTTATCCCAAAAGCACATTTAAGATGATTCATTTTCAATTTAAATCTCTGCATCCTTAAAAAAGCACGCTCAAGATAAGTTAGATGACTTACCTGGTCTGATTTGATGATGATGTCGTCGATGTAGACCTCCATGAAATCCCCAATCATATGGTGGAAGACAAGATTCATAGCCCTCTAATAAGTTGTTCTGGCATTTTTTAATCCGAATGGCATCACCAATCATTCAAATGTCCTAATAGCTCCTGGACATCGAAATGTTGTTTTATGAACATCTTCCTTTGATATAAATATCTTATTATAACCCAAATGACCGTCTATTAACGACATAATCTCATTGCCAGATGCCGAGTCAATTAACATATCTCCTATTGGCATTTGATACTCATCTTTTGGGGTTGCTGCATTTAAGTCACGAAAATCTATACACACCCTTAACTTCCCATTCTTCTTTCTAACTGGCACAACATTTGATAACCACTCGACATATCTTGCAGTTCTATTAAAGCCTGCTGCCAACAAGCGTTCAACTTCCTCTTTGATCTTTTGCACAATTTTTGGTGCAAACCTTCTTGGTGGTTGTTTGTGTGGTCGAAATCCTTTCTTAATTGGCAATCTATGTTCAACCACGTCGCGTTCTAATCTTGGCATTTCATGATAATCCCATGCGAAGCAATCTCTATGCTTCCTCAATAACTCAATTAACTGGGATTTTCTAATCTCATATAATAATGCACCGATGAAAATTGGTCGATGGTGTTAGGAATCTCCAATATCAACTTCTATTAGCGGGTCCTGAGCTTCAATGAGTTTATTGTCCTCTCTAAGGGGCGATTCTTCAAATTCCATAATGCAGTCATCAACATCTTGACTACTTACTTCGGCCTTATAGGCCGTATACCTCCTATTGAGGTTGCCTAATAATGTAAGGTTCTCCATAAACGACCTTGTCCAAACACCCCGCCAGGTCAGTTTTGGAAATCCAATAGATATTTCCCTTGTCAAATCGGCAGAATGCAACATCCCTTGAATCAATTCTAGGTAGTTCGATAACGCATGAATTATCATCTGACATTTTCCTTAACTCTCGATGAGTCCTTAAAGCATGTGCTCATGACACATGAGCCTTACTATTAGCTTTAACATACTCAACTTTGCTTCCATTCCAGAAAGCTAACATCTTATGAAGGGTCGATGGTACACACTGATTTCCATGGATTCAATCTCTCCCCAACAACAAGTTATATGAACCATCTGCCTCGACAACATAGAAAGCTATTCTAGAAGTTTTCGATCCTACAGTCAAGTCAGTCACAAATATTCCTTTGACCTCTATTACTTCTCCTATAAAATCCAACAATTGTATATTCGATAGAATAATTTCTTCATCCTTTTTTCCCATCTTTTTAAAGAATCTATATGGAACCAGATTTAAAATAGATCCTCCATCGACCAGAACCTTGGAAATTGGACGACCATCTATCCTAGCGTTTATATTAAGTGCCCTCAGATGTTTAGATCATTCATAAGATGGTTTTTCAAACTCCATTAATTCCTCTTCATCTTCAAATTGAAATTATGTCTTGTCGTCTTCATCAATGATTGAACCTCCATTGGTTGTTGAGTCTACATATGTCACTCTATACTGCAATGAAAGTCTAGCCTAAACCATCCATGAACTCAAAGGCAAAACAGATCTCGATAATATGGCAGGTCTAAATAAAATCTTGTCATCAGTCTTAGCTTTTTTCTGATCATTACTGTGCTTATCTTGACTAGAATCCCCAGGATTCCTTCTCCATACTATATTCCTAGCTCAGATTTTCTTAGGTTTATAAGGTATTGATGGAATTTGAGTAATATGAATCCGATTAACCTGTCTTTGTAGTTCATGCATATTCTTCTTTCTCTGTAATCTCCTTTTTTGAGTTCTTGTTATATTGCCCCCCGGCCCTTGAACTTCTCCTGATTCAAACCACTCATCTTCTGGTGGATTATTTGATATTTTCAAAGTCCTAGTTCGGTGAGGTATCACAGTCATCTTGGTCTCTCTTCCAGGTGGATCATCGAATTCCTCACCCCATCCAGTTGCAACCACTTCCTTCAAATAGATAAAAGGTGGACCGTAGTCAACATAGTAATAGAATTTACCACTAGGCTCTCCTAATACTCCAATTCTAGGATCGCCCTCTTTATAGCATTACTTGAAAGACTTCCATTTTGTTGGGTATTATCTCGAACTATCGACAACCTGAGCATTTCGCTCCTGATTCCAACGTTTATTCCTATCTTGAACATTTCGAGATCGACTCCAATATTCAGTCTTCTTATTATAATTTTCGTATTCAAATTGATCCCAAAAAAATCTTTTCTTAAGAAACATCCTTGTTGACACCTAAATTTTGACGCATCATTTAGTGTAATTTGCATAGAAAATTAGGGATTAAATTTTTAACCCCTAAACAAAAATATTTAAATTGCATAACATATAGTTTAAATTCATTGCATTTTGCATCGGACTGGCGGTGACGAACGAGCTTAAATTTCATCAAACGGGACTCGGCTCGCTTAAAATGCACGGGCCGGGAATTACAAGTCAAACGGGCTTGGTCGTTTTAATTTGAACTTAATTCAGCTCATTATCATTAATTAATTCAGCCCATTTAAATTAAAGCCCAAGCCTAAGCCCATTAAGACTAGGGAGCCCATTTAATTGACCTAGATTAGCGATATATATTCATCATTAGGTCAGATTTTTGGGGGGGAACACACAATTTCATATCAGAATTTTCAGAGAGTGAGAGTGAGGAAGGGAGAGAGAGAAGGAGACCGGCCGGAGCACCCCCCACACGGCCGGAACCGCGCGACGCCGCTGCTGCCTCCCGCGCGCCTGCCGCCGCCCCTTGCCGCGCGCCGCCCCTCGCCGTGCGCTCGCCTGCTGCCCGCCGCGCCTGCAGCTCCCTGCCGCGTGCTCACCGCCGCGCGCTCGCCCTGCCGCCGCGCGCCATCCCTGCCGCCGTGCACTGCTGCTGCCGCTCCACGACGTTGCTGCTGCCTCACGCCCGTCGCCGTGCACCGCTCCTGCTGCCGCCGCGCATCACTCCCGCGCGACGTCGCCGCTGCTGCTGCCTCACGCCCGTCGCCGTGCACCGCTCCTGCTGCCGCCGCGCATCACTCCCGCGCGACGTCGCCGCCGCTGCTGCCTCACGTCCCGCGCGACGTTGCCGTTGCTGCTGCCCTGCCGTTGCTGCTGCTCCGCCGCTGCTGCCGCGCGACGCCACGCCTGCTTGCTGTCCGCCGCCTGTCGCCGCGCCCTGCCGCCCGTCGCCGTGCCCTGCCGCCGTCCCTACCGACGCCACGCCAGTTGCTGCGCGCCGAGCCCCGACGCCGCTGCTGCCGTCCCTGCCGCGCCCGCTGCCGCGCGCTCGCCAGCTGCCGTACGCCGAGCCCCGACGCCGCTGCTGCCGTCCCCGCCAGAGCCGTCGCACGCCGACGTTGCCTTGCTGCCCTCCGTCGTCGTTGCTCCGCCGTCGTCCCGTCACCGCGCCGCCAAATCCGCCGTTCGCCGCTCATCTCGATCCGCAAGTTCGAATCAGGAAATTATCTGCAAATTAGGTAATTGGACATTATCCAATATATTTTCAAAATATTTAGATTCCCAGTTTGGATATTTGAATATTCTGTGAATATTGTGTGGATTGCTAGATATTCTTAGGATAATGTTTGCCTTGTTTGAAAATATTCAAAATTAGGAATATTTCCTAATTTAGCAACGTATCTGGACAACTATCCGACCTTATCCCTAAGGTATGATACGTGGCGATACGGAAAATCATTATCCTATCCATAATCACTTGGGTACGATAATGATTTTTATCTGCTTTCCAAATTTGAATGATCGACTTTCCATTAATATCTATAACCCTATAGATATGACTGATAGTTCGATTCTTGTGCCTAATCCGAATTTGAAACATATCTTGTGGATTGCGTGGCTGTTTTAAATGTGAATGCTATCTATGTTTAGATTATTTTTCCTTTTCAAATAAAAAGAAAATTTAAAAAATATCAGTTAGGATTTGAATTTGAGTTTTGCATGCTTAGGAATCCTAAATATATCTAGACGATAGAGTAATTATTTAATTTAAATTAGGACTTGAGATAATCTATTTCCTAGTTTAAATTAAGTAATTTTCTAACTTTAATAGATTATTTAGGTTATTTTTAATTCCGAATTTTCATGAAAATCCCAAAAAAGAATGAATTGTTTTATGGTAGATTAGGATAGATTACATTCTTAATTTGAGTAATTTATTATTTCGAATTTTAACAAAAATCCCAAAAATAGGTCATTTTAGGATATGTTAAGTCATCATAGGTTGCATGTCAATTTAGGCATATGTTTATTCCGAATTTCATTAGAAAATACCAAAAATAAATCATTTGCCCGTCATCAGAATTAGGTCACGTCGTCGCATGACATATAGTTTGCATGTTAGGTTGCATTATTCGCATGTCATTTTTGCACGTCATTGCATATAGGTTAGCTCTCATTTAAATAAGCGAAAATCCAAAAATATTGAGTGAATTACGTGTTAATTAGAAATCATATTAGGTTGTTGATGTGATTTTCTAGCTAACCATGCAGATGCTTACGTTGCTTCGAGGTAAGTAATTCTTCCAATCTTGCAATTTATTTAATGCTTTCTTGAGTGCTAAATTGGTGGTTTGCGCACCCGCATGAACACCTCATATGTTAGTGACTAAGTTAAAATGGATCCAAACTGCTTGCCAAAATATTTTTGAAAAGAAAAGGTACCGAAAGGGCGTTAGACTAGATCTAGCGTAATCAAGTCCCCGGGCTTAGAATCTCTGGTTCGTAGGAATAAAACATACCTCCCTATGTTTTATTTAGGTTTCTAATCGACCTACCACAAATAGATTAGTGGCGACTCCGAGCATGAAAACATTTGCATGTTAAAAACTTAAATCCAAAGTTGCGAATTGGTAGGGCTTGGGAGGGCTCGAGTTAGGTTTAGTCCTAATAATCCATTAGCCTGAGAGGAAGAAATTTTTAGGTCGCGACAATCCTGTGCCGAAAGATTCTCTCCTCTTAGATCATAATTGATTTCCTCTTTACACCAAGCGCAGAGGTATAACAGCATCATTTTACCTTTAGGCTTTAAAGACACCATTCCCGTTATCACAGGGAATGTATCAACATCCATCTCTATAGGAGCCTTTTCTTTTTCATCTGCGAATTTGATTTTGCCTTGTCGAATTGCTTCTTGAATATTCTTTCTTAACACAATACAATCAATTGTATTATGACTCCATGAATGATGCCATTTACAGTATTTCTTTCCTCTCAAATCCTTTAGGCTTGGTAGTATTTGGCCCTCAGTAAGCTTGATTTGCCCATCGGCCAAAAGAAAGTCAAATATTTCATCGATCTTATTTATATCGAAGGAATAATATTAGACATCCTTTGATTTGACCATGATAGTTTCCTTTTCTTCCGTTTTAGCTAGCTTCAACGCAGGGCAAGTGTATGGCTTTTCTATTATCATCTTGGCAACTGCCACCTCAGCGTATTCTGATTCATTTTTATCAATCAGTGTTTCATCGACAAAGTTTACTTCATGTCTAGTATGCTTTCAATCCTTCTCTTTCAAAAAGTTTTCATGCTTCACAGCAATGGTAGTCAATTGTTGACATCTAAATTTTGGCGCATCATTTAGTGTTAATTGCATAGAAAATTAGGGATTAAATTTTTAACCCCTGAACAAAAAAAATTAAAATTGCATAGCATATAGTTTAGGTTCATATAGATTAATTGCATTCCGCATCGGATCGGCGGTGGCAAGTGAGCTTAAAATTCATCACGTAAATCGAGCTCGAGCACCGAACGAAACGAGGCTCACTCGGAAGACGGGGGTCGAAAATCACACGCGAAAGGGCTTGATTGTCTTAATTTGAGCTTAAATTAGCCCATTATGCTTAATTAAAGAAAAGCCCAAATTAATTCAGCCCACTTAGAATTAAATTAAAGCCTAAACCTAAGTCCATTAGGACTAGAAAACCCGGCTAATTGACCTAGGTTTACATTATAAATATATGTTTATGTCTCATAAAGGGGGGCTCTCATAATTTCAGATCAGAAGATTTTTTAGAGAGACACACGAGAGAAAAACACTTACAGAAAGAGAGAGCCAAAGGCGAGAGAAGCAGCTAAGAATTCCATCACGGTTGCGCCTCCTTGCCTTGGCCGCTGCTCTGCACTGTCGAGCACCTCCAGGTTAGCTGAGGCCAATCCGGTGACAGACTTGCTGCTCTGAGCTCCAATTACACTGCTTGCTGCTGGACAACGAAGAACCAGTGTAACTGTGACACAACATCCTCATGTGACTCCACACCGACGATATGCTGTTGCCACTACTTCTCCCGTCGACCGAGAAGCATCTTGATGAGTCCTGACACCGTCAACGTTTGTTGCTGCTTGTCCCTGTACTATCGACGTTTCCTGCTTCCTTATCGTTGACACCACCGGTCCTGCATCGCGAGCTGACGAAGTTGCTACTCCCGTGATTCACATCGGCAACGTGAGGAGACAACAGCATCATCTCCTTCTAGCCGCAAGCTGACGAAGCTGTTGCTGTCTGCTCACATCGAGCCCTGCATTGTCGTCTCAGTTCATCAACGCATGGCGCCGCTCCCTTGTTCTGCACCAATGGCGACCTACAGCGCCTTCACCACGACAAATCCAGGAGATCCCCGTCGGCATTAAGCGAGCTCACCACCATCACCGCAACTTAGCGAGTTTCCACAAATTTTCCCGAAAGTTGCGAGGATCACCGCAGGCCATCGTTCCACCGTGCCAACCACGACCGTGAGTGAGCCCACCGTCGCCGCTTCGTCCGTGAGCTCGGAGCCTAGCCGAGCCACCCCTGCGCCACCGTGGGTCGCCGCCGATCCCGACGTCGCGCCACCGCTCCCGACGCATCGCCGATCCGCAATCCCGATCCGTTGCAAATTCAAATTTGGAAATAAATCTGCAAATCGGGTAATTATCCTATCTTGATTTTATTTGAATATTTTGTTGCCTGATTTATGCTTATTGATATCTAATCTTGTATATTTGAATAATAAGCATTATCTCAATTAGGATTTGTTTCCTTTTTTTAAAATCTTGGATATCTATTGCTTACCAAATTTGGATAAAATTTAGAATTTTCAAAATCCTTTGAATATATCCAAAATATTCAAGATATCAGAATTTTTCAAGATGTGATCGATAGGGAAAATTTCCTAATCCGCAACCGCACACGTGGAAATAAATCTATCTATCAGGCTTTAGATAGAGTTATTTCCATAGCAGGAATTTCGAATTTTAGGGTTGATCTGTCAGGCTTCAGATCGAAACTTAATTCGAAAGATTTGGCGGTTATATTTTTTTTTCTTCATTTGATTTTAATTTCGAATTTCATAAAAAAAATACAAAAAAAAGATTGCTTTAAAATAGGTTAATTTCTTTAGTTTAGAATTGCATGTTTAGATAATTGGCATTTTTAATTCCGAATTTCATAAAAAAAATATAAAAAAAATAATATGCCCGTCATTAGAAATAGGTCACGTCGTCGCATGACATTTAGTTTGCATGTTAGGTTGCATTAATCGCATGTCAATTTTTTGCACGTCATTACATATAGGTTAGCTTTCATTTAAATAAATAAAAATCAAAAAATTTCTGCACCTTTGAACTCTAAGTCAGGATTTATCAAAATTGTCAAATTGAGTATTTTTCTCGAAATTGGTACCGAAAGGGCGTTAGGAAATCTAACGTAATCAAGTCCCCGAATTTATGATTTCTGGTTCGTAGAAATAAAATAGTACTCCCGCTATTTTATTTAGGTTTCTAATCAACCTACCTTAAATGATTAGTGGCGACTCCCGTTGAAAATATTTGCATGCTCACAATTGGACCTAAGTTGCGATTTGGTAGAGTTTGGGAGAACTCAAGTTAGGTTAGTTAATTTAATTGATCTAGTAATCCATTAGCCTAAGATCGAAACGACGATTTTTTTTTAGGTCGCGACAGCTTGGCGACTCCACTGGGGAAAAACTTGAATTTTTTTTTTGAAAATTTAAGGAGGACTTAGGCCAAAAAAATTTTCACGGAAAAATCACTTGATTTGACAAAATTTGATTGAATTCTCATTCTTAGGTGTTAAATGGTTTTGCAGGATGGGAGTTATAAGGGGAGTAGTGATTGGCTAACCCTTTATTTTGCAGGCTGGGTGGAGTGGAATTGTGATTTAATTTTTGCACTATTGTAGCGGTGTTTGCATATAACTATTGTGCATGA
Organism: Syzygium malaccense; assembly: GCA_031216405.1. NCBI lineage: Eukaryota > Viridiplantae > Streptophyta > Magnoliopsida > Myrtales > Myrtaceae > Syzygium > Syzygium malaccense. The sequence goes on along the minus strand of CM062258.1, from coordinate 10,203,543 downwards.
TTTACAGTATTTGCACTACACCACACACAACCTGTGACCGGACCTGGGTCACATCCATAGTTCTAAGATGGTATTTAGATGGTTCTTTAACCTTGGCGGTAAGACCTCGCTAAAGGTTATCCCATTTGGATCCCGAAAATTTTTCAAAAAAATGGCTCAAGGGTCGTCCTCATGCACGTGAGGCTACTATGCATAGAGGTTCCCCTTGTTGACCAAATCAAGCCGAAGTGATTGGACCCGACTAGTCATGACTATTATATGCGAGGCTGCGGCTAGTCATGATGAGTGTGCGCGAGGCTACGACATGTCGTTCCGTTCATCACTTCATTTTGCAAAAGCCTTTAAGGTAGATAGATTAAGGTTTAAACTCACGATTCATGTGCATGTCTCTGTGATTGACATTCTCTCCCCAAGGATGGTAATTTCTTGAGCTTTTTCTTTAGTTTTCTTCATCTTATTGTGGGTCGGTCCATGATTTAAGTTGAGTCATTTGGCACGTGGTCTATATAAGAATGGGTCGCCTTGATATCCGTTTCGTGCCTACTCCGAAGCTAGAGCTCAAGAAGTTATGGAGCCAGTTGAAGCCAGATGGTCAGCAGTACGTTCTCAAGCGTATTGGATTCATGCTGCCAATCCTAGACATAGATGTTCAGAGCGGAATCATGCAGGCACTCGCTCATTTTTGGTGCCCTGAGACGACCACGTTTGTGTTGGGAGGTAAGTTTGAGCTCACAACAACTCTGGAAGAATACAGTTTTGCCATTGGAAAATCAATTGAGTTAGATATAGTCGAACCACCCATTAAGGTAGATCCTGTGGTAGTGCTCGCTGAATTTTTGAATTTGACCAAAAAGGAAATTGAAAAAGTGTTAAAGGGTAATTGTCAAGCATGCCCGTTATCTTTTCTTATTGAATGTTTTGAAAATAACTCCGTTCTCATGAGGTCTAAGATTTTTATCTTAGCTTTTTTCGGACTCATCGTTTTTCCATTCCGTCAAAATGCTATTGATCCTGTCATAGCCTGGACGGTAAAATTAATATGTGGTGGAGTTAGTTTTATAAACGCAATTCTGGCAGAGACCTTCATATCTCTGACACAATTTAAGAAAGGAAAAGATAGAATTTTTCGAGCCCCGATTGAGCTTTTACAAATCTTGTTTTTCTCACACCTTTCTCAATTCGGGGAAAATATGACTGTATTTGAAATGAACACGACTGATAACCCTATTTTAAGGTTCAAACAAATACAAGATTAAACTAAAAGTTTGCACTATACACAATGGGTCCATCTGTTCAAGGATCCAAGCTCTAAGATTTTCCATTGGCAAGCTATATGGTTTCGGGAGGTTGAGGCTCGATTATACCATGGTGATCAGAAGCCCGTTCCTTTGATGGACATTTATGGGGCAACCTGCTATCAACCCTTTCGAGTTACACGTCAGTTCCGAATTCTGCAGGACGTCCCACCTCCACTCAGACCTAATGAATTTCAAGTCCAGTTTGAGAAGGGCGAGTCCTACAGAGTTGAGCTTAGGCGTCATTCCGACGCTTGGCAGAATTGTTCTACTCAGAAGCTAATTTGGCCCGCGGATGAGCCCATCGGAAGGATGAAGAGTCACTTTGCCACAGCCCGGTATATTCAGCATCATACCATCCCGACTGAGATACTCCCGAAGATTCCGATCGTGACAGTACGACACACTCTTCATACTCAAATCAAAATCAGTGAAGAAAAGGCGATGAAGGCCCAGGACAAGGCAGATGCTCTGGCTGAAGAAAATGCACGACTGCGGCGTGCCTTGAAGGCACATTCGTCTATAGATCACGTGACCTCTAAAAAGAGGAAGACTATCTGATTTCTAGTTTGGTTTAGGGAGTTTTTCTTTCTTTTTAGGATGGAATGTTAGCTTACATTTGTACTTCGCGCTATTGATGTTTTTTTTTTGGTAATAAATGTTGCTGGACGATCTTTCTAAGAATTCTTTTGAGACATCTTCCTTTGTGGGCAATTCAATGAAAAGCATTAAGCTATAATTTGTAAATTTTAGAATTAGTCCAGGTTTCTATTGAATAAAGTAATTTGGAATTTCAAGATTTACTAGACGAATCAGTCTTTCGCAAGAAATTTCGTCTTAAGAATCTAGAGGATGCCATGGACCGACTCGTTATTCTTACTCGTTGTATTTATTCCATCGTTACTTTTGCAGGTAATTTGCCACGGATCCCCCTCATCCTCATAATACTCGATCCGTGACTAAAAGAAGGATGGCCAATCAAGCTGAGATTGCGGTCATGATTGACGAAAAGCTGAAGGAACACATAAACATAATCAATGAGCAGATCGCGGCTGCCATGTCCAAAATGATGAGTGATCTCATGGCCAAGCAGCAGCAGATCAATGCTGCCTCTCAATCGGAGATTCCACTTCCAACCCGTCAAGGCCTTCGCCTCGACAAATCTCCTGCAGTGAACACTAATCCCACCCTTCAACTAGATGATGTCATTCTGACTGACACTAGTGCGTCTCCAGCGGCCCATGTTCTTCATCCACCCCCAAATGATGAGAATGCCAAGTTGCTGGCTAAGATTGACCAGAGGTTACGCGAGGTGGAGGGAACTCAAAGTTTTCCTCCTATTGATCTGTCTATTTTTGCCCGGGTCCAAGTGCCCGATAAATTCAAGATGCCAGCCTTCGAGAAGTATGACGGCACCTCAAACCCAATTCAGCACATCGAGATGTACCAGAGGCTCATGAACAGATATGTTTCTAATGGACCTCTAATGATCCAAACCTTTCAAGCAAGCTTGAAGGATGCTGTAATGAGGTGGTATACCAACCACCAGATCAACCGGAAGGACTCGTGGGAAGAGGTGGCAAACCTTTTCGTCAAACATTTCAAGTTCAATCTCGATGTCATCATTACAAGGGAGGATCTGGAAAGAGCTAAGCAGAAAAAGGGCGAGACTCTAAAGGAGTATGCCACTCGCTGGAGGAACATGGCGGGACAGATCATGCCTGAACCCTCAGAACGTGACTTAATGAAGTTGTTCGTGTCCACCTTACCACAGTCGGTTCGTTCATGAATGTTAGTGACGGCCGCCCAATCTTTTGGCCAACTGATAGCCATGAGTGAGGAGATTGAGACCGGGCTCAAGAAGGGATGGTACAGTGAGTCAGGTTCATCGAGCAAGAGATTTACTAGTAATAAAGACAAAGAGCATGTTCCCGAAGTCAACATGACCTATGTACAGAAGACGCCAGCTCAGGCCCCGAAGCTACAATTTAGCACTCAACAGACAACCTCTTATGGACGGCAAGGCCAGCAGGACTCACGCCAGCAACGCAAAACTCGCCAGTTTACTCCACTTCCTGGGACGTTATCTCAGGTACTGGCGGTGCTAAGGAAGAAGAACTTGCTGAATTCAGAACCACAAAGATCTAATACCGCTGGCTATGCAAGGTACGATCCGTCGAAGAAATGCGATTACCATAGAGGTGAAGTTGGGCATTCGACAGATGATTGCCGGGTACTTAAACATCGAGTGCAGGATCTACTCGAGATTGGAGCGTTTGCGCTACAGCCAACAGGTAAGCCCAATGTACAGAACAATCCACTCCTTGATCATTCGAGCAGTGCAAATGTTGTCTTTGGTCCGGGAGTCAAGCAGCTTCAAGGCTTCAGGGTCCCTTTCGAAGATATGTTCGATGCTTTAGTCTGAGCTGGTTATCTTTCGACTGGTGAGGTGGTGTCACTCGGTGAGATAGAAAAGAAAGTGGATAAGTTGGTGAGAAAGGAAATGATTGGGACAGCTGATGAATTCGGGGTAGTGGCCACTATATCTCAGGTCATCATTGACTGGAATGAAGAACTCGCAATGTTGACCGATGAACCAGTTAAGTTGGATCTTGAGCTAACTGACATGCCCCCTCTCGAGGACGCCTCTGACGATGATTTCGGGATCGTTATACCCGATGCTTCAGAAATATCGGTCCCGGCATCACCTCAGCCCTACGCTTATGAGAGTGACAAGATGGTTCTATGGTCGTATGACGTTGATCTGATAACAAGGTCAGGGCGAACTTATACTAATAATCAACCGGCCAAGCCAGTGGCTGAGAAAGAAGCGAAAGAATTCCTGGCTGTGATAAAGGCTAGTGAATATAACGTGGTTGACCAGCTGAGAAAGTTACCTGCACAAGTCTCGTTGTTGAAACTTCTCCAGACATCAGATAAACATCGGAGTGCTCTAATGAAGGTTTTGAGTGAGATTCATATGCCCGAGACTATTGAAGAAGACAAGCTAGAAGAGTTTGTCGGGACAATCCTCCTCAAAGATCAAGTAGCATTTTCTGACGAGGAAATCCCAGTTGAAGGACGTGGTCATAATAAGGCGCTTCACATATCGGTGAAGTATAAAGAGACTCACGTGGCTAGAGTGCTTGTTGATAATGGGTCGGCTTTGAATTTATGTCCGTTGGCTACTTTGAAAAGGCTGGGCATTCCTCCATCTACCATGCAAGCAGTCAAGACTTCTGTCCGAACCTTTGACGGAGTAAAGAAGGATGTGATAGGCCAGATTAACTTAGCGCTGCAAATTGGACCCTCGGTGTTCGATATTCTTTTTCAAGTGCTGGATATCCCTTCTGCTTTTAATTTCTTGCTGGGACGGCCATGGATCCATAATGCAGGTGCAATGCCCTCTAGTTTGCATCAGAAAATCAAGTTCGTGGTTAAAGCAAAACTGGTTACAATTTATGGGGAGGGAGACCACCGCACGTCGCCACCCGGAGACCACCGCACGCTGCCGCCCGGAAACCGCCACACGCTGCCGCCCGGAAATCGCCACACGCTGCCGTCCGGAGACCACCGCACGTCGCCGCCCGGAGACCGCCACATGCCGCCGCTTGGAGACCGCCGTTGCGCCGCGCCACTGCCTGCGCCGCACCGCTGCCCCGCCTGCACTGCCGCTGTTCCCACCAACACCGCCGCTGCCACGGAGCCGCACCGCCGCCCGGACGTCCCTACCGCACGCCGGACGCCCCTGTTGCACGCCGGACGCCGCTGCCGCTGCACCGCCGCTGCACCGTCGCTGCTGCCGCTGCACCGCCGCTACTGTCCCGGAGCCGCACCTCCCCCGTTGCCGTCCGTGCCACGCCGTCGCCGCTGCCCCGGAGCAGCACCGCCACTACCGTCCGTGCCACGCCGCCGCCGCGTCGCCACCACTCCCTATGTGGCGCCGTCGCCCCCGACGCACCACCGGTCACCATCCCGATCCGCAATCCCGATCCGCTGCAAGTTCAAATTAGGAAAGAAATCGGCAAATCAGGGACAATCTTGTGGTACGTGAAGATATGGGAACTATCCAATCTAATGAATTATGTGCAGCCGAGCTTGATCCCAATGACACCGACGAACTCAACAATTCCTCAGACATTCAGCGTGATCTAGAGCGGCATGAAAAGCCCAAAGTCCTCACATCAGACCAAACTGTCATCGTTAACCTAAGTGATTCCGGAGAACCCAGAGAAGTGAAGAGAAGGGCAAATCCCTCTGAGAGTAAGACGAAATGCCCAATCCAGTTGCCGCATGAGTAGATAAGTCTTTCAATCAAAAAGTGCATCAATGACATTTCAAGGTAAATGATCTAGTCATGAGGAATATACCCCCGGTCTTTCCTATTCCCGAAGGCAAATTCGCCCCAAACTATATCGGTTCATATGTGGTTAAAAAGGTGCTTTCAGGAGGTACTTTGATTTTGGTCGAAATAGATGGTCGTGTTTTTTCCGGTCCAGTTAATTCTGATTCTGTGAAGAAATATTACACTTGATTTGTACTCATTCTGACTTTGTTTCTATCGAGTGTCAAATTGAATATCATGAATTAATTGATTTTCTTGTTATGTTACTAAGCTTTGTTTGAGGAAGGTTTGATTTGGCAATCTGTTTCTGTCCTAATGAAGCGATCATATTGCATGAGAGATTTCAAGACGACGAAAGGCAAGACATTTCCATACACGTCCTGAATAATAATTCCTAGTGCGAGTTGAGTGAAAATTCCATGCTAACAAGATAAAGGATTATCTCACGAAAAGTATGACGATCAAAATGATGTGAGGCATTCATTTCCTCTATCTAAATACTACAGGTTATCATTTGCTTAACCCCTTTGAACGAAGTTTCATTTCTTACCCCTGTCACAAATAATCCCATACCGGGGCAATTTCTTATAAAGTTCAAAATGATTAGAATTTTCTTGCTTTCACTTGCATCAATCTTCAAGTATATTTATTGCATATAAGTTCTGTGTTAGCTCGAGTGCCTTAGATATGACGAAGAGCATTTCTTTCTATATCCTTACACATTATACCCTTTGCATACCTAATTTGAGCGGTGAATTCATTTCAACCCAATTGGTGATCGTTCTTGTGATAAACAAATGAAATCATCTCAAGACAAGTTCAAGGTGACTTAGGGAAAATGGCAGCTCAAAAGAAAATTCATCAGAAAGAGCTTGAAAGAAAATTCATCAGAAAGGATGCAAAAGGACTCCATCAAATCGAAGTTCTCTCTCTCGGAAAAATCTCTCAAAGAAAAGAAAATCTCTCTCTCAAAAAAAAAAAGAGAAAGGATGCAAAAGGACTCCATCAAATCGAAGTTCTCTCTCTCGGAAAAATCTCTCGAAGAAAAGAAAATCTCTCTCAAAAAAAAAAAGAGAGAGAGAGAAAAAGAGAGAGAGAAAAGCTTCAATAAGAACTGAGTCGATATGCAAGATCATTCTTCAAGGAAAAGACCATTTGAAGGTTCATTTGTGGAGCAATTACTAGATGGGATGATCACCAATCTCCATATTCATAATACCCATTTTGATGAAAATAGGCCATTCCTTTCAAACCTACCCGAACCTACGTTACAACCATTACCGAAGTCTCTTCAGAATAGGGCACTTGAGTTAACGTAGAGTTTCAAATGCTTATAAATGTTGCTCGAAGAAGTGCGAGCAAGATTTTTCTATCTCATTTTTGCAGCATTCCTGACTTGTAAACCCGGAACAGCTGGTGATATCAATTCTTTCAATAGCCTCGACTCGAAGAGTCCCTTTTGCTAAGCCATTGACCAAGCTCACGTTTTAGTCCTTATAAAGACCTCTCAGATTGGCCAAGTCATACTGATTTTAAGAATATCTGAACCCTTGTCAAGCACGATGAAGAGAGTTCGAGTGATTCTTATACCCGCATCAAAGGTCGGGTTAAAAGTCTTTCATTGAGAGTGAGTGGAAAGTCCTTTCTGATTAAAGGTCTCTCATTTAATATGATCAAAATGTCAAAAGGACGAAATGGTTGTTCTTATTAATAAATTCCCTAGTAAAGCTTGGTAATGCAAGCAGATTCATGAATTATGTTTTCTCTGTCTCTGCGCATGTGTTATTTTAACCTTTTCTCAGGTAAAAATAGGAGCGATGCCATTGGCTCTGTCATAAGAAGAATTCAGGTACGTCTGCTAATTATTCTTCATTGTTTCTCTCTCCGGGATAGGAGAAATTATCTCTCTCATATGTTCACCAAGTGGAACAGGTGACATTTGGTGTTGCTAAGTGGAGTACGCGGCACACCGTGTTCTCATATTCGTCCAGTAGGACAGGCGACATAATTTCACATTTGGTATTGCTAAGTGGAGTACGCGGCACACCGTATTCTCAACTTCGCCCAGTAGGACAGGCGACATAATTTCTCTCTTGGTGTTGCTAAGTGGAGTACGCGGCACACCGTATTCTCATGTTTGCCCAGTAAGACAGACGACATAATTTCTCTCTTGGTGTTGCTAAGTGGAGTACGAAGCACACCCCGTTTCATGTTCGCCCAGTAGGACAGGCGACATAATTTCTCTCTTGGTGTTGCTAAGTGGAGTACGAAGCATACCACATTTCATGTTTGCCCAGTAGGACAGGCAACATAATTTCTCTCTTGGTGTTACTAAGTGGAGTACGAAGCACACCTTATTTCATGCTCACCCAATGGAAGAGGTGACATGATCCTTTTCGTGATTGCCCAGTGGTATAGTCAACACATCCCATTCTTTCTTCATATCATGCGCTATTTCGCATCTGTAGGAAACTACAGGTAACAAGTAGACAATCTAGTACCTTGAGAATCTTACTTCCAGTGGACTAGAAATTTGGAGATCAAGGGAATTCAAAGCATTACAAAGCTTTCCCCCACTTGGACGCTTTTTGTGTGATCCGTATGTAAGACTCTTTCACCGCTCCGCATGAAGTGAGAAGCCTTAGCATACGTTTCTTATTAATTGCATATCATGCATCATTTTAAAAATAAAAAAAAATTATCATTCATCATTTTTCATAGTTTAAATTTAGGTCTCAGTCTTTAAGCGAAACCTCTGCGAGCCTCCACTCAAAGAGGGGCAGCTGTTGACACCTAAATTTTGACGCATCATTTAGTGTTAATTGCATAGAAAATTAGGGATTAAATTTTTAACCCCTGAACAAAAAAAATTAAAATTGCATAGCATATAGTTTAGGTTCATATAGATTAATTGCATTCTGCATCGGATCGGCGGTGGCAAGTGAGCTTAAATTTATCACGTAAATCGAGCTCGGGCACCGAACGAAACGAGGCTCACTCGGAAGACGGGGGTCGAAAATCACACGCGAAAGGGCTTGGTTGTCTTAATTTGAGCTTAAATTAGCCCATTATGCTTAATTAAAGAAAAGTCCAAATTTATTCAGCCCACTTAGAATTAAATTAAAGTCTAAACCTAAGTCCATTAGGACTAGAAAGCCCGGCTAATTGACCTAGGTTTACATTATAAATATATGTTTATGTCTCATAAAGGGGGGCTCTCATAATTTCAGATCAGAAGATTTTTTAGAGAGACACACGAGAGAAAAACACTTCCAGAAAGAGAGAGCTAAAGGCGAGAGAAGCAGCTAAGAATTCCATCACGGTCGCGCTTCCTTGCCTTGGCCGCTGCTCTGCACTGTCGAGCACCTCTAGGTTGGCTGAGGCCAATCCGGCGACAGACTTGCTGCTCTAAGCTCCAATTACACTGCTTGCTGCTGGACAACGAAGAACCAGTGTAACTGTGACACAACATCCTCATGTGACTCCACACCGACGATATGCTGTTGCCACTACTTCTCCCGTCGACCGAGAAGCATCTTGATGAGTCCTGACACCGTCAACGTTTGTTGCTGCTTGTCCCTGCACTGTCGACGTTTCCTGCTTCCTTGTCATTGACACCACCAGTCCTGCATCGCGAGCCGACGAAGTTGCTACTCTCGTGATTCACATCGGCAACGTGAGGAGACAACAGCATCATCTCCTTCTAGCCGCAAGCTGACGAAGCTGTTGCTGTCTGCTCACATCGAGCCCTGCATTGTCGTCTCAGTTCATCAACGCATGGCGCCGCTCCCTTGTTCTGCACCAATGGCGACCTACAGCGCCTTCACCACGACAAATCCAGGAGATCCCCATCGGCATTAAGCGAGCTCACCACCATCACCGCAACTTAGCGAGTTTCCACAAATTTTCCCGAAAGTTGCGAGGATCACCGCAGGCCATCGTTCCACCGTGCCAACCACGACCGTGAGTGAGCCCACCGTCGCCGCTTCGTCCGTGAGCTCGGAGCCTAGCCGAGCCACCCCTGCGCCACCGCGGGTCGCCGCCGATCCCGACGTCGCGCCGCCGCTCCCGACACATCGCCGATCTGCAATCCCGATCCGCTGCAAATTCAAATTTGGAAATAAATCTGCAAATCGGGTAATTATCCTATCTTGATTTTATTTGAATATTTTGTTGCCTGATTTATGCTTATTGATATCTAATCTTGTATATTTGAATAATAAGCATTATCTCAATTAGGATTTGTTTCCTTTTTTTAAAATCTTGAATATCTGTTGCTTACCAAATTTGGATAGAATTTAGAATTTTCAAAATCCTTTGAATATATCCAAAATATTCAAGATATCAGAATTTTTCAAGATGTGATCGATAGGGAAAATTTCCTAATCCGCAACCGTACACGTGGAAATAAATCTATCTATCAGGCTTTAGATAGAGTTATTTCCATAGCAGGAATTTCGAATTTTAGGGTTGATCTGTCAGGCTTCAGATCGAAACTTAATTCGAAAGATTTGGCGGTTATATTTTTTTTTCTTCATTTGATTTTAATTTCGAATTTCATAAAAAAATACAAAAAAAAGATTGCTTTAAAATAGGTTAATTTCTTTAGTTTAGAATTGCATGTTTAGATAATTGGCATTTTTAATTCCGAATTTCATAAAAAAAATATAAAAAAAATAATATGCCCGTCATTAGAAATAGGTCACGTCGTCGCATGACATTTAGTTTGCATGTTAGGTTGCATTAATCGCATGTCAATTTTTTGCACGTCATTACATATAGGTTAGCTTTCATTTAAATAAATAAAAATCAAAAAATTTCTGCACCTTTGAACTCTAAGTCAGGATTTATCAAAATTGTCAAATTGAGTATTTTTCTCGAAATTGGTACCGAAAGGGCGTTAGGGAATCTAGCGTAATCAAGTTCTCGAATTTATGATTTCTGGTTCGTAAAAATAAAATAGTACTCCCGCTATTTTATTTAGGTTTCTAATCAACCTACCCTAAATGATTAGTGGCGACTCCCGTTGAAAATATTTGCATGCTCACAATTGGACCTAAGTTGCGATTTGGTAGAGTTTGGGAAAACTCGAGCTAGGTTAGTTAATTTAATTGATCTAGTAATCCATTAGCCTAAGATCGAAACGACGATTTTTTTTTAGGTCGCGACATCAATGAAAATAAATCATAATAGGCTTGTCCTGCCATTCTTTCCCTGATAGCAAACTTTAGACCGTTAAAGGCAAATTCAGGAAACGTTCTCTCAAGTAATGGTACAAGACATCTATTTCTTGCCTTTCTAAATCGGAACGTGAACTGATCAACTGATTCATTATTATACTGTTTCATTGCTGACAAATCTGCCACAGACATGTCCGGCACTATCCTTTAGAATTGATTATGAAACATTATTTCCATTTGATCCCAAGAGACTACAGAATGAGGCGGTAGAGATGTGTACCAGGTAAAAGCAGTTTTGAACAATGATAATGGGAACAAACGCAGCTTCCAATGATCTCCATACGTAGCATCTCCATATAAAGCAGTGAATTGATTGATATACTCTTGCGTTGACTGATCATCTTCACCGGTAAACAAGCTAAATTCTGCAATCTTGAACCCTCTTGGGCACGAAATTGCATCCATTCATTATGAGTATGGCTTCCTGTATACTTGCCTAAAAGCTCCTGGTTCACCACCGTATTACCACAACATTGAATCAACTGTGTATTGATTTTGTCTTGTTGGGATCACAACTGGTGGTGCGATTGTTTGTATCGGCCGTATAACCTGAGATATCACTTGTGATGCGTTTTGTTGCAGAAGCTGATGCATCTAATATTGAGGTATTAGTGGTTGTGGGATTAGCTGTGGTAATGGATATTGTGCTGCTGGCTATAGATGTTGTAGGGCTAGATTTTGTAGTAGTGGCTATGGATACTGTGGAGCTGGATTTGTAGTAATGACTGTGGATATTGTGGAATTGTGTTTTGCAATGGTGGTTGTGGATATTGTGGAATCGTGTTTTGCAATGGTGGTTGTGGATATTGTGGAATCGGGTTTTGTGGTAAGGGCTGTAGCAGTTGTGGCACTTGATAATGTGGTACTGGATGTGGTGGTGTTACATTCCTCCCTGGACTATCTGTATTAACATTTAGCCTGAACAATATCTGAGGAATGCTAGGTTGAGCAGCAGAACCACCAGACAACACACTATCGTGTAATTGGTATGGAACAGTATGCTGAGGAACCATATTTGCAGTAGTCACATTTGTTTGAACTGGACCAAACAAATTTACTCCGTTGGCTGCTAGTTGACCTGTATTGATACTCTCGTTCTGATGCGACAAATTAACCGCATTACCTTCACTTGTTGCCAATTGGCTGTGTGCTTGACTTGCCAACATGTTTTCTCCTCTCCGTAGAATTCTTACTGGTGCAAGAGGCATAAGCTGCCATGCTGTTGCACTGCCAGAGTTTGTAACGATAGGTTGCCCAAGACCTCCGACTGAACTTGGAGGTACAACGGAGACTGTTTGTGGCTGAGAAGAACTCATTGATTAATTCGGCCTTCTAGTGATCTCTTAAACCGTATTGATAAACAACGGCCTAACAGTATTAGCCACGTATTTAGTGACTAGATTAGCCAAATCATTATGTTGGTCTTCCATGATTCTTCTCATAGTAGCAAGTGTAACTGGATTCGATTCCAATTGCCTTCCTTGCTCTTCAGTAAGGTGTCTAGGAACATCCATCTCCCCTACCTAACCATGTTCTGTAATTGTTCGCCCGTTTGACGACTCTGCACATGTCACCCGTTCCACAGCAGGATTCGGGGGTGTGCTGCTCCCTAAAACATTGTTATTCTGATCTAATTGGCTCTGACTTCTCGTTCGTGCCATCATTACTCCTCCAATTGATCTAAGGGTCCCATCGAGCATGCCAAAATTATGTTTTGTCGAAAATGTTCTCGCAACGAAATATAATTTACCGAACGTCTTTCTTCGGCTCTTAATGAAAGGAGGCTGGGTTCTAGATCCAATTCCGGACAGGAGCAATCCGGGCATGAATAAAGAACTTGATTTTTATAGAATATTCAGACGAAACCGTCCAATTACTGGCGGTGTCCAAAGTTCATTAACATGATATAATAAAGCTACTAACTAAGGACCTAAACAACTACAGCTATGGAAACTGAAAGTGCGAAACTGGAAAGTAAGGAGAAAAGACAACATTTGTTTTTTTTTTTATGTGCAGGGGGGAGAAGGGACTTCTGTTCATAATAATACGCTATTTATAACGCAGACTTGGTAACCGTTCTTGGTGTTGTATCCGATACCCATCGTTGATTTCATCTTCATCGTTCATTTAATGACACCTGTTTATCAACTGCTATCGATCTTGTCTTTTGTACAAAGTGATAACCGCTCTTGAGCTTTCTCTATACTGATATCTGTCCTTAGTATGATAACTGTCACCGAACCCCTTTTATCTTTTGAAATGATAACCATCATCGAGCCTATTTGTTCTCTAGAACGACAACCGTCATCGAGCCCATTTGTTCTCTAAGGCGACAACCGTCATCGAACTTTTCTTTATTTGTTACATGTGGTAACCGTTATCGAGTTTTTCTCCGTTTGACACCTGTCCTTCGGGACGATAACCATCATCGAGTTTTTCTCCGTTTGACACCTGTCTTTCGGGATGATAACCGTCATCGAGCTTTCCTCCATTTGACACCTGCCCTCTAGGATGGTAACCATCATCGAGCTTTTCTACATCTGACACCTATCCTTCGGAAATAGGGACCTTCGTCGAGCTTATTTGACTTGACAGCCATCATCCTTTTTATCGATATCCTCGATGAAAAATACCTTTAGCACTTTTAGTCCAGTTTTTCCTGGTTTGACACCTGCTCTTCTAGAGCAAAGGCCTTCATCGAGTCCTTCCTAGCTTGGCATTCACTTTTTTCCTTGTCGACGTCCTCGATGAAAATACCTTTAGCACTTTTGGTCTCCATTCATCTAAATTTCAAATTTCATGCTTATGACTATCAGTACTTACCAGCAGTCTTACATGAATCATCTTAGTACGGGCGACATCATCCCTTGTCGTTTTATTCATCTATCCTAAGCGTCGGCAACCTTAATTAATTTCAGGTGTCAACAGCTAGGACCGGTTTTTATTTCATTTGTGTCGTGCCTCCTCCAACGTCTAGTTGGATATTTCTCCTTGCAGTTTGGCTTTGTTATCTTGTAATCATGTTTATTGCCATTGTAGTGTCTCGACTGAGAGTGGTCTCTCGGTTGGCCACTCTTGGCTGAGAATCTATAGGGCTTGTTTGAGCTCATTTGCTAGCTATTTGTTCTTGATCATGATTTATCTCATGGTAGATTAGAATTCGTAGTAGCATTTTCATGTAAAAGCCACGTATGTTCATTTATAAACCGGATTTGGAGGACCAGTCTAGAACATTGTCATTAATATATCTAATCTAACCTCATATTAGGTGGTAATTACAGGTTGTAGTCATTTGATAACAACATTGCATCTTTTCTTGCAATATATGAGAACTCAATTTTGGGAAACCCGGTTCCTAACTGGTTCGGTGTGATAAGGAGCGGTTGACGACCCCTTAGTGGCGTCTTGACGAGGCCTTGAGTGGCTCTAGCGGTCCTTCGACACCTCGGGATGTTTTTAGTATTCGTTTGGGCGGAGCGCTAATAAGCACTCCAGGCTTGTTGTCCAGCTCTTTAGGATGCGTTTGGTTCAGCATTTGGAATGCTACTTTGGGAATGCAAATACCTTTAGGTGAAAGCCCTTTGGGGGAAATGCAAATGGCGTTTGGTAAAAACTCATTTGCAAAGCTACTTTGACCCAAGTAGTGTTTGGTTAATTTTTTTTACAAATGGGCTTTGGGGGTTTTTTTTTTAAAAGGCAAAAGTACCCTTCGCCGGCTCCAGTGAAGGGCTACAGCTCCGGCGAGGGCTACGGCCACCGGCGAGCCAAATCTGGCGCCAGCGGCCATTTCCCGTCGCCGAGCGACCCCCGGCGAGGGACGCCAACCTCGAGCGACGAGGCCTGAGGTCGCGCGACCTCAGGCGACGGTCGCGCGACCTCAGGCGGCCGTCGCCTGGGGTCGCAAGACCCCAAGCGGCCGTCGGCCTGGGTCGCACGACCCAGGCGTCTGCACCTGGGCGGTCGCCCGACCCCGGGCAGCCGTCGCCCGACCCCGGGCGGCCGTCGCCTGGGTCGGGCGACCTCGTCGGACCTTCGCCCTCGCCGGCCCTTCGCCCTCGCCGGAGTCCCTTTGGTGAAGAAGATGAATAGTATTGAGAGGGCAAAGTCGGAATATTGAAGTTTGAGTGAGGGTAGTTTGGGAAGTACAAAAATAATTTTAGCATTTGGTTCAAGGCTGAAAACTCAAAGCTAGTCCGGCCAGCATTAGGCTTTCAGCATTGAAAATGCTAGTTTTGAGCATTTTCAATGCTCAATGCTACCCGTTTGGTTCAGCATTTTTGGGAAGGGGCTCTCGGGACCGAAAGCCCCTTCGCAATGCTGAACCAAACGCAGAGTGTGCTGAACAGCAGGCTTCAGGTCCTTATTTTGCTCATTTAAAAGTCGTGGGCGGTCTTGGGACGTCTCTTTTGCGTTCATACATCATTCCGAGGCTAAATTAGCATATTATACAATATCATTATCAAATATGCACCATTGCTGTAGATTTATAATATACCCGTATGCTTTAGTGCAGTCTAGGCATTTATATTATGAGATCGTGAATATAAATGAAAATGAGAAAAGAATAATAAATGAAAAAGGTAAAAAAAAATTGGACTTTCACTTAGTCATAAATTGCATGTTTAAGCTCTACTTAATCCATGATTAATCGTTGCTCATTCTTGTTTAATATCTCGCTATCGTCATTTAGTTTTAGGGAGCATGAATTATTTAATTTAAAATATTTGCATACTTAAATTTGGGCATAGCTCATGGGCTCTTGTCCTAGGGTTTTTTCGCAACTTGTATTGGGTTTTTTTTTCGTGTTTTTATCGCTTTATTATTGCAATTTACTTTATATGTTGTTATATTTGACTTACTGAAAGCATCAATTTTGGGCTTTAGAGTGTAATCAAATCTTCAAGCTCGAATCTCTAGCTCGTAAAAGAATATCTTCTCATGTTTTACTTGAACTCCAATGGCCTCTGATAGATTTTTTTTTTTTGTTTTAGTTGAAACCTCTGATAGATTAGTGACAAGTAAAAACAAAATTTTCATAACTAACTAGGAATTCAAGTTGCAACCGGTGAAATTTGGGAGAACCCAAGCTAAGTATAAAAACCACCTCTTAATAGGAATTGTTTGCATAATCTAAAGACCATAGTAGGGAAATATATAATGTATTTGCTCTAGGGAGGGTAGCGATAGATAACAAAACGAAAAATTATTTTATGAATGTTATACATATACTAAATTGAATTAATATGATGGGTTCCACGTGGGTCGCAATTTGCTGATTATGCCATGGCCGACTAGCATTGACCTTGACAAGTGTGCGATATGAATATTTGAGTTTGAAGTGTGGGATTTATGAAATTTGTTCTAGCCGATTCTTCATCAAAGCAAAAGAATGAAGTTCTTCGATGCGAAGGTCAAGTCACTCCCTCTCTCCCCCTCTCTATTTTCTATCCATCATTTTTTCAACCTTGAGTCATGGGGCTCCCCTTCCTCTCTTGTTGATTTTGTTTTGTGTTTTCTCATTCTTTGCTTGTGTTTTCTTTTTTCCCGATCTAGATCTATGAACTCTCCTTTTTCGGTCTATTGAGAGTTTGAACTCACCCGATCTATTTCTAGATTCGGGAGCTATCCTCTCTCAATCTAGAACTAGGAGTTTAATTAATATGCTTTTGGGGATTCAGTACCTCTACTCTCTCAATATACAGATCCTCTGCCTTCTGGCGTCTCACCGAACCATGACGATTTTTTCTTCCGGATGTTAGATTAGTGTTTGATCCAGGCGACCGTGTAGAGAAAGCCGAACCTAGGCGCGCATCGCCAATTAGCAATGGTCAGAAGCGTTCATGACTAAAGAAGATATGAGAGCCAGTGATTAGCCTTGATTATGTTTGCTTGACAAATCCAATCCTGTGGAATGAGCATATACAACCCTACTGGTGCTTGTTGATCATCATTGTTTTCTGGGTTTGGCTTTATTTTGTAGTGTTTTGAGCTTTGTTTTGCTTTCCTACGAAGTCTATGTATGTCCAATATATCTTTTTAAGCAATGAATACCACTTTTTTTCAATGCAAAAAACAAAAATAAAATAAAAACTTCACCAATTGTATTCTTATTATTATGAGAAGACACTTCAGTCACACCATTTCCAACTATCCAACGATGGGCACTTCAGTGACATTTCCATTCTCATCAATCGACACATAAACCTGATTGCAACAAGAGATATCCAACCTCACATATCCCGCCGGTAATGGCACAACCGTCATCCACGGATTGTCTTTCTCGATTATTGCCTTCACGCTGTTCACATTTTCTCCCACCAGCTCTGCCCAACTGTTTTTGGGCGCTGTTACGGTACATTAGAAACAGTCAAGCAACCTTAACATCTATTGCACTACACATGTGCGTGTGTTGTTAGTGACTAACGTTACTATGCTATAAAATCGAGAATACTATTTGCTCGGACCAACCATAGAAAGCATCATTGAGGAAATGGTGGACAGTAACTCTCAGGAAAACAAAAATAAAACACATACATTTTTAAAGTAACCATATGATTTACATATTTTAAAGAGGCCTCCGGGGACTGAAGATCAGCCCATTCCAGGAATGAAGCATAAAGAGGCCGCCCGTATGCCTACACGAAAACCAGACAAAGCCCATGCACATTTCCCTATCTCCTCCCCAACCCTTCTGCCTCCGCCACAGATCCAGCCCCGTCGCTCACCCCCGCCCACGAGCTGTCGACGTCCCTTGAACCCTTGCCGCTATCGCTTCCCGTGATCGCCGCGGTCGTCAGCCAACAAAGCCCCCGTTCTTTGCCCGCCTTCATCAAACAAAGTTGGCAACTTGAATAACAATTAGTTATTCAGAAAATAGTTGGTGATTCAGTCGGAGAAAAGTAGGTTAAACGCTTTAATTAAAGACGGTAATTTCTGAGTTGATAGGTTTAAAATGTTGGCAAGTGAAGCATTTTGTGAGTGCTAAAAAAAACTTCAAATCAAACAAACAAATAAACATCGGTAAGAAAATCAAATGAGGGTATGGCCCACGCTAATTTAGATTGTTAATATCTAAAAATAGTTAGTAAATGTAACGTGTTGCTAACCAACTCTCTTAAAAGTTGGTAACTTCTTAGGAAAGTTGGCAAATAAAAATTTGACGAGTGAATTAAATTAGAGTTGGTATACCATAACTAATTGCTAACTTACCGAGACAAAAATTAGTAAGTCGCTCTAATTAAGGGTTCTAATTACATGTAAAAGTCAGTAAATTCAAAGTGTTAGTCAAGCTATAGAAAATATTAGTAACTCCATATGAGTATTAGTAAGTTACCTAGAAGAAAGTCACTAGTCGTTTTTTTCTACAAACGGTTCTTTGACACGCCAATACTTATTGAGAGCTACCGACACGAATTCTTTTACACGGAATAAGAGAACTCTGCCTTCTCGAGAGCACAAAGGGAGTGTGAGGAGGAGGTGAGGGTTCAAAATTGCTCGAGGAATTGGAATTGGTGACGTTAGATTTTAGGGCGAGACAAGAATCGATGGTGTGGATTTTCTTTCGTTGACTTGTTGGGCTTCTCGATTACTTCCCACTTGGATCCAATGATTTCCCTCACAAACTCACGAGTTAACTTTCGTCTCTTTCATGAGTAACCAAAACTATCCTTCAATAATGATGTCTTTTGGCAGGCTGTGCCTCATCATGGTTTGGTGGGCAATGATTCGTGATTTGCTGAGGTAAACTTGCATGGACTATTCGCCATCCATACTTTAATTCCACAAATATACAAACCCTCTTGCGATGCTGAAACGGAAACACGAGCTGCGCAAAATGCCACTCTGTTTTGCGATGAGAAGCAAACTCAAGAATCTTATCGTTCGCTAATTCAGACAATCTTCTGTCCTAAACCCAAGTAACTTATGGAATTTAAAACTTCATTATGCGTGTCTTGTTCCTGACGATTGAAGTGCAACAGTGGATATGGGACCATGGATCTACACCTGCAAGTTTCGTACAGATTACAAAAGCTGTCTTTTTGTTGTTTAGCAAGCAAGATGTGCGGTATGAGTTTGACATCCTATCCGCTTACAAGCTTCTCGTAGCCAAAGGAAGTTAGTTTATTACATTCTATATAAATTAGTTCGAAAAAATACAAAATATAAAGAAAAAAATATTCGTGTACTGATGCTAAACCAGAAAAGAATTCAAGTTCTGGACGTCAATGCCTCCCAGCTCAGGCTCGTCGCCACAATGGGACTTTTGACTTCATGCTTGCCATCGTTATCCATCCAACTCACTGAACCAAACATCAGTGTCTCGTTCATCTGTGTCGGTCCTTCTATTGTCAGCTTATACCTCAGCTTCGCATACTGCTCTTTGAATGTCAATTTATCTGGTGTGACGCCAATCTTGAATCCCTCCATCTGAGTCACCTTCGCGACATAGGTAGATGGCCCGTCCCCGACATTTGTCACCGTTCGGAAGAATTCTTGTGCCGTCGGAGAGCCAGAGCTGTTTGGATTAAAGAAGGCAATGAAGGAAGGGTAGTTAAGGTCCAGTGATGAGTCTGAACAATTGTAGGAAGATGACCTGGTGACCGTTTGAATTTGCTTAGATGTGTAATTCATCGCGCACATGAGGTTGACGTAGTCTTGGGGGGTCGCATCGTATATGAGTCCGGGGTCTAATGCCTTGTTTGGATCAACGTGGCCAGCTCCCATGGCTAGAGGGCTCGCCGGTTTGTAGTCATTCCCAATGTCTTTGATAGGGGCATTCGTGCTATCCATTGAATATGATGTAGTCATCATGGCCGACCGGATGGCAGCAGGGCTCCACTCTGGGTGTGCTCCCCTTAGGAGCGCGGCCACTCCGGCAATGTGCGGGCACGACATCGATGTCCCTGACAAAAGGTTGAAGTTGTTAAATAGTTGATGCGAGTTCACCACACCCACAGGATTGTTCTGAGGCCACCCAGCCAGGATCATTGAGCCAGGGGCCAAAATGTCGGGCTTGAGGATGACCGGACAACTTGGGGACGGGCCACGGGAGCTGTAGCTCGCTACGCTTGGCGCAGGCTTGCTACCGATTAGTGTTTTCTGAAATTGAATACTAGCTGTTGGCTTAGACGAGTTCTTGATGAAGGCTTTGATGGTTTGGCCATCTTTAGGATTCAAAAAGATTGCCGGGAATGAGCTCTGGATGAGGAACTCGAGGTCAGAGCTATTTGTTATGAACACTCCGCCAGCAACTTTTGCTCCCCGGACATTGTTGATCTGGTCGCTTACAATGTCACTCTCGTCCTCGCACACAACAATGTTCGTGTGACTGATCTTGTTCAATTCAACTGTATTGTTGCACGCATCCGCAAAAACAATCGGAGATTCACCCAAGGATGGGTTGCCTGGAAAGAGAGTCAAGCCTGCAATCGAAACGCCACTGCCAAGAGTAATAGTACCTCCAAAATCACGGTCCATGTCACCGGCGGCGACAGTTATGACCCAGGGAGTCCCGTTGTGCAGGGTCTCGAGGAAAGGCCCCTCATTTCCTGCCGATGTTGTTACGAAGATCCCTTTCTCCATGGCTGCATATGTGGCGATTGCAATTGGGTCTGCATACAATGGAACGCCATCAAGGCCCAATGACAAGGACAGGACATCGACACCATCAATAATTGCCCGATCAATTGCGGCAATAATATCTGCAGAATATGCGCCTTCATTCCAGAGGGCCTTGTACATGGCCACTCGGGACCGCGGAGCCACACCTATGGCAGTTCCTGGAGCATAGCCAAAGAAAGACGCTTCCTTGACGTAGTTTCCTGCAGCTGTGGTGGATGTGTGCGTCCCGTGTCCCTCAGTGTCACGCGTAGAGTTCATGGAGAAGGTAATGTTGGGATTTTTTGCTACTAGGGCCTTGTTGAAGGACCGGGCTCCGATCAGCTTATTGTTGCACATCGAATCGTTGAATTGGGTCCCAACCTCGCATTCGCCTTTCCATTTTGATGGAATTGCTGTCATTCCGTCATCGTTGAAGCTGGGGATTTCCGGCCAAACACCCGTATCCACAAGCCCAACTATGACATCCTTGCCATAATCCGAGGTAGGCCAAGCCCCAGATTGAGAATTCAGGCCAAGAAATTGGGTCGAGTGAGTTGTATCGGCTTTAACAGGCAAATCCTTCATGGAAGAGATGAAGCCCGGGTAGTTCTTAAGGGCCTCGAGCTCACTAGGAGAGAGACTAGCACTGAATCCCCGGACAACATGAGTGTAACTGTAGATGAGCTTAGAAGAAGTGGGTGTGGCACTAGCTCTGGCTCTAACTTCAGGATTAGGACTTCGCACTAGTGATGAAACAGTGGCCAAGTACCAGTTATGGTGGTCAGAGAAGGCTTTGGGCATGAAGGATAAGTCCATGTGGATAATATAATTGTCAGATTGCTCCAAAGTCGGTATGAAGCAGAAGATGATCAGGGTTAGGAGCTTCGTCACAAGTGAATGAACAAAAACAGCCATGACAAGCAATCAAAGGGAGATGATTTCAGAGCAGAAGCTTGTGCCTTTATATAGGGAACGAGAAGTATGGGAGGCTCAAGGGAGAACGTCAACACACCCCATCTCTCAACTTGTTAATTGGTATCTTCGTATGTTTAGTGACTCGTGGTGTAGTGGACCCCGTTCTCAATCATCTGTTCCCATCTCCTATGGACTCATTCCAACCCAAGGGAAAAGAGAGAGGCCAGAGGGCAAAAAAAGAAGAAGAAAGATCAGAGAAACTTAGACAATCACGGGTTCTTCCATACTACACTGCAAAGTCACATTTGATGTTGAGTGACACTCAACATGGTTTGCCTCTGTACTTGTACCTCCTTACGTTTTTCCTTTCTTTGCCCCCCGCTGATAGATTGATGCCCGACTCCTCCAACCACACAATCGTCAATAATACAAAAGAAATCAAGTGGGGACACCCTTTTGGATTGCTGTATAGGAAAACGGAAGGCCCATAAGCTAATAAAAACATAGGGGAGGTGTGCAATTGTCTTTCGCCTCGGCAGCAACATAAAGAAACATTCAGCGTCCAGCGCATGATTTTTGGTCGATTCTTGTAACTTGCAAGTAATTTTGAAGTGTGTGTACATATTACGAAGTCATCACATGTCAATATGTATCAATCTCTCTGGTTCATTTATCTTCAAGCTGGAGTGATTTCTTTTGGCTTGGCGTACAACCGTGCACCGACACGAGAATGAAAGTTATACCACGTAGGCGATTCTGATCGTTCGACTTGCATCCAGGACGAACGGGACACATTGCCTCAGCATCAATCAGGACAAGGACATACTGATTTCTCCACCCAATTTTTGGCCATCCATGTGCTCCACGATTGGATCAATCATAGTTTAGGCTTGTAGAATGACCCGAGACCGCATAACTACCAACATTTCAGTAAGATATTTCATTTCCTTAATGTTGGAAACAAAGAAAGAACACGCATTGACTTATCAGATTTAGGACGGGTTAACTTCTAGGAACTACTTAACTGGTGACACGTGTGTGGTGGCTAGCACGTGTCGCCCCCAGGATTTACTCCCCGGCTGTCGGCCGTGCGGGGGTTCCCTGGGTTATCAAAAAAAAAAAAAAAAACTTCTAGGAACTAAAGAGTATCTCCTAAATCCAAACAATCTGATGGAGTGGTGCCTTTCGGATGATTATGCTTGCGGCAAACCATGAATCTGATCAGTCAATGCTCATTCGGTGATTGAGTGATAACTAACGAGATTTCTCGATGTGTAGACTACCAACTAATTGACGGGAATGAAAACTCTTGGGATGAAGACTATAATCAGACATTGAGTGACAACTAACGAGATTTCTCGAAATAAAACCTATACTCGAGCTTTCCATGTCAGGCCCTTGCATGCTCTGACAAACACATCAGCTCCAATTAATTGGATTTTGAGTTGTATGGACTTGATTAAAAAAGAGATAATTATACAAATGGCCCATGAATTTTGACCAAGCTTGTAATATCGTCAATGAACTTTTAATTTGTTTAACATGATGAATGTGCAATGTCGTCTCTGAACTTTTAATTTGTTTAATATGATCCCTAAAATTTCGGTACATGTTCGATCTAGTCTTTAGATTATATGAAAATGTTCAATACTGTCACTGAACTTGAATTAATGAAATGACAACATTGACCATTTTCATATAATTCAAGAACTAAATTGAATTGGTATCAAAATTTCAGGGACCACAACAAATAAATAAACACATTTAAAGTGGGGGAAGAACAGCATTAGTGCCAAAAGTTGTGTACGAAGGCCACTTTGGTGCCAAAAGTTCCATTTGGATCACTTTAGTGTCAAAAAATTTGAAAAACGATCTTTTAAGTGCTAACTCCCATCTGATTGGTCGGAAATCTGACATAGCAATTTTTTATTAGTATTTGAAGCCGACGTGGCTCGCCGGAGATACACTGAGCACGTACAATCAGCATTTTTTATTTTAAATGATTTTTTTTCTTTTTTCCTTTTTTTTCTTTTCTTTCTTTTTTCCTTCTTTTCTTTTTTTTTCTTTTCTTTCTTCTCCCTTTAGTCACCGTCGGTGACCGGAGGCCGGCCACCGGTCGCCTGGCCTTGCCCGAACGAGGTCGCCGCCACTCGCCACAGGCGAGGCCGCCGCCGCCCGCCACAGGCAAGGCCCAGCCGACCCTCGCCTAGGCGACGGCGAGCAAACCCCAGCGAGGTTGGCCTCGCCTCACATGGGCGAGGGCGAGCCCCGGCGAGGGCGAGCCCCAGCAAGGGCTCCCCTCGCCAGATCCATTGAGGCCGGCCGTCGCCCAAGCCATGGCGGCCCCGCCGGATGTCGCCAAGGGGAAGGCGACGCCCGACGGGGCCGCCGTGGCCTAGGCGACAGCCGACCTCGCCGGATCTGGTGAGGGGAGCCCTCACTGGGCTCGCCCTCGCCGGGGCTTGCCCGCCGTCGCCCAAGCGAGGGTCGGCTGGGCCTCGCCTGCGGCGGGCGGCGGCAGCCTCGTCTGGGCGAGGCCAAGCGGCCGATGGCCAGCCTCCGGTCACCGACGGTGACCAAAGGAAGAAGAAAGAAAAGAAAAAAATTCAAAAAAGTATTTAAAAAATCGAAATATATACGTGGAAATGCCACGTAGACTAATTTTTTTTAAAAAAAATCCAACTAAGATTAAAAATTTAATTATAAATGCCACGTATTAATTTGACCGGAATTTCTCGCCGTTGGCACCAAAGTGATCATTTTTCCTCCGATTTGACACTTAAGTGATCCAAATGAAACTTTTGGCATCAAAGTGGCCTCCGTACACAACTTTTGGCACCAATACTGTTCTTCCCCTCATTTAAAGTTTAGGGATAATATTGTATATTGAGTTAAAGTTCATGAACCATTTGTGCCATTTTCCTTTAAAAATAAAAAACGCAACTTCATTAACATGATTAAGATCAATTAAAACTTTAAGAGCTTGATTGGAAAAAAAAAAAGGACCACATATTCAACCATAAATAGTTCAAAAAGTCCTAAACTTATTATATCTTTGTCAATTCAACCATAAATCTTTTAATTGCATGCATATAATCATAAATCTTTTCACGTTTGCCAATTAAGTACATCCAATCAATTTTGGCCGAAAACCACTAACATGGACGTCGGAGTCCTACACGACACGGCCAACGTTGATGTAGATAGTTTTTAATGATTTCTTTTCCTTTTTTTTGTTTTCTTCTCTTTTACTTCCTTACTTTCTTCTTTTTGTCCTTTTATCTTCTTTTCCCTTTTTTCCTTTTTTCCCTCCACCGGCTCAGGTGAGAGCCGCCCTCGCTGGCATTGGACGAGGGCCACTAGGACCTAGGATAGCAAAGGCCGCCCTCATTAGATCGGGTAAGGGCAGCCCTCGCCCCTCACTTGAGGCTAGCGACCTCCGTCGGCTATCACCTTGTCGATGGACGACAAAAGGAAAAAGGAAAAAAGAAAAAAAAAGTAAAGAAGGTAAAGAGAAGAAAAGAAAAAAAATTAATAAAAATATTTGATAAAATATTAATAAAAATTATCAATGCCAGATATGCCACGTAGGACAGCCGGTGTCCACATCAGCGATTTCCGACTAAAAGTGGCCTGACGGACTCACTAGGCAAAACGTAAAAAGAGTTATGACTCCATTGGCACAATTAAAAAGTTTAGAACTGAATAGATAAAAGTGCAATAAATTTAGGACACTTTTGATAATTTTCCCTATTCAAGGACCTAAGTTAGAACGTTACCTTATGGAATTACAAAGAAGTAAAATTCTTTCGGCCTATTTTTTGTCGCACTGCATTCTCACCTCTCTAACAGAATTTCCGCAATATTTTGTAACTAAAGATTGGTTGTTGACTTAGGGCGAGACAAAGGCTGGCGAGCGTCTTGAGCAAAATACCTGTTCCTTCCTTACTCCACAGCCATCCCTAATCGAAAGGTCGGAAGTCCTAAAGCAAATTTCACCGACGACAGCAAAGAACATCAACCCGAAAAATCAAGCGGGAAGCTTGGTACAGAATCTTAAGGTGGGGGAGAGCCCTCCAATTTGGGAAACTGTTCTTGCCTCCTTTTAAATGCGAAGCTCTCGCTTCGATCCAAACAAATGTGTCCTGTCCGTAGTCTTTTTTGATAATTTCTTCTTGGCATCACGAGACAAGACACCAAAGGTTGGAAAAAAGAAGGAATGCTTTTAAGTAGTATTATTAATAAGTCGTGAGGACGATTACTTCTGCTCCAAGAGTTGCAATAATAAAGGAGAAAGCCTTGTCTCTTTTTTATTTTTGCTCTGGAAGCAGACAAACAGTCTCAATAGCGACCCCTTACCAAACTATCTTCAGCAGCTGCTGCAAGAAAAATGAATCTTGTTGAAATGATCAGCTATTCTGAATAAAAAAATGGCTTTCCCCATCTCAACTCCTTCTGTTCCCTGTGAAACTATAATGCAGACGTCCCGAATTAAAATGTTCTTCAATGGTCTGGGCATACGTCTGTGGCTTTCAAGCCTTAGGAACCATCAAACCGAATCATGGTAATGATCGGGACTTCAAAGAAGAAGAAAGAGGATGAAAAACAGAATTCGAACTACGAATATTCGAAAAAGGCCAAACAGATGGGTTCAAGAATGATATGGGTTTTGATCTGATAAGACGACGATGGCTGCAGAAAGACTCTTTCACAATGTTGCCGATACGGGATCATTGATCTTGCCCTTTTCCTTCTTCTCGCTAATCGAAACCATGAGTGATGGTTACATACACGTTATGCAATTTTTGGGGCACATGGTGGTTAGCGGCGGGTGGATACATCGGTCTGTTCTTGTCCTGATCAGTTCGGAAGCAGTACGTGTTCCGTTCATTCTGGCATGACCGAATAATTTGTAGAGAGGAGACACAGATTTTTCAAAATTTCAGATATGTGAGCCCACTGTTGACAGGTGTCGCTCTTTAATTCAACTATTCCTTTTGTAGCGACTTGTATCTCATCATAAATCCCCACGTCGTTACGTGATGGGACTGCAACAACCATTGTCGCCAACCAGGGACGCGTTTCCATGGTCTCTCTTCCGACACACCAATAGCGGCAATGATCTTCATCGAGCCATCGCTTCGGTGTTCCTTCTTTGGTATATACATCAAGACATGGATAGACAATGGGGGCCTCGTCAATTAGAGGTATTGAAAAGTAGGCCCGCGCAAACCCTAAGGTTAGGCCTAATTTTTTGCACAATCCCATCCAAAAGAATAACTTTATGTCTAACATTAACAACCAAGATCGGCCGAAATTTATAACTAGATAGTCCTGTTCAAGCTCGCTTGAAAATGCCCATTGGGCCAATGTGGCTTGAGTGGGCCTGGGCGGGCCTGCGGGCCACCAAGCCATCATACTTTGATTGTACCTTAACCTAGATAAACTGGGGAGATCATCGAAAGAAAATCCAAATTCAAGCGAATTAACATATTTAATTGGATCAATCTTTATTGAAAAACCTAAACCAATAAGTCATATGCCAATTATAATATATCATCTACTACACACTATATTAATTCTTAGATTTATCGTACACCCCTCACTCATATATGAACCATGAAGCGCTAAAGAAAATTGATGTAGATTGACCCGTGATGATTGCAATATGCACCCATCGATGATCAACCAAAAATCATGGGCCGGATGAATAGCGATTCTATATGTGTAGGTCACTCTCAACGAAGAGATAATTGCCTAAACTCCCCTTTGTTTGTTGGCTTATGGGAGTTCCATTATATCCTATTCAGGAAACCCAAAGGGTGTCCCCACTTGAATTTTTATGCATATCATTGTGCGGCAGGAGCAAACATCTACCAATCTCTCAATTGAAGGAGGAGGCACGGAGGGAAAGCAAGTTAAGAGTATCACTCAATTGCCAATCAAAAGAAAACAAAAATTTGACTATCACCCAACATCATTGTGACGTTAATAACATTTCTCCAATCCTTTTTCCCCTTTTCGCCCTTTTCCTTTCCATTGGTTTTGGAATACGTCCATGGGTTGGGAACAGATCATTGAGATCAGGGTCCGCCATAAGACACTAAACACATGAACATACCTATTAACAAATTATGGAGAAGTATGTTGAGGTTCTCTTGATCCTCCTATACATCTCTTTTCCTTATATAAAGGCACAAAGCTCTGTAAAACTAGCTCACTTCAATCGCTGATCATCCCGACCAAAAAAAAAAAGTCGCTGATCATGGCTGATCGCATTCATTCATATGCGATGAGGCTACTAATTCTGAGCGGGAAAAGTACCAAAGGTCCAAAACCTATTTTATTAATACCAATTCAGTCATGAACTTTTCTATTTGACCAATTTAGTCATAAATATTTTCACATCGATACCAATTTAGTCCATCCGATCAATTTAGGCTTGAAATTGTGATGTAGACGTCGGCCATCTTATATGGCATGACCGGCGCTAACGTGGACAAAGTTTACAATTTGTTAATATTTTTTTCCGAATTTTTTTTCTTTTTTTTTAACATTTTGGTCCGGTGAGGGTATGGAGGCCCTTGCCCAAACCTCGCTTATGGCGGCACAGTGGACAAAGTTGGATGGACGATGGTGGCAAGTATGTTGTCAAAAGTCCCATTGTTGCCACAAGCCTAAGCTCGAAAGCATGGACGTCCAAAGCTTTATTTGTTAACGAGTTTTCAAAAGTACTTGTTGAATAAATAATTAAGGAAACTTTAAAATATCCAATGTATTGTCTTTTCTAGTACTATGTCATAAATATTTATAAAACTGAACCGTACCAAATCAAATATGTTTAGCATAACCCATCATAATTTTGTAATAAGCTTAACTTGGTTTGGCTACGGGGGAAGCTTGTACTAGGATATCAGAATCATACCACATATCTTACCTGCTAAATAATAAATAAATTAAAAAAAGCTAGCTTTTGCAATTTGTAAGTCAGTGACAGGCGTAGATTCAAGTCTCATGTCCATTGTGACACTTCAATTTGTGATTTCGATAACCATGAGCATGGTCTTTGCCTGAAGGACATATGATACTCCCAACTAATCAAAAACCAGTGATTCCTGTTTGCAATGATATATTTGGATGATCTTCAATATTTCTTAGGTATTGATTCTGCCCGTGATTCCTCGAGTTTATTTCTTAGATGCGGGGCATGTTTATTTATGCTTTTTACAAAGCAATGTCATATCTTTCTTTCCATCAAACTTAAAATATTATCTAAATTTTAAAAAAAATAAAAAAAAATTATATGTGAAGATACTTGTGGACATTTATATTGTGTAAAAGTTTATAGGTACTTCGGCTTGAGAAAATATTAAAGTTTGTCCATCGGTCGCAAGACTTAATTCAACAAGAAGCGCATTTAACATGAAAAGTTAAATTGATTCCTAATCTCTGGGAAAAGAAACCTAAGCTATTTAAATTAATGAGGCACACCTAACGACTTAGCATGAATTGTAACTCATACTTTTCAAGGCTTGACCATGCAGTTAAGCCCAAGTCGCTTTAAAGATAAATGGAAGGGAAACTTTAGTTTTTTTGTCCTTGTAGTATTGGAGGAATTCACTTTTGGTCCTTATACTTTGATTGGTTACAATTTAAATCCTTGTGCCATTCTCCGACAATAATTTAAGTCCTTCCGTTAATTATCCATTCAAAATTTGCTAGAAATTGCTGACTCAACACCTATTAAAGATTACGACCAAAAAAAAAACACCGATTACAAACACGTGACTTAAATTACACATTTATCTCTGTTCCTTTTGTACTACTCAAATTTAGTCTATGTACTTTATTTTTATAGAAATTTTAGTCCTCGCCACACTAATTGATGAGATTTTAAGTGTAATTATTCACATCTCTATTCCAAGTAAGACTTAAATTACACAGCTATTACGTAATATATGAAGTGTTTGTGTATAAATCTACATAACTAATATCAATACCTTACCTAGTAATGATTAAATGAATATTTTCTTAAACAGTGACACTTCGTTATCAATAGCCTCCCCATCAGATAAACAAGTCCTTACAATCAATGGGATGCAAACTTGTTGGTTTTACTATTATACAGGGAATTCTGATATTTTATTATACTATTTTGACCATTATAATGAGTTAAAACTGTAGTTAGAAGATTTAAAAGCCATTCATTTTTTTTATAGCTATTCCTAAATATGTCTATATGGATTAGAATTGAAAATGAATATGCCATTGTTGCATACAGTGAAAATAATCTTAATGGTCTGTAGTCAAATTGGATGTACTTGCAAACATAGGAATCACCAAATAAGTTGATCTTGATTTGACATTTTCATTAGATTTAAAAAACAAAATTTCTGTAACGTCTTTTACCTAAAGATGGTTCCTATCGATGTAGGGGTCGGAACGTGGAACACAACCCGTTCCCACCTTATTCATAGCCATCCCTAATCAAGCTCGAAAGCCCTAAAACAAATTTCACTGACAGCAAGAAAGAACATCAACGCCAAAAATCAAGCCGCCAAGGGATATTCACATCATGGTTGGTACATCATCCTAAGATGGTGTGAACCCATAAACTTGGGAAAGTGGTCATGCCTCGTTTTACTTGTGAAGCTCTCACTTCGATCCAAATGCATGTCCTGTCGGACACATCCTTTTTGATGATTTCTTATTGGAATCACGAGACAAGAAAACAACAAAGGTGGAAAAAAAAGAATGCTTATAAGGAGTATTATTAAAGTGTGAGGATGATTACTTCGAGTTGCAATAATAAAGGAGAAACCACTTTCTGTTTTCTCTTCTCCAGATGCTGACATATTTCTCAATAGCGACTCCGTAACAAACTATCTTCAACAGCTACAGCAAGATAAATGAATAAGTTTATTTTAACTTATTGTTGAAATGGTCAGCTATTCTGAACAAAAAAATATTGTTCTCGTCCCGACTCCTTTGGTTCCCCGTGAATCGATAACGCAGACGTCCTGAATTATATATTCTTCAATGTTCTTGGCATATGTCTGACGATTTCAAGCCTGGGAGCCACCGAATTAATCATAGTAA
This sequence comes from Syzygium malaccense, assembly GCA_031216405.1. Classification (NCBI taxonomy): domain Eukaryota; kingdom Viridiplantae; phylum Streptophyta; class Magnoliopsida; order Myrtales; family Myrtaceae; genus Syzygium; species Syzygium malaccense. The sequence continues at coordinate 10,173,049 of CM062258.1, read as the reverse complement.
GAATCGGAGCTTCGAAGAAGAAGAAAGAGGAAGAACAACCCAAACCGAAGTTTGAATATTCAAGAATGATATGGTTTATGATCTGACAGGATGACGGTGGCCACAGAAAAGACTCTTTTATGATGTTGCCCTTATGGGGCAATTGATCTCGTGCCTCTGTCTTCTTCTTCTTACGAGTCAATTCTTCGGTTTGGGACTCCATCTAATATGCCTCGCCTGTGCACTTGAATAGTCTTTCTCTTACCTATGAGACTCCAATGTTAGGCATGTTCCCTTTTAATTTAGCTATTCCTTTGCATCAATAAATATCTCAACTTGAATTCCCAACTTGTTTCATGGTGGAGCCACAACAACCATCGTCACCATCCATGGATACGTTTCCATGGTATATGTTCCATCACACCAACCATGGTGGCGATATTCATAAGGCAATCACATCGATATTCTTTTTTTGAGATATCATTTAGACACAGATTAACAAGTGGGGGCCTCATCAATTAGGGGTGATCAATTAATGAGTCCAACCTTTAGGTCAGGTCTAATTTATTACATAGTCCCACCCATAATAATGATTTTATGTCTAAAATTCTCAAGTCAGGTCGCCATGGAATCAACCAGGATGGGCCGAACTTTGTTACTAGATAGTCTTATTCATGCCCGCCCAAAAATGTCTTTTAGACCAAAGTGGCCCTAGGGGTATTGGGCAGGCCTGTGGGCCACCAGACCACAATCAATTCTACCATTAATCGACCATAAACTTCCAATTGCTTGGAAACAAGGGGAAAAGGATGAGACCTCAACCTAGATAATCTAGGGAAAATTACTCAACAAATTTTAAATTTATTGTACGAATATCAATTCATATATAAACTTTTCAATTTTGTCAATTTAATCCTAACATTTTGTGTGAATTCAATGTAGTTCTTCCGATCAATTTTAGCCGACAATCACTGACATAGCAATTCAGTCAACACCGACTGTCCTACATGGTACACCGTTACATCAGTGATTTCCTGTAAAAATTCGCCAGAATGACTATATTAGAATTTCGTGCAAATGTGTGGGATTCAATTGGCGTATAATAGATTTAAGTCTGATTGGATAATTTCCAAAGGCAATCTAGGAAGATCATCAAGAGAATGTCCAAATTCAAGCCAATTAACATATTTAGTTGAATCAACCATCGTTCAAAGTTTAAACAAGTAAGTTGTAGTTCAATTAAGTTATATTAACCTAAGTGAGAGTTTGTCTTACAACCCCTCACATCTTCACCTTAAAGATAAACCATGAAGTTGCTAAAGAAACTTGATAAAGATTGACATTTGATGATGTTGCAATATGCACCCTTCAATATCAACCCAAAATCATGATATTCTATAAGTGCATGTCACTCTCATTGAAGAGAAAATTGCACGAACTCCTCTTATTGGCGTTCCATAATTCCAATTCAGGAATCCAAAAGGGTATCCCTACTTGGATTCTTATTCATATAATTGTGTGCTAGGAACAAAACATATATCAATCTCTCAATTGAAGGGAAATGAAAGGAATATAAGGTTGTACGGACGAAAAACAAGTTGACTATCACTCAATTGCCAATCCAAAGAAAAAAAAAAGAAGGTTGACTATCACCAAACATCAATGGGACTTTAAGAAAAACACATACATTTTTCCAATCCTTTCTTTCACCCTTTGATCTGTCGTGGAATATGTCCATAGGTTGAGAACAGATCGTTGAGATCAGGTTCAACCATAAGACACTCCTCATACATCTCTATTCCCTATATAAAGGCACAAATCTTTTGTTGTGCCTCAACATTGGGGCAATCCAACAATTATATTATCCACATGAGACTTATTCTCCATGCCCAAAACCTTCTCTGACCACCATAGCTGGTACTTGGCCACTGTTTCATCACTATTGCGAAGTCCTAATCCTAAATTTAGAGGTAGACATAGTGCCACACCCACTTCTTCTAAGCTCATCAACAGTTACACTCATGTCATGCATGGTTTCAGCGCTAGTCTCTCTCTTAGCAAGTTTGAAACCCTCAAGAACTCTCCAGGCTACATCTCTCTCCTAGAGGACATGGTTGTACCCTCCTCAAAGGAAAAATGATGAACGCTTAAGTTGTTGGTCTTAGAAGTAATTAGTTTAAGTGATGATCTTTTAGGTTCAAAACTAGAGAAACATTGAATGGAAACTAGATAAGTTCTTATCTTTGATAATCTGAGGAGTTGAAGTCATTCAATTAGGTGTTGATCATTTAAATGATAATATTCACATTAAGATTTGTGAATTGGGACAATCTCTTATTTTGGTGATTTGGAAGATAATAATTATTCAAGTCTAAGAGATGATCTTTCAAATAGTGATATTTGAAATGTGGATTAAAAATAAGTTCTTGTTTTGGTGGTATCAAATTCCATAGAGGCAAATATAGTAAATTAGCTTAGGGAGACAGTAAGATTGAAATTGGAGAAGTGGATCTTTTCTAAGTACCATAATTGGAAGTGTCTTAGTCATTGATTTAATACTATGATTTCATGTATCTTGTTATGGAAGTGTTGAAAAGTAATCATTTGGTGGTTCTAGAAAGGATCAATTTGAAGTAATATTACTTATGAGCCTTATTCGAGGAATTAGTAACGTCATGAAAAGTATTTGAAGGTTTTTGCATACCAAGTAAGAATTAATCTATATAAATCTCCAAGTGAATAAAGAAATATTCTTAGACTATGTCTTAATTGAGATGATAGTAATTTCTGATAAATTAGTCAATGGTTAGTGAAAATTCAACTTGTGGTGAATATGGATGATGCAATACATTGGGTCCAAGGGATATATTGCACATTAGAGTGTTGGTGAATGGTAGTAGATTCTTGATACTAGAGAAATTTTTGTAAAGATATGACGTTTTGGAGATCTTAGAAACTATTTAAGAATTGATGATCCTTCGAATTTGGAAGAAAGGAAGAGGAAAAAGATTGTTAGAATACTACAATAATATGATCTTTTAGGCGTGGTAGATCTTAAATGATAATTTTGATGATTATACTTGGAGATAGCAATAGCTAACTTGAAGTTAGATATTGTGCAATGGAAAGAAAGTAGTTCAAAATGCTGATGATGAAAATTCATTTGAGGCTGCAAAAATATTATCTTTGAAGAGAAATGTATTACGGTGAAACTGTAGGAAATGCTTTGGAAAAGAAAAAAGGTCAAACTTTCAAGTGTTAGATGACGGTATTTTAAGATTACATTGATATTTTTATGTATATGGTAAAGGTAGATTGGAGAGAGTTGATGGAAGTTTATTGCATTCACTATAGTATCTTGTTGAGGAAATATGGACAAGATCCTCCATCGGTACTAGATTTTGAGATAAGTGAGGTAGACGAGAGAGTAACTTCTGTGGAGAAGTCAACATAAATTTTGGATCGAAGGGAACGAGTCCTAAGGAAAAATCTTAGTCATCATCTTGAGACAATATCACGGTTAGAAAGAAGCGATGTGAAGAAAGCGAAGATATTTTGAGGCACAAGTATCCAAGGCTATTTGAAGGATGTAATAATTCTAAATTTCGAGGACGAAATTTCTTAACGAGGAAAGAGTTGTGATGTCCCGATTTTTCATAATAATATTTATGTAGCATTAGGAATTTTTGGTATCCAATAATAATGTTTAGGTTATAGAGCTAAATATTATTTAGCTCCTAATTCAGTTGACGCGTAAAAATCTTAGTGGACCGTTAAGTACGGAGAATGCGGAGGATGATTTTCGAGGTCCTTGCCATAGTTTGAGGTATGCCCTGACCTAGAATCAGAATTTAGTCCTAGAAATTGGGCCGAGTAAGTTGTATCAATTTTAACAGGCAAATCTTTCATGGAAGAGATGTAGGATAGTTCTTAAGGGTCTCGAGCTCACTAGGATTGAGGCGTCACGGGTCGATCGATTCACGACAATCCCATACCCGTGCGGCCTTAAAATCTCTCCCAAGTCAGCCTTGTACACACACTCAATTCACAAGAATGGAGAGAAAGTGGCATAGTTGTATTTCTTGCAAAATGAGCATATACAAATGAAGGGGGAGAGTCTCATATATATATAAGTGAGGGTCTAATCTGATCCATTGATTTCCTCATGATCCAACGGTGGTGTTTGAATGAATATAATCATTATATAGCTACACCAGAAGTTTCAGGAGTCCTATGGGCATGGGGAAGCTCAAGGAACGTCTGCCAAGGAAAGCTGCAGGATCATGTGTCAGAAGCAATTAAAGGGTTGCGGATGATGCTCGCACCTAGTCACGAATGAGGCACGTCTCATGCACGAATGGGCCACGTCTCATGCACGAATGGGCCACGTTCCATGCACGTAAAAAGTCACATCTCGTTCACGAACAAGCTCAGAGCCTTTTGCTCCCTTGGGCCATGTCATTAGCACTAAAACCTTGGACAACATGAGTGTAACCATAGATGAGCTTAGAAGACGAGGGCTGTGGCACTAACTTGGGCTCTAACTTCAGGATTAAGATTTCGTACTAGGGACAAAATAGTAGCTAAGTACTAGCTATGCTGGTCAGAGAAGACACATGTGGATAATATAATTGTCGGATTGCACGCAAAAGATGATCAGGGTTAGGACCCCTGACACGAGGGAATGAAAAAAAACAGCCATGACAATCAATTGAAGGGAGATGATTTCCGAACACAGCAGAAGCTTGTGCCTTTAGAGAGGGAACAAGGAGGGTCAGGGGAGAACCTCAACACATCTCTCGACTTGTCAATCGGTATCTTCATAAGTTTAACTCATAGCGGAGTGGACCCTATTCTCAAATGATCTGTTCTCGTCTCCTATGGACTCATTCCAACAGGGAAAAGAGAAAGGCTAAAGGCAAAGAAAGGAAGAAGAAAGATCAGAGAAAATTAGGATCATAGATTCTTCCAACCGCACTGATGTTAAGTGACACTCAATGTGGTTCGCCTCTGTACTCATACCTCCTTAAGTTTTTCCTTTCTTTGCCCCTCAGCTGAGAGATTGATACAAATTTCCTCCAACCGCACAATAGTCAATCATAGAAAAGAAATCAAATGGGAACACCCTTTGGGATTGCTGTATAGGAAAATGGAAGGCCAATAAGCTAATAAAAACATAGGGGAGGTGTGCAATTATCTCTCTCATCGATAGTGACATGCACATAAAAGAAACAATAAGCATCCAGCGCATGATTTTTGGTTGATTTCACGGGTGTGTGCATGCGTACGCATATTAAAAAGTAATCACATGTTAATCTGAATCAATCTCTCTGGTTCATGTATCTTCAAGCTGGAATGCTTTCTTTTCACTCGGCACACAATAATGCACCGACTCGAAAAAGAAAGTCATCCCCAAAGGCGATTCAGATCGTTCGATTCAGGTCCAGAACGATCATGGCACATTGCCTTGAGATCAATCAGGACAAGGACATACTGATTTCTCCACCCATTTTTGGCCCTCCATGTGCTCAACGATTCGATCACTCATAGATTAGGCTTGTAGGATGACGCGGACTGCATAATTACAGACATTTCAATCGGATATTTCATTTCCTTAATGGGGTAAACAAAGAAAGAACGGGTACTGGCTTATTAGATCTACGACATGTGATGTTTAGTTCCTAATGGATAATTCTACTAGTGGCTTAACTTCTAGGACTAAACTGTATCTCCTAAATCCCATGAATCTGATGGAGTGGTGCCGTCAATGCTTACTCAGCGATCATCTTCCGAAATCTCTGTCTGGCTACTTTATGCTTATGATACGATTCTTACAGGTGTCAAATCTGCTGAAATTCCTCATTTTACAACACAGATATCTTCCCTGTTTGCCTTGAAATACTCGAGTGATTTTTTGATGACCTTCACTATTCTTAGGTCTTGATGCCACGCGTGATTCCTCGAGTTTATTCATCTCTCAGACTCGTTACCCAAGAGATCTGCTTTATAAGTTCCATATGCGGCTCAACAGTGTACTATGGGTAATGGACTACTTCTCAAACCCTGTTGCGAAATGTCTCTCTTTGTTTGCGGCAACGTTGTTTGGGCCGGTTTAAAAGACATCTACATTTTTTTTTTATAGCTTGTCCTACATATGTCTTTTTTTTTTTTTTGATAACCGAGGTGTCCGCGCGGCCGACGAGCTTACGCTCAAACCAACGGTGAAGCCCGACTAGTCCTCGGGGGGGCTAGCGCAGCATCCCACCGCCACGACCCTCCACTTAAATCGCCGGCACCTACGAGTTCTTGTCCTACATATGTCTACATGGATTTAAACTAAAAATGACGATGCCATTGTTGCATTTAGTGAAAATAATCTTAATGGGTCATAATCTGATTGGGTATACTTGCAAATGTGGGAATCAACGATTAAGTGATCCTGATTGGACTTTTTCATAAAGATTTCAAACGCAAACATGACGTGAGTTATAAAGTTCTGATTGGGAAAAAGCATGGGGTCTTGTTCGGTCACTACAACAAAGTACATGAACCTTGTCGTTCCTAAAAGTACGAGGACCAAAAGTTAATCTGTAGAAGCTTCACGTTTCCATATAGCCAGTGCCAATTTAGCATTTTCTGGTGAATTATGAATAAAAATTTGATGGAAGGATTTATGTTGATGCAGGAGAGGAGCACGAGGACTAGTATTGTGAGCAAAGAATGTATAACGATAATATTGTTGTGTGTGAGGACAAGAGTGGACTGTAGAGGATCAAGTCCACAATGTCGATGGAGCAAAAGTTGCTGGTGGTGTGTTCACAGTAAATAGCTCCTACCCGTACTTTTTCAGTTTTACCTCATTCCCCACACTCTTTGAAATCCTGCAGATGGTGATACCATCAAAGCCTGCATCAAGAACTCGTCCGTGCCAACAGCAAGTATCCAATTACGGAAAACACTCATCGGCAGCAAGCCTGCTCCAAGCTTGGCAAACTATAGATCTCGCGACCCATCCCTGAGTTGCCAGTCATCCTGACGCCTGACATTTTGGCTCCCGGCACACTGATCCTGGCTGGGTGGCCTCAAAATAATCCAGTGGCTATAGTGGACTCACATCAACTATTTAACGACTTCAACCTCTTGTCAGGAATGTCGACGGCGTGCCCACACATAGCTGGAGTGGCTGCACTCCTGAGGGGACTACACCCCGAGTGGAGCCCTGCATCCATCTGGTTGGCCATGATGACTACATCGCACACAATGGACAGTACAAATAGCCCTATCAAAGACATCGGGAACGATTACAAACCGGTGAGCCCTGTAGGCATGGGAGCTAGCCACGTTGATCCGAACAGGGCATTAGACCTCGGGCTCATATACGACGTGCCGCTCCAAGACTATGTCAACCTCATGTGTGCAACGAAAGACACATCGAAGAAAATTCATATGGTCACCAGGTCATCTTCCTACATTTGTTCAAATCCTTCACTGGACCTGAATTACCCTTCCTTCATTGCCTTCTTTAGTTCAAACACCAATGGTGCAAGAATTCTTCAGTATGGTGACGAATGTGGGAGATGGGGGCGTCAACCTACACAGCAAAGGTGAATCCGATGGAGGGGTTCAAGGTCATTGTTGTGCTGGGTAAATTGACATTCAAGAGAAGTATGAGAAGCTTGAATTATAAGATGACGATAGATGGTCCAAAACAGATGAAACAGACTCTGGTGTCTGGTTCTCTTAGTTGGATGGACAATGGTAGCAAGTATGTGGTCAAAAGTCCCATTGTTGCTACAATTCTAAACTCGAAAGCATTGATGTACAAAAATTGATTTGTTAACGAGTTTCCAAAAGAACTTGTTAAATAAATAATTAAGGAAACTTTAGAATCTCCAATGTATCGTCTTTTCTATTACTGCGTCATAAATATCTATGAATTTGACCCGTATCAAATCAAATATGTTTAGCATGACCCATCATAATTCTGTAATAAGCTAACTTGGTTTGGCTACGCGAAGCATGAATTTGGATAGGATGTCAGAATCATACCACACATCTTACTCGCTAAACAATAAAAAAAAGCTAGCTTTTGCAATTTGAAAGTCAGTAGCAGCTGTAGATTCCAGTCTCATGTCCACTGGGGCACTTCAATCTGCGATTACGATAAGCATATGGTTCTTTGCAATTTGAACATGAGCATGGCATCTGCCTGAAGGACTGACTAATAAAAAAATCAGAGTTTGCGTCTCAAACTCTGGCGAAATTTCATTTTATAACACAGTTATCTTCATTGTTTGCAATGAAATATTGGGATGATCTTCAATATTTCTTAAGTATTGACGCTACCCGTGATTCCTCGAGTTTATTTCTTTGATATGGGGCCTGTTTGTTTATGCTTTTTACAAAGCAATGTAATATCTTTCTTTCCTTCAAACCTAAAATATTATCTAAATTTAAAAAAATAATTGAAAAAAAAATTATATTTGAAGATACTTGTTGACATTTATATAGTGTAAAAGTTTTTAGGAACTTTGGTTGGAGAAAATATTAAAGTTTCTCCATCAGTGGCAAGACTTAATTCAACAAAAAGCGCATTTAACATGAAAAGTAAAATAGATTTCTAATATTTGGGAAAAGAGGCCTAAGCTATTTAACTATTCATACAAATTAATGAGACATGCCTAACAACTTAGCATGAATTGTAACTCATACTTTTCAAGGCTTGACAATACATTTAAGCGCAAGTCGCTTTAAAGATATATAGAAGGGAAACTTTAGTGTTTTTTGTCCTTGTAGTGTTGGAGGAATTCACTTTTGATCCCTATACATTGATTGGTTACAATTTGAATCCTTATACCATTCTCCAACAATAATTTAAGTTCTTCCGTTAAATATCTATTCAAACTTTGCCAGAAATTGCTGACTCAACACCGATTACAGATACATGACTTAAATTACACATTTATCTCTATTCCTTTTGTATTGCTCAAATTTTCTCTATGTACTTTATTTTTATAGCAATTTTAGTCCTCGCAACACTAATTGATGAGATTTCAAGTGTAATTATTCCCATCTCTATTCCAAGTAAGACTTATATTACACTGCTATTACGTAATATACTATATGACTAATATTCACTTCAAAAAAACCACCGTTTTGCCACAAATTTTCCAACGAAAAATTTTGCAAAATTCGTTCGAAAACGAATTTCCAACGAAATTAGCGACGAACAAAAATTCATTGGTAATTCATCGTCGCAAATTTTTGCGACGAAAAATTTAAATTTTCGTTGGTAATTTGCGACGAAATTTTTTCGTCGCAAAATTGGTCGCAAAATTCGTTGCAAAGTTCGTTGGAAAATTCGTCTCTAATTATTCGTCACAAAAATCGTGGCAAAATTCGTCGGTAATTTTTCATGGTAAAATTCGTGGCAAAACGAATTTCTAACGAAATTAGCAACGAAAAAAAATTCGTCGCTAATTCGGCGTTGGAAATTTTTTTCGACAAAAAATTTTAATTTTTCGATGGTGATTTCCGACGAAAACAAGGTCGTTGCAAAATTCGTGGAAAATTTTCCACGAATTTTGCGATGAAATTAAAATTTTCGGCATAGGTGGCCTTTTTCAATTTCGTGGCAAAATTCGTGGGAAATTTCCCACGAATTTTGCCACGAAATTGAAAAACCCGGTATTTTGCCACGAACAAAAAAATTGAACAGAAATTTTTTTTCCATAAATTTTTGCGACGAAAATTTGAATATTCGTTGGTAATTTGCGACGAAAATTAATTCATGACTAATTATTCGTTGCAAATTTCGTGGCTAAATTAGTTGCAAAATTCTTTGGAAAATTTGTTGCAAAATATTCGTTGCAAATATCATGGGAAATTTCCCACGAATTTTGCAATGAAATTCAAATTTTCGGCATAGGCGGCTTTTTTCAATTTCGTGGCAAAATTCGTGGGAAATTTCCCACGAATTTTGCCACGAAATTCAAATTTTCAGCATTGGCTTTTTTTCAATTTCGTGGCAAAATTCGTGGGAAATTTCCCACGAATTTTGCCACGAAAATGAAAAACCCGGTATTTCGCCGCGAACAAAAAATTTCGTCGGAAATTTTTTTCGTAAATTTTTGTGACGAAAATTTGAATATTCGTTGGTAATTTGCAACGAAAATTAATTCGTGACTAATTATTCATTGCAAATCTCGTGGCTATGGAAAATTTGTCGCAAACTATTCGTTGGAAAATTCGTGGGAAATTTTCCACGAATTTTCCAACGAATAGTAAAAAAAGCCGAAAATTTGAATTTCGTTGGAAAATTCGTGAGAAATTTCCCATGAATTTTCCAACGAAATTGAAAAAAGCTGAATTTCGTTGGAAAATTCGTGGGAAATTTCCCACAAATTTTCCTACGAATTTGAAAAACCCGATATTTTTTCGCAAAATTGTGACGAAAATTTGAATTTTCGTTGGTAATTTGCAACGAAAACTAATTCGTTGCTAATTATTCGTTACAAAATTCGTGACTAAATTAGTTGCAAAATTCGTTGGAAAATTTGGCGCAAAATATTCGTTGCAAATATCGTGGGAAATCACGAATTTTGCCACAAAAAAATTTCAATTTTCGTTGGTAAATTGCGACAAAAACAAATTCGTGGGAAATTTCATTGCAAAATTTGTCGCTAATTATTCGTTACAAAAATCATGGAAAATCGCTAATTTTTCTGACCAAAAAATTCAATTGCGACAAAATCTATTCGTGGGGTCACTAAATTACAACGAAATCTATTCGTGACAAAATTCGTCGCTAAGTTTGCGACGAATTTTGTTTAGAGACAATTTCGATTTTAAATGTAATTAGCAACAATAATAATTTCTACAATGTATAAGTTGCAAAGTCTCACATGATGGTATTCGATATTCAACCTCATAGTACATAGAGGTAGCTAAGCACTAATGAACATCATGTAATACATTCAAAACATTGAAAAGACGCGGGATAACCATAAAACGTCAACGGCTTTGGTACTTGGTAGGACATGAGGAACAGTCACCTTTGTCGACACCTGATGAAATATGGATACATAAATAAAGATATCAAATTTGTCCAAAATATTAAAAAAAAAAAGCATTTATGTATGGACGTGAAACTAGCTATAAAAAATAAGTAGGAGGATTTTTAAAAAACGTTCAAGGACCAATGTTCTTACATTTGAATATAAGTCAACTTTCACATCCATTAAAAAACATATGAAACCAGCAGCAACATCACAAAATGAAGGTGAGCAAGCTCGACCTACCAAGGCATCTGAAGTTCTAAGATCCACCCAATTGACCAAGATTACTCCATCAACAGCCACCCCCAAAAAAATTTCCCTTCTTTTGTAATTTAAATGAAGGTGGTAAAGATTATCATGTTGGATTCAAAGTTTATGCCCTCATTCCCCGCAGATCGATCACTACACATCCACATTGAACATATATTACACAATCGAACCATAATTTCTAAAGAAAGAAAATCCAAAGCATTGGAGAACATGGAGAGAATGCGGACAAATAGGTAAAACGGTGGCAACCCATTCCGCCAAATGAAGCATTGCATTTAAGGGGAAAAAACACCAAATGTCATCAACAAACAGGGAGAGGGGAAAAAAACCAAGAAGAGCAGATCTAACCTTTTATTCAAATTCTCAGATTTCTCTGCAGTCACTTGGACCTCCAAACACCACCTTGCTGATCCTATCCAAAGGCTAACAGCATCAACCCCCAGAACAACCCGTTAAAAAAGGAAAGCCCAAGAAGATTAAAAAAAAAAGGCAGAAGGTGATAGCGAACACCGCACCTGGTGAGAGTGAGCATTGGAGCCAGAGGAAGCCGAACCGGGCGCGACCGAATCGTGGGGAGGCGGAGTCTCCGACCACGTGAGCAAATCTGAAGTCAAAGTGTGAGGCTTCCTCACCAACGTGCTCCTCTCCATTTTCTTCCCTCCCCCCCCCCCCAAAAAAGGAAGAACGCCCAAGAAAGAACTCACGCCGATTCGAGCCTCGCCCCGCTCTCGCTCTCCGCGAACGCGGTCCCAAAGAACGGGCTCCGCGCGGCGATGCAGAGCCCGCCGATCCCGCCCCTAACCACCACGCAATCAACCAGTCCCCCGCCGGCGGCCCTCGGCAACGAAGCACCGTATCCCGGCCTGGCCCATGGCCACCGCTCACCCTCGCCGTCGCCCAGATCTGGGCGACGGCGAGGTCGAGCAGCCATGGGCGAGGTCGAGCGGCGACCATGGGCGAGACCGCTCGACCTCGCCCAGATCTGGGCCGAGGGAGGGTTGGTGGGCGCAGAATGGGCGTATGGCGACGGCGATGGCGGCGAGGGTGGCCATCATGGCTGGCGGAGGGGAGGGGGGAGCGACGGAGAGGTGTTTGGCGGAGGGGGGGATCTGAGGAATAGCAGAGAGAGAGACAGAGAAAAAATATTAGGGTGAGGGCGGGCAAATTTGAGAGAGGGCGGGAAGCAAAATCAGCCATGAACATTATCTTTTGTGGCTAATTAGCGATGAAATAAAATTCGTAGCTAATTAGCCACGAATTTAGTGACGAATTTGACCTCACAAATTTTAAAAAATTAAAAAAATTAAAAAAATTTGCGACGAATTATTTTTTTCGTTTTTTTACATTGATAATGTCAAATTCATGGCTAAATCCGTCTCCAACCATGGATTTTTTTCGTGGCTAAATTCGCTGTAAATTAACCACGGAAAAAAATTCGTCGCAAAATTTTTTTATTTTTCAAATTGGTAATGTCGAATTCGTGGCTAAATCCATTGCAAATTAGCCACGAATAATTTTTCGTCACAAATTAGCCACGAAAAAAAATTCGTCGCTAATTAGAGACTGTGATATCCTGAAAATTCGATCAAATTTGGTGATTTATGAAATGGTGATTTCATCGATGCTCTATTAGTTAATTCTCGCTTTGGCCTGATCACCCAGGAAATACTGACTAAAGGGGAAAGGCTATCGAAGAATTTATTTCTAGCAGCCGCCCGTTAGTTCGAGATAAATTATAGTTGCGATTGATAGATTTCAGCCACGAATTATGATCCGATTTCGCGTGTCGAGTGCTTAAGGATATCACACCCGAACTATAGGATGTCGCCTCATAATTTTTACGAATTGACCATCGAAAATTATTTGCTAACTTACCATTCTAGAAACCTTTTTGTTAGATTAAATTTTGGCCGTTGGATGGAACTTGGAGGGCAAGACTTAATCTTGGCCATTGGATTAAACTTGGACATCAAGAACACATCCTAGCCCTTGATCTTTGCTTGGGCATCAAGAACAAATCTTAACCATTGATCTTGATTTAAATTTAAACCTTATTTCTCTCTCTCCTCACTTTCTCTCTTATTCTCTCTCTCTCCCTCTCTCTTGGCCGAATCACCCCACCACCGCCGTCCACCCACCAACACCTTCACGCCATCACCCTTGAGCCCCGTAGATCGCCGTGTGCCGCTCACCGCCGTTTGCCGCTTGCCGTGTCAAGTCGAGACCACCACAAACAACTCGTGTCGTTGCCATCGTCCTCACGCTGTCGTCGTTTTTAGACGAGTAAGTTAACATCTAATCCCTTGTTTAGGATGTTTAACTTGCATTGGATAGTTTAGCTAGTTAATGTTTTAGTGTGTTTGAACTTCTAGAATGAGCATTGGCGAGTCTTGATTGCTAGATTAAGTTGAAATAGATGTTGAATGTTGATTTGAACTCTTGGTGTGGTATTTTCATGGCTGAGAAGTGGTGGATCTCAAAGTTGAAGGCGTTTCTTGGAGTTTTTATCTTGATTTCAGAATTTATTTTACTGTACGTCTCTGGTTTTCCATTTTTATAAAGCATTTTGTGGTTAGAATCTTGAAAAGTGTTCTTCATAAAAGTTGTTCACAAGATCTTGATCTATAACATATTTAAATTTCAGATTTTTCTGAGCTCAAATGGGTTACACGGAGGTCCAATTTCTTACAGAATCAGAACTGTTTTATACTGTGGATTCCGTGACCTTCGCGCCTTCTGAGATTTTTATAAAAATTTCTAGTTCGATTTCGACCATACTTCCTTCACAAGATTTGTAAACGAAATCTATGTCTACAACGTATAAAAATTTCAAAGTGTTTTGAAAGGATTTGATTTGTAAAACGAGTATTTCTTATCGTTTAGTTCCCTTGTTCAGGCGGACCAGTTCTGGGTGTTGTCTCCAAGCCATCAAAAGTGATCTTTGTATAAGGATTTTGGGATTGTGTTCTTCATGGAAAATATTTGTGAAGGTCTTGTTTATAACATATTCGAATTTTATAATTTTTGGAGACCATTTGCTATGCTTTTGAAGTTGATTTCCCAAATCATGCAAATCTGTCCAGTTTTACTAGAATTCCATAATCTGCCGGTTTTTACTTGAAATCTTTGGCTTTCGATTTCCGACCAGTAACCACAATTACCTAGCTTTTCAATAATGTTTATTTGGCTGTGATCCGATGTTGAATGCTTTTGTAAATTTATGTTTTAAAATGAGGTTCACAAAGTCGATTGATCGTTTGCATATGTGACCACTTGTTATTGTTGTGTGGCATGAATGTGAGTACGATTCATGTATGCATTAGCTAAATGAAAAGATAAGAATTGGCCTGAATGCTTGTGTGCTCGTGTGGTCACACGTTGGAGCCGTCTCGCTGTGTATCGCTTGACGATGCCCGGTTTATCGAGGTCTGCTGCGTATCGCGCTCGGTTTATCGGACGCTTGGAGATTATCTGGATTGCTGATACTTCGGATGCCGGATCGCGGCCCGAGGGTGGATCCGATGCTCCTTACGGGATACCATCTTACTGTGTATTGTTTGATGATGCCGTGTTGGAATGCCGTCATCCTGTGTATCATTTGACGTTGCCGTGCCCGACGGAACGGGACGATGTCCGGTTATGCCGGAAGACTGCCATCTCGCTGCATATCGCTTGATGTGTAGTGGCCAAGATGGGTCGTAATAAATGGAATACGTATGATGTATAGTGCTTGATTATGGGGTAAAAACTGCTACGCATGGTCTGGGACGTGTCCAAGTGAATTTTGCCTTATAATCGAGACACGCGCGACTGTGATGCATTAATGCATGGGAAATCTCATTACACGTTATGAGTATGTGATATGTTCGATGCATCGTTGTGACATATGACTATCTATGTTATGCATAATATGTGTGTCAAGGCAAGGTAAGGATGCCTGTGGTTGGTTAATGATTTGTGCATGGTCGTGTGATTAGGGACCCCGAGGTGAGTTGACCTTCTAAACGTGGCTTAGGCGTTAACTTATTGAGATTTTTATCTCATTTGTGGTTGTTAAATATTTTTTAGGCCCTTAGCATGTTGATGCATCCAGTATGGTTCGGGGTGCGTGGAATGACTTTTGGTGAAGTAGATTGACCCCAGCCTGACATCTTTTTGTAGACTTTTTGGAAATGCCTGAAGTGGGCTTGTAAAAATGTTCCCAGAGGTTAATCAAGTAAATGTTAAAATTGTGTTTTGATTTCAATGTTGTAAACCGTTTTTCTATCTATCCTTGTTTATTGTTATTATCTGGGTGAATCTTTGTTTAGCTTCCGCATGCATAATCAAAAGATAAAATATTGGGTCGGTGACGCGTCCTAGGACGTCGCATCATAATGACCATTGCCGGATGTTGCGCGCTCGCGGGGTTCGGGGTGTTACAGTGACGAATTTTTTTTCATGGCAAATTCTGTCGCAAATTAGCGATGAATATTTTTTCGTCACTAATTTTTGTGGCGAAATACTTGTTTTTTTGTAGTGAAACAGTGAATGCAGTTTTATATCTGTCTTTTTCATTGATTTGTATTTGCCAAAATCCTGATTTCATATCAAATTTATAAAATAATTTTGAATTGTGTAATCTATTCAATAACTCTTTTTTATTAGGAATTGGATATCTTGTCCATTTCAGAGCTGTATTTAAAGATTTATAGTTGATTACCGATATTGAAACTCCTCTTTCTAATTTAGCATTTTTGTTTACATAGAAAATAGAGCAACTCCAAGGTGATTGGCCCTTTCTAATGAGATTTTTATCAGGAAGTTCTTGGATTTCATTTTGACAAAAATTCATAACTTCCTAATTCATTTAGGAATGTATTGCCTTGGTCGGGATTTCTTTTTCAAAAAATTAAGATTCATAAGGTAAATCAACTATGTGATATTTTTTAGACCAAAAAGCATTAGGAAGTGTCAAACATATAGAACATTTTATGCAAATTTCAAGATTAGCAATTATTTTCTTAATAGTAGAATCAGAAAAATTTTGCTCAATTCTTTTATGTTCAAGGTCTTCTTTTAAATATTGAAGGTGGTTTTCTTATTTTGGATAATACAATTTATTTCAGAAATGGATTGTTCCTTAAGTGTACTTAAGTTCTTGGTTTGTGGTTTGCTTATAATATTAAAAATTATTTTCCTTTTTTAAAAATTTGGTCTCGATACCATCATTAGTAATTTTAAAAGGTTGTATAAGTCCTATAAAAGGAGTCCCTATAAGTCCCTAAAGTGATAATTTTAAAAGGTTGTATAAGTCCTATAAAAGGAATGAAATTTTATAAGAAGTATTATCTTTTGTTATTTCAGCTTCTAGAATCTTATAATTAATATGTAATTTTGCGATGACCTTTTTTGTTCGTCGCTAATTAACCACGGAAAATAATTCATCGCAAATTTTTTTTTATTTTCTAAAATGTTAATATCAAATTCGTCGCTAAATCCGTCGCCAATTATCCACGGAAAATAATTTTGTAGCAAAATGTTTTTATTTTCTAAATTGTTAATATCAAATTTGTCGCTAAATCCGTCACTAATTAGCCACAGATTTTTTTTCGTCACAAATTTTCTAAATTGGTAATGTCAAATTCATCGATAAATCCGTCGCTAATTACCACGAAAAATAATTCGTCACAAAATTTTTTTATTTTTTAAATTGGTAATATCGAATTCGTGGCTAAATCCTTCGCAAATTAGCCACCAATAATTTTTCGTAACAAATTAGCCACAAAAAAATTGGTCACAAACTTTTTTTATTTTTTAAATTGGTAATTGTTTGCTGGCTTTTTTTAAAAAATTTGTGGCAAATCTGCCATGAATTTCAAAAAACGGTATTTATTCTAGTACTATTTTCGTGGCAAATTTGCTACGAAAATCAAGTCTCGTGGCATTTATTCTAATATGTTCTATTTTTGTGGCAAAATTCGTGGCAAATTTGCCACGAATTTTGCCACAAATTTCAAAAAAAGGCATTTATTCTACTATGTTTGATTTTATAGTAGAATAAATGCCTTTTTTTGAAAGTCGTTGCAAAATTCGTGGCAAATTTGCCACGAATTTTGCCACGAAAATCAAGTTTCCGGCATCCCCTGCTTAATTTGATTTTTCGTGGCAAAATTCGTGGCAAATTTGCTACGAATTTTGCAACGAATTTTGAACATATTACAAAAAATGTCTTTTTTGAAATTCGCTACAAAATTCGTGGCAATTGCTAGGAATTTTCCAACGAATTTCGAACATATTAGAAACAAATGCATTTTTTTGAAATTCGTTGCAAAATTCATGGCAAATTTGCCACGAATTTTGCAACGAAAATCCAACATAGTAGAAAAAATGCCTTTTTTTTGAAATTCGTTGCAAAATTCGTGGCAAATTTGCCACGAATTTTGCAACGAATTTCGAACATATTACAAAAAATGCCTTTTTTTGAAATTCGTTGCAAAATTCGTGGCAAATTTGCTATGAATTTTGCAACGAATTTCGAACATATTACAAAAAATGCCTTTTTTTGAAATTGTCACGAATTTTGCAACGAATTTCGAACATAATAGAAAAAAAATTCCTTTTTTTGAAATTCATTGCAAAATTCGTGGCAAATTTGCCACGAATTTTCCAACGAATTTCAAACATATTAGAAAAAATGCCTTTTTTTGAAATTCGTGGCAAATTTGCCACGAATTTTCCAACGAATTTCGAACATATTACAAAAAATGCCTTTTTTTTTTAAATTCGTTGCAAATTTGCCATGAATTTTGCAACGAAAATCCAACATAGTAGAAAAAAATGCCTTTTTTTGAAATTCATTGGAAAATTCGTGGCAAATTTGCCACGAATTTTCCAAGTAATTTCGAACATATTAGAAAAAATGTCTTTTTTTGAAATTCGTTGCAAAATTCGTGGCAAATTTGGAACATATTAGAAAAAATGCCTTTTTTGAAATTCGTTGCAAAATTCATGGCAAATTTGCCACGAATTTTCCAACGAATTTTGAACATATTACAAAAAATGCCTTTTTTTGAAATTCGTTGCTAAATTCGTGGCAAATTTTGTTAATGAATTTTGCAATGAATTTCGAACATATTAGAAAAAAATGCATTTTTTTGAAATTCGTTGCAAAATTCGTGGCAAATTTGCCACGAATTTTGCAACGAAAATCCAACATAGTAGAAAAAATGCCTTTTTTTTTAAATTCGTTGGAAAATTCGTGGCAAATTTGGAACATATTAGAAAAAATGCCTTTTTTGAAATTCGTTGCAAAATTCATGGCAAATTTGCCACGAATTTTCCAACGAATTTTGAACATATTACAAAAAATGCCTTTTTTTGAAATTCGTTGCTAAATTCGTGGCAAATTTTGTTAATGAATTTTGCAATGAATTTCGAACATATTAGAAAAAAATGCATTTTTTTGAAATTCGTTGCAAAATTCGTGGCAAATTTGCCACGAATTTTGCAACGAAAATCCAACATAGTAGAAAAAATGCCTTTTTTTTTAAATTCGTTGGAAAATTCGTGGCAAATTTGGAACATATTAGAAAAAATGCCTTTTTTGAAATTCGTTGCAAAATTCATGGCAAATTTGCCACGAATTTTGCAACGAATTTCGAACATATTACAAAAAATGCCTTTTTTTGAAATTCGTTGCAAAATTCGTGGCAAATTTGCCACGAATTTTTCAACAAATTTCGAACATATTAGAAAAAATGCCTTTTTTGAAATTCGTTGCAAAATTCATGGCAAATTTGCCACGAATTTTGCAACGAAAATCCAACATAGTAGAAAAAATGCCTTTTTTTTAAATTCGTTGGAAAATTCGTGGCAAATTTGCCACGAATTTTCCAACGAATTTCGAACATATTAGAAAAAATGCCTTTTTTTGAAATTCGTTGCAAAATTCGTGGCAAATTTGCCACGAATTTTCCAACAAATTTTGAACATATTAGAAAAAAATGCATTCTTTTGAAATTCTTTGCAAAATTCGCGGCAAATTTGCCACGAATTTTGCAACGAAAATCCAACATAGTAGAAAAAATGCCTTTTTTTTAAATTTGTTGGAAAATTTGTGGCAAATTTGCCACGAATTTTGCAACGAATTTCAAACATATTAGAAAAAAAGCCTTTTTTTGAAATTCGTTGCAAAATTCGGGGCAAATTGCCATGAATTTTGCAACGAAAATCCAACATAGTAGAAAAAATGCCTTTTTTTGAAATTGGTTGGAAAATTCATGGTAAATTTGCCGCGAATAATTTTTTAGTCACAAATTTGCCACGAGTAATTTTTTGTGGCAAATTTCTTCATAAATTTGCAACGAAAAATTAATTTGCGATGAATTTAGTTTTCGCGGCAAAATTCGTCACAAATTTGCAACGAAAAATTTTTCGTGGCTAATTTTCGTGGCAAAATCCTTGTTTTTTTGTAGTTTTGCTACGAAAAATTTTCGACTCAAATTTCAGACGAAATTAGCGACGAAAAATTTTTCGTCGGAAATTTTCGACGAATTTTGCGACGAACAATTTTTCATCGCAAATTTTCAACGAATTTAGTTTTTGTCGCAAAAGTTGTCGCTAATTTCCGACGAAAAATTTTTCATCGCAAAATCTTAGTTTTTTTGTAGTGAATGTTTTGTAACTAAAGATTGGGCTCCTATGAATAGGTCTTGAGCAGATATGGAGGCATCCCTAGGAATCCAGGGGCCGGAACGAGGAATACAACCCGTTCCCACCTTATTCCATAGACGACACTAGTCAAGGTCGAAAGCCCCAAGATAAATTTCTCCGACAACAAGAATGAAAATTTAACGCAAAAGATAAAGCGGACAGAGAGTATTCACACCGAGGTTGGTACATCATCTTAAGGCGGTGTGAACCCTCCGACTTATGAAAGTGTCCTTGCCTCGCTTTACTTGTGATGCTCTCACTTCGATCCACGTGCATGTCCTTTCAGACATCTTTTTGATCATTTCTTCTTGGAATCACGAGGCAAGAAAACAGCGAAGGTGGAAAAAAAGAAGAAGAACGCTTTTAATTACTTTTGTCATCATGTCGTGAGGATGATTACTTCTTCTCCAAGGAGCTGCAACAATAATGGAGAAACCACTGTCTCTGGTCCCTCTTCTAGATGCTGACAAAGTTATCAATAGCGACCCTTTACCAAACTATCTTCAACAGTTACTGCGAGATAAATGAATAAGTTTTTCTTCTTAACCTAATGTTGAAATGGTCAGCTATTCTGTATAAAAAATGTCGCTCTCATCTCGACGCCACCTGTTTTCCGTGAAACTAGTATGCAGACGTCCTGAATTGAACATTTTCAATGTTCTTGGCACGGTTCTGACGATTTCAAGCCTGGGAACCCACGAATCCAATCACGGTAAGGATCAGAACTTCCAAGAAGAAGAAAGAGGAAGAAAAGCAGAAACCGAAGTTTGAATTATTGGAAAGTGGCCAAACATATTGTGTTCGGGAATGATATTATTTAAGAGCTGATAAGATGACGGTGACCACGGAAAGAATCCTTTACGATGCTGCCCTCATGGGACAGTCGGTCTTACGCCTCTGTCTTCTTTTTCTTGCGAATCAAAACCGTGAATGATGGAGACATAGGTTGTCAATTATGGACAGCACATGGAGGGCTGGTGGGGAGTAGATACATCAGTGTGGTCTTGTCCCGATCAATTACGATGAACGATCATTTTGTGTCGCCTTCGCTGGATACTTTCCTTTCCGACTTGGTGCATGGTTATGCCCCGCGGTAAAAGAAAGGATCCCCAGCTTGATGATCTCATTTAGCCCACATCCCAAATATTCACTCAAAGTTTAAGTCGATAAGTTTTGGCCAAATAATTTTACTTGCTCTACACACCGCACCAATTCTTCGATTCGAACTCCATCTAACAACCGTCACATCTGCACCTCAACAATCTTTCTTTTACCTATGGGACTCCAGGGTTAGGCATGTTCCCCTTTAATTTGGCTATTCCTTTGCATCAATAAATATCTCAATTTAAATTTCCACGTTGTTGTGTCGCAACAACCATCGTCTGCAACCAAGGACATGTTTCCATGGTATCTGTTTCACCACGATCACTGGGCAATTACATCAATGTCTCTTTTTTGAGATATCATCAAGACACGGATTGACAAGTGGGGGCCTCGTTCCAATCTGTGGGCCCAGCCCTTAGGTGGAGTCTAATTTGTTGCACAATCCCACCTGTGAGAATAATTTTATGTCTAAAATTCTCAAGTCGGGTTGTCATAGGACTAGCCGGGATGAGCGTAACTTTATTGCTAGATGGTCTTGCTCAAGCTCGCTCAAAAATGTTTTTTAGACCAATGTGACCCTAAGGCTGCGTTTGATCGACCGGATAAAAATCAAGATAGAATATGTTTTATCCTATCCTATGTTTGGTGGTGGTCCAAGATAGGATAAGGTCGGATATAGACATGATATAGCCCAGATAAAAAAATTCGGGGGATGGGATAGACCTAGATAGGATTTCTAATACCCATTTTTCTAGAAACCCTACGCTCCACTCGCCGTCATCTTCATCCCCACACCTTGTGCGCTTTCACCAAAAAAATTTCTCGGCTTTTTTTCCTTCACTGACTCCTTCGAACCCATGAATAGCAAAAAAATAAAATAAAAATTATTCTATCCGACTTTAAATCCGTAGTCCACCAAAGAGTGGACAGGATATGAAAAAATCCTAGGATTTCTTATCCTATCCTAGTCAGTCCTATCCTGTTTAGAAATCTAGACGACCAAACGCAGCCTAAGGGTATTGGGCAGGCTTGCGAGCCACCAAGTCATGCACAATTCTACCATTAACGGACGATTAACTTCAATCCACTTGCTTGGAAACACAAGTAAAAAGAGTAATATCTCAACCTAGATAATATAGGAAAAACTTACATAATCAATCCTAAATTTATTTTATCAATTAGTCTTAAACTTTTTCCTGAAATTTCAATATAGACCTTCTGGTCAATTTTCAATGGAAATAGCTGACATTACAGACCAGTCATCATCTGCCATCTCACATGGCACACTATCACGTTGGCGATTTCCGATAAAAATTGATAGGAAGGGCTACATTAGAATTTTACGCAAGCGGTTTGGAACTCAATTGGCAAAATTTAAAAAAAATGAACTAAATTGGCATATTTACAATATGTTTAGGACTTATTGGACAATTTCCAAAGATACTGTGGGAAGATCATGAAGAGAATGTCCAAATTCAAGCCAATTAACATATCTAGTTGGAACAACAATCGTTCAAAAGTTTAAACCAGTAAATTGTAGGTCAATCAAGGTATATCAAGTGCTACCCACCTTATCAATTCTCCCAAGTGAGCTTTTGTCTTACAACCCCTCACATTTTCACCTTTAAGATAAACCATGAAGCTGCCAAAGAAACTTGATAAGGATTGACATGTTATGATGTTGCAATATGCACCCATCAATATCAATCAAAAATCGTGCTCTGGTCCTCTCTATGCCTAGCGATTCTACTTGTGCGTCGCTCTCGATGAAGAGAAAATTGCACGATCTCCCCTTATTGGCGTTCCACATTTCCAAAGGAATCCAAAAGGGTGAGCCCACTTGGATTCTTGTTCATACAATTGTGTGGAAAATATGACGTGGTACAGAGGGAAAACAAGTTGAGCATCACTCAATTGCCAAAGGTGGACTCTCACCCAACATCCATGTGACTTTAAAAAAATGCATACATTTTCCAATCCTTTGTTCCCCTTCGTGGATTACGTCCATAGGTTGAGAATAGAGCATTGAGATCAGGGTCCACTATAATATACCCCTATACATCTCTATTCCCTATATAAAGGCACAAAGCTTCAGCTGTACCCTGAAACTAGCTCACTTCAATCGCCGATCATGGTTGATCGCGTTCATTCATACGTGGTGAGGCTGCTAATTCTAACCGTGTCCTGCTTTGCCTCGACGATAGGGCAGTCCGACAATTATATTATCCACATGGACTTATCCTCCATGCCCAAAGCCTTCTCTGATCCCCATAGCTGGTACTCGGCCACTGTTTCATCAGTAGTGCAAAGTCCTAATCCTGAAGTTAGAGCCGGGGCTAGTGCCACGCCCATGTCTTCTAAGCTCATCTACAGTTACACTCATGTCGTCCAGGGATTCAGTGCTAGTCTCTCTCCTAGTGAGCTCGAGGCCCTTAAGAACTCTCCGGGCTACATCTCTTCCATGAAGGATTTGCTTGTAAAAGCCGATACGACTCACTCGACCCAATTTCTTGGCCTCAATTCTAATTTTGGGGCATGGCCTACCTCGGATTATGGCAAGGATGTCATAGTTGGGCTTGTGGATACGGGTGTTTGGCCGGAAAGCCCGAGCTTCAATGATGACGGAATGACGGCAATCCCAGCAAAATGGAAAGGTGAATGTGAGGTCGGGACGCAATTCAACGCTTCAATGTGCAACAAAAAGCTCATCGGAGCCCGGTTCTTCAACAAGGCCTTGGTAGCCAAAAATCCCAACATTACCATTTCCATGAACTCTACGCGTGACACTGACGGACACGGCACCCACACATCCACCACGGCAGCCGGAAATTATGTTGCGGATGCCTCCTACTTCGGCTATGCTCCAGGTACTGCCTCTGGCGTGGCTCCACGGGCCCGAGTAGCCATGTACAAGGCCCTGTGGGACGAAGGCAGATATGCTGCTGATGTCCTCGCTGCAATCGATCAAGCGATCATTGACGGTGTTGATGTCCTGTCCTTGTCATTAGGCTTTGATGGTGTTCCATTGTATGAGGACCCTATTGCAATAGCCACATATGCAGCCATAGAGAGAGGGATCACTGTATCGTTGTCCGCGGGAAACGAGGGAGCTTCCCTCGAGACCCTGCACAATGGGATTCCCTGGGCCATAACTGTCGCTGCCGGGAAAATAGACCGTGACTTCCGGGGAACTGTTACTCTCGGTGATGGAGTCTCGATTGCAGGCTCAACTCTCTTTCCAGGCAACCCATCCTTGAGTAAATCTCCAATTGTCTTCATGGACGCGTGCAACAATACAGTCGAATTGAAAAAACTCAGTCCATCTGATATTGTTGTGTGTGAGGACAAGAATGGGACTGTAGGGGATCAAGTCCAAAAAGTCGATAAAGCGAAAGTCGCTGGTGGTGTGTTCATTGTAAACAGCTCCAACCCGAACTTCTTCCTTATTACTACATTCCCTGCAATCTTTTTGAATCCTGCAGATGGTAATACCATCAAAGCCTACATCAAGAACTCATCCGAGCCAACAGCAAGTATCCATTTTCGGAAAACACTCATTGGCAGCAAGCCTGCTCCGAGCTTGGCAGGCTACAGCTCTCGTGGCCCATCACCAAGTTGCCCGGTCGTTCTTAAGCCCGACATTTTGGCTCCTGGCACACGGATCCTGGCTGGGTGGCCTCAGAATATTCCAGCGGCTGTAGTGGACTCGCATCAACTATTTAACGACTTCAACCTCTTGTCGGGAACGTCGATGGCATGCCCACACATAGCTGGAGTGGCTGCGCTCCTGAGAGGACCGCACCCCGAGTGGAGCCCTGCAGCCATCCGGTCGGCCATGATGACTACATCATATACAATGGACAACACAAATAGCCCTATCAAAGACATGGGGAATGATTACCAACCGGCGAGCCCTCTAGGCATGGGAGCTGGCCATGTTGATCCGAACAAGGCATTAGACCCTGGGCTCATATACGACGTGATGCCCCAAGACTATGTCAACCTCATGTGTGCAATGAATTACACATCCAAGCAAATTCAAATGGTCACCAGGTCATCTTCCTACAATTGTTCAAACCCATCACTGGACCTGAACTACCCTTCCTTCATTGCCTTCTTTAGTTCGAACAGCTCAGACTCTCCCATGGTGCAAGAATTTTACAGGACGGTGACGAATGTGGGAGATGGGCCGTCAACCTACACAGCAAAGCTGAATCCGATGGAGGAATTCAAGGTCAGTGTTGTGCCGAACAGATTGACTTTCAAAGAGAAGTATGAGAAGCTGAGTTATAAGCTGACAATAGAAGGTCCAAAACAGATGAAACAGAGAGTGGTGTTTGGTTATCTTAGTTGGATGGACGATGGTGGCAAGTATGTGGTCAAAAGCCCCATTGTTGCCACCAGCCTAAGCTCGAAAGCATTGACGTCCAAAGGTTGATCTGTTAACGAGTTTCCAAAAGCACTCATTCAATAAATAAATAAGGAGACTTTACAATCTCCAATGCATAGCCCTTTCTCGTACTGTCATAAAATCTAAAAAACTGAACCGTACCAAACGAAATATGTTCAGCATAGCCCATCATAATCCTGTAATAAGCTAACTTGGTTTGGCTACGTGAAGCTGGTACTCGGATAGCATGTCAGAACCATGCCAAACATCTTACTCGCTAAACGATTATAAAAAAGAAGAAGAAGAAGAAGAAGCCAGCTTTTGCAATTTGTAAGTCAGTGGCAGGTGTAGATTCAAGTCTCATGTCCATTGTGGCACTTCAATGTGATAGGTTAAGCATATGGTATCTCGCAATTTGAACAGGAGCATAGTATTTAGCTGAAGGACAGAAGTTTGTCCCAACTAACCAAAAACTAGAGTTCGCGTCTCATTACAGATGGAGGACATTGAGCGAAGTTGTTCCCATTGAAGCTTGTTTCGAAGGGGATGATATTAAGAACCCATGAGTACCGAAAACGCCGAAACAAGTCGACAAAAGAAATCAATGACATCGGGCTTTACAAATTTTTAGTCAAAAGAAATTTGTCTTAAGTTGCTTATCCCAAATTTTCCGTCCTTCACCTTTCGATTTTAGCACTAACCATGCTATTCATGCTTGGGGAGGAGTGGCCTCTTCAGTCGATGAATCGTGTTCGTTGGTTCCCATCCATTCTAAAAATGCCTACATGCTACAGGTAAACGACATTTTAGATTGCTGTAGTTCCGATTAGCCCGTTTTCGGGATTTTGTACTAAGTCACCTCTCCCTCCGACTCTTGTGGCCTCTCTTCCCTGCCGCTTCTTCAAAACTCCAAAACAGGGATCACAATTCTTAATTGCCACATTTATCACCTCTCTTCACCTCAAAAGGTCGCCCGACAGAAGGAATCAAACATGCCCTCATCTCACCTCTCTATGAACCTGAGGAAGCTCTACAAAAGAGAATGAATCCCACGGGATAAAGCCGCAGTTTCGTTGACCCAAGTCGAAGGACCCAAGTCGAAGGAAGGTCGATGAGAAAGGGAATGAAAAAACCCATCTCAGGACAACAAGAAGATCAGTGCCAAAGAAAGAGGATCCTCTTGCCACTCTTACATCAAAATCAAGATTCAAGAACATGAAAGGGTCCCCTGTTCCTCAAAATAGAACACTTTCTAGCTGTCACAAATAGCCCCCCACCTCCTTCACATCAAAGCCAAAGAAATTGCACCTAGGTGCACGTGAGTTACAGGACCCAGTCTTCGTACCCACCAAACTCCATGCCAAAAAGAGCTTCGTGTCTTACTAGTTCTCGAGTCAAGCTCGCCTTTCTCCCAACACAATACGTCCAGTGAGGGATTTTCCCTTTTCTCTTTGTAACTTCTTCCGCAAAAGCGTTCAATCCACTCAGCTTCAATGAGTTTGACATGAGTACAGTTCATATTTCTTCCCACTTTGGTTAACAAAATACATTCCTCGTCGAGGCTGTGAAGACAACCAGGTCAATGCAAGAACCGAGCTTTAGAACTTAAATGTAATAGTCAAGCGACTTCATTATCCCAAGGATGGTGCTTGACAAATAATCATCATTATATGTCAGCATAGCTTTAATCACTTTACCACAGATGGACAATTAAAAAGAGAAGGAGACTTAAAAAGGACATATATGTGCATATAATAAGGTACAATGATGGCACAATTATCGATGCATGGATTCATGGTATAGTTAGAGAGACGAGCAAATAGCAGAAAACATAGGACATCGCCAAGTTGTGAAAACTAGAGACCAAAATTGACAACGAGAACATTCAATCAATAACTCCAGTGAGTTGGATCACATCATTTGCTGAAATCTTCAGAATAGAAGCCAATATCATACAAAGACACCTACACCATACAGAGATCCAATCCAGGGGCAAAATCTTCTGAATAGAAGACTACGTCATAACAGACATCTACAACATACAGAGATCCCACCCAGATTATACTTCAAAAGCAGAAGTGGCTGACACAACACTAAGAATGGGACAAAATGGAGCAGAATCTACACAGGGTTAAAGGCAAAAATATTGTGAACTAGATACACAGTCGAGAGAGACAAACCAACTCTCCATGGAAAGAAGTAGGCAAGATTACGTCCAACACTTCACCTTGTTAAGGAGTTGTCAAGGCTATTGCTCTTCGAGATCTTGCTTTCTCAACATTGACATATTGCTTTGCACACTGCTCTCATATCCACTACTATCACCCGATTCAGTTACACGCTTGTCCAACAGCCTATCCCTCAAAATATCCCGATGTGAGCGTCCATGTTCCCGTCCAGCTCTACGGTCCTGCAATGATTTAAGCAAGTCAATTTAACTAAACTTTAGAGAGACAGAATGAATCGTATGAGACATATCTTCATTCCTAGACAACGTTTTGCTGTTGAAGAATTTCTAGGAATAAGTGAGGACAAAGCATAGTAAAAGCAGGTTACAAGACGAAAGGATCTGCCTTGTATAGGTTCCTCCCCAATTCCCTGATTCCAAAAAGACTTCCCATTAATGATGGTTGCTCAAAGCCAAAAATACCTTTTTTCGGCAGGACAAAGAGTGACTGGCCATTTGCAAGACAATCTCGCAATGCTAATCTTTGCTAGAACATATTAAAATGTCAAGTGATGGCAAGTTCAAGTTAATTGTTCTTAGACGGTAGGGAGGAGATTAAACAAATTGACTGGATCAATGTTTGCCAATATCTTAAAGTCTAATGGAAATTGTCGCGCGACTCCAGAAATATGGGACACGGATAAGAATGCGTACTTACATCTCGAAAAGGAAACTCATCAGCTTCGAGCATATGAACTACATGACCCATCTTTGGCCGCTTCTGAGCATTTGGATCCACGCAACGCAGAGCTACCAAAAGAGTACGCTTTAGGGCTCTCGATGAAGGCTTCTCCGGCAACCTCGGGTCCAGAACTCCCTCCGGGTTTCTATTTGTAACCATTGTCTTAAGCCACTCGACAAGATTAACCTGAAGAGGAAAACGAAATGCTCCTCACATGCTCAAAGATGATTTGAGGATTGACAACGTCGTATTGACAAGACTGACCTCTCCAGAAGGGCGGCTGTAATCCACTGGGTTTCTCCCGGAAATGATCTCCATTATGAGAATCCCAAAGCTATATACATCGCTTCTTTCATTCAGCATGCCCGTACTGGCATATTCTGGAGCCACATATCTGAAGAAAAGGAAACCAATGTGATCGTCATGCATTTCGATTGAAAAAAAATAAATGACATCATGAAACACAGTAAAATTGAAACCAATCAGCTTGGGGATGCTAACCCACCCAAATGTTCCCATCACACGTGTTGTCACGTAACTCCTTTCTGAGCCCAAGAGCTTCGCTAGGCCAAAGTCAGATACTTTCGCATTCCACTGTTTATCGAGTAAAATGTTGCTCGATTTGATATCTCGGTGAACAACCTTGGGCTCAAGCCCCTCGTGCAGGTAAGTTAAGCTGTGCTTTTTGTTCAATCCCCATGGTCAGAGACTTCAAATACTAAACCAAAAATGAACTCTACTACAATTGAATTAGCACAAAGACTTACCCCTTTGCGGTGCAGATGATGATGTTCATGCGAATCTCCCACGTGAGCGGGCTGCAAGGCCCGACATCCCCATGAAGCCACTGCTCTAAATTTCCATTGTCGACATACTCATAAACAAGCATTCTACGACAGCCAAACAAGGGTATTATTATTATTCGCATTATCCGCTTATTTTCAATTCTATGAACCAATAGCACATCAATTGCATAGACTGTATTACCTGTGAGCTCCTTCAACACAGTAACCGAGCAACCTCACCAAATTCTTATGTCGAACCCGCCCAATTGCTTCTACTTCTACCTTAAATTCCTTTTCCGCTTGTCCCCT
The DNA here is from genome assembly GCA_031216405.1 of Syzygium malaccense. Classification (NCBI taxonomy): domain Eukaryota; kingdom Viridiplantae; phylum Streptophyta; class Magnoliopsida; order Myrtales; family Myrtaceae; genus Syzygium; species Syzygium malaccense. Next base: position 10,143,552 of record CM062258.1, on the reverse strand, counting down.
ACCACACACAAAAAAAAAAAAAGAATTAGCAATGTTGAAGCCGCACATTCACCAGAAAAGCTTTCACTCTTACCAGGACAAAAAGTTTCTCCGACAAACACTACTTAAATTTGGCAACAACCTCAATTCCACACAACACCGTCGTCCAAAACCTCTCACAACACAAACGACTAACTGAAAACGAGCCCCGCGAAAAAAGTTTCAAGTGGCAGATATTCAAATCTTTCAAAACGGAGCCCACATTTACCTGTTGTTCAGCAAATTCTTGACCGCGACTCTCGTGCCGTCCTCGAGCACACCCCGGTACACAATCCCGTACCCACCTTCACCAATCACATTCTCGTCGGCGAAATTCTCCGTCGAAACCTGTAGCTCTCTCAACGTGTACCAGTGGCCCCAACCCAAGTGCGAGACCTCCGGCGTCGCCGTCAAAGCCACCGCCTGCTCACCGGGCCCCGACCCGCCACTCCCGGGCCGCTCCGGGTACGAAATCCGTTGGTCCTTGCCTATCTCCATGTGGAGCCGGGTCGGGCTCTCTTCCTTCGGCTGGGGGACCAGGGCGAGAGCATCTGGGTCGGGGTCGGGGTCGGGGTCCGAGTCCGGGCCCCTGGGGTGGTCTACCCGGATCTCGAGAATCTCCTTGGAGACGCTCGGGATGGTGGGGTTGGCGTGGGAGGAGACGACGACGGACTTGACGGGCGGCGGCCCCGAAGCCTGCTCCCGCCCCTGCCGCTGCTGCTTCTTCTTCTTCATCTTCTTGTTCTGGGAAGAACAAGAAGCGGCGCTGTTGCGCCTCGAGGTGAAGTAGAGGGAGACGATGAAGAGGGCGATGACGATGGCCGCTCCCACGCAGATGCCCACCACCACCCACAGGCGGAGGCCGAAGATGAACGTCCGCCTCGACAGCCGGTCGTTCAAGAACGCAGGCTCCGTCATCTTCGTTCCTCCCCTCTACTTCCTCCTCCTCCTCCTCCGCCGCCGCAGCCCAGTTCTCCGGGCAACCAGCCGCTGAAACAAACGAAGAAGAACAAGATGAAGACGAAGACGAAGACGGCGATGAAGACGACGAGAGATGACGAGTGGGGCTGAATTTGCGCACGGCACTTGAGTGGACTGTGTGCGTACTGTGTAGGGAGAGGAGCTGGCATGATGGCATTGTTCTAGAGAGAGAAGTGGCAGGGGAAGGCGGCCCCACTTTTTTTTTTCCCCTTCTATTTTCGTTTTTTTTAATGGTTTTTTTTTTAATTACTCGTCACATTTTTTTGGTTTTTCCCGCCGCGACACTTCTAAAGAGGTCAAACTAAATTATTTCTTTTTGGGTAGGACCGTATCGTCCTACGGTTTTTTTATAAACATTCGGCGTATCGAGTGGACGTAAAAGACGGGTCCATTCCCACGTGGCACGGGGGTCGTGTCGGTAGAATCTGGTGGCCGATGCTTAGATTTCTTCCTCGAATTAAATCATTCGAGATTAACCGTTTTGATAGATCAGGTTCGGGTTCGGGTACTGACCAAAGAGAGCGTATTAGGCCTGATTAAATTACGATTTATAACTCGAGGGGCTTACGATCCGCGACCAAGTGCCTCAACTTTTTGTATTTCCAAGTCCACCGGGTGATGATTACGAAGAAATGGTGATGGAATTAGGCCGAAATTGACTCGAGCATCCGTTTTGGATTAATAACAGGCTGTGGACTCGAGCCTACCTACAAATTCACTCAAATCACCCCAACCAACATTGGTATAGCATTCGACCCCCCCAAAAAAAAAAGGAAAAAAACATTGGTATAGCAGCGAGGACACGTGAACGGTCAGATGAGCAATTCTTGTCGACTTCGTATGCTCCGAATTCCACACGCCGATGGTCCAATAAAGGGAACACAAAGGAGGAGTATTTCAAAAGGCCCACCACAGTATTATCCAAAAAAGTATTAAAAACAAAAACAAAAATTGGGGGGGGGGGGAGGGGAGAATAGAAAATATTTTTTATGGGGTAGAGGAAACGATAGTGGCGGGGAATTAGTGGAAATGGTGATGTGATTAGCTTCTTCTTCGCGATAATCCCCGTCATTAATTAATACATATTTTTTGTTTTTTTTTTTGGGGGGGAGGGGGGAGATTTTCGGGTGGCGAAGCAATAGGGTTTTTGACTATGGTTGTGGTTTGTGGGGGGGTGCGGACCTTAATCTGTGTGGCGAGATAATAATATTTTATGCAAAAGGAGGAGTTTGGTGGAGGGCAAGGAAAGGGTAGGAATCGACGGCATCATTGCCAGCATCGCATGTGTCGCGGCTGTGCTCGGGGGAGACTTTGGAAACCCGTGCCTCCTCCCACCCGAGAAACGAGGCCACTTGGAAGTGGGGTGCCAAAAGTCATGTCCCCCTCGTCAATGTGCCTTGCGGTTTTTTTTTTTTTTAAACCACGAAAAATCTTAAATGGGTATGCTCGCAAATTAATTTTTTGATCACAAAAAATTCTCGGTACGCATATGATAGATTTACCCTTCATTAGTTTCCGTTAAATTTTAGCGTCAGGTTACTGAGTTGAATGGCAAGTGGCGATTGACAGGCGTACCAATTTAAAGTTTGTGTACTTATTTTTTATTTTTTGTGGTATTAATCTAATTTAACAGAAACTAACGGAGAGCAAATTTATCACAAATATAACAATTTGGGGTTTTGGGTTGTCAAAAAATTAATTTTGATAAATTTGTCACATATATACCAGTTTAGGAATTTTTTCGTGATATTGACCATTTTATTTGGTTAAGAGCTCAAAAGAATATGTTAATTTGGTGTTCGATTTCTGATTAATCACGTTGTGTTGGAGTTCGGTTGCTTTTGAATGAATTCGTATCGTATTGGTATCGAATTGTTATGTCGTGCGGCGGATTAGAAGTCTTTTTACTTGAAAGGCTACATAGAATCTACATGCGTCCCTAGAGATTAGAGGCCGTATAGATTTTGCAGCTGGGAGTCCGCGTGGGAATTAGTTGTTGCCTTCCCATCTGATGATGGATGCAAATCGATTTTTGTATACCATGTCGCGACTCGAGTCGGCGAGGTGCCATGAGCTCAGCACGGGCTGACCAGGAGCTCAACACGGGCTGACCACAAGCGGTGCACAACAAGTTGGACGCAGGATGCCCGTGGGATGTGCATGCATGAACGAGTGCGACGTATGGGCAAGACTCGTAAAGAGCGAGTAAAGTCCATGTACATTCTTTTGAAGTTTGTGGCTGGTTCGTGTACTAGGAGCAGCCAAATTGTGTTCAAGGGAGGGGGATACACCTCATTGAACGCATTTCATGGTATTAGGATTAGTAGTGGTAATCAACCTTTGAATCAATTGAATCTTTGAATTCTCTTATAAGTGCGAAGCATTCATTCTCCCAAACTTGTTTGCAAGAGTGATTTTAGGGAAGTATGCTCTCTCTGGCTAGTGTGTGAGGTCCTTGAGTCCTTAGCCGAGCAAATTAACGTGGCTTTGGTTTCTTGTGTGAAAGTGAAACATGAGAGAAGAAGGAGACGAGAGAGAGTGAACAACACGACAGGAAGTGTAATCCCACGAAAGATTGCATTGCCTAGTGGTGAGAATGGTTTGGGTGGACAGCTCCCACCATAAAATCGAGAATCGCCGATTGGTTTCATGGATTCAGTTCTTCGGCAGATCCATGAAACCAATCCCATCAAGTTTCACACAAATAAAGGTGACCAAGAGCGAGGCAATGATAGGCTGGAGGCGAAGCTGTGAGCTGATGAGAGTTTAGAGTCAAGACCGTGAGTCTATGGGCGTTACTTGAGAGTCGAGACCATGAGTAAAAAATTAAAAGACAAACTCAAAAGAAATGAGAATGAAACGAGGGCAGCACTTAGTTGAAGGACATTGAGTCTCAAATTAGAGATTTTTGGATTTTCATTTTCTTAAAATGTTTTCTTTTGAAAAAATTTCTTAAAAATTATATATGTATACATAAATAATGAATATTTGGTGATTAATGTTTGTTTCGAAGGTACTATTGTCATTTCTATAGTTCCTAAAATTGAATTTTTGCTCCGGCTCCGGAGGGCTGCATGGTAAATTCTTCAAAATGTACTCTCTCTCTCTCTCTATATATATATATTAACGCTCTAGTTCATGTGGGCGCGTGGTCGATTTCACACATAGAACTGAAAACTGAACCAGTACTCACCGGTTTTAGTATATTGAAGCTGGGAACCGCTAGTTCCAGGTAGCTCTCGGTTCCTTTGCACACCCTCACGTTGTCGCACAAACCATGCGTTGTGTTCGACAACTGGTATCAAAATAGGATTTTTCCACGAAATGTCGAGAGAGGATGGCTTATCCAAGAGGCAAGGCCAAGGAAATGGCGTTCAAGGGATGCGCTCACAGCTCCAGAGACGCGAGTTGCGATCCTCAAGTTGGGCGTGGCAGACGTCAAATGGTCAGGCCTGGAGTTGCTCGGGTATATTACATGTGTCGAGGAACGACTAGTGGTGGGCACGCGTGAGGTGATTGGGGTGATCGGAGAGCTCCGACGCCGATTCACAAGCTCGTTACAGCAACTCCGCCAGCACAGTCCACACAGCAAGAAAGGGCAAGAGGCTCTTTCTTGGCATAAAATGGTAGTCATGACTCAAACTGAGAGTTTCTACCGATGGCATAGATCAAAAGAAAAATGTTTGAGGCCATTTAAATGATTTTCCTTATGACCAATATCAATATTCTAGTGTACTGAAAGCCTTCAAGGAAACACACTCCACTTCTTAGTCGGTGAAGCACAATGTTAACTCAAGAACAAAATAATATGGAAGAAACATGAATCTTGTTTTGCATAAATTTTAAGAAGAAAAAATAGGACATGCATGAGAAAGAGTCTGCATGATTTCGTCTCAATGCAAACGGAGTTATACATTTTTCCAGTACAGATGGCCTCGACACCCTTTATAGCCGCAGCTGAACAAGGCCCTCCATGCGAAATGCCGCACAGCAGTTTATTTTTTGACGACTTAATACGATTCACTGGTCCCCTTAAAGACGCCACCATCTTAGTGCTAAGCTTAGATAGCTAGCTTCGAAGGACATGCAACTTTTATACGCTTCTTCAGCTCCTTCACGCCCATGCAGGCATGCACTGACTTGGTATATGATTCTGCGAACTGCTTAGATGCTGTGAGTACCTTTCACTCATCTGGCCAGACATCAGCAGAAAAATGACAGCCACGTCTCACATGGTCAGGCCTGTCGTTTTACAGATGGGGCACAAGTTCTTGTGCATCAGCCATTGCTTTATGCAGTCAGTGTGGAAATCATGCCCGCATTCCAGAGTCCCAACACCCTCTCCCTCGTTGTACAACTCCTGCATATAAAAGAGTCCCATTTAGGCTCTGAATTGTCATAGAAGCTCTCAAGAATCATGAACAAGCAGACTTTAGGATGGCGCTGCGATGCAGAAAAGAGCGGTTTACTCTACCTGACAGATACAACAGGGTTCGGCCTCCGCGTCCATGCAAACTACAATTGTGTACTTGCGCTGCTTCATGCGACTTAATATGGTTTCCTCGTTCAGTCCAGTGCTGACGTTTCCGATGCGCTCTTCCAATGCCAATAATTCCTGGCACCCCAGCATTTAAACTATGTTCATGCTTCTTAATAATTTCAAGGTATTAACAAATATTTTGAGACAAACAGCTTCAGCATTTACCTCATAAGACATGTTATCGACATCAAGCCGCATGTCCCCATGCCGATCATGAATATCAGCTACCCCAAGGAATACTGACTGATCGAGAATCATAACATCCTAAACATGAAACAAAATATGCAAAGGTTAAATATCAAACTAGCATCTTTCGCCACCAGTGCAATATGACTTGTGCATAATTGTCATGGTCTGGGCTTGCACTCACTGATAGTGATACTAATGCACATTGCATCTCCAAGAAAAAATTTTAAGTAGGCACATAGGAATTCTTAAAAGTTTTTATGATTCCATGGGATGCAGTTGGGAAGCCTGTATGTTGTTCAGTTCAGACTGAGATATGATGGGTTCTACACGAGATGAATTCTTGCAATAGATATTGATTAACCATCATGTCCCAACAGTATACTCCTAGCACTTCTAGCATCTTATGTGCATAACGTGGACAATCGCCACTTTATCCAATGTCCGAAAGATTCATTGGCAAGGGCCAATTTTATTTCCTTAATGGTTCCAGTCTCCAATGACATGCTTCCAGCAATCCGTAGTTGAGCTTATAAAGTTGGACACAAAATTCTAACCTCGAGACGTAAGCCCTCTCCCTGGCGCATATGATCCAATACACTCCGAATCTGTTCCACAATAAATGAAACCAGATGAGGCTAATGCACAATCAGAAATGTCGAAGAAACAGATAAGTCCACGACTCTACTACTCAGTCAATTATGTTCCACTTAATCCCTCATGCCTCTCAAAATATTTTTAAGTCGAAAGCACTAAAAAAGTGATGGCCAGAGTAAAATTTGAATTGTGGCAATAATCCATAATCACAATTACAAAAACCAAGAGACTAGGTATTAACATGGCTTGCGAAAATATACTTAGACAGTTCGAACCATGAAATAAAGCAAGCATTCATTATTGACCATGCAAGACACAGAGATTACATGAAACTGGTAGCCTTAATAAATGTTCGGATACATGTGAAAGAGAGGCAAAAGTATGATCTAAACTTTAGAGCAATTGCTAAAGTCGGAAGCCAATCCATCTTGTGTTACTCAAGCACTTTCGTATAGGTACGTGTGGTCATAACTTCCTTGCATCTGACATATTTCTCAGCAAGTATCCAAAACCTAGAAAGGACATTTGAATGTGTCCTAAGAGAAAAGTCGTAATGAATATCCCTTGTTCTAAAGATGTAGTATAGGCACACATGCATCATTTTGTCACTTCAAACATTTGGGTAACCTTTCTTAACAAATTCATCATGATGGATTTCATGTCCGATAATCACACTCACATTTTATCGTGTCCGCATGGGTTTCGTTGGCTAATAAGGCTAATCAGAGGAACATCTCATTCCAAAGCTGTTGTCAGCACAGTAGATGCTTGATTCATATGGGGAGGGAAACCAAGATAAGGAAAGACAGGGACCACCCAAGGGTAACAAGTCAAACAACTAATGCAGTCGAAGCATCCATATTTAAAGATGTAAGCACAGAACATGGCCTCACTTCCAGCACAGACATAAAATAGCACAACTTGACTAAAATATAGCAGCAGGACAAACCTCTGACACAAGCCTTCTACGACCTTCACTTGCAGCAGCCAAAGTTCGCACGGAATACGGAATTCCTAGTGCGTCACCATGTCTTTCCATCCAAGGTGCTGACCTGGGGAATGACCGACGATGACCCTGGTTACGAGACCCGGATGAAAGGACATCTTGTGAGAAAGCAGGATGGCCTGAAACATCTGAAGAATGGCTGCTATGATCCGTCTCGCTCCCAATGGAAGCTAACAACGATCTGCGGACGTATTCAGACAATCTTCGGGGGTACTGGGAATGACGACTGCGATGGGGCACTGAGTTAGGTTGAGATGATTGAGGGACAGATGTACTTGATCCAGCCTGAGTACTATAGGTTGTACTTCTTGGAATTGCACTACTTCCGCCAGGTATATCTCTAGATACTGGTCCTTGAACCAAAGTTCTCAATTCACTAGCAGGTATATACATAGGGTGTCTCCCAATATTTCTCGAATACCTGCCCAAGCTGGCTTCTTGCAGCTCATCATCTCTGTTTCTAGAGAAAGCTGAACTAGAAGAAGTGCCAGGTCTAGTGATAGAACCTCTACTCCACCTAATTGATTGTTCAGGGTATGGTAAAGAAGGCAGATCAAGCAGATCAGGCTGGTCTTGGACATTGACATTGCTAGATGCAGGTGCCAAAGGCAAGTCCAAGGAATGGTCAACTGAAATAAATCTCGATGACTGGGAGGTAGAGGAGACATTGGAGTTGCTAAGAGCGCCTCCCAGAGGGTGTATTATGGAAGAGTTTGGATAGTTGTGCATAGAAGAATTGATCCTCAGGCGGGAACTTCTCTGTGAGGTTTCCGCACTTTCTGAAACACTTGTGTAAGGAGGACCATGAGAAACTATTCCTGTCACATGACTCACACTTGACCTTAGTTGTGGATCTGCTTGTTCTGACATACGAGACATAGTTGAGTTAGTGCTCATGTTACTGTGAGCAGAAGTAGCACGCTGCACACTAGTTTCTTCCACTTCAAGAAAATGAGAGCTTTCGCCGTTAGAAGATTGACCAATATGTCCTTCAAGAGACTTTCTTTTACAAGGTATGTGCCTGACATCCAATGAGCCACCTTGTCCGCTGTCATTTTCTCCCACAATACATTTACCGTTCCCTGGAGGTATCATGAAAGGATCAGAGCAACCAGCAGGAGGAAATTGCTGATCATTGAGTCCAGACAACGAGTATAAACTTGGAGACTCAGAAAAAGAACTATCACCACCATGACCTGCATTCAGGTTTAGGTTCTGCCCAATCCAACTAGAACGAGAACTTTGAATCATCAGCGGATTGACGCTGACATCATCTAATAAGAATCTTCTATTGTTGGCACTTCTTTGCTGATCTTCGATAAGTGGACCAGAACCACCAGAAAATCCTGCTGAAGACAACCATCCATGTTCCGCTTTCCACTCACTACCACCAACCTCATGATATGAACTGCTAGAACCACGCTCAGGTATGCTGCTGCCCAGCAGGTTCTGCCGCTCATGACTAACTGAGTTCAAAAATGCCATTTGATCACTCGGGGGTACCATACTCCTTGCAATTTGGCTCTCTGATGAATTTTGTATAGTACTCCAGCAAAGCTGATGACTATTCATGCCATTGCTTGAAGAAGAAGAAGAAGAAGAAGATGGATGATCAATATCAAGAGCTTCCGGCAAGGAACTTATGGCACTTCTCTGCCCTTGCATTAGGGCTGAGATATATATGTCTAATCAACTTCCACTTCTCACAGTCAGCTCCGAGAATGTCTGACATAATAAAGAAAAGAAAGATCAGTGATCAAGTTCAGGAGAAAAAAAAAGTTCATAGCTTAAATTTTACCCAGTTTCCCTAAATCAAATCTAAATCGCATCATGTACAGAACGGAGGTTCACCACGATAAGGATCAGAGAACAAATTACATTATAAGGCACTGTATTTTGTTCTAATGGTTAATATTACTTAGCCCTATTTGATTCTAGATAAGCCAAGAGACGTTTTCTCAGAAAAATCACCACTCATCAAGCCCAGTTATTCACTCTGCTCCATTTATGTGGGACCAAATCAACAAGTGGTAAATGTCTTTCACCATCACTGGTTTACTCTGCCTAAACTTTGGCGGTGAGGTAAAAATAACACAAACATCGACTCTGATATGCAATCAATAATGAAGAGAGATTAGCAATGCTTAAAAGACACAAAAGTATGCTACAGATATGGTAAAGACTAATCCACTTCAGTCGCTTATCCACAGGCTCCATAGTTTATTCTGCTCCATCAAACTGAGACTAAGATAATTTAGTGATATCTTTCGCCAGTAAAGTGTTATTGTAACTCTATCGGCTTACGCTCTAACACCAAACATGAAACCCATTTTGAAGTGTGAGATGCAATCAGAACTGGAGAAAGAAAATTGAAACTCATGACCCTCTAACACAGAACAAGCCAAGTGCATCCACAGTTCAGAGAAGCAGCATGAATTGTCACTGACAATTATGTCACCATAGTGACACAATATCCTAAAACAAAAAAAAAATAGAATGAAATTGGTCATTCAAATTAACAGTGAAACCCTGCGTGTGCTAGTTATTCCAAACAGAAACTTGAGGAGCAGAGTAGCAAATTTTGAGATTAAATAGCATCACAGAAAGAGCTCAATTGAACTCACTTCAGAAACCCCCTTTAGGCTAATGGAAAACTAAGCAGGTACAGCAATCAAAAGCAACAACAACTACAATATCAATATGGATCCAAGTGTTGAACTGAAGTTCATATGCACCCAGAAGGTAAGACAAAGCATCACAAGAAATGTCCAAGGTCGTACAGTGCTCTTTAATGAAATGATCATCAATGTCAACAGTAAATTGTGCAGCCATGAATGAGAATTATCCACCTCTCGAGCAAACCAAAAAAGAAAAAAAAAAGTGGTGTGGCCATTCGAATGAGAAAAATATCAATCCTTCAAAAAAAAAAGTTAATTTGAGGACGATAAAAGGTGATGCATTTTACATCTTCTTTCTCTATACTAAAGTTTCGACGATAAAGGAAGTGCAATATACAATGACCCAGATATGGGAAACTATTGTGGATATATGTAGGATCAGCACAAACAGGTTCCACAGAAACATCAGCTAAAACAAACACCCCCTCAAAACATTTATTAGCTATGAGAACCAAATAGAAGACCAAGGGGCTTACAACAGACCCAGAAACCTGTAAAGTTTAGATTTTTTTCCAGCAGAAAATCTTGCTTCGGTTCTGAGGAACAAAGAAACAACAAAAAAAAATCTCAAAAAAAATTGCAAAAAACTCAAATCATTCGCAGAATCAATGATCGATAATCATCCCTCCATCAATCAGGAAGAAAACATACGAAAAGTTCATACCTTTGAGATGCTTCAGAGCAAGCTGACCGATCTAAAATCAACGCATCCAGAAAAAAAAAAGAAAAAAACAAATGAAAAAGGGCGTTTAATCTAAGCTTCCCAACAAACTCCTGCACTTTCTCAGGCGAATTTGACAGCAATCAAAAGAAATGGAAACAGAAAACACCAGCTGCCAAGAGGCAAAGCAAGGCCTTGGATGGAGAAGGAGGGGAGGGGCGGTGAGAATGAGAAGATAAAATCCAGACAGAACCAAAGAAGGGAATTAAAAGGAGGCCAGTAACCACCAATTTAGGGAAAAAATGGACCCAGGTAGGGAGAGAGACAGAGAAAGGAAAAGTAATGGGTCATTATTGGAGCAGTTTCCTACCAAAGAACTGCATAAAGATTTAGATATTGAATGCCAAAGAATCCAACCAAAGCTAAAATTAAAAGTTTCCCCCCGGAGCTGTTTTACCAAATGTACGTGTCTGTCTGTCTCTCTCTCTCTCTCTAGGCTTGCTTTGCGTTTTTGGTTCTTCTTACATTACATTGGTGGGTTTATGTCTCTCTCTCTCTCTCTCCCTCCATGAACACGATAATTAAAGAAAAGAAAGACCCGTCTCCCAATACACGCCGAAGCTGTAGTCAGGCAGGAGACCCACACCCTGTCTTTGCTTTGCTCGGTTCCATCTTCTTCACGACAGGCACCTTCCCATTGCCATCACATGTCTGCTTTTCTCTTTTTTTTTCCTTTCTTTTTCCTCGCTCATTTTCTGCGGAGCCACCCTCGCGACTTCTTTGTTCTTGCGTGGTTCCTGTGGTTGCGACGAGAACCAAAAAAAAAGAAACACGATTTGACAAAACTAACTAAAGAAATGCAGACGCGTGGCCGGAGTAAATTTCTGGGACGCTTCTTTGGGGGACTTTATCTTCTTGATTTTGTTTTTATTCTTTTTTTCCTTTCCAATGTCAGGAAAGAACCAAATACGAAGAGCACTGCACGGGGGGGTGGGGTCGCTTTTATGCGTGCTTTTGTTTTTATGCGTGCTTTTGTTGACTTTGCCTCCGCTGTCGTTGCGTTTTCATCCATGGATGGATGACACCGGGAAAGAGTCAGGTCAGACATTGGCAGGGGCAAATTGCAATAAAAAGGGCAGGGGAGCTCAGATGCCATACGAGAGGCATTTGACTTGGATGGTTTTGATTATCGGGTGGCTACTACTGTTCTGATGGCTTGTCTCTTCAGTGTACGATTTTGCATGTCTCATTTACAAACGTGGCTGTAAACCGAAGTGACTCGTAAGCATTAGGACCTTTCATTATTTGGGAGGACTTTCTTCAAGGTGAAATGTTGTTCCTACCTTGCCTATTGGGAGCTGCCTTGGATCCCGGTATTTTGGTAGAATTTACCTCACGAGGACAGGACAGGGTGTTTTCACCTATCTGAACTACAACGCCTTATTTTGTGATCCGACGGTCGATCTGCTCAAGTACCCATATTGTTAGGGATACATTTTTACAGTATCCCCTTGGGAGTTTTACAATCTTGAAAATCTAATGTAGAAACCTTAGGGTTGAAATCTTTTAAAGACCTGCTCAGGTCCCAAAAGACTTGTAAACACTAGGACTTTTTATTATTTGGGAGGACTTTGTTTAAGGTAAAATGTTGTACCATATACCCCACAAATATTAGCTACTAGATTAAGGCTATGTTACTTTCACGGAAAATGAATAATATTTTCCTAAATATGATCGCTTGTATAATTTAAAATAATTAGTCGAAGAAAAATATTATCATTATAGGCAACAATTTATATCTAATATTTTCATGAACGATGAAAATGTTTTCATTCATTCAATTTTTGTAAGTAATATAAGTAATCATGTTTAGAAAAATATTTTCCAAATCATTCATTTTATGCAAACACAAACGGAGCCTTAGATAAAACAATTCTTAGTCATTGAATTTGAGCCAGTTGCAATTGGTTGCCAATTTTCACGCAAGGTCAGACATCCAACGCACTGGAAGATGAATGTCCGACGCATTAAAAGTGAGATCTTGTGATGTTTTTGCACAATGGCAAATGGATGTCCGATTCACTAGCATATGAAGGTCCGACATGATCAAAGAAGTCAAATTTAATGACGTTTTACAATGCTATGATCTTGGTTATGACGTACGGTTGCAAAGCTTTGTATATTGTCGTAATTTAAGGAAATCAAAGTTACGACGTTAAGTTTTGGGTTACAATGGAGAATGGTAAACCTTTGGAAACCACCGTGATTAAAAAAAGCGCAAAATTTTGTATTGCTTATAAAGGATTATCGGAAACCTTCGCAAAGTGTAGTGATTGAAAGAATACAAAATTCTGACATTTTGTCTCTGTTTGCGAGGAACCGCTGTCACCCATTGTAAAACAATGTAATTAATAAAAAAAATCCAATTTTACAACATTTTACTCTCGGTTACAACTAAATTTCATAACTCTTATCAACCGTTGTAATCAAAAAACAACATTAGAATTTAAAACATTTTCTTCTTATTTACGAGGACCCTTGTAAAATTTTGTAATGTAAGAAATTCCAAATTTACGATGGCTTGAACTTGGTTATGACGAAACATCATAACTATTTATAAATTGTCATAATTAAAAATTTATATTTACGATGTTTCGCTCTTAGTTATTATGGACTATCGTAAACGTTTGCAATCGGTTGTTATTAAAAACATGAAAATTTACGACATTCTATTTTTAATTACAACAGATCGTTTAGGAACATTTATAAATTGTTGTTATTAAAAACAAAATAATCATATATGGCATTACATTACTGGTAGCAACGTAAGATTATAAATATCTGTACATAGTCATTATTTCTTTTTAAAAAAACCAAATTTTATGACACTTTAATATTTGTTACGACAAAATGTTGAAACTCTTTGTAAATTTATTATAATTAAAAAAATAACGGCGTTCCGTTCATCATTACAATTACCCAATTATGAATTGTCGTAATGTAAAAATCTAAATATACAATGTTTTGATCTTGGTTACCACGAAATATCATAACCTTTTCTAAATCCTCGGATTTGAAAAAATATCCAAGTTTAGACTTTTTCTCTTGGCTATTATAGACTCTCATTAACATCTGTAAACTATCTTTATTACAAAAGGGGAAAAAAAAAAGATTCCACAGTTACAACGTTCAAATCTTAAATAAGACGGTCATCATTAACATTTGTAAATAGACAATTTAACATTTTTCGAAATTTACAACATTCTAGTCTTTGTTAGAATGTAACGGTGGTAATTTTGAAAAATAATCCACATTTACGATGTTTAGTTCTTGGTTATGACTAGAGCAAAACTACATAAAAAAAAAAAGAAACTCTATCTCTTGACGCCTTAGAAAAGCTTGCAATATAGTTCATTTTACCCATAAGCAATAGCGTGATGTCGTGTAATTTCCACTTATTCCGTGAGCATCCGAAGGTCTAGAGGTGTAATCAAGACGAGCCGAGTCAATGCATTGCTACTTGACTCGACTAGCATACTTAATGTTCAAAACTAGGCATTTTTATACCCGATGCTTGATCAGTATCAATTTTCATACTCGAGCTTGACTTGGTTAGAAAATTGGACACTCGAACTCAACTCGCCTGGAAAATCGAGATACTTAAGCTCGACTTAACCACAGTCAACTTTCAAATAAAGCTTGAGCTCGGATTTTATAAGCTCGAATATTATGTAATTATAAGTATTGTGTGTTCATACTTCTGATTATTAAGAATTTAAAAAAATAATGAAAGTTCGATTAGGTTCGTGCGCCTCTCCAGCTAAATGTTGACAAATGCAACCTTGACTCAACAAAACACTCGAGTAGCTTGAGTTTTAGCTCGACTCGAAATTAAACAAGTCGATATCAAGTCGTCATCAAGTTGAACCCGAATTATTCAAAGTAGCTTGACTTGGTTTCACTCTTATGAGTAGTCTTATGAGTATAATTTACGAGATACGTCTCCTTACATGCCACTGCAAGATTTTCACAAGTACACTTGGGGTGTGTATGGCAACGATTCTATGCCCGGAAACTGATTCTGCTCAGAAATGATTCTTTTTTATTCTATGCCCGGAAATAATTTTTAAGCATTTGAAAGTATTTGGTAATTGCCCAAAATTTCTATTCTTAAAATAGAAGAAAAAACAGAAATGTGTTTGGTAACTACACAAAATTTCTTTTTATTGATAATATTATGAATTTTTTAAATATTTATTTCTCTTTTTTTTTTCCTTCCGTTCCTTGGCCATGGCCAGGGCCGGCAAGGGCATCGCGGCCCTCACCGATGATGATGGCAAGGTCGGCCTCGCTATGGCCGAGCGAGGCTCGACCTCGCCCAAATCTAGCGAGGCCGACCTCGCCATCGCCGGGGGTGGCGATAGTGAGGTTGGCCTCGCCATGGCTAGGCGAGGCCTCACCGTCGCGACCGCCCTCGCCAACCCTGGCCGATGGCCGGTCAGCAGCAAACCAGAAAGAAGAAGAACAACAAACTAAAAAGGAAGAAGAAAATCAAGAAGAATCAAAAATAGAAAAATTGTTCCAGAATCAAGAAACTACTTTGTTTTGTTTCTTGATTCTGTTTCAAAATTGATTTTGACAATAATTTTTTGTAAATTTGTGCTCAGGCACAAAAATTTTAACAAACAGATTTCTGTTCCTAAATTGATTCTGAGAATAAAAGAGCAGAAATTTTCACTATTTGGCAACTTGCCAAACGCACCCTTGATAGATGGATGAAATGACAAAGCTAAGGATACGAATAAATAGTTGAAGACCTTTTAAATACAATTGTGATTTATCCAGGTGATTTTTAATTGATCATGTGAGGTAATGTGGGTGCACGTAACATGTTTAAACGTGTTAAGTGGGTCCAATCATGTATCACTTTCAATAATTATGTCGTGCTTCAATTAGCCGAAATATTTCCACAACACATTTATGAAACCAAAATGTTGCGATGCTATGGCGTAATCAAGAATAAATTTGTCATAAATCTTACATTTTTACCATGTTTAGGGAGGATTGTCGTGATGCCATAAAATAATTAAAAGGGGCAATCGACATTTTCCATTTTTGAAACTTGGCTATATGGTAGAAATTCCCTCCTTTTTTTGGAAGTAAATCCCGTCTATGGATCCTAAGGTCAGTAAGTTTTTATATGTTACGACAATTGTATAAGAGTTATAAAAAAAATAAGGATTTACGATTCCATTACTATTCGAGAATCTGCTCGTCAATGGACCATAAACTTGCTCTTCTTGAACATCGTGAACATAATTTGGGTACAGAGGAAGAGACAATTATTAAGAATCTAGCAATCAATAATTTCGATTGAAGAGGGCAAAATACACTATCATATTTAGAATTATAAGAATATCAAACAACATAAGAAACTCACAAGTTCAAGCCACATTATAAGCACACTTCCGCCCACCATGTGCCTTGAGCATTTACTAGTTCATGTGAAGAGACTTACTAATTTCTAGCCTGTCAGTGAGCTTCGTTGATGGGGTCATACATTTACAAGAGCAAGTGCCCTGGGTATTCATTGTTCAAACTAGTCGAGCACCTCTTCATTCAATCCCGAGGCGAGTGCCCTTAAATTTACAAAACAAAAAACAGGTTGATGTGCCCAAATTCTATGAAAGGAACCGGATGCAAGTCCCATCCTATATAAAAACACAATTAGGAACATTTCCACTCCCTATATGCAAGATCCCACATGTTGCCTTTTGAATTTTCAAACATGCTTTATCCCCATTTATGACCACAAAGGGGAGCATATGAAGCTTTTGCTACCTCTAAAATAATACACATGGACAACTAATGACAGGAACATCAGAATTTGGGATGAAAAATTCCCCTCCACTAACCCCATATGACTCAACATCTTCGTAAACTATTGGACGTGGGCAGACATTGACAGCCTCAACTACAAGGAAGAAGCCAACTAGTGAGCTAGTAAAACCCGCAAGATAAGGTTATATTAGGCATCGATACACCCCTTACCTACCACCATTTGTGCACTAATCACCAATTAACAAGAGATAATAACGGAGCAGGTTTGACTCGTTCGACACAATGAAGGTCCGTGCACTTTGCTTGAGCCAAGAAGAAAAATTGAAAAGATGGGTCCTTGTGTTCGATGACATTCCTTCCTCGGATTCTCTTTTCTTCATGTGTCTTGAGTTGTGTCCTGAACAAATTTCAACTGATTGTAGAGGGAGGCAAGACTCACGCCCTTGTACTGTGTCTTCGCGTGATTAAAGGGTATTGAAATGATCCACCAACCTCTTCTAAACTTGGGTCAGATAAAAAGAAGGAGACATGTGAGAGTTTGAAATGTGATTCTCAACTTTTTCTTTTTTGGTGCTGTTCTTTTTTTATTTAATGAAGATGGTGGACACATCAAAGAGGGACAAGAGAACGAGGCTGAGAGGGCTAATGTTCCTAGCTTGATTAGTCTCTCTCTCTTTTAGTAGATTATCGAGAACAACAGGGACCATTACCACGAAGTAGATGATGAAATCAGAAAGAGAAAGCGAAGAGGACAAGTTCGGCTCAATTTGTTGCCACCAGCATCCGGCATCACAACTTTGGTGCACCCACTTTTGTCACCGTTTGAAACAGCGTGGCGATCTCTTTTTGTTTAAAGAAGAGAAGAAAAAGGAAGGGGGGGGGGGGGGGTGAAGTGCAATCAAATGATGCTTACGAAGTCAAACGATCCACAGGATGAGCCACTGTTTGTGTGTTCTTTCCTGCAATGTGGAAAATGACCAGTTGGTGATGGTTTCAGCACCAAGTTCAACTAGTATCGCTGTGGGGCTGCTCATTAAGCCTTGTAATCATACCTAGCAAGATTCCAGCTGATTTTGAATGGCTGTCGGTCCGATGAGGTGAACTATTCCAGCACATAGAGTGGGGTATAAACAAAACCAAAGAGGGCCAGATAAAGTCTAGCACTTCTCTCATCCAAATGAGAATGATATGTCTACTATAGTTTGATTTTTCTCACGGAAGAGGGTATCGATACGTGGTTTAGGATGTTGCCAATTGGTAGGTGTCGCAGCTAATTTTGACATTAGGCAACGATATTCACTGTTGGCTTGTCGGTCTCTCTCGAACTCATTGGCGCCCACCCATTCAAGCCAATTTTTCACGTTCTATCTAGCCTGGGCTCTCATGATCTCATTTCAACCATTATTTGATCACTTGGGTCATGATTGGTGCTCTCTCTCTCTCTCTCTCTTTCTCTCTCTCAAAGTCTAGTTACAACAAGAATAATTAGCCAACAATTCTCAATTTGAATTGTTTTTCTCTTATTTGGGTATTTGATCTAGTCATACTCAATGACGGGCAACCATTGAATAAGGTGGGATATCACTCTTAGATGCATCGAACCATTATTTAAAATATGGAAGTGAACATACTAAGTGTATGTAATTTCTCATCCAATCTTATTTTACAACTTATCCGAACAAGCAAAAGCCAAACTGAGTTATGACTTACGGCAAGTCTTCGAAATTTGGTTTTAAGATATAATACTAATCAAGCATGACGAGTTCAAATAATGTTTATCTCAACTAACCTAATCTTAAAGACCAAAAAAAAAACTAACCTGATCTTTAGAATACTAAAAATCACAGTGTTGAGACTCGGTTTATTTGGAGGAAACAGGAAATGTCAAAAGTAGAGAGCAAACCACAAATTAGAGCAAGAAATCACATGATAAATTTGTGAAATTATTTCTTTTTATCGTTTGCCCCTATAAATAGGATAATTCGACTTAAAACTATCAAAGTTTCAATATCATAATCAATTGAAAATTGTTGGGAAGAAAATAAGCATTTACAGTAAAGGAAACCAGTAAAGGAAACTAGTATGGAATGAAGAAAAAATCATTTCCTTTTATCTTTGGACCTGGCGATCCCATCAAGTGAATCCAATAGATCTTGAATTGCGACAAAGTTCATTGTCAGTGTAAAACAAAATTTGGACGATTTATACTTTTATTAGGGACTTTTTATAGGGTTCTGTACAAAAGAAAGGCCTTAACCCAAACACTTGTCAGTTTTTTTTCAATAACTCAAAATGGGCTATTGTCCAAAACGACAATACTTCTTTAAGCGTGTTGGGCCTCGCATCTAAAATTGGACAATAAGAAATCCACTTAGGCTGGGTTTAGTCGTTCTGCACAAATTATTGAAATGCAATAACATCTCTTGAATTTTGATTACTCTATACTTAAATAAATCAACTTCGAGATTCTTCTAATTTAGATTTTGTCAACGCACAAGTAACAATGGCTAAATTCACTCTGTAATTATTACCAAAAATATGACTTTCTTGCGCATCAACTGATCCACCGCTTGTACGTAGAAGACAAACCCAGTACATAGTCACTATAGATTAAGAAATAAGTCAAACCACAAATCTTCAGCAAAAAAAAAAAAAGTCAAACCACAAATCCTTATTTCTCCTAAAAACTAGTGGCATCGACTCGACTTGCACATGACCACCGTGTTGGCGTTGGCCCTCCATCCTACGAAACCGTCACGGCGGCCATGAATTCCGTGTCAGCTTCGAGAAGTGCCATCGTCGCCGGCGGAAGGCAGATCTCGAGGTCAATGCTCCCGCCTCCTTCGCGGCCCGGATAGCCTGAGGCCTTGCCGTCAAACTTGTTTGCATACCCGCTTCGCAGAGCCACGGCCTTCCCCAGCCCGAACTCGTTGCCATACTTGTCGAACCGCGGCGAGCTCCCCATCATGACGCTGTACGGATCGAACGTCTTGTCCAGGTGGTACACCTGCGGCCTCTTTATCCACTCCTGATTCCACTCCCGCAGCTTAGCGTTGCTGTGCCCCGCCACTGCAGCATGCAGCAGCTGCGCTGCCCAACCGAGGCCGCCGCCTAGCAGCTCCTCAACCGTTGCCGCCGTCCTCAACGGCGTGATCGAGTTTCCGAAGTATTCTGGCGAGAGCGGGGGGTCCAGCCTCCCCCGGTTGTTCGCAGCCATTCGGCAGCCTGTGACCTGGCCGGGCGGGAAGTGGCGGGCGCGGGTGATGCACCGCCATACGAGGGCAGTCAGGGACTGAAAGGACGAGATCTTGGTGGTGCCACATTGCCGGTTCGCCTCTGCCTTGAGCCCCGCGATGGCGTCAGCGGAGAAGTGGAAGACTCGCTCCCTGAGCACTGGGGCTTCGAAGTCGGCGAGGAACGACGAGGGGTCGTCCGTGTAAGGCAGGCTTACGGGGCCAGGGTGGTTCTCTGGGAACCACCGGGTCAGGACCGGAGGACGTGACAGCTGGACGACATCAACGGCGCCTCTCTCTTGCGCTCGGAAGATCTCAGACCACGAGTTGAAGAAGTGCCAGAAGGAGGTGCCATCACCGAGGACATGGTTCATGGAGAGCCCGATGAAGATACCGTCGGCAAGCTCGGTGACCTGTACGGACAGTAGGGACAGGTCATGGCCATCGTGGTTGATTGCCCGGTCATGGTCAAAGAAGGACTGGACGACGGCGGGGACGTACGTAGGGGAGAGAATGTCGGCCACGGTCATGTCGAGGGCAGCGTGGATGAGCCGGGCTCCAGGGCTGTTGGCACAGTCGACAACGACGTTGTACAGCGGGGGTTCAGCCCGCTTGAGGGTGGCGAGGCGGCCCGCGAGCGGGTAGAAGTGGGCGAGGGCGGAAGAGAGAGAGCGCTCGAGTTTTTCCAAGAAGGAACGGATGAAAGCGGGGCGGTCAAAGCCAATCTCGAGGCAGCGAGGAGGGAGGGGGAAGAGGAGGCCCTTTTGGATGTAGTGGACGGAGAGCATGGCGAGGTCCCATGGCGGCAAGTGGAGGGCATGGTCGGACTGCGGTGGAAGCTGGGGCGGCTTGACGAAACAGTCGGAGATGAATCGGACGGATTGAGGAGGAGGAGGAGGAGGAGGAGTCATTGTGTGGGTTGTGTTCGTTGAGACTCGGTGGGTACTGATGATTTGGTATAGACTGAAAGGCCGGGACAAGATGCGAGCATCGGTTGCTGGTCGTGTTATTTGTAGGGGTTCCCCGGAGTTCTGCAAAATAGATTTGGTCAAGGTCTCGTACGCATGGAGTTGTTTGATGGGGGTAGGAAGCGGAGACCAAGATGCAGTAAGATTTGCGCTTTGATTCATTCCTTCGCTGCTCGTCTTCAAATTAGCTGAGGCTTTTTTTAATTTCTGGGTCTTTACAGATTTGAACCCCTCGACTAAAACCCATGGAGTTTCGCCTTTATATCCGACTCTAAACAAGGTCTGAGAGAACCATCTCCGTTCACCTTCTGTTTCACTTACTGTGGAATTATCAGCTGACAATAGATATGTTGCCTAATCCCATTCCAGGTTGAAGCCAAAGGTCGTCACTATCATTTTGTGGTCAGATTAGACGGAACTAACAACTACCGGTTGGTGCCCTGGAAAATGGGAAAGCCTACACCACCAGCTACGGGGACTCCGCCGACCGCAGGAGTTAAATCTACGTTTGACTAGTCGAAGAGTCTCGAGTGTGATTTTCATCTTATTAGGACAAAAGAAGCAAGCAAATGCAGCTAGCTAGTCTTTCATGTCACCTGCTGAGCAATTTCCTTTCTTGAAAACGTCTCCTGCTTTGCTCGGACAACCTCGGATTCGACCACGGCCCAATCCTCGCGGCTTCCAAAAAACGAACTGCGGCTTGTGCTCTGATCATAACCAATCAATGAGCGTTTGAAGGGTTATATTCACAAATTAATGACGGTGACGATAAATATATTTCACGGTCAGCTGTAATCTACAATTTGATTTTGATTCAATACGGGATATCTACAAAATTTCCACGTACAATTCTTTCATAACTTTGAAAACCTAAATATACTTTGAATTCTAACAAAAAAATCGAGAAGAAAATTTTACACCTATTCTTTTCGGTGAGAAAATTACCAAAAAATCATAAACCTATTGCATTTGTGTCAATTGAATTCAAAATATTTTCACGTTTTGCTAATTGAGTCCATCAGACCAATTTTGGCCAGAACT
Source organism: Syzygium malaccense (assembly GCA_031216405.1). NCBI lineage: Eukaryota > Viridiplantae > Streptophyta > Magnoliopsida > Myrtales > Myrtaceae > Syzygium > Syzygium malaccense. The sequence goes on along the minus strand of CM062258.1, from coordinate 10,121,802 downwards.
TGTTGACGTGGATGCCGACCATCTTACGTGATATGGCCAGCGCTACGTTGATATTTTTTCAATAATATTTTTATTTTTTTCTTTACTTTGCCTTTTTTTCCCTAGACCGGCCATAGGCGAGGGTAGGGATGCCCTTGCCGGCCTCGCTAGCCCAGATTGGGTATTCAATGCATGCAATTCGGTCATGACACGTTCTTAGGGTTAGTTTTGTTCGTCCATGTTAATAAGAAGAAGGTCAATTAAACAAATAATAATAGGTTAGCATATCATATAGATTGCATTTAATTATAAGGTTAACTCGTGTAATGATTCATATAATTTAGTATGCATGTCATTTGGTAATTAAGAGTTCATACTAAGCTCTTCATCATGTTTTACTTAAATTAGCTTAATTTGATGAATGTTGGCTTAATTACATGCATAGTCACGGTCATGTAGTCGTTAGCAATTTAATTTTCCGTACATTAGAGTATTTAATCAAGAAAAATAAATAAAAAATAGCTTCATGTCTCATTCAGGTTACTTATAGTTTGCATCATTGTCGCGACCTCACCTCCGTGGGTGCACCACCTAGGGTTTTGGCTAATGGATTATTAAGTCTAAACCTAATTCAGGCCCTCCCAAGCCCTACCAATTCACGACTTAGGGTTTAAGTTCTTAACATGCAAATATTTTCATACTGGAGTCGCCACTAATCTATTTGTAGAGGGTCGATTAGAAACCGAAATAAAATATAAAGAGATATGTTTTATTCCTATGAATCAGAAATTTTGGATTTGGGGACTTGGTTATGCCAGAGCTAGTCCAACGCCCTTTCGATACATTTTCTTTTCAAAAAAAATGTTTAAGCAGGCAGTCTAGATCCATTTTATTACCTAGTTACTAACATGTGAGGTGACCATGCGGATGCACAATCCACCAATTTAACATCCAATAAAGAAAGTAATAAATAAATTACCAACTTAGGAGAATAACGTACCTTTAAGCAACGTAAGCATCTGCATTGTTAGCTAAAAAATCACACAGACAATCCTAATATGATTTCTAATTAAAGTAATTCACACAATTTGTTCTTTAGGGTTTTCGCTTTATTAAAATGAAAACTAATTTAAGTACAATGACGTGCAAAATATGACATGTGATTAATGAAACCTAATATGCAAATTATATCTCACGTGACGAAGTGGCCTAATTCTAATGACGGGCAAATGATGTATTATTTGTATTTTTCATTAAAATGCGGAATAAAAAATGTCTGAAATAACATACAATCTATTCTAGAAAGACACTCAAACTTATCCTAAAATAACTTCTTTTTGGTATTTTTTTATGAAAATTCGAAATAATAAAATGTCCTAAATAATCTATTAAGACTAGAATAATACCTAACTTAAACTACGAAATAAACTACCCTAAATCCCAATTTAAATCAAGCAATTATCCTATCCCCTAGATATACCTAGGATACCCTAAACATGCAATATTTCTAATTTAAATCCTAACTAACATTTTTTGGATTTTCATTATTTTAAAAAGAAAGCAATCAAACAAAAATAGCAATCACACTCAAACGATCCACGCAATCCACAAGATCAATTTTAGCATGTTCAAATTGAGAACTAGCGATCATATCCATAGGGTCATGGATATTGATGAAAAGCTGACCGTTTGAATTTGGAAAGCGGATAAGATACGTTATCGTATCCAAATGGTTACGGATAAGATAACGATTTTCCATACTGCCATATAACCTTATAGTTAAGGTTAGATAGTCGTCCAGGTACGCTGCTAAATTTAAAAGAATTCCTAATTTGGGGTATTTTTTAATATTGCAGATATAGGGAAACTCCCTAATTTGGGGTGTTTTTTAATATTGTGGATATCGCACGCATTATTCCTAAAATATCTAGCAATTCACCAAAATATTCACAAAATATTCAAAACAAGTGAAATTAGGAATTTAAATTTTAAAAAAGGATTAGATAAGATTCTTACCTAATTTCACGGATATTTCCAATTCGAATTTGCGGATAGGGATCGCGGATTGCAGGACGGCCAATGGCAGGTGACCCGGCCACGGTGGACCGGCGGCGATGGACAGTGGCAAGGCGACTCGCGGTGGGCTGGCCTTGCGAGAGCTAGTGATAGGAGGGGCGGCTCGGCGTCGAGGCTGGCCTGGCGCGAGCAGAGGTAGCGACTCTACGGCGACAGGGCAGCACGGCGACGGGCATAGCAATAGCTGGCACGCGTCAAGGATTGGCCGTAGCGAGGGCTCGGCTGGCTGATGGTGCCTGGCGGGGACATGGGACTGGCACGATACAGGCCTAGCCGGAGCGGCAGCAGCAGGGGCTCGGGCTCGGGCTCAGTGCAGCGACAGGGGTAGGGGTGAGCGGTTCCCGATCCGGTTTGGTCCAACCTAAGAACCGAAAATCGAACCGGAAGGACTGGTTCTCAATATCTAAGATCGGGGACCAAACCGGACCGAACTGATGGTCCGTCCGATCTAGTCCGGTTCCAATGGGACCAATTACTTATTGGTAAAGGCAAGTGGGAATTGAGGAAATTATATTACGCTTTCTATTTTTTTCAAAATTTTTAAAAAGTAAATAAATATATATATATGAAAAAATTAGAAAAATATATATTTATCGGTATGGTCTGGTCCGGTTCGGTTCGATTCCTATCCTAGAAACAGGAACCGGATAGCTTGAAAATTGGTTCCACTTTCAGGAACCGAGAACCAGACCGATATTCCTGAGAATCGGACCAAACCGATTGGCCCGATCTAGTCCCAGTTTGGGCAGTCCATCTTGCTCACCCCTAGTAACGGGCACAACGACAGGACCCTCACGGCTAGAAGTTTGGCCATGAGGAAAGTGGTGGTCCCAGGGAATAGCACAGGCACGACATGGCACGGCACGGTAGGGAGGCATGAATGGTGACTCGGGCATGGTGCAGCAGCGCGGCACAACAACAGGACTAGGCAGGCATGGACACGGGAGCAACAGGAACGGCGGTGGGGCACAATAGCAAGGGAACAGCCGGGTGTGGGCGCGGGCACGATAAGGGCTCAGTCAAGCGCTGGCGTGGGCATGAGTGCAGTAGCGGGCATGAGCATGGGAACAAGCACGCGTGTAAGCACGGGCTAAGTAGCACCGACATGCTTCGGAGGCGTCCGAGTCGGTGTCGGACACGTGTTGTGTGTCCGACATGCTCAGACACGCGGCCGACACATTCCGACACGTGGTCAACGCGTGTCGGAGATTCGACACGCGGTCGACGCGCCGAACACGCCGGCGACACATGTGTCTGACACCGAAGGTCGTGGGTCATGGAGGAGTTGGAGGAGTTGCAGAAAGGAGACGAGGACGGAGGCGGGGCCTCTTCGACGAGGCGTAGGCCGACACCGATGCCGCCTCCATCGACTTGCGGGAGTCGCCGCCGATGGGGACGTTGCAGAGGGTGCCGCCTTGGTCCAGTAGTAGCGGCAGGACTTGCAGAAGTGGCGAGTCTGGGAAAGGTTATAGTTATTGTAGTAGCAAAACTTGGTATTGGTGGAGTTGCAGCGCAGGCAGAGCAGCGCCTCCGCTTGAGGCGGCGGAGGTGGATGGTGCAGGTCGGCTCCTCCCCCCGCGACAGCGGCGGAGGCCTGAGGTCGGGCCTGCCTGTGCTCACTCGTGTCCAAAGGCATGTCTTCTCCACCGTGGGCGTTGAGGAGCGTGCAGAGAAAAAGTGTTAAAACTTAGGCTCCGTTCGTTTTCGGAAAAATATTCTCCTTTTGGAAAATATTTTTCCGGAAGTCATTTTCCTGAAAAACATTTTCCCGAAATATAATTTTCCAGTGTTCGGCGATCAATATGAAAAAGTTTCGGAAAATATTTTTGGCTGACGGCCAGCGACCGTCGGCGGCGGTTGCCGGCGTTGGCGGCGAGCGTCCGGCGGTGACCGGCGGTGGCGGCGGCGGCGGCGACCGGCGGCCGGTGACGACGGGCGACGGGCGGTCGGCGGCAACGGGCGATCGTTGGCGACGGGCGATCGGCGGCCGGTGACCGGCGGCGGCGGGCGACCGGTGACAGGTGACCGGCGACGGCCGGCGACCGGTGACAGGTGACCGGCGACGGCCGGCGACCTTAGTGAAGAAGAAGCTTCGGAAAATGATTTCCGCTTTTGAAGAAGCGGAAGTCATTTTCCATAGACTTAGGCTATTTTGTGAGAGGGGAAAGGAAAATATTTTTCCACGGAAAACGTTTTCCGCCCCCCGAACATCGGAAAATCCGGAAAATATTTTCCGAAAGAATATTTTCCGCCAAACGAACGAAGCCTTAAAAGAGAAGGCTTTGGAGGAGGGAGAGAGAGAGAGAGAGAATGGGGTGGAGACATGAATGAGAAGGCAGTATTTGTCCTTTCCTTTTTTTCAAATTTAATTATTTATTTTTAGTTTCTTAATTAATATATTTATTTATACATAATTATTTTTTGAAAACTTATGTGTATAATTTTTTTAGGGTAAATTCATTCCAGGATTTTTATTATTATTTATTTACTTATTTGAATCAAATTAAAAAAATGATAATTTATCATGTATATATAAAAATATATATAATATACAATGTGTTCCAACGTGTCGGAATTCTCTATTTTTGAGAAATAACGTGTCGCGTGTCATGTCGCGTGTCGCGTGCCGGTGCTACTTAGAGGCTCTAAGTTAGAGCATGGATGTGGGCGTAGGAACAAGCATGGGCGCAGGCGCAGGCACGGGCACTGGCACAGGCGCTGGCACGGGCGCGGGCACGAGCGCGACGATCAGGCCCTGGCACGAGCGCGACGATCGGCCGTGGGGAGGCACAGGCATGACAGTCGGCCGTGGGGTGGCACAGCCGGTCTCTTTTCTCACTCTCTCTCTTTCTTGCCCTCACTCACACTTGTGCTCTTTGAAAATTATGATTGCCTCCCCCCATTGTGAACCCTAACACATCTATCTATAAGAGTTAGACAGGATTATCTTGCAAGAGCTAAGATATATTATTTCCTAATTTCGATACTCAACTTAGGTAATTTTCTGATTATTTCTTCTAGCTGAATATTCATAGAATAATATGAATTATCCTCCAATTATATTATTTAGTAATTCGATAATTCAATTATTCCAACTTGTCATTTTCCAAAGAAAAATTCAGCTCTTATAATGTCCACGGGCTTGGCCAATAATTTTCTTGAAGTTGGGCTTAGTCCAATTTCATTAAGTTCATAGCCATCCATTTAAGTCCATCCACCACTAATCCAATGCAAATATGTAATTGAACTACATGATTCTAAACCATATGCTATGCAATCTAATTTTAATATTTTTGTTTGGAGCTTAGATATTAATCCCTAATTCTATGCACTAATTATTAAATGATTAGCCAAAATTTAGGTGTTAACAATCATAGAATTAGTTCTTGTCATTTAGTGATTTAGTGATACATGCATTTATCATGTTCATGTAGCTCTTTAGTCTTTAGGCACAATTTCAAATTTATGGAGAAAAAACAAAATCGTAATTAGATGTCCATGCATGGTCGTACATACTTTAGGCATCTCATCTGGGCCATGCATAGATTATATCGTTGCATGTTTATTTTTTGATTCATAGTTCACAGTCTCGGCCTCAATAAGGAGGCTTTGCTTGAGCTTGCTCGATGGATCTCAGTTCCTTCAATTTTTTCTTGTAATTAATTTACTGCTTCAATTAGTGGGCGTTTATTTTCACTGCTAGTGCACCATGCATGATCACCTTCATAGAATATCGCATGCAAATCTTTTCATTAAAAAAGGGGTACCGATGAGTGTAATACAATGTAATCAGGTCACTGACCAAACGAACCACAATCACAACCTATTCTTATAGCGGCGACTCATAAATCTAATCTTGAATGCATAACAAACACTACAAAAAAAGTAGGTTTTAGCGACGAATTTTGCCACGAAAAATTTGGCAAAATTCGTCGCTAAACGAATTTTCAACGAAATTTGTGACGAAAAAAATTCGTTGCCAATTCGGCGTCGCAAAATTTAGAGACAAAAATCTCAATTTTCGTGGCTAAATTGCGACGAAATATATTCATGGCAAAATTCGTCGCTATTGCTACGAACTGTATTCGTGACAAAATTTGTCGCTAATTAACACGAACTATATTCGTGGCAACCTTACCCAAAAAAAAACTATATTCGTGGCAAAATTCGTCGCTAATTTTTTAATAATTTTTTTTTCGAATTTTTTAAATATATTTTTCTTTTTTTCCCCTATATTCTTCGCCGGTCGCCGAACGGGTGACCAGCTGAGGCCGACGAGTTTGACCTCGTCAGCCATGGGTGAGGCTAGCCCTCGCCAACACTGGCGAGGGCGAGCAACCATGGCGAGGCCGCTTGACCTCGCCCAGATCTGGGGGAGGCCGAGCGGCCTCGCCATGGCTGCCGCTCGACCTCACCATCGCCCAAATCTGTGGCGAAGAGCAGAGGCATAGAAGAGAGAAAGAAGAGAGAGAAAGCGCTATGGCTCGCCCTCGCAATCTCCCACTGATCCATCATCCATCGATGTACGTAGCACTAGTAGCTTGACGCCAACCCTAGAATCTTGCTCAGTTCCTCCCCCTTTCGGCGCCAAGCGCCGTCGTGTTCTTCGCGGCAAGCTCAGGTTTTCGTTCTGTGTCTCACGAGGGCGTCGGGTTTGAATTGCCATTTGTTGTTCCCGCGTGCTCGGGTTTTCGTTTGTGATGGTTCTGCGCATTGTGTTGTTTTTTACGTGTTGAGGCAATGGGGGGTGTTTTTTCTTTTCTGGGCTCTGCGGAACGATGCGTGTGGCCTTTCCCCGACTCTTGATTTCGCGGGAATTTTAGTAATTTTTTTTTCGTCGCAAATTAGCGACGAATTGAGTTTTCGTCACAAATTCCGTCGCTAATTTGCGACAAATTTTTTTTTCGTCGCAAATTCCATTGCAAATTAGCGATAAATAATTTTTCGTTTAGTGACAAATAATTTTTCGTCGCTAATTTTCCGTGGCTAAATCCTGCTTTTTTGTAGTCAAATGAGAAAAATCAAGTTGCAATTGGTAGGGATTAAGATGGCCGTACTAAACGCATCCGCCACCTTACAAGAAGAACTATTCGGCCCTCGCTTAGTGATTCATCAATTTCCTTCGAGATATCTTATGTCGCCCTCTAAATCACAAAACGATGAGTTCGCTACTTTACCATCTAAACCGGCTCAAAACGTCTTATATGTTAATTGTTAACAATAGGAATGGCCTGATAAAAGAGACTTGATCGGTATTCCAGGCTGCCGGCGCTTACTTTGTCGGGGAAAAGGACGACAAAATTAACGTATCAAATTTTCCTTAATATATATATATATATATATATATATATATATATATATATATATATAAGTCTATGTTAAAATTCCAAGTCAAACAAAACGTCTTTATTCCTCCATTGCTCGCGTGCAAGTGGATGTGCGGGAGTTCTTCACGCCACTTCAAGGCAAAGGAGTAACAATAAATGCAGCTGGGCAAAGGTAATAGCTCGCAATTTTGGACTTCTGTAGATCTTTTGTCCTACAATCTTTTTATTAATATAAAGATTTGTTTAGAGCCCTCGAAACCTCTGACATTCGAAGAAGATTTTCCAGCCTACGACGTTCCGGCATAATAACGAAAGAGAATTTTCTGGTCTACAAATTCGACATCATCGAGAAATTTAGAACATTTTGAAAGTGGATCGCTCAATTTGACAGGCTCCGACCTACGAAGCCGTCACTGCAGTCATGAATTCCGTGTCAGCTTCGAGAACCGCCATCTTCTCCGGCAATAGGCAGATCTCCAGATCAACGCTTCCGCCTCCGTCGCGGCCCAGGTAGCCTGAGACCTTGCCGTTAAACTTGCTCCCGTACCCGCTTCGCAAAGCCACGGCCTTCCCCAGCCCGAACTCGTTGCCGTACATGTTGAACCGCGGCAAGCTCCACAACATGACGTTGCACGGATCGAACATTCTGCCCAGGTGGTACATATGCGGACTCTTGATCCACTCCTCGTTCCACTTCCCTAGCTTCACGGCGTTGTGCTCAGCCGCTGTCGCATGCAGTTGCCGCGCCGCCCACCCGGGGCCTCTATCCAGCAGCTCCCCTATTGTCACTGCCATCCTCAACGGCGTGACCATGTTCCCAAAGTATTCCGGTGGGACTGGGGGGTCCAGCCTGCCCCGGTTGTTCGCGGCCATATAGCAGCTTGTGACCTGTTTGGGCGAGAAGCGGCTGGCACGTGTGATGCACCGCCATACATGGGCAATCAGGGACTGGAAGGACAAGATATTGGCGATGCCGCATTGCCGGTTTGCCTCTCCCTTGATCCCCGCGATGGCATCGGTGGAGAAGTGGAAGTAATGTAGAACAGTTAGCCTGTGATTATCTTGAACAATGTGATCGTCGGAAATCTCGGCAGTTTTTCTGATTTTGGGGAAAACAACCATTTATGCAGTTTCCTATATTATCATTTAGGCAGTTTCCTATATTATCATTGAGGCAGTTTCCTATATTACCAGTTAGGCAGTTTCCTATATTACCATTCAGGCAGTTTCCATTAGTATTAGGAGTCCTATCTCTATATATAAGATGTCCGTCTGGTAATCAAAATCACAGTATTATTGAATAAAAATTTCGAGTTCTTTGGAGTTGTTCCAAATTTACGCTTTCTCTCTACGTCATTTGGTATCAGAGCAGGATTCTCCTGTGACGATGGTGAATAACGTGAATGTCAATCTCCCCGTTGCTAAGGGCCGTGAGAACGAGGCTATTACGCGAGCTGAGTTCAATCAATTCGTGGGTCAAACCGATCGGAGGTTTCAAGAGATCCTTGATGCCCTCCAGCGTTTGTCCACAAACCATGCGCCTGGCGTTCTTCCAGCCGAGCGAATTCCTGTCGCTCGTGATCCCGAAGATGCTATGGGGCGTGGAGGAATTCCCCGACAAAGGCATCAAGACTATGTCGAGGATACAGAAGACGAAGACGATGATTTCCAGGAGATGCAGATTCGTGGTGGTCGCCGATACAAGGGATTCCAGGAGGAGCATATTCGTGGGAATCGATGTCAGGGAGGATATCGACGAGATCCTGAACAGTATCAACTAAATGTAGATCTCCCTACTTTCAATGGGAATTTGGATATTGAAGATTTCCTTGATTGGCTTTGGGAGGTTGAAAAATTCTTCGACGCCATGGATATTGACGAGGATCGCCAAGTGAAACTTGTGGCGTACAAGTTGAAGGGTGGCGCTTCAGCTTGGTGGGAACAAACTCAAATGACGCGACGTCGACAAGGCAAGGCTCCTATTCGATCTTGGGGTCAGATGAAACAGAAGTTGAAGAAGAGGTTCCTCCCAACGGACTATGAGCAACTGTTATTTCAGCAATTTCAAAATTGCCGACAATCAAATAGATCGGTCCAAGCTTATACGGAAGAGTTTCTTCGACTTTCTGCTCGCAATAATCTGGATGAATCCGAGGCACAACAAACTGCTAGGTACATTAATGGTTTGCGACTTAATATCCAGGATCGGGTTTCTTTGCATTGACTATTCTCTGTCGAAGACGCCCAGGATATGGCACGAAAAATTGAGATGCAATTAGAGAGAACTAGCCCTAGTACTCGTGGTAGAAATTATTTGGATTGTGGGTCATTCGCAAAAGGAAGACAGCTTGATGTTACGAGTTCTTCTAGTCAACAAACCCTTGATTCAAGCCGAGTTCCAGGAAGTACTACGGGGACGCCTAAGGAAGCAGTCACAGCAAGGAATCGCACTCCCAATCAGAATACCCAGAATCCATATGCCAAACCCTAACCGATCAAGTGCTACAAGTGTAATGAGTTGGGCCATCGTTCCAGCGATTGTCCTCATCGTAGAATGGCCAATATCATTGAACTTGACGAAGATATGTATGAGGAAGATTGGGAAAAGGAAGAAGAAGTGGGAGTGGAAGATGAAGTGGGCGAGCAAGTTAATTGTGTTGTGCGTCGTCTATTGTTTGCTCCGCGCGGATAGAAGATACCCAGCGGAATCAGCTTTTCCACGCTTGCTGTACTGTCGACGACAAAGTATGCGATATCATTATTGATAACGAAAGTTGCGAGAATATAGTGTCAAAGGCCTTGGTGGATCACTTGCAACTAAAGACGGAGCCGCATCCCGCGCCCTACACGATCGGGTGGATACGCAAGGGAGCAGAACTTAAGGTAAACCAATTATGTCGTTTACCTATTTCGATCGGGAAATCATATCAAGATACTATTATCTGTGATGTTGTGGAGATGGATGCGTGTCATGTTTTACTGGGTCGACCATGGCAATATGATGTTGATGCTATACACCGAGCTAGGGAGAATACGTATTCTTTTGTGTGGAAAATGACTGAAATTACTTTGAGATCAAAGAGTAATTCCTCTCAGATTGTGAAGAAGCAGAATGCAGGGATTATGATGAACATCCGAAAGCGTGAAGGGATGTATATGATTGTAGACAAGAGCGACCAGCAAATTGTGGTTCGTGTTCCCGATATTCTTAAGCCCTTATTAAAGGTATTCAGTAATGTTATGCCTGAGGATTTACCTAACGGATTACCTCCTTTGAGGGATATCCAGCATGAGATTGATTTTCTTCCAGAAGCTAGTCTTCCTAATTTGTCGCATTATCGGATGAGTCCGAAGGAGAATCAGATTATACAAGAGCAGGTGGGAGATCTCCTTCGAAATGGCTTCTTGCGTGAAAGCAAAAGTCCATGTGCAGTTCCTGCGCTTCTCACGCCAAAGAAAAACGGTACCATGCGTATGTGTGAAGACAGTCGTGTCATTAATCGGATTATTGTCAAGTATAGGTTTCCGATTCCACGACTTGATGATATGCTAGACAGACTTGCTGGATCACGGATTTTTACGAAGATCGACCTTCGAAGCGGATACCACCAAGTTCGCATCCGCCCTGGCGACGAATGAAAAACGGCCTTCAAGACAAGTGCGGGTTTGTACGAATGGTTTGTCATGCCGTTTAGATTCACTAATGCACCTAGTACTTTATGGCGTTTGTTTTGGACTGATTTATAGTATAGTAGTTCTTTCCATCCCCAAACGGATGGTCAGACGGAAGTTGTGAATCGTACTATGGCGGATATCATTCGCTGCCCCTGCAGTGATATGTCTAAGCAGTGGGACCGGTATCTTGCTCCTGCTGAGTTCGCCTTCAACAACTCGGTTATCCGCTCTACCGGTACATCTACCGATACACCACAGCATACTCTGGATTTGGTTCCCTTGCCCAAGATTCCAGGCTATAGTGTCGCGGTAGAGAATTTGGCGACCAGAATTAATGAAGTCCAAGTTGAGAATTAATGAAGTCCAAGCTGCTGTGGCTAGTCAATTGGCTGCTTCTAATTCAAAGTATAATGAGGATGCTGACAAACGGCGACGTTCGAAAATTTTTGAGGAAGGCGATGAGGTAATGGTTTTCCTGCGAAAGGAGCGTTTTCTTGTAGGTACCTATGCTAAACTAAAGCACAAGAAGATTGGTCCTTGCCGCATCCTGAAGAAGATCAACAGCAATGCCTATGTAGTTGACCTTCCTGGTGATCTCAATATTTCTCCTACATTTAATGTGGCAGACTTATTTGAGTATCATGCTTCCGATACACCCATCTATCCTGATCATAACTCGAGGGCGAGTTTTTCCGAAGAGGGAGGGAATGATGTAGAACAGTTAGCCTGTGATTATCTTGAACAATGTGATCGCCGGAAATCTCGGTAGTTTTTCTGATTTTGGGGAAAACAACCATTTAGGTAGTTTTCTATATTATCATTTAGGCAGTTTCCTATATTATCATTGAGGCAGTTTCCTATATTACCAGTTAGGTAGTTTCCTATATTACCATTCAGGCAATTTCCATTAGTATTAGGAGTCCTATATCTATATATAGGATGTTCGTCTTGTAATCAAAATCACAGTATTATTGAATAAAAATTTCGAGTTCTTTGGAGTTGTTCCAAATTTACGCTTTCTCTTTGCGTCAGGAAGAATCGCTCCCTGAGCTCGGGGGCTTCGAAGTGGGTGAGGAACGACGATGGGTCATTCATGTTGTTGAGATTTAAGACGTAACACTCAAAAGTGAAAACCTTGATCGTCGATAACTATCGTCGACAACTCTCGAAGGTGAACAACTTTAATTGGTAACTCTCAAGGAAAAACACTCAAGGAGAGGAGAGGAATAAATTATTTTATTATGACTTGATTCACCTTACAAATACTTCAACTAGACTTGCCTTTATATGGCATAATACATGACTCTTAATATGACTCATAAATGACTATACATGTATCTGATATTAACTAGATATCGAAACACGAAAGGTCAAGACCAAATACAAACAATCACATTAACTAGTCATTGAAATACGAAAAGTCAAGACTAATCACGAAAGATCTAGAGAGATAAGGCGGTGATATCTTCAATACTCCCCCTCACCGACTACTCTCTCTAAGGATAGTTCTTGCGACCATACCAAGCTGAGCTCGAAACTCTTCAAACTTTGCAGCTCCAAGACCTTTGGTGAAGATATCAGCAACTGGATCACTTGTCTTGGTGTACTCCATCTTGATCTCGCCCTCCAACACTTTCTCTCGCAGAAAGTGATAGTGGACTTCCACATGCTTAGTCCTAGCATGGAAAACTGGATTTTTTGCCAAGCTTATAGCGGATAGATTATCACAATACAATATTGTCAAATAATCTATTGACTGATGAACATCATCCAATAACTGCGCTAGCCACGTGCTCTCCTGAGCTGCTATTGCTGCTGCTCTGTATTCAGCTTCTGTTTTAGACAAAGACACAGTTGGCTATCTTTTACTGCACCAAGATACTACTGTTGATCCAAGATGAAACGAGTATCCAGTAGTTGATCGCCGTGTGTGTTGATCTCTAGCATAGTTGGCATCAAAATGACTGACCAACTCACCCGATGATTCTTTTTTATACAAAAGCCCAAAATCAAAAGTCTTCTTTACATACCTCAAGATACGCTTGGCTGTATCCAAGTGAGGCTTCCTTGGCTTCTCCATGAATCGACTCACTACTCCCACTGCAAGAGCGATGTCAGGCCGAGTTATGGTAAAGTAGATTAGACTACCTACCAGTTGCCTATACATAGACGAATCTTCTAACTCTCGATCTTCTTCAGCACATAGCTTTGCGTTCCCATCCAACGGAGTAGATATAGGTTTGCAATCGAGCATCCCGAATTTTTTCAAGAGATCTCGTGCGTACTTCTGTTGACATAGGAATAATTCTTCTTTTGTCCTATCATCCTCGAGCCCCAGAAAATGTTTCAACTCTCCAAGCTCCTTCATTTGGAACCGCACAGAGAGGTCGGCTCTAATTTGACATATCTCATCTTCATCATCTCCAGTAATGATGAGATCATCCACATAAACCAGTACAGCTGCAACCTTTCCATCTTTTGCCTTCACGAACAGGCTCGAGTCTGCTGGAGCTACATTATAACCGCTTTTCAACAAGAATTCTGCAATCTTTCCATACCACGCTCTCGGGGCTTGCTTTAAGCCATACAGCTCTTTCTTTAACTTGCAGACATATTCCGGATAAGTTTTGCTATTGAAACCATCTGGTTGCTCCATATATATCTCTCACTCAAGTTCTCCATGCAGGAAAGCATTCTTCACATCCATCTGCTACACATTTCACGACTTGCTTACTGCAATTGCTAATAAAACTCGAACTGTGCTAACCTTTGCTACTGGGCTAAAGGTCTTTTCATAATCAATCCCATATTTTTGCGAAAAACCTCGAGCCACTAGACGTGCTTTATACCTCTCAATCGACCCGTCTAGTCAAGTTTTAAGTTTATAAACCCATTTGCAGGAAATAGGACGTACCTCTTCAAGTTTCGGTACCAAGTCCCACGTCTCATTCTTCTTTAGTGCGAGGATTTCTTCTTCCATGGCCATCCTCCATTCTGTACCCTTCAAGGTTTCTTCATATGTCGAAGGCTCGACCATGCCAACATCTACAGTCAATGCCGCATTGGCATACTTGGGATTTGGCTTCCTTTGCCTTGTCGATCTCCGAAGTTGAGGCTCCTCCTCTTCAAGTTCTTCGACTTGACTTGGTCAAAGTTCTTCTGTCGACCTTGGACGCTCATCAAATGAACTTGTCGATCCTGGTGACTGTATGTCGACATCTTTTTCGACATCTTTTTCAACAGGCTGAGTCTCATCGAATGTAAGGTAGGCTTACCGGGCCAGGGTGGTTCTCCAGGAACCACCGGGTCAGGATCGGGGGAAGCGACAGCTGGACAACAACAACGGTGCCTTTCTCTTGTGCTTGGAAGATCTCGGACCATGAGTTGAAGAAGAGCCAGAAGGAACTACCATCGCCAACAGCATGGTTCATGGAGAGCCCGATGAAGACACCATCGGCGAGCTCGGTGACCTGCACGGACCGCAAGGGCAGGGCGTGGCTGTCGTGGTTGACCGCCCGGTCATGGTCAAAGAAGGACTGGACGACGGCCGGTACGTACGTAGGGGAGAGAAGGTCAGCCACGGTCATGTCGAGCGCAGCATGGATGAACTGAGCACCGGGGCTGTTGGCGCAGTCGACGGAGACAGTGTAGGACAGGGGGTCAGTCCGCTTGAGGTTGGCGAGGCGGCCGGCAAGCAGGTAGAAGTGGGCGAGGTGGAAGAGAGAGATCGCTTGAGTTTTTCCAAGAGAATGGATGAAAGCGCGGCGGTTGAAGCCGCCCAAGTCGAGGCAGCGAGGAGGGAGGGGGAAGAGGAGGCCCCTTTGGATGTAGTGGATGGGGAGCATGGCGATGTCCCATGGCGGCAAGTGGAGGTGGCAGTTCGACGGCGGCGGAAGTTGGTGTGGCTTGATGAAACAGTCGGAGATGAGTCGGACGGATGGAGGAGGAGGACGAGGAGCCATTGGTTCGGACAATGAGTTGGTCTCGGCTCAAGGGCTGTGTCCTTCCGTTGACTTTTAAATGTTGGAGTTGGAGAAAGACGAGAGAAAAATGGTTGGTTTGTTCGCATTTTATAATTCCTTCCTTCACTGCTCGAATTCAAATTAGGGCACCTTTATTTTCGGACAATGAACAAATTTAAAAATATTTTAAAAAATAATAATTTATATTATTTGAAATAATTGATCAACGAAAATAATTCAGTATTGTCAATAATTTATGTTTGAATATTTTTGAGAACAATAAAAATATATTTTGTTTATTCATTCTTTTAAGCGATTAGAAGAAAATATTTTTTAATTATTTATTTTTTACGAAATAAATAAAGCCATACAAGGGTTTTTATTTATTATTTCACTTTTTATTTATTGACTTTATCTCATATGAAACCCTCGACAAACATATGGCAACAATTCCTAAGTCAAACAACAAATCTTTATTCCTCCTAATTCCTCAAGCGCGTTGACTCGACTTGCACATGACGACCGCAAACCACCTTGTTGAAGTTGGCCCTCCAACCTACGAAACCGTCACGGCGGCCATGAATTCTGTGTCAGCTTCGAGAAGTGCCATCGTCGCCGGCGGAAGGCAGATCTCAAGGTCGATGCTCCCGCCTCCTTCGTGGCCCGGATAGGCTGAGACCTTGCCGTCGAACTTGTGCGCGTATCCGCTTCGCAGAGCCACGGCCTTCCCCAGCCCGAACTCGTTGCCATACTTGTTGAACCGCGGCGAGCTCCCCATCATGATGCTGTACGGATCGAACGTCTTGTCCAGGTGGTACACCTGCGGCCTCTTTATCCACTCCAGATTCCACTCCCGCAGCTTCGCGTCGCTGTGCTCCGCCACCGCAGTATGCAGGAGCCGCGCCGCCCAGCCCAGGTCGCCGCCCAGCAGCTCATCCACCGTCGTTGCCGTCCTCAATGGCGTGATGGAGTTTCCGAAGTATTCCGGCGAAAGCGGGGGGTCCAGCCTTGCCCGGTTGTTCGCAGCCATCCGGCAACCTGTGACCTGGCTGGGTGGGAAGTGGCGGGCGCGTGTGATGCACCGCCATACAAGGGCAGTCAGGGACTGGAAGGATGAGATATTGGTGGCGCCGCATTGCCGGTTCGCCTCCGCCTTGAGCCCCGCGATGGCGTCGGCAGAGAAGTGGAAGACTCGCTCCCTGAGCTCAGGGGCTTCATAGCGGGCGAGGAACGATGAGGGATCGTCTGTGTAAGGCAGGCTTAACGGGCCGGGATGGCCTTCCGGGAACCACCTGGTCAGGACCGGGGGATGCGATAGCTGAACGACATCAATGGCGCCTTTCTCTTGCGCTTGGAAGATCTCGGACCACGAGTTGAAGAAGAGCCAGAAGGATAAGCCGTCGCCGACGACGTGGTTCATGGAGAGCCCGATGAAGACGCCATCGGCAAGCTCGGTGACCTGCACGGACAGCAGGGACAGGGCGTGGCCGTCGTGGTTGATCGCCCGGTCGTGGTCGAACAAGGACAGGACGACCGCCGGGACGTACGTAGGGGAGAGTATGTCGGCCACCGTCATGTCGACCGTGGCATGGATGAATCGGGCCCCAGGGCTGTTGGCACAATCGACAAAGACAGTATAGAACGGGGGGTCGGGCCTCTTGAGGGTGGCAAGGCGGCCGGCGAGCGGGTAGAAGTGGAAGAGGGCGGAAGAGAGAGAGCGCTTGAGCTTTCCCAAGAAAGAATGGATGAAGGCGGGGCGGTCGAAGCCAGGGTCGAGGCAGCTAGGAGGGAGGGGGAAGAGGAGGCCCTTTTGGATGTAGTGGACGGAGAGCATGGCGAGGTCCCATGGCGGCAAGTGGAGGGGATGGTCGGACTGCGGCGGAAGCTGGGGCGGCTTGACGAAACAGTCGGAGACGAATTGGACGGATCGCGGAGGAGGAGGCGGAGCCATCGTGTGGGTTTGTGTTTGTTGAGACTCGGAAGAAAGAAAATGGGTTTATGACTCTGCCCTTAACCTTGGAAGAGCATGTTTGGTCAAACTTAGAATGAAGTAACCACTCCCGCTTCGTGGAAATTTCCCATTGTCCAACACAAGTGCGTGGAAATTTCCAAGCAAAACACAGACCTCTCTCTCTCGTGGAAATGTGGGGCTGAGGGTTGACCATCATGCAAGCGTTTTCCTTTTATTTATATGGGTTCCCTGGAGTCGTGCAAACAAACAGAGTTGGTCGGTCAATGCCCGCTTGCGTGCACTCATGGAGTTGATTAGCGGGTAGTGGGTAAGATTGCGCTTTGAGATTCGATTCATTCCTTCACTGCTCGTCTCCTTTATTGAAGGCTTTAAACAATGCCTGCTTAGCGGGAGTTACCTGCACCTGATAATTACCTATAATATTGCCTAATTTCAATCATGGCTGGATCCCAATGTCAAATTCTTTAATTTTAATTTGGTCAAACTTAGACTGAAGTAACCACTCCCGCTCCGCGCCTGGGGGTGCCCCCAAATATCGAAAAGCTCGCACCAACTGCAGCAGGAGTTGATCTGCGCTTGACTGGTAGAAGAGAGAAACAAAGGCAGCTAATGGTCACATCACTTGCTCCCCAGGCAATACCCACAGCCCTTTTTACTTTCCTCTTCTCTTCTCACGTTCTGGCAAAAATATTGAAAACGTTTCCTGCTTTTGCTTAGGCAAAACCTCGAATTCGCCCGCAACCCACTCCTCCTCTCAGCTTCCAATTGAACTGCTGCTTGTGCTTGGATCGTAATAGCCAAAATGAGATAACAGTAAGGTAGTGCCACAGTTGAAATTTGATGATTTTCTTGCGGGGCATCACACCTGCTTTGTGCACATTAGATTTGCATGATTTTTCTATGTTAGAGGAAGACACTCGCCATGGTACTTGCCCCAAAGAAATAAAAAACAAAAGAAAATTTCGAAAAGGCTCCTAAAAGGAGGCCGGTTTTGGCAAAAGAAATCCTAGAGTGGTGCTAGTTTCAAAGAGATCATGAAGTTGGTGAATTCATCTCAATTGACCCGCTTAACTCATCGGCAGATGACACGTACGTCTCACGTGCCCTTTTCCGCGCCGTGGTCCAGGGCGCCTCAAATCTCCTGATTTTACCCAACTGCATGCGTCACTCACTCGCAATTGAGTCAAAATTAAATGGCCAAATTGAGCAAAATAGCTTCAAATTCGCTTTTGATGAAAGATAGGGTTCTTCAAGTCAACATTAGCGAAGCTAGCGTTCTTCACTTCAATCAATTAAAAATGGAGATCACAGAAGGAGGGCAATGTTGCAATATCTTGGATTGAAGCTAGCGATCCATATTCAGGCATGTCCAAAATCGAGGTAGGCCTGCTTTGTTAAATTTTTGGGTTTTCAATTTTGAAATTTAAGGTTTATAATCAGGCCGCATTTCATATGGATAATGTTGCTTACTCTAACCTTGTGGCGAGCTTCGACTGAATTGATCCTCATTGTTGATGAGAATTCCTTGCAAAGAATAAGATCGATTCGAGCCGACCAACAAAGCAGAAAGAGAGAAATGATTCTATTGGGACTTTATGAGAAAGCTTTGTAGATAAAAGAACTCCAAATCTGAATTCATAACTGTGCATTGTTGAAGCATTATATAATCTCATCATCGCTAGTAAAAGAACCGCTTGGCCTCTCTGTAGATAAAAGGACTCAAAATGTGAATTCCTAACTATGCACTGTTGAAGCATTATATAATCTCATCATCGCAAGTAAAAAAACCCTTGGCCTCTCTGTAGATAAAACGACTCCAAATCTAAATTCATAACTGTGCACTGTTGAAGGATTATATAATCTCATAATCGCTAGTAAAAAAACTCTTCAAGCAATAATATCTCCTTTGGGGGCGGTTCATAATTGGGGGTGCATGTTGCCTGATACCTTTAGGTGAGGAGATCGATTTTTGTACCTACGGAAACTGTGACTCGATATTTTCAATTCATCAAATTAACTAACCAAATGAAGATATTTTTTTACTTGCCTTTGAGTATTTCTTTATGTCCAATTTCAAGCATTTGGCATTCTTAGGAAATAGGTGGACCTATAAATTGGCATTGATATCAAATGAAGTACTTAAGCACTCAAGTCACTAGCGAATCATCACACAAGATATGTTCTTGAGATTTAACAAGTGGTCATATTTTCGAGCAATAAGCAAAAACGATAATACTTAGGTTTGACTGCATGAGCAACATTCCTAAAAGTAGCTTTAACGAAAAAAGAATTTGTTGCTATCTCTTTAAAATTTTGAAAAGTTCTATAGCAACTCGAGGAGGGAGACAAGGATTGCTATCAGATCCATAAATTATGGAAGTCTTTCCTGAACAAATCTCAGGCGCGAGCGCCCAAAGGGAGGCCGGCGAGGGCACCCGGGCATCCCAAGTTCTGTAGTAACTTGAGGAGTGAGACTAGGATTGCTGTTAGATTCATAAATTGCGAAAGTCTTTCCGTCCCATGTTCAAACTCAATGTTTGAACTTACGGAAACCAATGACCCGATGTTTTCAATTCATCAAATTGAAAAAAGTTTTTAAAATTTTGCCATGAATTTGACCAAATTTTGATCAGCCATAATTTTTCCGTCCAACATCCTATTAACTCGATTTTTCACCTACGTAAACCATGACTCATATTTTCAATTCATCAAATTAACTAACCAAATCAACATATTTTTTTACTTGCCTTTGAGTCTTTCTTTATGTCCAATTTCAAGCATTTGGCATTCTTAGGAAGTAGAAGATCCACAAGCGTATTTTAATACAACTCTGCCATGTGAGCATATAAATTGGCATTGATATCAAATGAAGTAGTTGAGTACTAAAGTCACTAGCGAATCATCACATATGATATGTTCTTGAGATTTAACAAGTCGTCATATTTTCGGACAATAAGCAAAATCAATAATACTTAGGTTTGACTGCTTGAGTAGCATTCCTACTAAAAGTAGCTTTAATGAAAAAAAGAATTTGTTGCTATTCCACTTTAAAATTTTGAAAAGTTCTATAGTAGCTCAAGGAGGGAGACGACAATTATTGTCAAATCCATAAATTGTGAAAGTCTTTCTTAAACCAATTTGACTGCCAACCTCAGGCGAGATTGCCCGGAGGGAAGCCTATGAGAGCACCCAAGTGTCCATTTTTTGAAAAGTTCTGTAGTAGCTCAAGGAGTGAGATTAGGATTGTTATTAGATCCATAAATTGTGAAAGTCTTTCCTAAACCAATTTGAATGCCGGCCTCTTTATGGGCGCTCTCTCATGAGGTCGGCGACTGGCAAAGGGAAAAAGGGAAAAAAGAAAAAAACATATAAATATCTTACCAAATGGCTTCCGATTATGACTATTTTCAGCTTTCGATTTTTTGGAATTTCGAGTAATACTTGCAAAAGAGCCACAATCTCGAGGAATGGAGAACAATCTCCTCCTTTAGATCTTGAAGGTTTTATTGTAATAGGCCACATATGCCGCTTTAGCCACTGTGTTGATCGAATCTTCGTTGCACTTAAACTTCATTACCACTAAATTTTTTTTGATACTCTAGCCACTAAGTATTTAGGTAAATGAGACTTCGAATGTACTTTAAATATCAAATTAAAACCTTCTACTCTTCTCTTCTCTCTCTTTTTCTCCGCTACAGTCACTTTGGAATGGCCTATGTGTTCCTATGAATAGAATAAAAATGAAAACAAGAATAAAAATGAGGCTCTAACAACGCTTCTTATGATGCCATTCTATCAAATACTCGATGATATGTGTTTACTTTGCTTTATCATCAATTTGTGGCAAATGCAGAAACTATAACGAAATTAAAACTAAGAAAAATAAAAGAATACACAGATTTACATGAAAACCCTTGCGGAAAAACCATAAGAAGAGGAGCAGCAAAATTGACTATAGAAATTCAAGGATTACAAAAGGTGACCCAAAAAACCTAAAATTCATTCTGTCTTTCCTTCTCAACCTAATAACTTGAGAAAAAAATAATATTTATACTGCTCCATATGTTTTGAATGCTATGACTTGATGTTTTGAATTCATCATATTTGGGAAAAAATTTGAAAATCCTATTCATATGTTTTTTAGACAGATTTGACCAAACTTTGATTGGGCATAAGCTTTTTATCTGATATTCCATTGACTTGATTTTTGCACCTAAGAAAAGCCTGTGTGCAAAAATTGAGTCAATGGGAAGAAAGGCGTAAAAGTTATCATTTTTTAGAATTTTTGTTCACATTCCATTGACTTGAATATTTGCACTTATGGAAAGCCGTGACTCGATGATTTGAATTCATCAAATTGGAAAAAAATTGAAAAATCATATTTATGTATTTTTTAGACAAATTTGATGAAACTTTGATTGGGCATAAATTTTCCATCTAGCATTCCATTCACTCGATTTTTCTACGTACAAAAAACCTGTGACTTGATGTTTTCAATTCATCAAATTTTGAAAAATTTTCATCTTCTCTTAACTTGTCATCTTCTACTTCTTCCTTTCCAAGGGAAAACTGTTGATCTTCTAATCTTTACTCGTGATGTTATACTTGATGTTCGGTAGTAGATCAGCTCTCTAGTTTGTTTAACTCGGTTGCTTTCGTTTTCTTTATGTATGTAACATGGTGGCTTTTGATTGGTACAAAAACTAGTGATGGCAGCTACATATGGCAGAAAAGATGCAAGAGATGGGGCAAATCTCCTGTGCATAAACCCACGGGACTGTAGAACCGCCTTACTATATGTTTACACCGAAACCCAAAAGAACAGGAAAGAAATAAGTCCACACTGTTGTTGCTATACTATTGCCATAGCTACTAACATGAAAGGTTCACCTTAACACTCAAAAATGGAGTACGCCACTGCTCTCTCAAAAGATTTGGTGTATTATTATTTGAATATGTGTGAACTAAAATAATAGAAGTTCTTGATACATATCCAACGCCTGGATGACTTTTTGTATGTACAACTTCCGAGGAAACCTATACCTGCCAATATCAAAGGTTATAGTTTGTCGCTGACCACTGGAAAGAACAAATATCAACACTTTGGTACTCAAATAGCATGAAGTTCCTAGGATGCTCAGATGAGAAAAACTTACTTAATTGTAGCTTCGAATGTCTCGATCATTTTGGGGTTGATACTGTACCACATCTTTGGCCCTGATGAAGTTGTTACTACTGAAGGTCATGGGCTGCCAATCATAAATCTATAGGAAGATGTGGGGTACTAATGGGGCTGTGATTGCTTGTTGTAGTTCTATTTGATGCAGTGATCGCTAGTTGTACTTCTACGCTAGTTGTACTTCTACACTAGAGCATTAGTTTTTCTCTTTCATTTGGACATTTAATCTAGTCCAATTTGATAGTTGGCAACCATTGAATAAAGCGGAATATCACTCTTAAATGTATCCGACCATTATACAAAGGTGTAAGTGCACCAAAAGCCTTACAAAGTGCAATTAAGTCTTATAATTTCTATAATAAATATATTTTAATGAAAAGTATATGAGGCATTTATAAGATTTATAAGATTAACTATCTAAAATGGCAAGATACAACGATATCAACTACAACTAAATAGGATCATTCAAGGACATGTACAATCAAGGGAAAGATTATCACAATCTCAAGAGATATAGAGAATCAAGGGAGATTTGGAGAATCTCCTAAATGTATCTCTATCAACTCACAATGGATTGGTGTCCGCTCAAAGGCCAGGATAAGATTGCAATTGTATTGGTGATTTCTACATGGACTAGTCCATGTCCCATTTGGAGGTGTATGATTCTCATCTTAGTAGGGCAAAAGAAACCAAGGCAGCTAGTTGCCATACAACTTGCTTCCCAAGCAATACTCGAGCCTTTTCATTATCATTTTGTCTATTTACATTTCGAAAAGACATCAACCGTGATTCCTGCTTTGCTTAGACAACCTCGAACTCGGCCACAGCCAGCTCTGCTCGGTTCTGAAATGAACTGTTGCTCAAGTTTATATCACCATGTACTAGTGCCACACAGTTGATCATAGCCGAAAGAAATGATACTAAGGTAGTGCCACTGTTGAAATTGGTAACTTTTTTCAAGTCATCACATCTGCTTTGCACGTTGTTAATAACAAAATGGGTCGACTCTAATCTATTTCGAATTATCACTTCGTAGTTGTAATAACCCCTGCAATTTGAGTTTGATTTAATATGGAATACTAAAAAAATCCACGTATAGTTTTTTTTCTTTCAAACCACGTATAGTTTTTCAAAATTTGTAAAACCTAAACATACTTCAAACTCCAACGAAATTTCAATAAGCGCTCAAAGGTTTAACTAGCACACCAATCCCTTCCAGTCAATCAAGAAATCCAATCCCAGTTTAAAATGCCATTATAGCTTTGAAATATAGAATTCCACTTTTTGTAACTTCTTTTCCTTGAACTTGCATTCCCATAACTTCTTAAATCATCAAAAAGAAAATTTCATGATCGGAGAGGAATAAAGATAATTGAACACAAAGCGTGAATTTCAACCTCCATTAGCACATTCTCCTTCCTAAGACAAGCAAAGCAAACTACCCCCAAAGTAACTGGAAGTTAAACGATGCAGGCTAAATCATTCATGCAACTGACCAAGTAGAAATTCAGAAGCTTGAAAGTAGACGCTATATGGAGAAGATTAGCCTCACTAGATAAAAGAGGGCTTTTCGCATTCCTCCTATGAAGATTGCCAAAATTCTATCTTCAATCTTGTCGCAAGTCTGAAACTTCGATCAACCAAAGTCCTCTTCTGAAAATCCTACACACCAAGTTCTATCCCTTTACCACACATTCATGCAGGCAACGCTCTTCTATGTTCATGAAATCCGTTACCCAAAGTCAACGACAAAGACTGATGAACAAGATGAGAAAGGAAGAGCAAAACAAATCCACAGCAAACATTAACACCAATGGAAACTGAGTATCTCAAATAATCTCCTATCCTTGGCCAGGTTTCATTGTAAGGCTGCTCATTAGCCCCCTAATTATTAGAGGTGAGCATGATTCGAGTTGGGCCAATCCAGCACCTAACCCCAGGATCAATCCGCACAGTGTCGGTCCCCAATTTTTGGGACCGGGGACCGACCCTGTTGAGCATAGGACCGAGGACTGAACCGACCCTATGGGTCTGGTCAGGTTCCAAGGTCAATCCGAGACCATCCGATTATTTTTTTGTTTCATTTTCTATATTCCTTGAAAGGACAAATATACTCTTTCAAATTTAATATCCATCAACAATGTAATATTGGGCAATCAAACTATGAACACCGGTGCGTATCAAACATAAATCTAAGATAAGATAACAACCGGAATCTCCATTTGCTAAAAGCAACAAGCATAAAAAAACAAACACGTGAAGTAGAATTAAATCATAAGAAGTTCAAAATACTTAATATAAACTATGAATTATACAACTTCCTTACCAAAAAAAAACTATGAATTATACAACTTATTCTTAAATGATCGCTTCAACTTCTAAACACCTGAAAATAAAATAAACAACACACATAACTAATACTTAACAAAAGTTATAAATTGAAAATACTATTAGCACAATTAATAGAGCATATCACCATTTATATTCATTCAACTTCAAAGATCGTTAGTAGATACCTTGGTCGACTCTTTTAAGTCTTCTTCACATCCATGGCCCGACGTTTCTATCATCGATCTTATTTCATGATATCTCTCCACTTCAGTTGACATGTTATCTAAATTCATCAAGTTCACCTAAATACTAGCATGTAATAGGTAGTTGCCAAAGCCCTCACATTTTTCACTTAGGACACAGATGTGCAACAACCAAAATCACATTTATCTAGTCAAATGAATGACAAACAGAGCAAAGTGAGGACATGATTTAACACCTGTGAGGCGAGCGAACAGAGGGAGCATAGAGCAAGGTGAGCAGCAAGCGAAAAGAGCAAAGCGAGGAAGAGAGTTTCCCTGGCGAGCGACGAGTTAACAAAGCAAGGTGAGGAAGAAGGTTTCTATTTTTTTGTTTTTTGGTCAAATCAAGGCTAGGTTAAGTGGTTTCTACTTTCTAATTTACAATTTTACACGACAGAACTGCATAAGAAGGAACAGAGGCGAAGTTGCTAGGGTAGGGTTTAGAGTAAACAAAAATATATAATATTATATATATAATATATACGGAGTTAGTCCAGGTTGGACCAACCCTAAAATCTCAGGACCAATTACCAACCCGCACATGCAAGGTCTATGGGTCCCAAGACTGAGGGTCGACCCAATCCCCTTAGGAATCGGACCAGAACCGACTGGGTTGGGCCAGTCCAGGGTCAGTCCAGGATCAATCCTGAACCGATGCTCACCCTTACTAATTATAGCTAGTAAGATTCTAGTTGACTTTGAATAGTCGGTGGTACGATGAGAAGAACAATTTAGCATAGACAGTCGGATATGACCGACCAAGAAGGGCCAGATAACAAAATGATATATTTGTCAAACTTATGATATATTATTCGTCATATCACTGTAGCATCAAAAATCTTTCTAGCATAAATAAAAGAAAAGGAAATCTGATTATAATTTTAAAAAAAAGTATGTAGATAAAGGGAAGGTTGAGGGAAATAAAGAAAAAGAAAGAACGATATGGGATTACAATATTAAAATATGTGAGGTTTATGAGGTCATCTCATAAAAGAAAGGATAATAAAGCATCAATAGTGATTGATCCATAACTATATGAATCTCTTCATAAAAGAAAAATCAAGAGCCTTGAGCCAATAAGAAGGGAGAATATTTGACTCAAGAACAGATTTCATGAGGGCCCCCATCGTAGAATTTTGGCCTAAGCATTAATTGCGAAGCGGTGAGAATCATAGGACCTATGACTATGTAAGATTCAACTGATAGATAAATCCCAATTATTCATTAGGGAGGATGGCAAAATGGACTAGAGACTAATTCATTTATTCAGAGAAGTCATGACCACAGCAAAAATGGATATTGAAAGAATATGTATGTGGCTGCGAAAGTGTTTAATAGCTTATTCAATATTTTTGGGACAAAAAAATAACATTACACGTGAATTATTCACATAAGATATTTAACTCAAATCAGGATATACTACTTTGAGCAAGTTGGGCCTGATAACTAAAAATGGAGAGTAGACTCTTGCAATCATTGTCGAGGTAACTTGATGACACGTTTCAAATGATTCCTCCCGTAGAAAGATGACAATGGATACACGAGACAAAAGGAAGAGAGGGACATCCAATGAGAAAGCCACTGTCACGCCCCGAACTCTAACGGGCACGCGACATCCGCCTCTGGTCGATTCAAGCGACGTCCCAGGAATGTCGCTGACCTCAAAACGCCATCAGAGGTTTACTACCACAGCGGATAATAACAATTAAACCCGGATAATTAAAAACTGGGGAGAACAATCAGGGAGAATATACATTTCCATTACTTAATCAAACTTATTCCACCACCAATTTACAATAGAACAAACTTTAGTTTACCAGTACACACATTCCTAAAATCTTCGAAAGTGAGAACAAAACCGACGACCTGGCATACTAATTTCCAAAAATGTTATCCTTCTGAAAACCCACCGGAAACTCTACCACATCGTGATGTGACTAGCAGGAATCACCTAGCGGGGGTGAATAGGTGATTTTAAATAATTTTAATATATTTATGTGGAAAAATAAATCACAGAAAAGTCTGAATAAAGGTCAGATTCAAGACAGATTATATAGATAAAGTTATTGATGTGCAGAAAGTAAAATAAGAGATATGGGATAGAGAATCTGCACACAAATTTATAGTGGTTCGGCTTATAGCAAGCCTACGTCCACTCTCCCACGCTTACAGCCTACCGGCTGGATTTCACTATGTAATCAAGAGGAATTTACAGATTTTGAGTGATATCACTTTTGTGTATGATAGGACTCTTTATCTCACACAGTCACTCTTACAAAGTAACCCTCAAGATCTCAGTATTTTGGTTCAGAACAACAAGAGAAATGATTGGAGTATACTCAGACTTTGGACTTGTTGATTCTTGAATCTGTTGTCTCCTTTTGCTGCTCGTTGATCTCCTTAAATACTCCTCTACTCCCAAACTAGCCGTTGGACAGCTTTTAGAGGATTATCTTCCAATCTTCACCTTGGACAGATAAGGATTGAGTAGCCGTTGGATGACAAATTCTGAATCCCGTTGATTCTGGTCGCCCATACAATCAGAATCTTGGTTTCCAAAAGTAGAATTTTGTCCATTGTAATGCATTCTTGTCGTAATATTTGATTGTCAATCAATTTGATTAAGATTGAACTAATCAAAAGATTCCTTCTGTGAAATCTATGCCAGATCACTAGCTGTTTTTGTTTCGTTCTGAATTCTGCGTCTGAAAAAATTCTCCATATGAATAATTTCTGCGTCTGAATAGTTCCTGCGTCTGAATAATTTCTGCGTCTGAATCTCAGAACTTAGATTTTGTGGGTTTTCAATCAACTTATGTTTCCAGTTTGTAAAGTCTGAATAACTTCCTTCTGAGCTTCCAGAACACATATATATTCTTGGAATCAAAAGGTTCAGAATAAGTATCAGATTTTACAATGATAACATAAGGTTTTGTCAACTTCAAAATTAGTAGGAGTTTTCCTCAACACATCGTACTCCGTGTGCACTGTTATCCAAAAACGTACTGGCGGCGGCGGTGGAGGGTTCATGGGTCCTGTCGGGGTTCTGAAATATTTGGTTGAAAACAACCGTGAGACACTTTTCAGTAAGTTCACTCCTAAACCCAACCTAGGCTATCACGTACCTCCATACAATTACGCAATCACACACATTCACGTACATCAAGAAATCACAAAGCATGCACATCAATTAATATTGTCAGGCTCAAACATGAGCACAACATCAATCAAACTCAATCACAATTACATCATATGCAAACACGCGCATGTACCATTCTCATCTTGCACACATCCTTTCCGTTCTCAAATCCTCTTTCCCACATCACTCGCCAGTGACCCGCGTAAACGTGCACGCTTCAGGTACACTGTGACCACTCACCACATCTGACCCGCGTACTCGTTCACGCCTCAGGCCCCTCGATCGCGCCCCGAGCATCACACGCCTCGGTCCGACCCCACATTCACACTCGATCGCGCCCTGAGCATCACACGCCTCGGTCCGATCCCACATTCACACTCGATCGCGCCCCGAGCATCACACGCCTCGGTCCGATCCCACATTCACACTCGATCGCGCCCCGAGCATCACACGCCTCGGTCCGATCCCACATTCACACTTTCCTCAGCCCGCGCCAAATGCAACAGGCCTACATGATCGAAACCCGAGCTTATAATGCCTCGGTCCAATCCCGGTCTCACCTGAGCTGATCGTGCCTCCGACCGAACTTAATCATGCTCTTTCGAGCCTCAGCCTGTGCCAAATGCAACATACCTACGTGATCGCTGCCCGAGCTTATGATACTCGGCCCGATCCCAACCTCGCACTTTCACATACTTTTCACAATTACTTGCCACACCGCAATTTCCCTTCTACTCAAGTCCATGCTCAACACGCGTTTACCACACGCAACTAGCCCAACACACGGGGTCCGTGCACACATCATTTCACACATAAAACATGCTCACTCAGCAATTCACACGATCAATGTCAATAAATAATTCAATCTAGCTCATGTGTGCACCAAACAAGCATATTCGGTCACTCAATTGCACAGCAACATACTCAATTTAATCACCACAATTTACTAATGATTTAAATATACGTCCAACACGTAAATTCTCATTTTTCTCCCACCAAACGGCGTCGGATTAATTCCGATCCTTTACGGGACTTTCTCGCCATAATTTCTAGGTTCTAAAAATTCAACTTGCGTCCCAATCGGACCATCACAGCCCCGTGAACAGTAATCCACAGCCAATGAACAGTATTTCGCAGCATATGAACAGTAAATTCGTAGCCCCCATTTTCTGAATTTCAAATAAATATTACCCGAATTAATTCCTAAGGCCCGCCATAAAATTTCCACTCCCTATCCATGTGATTCCACACCTAATTCCATACTGATTTTGTCCAAAATCACCCGTCGATACCCGAAGTCCTAAATTAGGTTTAGGCGCGACTTACCCGCGTTGGCTAACTCCGCATATCACCTGGTCAATTGAACAATCATTTCAATTGAATCCAAACGTGCACGAATCAATCATATTTACACCAGCCCATTGCACAAATGCACACACAATTCTACCCCACAACTCAATTATAATTAAAACACATGTAAAATACGTAAATTTCTATTTTTCTCCCACCAAACGACGCCAAATTGATTCCGGTCCTTCACAGAACTTTCTCACCATTAAATCTCGATACTAGAAATCCAACTTGCGTCCCGAACAGAGCATCACAGCCTCGTGAACAGTGAATCACAGCTCGTGAACAGTGACTCTTAGCTTAAAATTCCCTCAAATCGTCCTCCAAAAATTCCAAATTAATTCCTTAAGGCCCGCCATACATTCCCGGTCTAAAGCCCCAACATTTCGCACCTGCACAAGTCCAATTTCACCCAAAATCAAATTGTTCGGCGATACCCGAAATCCTAAATCGGGATTAGAGTATGACTTACCGCGTTCTAGGCTAAAACGGCTAGAACGGAAAGCGGCGGCCCTTAATCGGGGACAACGGCGACGACGTACAACTTCCGGGTGGCGGCGATCGGCTTGGACGGCAATGGCGTGGCTTGCGCGTGGCCGAGGGCCTCACGGCCAAGAGAGAGAAGGAGGGAAATAGAGAGAGAGAGGGACGGCGGGAGGGGGTGATGGTGGCATACGGCGGCGTGGACGGTGGCTTGAGGGTGGTCCGGTGTGATGGCGGCGAGCGGCGGCGCCGGCGGTGGAGAGAATGGCCAAGGAAGAACTCACGGCCATAAAAAAGAAAAAGGGGGGGTCCACCAGGGAGAGGGAGAGAGAGAAGAGAGAGTCTTATCTAGAAACTTTGACCCAAAAAAATATCTAAAGCAAAAATGACTAAAACACCCCTTCTTCCATAAGCATGCCCTTTGTTAATCCTTAAGGGCAAAACAGTCAACTTCTTCGTTTCTCGTCCAATTTGAATTTTTCCGAAGAATTTGAGCACACCAAAAATTCACACGTGTCACGTACAACGTCGTCCTAATGTTCCGGCGTGACTTCCTAATTTTCCGGTGTCCAAGTTGGGCAAAATTCCATAATTAAATTCTATTAAACGCAACCCGAGCGTTTCTCGAGCTAACGAGCGGCTTGCTGGGGAAATTCGCTGAATCGACTCCTGACTGATACTAAATCGAGTCACGTGCAAGTTCGTTCGGTGCGTGACGACCTCGGTTGTCATTAAAATCGCGAAGATCAATCACTTGATCCGAGGGGTACGATCATTCGGTATAATTTCGGAATCATTCGTCAAGTCGTTTCGTGGTCCAACGGAATCACCCGCCATCCACTACTAGGACAGTGGCGAACTGACCCCTAACTATCCTTGGATCGGCCAACAGTGGCTCAAAATATCACTTACGCGATTTAATGGTCGAAATCCATTCACGATCGAATTTCCTTTAGCCGCGCGAATTTAATTCCCCCTAATAGCCTTTCCCTAATGGTTAGCATTTCCAGGAATGATCAGTTCCGGGCGAAAACTTACTGCGAGCACATTTCATAAAACTCAATTATTCAATAAATTCCAATTGGTGGAATTTCGGAATGTTACAATCTTCCCCCCTTATGAAATTTCGTTCTCGAAATTTATAATCTCACTACTACTCAAGATTTACAATCTTACTACTGCTCAAACAGCGGGAGGTATTGACGTTGCATCATCTTTTTGCTTTCCCAAACGGCACTTTTTGTCCTTCGGTGCTCCCACACACTTGGATCACTGGGACTGACTTATTATGCGGCCCATGATCTTTCTGTCCTCAAGCTTCATTGGCCCTTTCCGCGTATGACATTTTATCGTTCACGTCTGTTTCCCCTTAAGTTAACGTGGGTCATATTTGGCTCATACTTCTTCAACGTTGTCACGTGAGATACATCATATACTTAGGACAGATTAGGCAACGGGGCAATTTGCTAAATCATATCTCCGATCTTTCCCCGAATATCGAACAATCTGACATGCCTCGGCTCAACTTCCCTTTTCTGTCAAATTAGGATAATCTTTCCATTGAGGAACACTTGTGCTGCCACTTAATTCCCAATCTCAAGCTCTAAAAGTCATCGTCTCCGATCGGGTGACCTTTCTGACGACTCTACTTATCTGTCCGACTCAAAGTCCGTTCACAATGTCAGGAAGCTCACTGACTTAGTCAGCTTATCAACTGCTATTCTGATGGAATCGGGTTTTCTCCGACTTCACTTTGATCCTGCTACAACATCCTTGGGATCATGTCATAATTCCATCCATTTTTTTTCCTCCTCAAGTTTCACCTCATCGAATACACACAATCATTCCTAGAACCTCAAGATTTCTATCCCCGTATATATGAAAATCTGACTTCCTCTCATCGGCCTCCACCTTAATGACTCTTCGTATCTCTCGATCCACATAATGCCATTCCTTGTCCTGGGCCTGGATTTCCAACTAATCCCTAAGGCGGTCAACAGATTCCACGTCCAATTCACCTCAAATTTAACTTCCAAGTCCCTGAGCCTTCCCAACGAGGTTCATTCCTTGATCATCCCATACGTCCCAATCGACTTACGACTTAACGTATCTATTACTCATCCAGTCTTTCCATGGCGATACAGGATGTTGCAGTCAATTTTCCGTCATGCGTTAGGTAATTCTTTTCACGTGGCCTCAACTAGCACGACGCATAATTCACCACTCTACCATGTTGCATCAACACACTCCCAAGTCTTTTTAATGAAGCGTCACTATAGACCTCGAATCCTCCCGGTTCTGGTTGAATATTCAATACTGGGGCAATCATCAACCCACGCTTCAGCTCTTGGAACTCCATTCATACTTATCATTCCATTCAAACTTGATTTTCTTTCTTAAACAGCCGTGTCAACCGCACAGCTATCGACGAAAATCTTCCACAAAACGTCGATAATCGTTAGCCAAATCTAAGACACTGCCCACCTCCGTTATTGACATCAATCTTAGCCACTTAGTCATCACCTCAACCTTAGTCGAGTTCACTGTAATTCCATTTTCCCTATATTATGTGTCCAGGGAATATTACTCTACTGAACCAAAATTCGTACTTGCCATGCTTAGCGCGAAGTGCGCGATCTCTTAAGGTTCATAGTATTTCTATCGATTGTAACCTACGCTCTTTGGAGTTTATCGCATACACCAAACTGTCGTCAACGACCACCATGACAAACTAACCCACAAGTTCTTTGAATTCTCAATT
Source organism: Syzygium malaccense (assembly GCA_031216405.1). Taxonomy (NCBI): domain Eukaryota; kingdom Viridiplantae; phylum Streptophyta; class Magnoliopsida; order Myrtales; family Myrtaceae; genus Syzygium; species Syzygium malaccense. The sequence goes on along the minus strand of CM062258.1, from coordinate 10,089,326 downwards.
CCTTAAGTCCACAGAAATAGTGGGTTATTCCCTAAACCGAGAGACATCGCTATGCACTCATAATGTCCACGTCTCATTCGTTAAGCAGTCGTAATTGTATCTCCTGTTCATATCCTTAATAGAAAACTTCCGGTCCGTAACACAATCTTAGGAACATTCTCCTTTCGGAGTCCCCATTGGTGATATCAAATCCGTGGTTCAATCTCGGAGAACATTGAGGTCCTTACAATTGACCAGACACATCATTGATCCTCAACAGTAGGTACTTACTCTTTTCCGCTGACTGCTTCAACTACCGGTAGTTTACGTACCCTCTCGATGTCCTGGCCTTTTTTTCCTCACACACACTACAGGAACTCTCCACGGAGACACACTAGGGCGGATAAAATTTTATCCACGAGTCTGTACATTTGGACTTTCAATTCCTTAAACTTTCAACAAGAACATTTAACACTGCGCCCTCGATATCAGCTTCATCTCAGGGCCAGTCCTCTTACAATTCCACTACCTCTTCTAGTGGCAACCTGGCAATTCCTAAGGAAAGATCTTGAAAGGTCACACACTTCGTTTACTCTTTCAACTTTAATTCTGTCACGATCGGGTCGACCACGTTCACCTCGTATCCTTCGCAACTATCATCGGGTATCTAGTCACCTCAAACGAGGACATTCAAGGAATCGAGATTCCTCCTCGATTTTCCTGAAGATCAAACCTAAGACGTTCAACTGGGTTGAACTGAATCGTCCTTTTAGTCGCAGTCCATAACGGCCTTATGTCTTATTAGCCAATCCATTTCAATTTCCCACTCAAAATTGTACCTGACCAATACTATCAAGTTGACACTCTTTTCTCTACTTTCGATTACTATCTCACAGTTAAGACACTTTAACGACACCATCACCTTATCAATCGAGGAATCGTCACACCAAACGTGACTCAAGCACAGCAGACTCAATCCCATCCGGTTTAACTAGTTATTCCAACTCCCACTTTCAATGCAAGCCTCAAAACTGTTCGTTTGACGATTCGGCTTTCTAATATCCTTCCTAACCGATGGAATGAATCGCCTGTTTCCTCGCCATCTGCCTCTTCTCGAGGAGGCGGTTATCCTTAGTTTGAGTAAATCACTATCCAGAAGTAGTTGCACTTCCCAACTGATCTCGCTCTATCACTTGAGCTCATTCATACACTTCCCCTTCATTCCTGATGTTTAGTGAGATCATTAGGTTTCAGAGACTCGACTTCAGTCCTTCTCGAAATTTCTAAACCTTGTCCTGTGGATTCTCAACCAGTCAAATGGACTCCGTTTTATATCGTTCCACCGTCATCTGCCCTCGGCAAATCACCTAAACTCCGTCAGTTCCCTTCTCTTGGCATTCTCTGGGAAATATTTTCCCATAGGAACTCTTAACAATCATGGCTCGAATCTGGGCTATACTCATTGGGGATATCTTATCCTTGGCAATCTTTCACCAATATTTAACATTGTCTTACGGCTAGTACCTCGCCAACATTATTTTCTTAGTCTCGGTGTACCCCAAAATCTCAAAGGCTTTTTCTAATTCCTACACCCACCTCGGTACAATCTCGAAATCACCCTTACCATTGACTTTATAAGATTTCGACCTGAGAAACCATTCCAACAACTAGTGCATTTACCTATTGGCCACTATCTGAGTTTGGCCTATTGGCATTAATCCCACTCATGATAGTAATCACTACAACCTCGGCAACCTAGGCAGTAATGGCGGCCCCTTTCCCAAGCTTGCCTGCCTATACATTCCCTATTTCTTATAGGGTCTGAGTCACAACTTCTAACATTAAGTCTTGGGCCTCTTGGGCTACCGCACTTAAATACCTTTGGGTTTTCTTATCCCTTCTCCTCGATCTTACTGCCTCAATGATCACCTACCTGCTATAATTCCATTCAAGAATTAGCAATCTAGGCCAACTAAATCAATCTGATTCTAAGCAGCGAATTAACACGAAAACTCACTCAACAAACAATTCCCCACTACCAATCACGAATCACAATCACCAAGGCCCGAACACTTACCTCAGGTCTAGACGCACCTGCAATTCAGTTACCACACAACAATCAACTTACTCAAACAATCACAACAAAACGAACTGGAGGCACGTGTAGCTCATACTACCCTACACCCACTGAGATCTCCCCAATTACTACCCCAAGGTTTCCGCTCCTTATCACTCCAATTCAACCAACTTTAGATCGAGCTGACCTTGCTCTGATACCAATTCAAATGAGGATGTCACGCCCCGAACTCTAACGGGCATGCGACATCCGCCTCTGGTCGATTCAAGCGACGTCCCAGGAATGTCGTTGACCTCAAAACGCCATCAGAGGTTTACTACCACAGCGGATAACAACAATTAAACCCGGACAATTAAAAACTGGGGAGAACAATCAGGCAGAATATACATTTCCATTACTTAATCAAACTTATTCCACCACCAATTTACAATAGAACAAAACCTTAGTTTACCAGTACACACATTCCTAAAATCTTCGAAAGTGAGAACAAAACCAACGACCTGGCATACTAATTTCCAAAAATGTTATCCTTCTGAAAACCCACCGGAAACTCTGCCACATCGTACTCCGTGTGCACTGTTATCCAAAAACGTACTGGCGGCGGTGGTGGAGGATTCACGGGTCCTGTCGGGGTTCTGAAATATTTGGTTGAAAACAACCGTGAGACACTTCTCAGTAAGTTCACCCCTAAACCCAACTTAGGCTATCACGTACCTCCATACAATTACGCAATCACACACATTCACGTACATCAAGAAATCACAAAGTAGGCACATCAATTAATATTGTCAGGCTCAAACATGCGCACAACATCAATCAAACTCAATCACAATTACATCATATGCAAACACGCACATGTACCATTCTCATCTTGCACACATCCTTTCCGTTCTCAAATCCTCTTTCCCACATCACTCGCCAGTGACCCGCGTAAACGTACACGCCTCAAGTATACTGCGACCACTCATCACATCTGGCCCGCGTACTCGTTCACGCCTCAGGCCCCTCGATCGCGCCCCTAGCATCACACGCCTCGGTCCGATCCCACATTCATACTCGATCGCGCCCCGAGCATCACACGCCTCGGTCCGATCCCACATTCACACTTTCCTCAGCCCGTGCCAAATGCGACAGGCCTATTGTCGCGACCTAAAAATTTCTTCCTCTTAGGCTAATGGATTATTAGGACTAAACCTAACTCGGGCCCTCCCAAGCCCTACCAATTCGCAACTTTGGGTTTAAGTTTTTAACATGCAAATGTTTCCATGCTTGGAGTCGCCACTAATCAATTTGTGGTAGGTCGATTAGAAACCTAAATAAAACATAGGGAGATATGTTTTATTCCTACGAACCAGAGATTCTAAGCCCGGGGACTTGATTACGCTAGATCTAGTCTAACGCCCTTTCGGTACCTTTTTCTTTTCAAAAATATTTTGGCAAGCAGTTTGGATCCATTTTAACTTAGTCACTAACATATGAGGTGTTCATGCGGGTGCGCAAACCACCAATTTAACACTCAAGAAAGCATTAAATAAATTGCAAGATTAGGAGAATTACTTACCTCGAAGCAACGTAAGCATCTGCATTGTTAGCTAGAAAATCACATCAACAACCTAATATGATTTCTAATTAACAAGCAGTTCACTCCACATTTTTTGATTTTCACTTATTTAAATGAAAGCTGACCTACGTGCAATGACGTACAAGAATTGACACGCGAACAATGCAACCTAACATGCAAATTATATGACATGCGACGACGTGACCTAATTCTGATGACGGGCAGATGATTTATTTTTGGTATTTTCTGGTGAAATTCGGAATAAAAATATGCCTAAATTAACATGCAACCTATGATGACCTAATATGTCCTAACACGACTTATTTTTTGGAATTTTTGTTAAAATTCGGAATAATAAAATAACCTAAATAATCTATCAAGACTAGAAAATTATTTAATTTAAACTAGGAAATAGATTATCTCAAATCCTAATTTAAATTAAATAATTAATCTATCGTCTAGATATATTTAAGATTCCTAAACATGCAAAATTCAAATTCAAATCCTAACTGATATATTTTTTTGAATTTTCTTTTTTATTTGAAAAGGAAAAATAATCTAAACAAAGATAGCATCCACATTTAAAATAGCCACGCAATCCACAAGATTCGTTTCAAATTCAGATTAGGCACAAGAATTGAACTAACAGTCATATCTATAGGGTTATAGATATTGACGGAAAGTCAATCGTTCAAATTTGGAAAGCAGATAAAAATCATTATCGTATCCAAGGGATTATGGATAGGATAATGATTTTCCGTATCGCCACGTATCATACCTTAGGGATAAGGTCGGATAATTGTCCAGATACGTTGCTAAATTAGGAAAAGTTTCCTAATTTTGAATATTTTGAAAATATTGCGGATATCAGATAATTATCCCAACATATCTAATATTCTACACGATATTCACGCAATATTCAAAAGCACAAATTAGTAAATTAAATATTCTGAAAAATATCAGATAATATCTAATTACCTAATTTGCAGATAATTCCCAAATTCGAATTTGTGGATCGGGACGAACAATGAACGGCGGTGACGGTGGCACGGTGTCGGGAACGGCGGTGACGGTGGCGCGCGTCAGGGGAGACTTCAGCAACGGCGTCGGCGTGCAACAGCTTCGGCTACGGCAGCACATAGCAAAGAAGGCAGCAGCGGCGGCGGTGGCGGTGGCGCCGGCGTGCAACGGCTCCGGCGAGAACAGCAGCAGCAGCGTCGGGCTCGGCGGCAGCAAGCAGCAGGGGCGTCGGCGTCGGCCTGAGTCGCGCGGCAGGGAGCAAGCAAGGGCGGCGGCGACGGCGTGAGGATCAGCGGCAGCAGCGGCAGCAGGCGCGGCGGCAGCGGGCGCGGCAGGGACGGCAGCAGCGACGTCGGGGCTCGGCGTGCAGCAGCTGGCGACGGGCGGCAGGGCGCGGCGACAGGCGGCGGACAGCAAGCAGGCGTGGCGTCGCGCGGCAGCAGCGGCAGAGCAGCAGCAACGGCAGGGCAGCAGCAACGGCAACGTCGCGCGGGACGTGAGGCAGCAGCGGCGGCGACGTCGCGCGGGAGTGATGCGCGGCGGCAGCAGGAGCGGTGCACGGCGACGGGCGTGAGGCAGCAGCAGCGTCGTGGAGCGGCAGAAGCAGTGCACGGCGGCAGGGATGGCGCGCGGCAGCAGGGCGAGCGCGCGGCGGTGAGCACGCGGCAGGGAGCTGCAGGCGCGGCGGGCAGCAGGCGAGCGCACGGCGAGGGGCGGCGCGCGGCAAGGGGCGGCGGCAGGCGCGCGGGAGGCAGCAGCGGCGTCGCGCGGTTCCGGCCGTGTGGGGGGTGCTCCGGCCGGTCTCCTTCTCTCTCTCCCTTCCTCACTCTCACTCTCTGAAAATTCTGATCTGAAATTGTCTGTCCCCCCAAAAAATCTGACCTAATGATGAATATATATCGCTAATCTAGGTCAATTAGATGGGCTCCCTAGTCCTAATGGGCTTAGGCTTGGGCTTGGACTTTAATTTAATTTAAATGGGCTGAATTAGTTAAGGATGAATGGGCTGAATTAATTAAAGATTAATGGGCTGAATTAAGCTCCAATTAAAACAACCAAGCCCGTTTGACTTGTAATTCCCGGCCCTTGCATTCCAAACGAGCCGAGTCTCATTCGATGAAATTTAAGCTCGTTCGTCATCGCCAGTCCGATGCAAAATGCAAATGAATTTAAACTATATGTTATGCAATTTAAATATTTTTTGTTTAGGGGTTAAAAATTTAATCCCTAATTTTCTATGCAAATTACACTAAATGGTTGCTAAAATTTAGGTGTCAACACCTATATGATCGAAACCCAAGCTTATAATGCCTCGGTCCAATCCCGGTCTCACCCGAGCTGATCGTGCCTCGGACCGAATTCAATCATGCTCTTTCGAGCCTTAGCCTGTGCCAAATGCAACATACCTACGTGATCGCTGCCCGAGCTTATGATACTCGGCCCAATCCCAACCTCGCACTTTCACCCTTTCACACACTTTTCACAATTACTTGCCACACCGCAATTTCCCTTCTACTCAAGTCCATGCTCAACACGCGTTTACCACACGCAACTAGCCCAACACACGGGGTCCGTGCACACATCATTTCACACATAAAACATGCTCACTCAGCAATTCATACGATCAATGTCAATAAATAATTCAATCTAGCTCATGTGTGCACCAAACAAGCATATTCGGTCACTCAATTGCACAGCAACATACTCAATTTAATCACCACAATTTACTAATGATTTAAATATACGTCCAACACGTAAATTCTCATTTTTCTCCCACCAAACGGCGTCGGATTAATTCCGATCCTTTACGGGACTTTCTCGCCATAATTTCTAGGTTCTAAAAATTCAACTTGTGTCCCAATCGGACCATCACAGCCCCGTGAACAGTAATCCACAGCCAATGAACAGTATTTCGCAGCATATGAACAGTAAATTCGTAGCCCCCATTTTCTGAATTTCAAATAAATATTATCCGAATTAATTATCCGAATTAATTCCTAAGGCCCGCCATAAAATTTCCACTCCCTATCCATGTGATTCCACACCTAATTCCACACTGATTTTGTCCAAAATCACCCGTCGATACTCGAAGTCCTAAATTAGGTTTAGGCGCGACTTACCCGCGTTGGCTAACTCCGCATATCACCTGGTCAATTGAACAATCATTTCAATTGAATCCAAACGTGCACGAATTAATCATATTTACACTAGCCCATTGCACAAATGCACACACAATTCTACCACCACAACTCAATTATAATTAAAACACATGTAAAATACGTAAATTTCTATTTTTCTCCCACCAAACGACGCCAAATTGATTCCGGTCCTTCACGGAACTTTCTCACCATTAAATCTCGGTACTAGAAATCCAACTTGCGTCCCGAACCGAGCATCACAGCCTCGTGAACAGTGAATCACAGCTCGTGAACAGTGACTCTTAGCTTAAAATTCCCTCAAATCGTCCTCCAAAAATTTCAAATTAATTCCTTAAGGCCCGCCATACATTCCCGGTCTAAAGCCCCAACATTTCGCACCCGCACAAGTCCAATTTCACCCAAAATCAAATTGTTCGGCGATACCCGAAATCCTAAATCGGGATTAGAGTATGACTTACCGCGTTCTAGGCTAAAACGGCTAGAACGGAAAGCGGCGGCCCTTAATCGGGGACAACGGCGACGACGTACAACTTCCGGGTGGCGGCGATCGGCTTGGACGGCAATGGCGTGGCTTGCGCGTGGCCGAGGGCCTCACGGCCAAGAGAGAGAAGGAGGGAAATAGAGAGAGAGAGGGACGGCGGGAGGGGGTGATGGTGGCATACGGCGGCATGGACGGTGGCTTGAGGGTGGTCCGGTGTGATGGCGGCGAGCGGTAGCGCCAGCGGTGGAGAGAATGGCCAAGGAAGAACTCACGGCCATAAAAAAGAAAAAGGGGGGGGAGGTCCACGAAGGAGAGGGAGAGAGAGAAGAGAGAGTCTTATCTAGAAACTTTGACCCAAAAAAATATCTAAAGCAAAAATGACTAAAACACCCCTTCTTCCATAAGCATGCCCTTTGTTAATCCTTAAGGGCAAAACAGTCAACTTCTTCGTTTCTCGTCCAATTTGAATTTTTCCGAAGAATTTGAGCACACCAAAAATTCACACGTGTCACGTACAACGTCGTCCTAATGTTCCGGCGTGACTTCCTAATTTTCCGGTGTCCAAGTTGGGCAAAATTCCATAATTAAATTCTATTAAACGCAACCCGAGCGTTTCTCGAGCTAACGGGCGGCTTGCTGGGGAAATTCGCTGAATCGACTCCTGACTGATACTAAATCGAGTCACGTGCAAGTTCGTTCGGTGCGTGACGACCTCGATTGTCATTAAAATCGCGAAGATCAATCACTTGATCTGAGGGGTACGATCATTCGGTATAATTTCGGAATCATTCGTCAAGTCGTTTCGTGGTCCAACGGAATCACCCGCGATCCACTACTCGGACAGTGGCGAACTGACCCCTAACTATCCTTGGATCGGCCAACAGCGGCTCAAAATATCACTTACGCGATTTAATGATCGAAATCCATTCACGATCAAATTTCCTTTAGCCGCGCGAATTTAATTCCCCCTAATAGCCTTTCCCTAATGGTTAGCATTCCCAGGAATGATCAATTCCGAGCGAGAACTTACTGCGAGCACATTTCATAAAACTCAATTATTCAATAAATTCCAATTGGTGGAATTTCGGAATGTCACAGCCACTCAATTATAATCATCAAGGGAGTAATACGAGGTTCGATACCGAAAGGCCCAAGTCATTCATGATCATAGCTAATTGTTGATGTGTTTGGCTGTTAAGAGACAAAAGTCGGATACGAGGGGACATGACAAGTAACATCTCATAAAAATATCTCATGTCCCATCAACTATTTAGAAATGTACTCGACAATAAAATGGGTAGATGCATATCCAATCCAATAGTATAAAAAAGGGAAATTTTCAAATCAGTATTCAAAGTGGGGACATTTTTTAAAAAAGAGATCTAAAGTGGACATAGTATCAAATAAGGATATGAAGTACCCAATCGGTCTCAAATAAGGGCCTGAAGTGCCTAATTAATTTCAAGCAAGGGCCTGGGTTTGCCGGCCGGTCAAATGCTCACCGGCCGACGAGCATGTCACTATTCTGGCGATTGAAGCAAGGGCAATTTCGTAATTTATTTTTTCCTTTTTTTTCTCTTTTCCTTTTCCTTTTCCTTTTCTTCTTCTTCTTTTTTTCCTCTTTTCCCTCCGCCGGCGGAGGTTGCTAGCCTCAAGCGGAGGCCGCCCTTACCTGCCCAGCCCAGGCGAGAGCTGTGACATCCCTGATTTTGGGTCTAGGAAGTCGAGGGCTGGTAATAAGTGGATGAGCGAGTAAGTCGAGTCGAGAGTCGGTAATGAAATGGACAGCATGATCGAAACGAGTGTACTGAGGGTTGATCGTGGTTCGATCGAAAGATTGTCCATGAATTGGCCTAGGGATCGATAGTGGAATGACTCCCTGACTACGTCAATGATTAGAGTAATATGATCGTAAAGTGACCCTTCGACCATAAGGGCCATTAGTGGAACGGTCCGGGATAACTATGGATCAGTTCGGTATCGGCATGTGTCGGTCGCGGGTGATACCGCATGGCCATGCATTAGTCCCAGGTGACCATGAGTTAATTTCGGGGTACTGGATTTCACGAGGTTATATGACAACCGAGGGTCAATCATGGATTATTGATACTCGAACATGGCCAAGTCACGAATTGGCCACGGATCGTTACGTTGAGTCGGGTAGGCCATGGACGAGACATGTGCCAAGCCATGTGCCTAGTGACTTAGTTTAGTCGCAGCCCAGGCAAAATTACAGGTCGCGACGACCAAGGCCATGTGCCCGGTCATGACCGGCCATTGTGCCCGTCAGCCAGGTCACGGACCGGCTACGTGCCCGGTCGTGCGCCGGCCATTGTGCCCAACCCTTGTGCCACAAGTTGTGCCGATAAGACCCGGTTTCGATCCCATCCCGTGCCCAAGAAATATGGTCATAAGTCGTGCGTCGTGCCATTCACGGGCCGATGTGTGTGTTTGGCCGTGAACCGACCCCTCGCCCGTATGACCCGGCATGATGCTTTGCACGGTGCCCGTACGGCTGGCAAGGCACTAGGCATGTCGCCCGTGCGGCAAGGGAAGCCGTTAGGCATATTGCCCGTGCGGCCCGGCATATTGCTTGTATGGCCCAGCGACGCGTCCAGCCATTTGCCCAATCAAGCTCGGCCATTGGCCCGATGACCCGGCCATGCGCCAGGCCAACCCAAGAGGCCTAATTTGGCTTAGTATGGCTTAGATTTTTGTAAGGCCAAGTTTGGTCACTTGTGAGGGCTTTTCCACATTAAACCTCATTTTAAATAGGATTATTAGAATTATTTATCGTGAGAAAATCCTCGGAAAATTATGAGACTTAATATGATACAGGGTTGTGATTTTAGCGCCGTTTAGCCAATTTCGGGAAAAACGATTGGCCTGAGAGGTTTGTGAGTAAAATCAATTAGTTTGTAGGCCTCCCAAGGTTCAGGTTTTGGCTAAAAAAAAGAGACAAAAAGGATTGACTTGGTCAATGGTGTAATTATGGCCATTTAAGCTCCATTATTGGACCCCCATGAGGTGTCTCCCCTCATTATTGCCCCAAGCTGAGCTGTGCCTCTCAATTTATGACTTCATTTAAGGCCCTTGGTGAGTCATTGGTCACCAATAAGAGAGCCCAAGACAAGGCCAATAATTGGCCAAGCCAAGGGAACCAAGCAAGAGGCCATTCGACCAAGAGGAAGAGAGAGAGAGAGAGAGAGAGTGGCCGAGAGGGAGGAAGAGAGAGAGAGAGAGGGGGGAGCCAATAAGAAAGAGATAAGCCTTGGCCTTCATCATTTTAGGCCATAAATAACATTAATTGAAGGCCATCATAACTTTGACTAAGAGGTTTCTATTATTGATGCAATTCTAGGATTTCTAGGGAGTTCTTTGAACTCTTTAAAAAGCAAGATAATCCCCTCCCATTCTCCTCTCAAGCTACCACCATCACCACACCAACTTCTTCTTCTTCTTCTTCTTCTTCTTCTTTCTTTATTTCTTGTTTAGCTACTTTCGGCCCAAGAAGTCCACGCCCAAATCAACCCCGAACTGGCCCGTGTTTCATCCCATTTCCTACCCAAAAGCCCACAACTTAACCTTCGTAGGCATTGGTTTGCTTGGCCACGCAAAGAGGAAGCCCGAAATTTCTCGAGCGTACCCGCGTCTAGCCGGTTCTCTAGGATTGTTAGTTATTGAGTAAGTACATTCCCTAATATCAGGAAAGGGAGTTGCAATGCGTTGTAACATTGGTTTGCTTGGCCCGTTTCTTGATTTCGTGGTTGATTTACTTGGCCCGTTTTTTGGTTTCACGGTTATTTGTTCTTTCTCATCTCATGATGTTTACGTGTAATACTCACGATTGATGTTTGTTCTTTTTGGTTTCGTAGCATGACCATCGATGCCGGTACGGTAAGAGTTAATTTGTGTGAACGATGATTGTCTCGCCCTCGCTTAATATTAGAGTTTTTACTTACTGAGTTCCCCGACTCACTCCCATTATTTTTCCTCTTTTCAGGTCCGTGAGATGGCGTCCCCTCCAACCCGCTTCAGAAACCCCGTGGAGATACGAGTCAAACTCTTTACCGTGATCGACGCCCAAGAGAACCGCGCCTACCATTGAATCACAACCTACGTGATGGTTGACGAAGGCCGCAATGAGCTGGTCGCTCACCCATACGAGGCGTGGTACCACCTGGTGAACGGGGAATGGGTTGGATCTCTTCGCGGGTTCAACAGGCCATTTAGAAAATCGGGCGGGTCGTTTTCGGGGCAAGCCGGGGGTGGAGCGTGACGGCTAACCGAACGAGGAGCAGGAGGAGCGGGAGGAGCGAGAGAATGATAAAATATAATGAAGTTAGGAACCCAAGCCAAATTTTATTTGTTTGATAGCGGCTTATGTCGGAAACACCCTTGGAATGAGCTTGTAAAATATGTACGTGGCTTGTAAGGGCCCGTAAAGATGGACTCGACAAAATAAGCACTTATCTTGTGAATATAAAGCGCGACGTTTGCTTATATCACTCATGTTTATCTTGTTTATTAATTGCTTCCACGTGCGCATTTGAGTGTTTAAAATAAACGGGACGAACTAATATATTTCCGCAAGTCACCGGTCCGTTCGGGTCATATTCGATCACTAAATATCGATCGTGATTCCGAGTCGGAACGTGATAGTGTGGGGTGTCGTTTTATTTTGGTATCAGAGCAAGTTTTCCCTCCGGTAGGTGCAGTTCGTGACAATTTGCAAGTGGACGATCCAACGAGGGCGGGGAGTGGCGCCGGGGCCACACGACCTGAACATTGAGCAGCCTCTTAGGAGGTGGCGCCGGGGTAATAATACTTGATCATTGTGCGGCTTCTGACCGAGGTGGCGCCGGGGTGGGTAGCCTGATCATTGTGCGGCCTCTGGAAAGAAGTGGCGCCGGGATACACACACACACACACACACACACACACACACACACATATATATATATATTATTGAGTAGCTTCTGAAAGGAAGTGGCGCCGGGGTGAAGGGCCTGATCGTTGAGCGGCTCCTGGCAGGCTTCTAGGACGGCTAAAGAACGAGAATTGTCGAACTGTACATCGAAATGCGGAAAACGGTCCTGAAAACCAAATGGAAATAAGGGCATGGAGTGATAAGGTGCGCTAAAGTTAGGGTAGTTAGCCAGGAAACACCCCATGCATGAGATTGTGTGTTTGTGCACCTGATTGATTGGTAAGTAGGCCTTTGATTGTTAAGTTTTTCATTGCTGACATGTTCTTGCGTTGTAGAAAGCCTTAGTAGATTACCACAGCAGTATGAGTGCTCCGGACCTAACCTCGACCTCGAAAGGAAGGTCAAAGCAAGATTCCCGAATAGACGAAATTCTGCAAGCTCTTGTGACTGTAGGAGAATTGCTGGGACAACAAGTACAGCAACAAGCACATCAACGACTGCCTATTGCTGAGAATACAGCGGCGGCAAATGGAAATGGTGACCGTATAATGCATGGATTGGTCGAGCAGTTTCTGAAGCTGCGACCCCCGAAATTTGCTGGAACCGGAGATCCCGAAGAGGTAGAATCTTGGATCAATGAATTACAGAAAGCGTTTGAACTTCTGCGATGTTCCGAGGAAGATAAAGTCACCTTAGCAGCCTATCAGCTATAAGGGAATGCCAGCTATTGGTGGAAGGCGACCAAGAAAACCGTATTCCCAGAAAATGCTGCTGTAAATTGGAATGCTTTCATTGAGGCATTCAACGAGAAATGTTTTTTCGAGTGTGCTCGTGATTGGAAAATGAAAGAATTTTTGCAACTTCAGCAAGGAAATATGACAATGGACCAATATGAAGCAAGGTTCGCTCAGTTATCGAGGTACGCCCCTAGACTTATTGAAAATCCCGTCGATAGGGCGAAACGATTCCGTGATGGTCTCAAACCTGACATTCGGAGTCAGTTAGTACTTCTGAATTTGAAGGATTATAATAAATTATATGAACGAGCTCAACTGATCAAGAAAGATTTGCTAGAGAGGGTCCCTTTGACGAGACCCTATTATTCTACTCCCCGAATGGATCAACGTTCGGGCAAGAGGCCAGTGACAAGAGGAAAACGTCCCTTTGTTTCCAACAAGAAGTGGAATTTTCAGCAGACAGCTAATATTTCTGGCAACAATAAAAAATACAGCAAAGGAAGATGAACCAAAGTAGGAAGATATCTTGGTGGTACAAGAATTTCCGGATATTTTTCCAAAAGAATTACCAGGTCTACCTCCGGAACGAGAAGTAGAATTTGCTATCGAAGTAGTTCCTGGAACAAAGCTTATTTCCAAAGCTCCCTACAGGATGGCTTTGACCGAATTAAAAGAACTCAAGGTACAACTATAGGAATTACTCGATAACGGCTTCATCCGTCCAAGTGCATCACCCTAAGGTGCGCCCATATTGTTCGTGAAAAAGAAAGACAAATCGTTGCGACTTTGTATCGACTTTCGATAGTTAAATCGGGTTACTATCAAAAATAAGTATCCATTGCCAAGAATTGATGATTTATTTGATCAACTCCAAGGAGCATCCGTGTTTTCTAAGATCGATCTAAGGTCGGGATATCATCAGCTAAGAATCAAGAAGGAGGATATTCCAAAGACGGCATTCCGAACCCGATATGGCCATTATGAATTCACCGTTATGCCATTCGGTTTGACGAATACTCCAGTAGCCTTTATGGACCTGATGAACCGAGTGTTCAAGCTATACTTGGATCGCTTCGTCATAATCTTTATTGAGGACATCCTGGTATACTCGAAGAATTCGGCTGAACATGAACAACATCTGAGATTCGTGCTTCGGACGCTCAGGGAACACTCACTTTATGCAAAATTCAGCAAGTGTAAGTTCTGGCTATCTTGCGTGGTATTTATTGGCCACGTAATCTCAGGAGACGGCATATCATTAGATCCATCCAAAATTGAAGTGGTAATTAATTGGCCAAGACCAACGACTATCATCAAAGTTCGAAGTTTCTTGGGTTTGGCAGGATATTATAGAAGGTTCGTGGAACGATTCTCTAACATCGCTTTTCCCTTAACGCGATTGCTAAAGAAGAAAATGAAGTTTGAATGGACTGACAAATGTGAACGAAGTTTTCAAGAATTGAAGCGAAGACTGATGACTGCTCCTATTCTAACTATACCTAAAGGACTAGGAGGGTTTGAAAAATATAGCGACGCCTCTCATAAAGGGCTAGGCTGTGTATTGATGCAGGATGGCAAAGTGGTGGCTTATGCCTCGAGACAATTGAGGTCATACGAATTGAATTATCCAACTCATGATCCGGAACTTGCTGCAATCGTGTTTGCCTTGAAAATTTGGCGACACTATTTATATAAGGAGCAATTTGTCATTTATACGGATTATCAGAGTTTGAAATATTTATTTTCCCAGAAAGAGCTGAATACGAGGCAACGACGTTGGATGGAATTTCTCAAGGACTACGACTGCGAGATATTGTACCATCCTGCCAAAGTAAACAAAGTTGCCGATGCTCTTAGTCGAAAATCAGCTATTGCCCATTTAATGGTTAAGGAATGGACCTTACTTGAGGAAGCTCGGGACTTGGACAACAAGCTGGAAGTTGAACATCATTAGAATTTACTAGCTGCTCTCAGAATCGAGTCGGACATCATATTGAAAATCAAGGCGTTACAACAAACAGACCTGGAGATTCAGAAAATTCGGAAGGAGTTAGCAAAAAAGAAGAAATCCAACTTTCATATGACTGACAACGGAATCTTGAAGTTTAATGGATGCTTATGCGTGCCGAAGGATGAACAACTCAAGGAAGAAATCTTGACAGAAACTCACAAGAGTAATTACAGTATTCATCTAGGCAGTACCAAAATGTATCAGAATTTGTGACAACATTTCTGATGGAATGGCATAAAGGCGGACATAGCCAAACATGTGGCTAAATGCTTGACGTGTTAACAAATCAAGGCTCAACATTGCAAGCCTGACGGATTACTGCAACCACTGGAAATTCCTGAATGGAAGTGAAAACACATCACAATGGACTTCGTAATGGGATTACCGAGAAGTCAAAGAGGACATGATTCGATATGAGTGATTGTTGATCGACTAATAAAATCAACCCATTTTCTTCCGGTAAGAAAGGATCTTCCATTGGAGGGTTATGCCGAGTTATATGTTCAACATATTATACGACTACACGGAGTTCCAGTAACGATCACATTTGATCGAGATCCAAAGTTTACTGCAACTTTCTAGCAGAGTCTCCAAACCGCCATGGGAATGAAATTACAATACAATACAACTTATTATCCGCAGACGGATGGCCAAATAGAAAGAACGATCCAGACCCTTGAGGATATGTTGCGAGCATGCGTCGTGGATTTCAAGGGGAGTTGTGTTGAACATTTGCATCTCATTGAATTTGCATATAATAACAGTTACCAGCAAAGTATCGGGATGGCACCATTCGAGGCATTATACGGTCGAGCTTGCAGAACTCCAATATGTTGGGATGAGGTCGGGGAGGGGTAAGTACGGCGTAAGTGCCATAACTTTTGTACAGATGGCACTTAAGTACCATAACTTTTTTTTGGCTCACTTGAGCGCCATAACTTTCAAAAAAAGATCATTTAAGTGCCACTTACGAGCTAGTCGTAAGAGAGCAAAACCGCGGCTTTTCCGGCCGAGCAGTGACCTTTCCGGCGAGGCGAGCACCACCAAATTGAAGAGGGGGTGTCGGTGAATCATTCCATGGCCTCCGTTCGTCTCGAAATTTCCGTTTTAGCCTCCGTTGACGAAGGTAAAAATGCTTCGTAGTCACATATTTATCGAGCCGATTTGTGTGACTACAAAACATTTTTACATTCGTCAATGGAGGTTAAAACGGAAATTTCGAGACGAACGGAGGCCATGGAATGATTTACTGACACCCCTTCTTCAAGCTGGTGGTGCTCACTTCGCCGGAAAGGTCACCGTTTGGCTAAAAAAGCCACGATTTCGGCCTCTCACGATCAACCCCTCTGACAAGCTAGTCGTGAGGACCTAAAACCGCGACTTTTCCGGTCGAACGGTGACCTTCCCGGCAAGGCGAGCACCACCAGCTTGAAGAGGGGGTGTCGGTGAATCATTCCATAGCATCTGTTCGTCTCGAAATTTCCATTTTAACCTCCGTTAACGAAGGTAAAAGTGTTTCGTAGTCACACAAATCGATTTGATAAATTGTGCGACTACGAAGCATTTTTACCTTCGTTAATGAAGGCTAAAACGGAAATTTTGATATGAACGGAGGCTATGGAATGATTTGCCGACACCCCATCTTCAAGCTGGTGGTGCTCGCCTTGCCAGGAAGGTCACCGTTCGATCGAAAAAGCCGTGATTTTGGGCCCTCACGACCAGCTCGTAAGTGGCACTTAAGTGATTTTTTTTTAAGTTATGACACTCAAGTGAGCCAAAAAAAGTTATGACACTTAAGTGTCCTCCGTACAAAAGTTATGGCACTTGCGCTGTACTTACTCTGGCCGGGGAAAAGAAGGTCACAGGTCCAGAGCTAGTACAACTCACCAATGCGGTTGTGCAAGTGGTTAGAGATAAGTTGAGAATTGCCCAAAGCCGACAAAAAAGTTATGCTGATAGACATAGGAAGCCTCTAGAGTTTCAGGTAGGCGACCATGTGTTTCTTAAAGTGTCACCCATGATAGGTGTGTCGCGCTTTGGGAAGAAAGGTAAGTTAAGCCCCAGGTACGTAAGATCTTTTGAAATTCTAGAAAGAATAGGGAGTTTGGCTTATCGGTTGGCGCTGCCATCGAAACTTGCTCAGGTGCATGACGTGTTCTATGTATCCATGTTGAGAAAGTATGAATCCGATCCGGTACATGTGCTTAATTTCGACGAGGTCGAATTGGACAACAGAGTGTCCTTCGTTGAGGAGCCGGTGCGGATCGTGGATTGTAAAGAGCAAGTGTTGAGAAATAAAATTGTTCCCATAGTAAAGGTCTTATGGCAACACCATGGCATAGAGGAAGCTACCTGGGAAGGTGAGGAAATCATGAAGCGGCAGTATCCACATTTGTTCGAGGAATCAGGTATGTGTTTAAATTTCGAGGACGAAATTTTATTAGAGGGGGAGAATTATGACATCCCTAATTTTGGGCCTAGGAAGCCGAGGACTAGTAATAAGTAGATGAGCAAGTAAGTCGAGTCGAGAGTCGGTAATGGAATGGACAGCATGCTTGAAACGAGTATACTGAGGATTGATCGTGGTTCAATCGAAAGATTGTTCATAAATTAGCCTAGGGATCAACAGTGGAATGACCTCCTGAATACGTCAATGATTAGAATAATATGACCGTGGAGTGACCCTTCGACCATAAGGGCCGTTAGTAGAACGGTCCGGGATAACTGTGGATTAGTCCGGTGTTGGCATGTATCAATCGCGGGTGATACCGCATGGCCATGCATTAGTCCCGAGAGACCACGAGTTAATTCCGGGGTACTGGATTCCACAAGACTACATGACAACCGAGGGTCAACCATGGGTCATTGATACTCGAACGTGGCCCAGTCACGAATCGGTCACGGATCATTGCGTTGAGTCGGGTAGGCCATGGACAAGATATGTACCAGGCCATGTGCCTAATGACTAGTCGCGGACCGGGCAAAATTACCGGTCGCGACGACCAAGGCCATGTGCCTAGTCATGACCGGCCATCGTACCCGTCAGCCAGGCCACGGACCGGCTACATGCCCGGTCATGCGTCAACCATTATGCCCGACCTTGTGCCACAAGTTGTGTCGATAACACCCGGTTCCAATCCCGTCCCGTGCCCAAAAAATATGGCCATGAGTCATGCGTCGTGCCATTCACGGACCGATGTGCGTGTTTGATCATGAACCAACCCCTCGCCCGTATGACCCGGCATGATGCTCGGCACGGTGCCCATACGGCCGGTAAGGCACTAGGCACGTCGCCCGTATGGCCAGGCAAGCCGTTCGGCGTGTTACCCGTGCAGCCCGGCACGTTGCCTGTGCAGCCCGGCACGTTGCCCGTATGGCCCAGAGACGCGCCCGGCCATTTTCCCTATCAGGCCCGACCATTGGCTCGGTGACCTAGCAAGCGCCAGGCATACCCGAGAGGCCTAATTTGGCTTAGTTTAGCTTAGATTTTTGTAGGGCCAAGTTTGGTCACTTGTGAGAGTTTTTCCACATTAAACCTCATTTTAAATAGGATTATTAGAATTATTTATTGTGAGAAAACCCTCGGAAAATTATGAGACTTAATATGATGCGGGGTTGTGATTTTAGCGCTGTTTAGCCAATTTCGGAAAAAACGATTGGCTCGAGAGGTTTGTGAGTAAAACCAACTAGTTTGTAGGCCTCCCAAGGCTTGGGTTTTGGCTGAAGAAAAGAGACAAAAAGGGTTGACTTGGTCAAAGGTGAAATTATGGCCATTTAAGCTCCATTATTGGACTACCCATGAGGTGTCCCCTCTCATTATTGCCACAAGCTGAGCTGTGCCTCTCTATTTATGACTTCATTTAAGGCCATTGGTGACTCATTGGTCACCAATAAGAGAGCCCAAGGCAAGGCCAATAATTGGCCAAGCCAAGGGAACCAAGCAAGAGGCCATTCGGCCAAGAGGAAAAGAAAAAGAGAGAGAGAGAATAAGAAAGAGATAAGCCTTGGCCTTCATCATTTTAGGCTATAAATAGCATTAATTGAATACTATCATAACTTTGACTAAGAGGCTTCTATTATTGGTGCAATTCTAGGGTTTCTAGGGAGTTCTTTGAACTCTTTAAAAAGCAAGATAACACTCCTCCATTCTCCTCTCACGCCACCACCATCACCACGCCAACTTCATCTTTTTCTTCATCTTCTTTCTTTATTTCTTGTTTTTCCACTTTCGGCCCAAGAAGCCCACGCCCAAATCAACCCCGAACCGGCCCGTGTTTCATCCCGTTTCCTACCCAAGAGCCCACGACTTAACCTTCGTAGGCATCGATTTGCTCGATCACGCAAAGAGGAAGCCCGAAATTTCCCGAGCCTACCCGCGTCTAGCCGGTTCTCTAGAATTGTTAGTTGTTGAGTAAGTAAATTCCCTAATATCGGGAAAGGGAATTGCAATGCGTTGTAACATGGGTTTGCTTGGCCTGTTTCTTGATTTCGTGGTTGATTTACTTGGCCTGTTTTCTGGTTTCACGGTTATTTATTCTTTATCATCTCATGATATTCACGTGTGATACTCACGGTTGATGATTGTTCTTGTTGGTTTCGTAGCATGACCATCGATGCCAGTACGGTAAGAGTTGATTTGTGTGAACGACGATTGTCTCGCCCTCACTTGATATTAGAGCTTTTACTTACTGAGTTCCCCGACTCACTCCCGTTGTTTTTCCTCTTTTTAGGTCCATGAGATGGTGTCCCCTCCAACCCGCTTCGGAAACCCCGTCGAGATGCGAGCCGAACTCCTTACCGTGATCGACGCCCGGGAGAATCGCGCCTACCGTCGAATCACAACCTACGTGATGGTCGACGAAGGCCGCGACGAGCTAGTCGCTCACCCGTACGAGGCGTGGTGCCACCTGGTGAATGGGGAATGGGTTGGAACCCTTCGCGGGTTCAACGGGCCATTTAGAGGACTGGGCGGGTCATTTCCAAGGCAAGCCATGGGTGGAGGGTGACGGCCAGCTGGACGAGAAGCGGGAGGAGCGAGAGGACGATAAAATATAGCGAAGTTAGGAACCCAAGCCAAATTTTGTTTGTTTGATAGCGGCTTGTGTCGGAAACGCCCTTGGAATGGGCTTGTAAAATATGTACGTGGCTTGTAAGGGCCCGTAAAGAGGGGCTCGACAAAATAAGCATTTATCTTGTGAATATAAAGTGCGACGTTTGCTTATATCACTCCTATTTGTCTTGTTTATTAATTGCTTCAACGTGCGCATTTAAGTGTTTAAAATAAACAGGACGAACTAATATATTTCCGCGAGTCACGGGTCCGTTCGGGTCATATTCGATCACTAAATATCGATCGTGATTCCGAGTCGGGACGTGACAAGAGCGGCCCTTGCTCGACGCCCCCGACCCTCGCCAGATCCGACGAGGACAACCCTCGCTCTTGCCGGATCTTGCGAGAGTCGCCTTCGCCCACCTAGCCCAGGCAAGGGCGGCCCTCGCCAGATGCCGGTGAGGGCAACCCTCACCCGACCCTCACCGGCGTCGGGCGGCCTTCACCTAAGGTCGGTAACCTCTGCCGACCCCGGCTATGACTGGCAGAGGGAAAAGAGGAAGAAAGGCAGAAGAAAAGGAAAAGAAAACAAAAGTAAAAGACTAAATTGTCTTTGCTCCGATCGTTAAAACAGTGACATGCTCGCCGGTCGGTGAGCATTTGATCGGCTGGCTAACCCAGGCCCTTACTTGAGATTAATTGAGTACTTCATGCCCCTATTTGAGACTGATTAAGCACTTCGGGCCCTTATTTGATACTATGTTCACTTTGGATCCCTTTTTGAGAAAATGACCTCGTTTTGGATATCAATTTGAAATTTTCTCAAAAAAATAAAATAAGTCACTTATGAAAAGAAAAAAGAAAATATCCATCACAATACGATGTACATCTTAGAGTCGGCGACAAAGATCATCATAATGATTTCTTCTCAAAAGAAAATTTTGGGGATAATCACTTTTAAGAGATGGTCATGATTGTTGCTCCGTACGACTGCCCTTTATTTTTTACCAAAAAAAAAAGATGGCCCACTAAGGCGTTCGTTTGTTCAAAATTTTTGTTGAGGTGGGGCCCACAAACGACACATATTGCAACAAGAATGGACTTATTTTTGGGAAAAAGCCACCAAAAACCCCAAACTTTCCCACTTGTGACACATTTACCCCGAACTTTTTTTTGTGACACCAAAAACCCCAAACTTTGCTATTTGTGGCACATTTACCCCAATACATTTAGTCCATGGGTATTTTCGTCTTTTTTGCTTTTTCTTTTTCTTTTTTTTTCTTTTCCGGTGAGGGGGCCCTCGCTGGCGTCGGGCGAGAGCTGCCCTCGCCGGATCCGGCGAGGGGGGCCCTCACCGGCGTCGGGCGAGGGCCGCCTCGCTCGCCCGGGCGAGGGCCGCCCTCGCTCGCCCGGGCGAGGGTCGACCTCGCCTGAGTCGGGCGAGGGCCGCCCTCGCCGGAGTCGGGCGAGGGCCGCCCTCGCCCGACGCCGGCGAGGGTCGACCTCGCCTGAGTTGAGCGAGGGTCGCCCTCGCTCGCCCAGGCGAGGGCGACCCTCGACCGACGCCGGCGAGGGCCGCCCTCACCCGATGCCGGTGAGGGCCCCCCTCGCCGGATCCGGCGAGGGCAGCTCTCGCCCGACGCCGGCAAGGCCCCCTCGCAGGAAAAGAAAAAAAAAGGAAAAAGAAAAAGAAAAAGCAAAAAAGACGAAAATGCCCATGGACTAAATGTATTGGGGTAAATGTGTCACAAATAGCAAAGTTTGGAGTTTTTGGTGTCACAAAAAAAAGTTCGAGGTAAATGTGTCACAAGTGGAAAAGTTTGGGGTTTTTGGTGGCTTTTTCCCCTTATTTTTTGCTGATCTAAAATCAAAACGATACCCTTACTTAACTTTTCATTTCTCTTTTTGGAAGTTTTATCACCCTACTTAAATACCAAACAAAAAAATTTTCTGACCTACCTGAAATCTTTTTTGCTGACCTGATATCTTGTTTTTTAACTTTTATCCCACTCCAATGTCCGAGCTTTAAAAACTTTTCCTATTGAACGTGCATCCGAAAAAAAAAAAAGATATCTCGAGAAGAAGATTTTTTTTTTTTTTTGTGATTGAGTGAGCGCCAGATTTTTTGCGATCAATTGGGCACTGGGTCAGTTTTGTGCATCCCGACTAGTCTGCCTTTTCAAGCAATCTTAGGAGCACATTGGCAAGGTGCATATTGAATTTGAGTCATTCATTGCTCTCGACCAGATTTAAACTCAAGATCACAACAAAAAAAGAGAAAACTCATTTATCACATTAACTAACTTATTAGGAGACTACGTTTTATTTTGTGAACAATTAAGAATGACCACTAGGACATATCTTTATTAGTAAAAACTGTTGATTGGTATTTCTGGCCACTAGGACATATCTTTCTTCGGAAAAGGACGAACAAAATTAACTTCCAAGAAAAAAAGAAACAAGCATTCAATTTGAAAATTAATTTATGGGAAAATCTTTCTTACACTGACGATGTGCAGACTCATTTACAAGGGGACCTACTTAACCACACATTCTAACCTCTTCTTATTGATCACAGTTATTTCCAACACATATTAGTACACTAGAAGTCAAAATTTGTCACGAAAATGCAATCAAGTCTTAAAATTTTTAAAACGCGCAATCAAATCCTAAAATTTATCAGAAAAATACAATCGAATCATAAAATTTTCAAAAAATATAATCAAGTCCTAAACTTGTAACGAAATTACAATCGGGTCCTAAAACTTTCAAAAAATGCAATTAATGGAATGACTTTATTGGACCAATTTAACAAGTTTTAGGACTTCATTGCACATCTTGAAAGTTTTAAAACTCGATTGTATTTTCGTAACAAGTTTTAGGACTGAATGAACTTTTTGAAAGTTTTAGGATTCAATTGCGCTTTTATAACAAGTTTTAAGATTTTCAATGTACTTATCTCTTTTTTCTTTTAAAGAATTGTTTCCAAGAAAAAGCACACAATCAACAATTGTTAAAATTTCATTGCACGAAAACCATTCAATTTCTTCTTTTTGGTAACATATGTCAATCTAGTTAATTATATTAAAATAATATTTGTATGAATTTGAAAGCATATCATTTCAAAAGAATTCCTAAAGCAAATAATTTATTTCTAAAAATGGCCAAGTGCATTTTTAAATTTTTTTCTACATGCACTTACTTTTTTATTGGGGATAATGCCAATTTTTTTCCTTTATTACCAAAATGCCAACACAATGGTAACCCTTGCGTGAACAATTTATTCATGTTTTATTACTAAACAACCAATGTTCCGTTAATGAACATCTAAACTAATTATTTTCATTAAATCTCATTATTTTTCTTTAGACTTTTGTGAAAGCTTATTTTCTTAATAAAAAGAGAATACTTAAGTTACTTTGCGGTATAAAATCAATCTAATGTGATAGAAGAGTGCAAAAGGCTTTTTCTTTATTTTGAAAGCGGAAGGTACCAATTCATTGTGATAAAAGAATTTAACACACGAGTACATATATATTAAGTATAACATCAGCAACGCAAATTGATAAAATGGAATAAGATCTTTTGATTTGATACACTATACTCAACAAGCCAAACTTTGAAGTTTTCTAAATTAGATCTTATCCATGCTTAAGTTTACTTTTCTTGTGCATCAACTCGTAGATCGAGTGTATATAGAATGTAAACTCGCAATTTATCGGCTATAGATCAAGAACGAAGTAAACTTAAAATTCCTAGTCAAACAACAAATCTTTATTCCTCCTAATTCCTAATGCGCGTTGACTCGACTTGCACTTGACCGCCGTGTTGATGTTGGCCCTCCAAACTATGCAACCGTCATGGCGGCCATGAATTCTGTGTCAGCTTCGAGGACGGCCATGGTCGCCGGCGGAAGGCAGATCTCGAGGTCGATGCTCCCGCCTCCTTCGTGGCCCGGATAGGCTGAGACCTTGCCGTCGAACTTGTTCGCGTACCCGCTTCGCAGAGCCACGGCCTTCCCCAGCCCAAAGTCGTTGCCGTACTTGTTGAACCGCGGCGAGCTCCCCATCATGACGCTATACTGATCGAACGTCTTGTCCAGGTGGTAGACCTGTGGCCTCTTTATCCACTCCTCGTTCCACTCCCGCAGCTTCGCGTTGCTGTGCTCTGCCACCGCCGCATGCAGCAGCCACGCCGCCCAACCGAGGCCCCCGCTCAGCAGCTCCCCTACCGTCGCCGCCGTCCTCAATGGCGTGATCGAGTTTCCGAAGTATTCCGGCGGGAGCGGGGGCTCCAGCCTTGCCCTGTTGTTCGCAGCCATCCGGCAACCTGTGACCTGGCTGGGTGGGAAGTGGCGGGCGCGCGTGATGCACCGCCATACAAGGGCAGTCAGGGACTGCAACGATGAGATATTGGTGGTGCTGCATTGCCGATTCGCCTCCGCCTTGAGCCCCGCAATGGCGTCAGCGGAGAAGTGGAAGACTCGCTCCCTGAGCTCGGGGGCTTCATAGCGGGCGAGGAACGACGAGGGATCGTCTGTGTAAGGCAGGCTTAACGGGCCGGGATGGTTTTCCGGGAACCACCTGGTCAGGGCCGGGGGACGCGATAGCTGAACGACATCAACTGCGCCTTTCTCTTGCGCTTGGAAGATCTCGGACCACGAGTTGAAGAAGAGCCAGAAGGAGGTGCCGTCGCCGACGGCATGGTTCATGGAGAGCCCGATGAAGATGCCATCGGCAAGCTCGGTGACCTGCACGGACAGTAGGGATAGGTCATGGCCATCG
This sequence comes from Syzygium malaccense, assembly GCA_031216405.1. Lineage (NCBI taxonomy): Eukaryota > Viridiplantae > Streptophyta > Magnoliopsida > Myrtales > Myrtaceae > Syzygium > Syzygium malaccense. Next base: position 10,064,537 of record CM062258.1, on the reverse strand, counting down.
TGGTTGATTGCCCGGTCGTGGTCAAAGAAGGACTGGACGACTACCGGGACGTACGTAGGGGAGAGTATGTCGCCCACCGTCATGTCAAGCGCGGCATGGATCAACCGGGCTCCAGGGCTGTTGGCACAGTCGACAAAGACGTTGTACAGTGGGGGTTCAGCCCGCTTGAGGGTGGCGAGGCGGCCAGCGAGCGGGTAGAAGTGGAAGAGGGCGCAAGAGAGAGAGCGCTTGAGCTTTCCCAAGAAGGAATGGATGAAGGCGGGGCGGTCGAAGCCAGGGTCTAGGCAGCGAGGAGGGAGGGGGAAGAGGAGGCCCTTTTGGATGTAGTGGACGGAGAGCATGGCAAGGTCCCACGGCGGCAAGTGGAGGGGATGGTCGGAATGCGGCGGAAGCTGGGGCGGCTTGAGGAAATAGTCGGAGAAGAATCGGACGGATCGAGGAGGAGGAGAAGTCATTGTGTGGGTTTGTGTTTGCTGAGACTTGGAAGAAAGAAATGATCCGTGTGGATTCCGTCGGCTGAAAGGAAGATAGAGTGCGTTTATGACTCTGCCCTTACCTTGAAGAGTAGGGTTGGTGGTATGGTGGTGTTATTTATAGAGAAATTATTAGGCAATAGTAAATTTAGTCCTTAATTTACGATGAGATTAACAGCATCTTAGTAGAGTCAAGTTGGTCAATGCTTGATGCACTTGGATTCGTTTGATGGGGCTTTATGTGTAAGATTGCGCTTTGATTTATTCTTTCGCTGCTCGTTTCCTTTAATTTATGTGAATTTAAATTGTGTCTATTTAACGGCAGTTAACTGTACCTGATAATTACCTATATTGCCAAATGTCAAATTTTGCTTATTATATTTTTTGTTTGGCCAAACTTAGACTGAAGTGACAACTCCCCACTTGGGGTGCCCCGAATATCGAAATGCTCACACCAATTGCGGCAGGAGTTGATCTACGCTTGACTGGTAGAAGAGTCTAACTATGACTATTTTTTGTCTTACTGGCAAGAGAAAGAAACAAAGGCTGCTAATGGTCAAATCGCTTGCTCCCCAAGCAATACTTAGAGCCTTTTACTTTCCTCTTCTCTTCTCACGTTCGGCCAAAAATAATGAAAACGTTTCCTGCTTTTGCTTAGGCAAACCTCGAATTCACCCGCAACCCGCTCCTCCTCCCAGCTTCCAGTTGAACTGCTGCTTGTGCTTTGATGATAATAGCCAAAAATGAGATAACAATAAGGTAGTGCCACGGTTGAAATTTGAAAATTTTTTGCAGGGCATCACATCTGCTTTGCACAATAGATTTTGCGTGATTTTCTATGTTAGAGGAAGACACTCGCCATGGTACTTGCCTAAAAGAAAAAAAAAAGGAAATTTCAAAAAGCCCCTAAAGGGAGGCCTATTTTTGCAAAAAAAAAATTTCAGAGTGGTGCTTGTTCCAAAGAAGTCATGAAATTGGTGAATTCATCTCAATTGATCCCCTTGACTCACCAGCCGGCAACATGAGCATCTCACGTGCCGTTTTTCGTGCCATGGTCCAGGGCATTTCGCCACAAATCTTCTGATTTGGCCCAATGGCACGCTCACTCCCTTGCAATTAAGTCAAAATTAAATGGCCAAATTGACCAAAAAAGCTTCAAATGCGCTTCCGATGGAAGATAGGGTTACTAAAGTCAACATCAGCAAAGCTAGCGTTCTTCACTTCAATCGATTGGAAATGGAGGTCACAAAAGGAGGGCAATGCCGCGAATATCTTGGATTGAAGCTAGCGATGCGTATTCAGGCATGTCCAAAATCAAGGTAGGTCTACTTTGTTAAATTTTTTTGGGCTTTTGAAATGTAAGGTTTATAATTGGATCGCATTTCATATGGATAATGTTGCTTACTCCAACCTTGTAGCGAGCTAAATTTTGCTTTCTTCAACTGGATTAATCGTTATTGGTGATGAGAACTCTCACCGAGTCATCGCTTGCAAAGAACAAGATTGATTCAAACCGACTCAGTAAAGCAGAAAGAGAGAGAAGATTCGATTGGGTGGACTGATCATTTTAGGGCTGATACTGTACTACATCTTTTGCCCTGATGTTGTTAATACTGAAGAGCATAGGATGCCAATCAAAATGATGTAGGAAGATGTGGGGTCTGATGGGGCTGTGATTGCTTGTTGTACTTCTATATTGGAGCATTAGTTTTCCTCTTTCATTTGGACATTTAAGCTAGTCCAATTCGATAATTGGCAACCATTAAATAAAGCGGGATACCACTCTTAAATGTATCCAACCACCGCTTAAAAGAATAAATTTACCAGAAATTTTAAAACTTATCGCGAAAATACGATTAAATCTTAAAACTTTAAAAAAGTTCCATCAACTTTTAAAATTTGTCAGATTGATACAATTGAGTTTCTCCCTTATCTCCGTCCAAATTGATGAACGGAAAAATATAACCTGGCTTTGTTTATTGATTTCTCTCTCCTATGCAACCATTCACTTAATTGAGTCGTACATGGTGGATTAAAACGCCGTCGTTACTTCCCCTTTAGCCCTTCAAAACGGCGTCGAAACCATTGAAAAATGAGCCCCAAATTGAACGCCTTCATTTGAACCCTAATCTAATTGGGGAGAGACAATCAACATTTGGAGGGAACAATTGAGGGCATTGTAATCCCTAACTTTAGCTGTGCATCCCTAAATTGCCAAATCGAAGAATCGCGACCAGAAGAATGAGGGCGCCAACGTCTAATTCATGTGGCGTGACTCCAAATGAGGTCGACTCAAAGCTAACCTGTCTTGTGGTCTTCAGTCACCAATTTTCACGGCAAAGATAAGCAAACAAGCTCGAAAAATATTTCATGGTTGTGGTAAGTTCAATGGTCTAGGTTGTAGTGATTTCTTCATGTGGGTTGATGCAAAGATACCAAATTGAATAAGGAACATGATAGTCGACCTCCTGGAATCGAGTACTGTGTGAATCAAGCCAATTGGGGGGCGAAAAGGTCGACGTGAGCTTACTATTAGCTGAAATTAAGAATCGAAGGGCGAAGCATAAACATTTAAAGGAGGAGCTCTTGTGAGGGAAGAAAGAAAAGATGGTACATCAATTGGCATTTGTTTAGTTCATGTATTGTGTTGTTTTGCTGGTTGTATGTAATATTAGAGTTGGTGGGAAGGTTTTAAGTCTTCCATAATTCACTATTTGGTTGACACACTTGAGGAGTAAGATTGAGATATTTTTTGGAGGTGTTAGTGAATTAGTGATGTGAATGTAGACGCTTTTAGGTTTCCGTACTTCTTTGTTTTTGTGTGAATGTAGGCAATTTTGTTTGATATCAAAACAGTTGAACTCTTTTGTTTTAATTTCGAGGTCCAATCATTGAAACTTCTATGTTTTAGTTTTGAACACAAAATGTCCAGTTCTAATGGAGTCATCAATCAATAAACAATGACCAAAGAGCGCACCAATTTCCACAAAAAGCCCTTAATTCATTAATATTAAATAGAGTCTTTACATCGATTAAGCTGCTCCATATTCAACCAAACAAAAATACATCTACGGAAGCTGGATCACCTTTGTATAGCCAAAATCATCATTGGCGCTATTTTACAGTAGAAAACCAAAAAAATACCGTCTACTCTTGCATGCAAATGTATAAAATACATCAATCCAAGTCCATGGTCACTGACTCCAGTGGTCCTGTAGGTTTGGCCTTCAATTGATTCGTAAGCCTTGAGATTTTACTTGAACCTGGTCTTGTTCCCATGATTTTCTGCCTACCAGCAGCAGCAACACGGTTTCAAGAAGTTCTAGCATGAGATGGCGGAGGTTGTGATTTGTAATATATATACAAGAGGATGCTTAGAAAAGATGAGTATTGGAGAGAGTTATCGATGTACCAAAATCAGTACGGTAATCATGGTCTGGACTCCATGTATCATCGAAATGCTAATCAGTCTTAAAGTAGAAACCATAACCCTTGACGGGAGCAAATACCTTCGACATGAATGTTCAAAGAAAATGGCCAGCAGAATGATGTTAACCAGTAAAGCTATGAACGGGAACCAATTCTGCAAATGTTTTTCATGAGAGGGAGTCATTTCTATTATTTTGTCCGTCTGCATAAACATATTTCAAAATTCTGGTGATATTCATGATTCATGCAGCGACATCTCCAAGTGCTAGTACAGTAGCGAACTAACAACGCCGTCTTCATGCCGGGCAATTAATGTTCTCTTTGGACATGTTTTTTGCTTTTTTTTTTCTTGGTCCTGATATGAAAAGTACTCTGCCTGAGTTTTCCTTTACAGTGAAGGGTTCTTTGTGCACACCTCTCTTGTCTTGAAGAGCTCTCCTCTGCCCTTTGGTGGTAGGTCTCCTAAACCCTAATCCCTGTATTCCACAACGCAAATTAGCCCCTTCTGAATCCCCTGATACGGTCGCTCTTCTCCACATTAGTGGCTCCTTCACAACATAGAGAGTGGAAATCTATTGTATTCCTACAATCCATAAACCCTAATCGTTTCCTAAAGCCCAAAACCCGGTAATGATGCCTGAACCACTCTTCCTGCCCCTAACCTCTGGAGCACTACCGGTGAGGGTAAGGTGAAGGTGTTTTATGGTCGGTGTCTCGTCCAACAAAATTCTCGGTTGAAGTCCATATCGGAATGCTATGCAGTTCTCCTGATCGCTCTGCGTTGGGTCTTTCAAATTTGAATCGATTTCATCTAGTCTCTGGTAAGTCTTTCTGTATGCCCTGTTTTTGCTTTGGAAAGTGATCATGGAGAGGGAGGAGGAGTCGGAAAGTCGAATGGCAGTACTCAGCAAACGATTAGGCAGGCTTTGGTCAAGAACAGAAGTTACTACAATGGATGAGGCGGTTCCTACAAGCAAAATCAGAGAAGGTAGACTTACCCTCGTTGGCAAGCTGTTTCAAAACCCAAAGATAAACTTTCTAGTCCAAAGCACAATGAGGAGAGCATGGAGACTTGAGAATGTAACTTTCTCCCCTTTGGAATCTGGAATTTATGCCATTACTTTCATGATAGAGAAAGAACTTCTGAGGGTGTTTGAAACTGGTCCTTGGTCCTTCTCGAGCCATCTATTGAATCTCAAAAAATGGGAACCAGATATGCCTCCACACCGATATGAGTTTGATACGTGTCCTTTTTGGGTGCAAATCCACGGACTTCCTTTTGAATGGCTTACAGAAGAAGTCGTTCTTAGAGCTGTTAAAAGTCTGGGTCTAGTTTTGGATGTGAAGATAGATGCGAAGGGTGTTGCAGCTAACAAAATTGGGAAGGCAAAAGTCCTCTTAGATGTGAACACCCCTTTAAAATATGGATTTATTGCTAGTAATGGAGGGAAAAAACTATGGTTGGATTATAAGTTTGAGAGGCTCCCTAATTTCTGCTACTCTTGCGGTAGATTAGGGCACAACGCAAATTACTGTAAAGAAGTCGAATTCAAAGAAGGGAAATCTGAAGCTGAGGATGAGTGTCTCTATGGCCAATGGCTTAAAGCCGAAGTACAGAGCCACAGTCCTTTTATGAAGCTCTTTTATGGGAAGTTAAAGGAGGAGGATATAGAGGAGGAAATTATCTCTGAGACCCCAATACTTTCCCTCTAGATTGTGCCTTTTCAGGATGAAGCCCTGCAACTTGTCTCACAGCCCAACCATATTCACGTAGAAAAAGGAAAGAACATAATGTTTGGAGATACAAGTATGCAGTTGCAGCAACAAGCCAAGAGGGGTGAGGACTTTATTTCAACCAATCTGCCGTGTCCAGGTCAGAGTAGTGGCTCTACCTCCCCTGATGTACAAACGCTCCCAAAAGTTGCTCATAACAAGAAGCTTAAAGAGACGAAGAAAGCTGCTGCTAAGAAGAAACGCAGGTATAGCCGCTATGAAGCACAAATGACAAACTCGCAGCTGCTAGACGAAACTTAATTGCTGGATACACCTATTCAAGAGGTGTCAGGAACAATGGAATGGGCTTTGGTGGCTAGCCCTAATAAGCCATCGGGTTACGTATGAAAATTATAAGCTGGAATTGTCAGGGGTTGGGCAATCCCTTGACAATTCAAGTAATCAGAGCCCTTGTGGCTCAAGATAAGCCCAGTATACTATTTTTTATGGAGACCAAAAATCAAGAACAAGTTGTTCTTTGGCTCAGAAGGCAGCTACATCTCCAGAACAGTTTTTTGGTAAACCCAAGGGGTATTGCCAGGGGTATGGCTATTTTTTGGGATGACAGAGTATCTTTAACAGTGGAATCAAATTCTGAATTCTTTATAGATTTGGTGTGCGTATTAGAGGAAACAAAACAACGAATGCGACTGACCTTTATACATGCACCAAATGAGTTTCCAGCGAAGGCTAGTTCTTTGGGAAGATATGTACAACATCAGCCACTTGAATGATCTACTATGGGTCTGCATAGGAGACTTCAATGAAATCCTTTATCACTGGGAAAAAGTAGGGAAGCGCATGGCGGAACATTATCGACTCAATGCTTTCCGAGACTTCATCAATGCTTGTTCTTTAGTGGACTTGGAAAGTAAGGGATGTGCCTTCACTTGGACAAATAATAGGGATAGTGAACATCATGTCAAGGAAAGATTGGACAGGGTATTGTGCACTATGGATTGGCGAATTTGCTATCCACACACTGAAGCATATGCATTGCCGGCAATAGGGTTAGACCATAGTCCTATTTTGTTATCTCTCTTTCCCGAGTTAGTGAAAAGGAAAAAAGACTTTAAATTTGAGGCTTTTTGGCTGGAAGATGAGGAATGTGGAAACATCATTAAAAAAGTTTGGCACTCGGAAGAATTGATGAATGAAGATCTGCTGAAGAGGCTGAAAGTAGTATCTTTGGCTCTTTCTAAATGGAGCAACACAAAGTTCTCCAATGGAAAGAAGAAAATAGAACTTTTCAAGAGAGAGCTTCAAGACATCTCCAACAATCGACACTTGCATTGGGAAAGAGAGAGGGTGCAGTTTCTGAAAAATGAAATCGAGAAGATGTGGTGATAAGAGGAGATGTACTAGGGTATGAGGTCGAGAGTAAACTGGCTCAAATGGGGAGACAAAAACACTAAATTTTTTCACGCCACAACAATTCAGAGGAGATAGAGGAACAAAACCTCCATGTTAAAAAATGAAGAAGGGGAATGGGTTCATGATATAACTCAACTAAAGCAGCACACATCTCAATTCTTCAACAACCTTTTTCAAACGGTCGGCCCTCGAAATTTCCAACCAACACTAGAGGACTATCCTTGTCTAGTAGGGGAGGACATGAACCAGATGTTGACAAAGCCAGTGACACTAGAAGAAGTAACTGAAGCAGTCTACCAGTTGGGATCTACAAAAGCCCCAAGACCCGATGGTTTAAATGGCCAGTTTTTTCAGCATAACTGGAAAGAGCTACAACAAGCAGTTTTCAGGGAGGTACAAAACTTTTTTCGCTCAAGGTATCTCAACTCAGAGCTGAATAGAACATATATATCCCTCGTTCCAAAGATTCCAAACCCAGAAAAACTGGAACAATTTCGCCCCATAAGCTTGTGTAACTTTGCGTACAACATTATATCAAAAGTCCTGGCAAACCGATTGAAAATATGCTTGCCAAACTTAATTTCTATTGAGCAAAGTGCCTTCGTGAATGGAAGACAAAGTCAGGATAACATCTTAATTGTCCAAGAGGTGCTACATCAGTTGAGAATCAGAAAGAGAAAAACAAAGTTTCAAGCAGTGCTTAAACTTGATATACAAAAAGCTTATGACAGAGTTGAATGGGATTTTTTGGAAGCTTGCATGGGGAAGATGGGCTTTAGTGATCAATGGGTGAAGTGGATTATGCAATGTGTCTCTACTGTATCCTTTAGTGTCAAGCTAAATGGAGAGCCTCTACCCTATTTTCAACCAGCAAGAGGAATTAGACAAGGTGATCCCCTCTCTCCCTATTTGTTCATCTTGGTGGGCAATGTATTGTCTTTTTTGATGAAAAAGGCAATGGAGGATGGAAGTATAAAGGGGATCAAGCTAAATAGATTCTGTCCCACGCTATCTCACCTCTTGTTTGCAGACGACTCAATCTTTTTCCTTGATGGAATGATTATGGAATGCCAGAATGTTGCAGCTGTTTTGAATCAATATTGTTTTGCATCTGGGCAATCAATAAACTTAAACAAGTCAGGGGTATATTTCAGTAAGGATTGTCCACTAAGTTTGAGATAGAATATGTCATATGAGCTTAGAGTTCCAGAATTAGAGAAGACAGGGAAGTACCTAGGGATCCCTTCAGACTGGGGGGCATCAAAAAAACATATGTTTGCTTGGATACTAGCAAGAGTAAACACGAAACTAGCAGGTTGGAAGGAAAATTTGCTATCAAAAGCTGGAAAAGAAATACTCATCAAAGCAGTGGTGCAAGCACTACCCCAATATGCTATGGCTATCTTTAAAATCCTCGTCTCCATTTGCAGGGCAATTGAAAAGAAAATAGCATCTGTTTGGTGGAAAAATGGTGAAACACAAGCTGGACTACATTGGAGGAAATGGGATGTTCTGAAACGAAGAAAGGATAGTGGAGGACTTGGATTCAGGGATCTAATGACTTTTAATGGGGCTATGTTGAGAAAACAAGCATGTCGAATTACCCAAAACCCTTCCTCATTATGGGCTCAAGTATTGAAAGGGCTGTATTTCCCTAATTGTGATTTCTGGCATGCAGGGAAAGGGAATCGTCCATCATGGGGGTGGCTTAGTATTCTGATGGGGAGAGCATCTATCCATCCCTCCATTATGTGGTCTATGGGCAATGGGGAACAGATTAACATTAGAGAAGATAAATGGCTTCATAGGGGAGTTATTGGGGGTCCACCTAATCATGAGGAGCCTAAGAGGGTAGCTGAGTTAATTTTGCAGGAGGAGTCGAAGTGGAATGAATCAAAGCTACAGCAGCTCTTTGATGAATAGCTTGTCGAAGAAATTCTTGCAATCCCACTGAGGACACATGACACTGAAGACAAACTAGTTTGGTTAAATACCAAATCAGGATCCTATACAGTCAAGAGTGGCTATAATAGAAACAGAGACCTTACAATGAAACCAAACCCAAACAAGGCGTCTTCCTCATATCAAACCCCCGAAGCGTTGTGGACAAAAATTTGGAAGGCAAACACAGAACCGAAGATCAGATTTTTCCTATGGGCGATATGTTAAAATGCATTACCAACAAAGGTAAATCTATTCAGAAGAAGTGTTGTACCAGAACCGATGTGTGAGCTATGTCACCAGCATCCCGAAACTATTGAGCATCTTTTTCTCCTCTATCCATGGACGAAACAAGTCTGGTCCAATCCTTCACTGCAAATCAAGTTTCCCAATCAAGGTCTCCCAAGAATTGAAGAATGGCTCTGCAATGTTAGCGCACAACTATACCTTTTGAGCTACTTGCGACTGTCCTTTGGCTTATTTGGAAATCAAGGAACAATTTCACATTCCAAAGACCGAAACCAAACCCAAATTAGCTGGTGAATTCAGCTCAGTTGAAGTAAAATGAAGCACGAGGAAGCAATTTAGGAAAAGGAAAAGCCGTTGAAGGCCAACAATTACCTCAAATTTGGCGAAATCTGCAATAGGGAGTTCTGAAGATCAATATTGATGCTTCCTTTATTGAAGGTTTAACATTGGGGACAGTAGCTGCTATGATGCGAGATAGCTATGGAAGAATTGTAGATGGTTTTGCAAAAACAGTGAGGGTCGACTCTGCAGCTCGAGCCGAGGTCAGTGCTCTTCTAGAAACGCTAGTCTTCTTCTCTGAACGGGCAAAGGATTGCCTTCTACTAGAGTCGGATAATTTAGACTTGATTAAAGCTGTCACATGTGAAGATTATTTCAAGTGGGATATACATGTGCTTATTTTGAAAGGCAAAAATCTGTTGAAAAATTTTACTGATATTAAGTTGGCCTTTTGTAATAGAGAGCCCAACAAAGTGACAGACTGGATAGCGAAGGCTCAAAGAAAAAATGTTCTGCCACAGAATTGGAAACTCTACCCCCCTCCCGATCTTTGGAGTCTTCTTTGTGTCGATGCTTTGCCGTTGTACTCATAAGCTAAGTCGTGAGAATCGTATGAATATGTTTCTTCTTATCAAAAAAAAAAAAAGTTATCCTTTACAGCATGTAAATTCGAAGTGTTTTGTCTATCACACTCTAACTCACTCTTTAACTTTTACTTTACGGTTTTTACCAAAAATAAGATTTGACTGATGATCGATTCATACACAAGCATAAAATAAACTCATAATTTATCCACTACAGATTGAGAAATAAGTCAACATTACAAGTCAAACAAGAAGTATTTATTCCTCCTAATAATTAATGGCGTCGACTCGACTTGCACATAACACCACCGTGTGGTGTTGGCCCTCCGACCTACAAATCCATCAAGGCGGCAGCCATGAATTCAGCGTCAGCTTCGAGAGCCGCCATTGTGGCCGGCGAAAGGCAGATCTCGAGGTCGACGCTCCCGCCTCCCTCGCGGCCCGGATAGCTAAAGACGTTGCCGTCGATCTTGTTGGCGCACCCGCTTCGCGGAGCCAAAGCCTTCCCCAGCCCAAAGTCGTTGCCATACATGTTGAACCGCGGCGAGCTCGCCATCAACATGCTGCACGGATCTAACATCTTGTCCAGGCGGTACACCTGCGGTCTCTCTATCCACTCCTCATTCCACTCGCGCAGCTTCGCGTCGCCGTGCTCTGCCACCACCGCATGCAGCAGCAGCGCCACCCACCCAAGGCCGCCGCCTAGCAGCTCCCCCACCGTCGTCGCCGCCCTCAACAGCGTGACCGGGCTCCCAAAGTACAACGGTGGGAGCGGGGGGTCCAGCCTTGCCCGGTTGTTCGACGTCATCCGGCAAGATGTGACCTGGCTGGGCGGGAAGTGGCGGGCACGCGTGACGCACCGCCATACCAGGGCAGTCAGGGACTGGAAGGACGAGATCTTGGTGGTACCGCATTGCCGGTTTGCCTCCGCCTTGAGACCCGCGATGGCGTCGGCGGAGAAGTGAAAGACTCGCTCCCTGAGATCCGGGACTTCGTAGAGGGCGTGGAACGACGAGGGGTCGTCCGCGTAAGGCAGGCTTATCGGGCCGGGGTGGTTCTCAGGGAACCAGCGTGTCAGGACCGGGGGACACGACAGCTGGACGACATCAACCCCGCCTCTCTCTTGCGCTTGGAAGATCTCGGACCACGAGTTGAAGAAGAGCCAGAAGGAGGTGCCGTCGCCGATAACGTGGTTCATGGAGAGCCCGACGAAGACGCCGTCTGCGAGTTCGGTGACCTGAGCGGACAGCAGGGAGAGGGCGTGGCCGTCGTGGTTGACCGCCCAGTTGTGGTCGAAGAAGGACTGGACGACGGACGGGACGTACGTCGGGGAGAGAATGTCGGCCACGGTCATGTCAAGTGCAGCGTGGATGAACCGGGCGCCAGGGATGTTGGCGCAGTCGACGAAGACGGTGTGGAAAGGGGGGTCGGTTCGCCTGAGGGTGGCGAGGCGGCCGGCGAGCGGGTAGAAGTGGGAGAGGGCGGAAGAGAGAGAGCGCTTGAGCTTTTCCAAGAAGGAATGGATGAAAGCGGAGCGATCGAAGCCGGGGTCGAGGCAGTAAGGAGGAGGGAGGGGGAAGAGGAGGCCCTTTTGGATGTAGTGGAGGGAGAGCATGGCGAGCTCCCACGGCGCCAAGTGCAGAGGGTGGTCCGAATGTGGGGGAAGTCGGCGTGGTTTGACGAGACGGTCGGCGATATATCGGACGGATTGAGGAGGAGGAGGAGGAGGAGTCATGTCCGTGACGATTGATGAATTATTGGTCTCGGCTCAAAGGCTGTGCGCCCTTAAGGTTGAAGAGGATGGTTTGGTTGGCTGTTTTATACGTGCACCTCCGCCTTCTCTTTTAGCGGAGCTAATAACGACACGTGGGGACTTGCCAGTGCCGCTCCCCATTGCTGTACCCCATCTTCCTTAGACTTTTCAAAAGTGCTCCAACAAGTTCAGGCAATGTAGTACACACAAAATTATGATTCTCTTATCTTTATCTTTATCTTTATCAGGGCAAACTTAAGAGACAAAGGCGGCTTAGCCAGTCGCCATGTGACTTCCTTCCCAAGAAATACTCCGAGCCTTTCTATTTTATCCTTTTCTCTTTGCGTCCTGAAAAGACATTGACGACGTCTTATGCTTTTTGCTTAGACGACCTCGAACTCGGCCACAGCCAAACTCTTTATCAACCTCCATTAGCACCTTCCCCTCCCTCAGACGGGCAAGCAAGCTACCCCCAAGTAAACAGTGCGGGCTAAATCATTCAAGCGACCGACCAAATAAAACCCAAGACACTTGAAAGTAGAGACTAGATATAAGAGGGCAGATTTGTCTCCTACGAAGATCGCCAAAATTCTAATCTTCAATCTCGTCGCAAGTTTCACGCTCTGATCAACGAAAGTCCTTACCTAAAACCCTACACACCAAGTTCTATCCCTTTTACCACACACTCATGCAGGCAACAATGTTCTATGTTAATGCAAACCATTACCCAGAGTCAACGGGCATAGACTGATGAACAAGATGAGAAAGGAAGGGCAAATCAAATCCACAGCAAACATTACCACCAATGGAAACTGAGCATCTCAAACAAATCTCCGATCCTCCACCAGGTTTCACAGCTAAACATGCAAACCAGTCTATAAGAAAGTGATACCAAAGTCTAACCAAACTGAGCAAATTTTCAGCACTCCATCAAAAACATATGGTGCCTCTCAAAGGACATGCGACAAGGCTCCTGCACTCCAACATCACCCCTTCAAGCCAGACGCTTAAGAGACAAGGTTATCATTCAAGGATAGACCAGCCAGCTGATCCACCGGGCTGTTAGCCTGCGGCTGAGAAGCGCTCCTCAGGACATCCATTGCCTCCTCGACTTTTGCCTTCAGTGCATCCGGTGACTCGAGCAGATGCAAAACCTCAGTCTGGTCCATTTCCAAAAGCATGCCAGTCACTTTGGCCGCATTATCATGCTCCAGCTGATCCACTAATGGATATAAACTTTCACCCAGCATCTGAGTGACAGATCAAAGAAAGCAGAGGTCACAACTTCAGATTTGAGTATAGAGGGATGATAAACCTTTTCACTGCAAAGCAATTTTATTTTGACTTACTGTTCTCTGCTGTTCAGGTGAAGAATTTGCAAGCGCTGTAGCCAGCGCTGTGATGGGCATGGGTTGTGCAACCGAAGGCTCCCGCAAAGCCATGTCACCCATGCCATAAGGCACAGGAAACATGCCTCCGGAGCCAGGCATTGGCACTTCCTGCAAATTGCGACCAGGTGGGTACCGATACATGCGTCCTCTAGGGAGCATCTGGTACATGAAACAGACCAGGTAGTTATGAACAGATAATGACCTGTCATGTAAAACAAAATGTCTACATTCACTCTCAACCAACCTGCTGCTGAATCAACGGCACAGGCTGCTGATTATGCTGCACAGGACCTGCTCCCCGTCGTCCTCCAGGACGTTGACCCTGTTGACCCTGTTGTACAAGGGGAACAAAGTAATTGGCCATGGGAGCCCCAGCAGGCCTCATCCCAGGAACAAGTTGCTGCTGATAACCAAATCCAGCCTAGAGAGTACATGAGATCAACAACATCAAAATTGTATTACAGATAGCATCATGGGAAAGCATACGCGAATTTATGAAATATAACACAAGCCACATGGACTCTCACCCAGACATATCTGCTACTATTCCAACAAATATCTGAAACAATGCCCAAGAAATCAAACAGATGACCTTCAATGAAGCTCATAGGTCAGCATGTGATGACCTGATATTACATCAAGAACTCCAAACACATTCTTTTGACTTGGACCACAGAAGGAGAAGTTTAAACATAAAGAGATGTTTGCAAAACAAAGTTGCCAAGTCTAATTGATATAGCAGAGAGAAAACAATTATACATCCTTTGACAGTGATAAGACAACATATTAGTTGATGCATCAATATAATAAAATGTGAATCGATATTATTTTGACTCAATAATGCATATGTCCCTTATTCAGAGTTTAATAGATCCAGGCGGCATATAACTTGGGCATGGAATCAGCAGATATTGAAGACTACGCATGGTAAACGTTCAAAAGCGCACACTTTTGTGGGCAACAATAAACTCCCATCCGAATAGCACACAGACACCTTATTCAACAAATACAAAGGCCAGATGAAAGGGCCACAGACAGAAGGTTCTTAAATGGCACAAAAGGAATAGCAAGAATCTTCGAGAAAAAGAAGATTATTAAAGAAAAGTTACTCAACATTCAACCAATCAGTGGCAAGATGAACAAAGTTTATTCAGGACAAAAGAAGGAACCAATTAACAAAAAACATCACCACATTGACTTATGAAGAAATTGATACTTACTTGTGGAGGGATTATGGCAGGTGGACCTTGGCCGTATAAAAATTGTTGCCCCAAACCTGGAGCACCAGGAGGATACATAGGCATTCGAGGACCAACAGATGGTGCCATAGCAACAGGTCTCATCTGCGAGAACTGCACCTGAAGATGAAAGCAACAACAGAAATCAGAAGAATCTCACGATGGCTTGGTTATACTTCAACTAGGGTTGAGCACTAAACCAAGCCGCCCTGGACCAACCGGTTCGAGGTCAATTCCGGTTCGGTTCCCCAGTCCAAGGCCAGAACCATTCTACCTGAGAACAGGTTCAAACCGGTTCCAAACAGGTTCAACCGGTTCTAAACTGATTTTGTAGCCTCTCTTAGGAAAAAAAATTTATTTTTGCAAGCATTGAGAATTGTACCATGATCTCAATATTAACGAATAACATAACTACTTGACCAACTTATGATTTTATAGTGAAATGGTGTAATTTTAATAGTTTTATGATAACAATTAGGTTTTTTACACAAAATGTATAATGGACAGGTTCCCGGGTTGAACTGTGAATCGTATTGGAACTCGCCAATTCAGAAACTAGGAGCCACGTGATCAGTACCCAAATCTAAGCCGGAACTCACTAACCCAAAAACCGATCACCCCTTAGCTTCAACAAGACCTGATAACCAGTCAAATCTCCAGCAAATTGAAAGCCAAGAGACAAGTGAAAAAACCATAGCAAGTTACATGTAACTGTTGATTCCAAATGGAAAGAGGGAAAATCATGAAACACTCGACATCTTGAATTGATATCTTATTTAGCTTTTCAATTAATGACCTTGACAAGATAATTTTGCAAAATGGTCAGACAAATTATACAAAACTCCTAATGAATGAAGTACCCAAGTTGACTCATCAAAACCAAAAATTTATTTGCATGTTCAAGCCTTGTCAGATGAGGAGACACCAAGATTAATAAATGCCCACCCTTCAGTCAAAAAGTAAATTTTTGAATTGCATACTTAAAACTGAAATTGTGTACTGCGAAGCCACCAAGATGACAGATGTATGCAAACAACATTAAGCAATACAGCAGATCAAACGGGGAATGAGGAAGGAAAATATATCAACGCTGTGAAAAACAACCAGGATATCATTCTTACTGCAATATGCCACCACAGGTATTTACCTGCAATCTAGCTCTTCTCTCTTCTTTCCTTTGGGCAAGTGCCACGTACAGAGGTTTGCTGACAACCATCTTATTAGCCATACCAGCAAGCTGCAATGCACAAGGACATGATATTTCCCAGATACATATTGTGCAAGTAAAATACTATGTCAAACAGACACCAACAATTTTAGGACTTACAGCTCGAGATGCTTCATCAGGAGATGAGAATGCCACAAATCCAGAGCCCCTGCTAATTCCATTAGGATCACGCATAACCTGTTTAACCACATGGAATAAGATAATTTAAGGACTCCCTATTCAAAAGTTAGACGAGGGACAGAGGCATTTTTAAAAGTTGTCAATAGACTACTTACTGACCTTACAAGAAGTAATTGTTCCAAACTCTGAGAACAATTCCTTGAGTTTCTCATCATCGATGCTATCATCAAGATTCTTAACATAGAGATTTACACCTTGAAATTTGTCTACTGTTTCCTTCATGCTCTGCTCAAACCGCGCTTTCAGTTCGAGCTCTCTTTCAGACTTTTTCTGGGCTCTTCCAACATACCATTCCTTTTCATCAATCTTTTTACCATTCAAAGACTCAACTGCCTTGGCAGCGTCATCTGCATTTTCAAAATTGACAAATCCAAAACACTTTGATTTTCCATCTCCTTCTTTCATTACAACAGCACTGGTTATGGGCCCATACTCGCCAAATGTCTTCTTCAAATCCTCATCTGTAGTCGATTCTGATAAGTTTTTCACATACACATTGTTGAATTTTGTCTTGTTAAGAGCAGTATCCCTTTCTTGCTTGCGGAGAAAGTGTCCAACATAAACTTGTTTATCGTTGATCAGCATTCCATTTAACTTATCTATTGCTTTTTGAGCTGATTCTTCATTATCAAATTGAACGAAACCATAACCCTTTGATTGGCCAAGAGCATCAGTGGCCACTTTGCAGGAAAGAATGTTGCCGAATGAAGAAAAAGTATCGTGAAGCGCTTTGTGGTCAATCGTCTTGTCCAGATTCTACACATCCCGCAAAAAATGCAAACATTAATGCTTGGAAAAAAAAGCATAGAAGCAAAATTAAATTGAGCCACTAGACAAACTAGACATATTCTCCATTATATATCCATCACCTCATTTAATACTTTTAGAGAGAAGAATACTGAGGTCAAGTAATTTAAGGGGGAAAGTTCTCAAAGGTGTACTAAAGGAATTAGTAGTACCTTGATAAATATGTTTGCAGTCCCACTTCTGCGGATGCTAGGATCCCTATGGGAATACATAATTCGAATGGGCTTGTTATTCAGTGGAGTGAAGTTCAGCATATCCAAGGCCCTTGCCGCTGCGTTATTGTGCATCAGTTCAACATAGAAATACATGTGAACTTCCAAATAAAAGCATGAGAACGCGTGCATGCACACAAACACTATCAGGGAGACAGAGCATGGCAAAGAGATCAAAGACTAGGGGATGACTGTAGTGATACAAGCATAGAAGTAATGAACAACAAAGCTAGCGAAAGCTGCAGAACTAATGCTGTGAAAAAAGCGGCTTGAACTGGAAAAGACCCTGTGACTGATAAGACAAGAATGTCGAATACAAGCTGACAGCCTAAAAACTGCAATACTTAACAAAAAACAAGGAGATTCGACGAAAAAAAAAAAAACAAGAAACAAGAAACAAGGAAAACTCTTCCTCGGCAGCACAGATAGAAGCATAATTTAGAACTAAGGGTTTTAACGAGATGGCTTCACAAAATCAGATGCCATAGTTCCTTCGTCTCCAAGGACACAAACTCTCCCATTACAAACTTCCAGGAAAAATTTCATAGTCTCTTTAAAAGGAAAGTGACAGATGGAGCATTGCGTCGCTCACGTGTCACTCTCAATCTAGCGTTCTGGCAAAGTGATTGTGCATTACCAGGATAAAACTATCTTCTAGAGTTACGTGACAACTCCAAATTGGCCTACTTCACCAAACGGGCAATTCCATAAAATGGGGCTTCTCATTCAGAAATTTCAACGTAGCTAATAAAAGTAGAAGACCGCGATGCGGAAAGAAACGATGGCACCCAACAGAGATTATAAAAAGGTTTCGTGACCACATCATGCGCATGGAACTCCACGCTGCTCTGCCAAGGCAATCCTCGCATCTTTACCCAAAAATCTTTGATAGTTTGTGGACAATTAATCGCATTTACAAATTGACGATTTAAATGACCGTACTCTGCCAAATGCAATCGCAAATCGTAGCATGTGCATTGCTTGACACGAATTGAACAGTGTAAATTAGCAAGCTTCCAACCGAAATCGCGGCGAATTTACACTCGAGTCTCATTCAGCATCCGCACCAAAAGCACACAATCGGTCAGGCAAAAAAAGATAATCGAACTCGAATATACTCCGGTGCAGACAAACTAACCATCCTGAGGATTGCTATAGTTGACATAGCCATAGCCCAGGGACCGGCGGGTGCTCAGGTCCCGGCAAACCCTCACGGAGACGACTGGGCCGGCCTGGCTGAACAGATCGTAGAGCTGCGAGTCGTTGACGGTGAAGTCCAGATCCCCGACGTACAGCGACGTCGCGAGGTACGGGCCCGCGCCCCCGGCCCCCGGAACGCCGTTCGGGCCGCCGATTGCCCCCACGGCGGCAGCGGCAGCGGCAGCGGCAGCGGCGGCGGCGGCGGCGGCGGCCTGGTGCTGCACCTGAATCTGCGCCATCACACTAGTCCCAAATCGCGAAAATCGAAAACCCTAACCGCCTAAAACTCTCTCTCACAAAACTGTTTGCTTTCCTCTTCCCGGTAAGAATCGAAGACCTCCCCCTCCTCCTCCTCCTCCTTCAGGCCGAACAAACACAATCCCCGGAAATCTGAACCCTTAAGACACCGTGAAACTTTGCCGTGAAAAAATTTTGCGCTTTTTTTTTTTTTCGAGTGCTTTCTTCGAGACGAGGGAGACGACGAGCGGATAAAGCCGAAGATAGGATCGCCGGCGGAACCAGCCGGACCGGAGGACGGCGGCGAATCGGCGAAAAAATTTGCGGAGGTTTTTTTCGGTTTTTTTTTTTTTGGGTGGGTGGGTGGGGAGGGCAGAACCAACTGGACCGCGCCGCCTTGGGGCGAAGCTGTGGAGCTTCTTATATACCACGGGAGGCCATGGTGGGGGGAAGCTCAGCAAACCCTAGGCTCCTTGTGGGTCTACCGGAGCCGGAGATGGATCGTGGGCCGTTGGATCGATCCGCCCGCTGCCCCGACAGCGGGGGCGGGGGCCCACGTGGCAGTTTCCACGGCTGACGTAACCGCTGAGGGACAAGGTTGTGATTCTTTAGAGAGAGAGAGAGAGAGAGAGAGTGATGATGGACGAGGGGGGGGGGTTTGGGGTCGGCGCGGTCGGTCAATAGGACACGTGAGTCCACGTGGCGGCTCGGCAGCTCACCGCGGCGCCGGGTCCCCCGGAGGTTGTCCGCCGCGAGGAGCCGAGCTTAGTTAGCTGGCGTGGAAAACGGGAGAAGCCGTTGGTTCTTCCGTTGGCGCGCCGGCCGGCGGGGGTTTTGATCGGAGGAAGCCGCGCCGACGCCGCTTTCTTGAACGAGCGAGATGTGAAGAAACGAAAAGAAATTTGCATGGGAAGGAATTGATGACTTTTTTTTCTTTTTTCTTTTTTTTTAATCATCGATGAGGCACTTTTTACTGAAAAACATGTCGAAGCTATAAATGTATCTAGAAGCACACTAAAAATAATGACGCGAAAAAGTTACGTGCATTGGAATACCTTGACGTTCTCTCTGTAGATACTTAATGATTTTTTTTTATCGATTTTTATTACCCTAAAAACGGGGGGATAGTTTCATTGAAGTTCTGATTTTTGTTCCTTAACTTGCGCAGAGCATTGAGTTAATTGATCTTCATCTTGTAAATTTCCGCATTCTCCGATGTAATTGCGATTTTATTTGGCATGTCTTTAAAGTTAAATTATCGGTCATCCATTATGCGTATATAAAAACAATTGAAAAAAAAAGAGCTTAGTAGCGATATGCACGACTGAATACATATCTATAAACACTTGTCTGCGTTAAAAAGTTGTTCTGCTCGGAATTTTATGCATTTTACTCGACAATCAATTCAAAAATTCGCTTAAAAAATGGAAAAAAAAAACTAGATTTCTGGGTAGTTTCACTCTCGGACGTAACTAAAATGTAGAGAGGTAAAATCTTAAGATGAACGAAGTAGTAATGCTTTTAATATGCATCATCACACCCACTTAAGATTTGCAAAAAAAAATTAAAATTAAAAAATCCACGTGATATGGAAACTACATCCTTTGTAGAGAAAAAAAAAAAAAGAAAGCAACTAACCACTTTACTTTCTTTTAAGGTGAAAATAGCTCCGCCAAACTTATAGCCCTTAATTTTCTCTTATTCGAGTCCTGACACCTCAAGCTACCCTTAACATATTTCTATAATTTTCGTACATTTTTCCTTCCTTTTCTTTGCTATTTTTCTAAACAAAGTTAAATCCGTATCTTGCACTTTCCCTTTTATTCTTTTACTTTTCCTTTAACATTAATTTGACCCAAATTGTACTTGTGCGCTTTGATTCATATCAATTTGATCTTTTTTAATTGGCATAAGAATCCAATTTGGGATCATCCTTTTTCTTTTCTTTTTTGTCTCACTTCTCTCTTTTATGTAGAAGTATATTAGTTGTTCATAGGGACAGAACCCCGAATCTAATACTTTCCGGCCCCACCCTCTCCTTCTTTTACCAGTAGGGGCACATGCCTGTAAGCAATACCCGTATTTGCTAAGAGGAACATTGACGTATACAGTCACGCCAACATAAGCAAAAGTAAACATAATAATAAAAATGAAAGAGAATAGCATCGAGCAAGCAAAGAAACAAAGAGGCTGCAAGGGCGAGAGTTAGGGGCGGCACCGGAGCTGCCACCGCCCCACTTGTGCCGTGCCTACCGGCGAGGGTGGCCAGCCCTCGCCGGTAGGTGTCGGCATGCTCATCAGTATATTGCTTTCGCTGGTTTCCGCCATTGGATGGGGGTGGGGCTTTTCAAGACCAATGGGACTGTGCAGTACTTGTTGCCTTTGGGCCTTTGGCCTTTCGTTTTATCTTCCGGCGTCGCGTTGGAGGTCCACGGGTCTTGTTGCATGTTAATATGCGTGGCGGGTTTAATTATCGACGTAACCTTTCATTTGCTTTATTAAAAGGGTTGCTACCATTAAAAATCTAAGATCGATACTTATATAACACATTTATCCTAAATTAATTTTTACCTCGCATAAAATCCCAAACCGATACCTTGATCCGAATATGTATATATAGTCCCGTTAACAGTTGTTTCGCAATATCCCGCTAAAATGCTTATGTGTTAACACACGCGGCAGGCGATTACAAGACGGATCCGACATGGTGAACGATAGATTCCACGTCTCGTTCTTAACTATGTATGCATTCTAATGCAATATTGGACAGAATACTAACGAATGGTAGATTTGAGTCAAGGCATGTGTCTGTCGGGGTACCACGACGCATAGATGTCACGGCATAATTGAATAATACCCCCGTGCCCGTGTTTATAAGTCTTTTAGTTGCTTACCCGTGTTTCAAATTTTTATTTTTACATACAATTTTGACTACACAACATTCAATCACAGGTGCACGACGTGTGTGGTAGCAATTAAGGGTGTGCTAAAGAAAAAACGTTAGGCTGTCGTTAATCCTGGATCGGCCTGCCCAACTCGGCTCAATTTTTTCGGGCTCTACTAGGCCTTGTCGGTCCACATGTCCTGAATATGTTTTTTTCCAGTTCAAACTAGTCTGATTGGAGAAATAACATACCTTCGTTTTCGGGCTCCGGTAGGCACGTGTTGGGAAGGCGCATCCGTGGGGCGGTTTTAGGTGGCAGGAGTGGTGGCTAGCGGCGAAGGGCGGGGGCGGTGGCTAGCGGCGAAGGGCGGGGGCGGTGGTAGACTTGGATTAACAATTCGGATGGATTAGTAGAGTTTGAGGTATGAAAAATCCATTTTATAAAAGCCGAAAACGTAAGTGCTAAAGTAAGGGAACATACATTTTTACCCGGAAAAAAAAAGGAGCATGCCATTGAATTTCCAGCCTCTCTATCTCCAACCGACCCGAAATTGCCGATCCTACTCGCTCCGGGCCAAATGGGCTCGCCTCGGTTTAGGCCGAAAAAGCATCGGGCCGGATCAAAATTCCGACCAAAGCCCGGCGACCCTGGCCAGTGCTTGCCCCCTAGTAGAGACCAGAAGTTGGAGCTAATTGACATTCTCCCAAGTCATTACATGACGTGGCTTCTAGGAAAACCCACACTTTGGCCACGTGGCAGGCTCTCGTCGACGGAGAACACGATGCTAATCTGGCGTTTTTCCCTTGCCTTAACTCGATAAGCTTCGAACCATAACCTAACCAAAACCCTTCCGGAAGGTGCATCGAACATTTCGATAAAGATTAAGGAGAAAAAAAAAAAAAAGAGTACGCGCGGGGCCGTCCAATAATGCGAGGCATATGTCCCGCGAATATCTCGCTCCATCGAGCACGCAGCAGCTTTCGATGGCGGCCGTAGATGGTGACGCGGCAGCGCATGTGGCCCCGTCTCCGCCGTCCTTCCCCAACTCGAGCAGATCAGACCGGGCGTCGAAAAGCTGTGGGGATTCCCGCGTAAAGAGCGAGCCCTCCCTCCAATAATGTCTGGCTCGGTATTTATTCCGGCTCAACGCGGCCGTCGCGTTTGTTTTACTTTACCTCGCACTTAAGACACTTTTGGTCGGTCGGCACACGCGTGTCTGTCTCTAATCTCCTCCACGTGGCACGGAGCGATGGAATTTAAATGTGGCCTTTGCGAGATTCGGTAGCTTGGTAAATTGCCACCCCAACGCCCTCACGTTCTTCTCTGCCCTAATCGCGGAAAAGCTCTTCGCGGCGTTTAGGTTCCAATGTCAAAGGTAAGATTAGGTCGAGAGTTAGGTGACGTTGCGCTTGGAATGCACCGCTCGATTTTTGCTAGGCGTGCTTCTTGGAACCTGCGGTGCCACGAGAAATTTTGTTTCGGTAGTTCGTGTTTTTAAGAGGAGATTTTTGGGGCATAAACCAGCCGAGGAATTTCGGTCCCGTTAGACCTACAAGAGCGTAGGGAGTAGTTTCTTGATTTTACCTCGACGAGTATAAAAGATATTAGGTTGGACTCTTCGAAATATTATTTTCGGAGCCAACATGCCGTATTGATTGGATCACTCTCGAATGGCCCGACGGAATTGGCGAGAGGGTTTTTGTTCGCCGCATGATTTGATCCCATTTTTTTGTGATCGGATTGAATTTTCTAATCTTCGCTTGGACAATTGTTTTCGATACATCGACCTATGAGCAACTTAAAGTGCTGGGGCGGAGAGACGTCTTGCTTTTATTTTGTTCCCTCCTTTTTAATATCTTTCTTTTCTCTTTCCTTCCATTTTACCATTTCTTCTCTCCCAAGCAACATCACCACCGCCCGTGGTCGCAATCACCGTCACGACCGCCACTACCAATTTGTCTTCGCTCTAAGCACACTCGCAACCGTCGTCGTCATCATGCGCTCTCTCTCTCTCTCTCTCTCTCTCTTCATCCGAAACGACAAGATATACCAACGGATCGAGTCGAAGGAGAGCGAGAGCTGAGGTACGACAGCGTGGAGCAAGTGCGACGAGCTGCGATGAGGATGTAAGCGATGGACGCGAAGACGGGACAGGGTGGAGAGAATTACGGTCGTAAGGATTTCCTTGCACATAATCACAATTCACAGGGCATGAAATATCTCCGAATCAGGAACAGTCGAGCACCATTCACCTACCCCCATAACATGAACACGGTTTATTAATATAATTTACTACTGTGTCACTGCTCACATGTGTAGGCCACATCATACTGTATTCCGATCGCGACCCTCGACTTATTAGAATCAAACCTTGGTTGACAAATACACGCATCTCTGTTTGCAGAACAATCACGCTTTGCTTCCTTTGCTCGACAGGCTATAGTAAAACATGGACGGCCCCGTCTGCGATTATTTTTTTCCTCATACGAGTGCGCCGACCCGACATAAAGAAATTACCGAGAGAGAGAGAGAGAGAGAGAAGAAAAAGGCAGAGGGCAGAGCAAACGCAATGATGTTCACCACCCCGCCCACCTCCTCCTCCTCCTCCATCCTTCGCCACCCACCTCCAGCAGGCGGAGCTTTCACGTAATCTCCCGCCACCCGCCTCCTCCTCCATGACGGCGACAGCCTCCCTCATTCGTTCTGGACCACTCTCTCTCTCTCTCTCTGTAGACATACTGTTCCATTGCTTTTTGTGGTGTCCACAGGAACAACGTAAGTAACGGCTCCTCCTGGTGGCTAACTCCACCTTATCTCCTTATCTACTTTGTTTTCTTTAAGCGCCAGCTTCTGCGAGAGTTGGCCCAGGAGAACCAAAAGCAGAGAGTGGTAGGTCCATCCTCGTTCCTTTATCCTCCGCCTCCTCATCTCTTTCTTTGGACGAGGTCCCAGTTTCTCGTCATGTCCCGAGCTTCCCCCAGGAAACAATTCTCCCGTTGGTCGCACCCCAAGAAGGATAGAAACAGACGGATGTGCATATCTCAAGAAGGAAGCAAGAAAATTGATTCAATGGATGACCCAACAGACTGTGTCTTTCTTTTCCCCTTTCTTGATTGCTTCTGTGTATTGTCAAACACCTAAAGATACAAAGAGCAACTGCACACAAGATGGACGATATGATCTAAATTGCTTCTACATATGTCGAGCGTCAGAGATATATTTCATATTTGTCATCTCCCTATCAAAAAGAAAGGAAAAACTACATCAGGGCCTTAGTCTTTTTCGCCCATATTCAGCTTGATCAATCGGCGCGTGGAAACTAAGAAAAGAAAGAAAAGATCAAAACTCGGTTACCCACTACAAACTACAGCAAAACTGGAAAAAAAACACCAAAAAAATCAGATAAAGCTAGGTGATTATATGGGCGATCCTTCTCTCTAATTCAATCTCCGTCCGAGTTCTCCGATTTTGGGTACTCGTTCAAGTCCGGCTTCTCCGTGGTCACCTGGCTCGAGTTCGGCTCGGAGGCGTGGAGCTGGGCCGCAGAGGCCTGGAGGGCGTCGACCCGGGCCCCGACCTCGGTGGCCTTCTTCCGTATGGAGGCAGCGGACAGGTCCCGGAGCTCGTCGTCCTCCTGGAAGACAAGCTCGGGGAAGTTGAGCCGGGCCGAGGGGCCGCGGAGGTAGAACACCGCGGTGTCGTAGGCACGGGCCGCCGCGATCGGGGTGGTGTAGGAGCCGAGCCAGATCCGGGACCGCTTGTTCGGCTCCCGGATCTCCGCCACCCACTTCCCCCACTTCCTCCTCCTTATCCCCCTGTACGGCTTCTCCTCTTGCTGGTGATCGTGGTGGTGGTGCTGCCTCTGCTTGCGCTTCTCGGCAGCCGTCCCCGTCGCTGTCGTGGTCGGCTTTGCAGTAAAAAACTCACCCTCCATGGTCGATGATGGCCCTTCCTTTGTCGTTCTCTCCTTCCCCTTCGAACTAGAAAAATTCGGAACAGAGGAGCAAGAACGAATACGTTTGGCTCATGGGGGGGTGGGGGATCTTCTCTCGCTCGGATGATCCCAGGAAACGCTTGCCGCATGAAAACCCTGGTTTGCGTTTCGTACGAGAATATAAATACGAGTTTTCTAGAGAGAGAGAGAGAGGGAGGAGGGTAGAGAGGGAGTTTCCGACTTGGCTGCGAGCCTGTCGCCTGGGGACGGCTGCCACGTTGATCAAACCTTTAAGATAATCCAAACTTGGCCGACATAATCCATCGCTCCCCCGCAATCTCTACTTTCAGCTTCTCCCCTTTTCCTCTCCTTTGCGGTCGAGTTTTTGGTAAATTGGGTAATAATGATTCGTCGTCTTCTGCGCACTGTTGCTTCGAAAGCTTCGCTACCTGATGTAATCGCTAACAGTACCGCGGAGAGGTACGTGTACATTTGGAAGATGTGTATGCCGGTCTCGCTAGGGCAAAAAGTTTGTCCCGATGGACGAGTCCAAGAAGGGATTACCGCTCCATGAACAGATGATTCGAGTCTGCACATAGTTTTCAGCGCTTCCCTCCACTGGGGAAGTAGCTTCGTACGTAGCAATTATTTCGAAGGCTTATAATCAAGCAGACAATAATGAGTTCATTACAATGGCGTGTCGAATCTCGATTGGATATTCGTGACATTCGAAATTCTTTCTCGCGAAACCTGAAGAGCGAACCGAGTTTTCGAAGCGAGACCTTAATTTGTTAGGATGTTTTAGACGTTGTGATGATGATTGATCAAATTCATTGGGATTGATTCGGTTCCGCATAAGAATTTTTTTGAAATTTCTAAATCTGATGATTCGATCATTGTGATGATTTCTTGTATTTTCTATCTTGCCAATTGGCTGAATTGAGCTACGAACGGTATCTTCCTCCATTCCTGATTAGAGGAAAGTTTCCCTCGACCGTTCATTTGATTGGTATGTTACAAATATAGACACCGCCCGCATTTACATTCAGTTAAGTTTTCATGTGAATGATATCCATAACTGATAACCTACTAATCAAAGGTATGGTTTGGGAAAGTTTTTTTGAGATAATTATCCAAAAATTCATAAACCTATTGTATACTAGCTAATTCAATCACAAACGTCTCAATTTCGCCAATTAAATTCTAAACTTTTGGACAATTTGCCAATGTAGTCTTTATAGCCAATTTTGGCCAAACATCAAAGACGTGGGCGCCAGCTATCCTGCGTGGCACGGCCGCAGGTTACATGGATGATTTTTTGCGAATATTTTATATTTTCTTTCCTTCTCTTTTTTTCCTTTTCTTTTCTTTCCTTTTTCTTCTAGCTAGAGATAAAGAAAAGTGTTGCTCATAATGATGATGCTATATATCAACCAATGGAACAATTATTCAGAGTGCCTCACTCGAATCCCAACCATCAATCACACCCTCCAATATCTTATTTCTTGTCCACAAAATGACTCAAACTTCCATAGAACGCTCAAACATATAGGCTCTCAATTTGTGTATTCAAAGTGAACAGAGCGACTCAAATACACAAAACGTCCGGGATAAGAGCATAATTGAATTGGACCCAATCATTTTGTCATTGTGTAAGCAATCATCCTTCTTTAATCAAGTGATTCTAATATTATACTTTTAGTACATTTGTATTTGGATTTAACCAAAGTATTTTTACGCTCTCTGTTATAGTACCGATTCATTTTAACAACTATCTATTTTTTCTCGATCACATCATACACTGTGTGTAGTATGGTCAATCCTACTGTTATAGTTTTTTTTTTCCAGTTCTTCATATATGTATTTCACATATCGCCGGTCTATTCCACTACGAATTCTATTCTAAGCGACAGAGTAAAATTCCCTCTCTATATTTTTTTGCAGAAAAAAATTGCACATTTTCATTCTGCCACAAAACATGTCGGGTATCGTAAATTCAATTTTACTTAAACTTATAAGCATGGAAATTCTCTCGTAAGGAGATAATTTTACGGCTTATTAATTATAAATTCTTTTAGGCATATACTGTGTTTGTGACAATGACTTCATCTTTTTAGAATTGTTTTGGGGACAAGGGAAAAGCTTATCTTTATCACACAAATCGTAGTCAAATCTCCTTTGCTTTTGAAATATCACAATGTGCAATGTAAGTGGTCATCTACAACATGAACTTGAAGTAGGCGGAGGGAGTGCCGACGTGTACAGTTACGCCTTCGCTACGCAAGCATGAAGTTCCACGGCCCTCTCGCATGTCGAGCCGAAATAAAAATATTAAATGGCCGATAAAATTGAAATTAGGTAAAGTCTCGGATAAAATAATAACGTCGCGTGCACTTTAGTATATGAGCATGTGAATCATTAGACCGAGCAAACCCCCCCACGAGAGTATATAAAAAGGCCGATTTACATGACGATATGGTAAAGATTTTCGGGGGTATGATGTCTGCCGTCGGCAGCTTGACTTGGCGTCTCGTCCATCCCGATCATTAGCCGGCGTGGAGAACG
Source organism: Syzygium malaccense (assembly GCA_031216405.1). Classification (NCBI taxonomy): domain Eukaryota; kingdom Viridiplantae; phylum Streptophyta; class Magnoliopsida; order Myrtales; family Myrtaceae; genus Syzygium; species Syzygium malaccense. Next base: position 10,036,805 of record CM062258.1, on the reverse strand, counting down.
GTGGTTACGAAATCCATAATCGATGCATCGGAGGTTTGAAATTTGTCGACGCATCGATAGATGCGACAGGGCTCGGGTATTTTCCCGTATTTCGGCCGACTATTTTTAAGGGTTTAATATCATGAAAAACTTTAAATTGGTACATCCGTAACAAATTTACCCCGAAACTAATTTTTTGGACCAATAAAAGCCTCAAACCGGTACACTTATGATAAATGTAGCCTCCGTTAGTTTCTGTTAAATTTTACCGTCGAATTTCGGAGCTGAATGACACGTGGCAGTCGATCGGTTTGGATTTTTGACCCTCTGTTTGTCACATGTGTGCCGATTCGAGGTTTTTGCTATTTGAACGATACTTTAAATCTTGGCGAAACTTTTCAAAAAGAAGGTGTAAAACGAACGGTTATTGATTTGTCGATGGTTTAAAAAACTGATTTTTCATTGCCAGCTTGTTTTGTAAGTTGATGGGGGATACTGTTTGTTGGGTTTTTTGCGTGGGGGAAATGACGAAGCACGAGCGCTTCCCATGTGGACAAGTGGACGAGTGGAGAAGAGACGGGGTGGAAGGAGGGGGCCAACAAATTAAAAAGAATTAGGTCGGTGTCGGTGGCGGTGGCGGAATGGACGGACGGGATCGGCTTGTTCGGAGTTGCTTTCCATCCACGCCGTTCGATGATCTTTTAGTCAAGTGGAGATAATAACAACAGAAGGGAGTTGCTTTTTATAGCACCTTGAGAGAAAGATTGTCTCTTCCATATATATATCCTGTCTCGGGGAAAAGCATTAGACATTGCTGACATGGACATTGGCCGGCCTACGTGGTACCGCCAACACTAACTTGGACGGTTGATAATAATATTTTTAATGCTTTTTTTGTTCTTTTTCTTTTTCTTTTTCTTTCTCTTTCTTCTTCCTTTGGCCGGTGACCAATCACCGGCCGCAGGCGATGGCTAGGCGGGCTGGCCTCCACTAGGCCAAGGCTCGGCATCAAACGCCATGGGCGAGGTAGAGCCTCGGCGAGGGCTCCCCTCGCCATATTTGTTGAGGCCGCCGTGGCTTGGGTGAGGGCCGGCCTCGTCAGATCTGGTGAAGGCAGCCCTCGCTAGGGCTTGCTTGGCCTAGCCTTGCCTGTGGCGATTGACGATGACCCTTGCCCTGGCAAGGCTAGCTCGCCCGACCATGGCCTGCGGCCGGTCACTAGCAAAAGAAGGAACAAAGAAAAAAAAAGAAAAGAAAGGAAAATTTTTTTTAAATAGAAAAATAATTTAAAAACGAAAAAATATTATAAAATTATCCACGTCAGTACTTACGGTGCCATGTAGGCTAGCGGATGTCAATGTCAGCAATATCCTGCCAAAATTAGCCGGAATGATTAAATTGACATTATTTCAAAAGGTTTAGGACTAAATTGGCACGAAAATAAGGTTTATGATTAAATTAATAGGATTATGACTTTTCTGACACTTTTCCCTCCTATCTCATGTATATTACATGTGGCCTCTTTCAACTTATGACTGAGTTTCAAAATATAGAAAAAATAAGTTGATTAGTGAACCTCATAAATTGATTTCGCGTTGCACGTTTGGACCGATCGTAAGAGGTCGACCGACTTAAACGGCCTATCTCCGCCGTGGTCGAAACCTGGCCCTTGGCTAGGTGCGGTCGAGTCTCGAATCTAGTTCGATGCTCAATCCGAGGTCGTCCACCTCGATCCCATGTTGGCACGTACGGTGCAGGATTGGAGATGGACGCAGTGAAGGAGTGGCTTTCGAGGGTCGGAGGGGGTCGGGCGACGGTAGAGAGGACGAAACAGAAGACGGAGCGCGACGCAAATGGCCGTCCATTTCGTTCCTTTGAAAGTCCTTCCGGTGTCTACCATCTTCCGCTAGTACTCATTCGACGGCCGGAAAAAACGATCGTCCATTTGGAGACAGCCTTAATTTCTTCCTTTCAGGATAAATCATTCCTGTGCACGGATTGCAACATATCGCGTGAACATGTAAGGAATGATATTTGCCTTCAAAATTCAAGCACAAAATGATTTTGCCGTCACACGAATGAAGAAAATAACAGCGGCATCACACACGATCATCAAAGAGGGGCGAGTCAACATATGTACAGGTGTCGGGACACGAATGGGTTCGCGGAGTCAAATACGACGATTGCCGCCTTAATTTCCGTTAGTTCAGATTAGTTTGAATAAGCAACACGCCAATATAGAAAAAAAATAAATTCATATATTTTTGGGTTAATACTACAAAAAAAAACTCCAAACTAGTATAACTGTGATAAATTTACCATAAACTAATTTTTAAACTGTAAAAGACCCCAAATTGGTGCACTTGTGATAAATTTACCCTCCGTTAGGTCCCGTCAAATTTTACCGTCAAATTGCTGAGTTGGATAACATGGGACAGTCGATGAGTGTACCAATTTGGGGTTCACAGATTTACCAATTTGCGATTTTTCGTGGTATTAATCCAGTTCAACGAAGGGTGAATTTGTCAGAAATGTACCGGTTTGGAATTTTCAGTGATCAAAATATTAGTTTGAGGTAAATTTGTCACAAGAGTACCGGTTTGGGGTTTTTGGAGGTTAAAAAATTAGTTCGGGTAAATCTGTCATAAATGTACTAGTTCAGGATTTTTTATGGCATTAACGCCATATTTTTAGCACGGCGCAATAGAATTCCGCCCTAAGAAGCAGATAAGCATTGGAAAAGAATATGAAATCAGAATAATTTGATTTAAGCTTAGGGCCGAGTCAACAAAACGACAAAAAAGTCGGTCGCCCCGCTAACTTGCTGCCGGCGTATGTGTATGCCGACAGCACCGCGAGTGCTTTTCCATCATTTGGGGTAAAATGGAGCTTTTGAGTGGGACACCCATCGCAATAATTTAAGGCATAAACCCTACATGCGCGCCCATCGATTCCTTGCTGCATAATGATAGAAAACCTGAAAAAACGGCTTGCTAGCCAAACAAGGCAGGATTCAAAAGCAGATGAGAACGGCCTTGCGAGCTCATTGTTTGACCTCTCCTTGAGGACAGCCGGCTTGTCGTCGTTGTTCATCGGCTGATCAAAGATGAACCTTCGGTTGGAACGGAGGATGTCAGGCCCAGCTCCTCTGCAGCCACTTTTAGCTGTGAAATGGGGTGGGCCGCCGCGCCTTTTGACGGCGTTCGGTTTCGGATGTTGCGGTTGTAAAATATGTACGCTGAACATGTAACTTACAAAACTACATTCAACCACAACTATATATATATATCAAAGGGTTTCGGTTCTAATTGACCAATTATTGATAATGGCAAGAAGATGCTTGTTACGAAAGTGCAATTTTGACCAGAAAAAAAATGTAATTTGTAAATGAATTTTTTACTTAGTGCGTCAGGTCGAGCTTGCTTGCAACCCAATTGTGAGTTTAAAATGATTGGGTGTTGTCAATGGATTTCAAAAATGAGAGAGAGAGAGAGAGGGTGGCGATGACAGTAGAGTGGCGGGGCGGCGGCATCGGCATAAAGCCGGTGATAGCAGTTTCTCTGGAGAATGAGACGATGGGAGGCACACACAGTGGCTGATTTGGGAGGAGCAAAAAGGAGGGGAGTTGTTCGGGATTTGTGTGAAGTTGAGTGGTATAAACTCCAACACAACGGACGTTTGTCGTGATCGTCACAACTTAGCAAGAGAAAACAGATGTAATCAAAGCCAGAGAAAGTGAATCAACTCGTTTCCAATGTATCAGCGAGTGTGATTATCCGAAATTTTCAAAGTCGATCTTTTTGCATCGGGTATTCATACTGTATAACGTCACGCAATACATGATTCATTATCTGTCGTCCAACACAAAGGACGTTTGTCGTAATAGTCACAACTTAGCAAGAGAAAACAGATGTAATCAAAGCCGGAGAAAGTGAATCGACTCGTTTCCAATGCATCAGCGAGTGTGATTATCCGAAATTTTCAAAGTCGATCTTTTTGCATCGGGTATTCATACTGTATAACGTCACGCAATACATGATTCATTATCTGTCGTCCAACACAAAGGACTTTTGTCGTAATCGTCACAACTTAGCAAGAGAAAACAGATGTAATCAAAGCCAAAGAAAGCGAATCGACTCGTTTCCAGTGCATCAGCGAGTGTGATTATCCGAAATTTTCAGAGTCGATTTTTTTGCATCGGGTATTCCATACTGTATAACGCCACACAATACATGATTCATTATCCGCCGTCGGATGTCACCGATCGACAATAAAATGTCAATTGGTTGGCGAATCCCGAGCTTTCGATGTTGACACCGGCATACCGCGCATTATTGGACCCTAGGGATTTGGTCACCCATTTCCACACGCACTTCTTTATGTTGGATAAGAGGGACCAAACACCACCGGTCGAGGCTGAAAAGGACACGGCTGGCCCAGAGGACATGAATCCCATCATACATATATAAGTATTTCTTCGTGTTGGATGAAGCGTAGATTAAACACTATGATTTACGTTTGACCCAACTAGGAGCTGCATTTTTTTCAATTATTAATCCAAGAATTTGAAGTACCCCGTGTACTATGAGCAGTGCAGTACAAATTCAGAGGATGCCGCCTCAAGGGAAAAAGAATTTGTTTTGTTTTATTTACTCCGGATACCTTATTACTACCGTCAATATTCATCTTGAAATACTCGTTCCGGTTCCACCTATTTATCGACTTTCCAAGCATCGTGACAAAAAAAAAACACGAAATCCAAAGCAGCCTATAAGATGTTGCTCGACATATGTGTGCTTTTCCGTTTTTCACGGTGTGAACTTTCGCTATTATATCTCAAATTGATACTCAATTTATTTATTGAAGCACTTGCAGTGAGGCACAAAAGCCATTATTAGGGGTGCGAATGCGCATGGTCCGGATGGGCGATTTCCACCCTAGAACCGGGAACCGTCTACTAAAGATTGGTTTTGAAAAATTGAAATCGGGAACCGCCCATTAGCTCCATGGATCCATTCGGGAGCTGGACCGCCGATCCAGTCCAATTCCTGAGTGGGTCCATGGAACGGGCCCCACCAGCCAAGGAGCGAAATAGTTTTATAGTTTTTCATAGTACGAAAGAATTGCATGAACTAGACAGAAATTCACCCTAAATATAAAACAGATGACAATTGAGGGACATTTGATCATCCAACCAAGAATGCTTAACATCCTTGATCCAATGCCTGAAGCACCAAAAGCACCCACATGAGGAATGTTTCAATCGACATAACGTTTTTTTTTATCCTGTCGCAAAATGGGTTCGACGTAATCCAGTGAAAACAAGGGTGACTACGGCTCACAGAGCAGCCAACAAGTACGAGCTGCAGTATCCTTACTAACTCCATCAAGAATGCATGACAATAATTTCTTTGATGAATTTTCTCATAACAAAACAAGGCACCATGAGAATAGGATTAAGCAAATTAATGTATCAATTAAGATGAAGTTAAACATAAATGCAAACTAGACCAGACCAAACAAATTTTCACAAAAAAGAAGTTTGGAATTATCGACACTTCCTAAACTCATAAGCATCGAGTGATCCCTTTATCACAAATTGACCCCTCAACTCTTCCTCCGACGGCACGTCAAACCCTAAAGCACCGCTAACCTTGCTCACGCTCTCAACTGCTGCCACTCCCACTTGCAATACTCCTCTAACTCAAGTACAGTAAGCTAATGTCGGAGACAACCCAAAATCTCTCCCCCATTCGCCATCTCCTGCCAACTCTGTTCCGATTTTCATTTGGGCACGACATTCTCTCAGTCAGTGTCGAAGTACCCAACATTGACAATTCACATTGCAGATTAGAGATTTAGGGTTCTATTTTTTCTAGAGTTTTTGGGCTAGATTAACCAAACAGACAAACAACTTACAGATTTAGGGATTTAGTGAGTAGATTAAAGATTAGGGATTCAAACTTACTTGAAGGCGACCGAGAGCGAGGGCCAGAGGTGTGGCCGTGGGGTAGTTGACAGTCGAGGCCGGAGAGAAGGAGACGGAGTCGAGGCCGGAGAGAAGGAGACGGAGTCGAGGCCGAAGAGTTAGGGAGAAGAGTTAGAGAGTGAGAGTGAGCGTGAGCGTGAGGTTCTCAGCTCAACATGAGTCATTTAGCATCCAGAGAGTTATGTTAGTTTAGGGATTTAGTTTTTCGTCTCTTTTAATTAAGATTTAAATAAATAAAATATATTATATTATATTACCGGTCCGGTTTGGGTGGGCAGGTAGGTGGTTCCACACAAGGAATCAGGAACCAGACCGGCACCCATTGGTTCCCAAAAATTGGAACTGGGAACCGGACTGGTTCCCACCGGCCTGGGCAGGTCCCAATTCTTTTGCACACCCCTAGCCAATATCAACCGGCAACTTGGGACTGTTTTACTACATCACAATAGACAAACTATCTATTTTCTCCTTATGAAGAACCGACTACGATTGACAATTTTCACCGGAAATCACGATGAAGTCCATGAAAATTAACCATCGGCTCCGACACCACTTTTTGGGCCCGCCCGGTGGAACTCGACCATCAACAGCATATCCAAGTGAACTGCCAATCGGGACATATGAACTGCTTCTCACCGCATCAAATCTATGCATGGGACTTCTCTTACACGATGCACTCTTGTACTACAACAAATCCAATCTGACATTAAGCGATATAAATGCTCAAATCAAGCTCTACATCAACTGGAACTCATAATATTGAGCAACTGACATTTTTACCTGACTACCTTTTTTTTTAGGGAAATCGGATCGCAAACAATAATTTTGACGTTCATGGTAAGCATTTTCCCCTTTTTCTGGACGCACACCATGCACAAGGGGCACAAAATGAAGTCATCCTGGTCCTCAGGAAATTACAGTAAAGTTTAATTGCATCGTGTCATGCAGAAATTACAGTAATGCAATGTTCATCCATTTCAGACTCTTCCATTTTGGTCCTAACTCTTCGTAGCGCCGGCCCAAAGAGATAGAGAAAAGTCCGCGGACCGGGCTCATTCGAGTTAATAAGCCCAATCATGTCTGGAACTTTACGAATTTCAACCTTTTGTTGTGCCACGCGAGAGAACCGATTGGAAGGAAGACGAATTAAGAAATGTTACGTGATTGATATTAAATCGAAACATTGCTTATTACATGCTTGTTAACGAGACCCAAATTTAGGGTCCGTTTGTTAGAAGGAAAACTGTTTCCGGAAAATTGTTTTTCGACTTTTCAGTATTTGGACGACGGAAGACTAATTGAATTATCGAAAACAACAAATTTAGACAGGAGAAAAATGACTTCCCTAAATCGCTTTTCCTAAATTGCCAAAAAAATGAAAATTAATTATTTTCCTTGGAAATGATTTCATGAATAATATTTTCCTTTATGATGAAATTTTCAATGGAACATACAACCAAATTTTGAATAAGGTCATTCTCTTACCAACATGTAGCACTAAACTCTCATGGGTCGAGTGTAGTTTCCATTTTTTTCTCTTTTGGACGGGACAAATAATTGAGTCAATCAAGCACAACACATTATATTGATCCTTCGTACCCTTAATGCATCCAACACGACAAATCACATCTCAAAGTTGTACAATAAACTCCACATTATTGTTTCTTAATTGAAGTAGTTAGTGCATGACGATGCCCATAATCTAATATTTTTAATGAACTGCGCGCATGCGTAGCACCTCAAATATATTCGATCCTTCTAGTTTACGGATAAATTAGTTAAGGATGTTTGATGTGACCATCACATGTCAGAAGCCGCTTATCGACCTTTTTGCTTGTCGAATGACAAAAACGAAATTTTCCATTTCAGGAGAAAAACCAATGTGATTTAAGATGATCTTCTACATCGTATCTTTTATACTTTCGAAAAATTGCATCGAAAGCCCCAAATCTTATTAGGGAATGAAATCGAGGCTCAAACATCTATCCGACGCAATCAACTCATGAGCATTTGGTTAAAATAAAAAACATATATAAAAACAAGCACGGTTGGATTGCTTGCACGACAGCATGAGAAGGCGTCACGCAGAAGAAATCAGAGAAATTTCGGGAAAAATAATTAACGACCCGACCAACTCGGGAACCGATCGCGTTCCATATACAAGGGTCTAGGACTTCCGACACTCCTTTTCCACATGCTTTCTAGAACATGCGAGGCATTCGATATCAAACAGAAACCAAATTCCAGAAAGTTGAGCAAGAATCAACAGCGAGAGTCAAAAAGTCGAAAGTACCGATCGACCTGAACACACGCCGACGACGACGTCAAGAGCACGTAAAAAATGGCTAAGGTACTCGCTAAACATTGGGGGTGGACCCCGGAATCATCGGTTGAGGAATTCCATGTGGGACAACGAGGAGCCCCGCTTATTTTCCCCGAGCTTTTTTTTAAAGCACCACTTTTTTTATTATTGAGGAACCAAAGGATGGTAGTAGACCTTTTTAGGAGTGGAATTGTCAAAAAAAAAGGACATATGCTTTTGGCATCTTTGTCAAAGGCCGGGCTATGAAGTGTAGCTATATAGCCTTTTTCCCACAAGTCAAGATTTTGGAAAAATCGCACGGATGCTCGTAGCTCGTGCTGCGCCGTGGTTGGCCTGGTGCTTAATCCCCACTATTGCTGGTCAAATTTGCATCGTGAGATTTTTGTCCCACCTCCAGGACCATTCGCATTTTGATCCACATCACCTAGAAGCCAATAGGAACGCGGAGCTGCCGGATAGTCGGATCTTTGCGCTCGTACTCCCGCATCGCGGGAAAAAAAGAAGTGTAAATCAGCGACGCTATATGCTTTTATCGACATGACTGACTGAATCTGGATATCGACTCGCCGGTAGTGAATTGGATCTTTATATCAGAACTTACTCGTAAAGAGTAAAAGTAGTATATTTCGAGCGTGATAAACTATGTAATTAAATTGCCTCTGTCCAAGCCAGCTGAAATTGATCTTCGAGCTCATTTGGCCCGACCCCACGTGCTTTTCGGGCACCTACCGGATCTACTTCCATGTGCATGTAACGATAGCCATTCGAAAAAGAAAAAAAAAAGCAATCAAAATGGACTCTTTCGGTATATAACATGGTAAACAGAGTAAATTACTATGCATCCGATACGAAAGACTTTGTGTTTTAACTTCTTACTAGGATTAGCGTCAAATCGATCTCGCGATCTCTCTCGCTGTACTCTCGACCTATTTCGTTCTGAATTTGGTCAACAACCACCGGTGGACAGAAGCAAGCGATCCTTGAATACGCGATGAATATTTTCTTGTGTAGCTTGCAATCAATGTCTCGAGGATTAAGTTACTCTATATAACATACTTAACAACCCCCCCCCGCCCCCCGGGAAGTGCCGAGACATCGAGGGAGGGCCACCCGCTCTCCCCCTCGGGCGTCGCCACCTCGAGGCGGCTCGCGGTCCCCCTCCCCGGAAATCCCCAACGTCGGACAAGGGACGAGAAACGATGACGAACGGGACTGTGGTTCAACGTTGGACAGCCCCGCATTTGCTGTGCGTTCTCGCGAGCAACAACGACGACTTCGGATTTCTAGAAGCCGCCCCGCCATTCTTTAATTGACTCGTGTGGGCACACCAACACACGCACCACGCACGCACGCGCGCCCGCACGCGCGCACACAAAAAAAGAAAAAAAACTGATTCCATGTTTTGTCTCTCTCTCTCTCCTCTTTCAATGCAATGATAATAATAATAATAATAATAATAATATCGCCAACCAACGCGTAATTCTTTTTAATGAAGTCGAAGGCGTTGTCGGTCCGTTTCTTTAAAGCGAAATCAATGGAACGGGGAGGCGACCATTAAAATGACCAAAAAGGAAAAAAAGAGGAAGAGAGAGAGAGAGAGAATAATTTGATTAATTATTTGGAGAGAATAATCAGGTGCGGGGCGGTGCCGCGCCTGCTCGGGAAAAGTACCCGAAAACAAGTCCTAAACCTATTGTATTTGTATCAATCCAATCTTAAGCCTTTCAACTGGGCCGATTTAGTCGTACACATTTTCATACCAGTACCGATTCAGCCTATCCGGTCAATTTAGGCCCGAATTCGCTGTTGGCGGTGAATTGGATCCTTATATCGGAACTTACTCGGAAAGAGTAAACGGGATATGTTACAAGTAGGATAGGCTATATAACTAAATTGTATTGTCCAAGCCATCTGAAATTGATCCTCAAGCTCATTCGACCCGACCCCATGAGCTTTTCAGGCAACTGCCGGATCTACTTCCACGTACATGTACGGACAGCCACTCCAGGAAAAAAAAAAAAGAAGTAGATCAAAATAGACATGGTAAACAGAGCAAGTTATAGTGCGTAGGGTACGCCAGGCTTCGTGTTTAATTTCTTACTAGGATCGTTGATCTCTCGCACGATATTCTTGACCTATTTTGTTTTAGATTATGTCAACAATGGCTAACTGAAAAACTAGCGCGATCCGCTAATACGCAATGACTATTCTCGCGTAATATCTCGAAAATTAAATTTCTCCATAATAGATATACTTAACAACGAGTTCTCTGATATAGACTGTTAAAGAAAATCGAGATATTTTCCTATATTAGAAATAATTAAAATATTTCTATTGATTTTCCTGAACCTTTCAAAATTACATGATATCTCCTCCTTCTTTCTTGGTCGATAATGCGATATCTCCTTCGATTGTACATATTCCCATCAATAAATGTCACCTTCAATAGTCTCTCGTGTAGCCCTATAAAGTAGGCCGATGCGGTCTTCATCACGATAAATTCAATCACACACAAATTCCTCGATCCGATCTCCCGCTCCATAATTTCTTTACCTATAGACAAAAAGAGGAGAAAAAGAGGAGAAAGAACCCATTCCATCTGTTCTCTCTCCTCTTTCAATGCAAAAACAAACGACAACAGCATCGCCAACCAAACGCGTAGCTCTTTTTAATGAAGTCCGAAGGCGTTGTCGGTTGGGGTCCCTAAATGCGAAATCAATGGAAAAGAAGAAAGAATAACTTGTTCAATTATTCGGAGGGAGCAATCGGGTGCGGGGCGTCGTGCGTTACATCACATCCCACGACGACTCGAGACAGAGACAGAGACAGACAACCTCCTCGTTCTGGTCCCAACATTAATTTTTTGACCAAAATTTCATCTTTGTCCGCGATGAGACGAGAAGGGTGTCATTAAAAATGCTTCCCTTGATGATATCCATTGACTTTTACCTCATCATGCGATTTGACCCTCGCCCCTCCTGATGTTGTCAGTGCTCTCAGAATCATCGGACGCTTCTCGGGTTTTTTTTAGGAGCCCCCCCCAAAAAAACACGACCATTTGATTGAAGAGGGAGTTGCGGTCGATCAGATCAGCGGGCAAAACCCCCGATTCCGATCTCCGTCTCCGGGGCGATTGGTGCCGTGAAAATGAAATGAACTGAACCCACAAAAGAGAAGGTGAAAAACGCAAGTGAACGTATGACCATCTCCATCTGTCAGGAATTGTACTTTTTTTTCTAGTGCTGCGACTTTTGCCGATTGTTTTGGACCAGTTTTTTAGAGTTTTCTTGCTGCCTTTCTTGAACCAGTCTTCAGTCCACGCCTTCCTTCCTTCCTTCCGTCCTTCCTTCCTTCCTTCATTCCCATGCCCTCTTTCTTCACCAAGAAACCCCCAACGCCCTTTGTCACGCCACGCCCTTCCTTTTCTTACAGCAGCGCAGGAGCGAAAAGGGTCTCCAGGATCAGAACAATCAGGAGGAGAAACGGACTACAGAGCAGGGGAAGCTGATCTTGATCGCCCTCGGATACAGAAGGAGATGCAAGAATGGGTCCGGTTGACATTGGCCGTGGCGGTCCTCGTCGTCGTAACGATCCTCGTCGCCGTCATCGCGCGTTGGTGCTGCGGTTCGAGAGGCGGAGGTAGGGAGCAGCTCGTCCCGAGGGCTAGGACCGCCGAGTCTCTCCAGGATGGGATTGCCAAGCTCCAGCAGACGAGCCTGCGCCACCAGCTGGATCGGGAAGGCAGGAGGCGGCCGAGTTACAACGCCTTCCGCCGCGGGGCCTCGACGAGGCCGCTGTTCAGCTGGGCCGATCACCCGTCGCTCGTCACGGACGCGGTGGAGAGCGGGTGGTCGAGGTTCGCCTTCGCGGGCTACAAGTCGTCGCCGTCGACCCGGTCGGTGCTGCTCGGCGTCTGCGCGACGGGCGATCACAGGAGCGGAATCGAGCCGGAGATAAGCTGGGAAGTGTGCTCCGGCTCTGCGGATTTCATGCAGAAGATAAGATTGAATCCTGGATTGCTGAAGAAGATATGTTTAAGCAACAACAATCCTATGGCAGCTTCATCTGTCATCAAAACTGCCTTGCCCTTGCCGGGCCCTCCATTGGGCAATTCCTCTTTTCCTCAGGAAGCCTATTTCGAGATCACGATTTTGTACTCCAGGAGCAATCGCGATGCCTGCAATTCCCAGGAAGGCGAGAGGACTAAACTCATTCGTGATAGTTCCAATTTGAACGCCAACTCGGAGTCCTTGGCCCATGTTACTAGCACCGGTCGCGGAAGCAACTACAAGGTCGAAGAATTGAAGCTCAATATTAAGGACGGGGGCAATGGTGAGGCCGTCGAGGTGTCGCTCGGTCTCACGGCCGGAGGTTCGCTTCCTCTGAAACTTCCCGGCAGCTATCCGGGTTCCATCGGGTTCAACTCGAATGGCTCTGTCTTTCTTGATGGTAAACCTTCTGGTCCTTGCATTATCATCTTCTGTGCACATTTTGAAAAGAAAGGAGAGCCGAAAAGGAACGACCTTTATTGACGACAGTTACTGGGCAGCAGGAGAAAGTTCTTGATGGAATAGCTTTTCCGTTGTCCATAGTCGCACTTTGATTTCATATGGTTCGCTGATCATGAAAAGTGGAGGCCAAAGGCTTGTGTGTTTATGCCACTAATTCTTGTTTTCAGCGCGAGTTAAGAGTCAGTCGCAAGGAAAAGGCCCCTGCTTTTTTGACATTACCAAGATTTGCTCTACAAGAACAACCATAAAAATGAAATGCCTTTTCCTGTTCAGATTGACAATACAGTTTGCTGCTGTCGTTGTGTCATTTTCCCTTCTGTAGCTGTCTTGCTTTTATGCAACTTACTATTGGATTCTTTCGTGTAAGTTTTGTTCTTGAGTCACGATTAACTTGATCAAGTAAAATGAATCCTGCTAATTATTTCTCTATTTTCGTGGTTGTGAAAATTGAGCTTATTGGCCTATTGGCAATCAACTTACCCTTTTGAGTCATCTTTCGTTTAGGAATCAAACTCGTGTTTGAATCTGAGAAGGCAGAATGGGGAAGGACGGAGAAGGTGATTGGATGCGGGTTCGACCCCAGGCAAAAGAAGGTCTTCTTCACAGTGGACTCGGAGCTGATGCACGTGATCCACTGCAAGACGGAGGAGTATGGTGCTCCGCTCTATCCGACGCTTGCAGCAAACAGCGACGTCATGGTTCTTGTGAACTTCGGACAAGCTGCCTTCAGATATGGACCCGCGAACATGCAGCGCACGTCGAATCCTTGCTTCATCGGCCCGCTCACGAATTCCCCTGCTGCAACTCTGGGTTATGAGGACAGCAGAGAATTGTTTTCAATGGGAAGGATCGACTCCCAGTGGCTTAACCAGTTCATGAGCAGAGGCAGCCACAACCATGGTAATAACAACAGCAGAGTTCGGGATTATGATGATGAGTCCGAGGCTGATCTTTTTGAGATTGCTCTGGATAGTAGCGGAAGATCCCCCAACACAGTTTTATAGCTACGAGAAGCGAAATGTCACCAGGTTATATATCAAAGCTTGAATTTTTTTTTGGCACCAGAAAGCTGATGCGCACAGCTTGTGTGATAGTATGAAAGGGATTTGTTTCCTTACATCATAGAAGCTGATACAGAGTATGACAGAGAGACCTGCGCGGCTGCGCCTTTCAAATGAAATGAGAAGCCGTGTCGAGAGTCTTTTCTGGTTGTTGTAGGATTCAGGATAGTTTCTGTAAATCTCTGATAGCAGTTATTCTTTGATTTTGAAGGTCATTTACTCTTGGTGAGACTTCACTTTGTACATATCCTGATACAAATGTCCATACACATCTCATCTTGCTCCTTCAATGTCTGGAATCAGTTAAATTATCCATTGAATTTGAACGAAAATTGCAGCAACCAGTTAGGTCAGACAGAAATTTGGCATCTGCACCCTAGTATCTGGGGCAACAAAGCTTATTTTCCCATTTTTAAAGGAATTCCACCCGACATAGTTCCACATATAGCAAAAACATAGCGGAGAATGAAACTAGTAGGTAAAATCATAGGAAGCAGGTTTATGAAGAGTGTTACAAGCCAATCTCTCAGTCACCGTGCTTCTATGCAAATAGAGAATCTGGTGACAAATGCTTGCGAGGCAATCAAGTTCACTATTTCTTGGTGAAACCACCAGGGAGACAGCTTTTTTTCCCAAACAAGATCGGGGGTCACTGATTTTAACTTTAGAACTGAAGATTATGCAAAGTGGTTGCACATTTTTCTAATTGGTATGAGTACCAACCACACCAAAGGAAGAAATGACAAGTAGATGGAAGAAAGCGTTGGTTGAGGGGCTTGACATTTGATGCCGTAATCAGAGTTTTGGGCAGAGACCGCAATCAGTCAGGTCTTTGTATGGCCGATAGGATGAGGGAGAGAACGTCAGTCATTGACTTCACAGAATTTTAAATGGGAAGGAATCAAATGTGACAACCAGATGCATTGGTTTAGTTTCACAACCGAAACCAGTCGCTGCAATAAATTAACTATTGATTATGATACTTAAGGAGGAGTTAGCAGACATGTCATATCAAGTACGACTCCAAAGTTTCTATAACGTGGACCTACATACTTTGGTGTACATTCATATGCTCCAGAAACAATAAAAGTAGTCTGTTCCTACTAGAATGTTGCCACCTATCACGCCCGTGCCTAAGCTGAAGGTAAGATTTTCAAGAAACGGTTCTTAATTATAATGTTATGGATGTCAGTCAATGGGGGGGGGGGGGGAAGTTATCATGTATCACGAGTTTCTAAAAGCAAAAAAGAATGAGCCAATATACCATACACATCGCCTATGAGGCTGACATAGATACCTCTTTCAGCAGAGAATAACCATTGTCCTCAACTCGGAAGCCTCTGATAATCTGTCAACGAATTGAAGCACTCCAACAACTTCAAAGAGGAGACTGGAAATAAACTAAAGAGCAGCACTTCGGCCTTGTTTTGCGATCATCTCAGTTTAACTTTCGCACCCATCTTGCACAGAGCACAGAAGTCTGCCAATCATAAAGCTCAACACTATACAAGAGGCGGATATTGCTTGGCTTGTTGCCTCACCCTTCTTTGGTACTCAGCTGGATCCTAGTCATCAGGGCCACAAAAGTTGCACCTCAAGCGTTAATGCACATAAAAAAAAATCGAGAATTCAAAATAGCTATAATGAGACAACCTTTACAAAAAGTTGGTAATCGTCATATTTTGCTGCACTGGCGGGGTTGGGCTGGTCAAGCAAATCCTGAATGCCCACTAAGATTTGCCTCACCGTGATAGAGGGTCTCCACCCCTTCAAATCATCATGAAGGAAAATGGATTTGGTAATGAATTCAAGTATTCATTGCAAGCATCGCAAATTTTAACTAGCAGTTTACACTGAGTATTTACATCTTCATTGAGGATTGACAGACAGACCATGCCCGAACCATAGACATTGAGGTGGAAAAAATCCTTAGGGAACATGCACTTTGGAGCCTTGCTAGGGTAATCCTCCGTAAAGTATAGTGTAAGTGGATAATTGCCACCTTCCCAGTCAGTCTGCATAAGAAGAAATGCCGTAGTACATTCAAAGTACTTCACACACAATTCATAGGCTTCTCAAAGCTATCCACAATGTTTCTCTAGATTCTCATAACTCCATATCAAACTGAGCATTTAGATGGCACCCAATCAGAGTAATGCAACCTCATACAAGCAATATGGTCATTAGCTAACAGATGATGCAGGATAAGCATCGCATCACAATCTGGTAGAACTATACAGATAAACCTCTTAATACTTATCTAGCAAATGGCTATCAATTTTAACTTTTTACTTCCATTTTGGTATCATATGATAGTTGTTTTTGACGCTATTTTGACAAGATATAACAAAGAGTTCCTTGTCACTGAAATAATATCCAACTTATCCAGACTCCAGCCCATTGCCATTGTCATCTCAGTCGCAACTTGCAACTTAAAGAAATGAGCTTGCATGGTTTTCCTAGCAAGAAACGGTCATCATTGCCTTCCAATGCATCAAATACAAGGCAGCAGATTCTTATGAATTATGTTCCTCGCGATGGTGGCAACTGACTAGCCAATGATCAAAGTCACAATGTCACTGAATGGCAAGTCCACTTTAAAACATATTATCACCCACACAATCAAATATCAAGCCCCAAGACCACAGCCAAACTCGTCTTTCTGAACCTAAGCTAGTCCTCAAACCTAATTACCGAGCCATTCTAACTTTTGGGCCAATTGAAATCAAAGACCGCAAACTAACCAACTTGAGGCCAAAAGGCATGAACTTTACTCACAAGGCAGTAAGTTCTTGATATTTGGGTTCTTCCCAGGATCTGATACATTTCAACCGAGTCTCCTTATGAACACGGCAACCAGAATATATGTGCTTGCGAATATACAGCCAAATGCAATCAAAAGATTCCACCACTAGCTAAGGGGTGCAAATGCAATACATTGCATATCTTCTTGGTGATTATACCTTCCCACACCAATCTAACACTTTCAGATTATACTATTCACTGATCAACCACACGACCTTGAAGCACTGACTGGGTCATTTTAGTCTAAGTGGAGACCACAGCTACAATTCCAATGCAAATAAATACCCACCCAGGAAAAAAGTAAAGCAAGGTCACATTATTCATAAGGTTAGGGAAGCGAGGACTAACGCCAGCTTTGCCGGGTATAGTGCAATGCCAAACCATCAGGTCCACGGACCCATCTGGTGCGGTCTCCGGTCTCGCCACGAAACCCTGTTGTTTCCAGGTCCAGCCGACGAAGAATTCACAGGAATTCAGGAACATCAGGAAGCGCAAAACACAGGAGGAGGAGGAGGAGGAGGAAAACAAGAAAAGCGGACGCATCGAAAGAGAGAAGGGAGGGTTCGAAAACGAACGTGGGGATGGTTCTTACGCCAGGCTTTCCGCTCCTCCGACAAGCGACCCCGAGCGACGCCGGCGGACATGTCCTCTGTCTCCCTCGCTCGCCCTCGCTCTCGCTCGGTCGATCGATGGACGAAGCCCAAAGAGCAAAGGTGGTTTTTTTTTTACCGTGTATCAGAAGAAAGGAAGCAAGAACCGACCAGGCTGTGGGGGTGTCCCGGTAAATTGGCAAATTTTGCAGCGGATGATTTCTTGTGGTGATGATGATCTGCAAATGCGAATCTATTGGAATTTCGCCGATGTTTTTCTTGAAAAAATTGTCAGTGTAATTCTATTCATGGGAATTTCCGCTGATATTATTCCATTCGAAGAGCGGAAAGTTCGAAATAATTCGAAGATTTTTTTTGCCTTTTTTAAATTGGATGTGCTCGCTGGTTAATGATTTGAGCCGGGGAAAATAACTGGTGAGGGTAGGCAACTGAGGCCACGGCAGCCTTGCTTGGGCCAAGGCGATGTCCGATGAGGCCGCTGGGCGAGGGTCGGCCTCTCTAGATCTAGCGGGGCTAGCCCTCACCAGCCACCGACCCTTTACGATCACTGCCCATGGCCGATGGCCGTTCCTCAATCATTGGTAAAAAGAAAGAGAAAAAATCAAAGGAATTATAAAAAAAATTATTTAAAATATCCATGTTGGCATTGATCGTCTTATATGCAATTACCGGCGTCCACGTGAGCGATTTTTGCCAAAATTGGCTAGATATATTCAATTGGCAAAATTGAAAAGTTTATGACTCAATAGATTTAAAACTTTTTGGATAATTTTCCCTATTTGGGCAAGTAGGCCCTTGTGTTTGCCGAGCGGCCGACGCTCTCTTCTCCCCCTCTGTTATTCTCGTGTCTTTCTATAAATTACATAGATATGTATTGATGTTCAATATTGATTTCACAACTGAATTGGATTAGATGCCAATTGAATCAAATCCATTTAAATGACTAAATAGGCTCAATTTGAAGTGCGTAAATACCAGATTGAACGAAATTAAAGTTTGAAAAACTAACTTGATCATTGAACAAGAATACATAAGTTATTTTCAACACAGCCCTCTCTATAATGTTTTTAATGTCACATGAAAAATAATCAAGAACCGTAATAAAGAAATGGATATTGGGTGAGGTGGTAAGTTTATGATAATCTACTATGGTAAAGTTTTCTCTAGCTCGAGTCACGAATAGATGGCTTCCTACTCAAATTAGGGTGCAGGGGATTTGGGATATTCTGAATTCAATTCGATTAGCGGTTCCAAGCACAATGCACCCGGCATGACGAAGAAAAATAAAATTAAGGTTAGTGAATGTAAGACATCTCCTCGATTGACTGAAAAATTAGATTTACTCTTGATGCGCAAAAACCATCCCAAAAATTTCACTTTTATAACACCGAAAACAGAAAAGAAAGGCCTAAAAGCTCACTATGCCAGATGACAGAATAATCCTCGCACACTCAAACAAGCATAAGATCGCACCACACTCCTAAGATCTGTGAGCCCACCCCAATTTCACCAACCCATTTACTTAGGAGAGCATCACAATAAGGAGTAATGACACTATAACTTTTACCCATTTTATGATCGAGTACCTAATTTTTTTTTTTCGTATTTAATCAAGTATCTCGACTTTTCAAACTCAGTGACTGTTAACGCGGACACGACACCGTTAAATAGCCCTTAACCATCCATGTTGGCATCCATTGCGGCCTCTTCAGATAATGGCTACACCGGCAGAGACATTGGACGGATAAAGTCCACCAAGTCAACATTCTATCTCCGTCCTCATCACTCAATACTTCGAAGGAGAATCACATAAATTTCGTCGAGCGAACGAACCACGTTGCAAATTGTGTTTTGGATCTTGCATAATAAGCAAGCCACCTCAGCAAAATCGCATGCCACGTGCCACGGACAAATTATTTAACAAAGGCCTCCCATTATATCAAATTGAAGAGTTTAGATACTTGATTCAACGAATAAGAAAATTTCTCGAGTGTAGAACGGACAAAAAACCTCATGCAGCTGTCATGTGATTGCCCCTTGAAACCATGTCCCCCGCCGAAGGTTGTCAGAAGGCATTCAATGAAAACTGGTTATGACCAAGTTACATATCATGTTTCTCTTTTTACACCACCGGTCTCTCCAACATTTTTCTATCTACTATCCTCCTCCTATCAATGAAGACGCTGCTGATCCAGCAACGTACTAGGGGACACGCAATTACTAAGCTAGCACTGTTCCTTGTGCAGGTCCAGTTCACCGTCATCCAACACGGCCTCTTTAATCTCCTGCAGCATCTTCAACACCTGCCACATCGTGGGCCTCTGCTCCGGCGACTTCGCTCCGCAGGCCATGGCGATCTCCAGGAGCATCGCCAGCGGGTCGTCGCCCCCGCCGCCCCCGTCGTCCTCCCTCGTCGACCTCACCCAGCCCATCACGTCGCCGCCGGGCATCGGCCGCAGGTGCTGCGACGGGGGCCGGCTCGTGAGGAGCTCCAGCAGCAGGGTGCCGTAGGCGTACACGTCGGACTTGTTGGTGGGCTGGTGACCGGGGTCCTTGGTCTCGGGCGCCCGGTAGGCGGCCAGGTCGGGGTCGTCCCCGTCCAGGGGCGGGTCGACCAGCACCGAGAGGCAGTAGTCGACGATGCAGGCCTCGAAGTCGGGGCCGAGGAGGACGTTGGAGGACTTGAGGTTGCCGTGGACGAGCCGCCACGCCTGGTGGATGTAGGAGAGGCCCTGCGCCACGTCCTCGGCGATCTTGAGGCACGATGTCCAGTGGAGGGGCTTGGCCCTCGCTGATTTGGATCCTGCAGAGCCATCGCAATGCATCGTGACAATGAACCCACAAAAGCAAAAATCAGCACGTAGCCCAAGTAGCTATCAAATTTACGACCGTCTTTTCGGTGTCGGCTCCTTGGGGTGTCCCATGACGTACCAAAGCTGCTGTAATCGGAAGTTGACCATTCAGGAGACAAGGAGAAAAGGAGGAAAAGGCCGAGAAAGAAAAAGACGAGCAAAACTTGGGCGTTCAAAATGGAGCGAGTGGGGGCTCCACTTCTGTCAGACCTTCCCCGACTTCCGTTCGAGTTTCGAGCTGGCGAGCCTGATCAAGGAGGGCCCCGTCTCGTTAACCCTACCCGATCTGATCCTACTATAAGGTGATGTTCTGTGGCCACTGTGGTTGCGAAATTTTTTCAAAATTCGAAGCGTGAATTCCAGTTTTGAAACTGGGATTTGGACCCCACTTAGATCGATGATCTTCAAGCAAAGAAGGATCTTTTGGGAAGGGGGGGGCGAGCTAATCAAAGAACAGTTGTCCAGTGCAGCAGTGATCGCCAATAATTAAGCGTTGCTTAGACATTAGTTAACGTCAATCCCATCCTGAAGAAACGTGCTTCCCGCAATTAATTAACGACAGACACCTCGATCCCCACAGCAAGATTCTCTGTTACCCAAAAAGCTAAAAGAGCTCGTCCGCATACTCCCAAAACCCGAAATGATCGATCCCAGCGGACGGTGTTGGGACAGGCAACTGTGTAATTTTGATCGAGTAATCTTAAGCAAACTGTACGATGGATCACGTGTCGAAATCTCGATGGCGATGCGATGGCGATGGCTCGAGAGGAGAGCGCGGAAAAGTCCAGGCCGAGTCGACTCGGGGGCATCGACTCCGCACTCGAACAGAGTAGAGGAGAGAAGGGAAGATGGGTTACCGTGAATCAAGGAGAAGAGGCTGCCGTTGGGTTGAAAGTCGTAGATGAGGAGCCGCTCCTCCTTGGCCTGGAAGTAGGCGCGGAGGGGGACCAGGTTGGGGTGCCGCAGCCCGCCCACCGACTCCATGTGCCGCTCGAACGCCTCCCTGCTCGTCCCCGCCATCTTCCCACCGTCCATCCGCTTCACGCTCACGATCAGGCGGCTGTCCAGCACCGCCTTGTACGTCGTCCCCATCGTCCCCCTCCCCAGCAGCTCCGCCGACGCCCTCATCAGCTGCTCCAGCGAGTACAGCTGCGCCTCCCCCGCGCAGAACACCAGGCTCCCGCTCTTCGCCGTCACCTGCATTCCTTGCACCCTCTTCACCTGCGACGAATGACCCGCAAAATGAAAATAAGCGATGATTGCACTATGAAGAAAAACAACCGCATTCGTTCGTTTACTACTAAATTTAGTCGTGTAGCGTATAAAGCGCAGTCTACCACTCACCTTCTCCTCCAGCTCGTTCTCCTGCTCTATCTGCACGACGGCCGCGGCCTGGGCAGCCGCGGCGGCGTCTGATGCCATGATTGTACTCGCCGCTAGCCGGGACGAATCCCTCTGTTTCTTAACGGCCACAGCGAAGCACAGGAGCGAGCACAAGAGCACCGCCACCCCCGACGAGAACCCGAGGATGACCATGGTCCTCTTGTGCTTCTTCTGAGCCGGCTGGGTCTGGTTGAAGCCGCGCGCTTCCGCGCTCTGCCCCAGAGCCGTCGCTGGAGGGGGCGGCGCCGCGCTCGCCGCCGTGGAGGAGGCTGCGAAGAACGGTGGCCCGGGGTTGCATTCCTTGTTTATGATCTCCCCGCAGAGGCCCGGGTTCCACGAGTAGGACGAGAGCTTGAAGCGAGATAGGACCGGCGTGACGGGTATTGCACCGGTGAGGTTGTTGCCGGAGACGTTGAACGTCTGCAGAGTGGACTGGTTGAGCGGAGGGACGGTGCCGTTGAACCGGTTGCCGTCGAGCCGGAGGTAGTACAGCCGGTCCAGCTCGGCCAGCCAGGAAGGCAACGGACCGGTCAAGCCGTTGTGCGACAGGTCGAGGGTCCTGACCCGGTGGAGCGACAAGATCGACGGGGGGAAAGAGCCGGTGAAGGCGTTGTGGTCGAGGAAGAGGAACTTGAGGTTGACGAGGCCGGAAAGGTCGGGGATCGGGCCGGCGAGCGAGTCGTTCTGCAGGCTCAGGACTCGGAGCTCGTCGAGGCGAGTCAGCGAGTTGGGAGGGAACTCGCCGCCGAGACTGAGCCCTTCGAGGATGAGACGGACGACCCTGCCTCCGACGCACTGGACCCCCTGCCACTGGCAAAAAAGGAAGCTCGTGTTGGGAGAGAAGCGAAGGACGCCGCTCAAATCCGCCTTGGACGCGAACGCCAAGAGGGCCGACGCGTCGGGGGGCAACAGGAGGTTCGACGACGGAGGCGACCCAGAAGCGGCGAGCGCGAGGACAGGGCAGAGCAGAGCAAGAAACGACAGTGCGGAGGGACGTGGTGGGGCTCTTGGCCTCAGCATTGTCGCTGATGGGAAGGGACTCGAGAGAGCGCTCCTGTTTCTTTTCTGATGCAACGATGCTTTTCGTGGTTCCTGCTGTCTTTTTACTTTCACGCGACTTGTCGTCTTCTCTGCTTAGCGTTTTTGGGGCTTCTGCAGGGATGGGCGATGGAGGGGAGAGGAGAAGGGGCAGGAGGTACGTGACAAAGAGCACGTAGAATGGAGGGGCTAGAGAGAGACGAGAGGGGTGGAAGAAGGTAGGAGGTGTCGTATCGTCCCGGGACTGGACTGGACTGGACTGGAACTGAGCGAGCCTCAGAATCACGTGAAGGTGGGAGAAAATATTTGGAGAAAAGAATCTGATGTGTTAAAAAAGATGAATTGCAGGTACGACTGGCTTTTCTTTCTCCTGCATCAGGAGGTTGTCTGGTTCTGGACCCCCCCCCCCTCCTTTGGGCCGCGACCTACGAGCCCCGCCCTTCTCCCTAGCAGAGAGACTTTTCAAATTTCACCTCTCTCTCTCTCTCTCTTCCCCTCCCCCTCTTTGCGGTGCGACATGTGAGCTCACAGTAGCCCCCGCCTCTGGCCACTTCGAGATGCTGGCAAAAACCTGAGGAAAAACTAAAGCTTTCTCGGTTCTACTGCGCGGACGGATCGAGGCTCGAGAGATCCAGACCCAACAACGTTTTCACGAGTTCTTCCGACGTTTTCTCTCGACAGCAACGACTAGCGAACTTCATGCGATCAAAGGAAGGGGGATTTTGTTAGATCGAGCGGAGGAGAGATGAGGCTTTTCGGGTGGGTCGGTTTTGCCTTTTGCCCATGTTCGAAAAGGCGGGGTTTTTAAAGAAAAAGAGAGTGCGCAGTTCACGAGCCGACGAGGGGGGAAGTGGTTCTGAAGAACGATGACGCGACGCCTCACTTGATTATTAGGCAGACGAAAGATTCCAACAACTTCATTGAAGAAACGCATGAACAGACACGTGAGTGTTGGGTTTTTCACCGAACTCGGGTTTCTTTACCCATTCCACCGAACGTGGGTTTTTCCCGAACGACGAGGGAAGTGCAAGTTCTAACGACTTCCGCCGAAGCATCTTTCGCTTGGGAAAACGTTTGGAGATCTTTTGTGGGTTTGGTCTGAGGATGTGCATTTTTTACTGAACCTGACAGTCAAAGCCCTGCTAACCCCTCGTCCAAGTTGTACGTGTGCAATGGCCCCGTAAGAGGCTCTTGGCGTCGTGTGCAGACGCATACGTGTATGTATGTGACGGAATGGCCTTGCTCTTCGACCACAACCGGGTTTCCGACTAAATCTTGCCCTTGTTAGAGAATGCAGTGCTTCCCATAACATGCCGTTATTCACAATCGATTCGCTCTATTGGGCTATACTATAAGCTTGTTCCCTCAAAAATCTCGGGGGCGCAAATGTGGAAGTGAAAAGCTAGAATTCAATTTGAGCGTGACCGAGATATATGCAAGGGGCTTCATGCATCGCCCAAGAATGGCCTTCGGATGTGATTTATACGGAAAGCGCTAGGTAAAATTGGACGCTAAGGGCGCGCATGGAATCCATTCTGGAGTAAAAATTCTTCTCCAGAATGGATTCCGGAACAGAAATGCGTTTGTTAAAAAATTTCTGGAATGCATTCTAGAGCAATTTTTGCATTCTGGAATAAAAATGCGTTTGTTAAAAATACTTGATTCCAGAATGCATTTTTTATTGTAAAATGAGTTTTGGGCAAGAAAAATAAAAGCTACTTTTTGTAACTTCTCTCTTCCAGAATGCATTCTCCCTATTTTCTCTCTTTTTCTCACTATTTTTTTTTCAGAAAATGCATAAAAATTGAAAAATTCCAGAAAAATTCATAAAATTTTCTAGAAAATAAAAAAAGTTAGATTTCGAAAAAATAGGAAATTTGGTGAATTTTTTTCAAAAAATATAAAAAAATCAAAAATTTCAAAACTTCACAGAATGGCTTAAAATACCTTTGGGCACCCACTTTGAGCGAAATTTAATTTTTTTTAGGTGCCCAAGAAAATCAAAAAATAAAAAATTTCAAAACTTCACAAAATAACTTAGAATACCTTTGGGCACCTACTTTGAGTGAAATTTAATTTTTTGAGATGCCCAAAAAAATCAAAAAATA
The DNA here is from genome assembly GCA_031216405.1 of Syzygium malaccense. Taxonomy (NCBI): domain Eukaryota; kingdom Viridiplantae; phylum Streptophyta; class Magnoliopsida; order Myrtales; family Myrtaceae; genus Syzygium; species Syzygium malaccense. The sequence goes on along the minus strand of CM062258.1, from coordinate 10,012,145 downwards.
AAAAATTTTAAAACTTCACAAAATTGCTTAGAATACCTTTGGGCACCCACTTTGAGTGAAATTTAATTTTTTTGAGGTGCCCAAAAAAATCAAAAAATAAAAATTTCAAAACTTCACAAAATGGCTTAGAATACCTTTGGGCACTCACTTTGAGTGAAATTTTTTTTTTGGTGGTGCCCAAAAAAATAAAAAAAAATAAAAATAGATTTCTATTCCAGAAATCAATTTCTAGAGCAGAATTAATCATGTTTTATCAAACATATTTCTCTCCCAAAAATCAATTTCTGGCAAGAATTTCAGAAATCAATTTCTGGCAAAAATTTAATTTCTGGAGCAGAATGGTTACCATTCGCGCCCTAAAGCCTTTCAAGTTAAAGCTAACACTTTTCCATTGGAAAAACCAAAAAAGGTGAGAGTCAAAAGCCCCTAAAGTTCCACGTGGCACGATTTGTACGGTCTCAAGTCCATCTCCCAAGATGTCTCCTGTTTTCTTGAGAGACCCCAACACAGGTTTTTTTTTTCTATAAAAAAAATAATTAATATCACAAAAAATCCTAAATTGATACAATTGTAATAAATTTATCATAAATTATTTTTTTGATCACAAAAAATCTCAAACTGGGACACAATTTTATCTCGAACTAATTTTTTGACCACCAAAATCCCAAACTGGTACACTTGTGATAAATTTATCCTCCGTTAAATTTTACCGTTAAATTACTAAGTTTGATGATACGTGGTAGTTGACGGGTGTACCAGTTTGGGGTTTTACCCCTCTATTTGTCACAAGTTTATCAATTTTTGATTTTTCGTAATATTAATCTAATTTAACGAACACTAACGGAGAGTAAATTTGCCACAAATGTATTAGTTTAGGGTTTTTAGTAGTTAAAAAATTAGTTGGGGGTAAAATTATCACTGATGTACCAGTTTGAAATTTTTTGTGATAAAAAAAACACTTCGGGGTAAAATTGTGTACCAATGTGAGCTTTTTGGTGGTCAAAAAATAGTTCGAGGTAAATTTGTCATAAATGTATCAATTTAGGGTTTTTAGTGGTCAAAAAATTAGTTTTGAGTAAAATTATTACAGGTGCATCAGTTTGGGATTTTTCATGGTATTAACCAAAAAAAAATCAATTCCTAAAGATTGGTCCTGGAAATTGTAGAAGCGCTAAAAAGTGATCACGGTTTCTATTTGTGTCACTTCGGTCATAAACCATTTAAAAATAAATTTGCTATTTCAGGTTAGAGAATTTATTTTCTTAACTTTAAGAATATATAATTTCTTCAATCAGTAAATGATTTTCATTTTCAGCAAACCAACTCGTGATAGCCCAGAAAACTAATTCATAGAAAATTCTCATGCTTGAATAAACACACCCATAGACATTTCTCTTGGGTTTTCATTTCGTATTAGAAAAACATTTTCATACAAACCCTGATTAGCATGCTTTAGTTTATACTAAAAACTTAGGAAGATGGATCATCCTAAGTAAAATCCGAATGTGGAACTAAGATGATGTTAGTATCCCGAGATAAAAAAAATGCTTGTTTTTCATGGCAATCCTTATAAGGCCGATTGACAGATAAATTGGGCAAGTGTTGACTTTAATTATTATTTTTTAGGATTATTACCACGAAAAATCCTAAACTGGTACACCGGTAATAAATTTATCCTAAACTAATTTTTTGACTATCAAAAACCCAAAACCGGTATACCTATGATAAATTTATCCTCCGTTAGTTTTCATTAAATTTTACTGTCAAATTACTAAGATAAATGACACATGGCAGTTGACGAATGTACCACTTCGAGATTTTACCTTTCGTTTTTTTTTTTGTAGTAATTCAATTTAATAAAGAGTAAATTTATCATAAATATACCATTTTGGGGTTTTTGTAGTCAAAAAATTAGTTTGGGGCAAACTTATCATGGGCGTACTAGTTTAGGGTTTTTCGTGGTATTAATCTTATTTTTTATTGTGCCAAAGTGCAACCTTTTTTGAAAGTCTTAGTGGCTGACGTGGCTAATATATATATTTCTTAAATTACAATTTAGTGGGCCTACGGAGATTCATATTCGAGAAAGCAAGATCTTTATTACACTGTTCCGTCGAGAATTTTCTTCTTTCTTAAGACAAATCTATTGATAACATTCACGATGAGGTCAATTTCACTTAATCATTGGAGTTTTGAACATTATTAATGGCAACTAATTGACAGGTGAAAAAAAGATTATTTAGGCATTCCCCATCTCTTTACGGAGTTTTCATCCTTGCCAATTATCACGTAGGGCTGTGTTATAACTATAGCAATTACATAGAAACCAAACCTACAAAAAGTAAAGAACATAATGGCAACAATCGTGTTGCGACCTAACTTCTGCTGATGGATTATTAAGACCAAGCCTAACTCGAACCCTCCCAAGCCCTATCAATTCACGACTTAGGGTTAAATTCTTAATGTGCAAATGTTTTCATGCTTGGAGTCACCACTAATCTATTTATGGTAGGTTGATTAGAAATCTAAATAAAATATAGAGTGATATGTTTTATTTCTACAATCAGAGATTCTCATCTCGGAGACTTGATTACGCTAGATCTAGTTTAACGCCCTTTCGGTACCTTTTCTTTTCAAAAAAGATGTTTTGACAGGCAGTCTGAATTTATTTTATTACCTAGATACTAACAAGTAGGGGTGACCATGCGGTGCACAATCCATCAATTTAACACCCAATGAGAAAAGCGATAAATAAATTGCTAGATTAGGATAATAGCATACCTTAAAGCAACGAAATCATCTGCATTGTTAGCTAGAAATTCATACAAGCTGTTGCAACCTAATTTCAGCTAATGGATTATTAAGACTAAGCCTAACTCGGGCCCTTCCAAGCCCTATCAATTCGCGACTTAGGGTTAAAGTTTTTAACGTGCAAATGTTTTCATGCTTGGAGTCGCCACTAATCTATTTGCGATAGGTTGATTAAAAAATCTAAATAAAATATAAGGAGATATGTTTTATTTCTACGAACCAAAGATTCTAAGCTCGGGGATTTGATTACGCTAGATTTAATTTAACGCTTTCTAAAAAAAAATGTTTTGACAGGCAGTTTAGATCTATTTTATTAACTAGATACTAACATGTGGGGTGACCATGCAAGTATGCAATCCACTAATTTAACACCCAATAAGGAAAGCGATAAATAAATTGCTAGATTAGGAGAATAGCGTAATTTAGAGCAACGAAATCATCTACATTGTTAGCTAGAAAATTATACAGATAGTCCTAATATGATTTCTAATTAACAAAGCAATCCACTCAATGTATTTTTTTTTTGGGGTTTTCTCTTGATTAAATGAAACTAGCCTAAGTGCGATGACGTACAAAGTATGACATGCGATTAATTAAACCTAACATACAAACTATATGACATGCAATTAAATGACCTAACTCTAATGACGGGCAAATGATGTATTTTTGGTATTTTTCATTTAAATTCTCTAAGTTAACATGCGATCTACCCTAAAAAAGCAATTATATTTATTCTAGAAAAAATTCTCTTTTTGGTATTTTTTAATTAAAATTCGAAATTAAAAATTACTCAAATTAACATGCAATCTATCCTAATCTATCCTAAAGTAACTCATTTTTTGGGAATTTCATGGAAATTCAAAATCTTAAAATACCCTAAATAATCTATTAGGATTAAAATAACACCTAATTTAAACTAGGAGATAAATTATCTTAAGTCCCAATTTAAACTAAATAATTATCCTATCTTCTAGATGCATTTAGGATTCCTTAAACATGCAAAACCTCTAATGTAAATCCTATTTAACATATTTTTGGATTTTCTTTTTAAAAGGAAAATAAATCACATGAAAGATAACAATCACGTACCAACCAATTCGTACAATTAGCAAAATTATTCTTATCTTATTTGAATTAGGAAAGGGAATCGAACTAATAATCACATCTATAGGGTTATAAATATTGACGGAAAATCGATTATTTGACTTTGGAAAGCAGAAAAGATCCATTATTATTTCCAAGTAGTTATGGATAAAATAATGATCTTTCCGTACCCCCACGTATCGTTCATTAGGGTTAAGATCATATAATCGTTCAGATACGTTGCTACGTTAGGTAGAACTCCTAATTTGTGGTATCTTATGATATTGCGGATATCGCAAACATTATCCTAAGGTATCTAGTTAATCATGCGATATTCACGGAATATTCAAAATATTCAAACTAGAAATCTAAATATTTTGAAAATATAACGAATAGAGATTTTTACCTGATTTGCAAATTTCTTTCCAAATTTGAATCTTCGGTAGATTGGGATTGCCGTCGTCAATGGGTGACCGACAACGGGCAGTTACAGCGGACACGACGGCAACGATGCGGTGACGCTTAGTCAATCTGTAAAGCAAAGACACAGGCCGCACCGGTGTAGGGACGCCACGGCCACATGAGCAACAGGAAACATCGGGATGGATCGGGGACAGCGCCGGGTAGTAAGCTCCCGCTCGACTAAGTATCGGACCAACGGGATCCTCTAGGATGGCGTTGAATAGCGATGAGGACGACTGCGAGAGCCATAGGTCACAACCACAGGTCTAGCCGTGAGCACGACGATGACGGCGACAGTGGGGGTCGGCAAGGGACTGTCGCGACCTCCCCGAACTGGCCCCGCCGCCTAAGGGATTTGGCTAATGGATTATTAAGTTAAACATAGCCCGAGCTCTCTCAAGCCCATACCAATTCGCGACTTAAGTTTAAGTTATTAACATGCAAATCAATTTCATCTTGGAGTCGCCACTAATCGATTTTTGGTGGGTCGATTAGACACCCAAGTGAAGCACGGAAGAAATGCTTCACTTCTACGAACCAGAGATTCAATGGGTGCGGGGACTTAATTACACTAATTGACCAATTAGTGCCCTTTCGATACCTAACTTTGTTCGATTTCCGCCTAACGTGTTCACACTAATCGAGAGTCTCAAAATTCCATTCCTAACTAAATTAAGGGAAGCAACAATTAATATCTAAGCCTAACATGCATAATCGACCACGTGCGAAATTAAGTTAAACACACAATTCAAAGTGTATGAATCAAGCATCATGCAATAAAAAATGACACCAATCATGCAAAAAGGGCAAGAAAAGCCAATCCCAAAGCCCAAATAACATTTTTTAAATTTCGAAATTTTTTTTAAAATTTTTAATTAATTATTTTTTTAAAAATTTTTAAAAAAAATTGAAAAGATATTTTTTAATATTAAAATAATAAAATAATATAAAACAGACCGGGTCGGATCTCCACATCCGACCCGGATAAAATATATATTTGTAATTTTTCTTTTTTAAAATTTTTAATTAAAATAATATTAAAGTAATATAAAAGGAATCCGGGTCGGATCTCCACATCCAACCAGATCGGGACTGACCCGGGGGCGCCGGGCCGGGTCCGCAATCGAACCATTTATTGAGCTCGATCTAATTTTTCGAAATTATTTTATTTTTTTCAGAAAAAGGCCCAGCCCGAAGTTCTTTTTTTTTTTTAAATAAGGGCCCAAAGCCCAGCATAAATAAGACTTCTGCCCAAATTGACCAATCCGGCCCACCACGAAATAGCCCAAAACCTAATAAACTAAAACCAAGCCCAACACCAACAAAACCCTACCCGGTTGTGACCCATTCGCCCGACCCGGTTACCGGCCGCCGACCCGACTCGCAGCCCGCGACCCGACTCTCCCGACCCACTTGCGGCCTCCGACCCGACTCCCGGCCGCCACCCTGAGTCGCCCAACCTGGTTCGCGGCCGCCACCCGACGGGGAGCCGCCGCTCCTACTAGCTCCGGCCTCCGCGGCCGACGCTTCGCCTAGGTCCGCATCGCCGCCCCGACGAGGGGCGGCGAGCGTTTTCCACCCGGGTCACCGCCGTGGTGACCCGCGATCGACCAAGGCCGTCCAAGCCCCGACGAAGGGCTGGACAGTCGCGAATCAGCCAAGTCCCGGCGAGGGACTGGCTGGCCGCCTCCTCCCACGGTCACGCTCGTGGCAACCGGCGGCCAGCCGAGACCACCAGGCGTTCCAGCACAGAAAACTCAACAGCACAGAGACAAATTCAAGGAGCTCGGTTCAGACATAACAACAAACAGTTGGAGCGCGCGGCGAAAAACGATGGATTTCTGGCACGATCGAGGCTCAAAACGGGCTGAAATCATCAACAGGACACATGAAGAAGCAGAAGCACGCACGAGGCGTCACAGGCCGGAACTCGCGCCAGCCAGACGGCCGCGAGCTCCGGCCAGTGAACCCGAGAATGGAAGCAAAAAACAGGGGAGGGGTGCCGTTGCAGCGCTCCCTATCCGGCTCAGCGGCGGCGAATGAGGGCGAGTGAGATAGATCGGACTACGTCCGGTCGCCTCGCATGCCACCGAGCCGAAATCCTCGGGAGATCGGCCCCGAATCGCACGAAACAAAACCCGACAGAAGCTCGAGTCCGTGACCTACCGCGTGAGATGGGGTGCTCGCCGGAGCTTGGCCGGCCACGGTTGAGGTGTGGCGGTCACCGAGGAGGGCGTTCGCTCTCAGATCTCGCTCCCTGAAGCTCTCGAACTCACCCTCTCTCGCGGGTCTCTCTCTCTCGCTCGAATCTCCCTCGGTTCCCCCCCGATTTCTTTCTGTCTCCCCCGGCTTTAAGGACAGCCAATGGCGCGGAGCCGGCCGGCAGGCGCGCATGGCCCCTGCCACCGCCAGCCTGCCGTGGCCGGCCTGCTCCCGACCCGAGGATCACGCCGGCGTGCCCCGCGTCCGTTTGGCTTCTCTGTTCTTCTGCACTGTTCCTCCCCCGCACCTTTTGAAACGTTGACTGGGGAGGGGGGAGTTGAACAGACGCGGGCCGGGCCGAAGGAAAGAGGGCCGGCCCGCGTGGGAAAATGAAACGGGAGGAGAAGATAAAAATGGACCGCGTAAAAATAAAAAGAAGAGGAAAAAAGAATGGGTCGGCTGCAAATTTTTTTTTTTGCGATTATGTTCTAATAGACCATATTAATATAAATGCACCTAATGTCTATATGTCATGCAATTTAATGAAAATATTTTTGGTTTAGGGGTTAAAAATTAAACCCTAATTTTTATGCGATAAAACCCTAAATGATTTGGACAAAATTTAGGTGTCAACAGGGACTTGCCGAAGCAACAAACCCCGCAGGGTCTCGGCAGCAAATGGATAGTATAGGAGGTTGCAGCTCACCGGGGCCGGGTCGACCCAACAGGGTAGCAGCTCGGGCGGCGTGAGGAAATCGGGCGTCTCGAGCGTGGCGGCTGGACAGTGCAGGTATAGCGGCAGTTGGGTGCGGGAGCAGCGACAACAGTGTCGGGCTTTAGGGCGGCGGCAGCGTTGGCCGCAGGAGCAGCAGCAGCGGTAGCAACATGCGATCGTCGAGCGTAGCTTAGGTCAGCGGAGGTAGCAGGAGCAATGAGGGGCAGTAGTGGCGAGATGTAGATGTGAGGCGACCACGACATGACGGCACGGGTGCAGGGCAACATGGCGGCAGGAGGGCATAAGCGCGGTTGAGCCCACCCACGGTCCTCCCTCACTCTCTCACTCACGTGTATTTCTCATGCTCTCAGGAATCGTGTTTTGGAAATTATGAGAGCTTCCTCAGATTATAAGGCATAACGACATATTCATATTGTATACCTAGGTTAATTGGCCGGGCTTTCTTATTCTAGTGGGCTTTGGTTTAGGTTTTATCATCTAATTTTATTTTAATTCCAAATGGGTTGAATTAATTTGGGCTTTTCTCTAATTAAGCTCAATGGGCTGATTTAAGCTCAAATTAAGACAACCAAGACCCGTTATCCCATCCCCTGAACAAGCCGAATTTCGCTCTGCGCCCGAGCTCGGTTTACATAATGAATTTTCAGCTTACTTGCCGCCATCGGTCCCATGCGAAATGTAATTAACCTATATGAACCTAAGCTACATTCTATGCAATTTTAATATTTTTGTTTAGGGGTTACAATTTAATTCCTAATTTTCTATGCAATTAATAACTAAATGGTCGGTCAAAATTTAGGTGTTAACAAACCGTAAATTTTGTAGGTACAAAATGAAGTGGCAAATAACTACAGGCCACCTACAATTACGTGTAACACGTGCTTTCTTGTCTTAAAATTTTTTCATAATAACATGGATGTATATATGATCTTGTCCTTTTTTCTTGAATATTTATAGCTAATATACACATTTAAATTGCCTTTTGTCCTAAAAAAATGTTGAACCCCTCTCGGCAAATTGTTTAGTTCAGCATTTGGGGTGACTGGTTCTGGGCCTAGAACTAGGAACCCACCTATGACTCTCAAGAACTGAATTGATTGGTTTTGGAACTGTCGATTCTGGTCCGGGAACTAGCCCACATTTTATTTTGTGTAAAAAATCAAACTGTTAAAATGAAATATAAACATTACACTATTTCAGTACTTAAATATATGTTGGTCAAGTGGTTATGTATGATTTGATTCTCAATGGGTGCAAAACTACTTTATTATTTTCTAAAAGAGGCTTCAAACCAGTTCAAATCGATTCAACTTGACAATCGGACCGATTGAACTGATTTGAAACCAGTTCCAAAGTGGAATTGACGGTTCTAACGTTAAGAAACCGACCAATTCTAGGTTTGTAAAACCTGAAATTGAATCGGCTTTAAATCGGTCAGTCCAGGCCAGTTCAATCTGGCTCCCGGGTTGAATTGGAACTAGTGTACGCCCTTGCTCATTATTGCATGATCTACAACTTGTTACTTTTGAATTTGTGTTTATTCAGTCATAAACCTTTTAATTTGCCCATCCTTACCAAAAAAAAACCTTTTAATTTGCCCAATTTAGTTTTGTTCTTTTTAGCCAATTTTGACAAAAAATTATTGACGTAGATGCTGACCATCTTACGTGGCACAGCCAGTATTGACATGATCAATTTTTGTAAATTTTTATTTTCTTTGTTCTTTCTTTTTTCTCTTCTTTTTTTCCTTCTTTCTCTACCAGTCAATGGCCATCGCGGATATTAGGCCTTGGCAATGGCCGGCGACTTGCCACAGTCAATGAACGGCGAGGGTTGCCCTTTCTAACATTAGGCGAGGGCCAACCTCATCGATCTTGGGCCAAGCTTGCTCTCATTGGTTGTCGCCTGTGGCTGGTTGTTGGCCATTATCGAGGTCCCGCAACCAATGGAGGAAGAAGGGAAATAAAAGAAAAAAGAAAAATAAAATATAGGATGATCAGCATTGTCAATTAATCGGAAGGACTAACTTGGCAAATTGTCAAAAGGTTTAAGTTGGCCAAATTGAATGGTCTAACGCTAAATTGGCACAAACACATAATAGGTTTAGGATTTTTTTGGTAATTTCTCCACCTAAAATTATCCTTAAATCCTCTATTTTCAAAATTGCATTTTTGCATCCTCACTTTACTGCTAGCACCACTTTCCATCTCCCGACGAATATGTATTTACCTTTTACCATATGGTCATTTCCATACCCAAATCACCCCCATCCCTCTTCCATGCGGATACGTTCCTCTAAACGCAGGCTTCCTACAACCCTAATCGAGCAGCCGCCGCTCCCGTCGACGCCCGTCATGGCACCCCTGAGGTTAAGGTTTGTTGGTGATTGGGTGGTGTTAGGGTTTCGGCCCTTGTGGGGGATTGGGAGATGGGTGTCTTCCAAAGAAGGGTAGTCTGATCTTCTACTGTGTCGGAACGCAGTTGAAGATGCAAAAATGTAGATTGAAATACAGAATGTGTAAAAGAACTGAGGATGTTCTTGGCATTTCCATTTTCAAAAGATTACAGGGGGCAAGCTAAGTCTTCTGAGCTGCATTCATTTGCCAAGCTCTGAAGAATCCAGGAAAATGGCAGCACGGGACGCAGACGAACCGACGACATGTGTTGATGGATCTCGGGAAGGAACTGTAAGGCAGAACTAGGTAGTTTCGCCATGCTTATGGTCATCACCAAATGATGGCCTGTTGTCGTTTCATCATGGTCGAATCTTGCCAGAGGTTGTGATTGGATTTTGGTTGTTGTATGCAATCAGAGTTTAATCGTTCCGAAATGAAAAAGGGGGAAATAACCAGACTTTTGCTCTCCTGCTTTTGAAAATGAAAATTCCTAAAATCCCATCCCAGTCCCCATTAAAGAAAAGAAAGATATCCAATCGAGCTCCCGTGTCTGCATTCCCAGTTAGGGCATCGACACGATTCGAACGAGGTATGATACTTGTTTAGGCTTAATCTACAAAAAAACTCAATTGCACTCTACAAATTATTTGAAACTCTCATGAGACGTTGAAAAGAAAAGTCGATCCAAATAATCATATGTGAGCTGGAGCTGCCGTTATCGTGCCTTGCAAGTTGCGCTGGCTTACCATTTAGCTTCTGTAGCATGGGAATAGCCTCCTTAAGAAATAATGGATGCTTCAATTTTCTCAGAAAAACCATTCGTTTCTGTAGCCTCTCACTTATTAGCCTCATCAGCAATGTCCATGGTCAGGAAAAATGACAAGGGACAATATAATAAACCATCTTCTTCAGAAGTGACGATTAACATGTACGTCCAATTTATGATTGGATGGGAATAAGCTGCGCGTACGGTGTCATAATCTTGTGAAATTAAATTCAGGTCTAATCCAAAAATTACACGGTTATTAATCATGTCATATTATTGAAACACGAATACAAAATATTTATTAAACGGGTACCTCATATTACACAACATCACATGACACTTTAAGATATAAACTCTTATATGGATATCTAAGAATTGTATTATATGCATATTAACATACGTACACACAATCACACACGCATATCTATCTAAACATGTCGACACGTGTAACACATTAACTTATATGGTTTTATGTTTAAAGGGACCTCCTTAAATTCATCAGGAACTGTATGGTTTACAATAAAAGCGAGGAAAGGCTATTTACCATATAGCATCGATAACTGACGGTGGCGGAAGCACATGAAAACATCAGGCAAGGACCAATTCACCATCATTCACCAGCTCCTTGGGATGAATCCATGTTGTGCAGCACAGCTGAAGATGACGTCCACGATGGTTTCGCTTTTGACAGCGTACTGTATAATATCCTCCACCTCCTCATCTCTGTACCTGGGATTGATATACTTCAAGGCTTGCTTTAGCTCTTCCTGGCTGGCGGCACTTGGCCTTTGGACAACAGGCGGCGGCGGTGGCGGCAGATCTACTTTGTTGTCATCTTCAGAAGCATAGGCAGAGAAAGGGATTTTCTCTTTCTTGTAAGTTCGACAAGGACCCATCTTTGGTGTTCTGATGAGAGATTTGTGGGAAAACGGGGGATGCAGAAATTTTAAGAATGCAAGTGGGAAGTGCTACTACTTACTGCATTCTTTATCTACATACACAGCCATCAGAATTTATTCGTTTATTAGCTTAGAACGAGCATGAAAAGAAAGGAATATGAATTATATTTGGCTTGAAAACTAAGCTTAAAATATTATTCGAGGTTCGGTCAACGAGTCATTATGGAGGGCTTTCCGAGATGCTCCTCTGCAATTCTCGAGAAACCACAAAAGCTTGTCTGAACCTTCTGGCCTTGTGAGGGTGAGATTCTTTGCTTGGTCAAGTAAACAGGAAAGTCTCTAGCTCTTCGATAGAGGCAACATTTGAACGACACCATGTGTTCGTATTGGAGATGTGATGCAGATCTGATTGAGATTTGTTATGGAATATATTGGAGATTTGGGTGGGGTTAATCTCATACATAAATTGTATTCTGTTGAGGTTCATTACCCGTGAATTCTCGCGAATGAGACATTTTACGTGTGCTTTTCACCGAGATTTCATTATCAATTTTTCACCTAGTGTTGAAGCCAGCGGTTGTTGGTAAATTGTTTCTTGAATGCAAAACCGTGTACGTGTGTATATATGTGCGCGCTTGCGTGCGGATGAAGGTAATATACTATTACTTTGTACTCACCAGTCGGTACCCACGTTTTGTCGTGGAAAATCTACTCTTACGCAGTTTTCGACACGTAAAACAATAATAATAGTTACGGCAAAGCACGATTCAGTAATTGATCCCATTCCTCCTCATCATCATCGAGAAATTTTATGAAATCTGTCCAACGTAATACTATTCGTCATGAAGTGCTTATTTTAATAGGGTATTTCGTGAAAGCCAGACAAAATGTTCTCGATGAGAACACTATTCCGTGGCCTTATATGAATGGGGCAATGAAACGTCTAGATCCCTGCAAATAAAGTTGGGGGGTGCGGACCAACATCTAACGTGAAAAGTTTTGGACCCGAATTGGACTGGTTTCCGCTGCTCTTCGCCTTTCAATTGGAGGCCCGTTGGGCGGGGACGAGGAAGATCTCACCGTATCGGGGATTGCGTAACTGCGAGAGTGGGATTAGGACTAATCAAAAATTCACTTTGAGATGCCTGAGCAATCTTAACAATCTAATCAGTAGCATGCTTCTTTTTTCTTTCTCTCTTTTTTTTTTCTGTCCTGATTAACGTAACACGTTCATTTTAGGCTCCCGTAAGAGAATGGCTGAGTGAGCGTCGGGGGGTTATAAGATGGGATTAAGCTGGCCTAAGACGGCGATATCCGCTCTCTCGAAATAGAAATATTTTGATCTCCCGCTTGCTGATGCTGTTAAGAGCAGCAATCAGGAAAAAAGAAAAGAAAAGAAAACCATTACTAAAGCCGCTTTTGATGAACATCAGAGATGGTGCTGCGTTTGGTATCTTTCAGCAAAATTTGTGGCGTTTGGTAAAAAAAAATTTTGGGACCACTTTGGATGAAAGCAGAGAGCCAAGGGTCGGCGTGGCTCACCGAAGGTCACGCGAGCCTGGCTAATAGTCAGTCGAGGGTTGTACGAGACTTGCCGAGGCACACCTGTCGAGGGCATCGCCGAAGATGGCGCAAGGTTCACCATCGTTTGCCTGGTCACTGATCGCTTGGTCGACACTTGCACGAGGCTCGGTGACGCTTGGCAATGCTCGCCTGGTAGCTTGGTCAACGCTCGTGCGAGGTTCGCCGGCGGTCGCCTCCGTCCTGCGCGAGGCTCGCTGATCCCAGCAGCCATGTCCTCTCTTTTTCTTTTGTTTTCACTTTTAATGTTGCTTTGCAAACATACACCAAAAGTCAGTTAATCAAACTATATCCACTTTTAACAAATACACGTTTTAAAAATACACGTTGAGTCAAATATCTTTGAGGAAGTGATTTTGCACATTTCTTCAAAGCTCTCCCAAGCGCATCCCTAGGGGTAGGAGCTTTACAAAATCGCTCACTTCTTCCATGAAGCAAACCGGCTTGCAGATTTCGACCAAAAAAAAAAACCGGGTGCGAAGAATGGAAGAAAAATTGCCCTCTGCTTTTTGTCGATGTCCCGAGTTCAATTGCGGATGTCTATAGCTCGGATCATGAAAAGGAGAATGGGCTCTTAGGATTGCTACAAGATCTGATGTAGACCGTACTGATATTAGCTCAACTATTCTATAGTTGTGCTCATACGACATTATTTCTGTTGTGGTTAATGTCTTGTATTCTGTTATTCAAGAGATTATGAGACGGTTTCGAAAGGTCCCTGACAACTGGATAGCACAGGGGTCTCACTCCCCTGTGAGCGGGAGGGAATCTGGGGGGGCCACCCTGGCAGGGGTCGTGGGGGCAGCACCCCGGGCCGCCAGAGCTGTTTTATATTGAGTCATAGAAGGATTTATATGGGAAGCTAAATATTTTAGGCTATGTAGGCAACTTTATAATTTGTACCATGTAGAGTTTTGCTATATATATTTAGGGCAAAACGGGTCTCTAGAATAGAAGCAGGGTATAAGAAAGAGTGGTTGTACACTTTTCTACGTTATTAGTGAAACGAATCTCTTCTTCCTGTGGACATAAATAGGCGGAACATCTCTCCTGCTGAACTACGTAAATTCTTGTGTTGTGCGAATTTCTATTACTTTCTTGCATCGTTGCTAGGATCGAATTTAGATATTCGATAATTTCTACCCATGGGGGCCGGTTATTTTCCACCTCTTTCGTCGCGTTATGAGATCGAAACCCACTGTTTTTTCTATTTTTAGAAAGACGCATTTCCCAAAAGTAATAGCACAACGATCCTATCTTTTCTTCCTACGGATTTGGGACTTAACCTTAATGATCCTTCAAGCCGAACCAAAGCATTGAGGAAGTGAGGGCGCGACGGAGAATTTGATGAGCAATGAATGTTTCCCTCATAGCGACCATGAGGACCGATTAAGGTTTGAGACCGTTGTCCCGAGTTCTGACCAAAGAAGAAGGTTTACCAAATCTTTACTTAACCAAATTCGAATCTCCTAAATTAAGACAGAAGAACCCCAATAAATATTGGTAAATTATTGGGTGACCAAAGCACGTTAAATGCAGGTTTAATGCCTCCGTTGCGCGTCTATTCCATAAACCGCACATGCGATTCGAAGCATTAACTCGGAGCAGAACACAGTTGCATAATTAGATCGCGTCAAGCTCCAAGGCAGAAAACCCGAATCAAAACCGGACGTCGACCCGACCCGCATCTGAAACACTACCATTGTTTCTGGGTAAATTCGCATCGCAAACCAGTCGTCCCCTCTTCGGCCGACGCAATTCAGACGCTTGAAAGATCCGCCTCCTTCCATCATCGTTCCTCCATAAAGAATGTCAAATTCAACCACACGGAAGACGTCACCGATCGGGGGGGTGGGGGAGTCAACCGTCCCCATTGCCCACAGAGTCGTCCTCGGAATTCAATAAAGAAAGAGAAGAGTCCCCGACTTTTCCCCCCCTTCTAAAACCAAAATGCTTTCCCACCTTAAAAATCACAATATACAATTCGATCGAACAACTTAGAGTGGGCATCCCTCGCGAGATCCACCGCCACCACGGCACGACTTTTCCCCCCCTTCTAAAATAATCGCATCTCGCATCGAAGAGATAGCAGCAAAACTCCATTCGATTAATGTAATCTAAGATTTGCTAAAAAAAAATAAATACCTTGAAACATTAAATAAGAATCCCTCGCACTAGTCGGATGACTCACTCCCCAACAAATCTACAGTCCCCATATTCTCTCTCTCTCCTTTTCCTTTTTCATTCCTTTTCTCTTTTGCCCCTCCTCAATCACTTAAGGTCTTTCTTTAGTACCAGAAGTCACACGAGAAATAAATTTAAAAAAGAGGGGGGGGAGGGGCCAAAGTAGTAGTAAACAAAGGGACCCGAAGACAAAGGAATCCAATTTCCTCCTCCCCCGCAGACCCCTTCCTCGAGAACAGAGCCAAGGCATCTTCGCGTTGACAATTTGAGCCCCCCCTTCGCTCTAAAGCAAGTATTTTCCTTGGTGGTGTCGCTTCCTTCACGTCCAATCAATCGCCGTGGACCCCCCCCGGGTCGGGTTTGGATCGGAGAGGAGAGAGGAGGAGGAGGAGGGGGGGGGGGTTTAGGAAGATTCGAGGACCAACGGCGCCTTCACGTCGGCGGCGACGGGCTGGGAGTGGTTGTGCTCGCCCTCGTAGGTCACGACGAGCATGCCCGGGTCGTCCAGGGCTCGCTCCACGTGCTTCCTCGCCGGGCATCCCCTCACGCTGCTGCACTTGTAATAGCCCCTGCAAAGAGAACGACGGCATCGTCAGTCGATTTGACGAGGAGGGACTGGTTCATGCACGGGTGGACTCGGAAGTCAAGCTCGAGGCTCGGGTTCTTTTCTTTAAAAAAAACCCATTTTCGAGATTTGATAAATGGGTCCAAGGACATAACCATGGATGCGTCGCTCTAAAGCGAAAAGAGACAGGTGTATCAGGGAATGGAGCAACGTGGGTTGCTTTTCTCGGGGAACGTGGATGGGTAACGTGTGCGGTGTGGGAGAGAACAGTGGTCAACGGGGTCCAATTGAGTCGGACTGAGTGAAAACCCCGGGTCGTGGTGCCCGAGTTGAGCGGTCCCCAAGGCCCAAATCAACGAGGACATCGGAGAACAGGACTGGTGCGTCAAACGACCATCGGGATGGTGGTCGAAGAGGGCGGACAGCACAGCTAAATAACAAAATATGATATAAATCAACGCGAACGAAAACAAGTAGACGAACACGAACACCGACCTCGGGTGAGGAGAGCCTTTGATGGGCTTCTGCCCGTACTTCCTCCACGAGAAATCATCTGGTGGGATGTCCGCCATTTTCGAACTGATCGCGGCGACTCTAACCACTCTCTTCAACCTCGATTTCCTGCAGAATCGATCCGAGTCTCGTCAGTTTGACGCGAGCCCATTTCGAAATCGTCGAACGGTCGGAATAGAGAGACCGAAAAACTTCGACGTACCTCTTCTTCGAGCAATGGCACTTGCCGGAGGAAGACGCGCACTTCAGGGCAGCGTCGTCCATGGAACTGCACTTCCTCTTCAGTGAGTACGACAGGGGAGGCTTGTCCGCCGACGAAACCTGCGAGAGATGGTGCGTCATCTGGAACCCCGCGGAAGAGAAGGATCTCTGCACACTGTCCGTCTCCCCGGTCAGCGACGACAGGAACGAGTTAGCAGCCGAGATCGGCGGCGAGGCCGAGAAATTTATAGTCGTCGGCGTCGCGGACTCCTTTCGCTCCACCTTCGGAGCCGCCGGAATCGGGTTCTGTTGGACCTGGTGGTGGTGGTGGTGGTGGTGGTGGTGGTTGTGAGGCAGGGGAGGCAGCCGCTGGATCGGCGTCGGGCAGTAGACCTTGAAAGCCGACCCCGGTTCGGCGCCCTGCAACCGGGTGCTCCCGACCGGGTTCTCCGCCGGCCGGACCGGATTCAGCGCCTCCCGGTTCTCGGGGAGCGGAGCGACGGGGGCCCTCCGGAAGCGGGCGTGGCCGGTCCTCGCCCTGTCGAGCAGCGAGATGACCTTCCTGAACTTGTTGACGGCGGCGTCCGTGGCGGCCTCGATGTCCACGGCGGGGCTCGGGCCCGGGCCCGGGCCCCCGGAGTAGGACGGCGACGGAGACGACGAGCCCTGCCCGGCCTCCCGACGGCCGCCGCCGCCGGAGGGGGAGGGGGAGGACGACGACGACGAAGACAGCATCTTTATGAGGTTCTCGACGCTCTGTATGCCGGCGGAGGCGGCCTCCCGGAGGGCGGTCTCCTCCTTGACCGCGAAGCCGCCGCCGTCGCCGCCGCAGCCCATCATCAGCTCCACCGCCATATCCCTCGAACGGTTAGAGAAAGCACACATGAAGGTAGGCGAGTGCCGAAGGGGGGGGGGGTTGGTCTATAAGAAGAGGAGGACGAGAGGAGGGAAGAAGGAGGGGTCGCAGGACATGGATGGATGGATGGATAGATCTCTGACGAAGAAAAAGAGCGGAAAAAAAGCAGAGCAACAGAGGAGAGAGAAACGGACACAAAAGAGAAAAGAAAACAGAGGAGAGAGAAAGGAAGGGAAGAAGGGGGAAGAAAAGCAGAGGATTCGAGTCAAACTGACGCCTGCCCCCTTCGCCTTTCCTTTCCTCTTTGGCATTACAAGGCATCTCTCCCTCTCTCATCTGATCTGGTGACTCGGCCTGTCGCTTCTACGTTAACCTTGCGGTCAAACGGTCGGGCCTGTAGGAGCTCTCCACGTGGCGGAGCCATGCGCCGGGGGGAGGGGGGGGGATTGACCGCGGCTGTTCAACGCCGGGGGTGTGGGTCGTGGGTCGTGGGAGGGTTGGTGGTGGGCCCCGCGCGGGAGCGATGGCTGGATAGACATGAGCGACCCTCCCCTCCTCCTGTTGGAGACCGTGTAGGATTTTGAAAACGATGAGAGGGAGGGGAGAGGGGTAGAGAGAGAAAGAGGACGATAAGGTCAAAAGCAGAGAGAGAGAGAGAGAGAGATGATGATGATGATGAAGAGGATGGAAGGAGAGCCGTTGGATTGGGGGAAGGGGGCGGGGGGTCGGGTTGGTGCCAGTGAGGAAGGGTTGACCTTTACCCGCTTTTAATGCAAAAGCGGGGAGGGGGGTTCTCCCGAGTCCAAGCGCTCTCCCCTCCCCTCCCTCTTTTACCGGGAACCGGAAGCGCCGCGTCAAAGCCCCGTCCCCGCGAGGCCACATGGGATTCTCTCTCTCTCTCTCCCCCCCCCCTTGGCTCTTCCGGTCAATTCGCCGGGCCCCACCGGCAGGAGGAGATGCGTTTCGAGCCGTTTATCTCCCTCATGCCTAACATCGTCGTAAACAAAAAAACAAAAAACAAAACCTCTTTTTTTCTCTTTTTCTTTTTTTTTCTCCTTTTTCCATCCCTTTAAAATTCAAACTTCATGGTTTGCTCCACCGGGCCAAATGGACTTTTTAAAAAAAAAAATTTGGTTATGGGGGGTGAGATTGCGAATCGAAATCGAGTGCAATTTGGACTTTTTTTTTGTATGCCCTCAGCGTTGACGTTGCTGCATTTCTGCTTTTTATCAAAAGATACTTATGCACACCCCCAATGCTAGAATAAACCCCTTCTCTCCCCCCCCCCCCCTCAAAAAAAAATTGGGCGAATCCTTGGGTTGATTCTGCCACAAGACACTAAACTGACGAGCTATTGGTGTTAATTGTCACGTCAGCTAAGATAATGGGATGGATAATCATATCAAATATTCTTTTGATTCGCGGCGCACCTTCCCTCTGATACTATTAATAAACAAAATATTAATATCACAAAAAAAATCTCAAATTAATACACTTGTCATAAATTTATTCCAAACTAAAATCCCAAACCGGCATCCCGCGACAAATTTACCCTCCGTTAGTTTCCGTTGAATTTTACAATTAAATTGCTGAGTTTGATGACAGGTGACAATTGACGGGTGCACCAGTTTGGAGTTTCACCTCCATTTATTGCGAATGTATTTGTTTGTGATTTTTCGTGATTTTAATACGATTCAACGGAAACTAGCGGAGGGTAAATTTATCACCAAATGTACTAGTTTTGGGTTTTTAGTGATCAAAAAATTAGTTTGAAGTAAATTTATCGTGAGTGTTCCAATTTGACATTTTTCATTATGAAAAAATTAATTCTTTGATCAATTTATCATGAATATATCGATTTGGAATTTTTCACGGTATTAATCCGGAAACAATAGAAAAAGGGCACGGTCCGATGCAATTTGCTTCGCGGATATAAAAAGAGTCGTTGAGAGGCATCATTGGATCGCACAGTGAATCGACGGCTAGGGGACAAACGAGGAAGGGGGCACGAAGATTGCATGCATGTTTGACATGCGTTTTCGTTGCTTCCGGTCAAAACTTGTCCCTCAATCCGCTTTGAAAATTTTGGCTCCCCAAGCGTTTCGTGCCTTCACGCAAATCGGGTCTTGGCTGGGGCCTAACTTACGTGACAGGGGCCGGAGTCAAATCCAAGAAAGCTACCGCCTTTTGACTTAAACTTCGTTAAAGGGAAACTTGCGTGCACACCTTTGGCTTTGTCGTCGCATCGAGTTTCGCGAATGCGAGTGCGGGCATGGACCGATACGCCTTGGGCGATACGGTTTCATACTTATATGGAAGCAAAACAAGCCAAAATAGAGAACTCCCCCCCTCTCGTTCGGCGTGGGACGGGCGTGTAAAATTATCCGAGCGATTGGTGAAATGTAGCATTTCAAAATCACATCAGGTAAATGAGGTCCCGTAATATTATTCAATAAGTAAGATCCATTTTCAAATGGTCACCGCTTTGTGATTACTCGTGAAAAACAAGCCGAACCGTGACATAAGTCCCCGGATTAGATGTCCAGCATCTAGAAGTCCATCGACAAATCTCTTTTTTTTTTCTCTCTTTTTCCTTTCTTCTTTTTTTTTTCTGATAAAAAAGGACAGGTCGTCTCCTTAAGTCAAGTATTGTTTCACATTCTTCCTTGCGCAAGCAAAAACACAAAGGCCGCAAAAGCATCAGAACCAACAAAAGGGGACAACCAATACAACAAGTCTTCCCCCCCCATCTTCGCCTATCTTTCATTGCTTGCGCTATAAACAAATGTCTGTTGACCCTCACCCCTCTTGTTTCTATACGCTCGTACGCTGCCGTGTGTGAATCTGGGACTCGTGAGGGATTTGACGGTATAGCATGAGACCGACGTGCATGTGAGCCGATCTGCAGCAGCCCCTCCCACGATGCGGAGGGAATATAAGAATATATGGAGGGGGGGAAATTGCGAAACCCACCAGGAAACAAAGTGACGTGTGACCTCAGGACATCTCCGCGGCAGCTCCTCTCCAGCATAGAATAATCCGACGGAAAGCATGAGCATGAGAAAGTTGACGAAATGATGAGGGGGCCAGCAGCAGCAGCAGCGCTGAGTCATTGATGTAACGATAGATTTCGAGATCCATCGGGCGAATGGGAACGCAGCGACCCTTCGATCGCCAAAAGTCTTCCCTGCTGTACACTCCGGTCGTGGACTCATTTTGGTCACGGGCCTGTCAGAGCTCGAGCGGACCGAAGTTGGTTTTACTTGCAGCCCCCGCCCCGGTTATCGCCAGGAATCACCCCGACATTTCTGTTTTGTTTATTAGGAGTTGCGACGACCGATCGAGCTGCTTCTCGATTTTCTCTTGAGGAAAAATATCAGAAGGGGTCCTTGTATTATTGTTCGATTTCTTGCGATCTGATCCGTATTTTATTGTTTTTTTCTTTTCGATTTCGCCCTTGTAGTTTTTCAATTGAGCCCATTTTTGGTACTTCCGTCGAATTAATTTCTTCGCCGCATCTGTTGATGTGGTGGCATAACGCCATAAGTTTGTTATAAGCCTGCGATAGCTCTTTCATTTGTCTTTTTTACCCACGTGCTATAAAAGTGAATTGTTTCCATAATCGTACACATGATTTAGCGAGACCGAAAAAAATCCACTTTTGTCGTGCGCCAAGGCTTTGGGAAAATTTGTTTGAAAAGACATAGACCTCGCCCTCGCCCTCGCCTGGCCGGGCCTCGCCTGTGGAAGGCGACGGCGACCCCTGCCCAAGCGAGGCCATCCCGCCCGGCCATGGCTGGTGGGCGATGACCGGTGACTGGCAAAAGGAAGAAAAAAGGGGAAAAAAGAAAAAATAATTAAAATATTATTAAAAATAGTCAACGTCGGTGCTGCCTGTACCATATAGGATGACCGATGTTTACGTCTGTGAATTTCGGCCAAATTTGGCCTGACAAACTTAATTGGCAAATTAATAACATGTTTATAATTTGATTGATAAAAATTAAAACGTTTATGACTAAATTAGCAAAAGCGCATTAAATTTATGACTTTTTGGATAATTTTCCCTAGGGCTTTGTGACGAGAGAGATGAGAGGAGCTCTACTCGGAAAATAAAAGCTTGTGGAACATTCGCAATTTTGCAACAGGACATGAACTTATCAAATCTCGCTGCATTGTTTTTGAATCTTCCAAACTCTTTCGTTGCCCAAGTAGAGGTCCCCCCCCCTCTCCCAAACACGCTTTGATCTCTCTTTTCTTTTAAAGGCTTGTGGACAAGCTGACTTGTGAGATGTGAATTGCGGGTTGACCCTTAGTCAACTTGCAAGAACATCCGAAAGAGAAAGGAAAACGAGCATGTATGAACGTGATTATATTAATATGCACCGAAGTTTCGTCTCTTTGTGCTTCTTGTGCATGTCTCCAACTTCTACTCGTGTTACAGATTTAGCATAATATGAATTCGTACATAATGCTCATTCCATTGCCGTCACCATTAAATCACGATATGGGGTAGTGGTACAACTGAGTCGAGTCGAGTCGAAATGATATGATACTCGAACTTGACTCGGCCATGTATGGCTCGATGCTTGACACCAATTGCTCGAGCGTTAGCGCAATTTCAATCGTTCGAGTTCAACTCGGTCTCCATCTGAGAATAGATTTTAGTGTAAAATTCAATTCACACTCGAATTCAAATGGTAAAAATGCGACCAATAAAAGAAACGGTAGTTTATAATAATTCAATTTTCAATTACTCGATCAAACCCATAAGTTTCTTAAGTCGGGGATTTTCAAGCTTGAGCTCTACTACATTTAAGTACTCGAGCTATTCAAACTCAATAAAGGTGAGCATGGTTTCAAGGTATTACTGAGTATCGGAGAATCGAACCAGTGGAAACCAGTCTTGTTTTGGTTTCAAGGTATGCAAGGTAAGTTTTAAGTTCCAAAAGTTGAAAAACCGTTTATTACAGGTAGGTTTCAACAAGGGACAATTCTTCGTGTTTGTCTTGTTTTATGTTTTCACGCAATCCTGCGGTGTTCTATAGCTCCGATGATGAGTGTATAATTTGAAACCACTAGTTTGAGCTTCCATTTCAGGTAATATTCATGACTGAGATTTTTACTTTGTTAATGTTTCATATTCTTCGTATGTTTAAATATGAGCTATGGTCAGTGAATTGTAGCAACTAATGGTGGTCATTAGAGGCGATAATTCACTACAATTGTTCAATTAAAAATATAGATAAAATCTAGGTAGATCCTATAATCGATTATAAAATCTGTGACAGGGTAGATTCCAAATTCTAAAAATATAAGAATAAGTTCTGATAAGTGGTTTTAAGTAGAACTTGGACCGATCCTGAAACCCCTCACCCTTAAAACTCATGACGATTGACTGCGGTTCTAGTGGTCAACAAGTTGAAAATGCAATTGAAATATCTTTTGCGGTGTTTGAGCTAATTTTCCGTCCCTCTACTTGCCGGTTGCCAATCTTGGTTTGAAAGAATTTGGGCCTACCTCTTCTTATTCATCACATAGCCCGGGCTTTGACTGTCTACTATTGGGCTATCTTTGCATGGATCTTGCTCCTGGTATGCCATTCTGCATCGACTTGGGGTTCCGTGTCAGGGAGAAGACAATGGTGCGTAAATTGAAGCCTTATCCATTGCGGGTGGTCACGGGATAGCCTCATTGACAAGACTACCTTTGAAAGTTCAACACGATTCCCTTATTTCAAGAGAGCGTTGCAGGTCTTATCAGACCTAGAATCAGCTGCATATGGAAAAACTTTTAGGAGGTGGAGGCGTTGGAACATATCCCTAAATCGATGGTAACAAAATCTGAATCTAATGAGCTTATTTAAGTGTGCAGAGAATTATTGCAGAAGTTTTTTAATTCTGCAATCACAAGAGGTCTGGAAAACTGCGGAAGGAATTTGTAGCTTCAACCATTGGTTCTGCATTTGGTTAAGACTGGACCAACATGGTCCTCCAAACATACGATAGTCAGCGATCCTAATTGAAGACCCACCTCATAGCAATCATGAATGATATTCCAAGATTATTTCTGCAAAAAATGGATATCAAATCAGCACAAGAGATTGATTAGATGATCCAATGAGAACATGCCATTATCACAAGTAATTATTGATTGCCCACAACATGACTTATACTGTTAACAAGAGCGGAATACAAGAGAAACTGTGATTTATTGAGAGGTTTGCGAGTCTATCTCTTGGGTAAGCCATTTGAGTGTTGATCCAGTGAGTTAGCAAGAGTGACAGACCATTCGTAAGCATACGAGAGAGCTTTTATGGGAAAGGTGTCAAAAAAATCCTAAACTTTTTGTATCGATGCCAATTAACCATTTTTTGAAGTCAATTCAGTCCTAAACTTTTTGCATTTGTGTCAATTTAGTCCTAAACTTTTTTTTGATGTCAATTCAGTCCTAAATTTTTTGCATTTGTGCCAATTCAGCCCTAAACCTTTTATTTTTGTGTCAATTCAGTACTTCCGAATAATTTTGGCTAGATTTTGCTGACGTGAACACCGATCGGCCACCAGCACTAATGTGGACAACTTTTAATAATATTTTAATATTTTTTGAATCTTTATTTCTTTATTTCTTTTCTTTTTTTTTCCTACCATCCCTCCTTCCTCCAGCCGGTCGCCAAACTAACAACCGGCCAGAAATCGGCAAGGTAGCCTTGCCGGATGGCCGCGAGGGCGGCCTCATGCTGGGCGGGCAAGGCTCGAGCCCTTGTCAGAGGCCTTCGACCCGCGGCCTCCGGCAATGTTGGGCCTCGTCGGAGGCTGTGAGGTCAAAGGTCTTTGGCGAGGGCTCGAGCCTCGCCGGCGGCGAGGTGAGGCCTAACCTCGTTGGATCTGACGAGGTCGAGCCTCTCCAGCGGTAGGGCAGGGCTCGACCTCGTTGGATCTAGTGAGGTCCAGCCTTGCCCAACCATGGCGAGCCTCGCCTTCTCAATCGTTGGCGAGGGTGAGCCTCACCAGTGGTTGGTGAGGTTGACCTCGCCAACCTCTAGCCTCTAGCTGTTCGCCAGTCCGACGACTAGTTGGTGGCGATTGGCTGGAAGGAGGGAGGGGAGGGGAAAAAAAAGAAAAAAAAATAAAAAATTCAAAACTTCAAAAAAGTATTAAAATATTATTAAAAGTTCTCCATGTTAGCGTCGGTGACTAGCCGCCAGCTGCTCGGCATCTACGCCAGCAAAATCCGGTCAAAATTGACCGGAAGGACTGAATTGGCATAAAGATAAAAGGTTTAGGATTGAATTGGCATAAATGCAAAAAGTTTAAAACTGAATTGACACAAAAAAAGGTTTAAGACTAAATTAACACAAATGCAAAAGGTTATGACTGAATTGGTACCAAAAAAAGGTTTATAACTAAATTGGCACAAACGCCAAAGATTTATGACTTTTTTGACACTTTTTCCGAGTTTTTCTAATTAGGGAAAAGATAGTTTTGTCTAGATCAAAGACAAATTGCGTGAAGATCCTATTATAAACACTAGAGAGATGGGGTTTATAACTTGGAGGGGTGAGTCAATATGTCATGCGCACAAGGCGTGGAGCAGCTATTAAAATGCTTCAATGGCGGTCGGATATCGCAGCGTAGCTATAGGTGGAGCCTATTTCTGCACGACAGAAATTTCTACGCCAGTAGGGAGGTGATATTTGTACTCTCGGCAAAACTAGCAGGATTCAGCCTATTTAGGCTGCTAGAGCCGAAAAAGCGGACGTAGGAACGGAGTGCTGAACCTCTATAAATCGAAACTTGCAATATTCTAGTTCTCATTACGCGCCGAAGCTGAAACGTTTACTTGGGGTTGGTTCTACGAAATCTGTTTAGTTTTCATGAAAAACCAATCCACCCTCTCTTGGTCGCTTATCTTGACTAATGGAGAAGTATTCCAGTATGGGAAAAAGAAAAAAGGATGAAGAAAGAAGCGGTGAAGACAGTGGTCTTTCTACATGTGGTCCGGAGAATCAACCCCCATCCATTCCTTTGAAGTCTCTGTCATTTTGTTCACTGAGCTGAGCTAGCCAACAACACCAACAGCAACAACACAGAAGTGAGAAGACCACAGGATTGGGATTTCGGTGCTTCCTCAACCTGATACTTGACGCTGCATCTTCCGATCACATGAAAGCGGACCTGCCCATCTGCAAAATGAGCGAGTTCTATCTGCAAAGAAGAAGGAAGTCGTGTGGAGACAGATAAGCGGAGACCCAATTCACTCCCTTGGCGCCCATCATTTGGAACTGGGAAAAGCGGGAAAAGCGGCCCTCGGAGTCTTCAGAATCTCTCGAACGGGGGAGTGGGAAATCCGTGTGCCTCACGTTGTTCAGATAATGCCGATGCATGCTTGATCAAGCAGGCCAGGGAGGCAGAGACCAACGGCTTTGGATCATTGCACATTATTATGACTAATGAGGGAGCGGCCACCGTTTGCCCACGCACCACCGCTCTCTCTCTTGATGTTTCGATTGTTCCCAGCGGGCATTCTGTTCCTTTTTCGTTGACGGCTAAGTTGGTGTTTTGTGATAACGAGCGGGATCTGCTCTTTCTGTATAGGGGATCCACTTCCCCGAAGGTCCTTAGAAACACCCGGCAAGAATGACGATACTGTCATCCGCATATAATAGCAAAGACAACAGCGACTTTTTGTACATAAAAAATGAAGAGTTTGCGCACAAAAGAACGATTTGCTGGCCGTCTTGATGAATGCAAGAGACAGTTTTTTGAGAGGATATACTAAATGTCCTGTTATATACAAAAGCCAATGAGCACTATCGTGCGTCGGATTTGCAATTAGGAGTCTTTCGCCCGAATGGCAAGCGGTGGCGGATGAACCGGGAGCATTTACTGAACTCTCGCTATCTATATTAATACAGATGGTATTGACTCACGCTCGGACCAAACCAAAATATCTCCATAACCAAAGAGATAAACATTTGCTTGTCTTTTCTTTCTGACTGGGGCTTTTGGTCGACAGGGAAAATCAAAGAACGGTGACATGTATGGCGCTGGTGCTTAGTCCGATCTTGCAATTTGCGTCAATATCAAAATATCAAAGCACCAAGCCATCATAGGGTGTGGTTGTCTTTTATCCCATTACTAGCAATTGAAGATCCACGAGGAATCTATTGCATGGCCCGCGCAGCTACATAATTGCAACTGCTTTGTCTTCTTAGCCCGACAGGCACGGGCACTGTTCGATGGGGAAATCGAAAGACCAGGACCCATCTTTAGATATTGGCCGGGGAAAATGTCCAAAAAGTCTTAAACTTATTATATTTTTGTCAATTCAGTCCTAAACCTTTTAAATTTATCAATTGAGTCCATCCGGTCAATTTTGGCCAGAAATCGCTGATATGGACGCCGGTCGGTCAGGTAGCTCTAACGTGGACATTTTAAAATAATATATTTAATAATTTATGAATTTTTTTATGAATTTTTGTTTCCTTTTTTCTATTTTTTTTAGGTTTTAGAGTTGGATAGCGAGGGGGGCCAGCAGACCCTTGCCAGCTCTGAGTGAGGGCATTGCAGCGCTCTCCCAGAGCCGGTGAGTGCCCAGAGCCGGCGAGGGTCGGCCGACCCTCACCTGTGGCTAGCCAAGGTTGCTAGCCCTCGCCCGTAGCCGGCAAGGGTCGGCCAACCACCCTCGTCGACCAACTCTAAAACTTAAAAAAAAAAACAGAGAAAAGGAAAAAAAAACCATAAGAATTCAGAAAAATTTAAAATATTATTTTAAAATGTCCACGTCAGAGCCACATGGCTGCCCGGTGTCCACATCAGCGATTTCCAATCAAAATTGATCGGATGGACTCAATTGGCAAGAAGTGTAAATGTTTAAAACTCAATTGACAAACTTGAAAGGTTTAGGATTCAATTGTTAAAAGTGCAATAGATTTAGTACTTTTTGGACAATTTTCCCGATATTTGCCGGTTGTTCATTGAAGTTTCTTTCAACGCATCTCCGTCTATTTCGTGAAAAACGAATGATTTAAAAAACATTTTCCTTATAAACGATCGCTTGTATCGCTGTATAGAAATGAATGAATGGAAAATATATCATTCGCGAAAATATTTAGATATAAGTTATTGTCGATAACGAAAAGGAAAATATTTTCCGAATAATTAATTTTCCGCAAAACAAATGAAGTCTTATAATTTTATCTTTTTCCCACATGTTGCCATGCTCGAATATTTTGAAAACACTTGTTAAGTATAGTTGATTATGAATATATAAAATTTTAAAGTATAGTTAATTGTGAACATTTTGAGGGCAACTATTATGCTATACTTAATTAGAGATACATAGATTATCAAGATATTGATTATTTAAATCATCAAGAAATTGATATCACAAAAGTCGATAACTTTTTGCATTTGCTTATGAGGGTGGGGGAACTTGGATTAAACTCGAAAGTCCTAAACCCTCGCCAACCCTCGTCTGTGGTCGCCGGCCATTGAGGAGGTCGGCAACCATAGAGGATAAAGGAAAAAATGAGAGAAAAAAATAGAATAAATAATGAAAAATTATTTGTGTCAGCGTCGGTGGAGTCACGTAAGATGGCCAGTATCTACATCAACAATTTTTAACAAAAATTAGCTAGGTGGACTACATTGGCAAATTTTCAAAAAGTTTATGACTGAATTGGAACAATTACAATATATTTAGGACCTTCTTAGTGATTTTCCCATGAAAAGTCCATTCGTTTACACAGGATTATTTGAGCTTATTGGATGGTTTATGCTTGTCTCTTAAAAGAGGAAAAGGTTGATATTAAAGGCATGTTCAATAAAATTGAAAAAAAAGGAAAACTGGATTTTAAGTTCCCGTCATTGCTTAGAAAATTAACACTATAATTGGTAGAGGTGACTAGAAACCATAAGAAAGGATGGAAATAATTATGGGGGAAAAAAGGAGAAAGGAATAAACAAAAGGATGCACTGTGATTATAGTGTGCCAAATATAGTTTAAGTGATTTTTAGGGTAAAGGACATCACAATTATCATAAATTAAGTAAGTCGTTCATTTTAATACAAAAAATTTTCGAGTGATCATTTGAGTGCTATATCGGAGAAAAATTAATCATTTTTATGTCTCTAGTAATATGTTATAGAAATTTGTTCTACGTAATTTTTTTATTAAATTTTTAAGTCCGACGTAACATTTTTTAAAAAATTGAAGTCCAACATGGACAAATCCCTCGGTCAAATCCTCATTGAAAACTGCCATACCCCTTCATTTTCTTCATCTTCATCTTTGGTTAGCAATTGTACATTTTACTTCATTTTTCTTTTCCAATCATATTTCAACCACCGTCTATGTCCCAACTTGACCACCAAAATCGTAACAAAATTGAAAAAGGGAAAAAAGTCTAAGTAAATTCTCTCTATTTGAAGCTATGATGCATGCTTTGTAAATCGGCAATCGAGACCGATGGAGCTCCGGCGAGTCCAGTGGATGATTTCTGGGATCGCTGTAATTTCTTTGGAGTGTGGACCTCATTCCGCAGTCCATAGACGACGGTTCGACTCCAAAGAAGCCAGGTTGCAACAACATTAAAATTTGCATTCCTAAAAAGCATATATGAACGAGAAATTAAAGAGTAAAAAGATATCGATCGTAAAACAATTGTTTTCCACTTCTTCATTTGTCTATTGTGCAAAAAAGTTCTAAAGATAATTTGCCCCGATTTGAGGAATTAGAGTTAGGTTTCATTAAGGATTTTGCCCGAATTCATTACTTTGGGACAAACAGATGGCCGAACGGCTTTGTTTGGATCCAATAATGCTGACTTTATTTTGCTGGCGAGTCTCCTTAGAGAGTTTCATGTTAGATTTTGGGGGCCATAGAAATCATTGATGACACTAAAGTGATTATTTTCTTTTTACCAAATTGACAATCAGGTTATCGCTCGAAAAGTTGTGGCAATGAAGTAAGCGCTTTATGAAAGTTATGGTACTTTTTGTATCATTTTCTTGTGATTTTTAAGTCAAGCTAAGTATAATAATTGAATCTTTTACTGGTTATAGTAATATCAAACATGTTCTACTTTTGTAGTTCAAAGCATATTAGGCTTTAGCACTTACCAGAGTTATCAAACAGGCCCTAAGTGTTTCTTTGGCACAACTTTTCCTGCAACAATTTCATATTTGAAAAGAGATGTTGTGGATTTTATGAGGTGTTTCGCAACCATCACGTAGCCACAGCACATCCACATCTACAAGAAAATCTAGCCGTTTTTAAGAAGCTATCCTACCCAACTTTTAGGCGCTGCGACAATAAAACATGTATTACCAAATGCACATATCGCAACACTTCGTAACACAACCGCAATTCAATCACGTTTGGGTCAAATGTGTTCTTAGCTGCAAGGACATTTGTAAGTGATACCCAAAATTGAGATGCCCTTGCAGATTCCAGTTATTGCAAATTAACCTATATTTGGCTCCATTGCTTTTCCCCCCTCTTCATAAGACATAAACAAATACTACCGTTATATCCCATCAAAGTAATGAGGGCCCGTTTGGTTCAACTTTGAAAATGCTATTTCAGGAAGTGTAAATACCTTTAGGTTAAAGTCCCTTGGCGAAATGTAAGTGACGTTTGGTAAAAAATCATTTGTAAAGTTACTTTGGTCCAAGTAGTATTTGGTAAATTTTTTTTTGCAAAAGGATTTTGGGAATTATCTTTTTTATTAAAAAAAAAAACCTATCCTACTCTTCGCCGGAGCTGGCGAAGGCCTACGGCCGCCGGCGAGCTAGATCTAGTGCCGGTGACCGTCCCCGAGGTTGGGCGACCACCGGCAAGCTAGATCTGCCGCCGGCGGTGGTCACCCCAAGCTTGGCGAGGGTCACCCGACCTTAGGCGGCCGTCGCCTGGGTCGCACGACCTTAGGCACCGACCACCTGAGTCGTGCAACCCAAGTGGCAGATAGCCTTGCGCAACCCAGGCCGATGGCGCTTGGGCGGTTGCGCAACCTCAGGCGACCGTCGCCCGAGTCATGCGACCTTACCGGCAAGATCTGGTGTCGGCCTCCCTTGCCGGCCACGAAGAAGATGGACAGTACCAAGAGGGGCAAAATCGGAACAAGCCAAAATAAGTGAGGGTAATCCGGGAACAAAAAAATTGAGTTCAACATTCCAAATTCTAGCGTTTGGCTAATACTAGGCCGAATACTGAACCAAATGGTTCAATATTTTGAGAAGAGGCTTTCGAGGTTGAAAGCTCATTTTCAAAGCTGAATCAAACGGAACCTTAGTCCAATGATAAAAAGGGTCACAATTTCTTTTCACGAAATTACAAATCCGAGTGAACCTTACATAGTGGCAACATATCTCATGCAGAGAGATTCCCGACTGTCAAAATTTTTCAGAGCTTCGATGACGAGCTCACCAGTCTTAAGCTTTTGCGCGTGACCGTTCTTTGGGAGGGTCGCTGGTCAGTCACACCTCATCCAAATGGAACCCACGTGTCGAGCCATCATTCGCCACCTTACGTTTCCAATTCATTCCTCAAATGCCTATCTTGCCCCCCCCCCCCCTAATTACTCCCTTTGTATTTTTCCTCTTAAATTACACTCCCTCTTATTTCCATCCCAGTCAACATCTCCATCTCTCTCTCTCTCTCTCTCTCTCTCTCTTCCTTTATAACCCCAATCAGCATAGTCACTCGCCACCCGCACTCCACCTTCGTCCCTCTCCCCCACCACAAACGCGCCCACCTTCAACCGAGCGCGAGAGAGAGAAGATGGGTCTTCGCGGGCCATCAAGATCACTCATGGTGGCGTTCCTCTTCCTCGTCCTCTTGGCCTCGTGTTCGGCCTCGGACATGTCCATCATCAGCTACGACCTCGCCCACGGCGGCGAGCCCGGCCGGCGCTCCGACGCCGAGGTCGCCGCCCTCTACGAGTCGTGGCTCGCCAAGCACGGCAAGGCCTACCACGACGCCCTGGTGGGGGGCGGCGAGAAGGAGCGGCGGTTCGAGATCTTCAAGGACAACCTCCGGTTCATCGACGAGCACAACTCCGGGAACCGGACCTACGCCCTCGGCCTCAACCGGTTCGCCGACCTGACCAACGAGGAGTACCGGTCCACGTACCTGGGGGCCCGCCCCGACGCCAGGGGGCGGCTCGCCAGGGGCCGGAGCAGCCGCCGCTACGAGCCGCGGGTCGGGGAGGCGCTCCCGGATTCCGTCGACTGGAGGGAGGAAGGCGCGGTGGGCGGCGTCAAGGACCAGGGAAGCTGCGGTGAGTATCTCTGCCGGTGACGATCCTCTACTTTTGATGACTCGTGATTTCTTGGAAAGAAAAGTGAGTTTCGGACATCTTGGTTTGACTCGGAGCAAAATATTAAAAAAAAAGAGAGAAAAAAATTTGCGGTTGAGTTCTACGTGCAAATCAGAATTTTTTTTTTATTTTAGAAAATCGCGAGGATTTTCGGGTGATTCAAAAAAGGTTAACATTTTTTGCATAAAGCTTCCGATACTGAAAAATTTTAAATTGGGAAAGTAAGTTAGAAACCCAAAACAAAAAGGGTTGCCGATTAAAAACCTATTTTTTTGCCTTATTTATCATGCGGTTGCTGTCTTTTCTTGTTTTTATCTCTCCTGTTGAATAATTTGTCCTTGTCGGAGTTTCCCATCCCCTTTTGTCTTTGCATGAATCATTTCTTGCCGTTGCATGTTTCTTGGCTCGGTCGGGATGATAATTACGAAGGATCGTGAAGGGCAGTCTTGTCCTCGTGATCTATGCCAGAGCCAGAGTGTCGTATTCCATTTGTGCAGTGCTTCATTAGGAAGGAAGAGTTCGTTGGGTTATGTTGAGTTTGACTTTTCTTGGAACGTGACCCCCGAGTCATTACCTGAACTTTTTGAATGCTGGAGTAAATCTCGGGGAAACGAAGAAGAAAGATCGTTTTGGGGTTGATTAACACGAGATATCAGAGGTAATAAGACAGCTTAATCATGGGATTTGCTGGGCAGAAGCTTATCTGTTTTGGTGTAAAGGTGGTTTTGGTTTTTGGATACTCAGTTTAGTGCAGAAGTGAAGGAAAAAAAAACATGAAAAAAGACTAATTAAGAACGTATGATTAGAGATGTTAGACAGTGTCGATGAAGCCGCTTGTGCCAACCTCCTTTGAAAATGATCTTTCGACTCTTACGTAGCGAGAGGTCTTACGTAACTGTACCTACTTGAACCAGCTCATGTGATTGAATTAAGTTGAAATCGAGACACTAGAGTATGGTACTCAGTTCCGTGGTAGATTAGATGATAAGATATGCCTGGGAATATGTTTTCTCTCGTGGCGGCCAGTAGATCTCATCATCTCTCTGATTAATTTTCTGCCGAAATATAGGAATCATGTTAGATAATATTACAGTAAAAACAATTCAGGATGTACCTTTCATACGTGTAAAATACCGTGTTGTTAGACACAATGAACCGGCGAAAGCAAGAGCATGAGATACGTGATTATTATGGTAATGCTGCCATTACCTGGTTAACAAGTATTCATGTGCCCGTTTCGCACTTGATTATTGGCCTGGCGACCCATTAGGCTCGAATGGTAAACGAACAAGATCGAAAAATGCGTGCAAAAATGGTGTCGTCGACATGGTTTAAGAGGGACGAGAAACATTTAGATGATGATACCTCCTGAAGTCTCAAATCTGATAGGAACTTGTAGGGTCTTCATGTCAACCGAACCTGCATAGCTCACTTAAGGATTGCCGTATACTTATATGCATCTCTTTAACAAGTTTTTGGGGTTGTAAATCTTTATTGAAGTCTTAATATTGACCCCTAATACTTCATTTTAAAAGATATGTGATTGTGTTTGAATTGAATATGATAAAATCAGGGAGTTGCTGGGCCTTCTCCGCCATTGCCGCCGTGGAGGGGATAAACAAAATCGTGACCGGTGATCTGATTGTACTGTCAGAGCAGGAGCTGGTAGACTGCGATACTATTTATAATGAAGGTTGCAATGGAGGTCTCATGGACTATGCTTTCGAGTTCATCATCAAGAATGGCGGCATTGACTCTGAGGAAGATTATCCGTATAAAGGTGTCGATGGCAGTTGCGACCCATATCAAGTCAGTATTGATTGGCATGTCTTTCAGCAGTTAGAGAGAAGCATTTCGAAAAGGATTCTCTCATGTTTTTTTCCTATTCTGTTCTGCAGAAGAATGCCAAGGTTGTTGCAATAGATGATTACGAAGATGTTCCAGTGAACAACGAGAAAGCATTGCAAAAGGCAGTCGCTAATCAACCAGTCAGCGTGGCCATCGAAGCCGGTGGTCGGGAATTTCAGTTGTACCAGTCGGTAATGTCCTCTCCCGAGCATGACAACTTTTGCGTCTCTTTGAAAGAGAGAGATTTATGAACTTAAAGTAAGCTGATCTGCAGCTTATACAACTTTACAAAACCCTTTTCATGAATAAGTTCCTGTTGGGTTAACTCATGCATCTCTCAGGCGCTCCTACTAAGTGAATTGAGCAAGCTGGTTTGCTCTTCAAGTTACCCCCACAGAATATCATCAACTGGCATTTTTCCGGAAAGCATTCTTGAATTGTAACATGCATCCCTCAGAAGACTAAGAATCAAGCTTAAAAGTTTTGTGCCACTTGCAGCAGCAACCGATTTCTTTACTGTAATATCTGCAGGGTATTTTCACTGGACGATGTGGTACTGCACTGGACCACGGAGTGGCCGCTGTAGGATATGGCACAGAGAACGGCATGAATTACTGGATCATAAGGAACTCTTGGGGCGATAGCTGGGGAGAGCAGGGTTATATCAGAATGGAGCGTAACTTGGCCAATGCTGTGACTGGCAAGTGCGGGATCGCAATGGAAGCGTCTTACCCCATCAAGAAAGGTGCAAATCCCCCGAACCCAGGGCCGTCTCCCCCGTCTCCAATAAAACCACCGACCACTTGTGATCGTTATTACTCATGTCCCGAAAGCACAACTTGCTGCTGTGTCTATCCGTACGGCAACTATTGCTTCGCCTGGGGATGCTGCCCGCTTGAGGCCGCCACGTGCTGCGAGGACTATGAAAGCTGCTGCCCCCATGACTACCCAGTCTGCAACTTATATGAAGGGACCTGCTTGATGGTACTGTAAAAGCTCTTGCCTTGATCAGTAAATATTTCAGTACTGGCCTCGTTGCTGTCTGAGGGCATTTCTTTTTACATGTTTGGATTGGATTTTGCTGATGTTGATTTTTCCCGCAGAGCAAGAACAATCCTTTCAGTGTTAAGGCACTGAAGCGTACCCCAGCACAGTTTCACTGGGCCTACGGGAGCGGTGGCAAGAAGAGCAGCGCGTAGTGAGAAGGTTTGCCTTTTAAGCATTGGGATAAACAGCTTTGCCAGAGAGTGAAGCAGTCGCAGCGAGCCCCTATCAATATTACCAAACTGATGGAAAGTTTAATTGATGTTAGTCAGACGAAAAATATGTATATAGTGCTGTATTTATTGTTCATGTTGCATTTGATCAGCAGTCCGATTGATCCTGGCTTCCAGCGTGTCCATTTATGGATCCAGTTATATTTACTTGAGAGGAAGTATGCTTAGTCCTTTGAATGCTTTCAGTTGCATAATGCTGCATATGCTTTTTTTCCCGCCTTGTTGGTCTTTACTGTGAGATTGTGGAGGGATCAGAGAACATTTCCTTGTGGCAAATCCTCAATCACGGTCATGAGAGTTGAGTAGAGTTTCGGGCATATTTGTTGTTCATAATGTGCATATGGTGTTTAAGCACTAACCTCAGCTCTGCCACCATATCATACTACGTCACATACAAAGAAGAACAGTGCAGTGGAGAAGATGCTCGAAATTCACCATTTGGGCAAAAATTTTGTACTTCTGCAAGAGGTTTTGTGAAGTCATAATATAATAATTCAATGTATTAATAAAAGTAAATGCCTCTTTGCAGATTGCGTGAGATGCTCAAGACAGAAAGCTAAATAGAGAATTTCCACCCATACTTAACAAGTATTGAAGATCCAAAAGTCCATCACCAAGAAAGCTCTTTTAGATGGGAGATAGGCAGTAACATCCGAGATATGAAAAAACTTGTCTGAAAAAGGGTAGCCATGGTTAGCTTCAATTGAGCCTGAAGGATTTGCATAAACGATGCTCATATATTGGTCCGATGGGCATCTTTAAAATTAGGACTTCCTTTGAATCTTCATTGCTATCTTAAAAAACGCTATACACATATTCTACCACGTTAGCACGCCCACACATGTTGGAAGTTTTTGTGTTGGTCATTATCTTGTGTGTCAAAGGAATGCTCACGAGCATACGACTTTAGCTCACCCACGGATGTATTTTTCCGAAATTTGATCTTTGCACGGTACTGAACAAGTGAGCTTCTATGTGCTGATACAGATAAGGTGATCACTGTAAATTTAAACAAAAGAATACTCTTTGTAATTGGTGGACTGTGAGTTACTGATTTTGCTTGGCAATCATCACAGGGACAAAAGGAGTTTATGATATCTCAAGACAACAGATCATCTCCTCGCCATTGCTCATGCAGTCTTTCATTGTGGGCAAAAAATGTGTGTTGAAGAACTCCTTGTGACCAATCATTCCCTGTTTTCTTTTGGATGTGTCCACTTTGACCCTCTCCAATCATGAACTGTCAAAGTCTCTGCATTCTTTGAATTGTTTGAGGAGGAATGACTAAATCAATGCACAATGGCTTTCTGATTATTGCATCATGAACCCATTTGCTCAAGGAAGCAAACAGAAAGAGAAGTTCGTTTGTCGTATGTTAAAACAAGGAAAATATGCTAAGTAACCCTGTAAATTAGCAATACCATGCGCAGCAAATCAGAATTCTCTGATCAATATATGGCTTCAATTTGGACGAAGGATTTCTCGCATCTTCTGTCCGTGGGTAATTGATAACTGCATCATTCTTCTCTTCAGTTGTCCATTCGACTAGACTGGCTTCGGATGTCAGTGGATAGTAATTCTGTGCCAAGCGATCAGTTTCTGATGATTCACATAAACTAGGAAGCAGAGTACATAATTATTCTGCATTAAATCTCACTTTCTTTCAACTTTTTATTTTCTAAGATCTTCTCCTTGGGAAATGTAAATGGTTGACGGAAGGCAAGTGTATAATTACCCCCGAAGAGATCATACCACTTCTTTCAATGTTCAGAACTCAGATAATTCAAGATGTCTTCCGACTCCAAGACTTCAAGAACCATTACTCTCTAGGATTCAATTGATTTAGGGTATCTTGCTCGGATTCGATGACACTGCCCAGCCAGTTTACGAAGATATGCATAACAAGTTAAAGAGGATTGCGCCAGAGTTTCTTCTGCCACGGAACCTTTTTCTGTTCAATGCCTTCTGTATCTCAATTCCTGAAACCTGTTTTTTTTATTTGATTCTTGGTTTCATAGGCATGGTGGAGAAGTTGAGCTCACAATGCATTGCTGGTCAAATTTTACCGTTAGTTCGACATAGTTTCTTGCATCTATATGTTTACTTGCGTCTTTATTCTAAGCAAAGCAATGTAATTTGTCATGTGGTTTTGCAGCACGCTCCAGCAAACACTTATCAACCACCACTGCCACCGTATGCAACAACGGTGACCTTGACCTCGGTTCATTCGTTTGCTCTCGGGCAGCAGCAACCATCATTTCCAGTGTTACCCATCCCCATCCCCACCTCCTCCGTATTAATACAGTTCCCCAACGTATCCGGCAACCTCTGGCTCCTATCAATGGGCTTAAACGCCATATCTGCCTTCAACTAGAGGCTTGAGTTATATTACCCACCAGGCAAACTCAATTCGCCATCTTTAATCTCTTAGGAAATCTTCATGGAAGAACTACATTAGGAACTTTGTGGATGTGTGACCATGGGGCGGACTTCGTTCTAGCATGTGTAGTTACATCGCTGGCCGACACTGTTTCCGGTTATGATAAGAAAAAACCTCAGCAGTTAGTTTTCATTACTACGGTTGTCTTTGGAGCTTGCCAGCCCCCAGGATGGTCCTACTCTGTTTGACTGTATCGCTCATCAAATGAAGATGCCGAAAGCTGCTGTTTTTAATGTTGTGAGTTTGTCCCGACACTTTCTCGTCACTTGGATGAAGACTTGCTCCTTAGCTGTCCTTAAGTTCGAACACGCCATACTTCAACTAATGGCCTTGTGTTTTTCTTAGTCCCATTGAGGGTTCATAATCACACCCGCCCACATAAAAGAAGCGATTCGAACTTGAAACTAAACACCTTCATTCTCGTATGCCCTTTGTTTTCTTTATTCAATTGTGACATACGAAATTGTTAGATTGAACAGTTCGATTCGTCTCGGGAAATTTAATCTTGTACGGAATTAAAAAGAACTAATATCAACCGAAACCAAACTTCAAAATTTTCTATTAACGATAGTGAATCAGATCACGCAAGCACAGATCTGACCCAATCCAGAAAAAAAAAATGAAAGTGGAATCTCGATATCTCTTTTTCCATGAATTTTCGTACGAGGCTTCGTATGAGCAGACAAGGGCTCTTATCAGTGATCAACAACAAAAAGTCTACAGCTTTGTATACACTAATTCTTCTCTTAATACAAGTAAATATTCATTATTAAGTAAATTTAGCAATTGCCTCTACGACAGCACACGTTGACATGGCTATTGAATTAACAAAAACAACTTCGTAATTAAACGACAACCTCCCCAACTCGACACGACAACTGCACTTCGGACCCACACACACGCTCCCAAAGCCCTCGGATCTTCAGATCAGTAGTGCTACGTACGGGTCCTGGAGTTGCCCACTGTTTCTCTCTGGGTCAAACCGGAGAGCTCTTGGATCGACAGGGATGGAGATTTTCGGGATCGATTTCAGCTGCGCCTTCGGATCCCTTCGCGACGGGAAGATCCCGGAGAAGGACTGCCTCCTCCCGCTGCTGTCCAAGATCCTCGGCTATGGCATCGTCGCCGCTTCTACCACCGTCAAGCTCCCTCAGGTTCTTCTTCTTCTTCTTCTTCTTCTTGACACCCGGACCGTAACCCTTTTCTGTATCATGGGTTTTATCGATCCTCTCTTACCTAATCAGCAGCACGAATGGGTCCGAATTCTTTCCTTTCCAAAACCGTGATTAATTAGTGCGCCCCTCCTACTCGCGGAGTGCCTGAGGACGGAGCTCAATTCCTGATTTGTTCTCTTAAAAGAAGAATGTGAGATTTTGATGCGAGGCTCGACCCGTTTATGCAAAAATTGGATGACTTGTGTAATCGGGTTCGAATTGTTCGTCTCGGAAAGCAAATTTAGAGGTTGATTTGGGGGTAAAGTTTGAATCTTGCCGCAGGAGACGCTACTTAAGAACGAGTTGCTGCGGGGCTTCAGTTGTATTGATATTGTTGTCTGATTCTGTGGTCTTGGGGCTTGTGTTCTTGCAGATAATGAAGATTTTGAAGCATAGGAGTATTAGGGGCCTTAGCATGGTGGCCTTTGAGCTTGAAGTGGTGGGTTACACTATTGCTCTGGCATACTGTCTCCACAAAAAGCTCCCTTTTTCGGCGTATGGTGAATTGGCATTTCTTCTTATCCAAGGTTTGTCTTAATCTGCATTCATGTATGGGCGATGTTAGAAATTTCTGTGTCGTAATGTGATGCTTCCCATGGATCAAATACAGTTTATAAAACTCTGAAACTTAAAAGTGTAACGCAATGCATTTCCACTTCACGTACAAGCATCAGAATCACAGCTTGACTGGCTGGGCAATAGTAGAACCAGAGTGGTACCAAATCGGATGCTAATTTTTTTTACATGGTCCAATCATGCGAATCTAATGTAGTTAGGATAAGGAAAAAACTCTGGCCAAAGGAAAAAAAGGATGAGGAAAAAAACAATCTGCCGGAGCAAACTTTGAGAAGTGACTGGCTGTGTGAGCTCTTCTTTGTGGATATTGTTACAAAATTGAGTAATCTAGGAATTCCCTAAAGAAACATTCGTTTTGCCACATCAACTTAGCATTATCGGAAGCACATGCATCTTTTATCGAATAACAGCAGCTGTATGATAATGAAAAGTACGTCACCGGCAACTATATCTTGCTACCAGCCTATTTGATGTAAATATTTTCCTCCATTCATGATTGGAGGAAATTTTCTCCAACCATGTCTCCGATTAGTTGATTACAAGACATGACCCACATGCAAAATTTTGTATGGGCAATGTCCTTGGTTGTAATCCACTAATCAAAAGCATGGTTGGAGAAATTTTCTGCCTATAACCAGGGATGCAAGAAAATATGGCATGGTGATGGTAACTGACCAGCACCTAATTGCTTTGTCTTTTCAGTGAAATCAAACTTTGAGGGATCTCTCTCTCTCTCTCTCTCTCTCAAGATATAACTTTATTAGTTTACTCAACAATCAAATTCTGATGATCAGAAGATCACTCATACTATTAAGGAAATTAAGATTGTGGCCTAATTTTATGAAGAAAAATTGTGTGCTGCATTTTTAAAAAATATTCTCAGTCAAATTCTCATTCTATATTATCAATTGGGGAAAAT
Source organism: Syzygium malaccense (assembly GCA_031216405.1). Classification (NCBI taxonomy): domain Eukaryota; kingdom Viridiplantae; phylum Streptophyta; class Magnoliopsida; order Myrtales; family Myrtaceae; genus Syzygium; species Syzygium malaccense. The sequence continues at coordinate 9,972,293 of CM062258.1, read as the reverse complement.
ATGATTTGGACTAGCAATTGTAAATAGACTCCGTGATGAATCTGTTAATTGAACAATGGCTTCTTTTCTTTTTCTATATTAAGTGACAATTTCTGTATATTTCCAGCACACCATGGAATGCACTTGAATTTTTTTTGTGGCAGGCATAGTTAGTACTGAATTAAACCTTTCATTTGAGTCTCCATAGAGTTATGATGTTGCCAGTTCTGGTATCCAAGAACAATGCCAACTTGAGCCAAGTTTGAGCAGTTTGTTGGCCAAGAACCCCAAAGATAAATTTAGGTTTTAAAGATTTAAAAAATTTTAAGAGATCTATTTCTGTATGAAACAGAAAAAAGCTTTCCCTAGGATTGCGATCTTGCATTTAGCTATCAAATGAGGCTAGCCACCATCAGGGTATATTATTCAATCAGTATGTTTGTCAAACTGCAAATGTCATTGGCATATCTTTTTCCATCTTATGTTCCAGATAAGTGCATGTACTTCTATATATTATTCTATTCCAAGAAACTCTATCCTACAGGATCTAATGTTCTTGCTTGGCTGCTTTTCAGCTATGATTTTAGTTGCTATTATGTATTACTTTTCGCAACCGATGGGAATCAAGACATGGATCAGGCCTCTAATGTATCCTGCTTACGTTTTTGCGGATTCACCTTTAGTTGGTTTTATAATTCAGAGTCTAAATAATAGTATGAGCTGCTCTGCTTAACTGGGTTTCTCAGATACTGCGCAGTAGCACCGACCATTTTAGCTGGTCAGATTGATCCTGTTCTTTTTGAAGCATTATACGTGAGTACCAATTAACAAGTCTCTTTCTTTTCCAACTGCCATCCATCTATGCCTTTGAAAGCTTTCTTAAAATTGACATTCTGTCCTGCAGGCATCTCAGCATGCGATATTTTTCTTCGCAAGAGTTCCGCAGATATGGGAAAACTTCCGTGTAAGTGGAAGCTGAGAATCCCTCATGCAAGAAATTGCAGTGCATTCGCCGTTATAATACTAAGTTGTCTAGATACAGTAATTACTCTCAAAGCTATCTCAGATTCTGAGGTGAGGGTCCCATATGATTTTGACAGAAAATATTGGAGGAGAGGAATTGTTCTCTTTTATATTATATGATATGGTCCTTATCCTACTTCATTTTTATGTAAGCTTTAAGAGAATGATACTTGAACTTACTAGTTGAGGATAGAAAAGGTCGTAGTTCCTTAGAATTTGCACATATTGATTCTTTGAGAATTGGTAGTTAGTTCGTGTCCTCCCTGGTATAAGATCTGGATATATGATGTTGCTTTATTAAGCCTATGAATGTTGCAAGAGACTTGCTTCTGGCATGTTTCTGGTCATGCCGCACCAATGGATTTACTACTCATTAGCAACTTTTTTAACTTCTATCTTATGCATGTGCGTTCAAATGTATTTTATTCCCAATCCCGCAAGAAGTTTGAAAATCCTTTCAAGGGCATCGGATTTATAAAGCCATCTATCTCCCTTTCCAATTTGAATTCTACTTGGCATCCTTGGTCAATCATACAGGTGTCTTTAGTTGCCTCTGTCATAAAAATGATTGCAATCTCTTGTTGCAGAACAAAAGCACAGGGGAGCTCAGCTTCTTGACATCATTGATGAATTCTGCTGGTTCCATGGGTGAGTCAAATTGCATTTCGGTGACCAAGTTGGCATTTCAAGGATGACTTATGTGATTGGTTTATGGATTTTGGTTTGATATCTTTTTGCAGTCAGAGTTTTTACCAGCATCCAGGAAAAAGCACCTACAAGTGGTATCCTTAACTGTTTCTTCCTACATATGTCGAGCTGACAGCACCTATGATTGAAAACTAGTTATTTTTGTGTGCTTTGCATGGACTTGTACTTAGTACTCATGTCATTTCACATTGATTAGAGAATATCTGTAAATCAAAGAATATCAAATAAATGAGTAGTTATTTTATTTTGACTTTCTTTAAAACTCGAGAACTTATTAAAGGAAAAGGAATTTATTCAAATATGCTGTAATTCCTTTGATACTGAAACTACTGGCATAAAAAAGCAATGTTCAAGTAGTTTTCAGTAACGGCTGCAGCTCCTATTTGCTGTGCTACTATTCATGCACAGTTTTATACTTCGAATCTTTAAATTGACTGTGGAATAGCCACGCTTTCTTATCCCTTTCCTCTTACTTTGTATGCCGGCAAACAAAAGCAATTTTGACTTCTTTTATATAATTGCTATCACTTCTTTTGTGATGTGAGTTGTTCTTGAAGTTCTCCTGTCTTCAATAGACATTTTGTTTCGAACTCGCAATCTTTCTTTCCATATTTACTACTTGAGCGACAAGCCAACCATTGGTTGAGACCTTTTGTACCTCTATTTTCAAGATGGAAGCTTAGGTACTGTAGATTGATTGTTTCCTTAGATACTTTCCTGCTATGATACGAGCCCTTCATACCATTTGTTCAGTTATGAAGCATTTGGCGTCCTTAACCTTTTTTACAGTTGTTTTGGGCTCAGTCATTGGTATTGTGATGAACGGAACAATCTTGAGTCAGATCATTTTTTACAGCAAGCCACAAGCAGCAAAAGAGAAGAAAATGAAGTAGAGAGATTTTTGGATGATGCCTTACTGGTGCCGCGGACATTATATTTGCAAAGGGAGTGGGGTCCATCATTCTTGAAGATTTCTTTCTATTCTTCTTCTTCGTTATTTCGAATTACAATCTAATTGGGAGCTCAACAGGTGAAGTAACTAGATGAAATGTGTGCAGATGCAGATACGAACACATCTATGAGTCTCTTGCTAGGAACTTTTGTTGTCAGGTGTGAGGGATAGGATTATCTTGAAAGCACTTTCTAAGTGTTCTCCGGCAAAAATTTGATGTACTACACATGTTGTATGCACCTTAGATATTGCAATTCCCATCTCATAAGTTTAGTCATATGCTAATACAATATCCATCATTTTTGCATCATGTAGCAGTGGTCGAGGCAACAGTGATTGCTCGGTGGTTTGGTAACACGAGTCCGAATCTTTATGCAGTTTGTTCTGCTCCTTCCCCTTGCTGCTGCTTCTATTTTTTTCTAGTGTACCTTCTAACCTTGTTACAGAATCATGATAGCCAGATTCTTCTTTATGGTCACTTGATGCAAAGGGGTTTTTTGGCTCCAGCAGCTTAAATGAATGGAGATATGGAGACATCAAATTCCCATGTTTGTGCTTACAAACCAGCCTTTCTAGTGACTTGTTGCACTAATCTTTGAACTGCCCTTGTTGATAGGTAAAATTGTCATGTCAAGTGATTCGCCTGCTTGAATGTCAAGCTTTATCTTCTGTGTCAACTCTTTAAGTGGATATCACGAGGTTTTTTCGAATGAAAAGATGCCAACGAGGCTTCTGGAGTTTTTCACTAATATGATACTGATGCTGATAACCAGTTTATGATCAAGTTTCTAAAGTCTCCAGTCCGAGTATCTTAAAAAAAGGTCATGGTGGTTGGAGAGTTGGTCACTTGGTATGGTAATGCTGTCACTTGAACTTAGTACTAGTTTGTTCTGTTCTGTGCACTGGTATGTGTTCAACTTCGCCAATATTAAAGGGCAGTCGCTTTGAGATTTGTATATGTTCCGAACAATTGATTCAAAACTAGATATTACTTAAATCGAAGTTGCCTTTTATCGATGAATTTGGGTTGAGGTATTCCATACAATCGCCCTTGGCTTTGAAGATTGACTAGACAAAAGAGCAGGTCATTTTGCTTGTACAAGCCCCACACTGGAACCAACCAATCTAATTGCTCTTTCACGCAACACCAGAAGTCGAGAACCTTACTCCATGACTAAGTCATGTCATGAGTAACTCAGGTCACATGATATTCACCTTTAAAGTTTAAAGCAAATGACTCGTGAAGGAGAAGGAGGTGCAAAGCCTTTACGTTCTTTTCCACGCTTTTCTACAAGGAACGACCCGGTTGAGGCCAACCAAATTTGGGTCAAGGTATTCCTTGAATGGCCATTGGGCTTGAAGATTGACAAGACGAGAGCAGGTCATTTAACTTGTACAAGCCTGACATTTGAACTCAGCAATCTCACACAACACCAGAAGTCTAAAACCCATGTCTTCGTTACTAAGTCATGTTATGAGCAACTCGCATCACATGATATCCGCCTTCAAAGTTTAAAGTAAATGACTTTTGAAGGTGGTGCAGAACCTTTATGCGCTTTTCCATGCTTTCCTAGGCGGAATGACCTGGTTGAGGCGGGCCAATGCAACTTTCCAGCTAAAGCCACCATTTCAATTGCTAATTAGCATTGTAGAAAAGACCCAAAAAAGGCACTCCCGAACGTAGGCAGCTCAGCCATCGACCACTTACACATGCACAGGCCTACCAACTTCAAAGTCATTTGTTTGCAATTTGATATTGCCAAAAGAGATCGAAACCAAAACCATCTCACTTTGTAGTTCCTGAAACTTGGAATCAATTACAGCTAGAATGGGTTGGTATCGCACTTAAACCATCACTCGGTAAACTCGGTAACGCACCCATGTTTATCATTTGTACACCAATGCGTGCTTGAATCGCCATATGCCCCCATTCACATAATAGTATGCATCAAGAGTCATCAAAATATACCCAAACTTTGTATATGGAGACATCGAAAAGGAATTGAGCATACTTAAACTCATGCAGGATAAGAAAGATATTGTCCCACTAGTACCTCTTGGATGTACACTTGATTGTATACAAATTAAAACAACATATGTGGACCGATCTACTTGTTTTGCGAGATCTGGCTCTTTCTGATTGAAACGAAGTTAAACTACGTTACTTTGGTCCTGCCAGTCCAGAAAAAGGCAGAAGAATTGAAAGCTCGGGCGATATCAATCTTCACTACAAGAAACGAGATATGTACATGCACAAAAGTGTGGTTCCATCGACAAGCGCATTGCTTACCAAACACTTGTAATTTTATTTATATTTAAAATCAATCGGTTTGATATTGGACTTTTGACAAAGTAAAGTGAAAATTAACTACATCATACTCTGCTCTGAACGGATTGATCAAGTGATGCATATCACTTACATTAGTAGGGTCTCAGCTGACACCACCACTGCCAACCAAAATGTAACCAAATTCTCAACTGTTAGTGATTGTTAACTTCTGCACACGTTCAGCATGGAATGGAGATCGAGAAAATGAAAGGATGAAGTAACCAAACTCTTAACCGTTAGTGATTGTAAACTTCTGCACACGTTCAGTATGGAATGGAGATCGAGAAAATGAAAGGATGAAGGAAATGACATGCAACGGTAAGGTGTAAAGAACTTCATGGATCGGGCTATATGCCATCACTTCAAGAACAACTTACCTTTTAGAGAGATGAGCACAACAAAAGCTCTATCCTTGCACCATAAGCAACCACGAAACAAAATGTGGAAAAATACATGCAAATTTCATACATATTTCTTAGGGATATTACATCTCAACGATGATGTAATCAATAGTACAAGTGAGCCTATTTTCTTACTGCTCTGTTTGACAAGTTTTGATATTGTACTGTACATCTCAACGATGATGGAAGAAAAGGAAATCAACATATAATTTGTGTGAACTAGAACATAACAGAGAAGTGGTCAGGTAACCTTCCTGTCGGACATAAGGAAATGGCAAAGCAGCAACATTTACACCTACCTGAAAGGTAAGTTAACATATAAAACTATCCTCTAAAGATTTGCCATGTTCATGATTTTTAATCAAATGTTTCGGCATCCTCCAAAACATTACCACATCTATACCGGCAACATCATTTGTTATGCTCTGCTGTCGGCATCATAAGTTCACTTTGACAATAACAACAATAAGAATAGGATAAATATGTATAAAAATGGATGTGGGCAAACAAAAACTAAACCTTTTGAAGTTAAAGATTGGATTCCAAGTCAGTAACCAGAAACCAACATTACATGAGGACATTAAAACAGAAATGTTAAAAGGATACAAAATCAATTTGAACAGATAAAGGCGATGATACCTTTTTCCTTTTGCAAATTGCAGAAGTATATTTACTTCATGAAAGTTTACTGCCATTTGACCACCTTCTAAAAGTACAAGCAACTAGATTCTTTCCACTCAGCATCCCTAACCTAGATTTGAATGATGAAGATCGAGTAGGACCACTACTTGATGAAGCAATATTAGCAGCAGCCTGTTGGCTGACTACCGGTGGAAATTCAACCCCAATGTCTTGCACTCCGCCCTCACTTGTACTGACATCAGCATTTTCATGTTCACCACTGTCTAAACTCACTGCAAGCGACCCCCTAATCGCTCTCAACCACTCAGCAAACTCACAAGTCACTCCTCTACACTTCTTAACCTTCACTTTGACCAAATTAGGGAACCCATTAGCTAATGCTTCCATACCATCATTCGAGACAGGGCAGCTCTTAATGCAAAGTTTCTTCAGCGCTATACATTTTTCTGCAATGCACGAGATCTCTACATCACCAACAGTCTCACTACCGCACAATGCCAGGCGCTCCAAGTTTTGGCAATTTGACGCCAGCGAATCTAAACTTGATTTGGTGGGATTAACACCGATAAGAACGAGTTCTTGCAGATTAGGACAGTGCTTAGCTACAGCAATTAAACCCTCATCGCCAATGCGATTTGCCTTACATCCATCAATGTGAAGCTTTCTTAATAGCTTGCAACGCTCGGCCACCGACACGAGCCCCAAATTCGTACACTCAACTGTCTTTACAAGATGCAAAATCTCTAGATCAGGGCAATTAGAGATGGCAGCAAGACCGGTATCGCTTACCTGGAGTTTCTCAAGATGGATCTCAACCACACCATTTGCTTCGTCCGCCATTAGTTGGAGCAGCTTATCCCACTCACCTGAGCACCTAAACAGTCTCAGAGTCCTTAAATTCCTGGAACCTATGATCAACGGACCGAAACACTGCCCATTGTATAGCTCCTTCAGGCAAATTGTTTTGAGTGAAACTGCAGCTACACCGGGCCCTATGAGCTCAGCCACAGCTCCATCGCCGGTGAGGCCACGAAGCCGCTTCACCGATAGTTCTTCCAGGGACGCGCAACTGTCGAGCACCGCGTTCATGCCTCTCGCTCCGAAGGTGCAGGATCCACACGAGAGCTTCTTCAAGCCCCTGCAGTTCTTAGCGAAGTTCGCGATGCCAGCGTCGGTCAGATCGCGGCACGCGCGGAGCTTGAGGCGCGTCAGGTTCCGGCACCGCAACGAGATGAGAACCAGCGCCTCGTCGCCGATGCTGGCCGATCTGCGGTCACACTTCAAGGCGAGCTTCGTGACGGAATCGAACCGCGAGAACAGGGACGGCACCAGGGGGAGGAGATCCGCCCGCGCGCTGAGGGAGAGCCGGTGGCGGCTCTGCCCCTCGACGGCGAGCCACCGCCGGCAGACCAGGGAGCACCGCTTCCGGTCGCCGGTGCCGAGGCACTGGAACACCCAGGCCAGGCACTCGTCGGGTAGGTGGGAGGTGCAGTCGGGCGCGCCGCCGGTCGCGTCGTGGCCGTCGGTCCCGCCGGCGAGCATCGTCGGCGAGACGAGGGGCGACGGCTTGGAGCCGGCGGGGCGGCGGTTGTGGCCGTGGGCGGAGGTCGAGTCGCGGCGGACCTGGAATGAGGCCGTCGAGGCTGACTGGCCCATCCACGGCGGCTCGAGAAGGGAACGACGGCGGCTCGGGCGGGCGGCGGCGGCGGCGGCGGTTGGCCTCGGCGGGTGGAATTCTTCGTCTTCGTCTTCCTCTTCTCCGTCTTCTCCGATGTCAGTTGTGACGGACTCGAAATCCGGATTTTAATTGTGGCCTTTCTCGATTTCTTCGCTTTACTTTTCTTTTTCTCTTTTTTTTTATCAAAATCCTTTTCTGATTTGAATAGTCATAAAAATCGCTGAGCCGGTAGGGATCTGGAGCGAGCATCCTCGCGGCGCTTACAGTGGACTCGAACCAGAAGCCGTCCGTGGGCCGCAAGATGCCGCATCTATCTGACGTGGCATACGATGCTTGGGATTCGGCATCCGATGCGGCGCCGCAGGTAATTATATCTCGGGTGCTCGGGGAGAAAAAATCGAGCGTCTTTTGTGGACCCGAAATTCATTTTTCAAACCCTTTTTTTTATTTCCCGGCTCGCGAGTATGTCGTGCGTTGCGTGCGCACAAAAGATGGGAAAAAGACCGCCTTATTGAAGAAAACTTTGAATTTAAGAACCGCAAGAAAGAAAAAAAGAAACTTCGAAATTTTCAACCGGAAGGAAACAAAAAAAAGAGAAAACTTTGAATCGTTGAAAAATGGATTCATGAAAACACACGATACAAAAACACGGGCACAGCACATTTTGAAAAAGAAAAATATTTCGAGATATTTCTGCCGTGAAAGTTACTTTTCTGTAATTGAAAAGATTTGAAATTGAAAATTTGAAATTCGAGAGAAATGAAGTAGGATAATTAATTTGCACTTTCTCATTAGCATGACCAAGAAAATGCTTTATTTTCTAACGGAGGCTTGTGGCGATTGCATTGCTATTATTTCACTTGCTCGGGTGAAATTAGGCGCATGTAACCTTTAGACAATTTGATTGAATAGGATGAGATAAGAGTTATATATGATATAAAATGGTGAAGATCTATCGCTTATTTGAAAGTCGATCAGATATAAAATTAAACGAGTATATATGATCATTTGCACATGGATATGATTGGATTCAATATTAGTATAGCGACGCAGAGCAAAATAATATTATTTTTTGCCCAAAAATGCTGATTTTTTCCATGTCGGTAAATTTTAGTAAGTGCTGGTAGGTGTCAAAACCGTTGGTGAAAGAAAATTAATGACTTCTTTTTACTCGAATTAACAATGTTGGTAGCTTCCTAATGTTATCATGAAATTACTATTTATTTTGTCGGAACCTTTTTTTTTAATCAAAGTAACTGGATAAACTAAAAGGAGAAAAACTGATAAGCTACACTAATAAAAATTGGTAAGTTCACATAATAGTTGAGAAATCGAACGTGTTTTTTAGAAATTCAAGCGTCGGAAATGACACGTGAGATGACCAAACATTTTATGTAAGAGCCATGTCGGATTTTTTATACCCGAATTCCATCGGCGATGAGCTTCTGACCAACTATGTAAAGTGAAAAGACTCTTTGTTGATGAATCATTTGCATGATCTAATCCATTATATCGTTATCCGAATATAATCAATCAGATCGTAAGAAAATGCACAAAACTTTTATCTTTTGGTCCTAACAGAGATACCATCGTTTCCGTATGCATTATCAACCTGATCTAATACAGCAATATTGAACATTAATTTCCCAAGATTTGTGAGTTTAAGAGGAAGGATGGAGATTAAAGGTATGTTCAGATCATTAGACTTGCTTTGGCCGGGAAAAAAAAAACCACGATTCAGCACTCGACGCGAACTCAATTAAGCTTGACTTTTCAGGCTCGACTTCCTAACATCGAGCTTAACTAAATGCGGTAGCTTTCAGCTTGATTTGGTTTGGTTATCAAGATAATTGCAGTTTAAGCAAGATTGGTTCGGGAGTCACTCGGGTCTTAACTAAACTCGAACTGAGCTTGAAGCACAAGCTACTTGAACTGTTGAACTTTAGTTGAGCTCTATTGATCGATGAGTTAGTCTGGCTGATGTAAGTGGGCGAGCAACTCCACCTGTTTCTGGAATCCTAGGTGCAGTTGTTCTGAGGTTGTCTCTCAGCAGAATAGTCGTTTAGGGTATACCACTTTGTCCATGCGGTGTATAAGTCCTTGGAGAACTGGTCAGCGGTCCATCTTTAATAGGCCCACAAGGAGCGCATGCGATGAAATTTCCCATATGAAGTTTCCAGTTTTCTTCGAGTTTTAAGTCTTTCTTTTATAATTCAGGTAATAATCTGAGTTCCGCCTCGGTCACCATCCTCGAGTAAATCATCGTCGACGCTGTAACTACTTGGCGACCACAACCGATATGACCACCTCTTTCCAACAATTGCCGCCGCTGTCGCCGGTACTTCTTTCAGTAAACACTTGTCATTTCACCATTGTTGCTTTCAGGTTTGCTGATTGGGACTATGACTGTTGACCATGTTACCTATGCCTACTTACACATCTTTCTTTCCATATACTCTCCCTCATCTGGGTTTTTACAGTCCGGCCTAGTTTATTCATGTGGCCTCGATGGGAACAATTCGAGCGGGCCTGCTCTTGTCCGGTGCTTGTTCCTCATGGGCCGTGCGGTTAGGAGATTTAACCTGGGCCTCTCTTATGTGAGCTTTTGCAATCCAAAACATATATAGGGTCAGTGGGAATCTGTGAGCGTAAGCAGTTAAGCCACCCGGAGCAGCACTATCTGTCATGACTCATGATCATCCCTGCAATGGAGTGTTCAGCAAATAACCATGCAAAAGTTAAAGGCATCGAAAGTTTGAAGTTGCCATGATCGATGGTTTAATGCCAGTTGCCAGGGAAGTCCTCGATTCACCAGAACAGAACGAGAATTGTACACATACCAAAGTCTCTCATTCCTCAGATCTGCATAACGAGAGATTGTGGAGGCTGTCAGCATAAAGCTCATGTAAAGCGGTCATGGACTCGCGTCGGTTGGGCCTCATTTTAAACGTATACTCGCATGTCGCGTTAGGCTGGGAGAATTGTTGATGAGCAGTGTTGTAGTAGTTCTTGAATTCCCCTCATTAGGCTTCCTCATAGCATAGGCCAAGCCCTAGTTTGGAAAAGATGTTTCCGAGTCCTAGACTTTAAGTACGTGACATGATCAACCTTGGCCAGGCCCATCTGGAAAAAGGACTTGAGGCAACCTATCTCAGCGAACTTCTCTCTTCATGAATTGACATTTCAAGAGTGCTATTGCTAAGCAGGTTCTCCACCATTTGAAGGTGAAGGATAATACGGGGTAGAGCGATTATATCATTTTCAAAATCCACTTTTAGACTGAGGTTTACTATTAATTTGTGCGTCCAAGTCCAACTCACTGAGGTGCCTTTCCACAAAATGGATCGTTATCCATGGTCATGTTAACACCATAAGAGCACGTTTGTGGTGTAGAGCCAGTACGGCATGACCATTGTTGATGTTGTGATAGAAAGTACTTCTGGTCGTCATTTACATTTAATCTGCAGAATTTCCACAGCTACGCATTAGGGCAGATTTACAAAAAAAAAAATTATTTGGTCGAAAGGATTTACAAGTTAGAATACTGGATTTTGATTTCGGTTTCAGCATTTGCTACCATATTGCCGTGCACCTAAGCAAACTATTCAACAGGTTGTCTTCATGAGTAGCACCTTAGATTTGGAGCAACCCTTCTCGAAAGAATTCCACATTAGTAACGTTACGAATGTGTAATTCATTCAGTCCTGCAGTTTGGTTATGAGTTGAAACAGTTTGGCAAGAGATCAAGCTGTCTTATTATTATTCTATATATATATATATATATATATATATATATATATATTTCCTTTAGCAAGAACGGACGAAAGGATCAATTCAACTCATTCGAGGCTGTAAAGTTAGCTCCTACTGGGTTTCTTGTTATTTTTTCCTCTCAAGCTGTCAAACCTAAAATCACTTCAAATACAGCCAAATCATGGGCGTGATCGAAATGAGATTGCCACTTTATAGCAAAGAAGAGTCCGGTTCTTCTTCCTTGACTTTTGGCTTTTTGTTTCTTTGAATATGTTCGCAGCACAGAAAGCACTGTGCATATGTGATCACCATCGAGCATATTTCTCTTTGGGGTCGAATGTCGTAGACTTGGGAGAGAGGCGCGTAGATAGGTAGCCATTCCACCAGCTTTTGCTGGTTATTTTCGGCTCTTCACATGCCACTTTTGTTGGGCCATTCGATGGCTACATGGCCCCCACTCGAGCGAGAGTTGTGGATTTATAGGCAACGAATTTTGACTGTTGCTCTCTCGGGCATGGACTCTCTCTCTCTTCTTTGGTCTTTCTTGCTTTGTGGTTTTTGCCTAGTGCCTTACAGTTCGGTGCTCTAAAGGCAAATGACATTGACAGAAGTGAGAGACTTTCTAGCTTTTTTCACTTGCAACTATGATTAGCCCCGGTTCTTTTTGTTAGCTAAGGTTATGAGACAGGTTTATCATTCCTACGGTATCATTCTCTCCTTGTGTACGCTTTCGATCTATACCTTACTCTTTATTCGAGCTTTGTGTCGTAGGGCACCTCGCTCCATGCAGAATGGTTTACCGACAGTAATGGCTCCAAACAGCAAGCTTTCGATGTTTGTCAATTGTCATCCTACAGAAGGACTGATTTTTCTTCGAGGGCAGTTGCTAAATGTGGCAGCGTGGTGTGGCCCATTTGATTTTTCTTTGGAACAGTTGGGAATCGATCGTTCGATTCACATGTCAATTTTGCATAATTATGGAGGCAAGAAAATGGCCGGACCATGAAACACGCTTCGTTGACCACGCTGTTTCTCTGTCTTTGGCATTACCTATGCGCGCTCAAGATCAACCTCAACCGACAGTTGAAAAAACCGGCGAAGTCGAACTAGGCATTGAGATCAGCAACGCGGTTGTTACTGATGCACCATGACAGCAAGAATTCACTGAGTTTTGTGATTCAGATGTCACGTGAAACTCAATTGGGCTAGAGAATTAGGCCAGTTGAGATGGAGATGATGAAAACATAAGGTCCAAGTTGATGTTTTTTTCCCCTTTCGGATTGAGAATTTAACATCTATTTTAGTCAAATTCCAACCACATTCTTGTTTCCTGGTCATATGTGTGGACTGACGACTTTAAAGCCTGCCTATTTTAGTCGGCTTGCCTCCGATCATTAAATATTGAGAATGAAACGCATTAGCGCTTGGTGCGGATATCATTTACATAATATCTCATGTTTGATGCGGATATCATTGATATACAGACTCGCTATGACATGACACACGTGGCATAAGAGATCAATCACCTAAAACAGGCTTTATACATTGTGATAAAGAGACCTAAGAAGAATCATTTTCCTAGAGGGCATCGGAACTTAGCTTTAGATAGCCCTCAACCAGCTAGCTACAAGCAAACGAAAGCCCTCTTACCCCACACATGTTCATCACACCCACGACCAACTAAATCCTAACCAGAGTCTGCCATAGATGAAGTTCCCACGACTGTTATCATCCCACGGATGCTCAGCAAGTACACTTCCCACATAAATCCCAATCTTCCTGATCCGAATTGGGCTTGTGAGCCTCTGCCTCTCGTGCTCTTAGACTGGTCCAAGGTCTGCTGTGTAGTTTAGGGTTAGGGATGGGATGGGATGGCATGGCATGGCATGGCATGGGAGTGCTGCGGTGAGGAAAGATTGAACTGGCGAGTTCCAATGAAGGGCTTTTGCTTTCTGTTCTTGTGATTATAGTAAAGGTGGCCACGCTTATCTCTGATCCTGAGCAGAAGAAGGTTCAGCTCCTCAAACTTTGACCACAATGATGAAACAGCTGTGCTTTTGATGAGGTAGGTCATGGGTGTATGATATCTCCAAAAAAACCAGAAAAGAAAATTCACCGAACATAACCTTGAAACTACCCATGAGATGGTTAAAGAACGAATTCATATGCACGCGGGTTAAACGGAAAATATGAAATTATTCTGCATACTACTAACTGCGGATAATTTTATTTTCGGAGTTTTGTCCTGCGTCTTATTTAATTAATGGTGTTAGTAAGATATTCTCTAAATTTTCGGGATTTGCCTACGCAAGATGGAGTACCTTGTCGTAGAGACTAAATATCGTTTGAGCAGTTAACAAAATAGCCGGATTTAGAAAGTGTATAACATTAAGGAAACATTTAACAAATCTTAGGTTTTCATCCCAAACCCACTTTGCATTCTCAATTTTCAGAAATACATCTTTGCGCCATCATTGTTGTACTTTAGGTAACATATTTCATCTCACAACAAACAATCTCGTGGGTGTGTGCGACTTTGTGGGAACTGGGGGTCCGGGGTTTGATGAGGATTTAATTTTCAAAGGAAGACTATTCAATTTTTTTTTTGGTCGAAAGGAAGATTCCATTCATCAAAATAATATCCAAGAGGTACATAAAAGGCATGTAAGCCTAACAAATCTCAAACAATTGCTGAACAAAGCAAATACTAGAACTCAAATAACAAAGTACGAAACACAATCTATAGCTAAAAGCACACTTTTATCCCTCAATAACAGATATTCACTGGATTCAATGATGAGCACACGCCGAGATCCCTCATTCTGTGCGCGTCTATGTTTAACATCCTCATCACCATCGTTGTGCAGAGACACCAATATCAATACGTCGAAAGAACACAGATCAAATAGCAATAAGGAATTTCCAGACCTAAACCTAAATTTAAATCGGTAGAGTAAAACCCCCAGATTTAAACCTAAATTTAAATCGGGAGAGAAAAACGACTTAATTTCAGACAGGTTGTGGAGCTACGTCACGGACATTTTCCTCAATGGCTGTCAACTAGACGAATGGCTGAACTGGACTTCACGGTCGCTCAAGAGTAGCTGTAGAAATTTATTCACACACAACGATTCGATTTTTTGAGCGATGGAGTTTTATCCAACGATGAAAGAATGTAATTTTGCTGTCCCGAATCGATTCGTTACCGGCAAGGTATAGGGAAAAAGGTTTAAAAACAAAAAACAGTGCCTAAATTTGTTCTCATCGCTGGTGGAGAATAAGGTTAGGATCATGGAATTTGGTGCAGCATTTTGCTGGGACAAATCTGAAATCAGCAAAAACCTACCTCATCAAACAGTAAGCATTTTCCTTTTGCCAACCACCACCCCCACCTATCATTGCCTTTGCCTTGACTCCAATCGTTTTGCACCTCAAATTGCCTGCTGCACCAGTAGACCCCTCCTCTCTCAACCCAACTCCCTCCCTTTTCTTGGAGAGCGAGCTTGAAAGAAAGAAAGAAAGAAAGAAAGAAGAAAGAGGAAAATCAAGGGATAATAACACAATATCTGAATTTTGATTCAATATATAACGTGGTCCTTGAATTTTAAATTTATTCAATATAATCCATGAATTTTAATCTAATATGTAATGTTATCCTCGAACGTTTAATTTATTTAATGTGATTCCCCGATTGTATAAAAATATTTAATGTTGTCATTTCATCAATTCAAGTTCAGGAATAATATGAAAATATCTGAGAAATAAGTTGAACATGTACCAAAAGTTCAGGGATTATATTAAACAAATTAAAATTTCATGGACGACATTGCATATTAAGTTAAAATTCAAAGACCGCATTAAATACATTTAAAGTTCATGGATCATGTCGCATATTGAGCTAACGTTCAGTGAGCATTTGCAAAGAAAAGAGACAGGACATCACGTTGCAGTCGGAGGGTGAAATAACACTGCACGCTCGTCCACCCACTGCAAAATTTTTCAAATCTTTGCGCTTGCCCCTTTTCTCGTTAGGCAAATGGGAACAACAACCTCCAAACAACACGAGCGACAGAGCGACGCTCTGTAAAGGACTCTGAGAACCATATCTACTTACTATTCTTGTCAAAATTTTAGCGTTAGAGGTGGTAAATTGCATCGGGAAAAGCGCATGGTCCTAATCTCAAATATTACTGAAAATTTCACGTAATCCTCCCTAATCCATCACCCCTCTTTAGTGTTAGATCCTAAATCTTAAATCCACCGATTTACCTCCTTCGTCTCTTGCAGCCTTTGCTCAATATATACTGAACTTTAAAGTCTTTTCCGGTTTGCCCCCCATGAACTTTCGTTTTCTTACGCAGCAAATCCTAAACTTCAAATCCACACACTTTATTCTCGAAGCTGACGAATCATTTCTTCACTTGTAACCACCAAATGTTTTTCCGTTAAAATGCGCTTGTGATTCTCAAGCTGCGACAAAGGATTGCAATAGTGGGCATTTTCATCTATCAAAAGAATTTAATGTATTGCGGCCGATATATTTGGCTTAAGAATCACGTGCGTCGCACGTTTTAATGAAAAAAACAATTTGATGGTGCTAATGCCTAAGGAAGTTCGATGGGGGTAATGTATACGTGTTCAATATTAGTTTCTATGACCGTTAGGGGTTCAGTAATAATTTCGATTATACGTAATGCGCAAAAGGGTGAGAGTTCTGAAGGGTTAAACGTAAGAACTTAAATTTCAGGGTTTAATGGTGCAAGAGAGTAAGAGCTCGGAGGTAAAGCAAAACGATTTATAATTTTACGGTTTAATGTGTAATAATAGGGCGAAAGTTTAACGGTGTACGGTCAAATTTTCACCGAATGGTCATTAATCTCTTCAATGCGACGATGTATACTACTATATTAGCATTGTTTGAAATAGCATGGAATGGAATTGTTATCGTTACATGAACGTAATTCCCATACGCAAAGCTAAGATTTATTCCCAAATCGAGAGGAAAAGAGAGGTCGAGCGAGTAGCTGTTCATAAGAGAAACAGTAACATGCATTTGTCTTCGCATGTGTAGGCACCGTACGAAGGAGCGAGATAGCTCATCAAGTGGCATTTCGATCTATAAAAAGTAAAACTAGCTCGAGATGGATTGCTTGCAACTAGTTGATTTATGGAGCTGGAGCTACATGCTCATGTCGCCTCCGTGTGTGCACGTATCATTCGAAAATAATGGGTCTAGTGGAGAGGGACAAGAGCAGCCGGGCATTGCTCATCAACACCATCCAACCTTTTACAGCACACGACATAATCATGCAATTCCACGAAGCTTAACGATGCAAAGGTCTCACCTTCCAACTGATGCACGTTCAAACAGGATCGATGCATTGAATTCGATTCCATAATCGCTGCCATATGCGCGGAAAGACCATTCACTCATGCCTGCAAAATTCACCTCTTGGAGCTGGGAATCGGGCGACACATGCACGAGCAACACCTTTTTCCTCAAACCCTAATTATTGAGTTCATGCATGTAAGTTTTACACATGAACGGGTCGCGAATGCTAATTCACATATCTCTTTTTGTTCACTTGACCGTGTACATAGATTTGCATGGTTCAAATTAAGTATGGTCACGTATGGTGTATATGTTCCGGTGAAGCGGGTGTCTACACTAAAGACGTTAATAACTCGGCATGCTTGTTCTCGTTTAAAACCTTTTTTCTTTTTGTTTGATTGTCGGGTGGTATTGAGGCTGATCGAAAAAGGCCTATTGAACATTATTCCTTCTTGAGTGAATTTTTTAACCAGCTAGACTACTCGTTAATTTCTTAGACGCGACATCTTAAACCAATTTACCTTCCATTCTTTCCATTTTAGGGTTGATCTTGTTGAAACATGGTGTGGATTGATGCCTTAGATTCATTCCCCCGTTCATGCGACATTCTATAACTTTTAGGTTTTTTTTTGTGGTAATTTCACGACATTTCAAATTATTATTTCTCTTGCACCATGGGAATGAATTATGGACCATAATTGTAAGAAAAGTCCGAAGATGTGGCCTCTCCAAAATTAGGAAAATCGGGACCTGGTGGTCTCTGTTTTCAGCTAACCTGTGGGGTTCATCTTTTCTTGCGACCGGACATTATTGCGATCTCCAGATGATGTTCATGATCAAATGTGGTGAAATCATGAGATTAGGATGTTACATTCTAGTGTAATTATTAAAAAAAAAAAGTGGTTGCGAGACAATATCCATATGAGGTGCGCGTATCATAATTTCGCATGATGATAGCAAATATATATTTTTTATTTTTGAATAATGTTGGGTATCGATGTTTTCCAAGTGGATCAATCACTATTTATGTATGCAAATTGACCCGTTCACCTGCGGGGGGAAATGTTTGGACCGTGCTTATATGAACATGATACAAGGGCAATAAATTATTTTGCCATGATTCCGTCAAAGAGAAATTATCTCATTATAAAACTCATGGTAGTGGAATATAGGGTTAATGCCACGAAAATTCCTAAACTAGTACATTTACGACAAATTTACCATAAACTAGCTTTTTTAACTATCAAAAACCCCAAATTGGTACACCTATAATAATTTTACCCTTCGTTAGTTTCAAATGAATGTTATCGTCAAATAACTGAGTTGGATGATACGTGGCAGTTAACATGTGTATCAGTTTGGGATTTTACCCTTTCGTTTGTTACGAGTTTACAAATCTGTGATTTTTTGTGGTATTAATCCAATATGACGAAGGGTAAATTTGTCACAACTATATCAGTTTGGGATCTTTCGTGGTCAAAAAATTAGATTGAGATAAGTTTATTACAGATGTACTAGTTTGGAGTTTTTATGGTTAAAAAATTAGTTTGGGATAAATTTGTTACAAATGTACAAATTTTATTTGGGGTTTTTCGTGGTATTAACTCTTGAATGTATATGTTAAACTTTTACGTAATCGAGATCGACAATTTGTGTTAGTGTGTCACAATAGGGATTGTAATTAAGTATCAATTCGTGTAAAAAATCCCATAGTTTTGATTATATAAGCCAAATGAATGACTCGGGACGAAAATGTATTAGCTCGTGTATATATACACGTAAAGTGTATAGTGACCTATTATGTTTGGATTTTCTCTTTATAATCCGTAGTTAGGCTCGTGCTGTCTTTGTATCGTGTAAACACGTCGTATCTAATATTGCCCCTCGAAAATATGTTGAATTTCTATCAAAGTGACCATCCATGAAATGAAAACGAAACGCTTAGAGCAACAGGGCATTGGGTGAGCAACGTTATCAGTGGTAACCTAATTGAAAATTGACAAAATTTTGCATGAAATTTTCCACTGCTAACTTTTAATTCATCAAGGCAAGAAAAAGGAGTGAGAAAAGAAAACCCATCTTGATCCAAAAAATTTAAGGAGATAGATATATCATCATCTTAATGAATAATTTAAAGACGGTAACTTGTTCCGCAAAACATGAGGGTATAGGTTAGGTTGAAAATTTTTTGTATGTGCCCAAAACATGCGAGCTCATTTCATCTTAATCATCGGATCATATGAATCTCATATAAGATCTAAAATTGTTAATTACCGAAATTAAGCGGGCTCACATCATAGCACGTTGCGGATTGCATGCAAGAATTCTACCGAGGCCGGTGCCAAAGGCCTTTGCATTGGCAACGTAATGCTATAATGTTGCACAAACACCACCCTAGCCTTTTGACACCTATTTTAGGTGGGGAAGATTACTAAAAAAATATTAAATCTCTTGCAATTGTGTCAATTTAGTTATAAATATTTTTTTTTGCCAATCGAGTCCTAAACCTTTTGTATTTGTACAAATTCAGTCGATTTGGCCAATTTTAACCTGCTGGCACTGACGTAGACAATTTTTTATAATACTTTAATATTTTTTTCTAATTTTTTTCTTTTCTTTCTTTTTCCTTCTTTTCTACCTATGGCTGGCGAGGCCGACCTCACCGACCTCCACGTTAGCGTCGGTCAGTCAAAATTGATCCGATGAATTGAATTTGCATAAATGCAAAATGTGTAGAACTCTTTTGGCATAAAAAAAGAGTTTACGACTGAATCAGTACAATTGGCAAGAGATTTAGTATGTTTTAGGTAATTTTCCCGTTTTAGGTGGGGGGGACAAAAAGAGGGGATCACAAATTCAAAAAACTGAAAAACACGGACGACAATCCGCGGCAGGCACACACATGGCCATATATTTTGGCTGGTCACAACGGATCGGGAAGATCAGATCATTCAAACGCGACGACAATCTGATTAAGCTCGTACCCCACCCGCGCCCTTTTAAAGCACGTAAAAAAGTACTAGAGATACAAGCAAAATTTCGTGGCGAGACGAGAGAGACAGAGAGAGAGAGGGAGAGGGACACACACACACACACACAAAGACAGAGAGAGAGAGAGAGGGGGAGAGAAGGGGGGTCTCGTGAATCGCGATCGTATTGGGGGTCCACTGGAAGGTGGGTTCCCCCCACCCCCGCCAGAGGGATCGGGCATCGCAGTACCGTCACGTGTCCAGTTAATGTTGCGAATGGCCTGTCATGGAACCGAGGGAGGGACTTATATAGCTATAATACGGTCACCCTCTCTCTGTCTCTCTGCTGGAATCCACGAACTTAAAAACAGTTCCTTTGTGCCATCGAGCACCGCGCAGTGGTCGCTCACTCACACTCAGTCGAGAGAGAGAGAGAGAGAGAGAGAGAGAGAGGCATTGAGAGAGGAGATGGTTCGAGTCGAGCAGTGAAGGTCGACGTTTCTCTCTGTGTAATGAGACAAGCCTCGGACCTCTTCTTCTCCAGTGGGGTGACGATGAGGGGTCGTCAAGAAACGCGCCTGCAAAGCCCCGCTTCTCTCTTCGATTCCCTCTACTGCTCCGAGGAGCCCTGGGAGGCCCAGGAGCAAGAGCTGGGCGACGGGGATGACGCCGGGCACGACCCCGCGACGTTCCTGGTGGACCAAGATCTGTTCTGGGACGAGGAGGAGCTGACCCGCCTAACCTCCAGAGAGGGAGCGAACCCCCTGCGCCGGGATCTCGCCACCGACCCCTGCCTCGCCGGGGCTCGGCGCGAGGCGGTGGGTTGGATGATGAGGGCGCACGCGCGCTGCGACTTCTCCGCCCTCACCGCCGTGCTCGCCGTCGACTACCTGGACAGGTTCTTGTTCGGGTTCGGCTTGCAGACGGAGAAGCCGTGGATGACCCAGCTCACCGCCGTGGCCTGTCTCTCTCTAGCCGCCAAGGTGGAGGAGACCCAAGTCCCCATTCTCTTAGACTTGCAGGTGCGTGCCATTGAGGATCTCTCGTTCCACAAATGCTGGTTCTTTTTAAGCTCTTCACTTCGCTAATGGTGTGGACTACCGTTTCTCTCAGGTGGAGGAGAGCAATTATGTGTTTGAGGCCAAAACGATACAGAGGATGGAGCTTCTGGTGCTGTCCACGCTCGAGTGGAAGATGAACCCAGTGACCCCACTTTCTTTTATTGATTATTTCGCGAGGAGGCTCGGCTTGAAGGGCCATCTGTGCTGGGAATTCCTTTGGAGATGCGAACGGGTCCTGCTTGCTTCTCTCTCAGGTGAAAAATAACCCGATTGAAAAACAAGGAAATTGGTTTCTTCGTGAATTCCCGTTTTGGTCGCATCTGCTAATGCCATTGTTGTTTCTTGGCCCATACAGATTGCAGGTCAACGAGCTATCTTGCTTCTGTAATGGCTACTGCCGTGATACTTCATGTGATTAATGGTCTAGACCCTTGTTTGGGACTGCAATGCCAGAACCAGCTCTTGCCCATTCTGGGAATCGAATCGGTTAGCCCATTACCCTTCCTTGAAACCCAAATGAATTTGCTTTTTTCCCCCTTTTTCGGGTTGGATTATGAACCACGCCCCTAAAATCTCACGTCATTCCATTCTGTTCTTTGACAGGACATGGTGGATGAGTGCACTAAGCTAGTCTCGGAGCTGGCAAGGGCAATACGCGGACACCGATCGAGCAAGCGCAAGTTCGGATCGGTGCCCGGAAGCCCGGACGGAGTGGTGGACGTTTGCTTCAGTTCCGATAGTTCGAATGATTCGTGGGCTGTCGCGGAATCGGTCTCATCTTCCCCTGAGCCTCTGTTGAAGAAGGGCAGGGCTGAGGATCAACTTAGGCCAAACTCTGCTACTACTTATTCAGAAATTCTCCTCATTCCTCACTAGTTCACTCTTTCCTAATTTTGCCAATTATAAAGTATTTTAACTCGTAATAATACACACTCCTTTCTCGTCACTCTTTTATTCATGCGCAAGTTAAATTGCCTGACAATGAAACATCTCTTTGTTCTGTGAACTCTAACCTCCCCGGTCCATTAAATCATATGTACATTGAGCTGGAATTTGCAATTCGGGTGTCGAACAAAATAGAGATTGGCATTTTTACCCCGATGGCGAATTTGCTCAATCAATAAAGAGTACTCGAAATTGAAAACCCAAATCTCCAAAGGCTCCAAGCGTGCGAGGCTCCTCCATCCTTGTATGAACACAGTTCGGCTTGTCATTGACATAAACCGGACATAAAAATGCGTCCTCTCTTTATTAAAGGAAAGGTCTTTTCTTCCTTGGCGTGAAGCGGAAGTAACCTGCACCATCTTTTTCACATTTTCGAAAGCGGATGGAATCGTGGAATAATCCCATTTTTTCTGCGGAGTTTTATTAAAGAGAAGCTCCGGGGAACTTGATTAAACAACCCATATAAAGTTCAGACCTATCTCGCAATTTATGTGAACAACCAGTGCATTGATTATCGTGACCTTTGTCTAGTTTGCAAGTAAACTTTTGTTTCGCTCAACCACAGCAAAAGACCAAACCAGAGAGAGGTAGAGATCACTTCGCTCGATAGGAAATATGATACAAAATCACACGCACGTCTTTCCAAGGACCACAGAGCACAATTGCAAATGGCATGATGAAACTGTTTGAAAACTGGAGAGAGGGAAAAATAGAGAGAGAGAGAGAGAGAGAGAGGGAGTTTTTTTATTTCATATATTGGTCGGCCACTGGGAATTTGGGGAGGTGCTCAGAATCCGTAGGTTTGACCTCGTTGGAAGAGCTTAGAGGCACAGAGCAGTAGAGGGTGTCTGTGTGTACGACTTGTGCGCTTCTTTGTTGGCATGGACCAAAATGACAGAGACAGGAGTGTGACAAGTGGCCCGTCCAGACCAGCTGTTTAACACTGTCCCTGTTTGATTTTCAATGCTGCCCTTCTCTTCCGACCTGATGAATGATCCTCTCCTGCTTTAAAATCTTTCCCTGCTCAGGCATTTTTTAGGAAAGCTTTGAAAAACGGATCATCGTTGTTCTTCCACATAAGTAAATCTCGTTCAAGAATCTTAAAAATCTTCAAATTTCGTGTGTTATCGTATGTTGAATAGGGGATGTGAAAAAAATTGTAAGCAGCTACGCTTGGACTATAGACTGCATTTCGCTGCTCATTCACACGAGACAGAGCTTGACGTTCTGATCATCGAAGAACACGGCTGTAGGTTTCTTTCTGGCTGGTCACCATTTCATATTCAAACTTCAGACGACACGTTTTGGCATTAGGATAAATGGGTGTTTTGTTAAGACTTTTGGGAACAGGTCTCCAATTGGCTCGATGATCGTAACGTTTTTAAATTTTTGTGTCATCACATTTTGTTTAGGAATTATGAAAAACTACAGTGCATTGTGACCCGTTACGATTTGAGAATCTGTTCCTCGATGAGCCATAGAAGATCTACGATTCTTAAAAGAATCATCGTAATGTATCCCTTGGCGAAAGTAGAAATTCTTAATTGAGATACTATTCAACCGAAAAATATCAATTCCTCTTATGGTTAACAAATGATGGTATTTTTCTCATTCAAAATATGTTATATCGAAACAAGCTTAATCTTCTAATTCAAACACAAAGTTTGTTTGGGATTTGTAAGAGGTGAGCATTATAAATTGAAATGCAAAGTTTCTCATGTCCAAGATCGGTCCAATCGAGTAGAATCCATTGTCGTTTCAAAACCCTTCCCAATCCCACTTGTTGCTACTTCTCGATTCTAAGGGACGACTGCTCTCGAACTTATTACCAGCATTCGAAAGGATTGGAAAAAAAAAAAACAATGGCTCCTAGAGATATTTTAGCAAATCTCTTGGAAGTCATAGTCCAATCTCACTCCCCCAAAAAGCTATTCACGCGATGCAAGTACATTCGCATCAATCTGCAAAGGCCGACGTGGCACATTGATATGACCAAAAGACAAAAACAAAAACAAGTTTGGTTTGCGACGGACTAAATTAACAACGCCCATTAACACAAATCTGGGTTTTTTGTTTATTACATCCGTTAAACTTCCCCTATTATAATGTTTCTCGACACATTCCTATGTTTTGCTTCAGGAATTGTTTGACAGTGCGCGAAAGGACGCCCGCTAAAACTAAAAGGCCCCCCCTGGCATGTGGCATGTGCCATCTACCCACCCTTTGAGCTTAAAAGAAGAATCATCGCATCACGACCCTGGATTTTCATTTTAAAATTCGCCATCTTAGGTTTCCATTCCACGATGAATGCTCGATCTAATTCGAGCTGTAATTGCAAAAACAGATCGAAAGAGGACGGAGCGCCGTGAATGACGGGGTGCTGCTATATCGCCTGGTGCGTTCGAAAGCCGCTGCTGCTTGCTTTTTGACTGTTTCGTCGACGGCACGTGGCAATGAACCTGTGCGAATCGCATTGTAGATTTTTCCGCTTCATTAATCTCTGTGTCCATCATCATTAATCTATTTTTCTTTCTCCTCGTCCCGCTCCATGCCTTGGAGATCGACGGTTGACCCAGCCCTTTTGGCGTTTTCAATGGTATTAGATTTTTCCTATTTGGAAATATAGAATGAGGGTAGAAAGAAAAATTGCACTTCTATATCTTGAAATTTAACTTGCAATTGTACTTTGCAAGTCCTGTGTAGTTTGTTTCCCTCTGCCAATTGACTGTTGAACGGTCAAGACATCATCAATCCTGTAGCGAGTGGGAGGGTTGCTTATGGCCTCCTACATGAGTGGAGAGATTTGCCCTTAAATGGTCATCGTCGCTTGAGTACTCTGTTTTGGAGGTCGACCCGTGCACACGCAAATTGGATCGAGTCCTCGCGGAGCGATCGGAGTTAGAGTGCAATCGAGAGTGGGAAACTTGGAATCCGAAAAGCACGAGCCAGGACTTTCCTTAAGAGAAATTCATTACATTTTCGGTCTCGTCTTGTGAATTAACCGAATTTCACTAAAAACTATACGCGGGTTAAGGAGTTGGGGTAAAATTAATGTAGCTTGTGCAAGGACATCATCATGGGGCGCCTCAATGAGTCCCATTATAACAAATCAGTGGTTCTAGTCTTGGACTAAAGGTCGGTCGGTTCTTGTTTTCGATTTTTTTTTTTTTGGGAGTGGGGGGTGGGTGTGGTTTAAAATTAATGGTACGTTTAAGAGCGAGCCAGGTAAAGAAAATGCAAAAAATAATAGAAAAACCACCCAATAATTTAAAATTTCCACCCTTTTTATATCGTAAAAAATGTTTTAATTTTTTCAAAATTTACCACTCGATTTTTCATCACCCCATTCTCGCCCCAATTCCAAACGGAAAGTTGATGTAGTGCATGGATGACTCGTGATCCAAGTAGCTATACCATAAGAAAGGCTGGTAAATTTTTCACGAGATTTGATGCAACTCAACGCGTTCGTCAAAATACATATTTACAAATCCGAAAGTGAGCGTGAATTTCTACGAATTGAAAATATATATATTTCTTTTACCTTCGTTGTTTTGTAATGACACGATGTGAGGTGCAGTAATAACCCGAATCTTGTAAAAAAAGAGGAAAATGAACAAAATAAATCAGAATCGGATGCATTTTTGTTAACGAGAAAATGAAGCGGTAAAAAGGAGAGAAGACACAATGAAGCGGCAAATAAATCAGGGGCGCAAAGCGCCATGCTTTAGGAATTCCATTTGAGGTCAAAAATAGAAAAGAAAAGAAAAGAAAAGGGAAAGGGGAAGACCCCAGTAAAAGAAAGTAAAAACCTAAATCGCCTCATTAAGGCATCCACGTAATTTTAGAAAATTAATTTTTTTTAAAAAAAAATATATATCGGTGAAAAACGGACGAAAATATCTTTTTTGAACTTTTTGCCATCGAGTTGTCTTTGTTGCGTGCTTCTTTTGTGCTCTTTGCTTTTTTAGTTTTTGGTACCGTATTTCAACGTAAAAAGTGAAAAGTAAAAGATTTCCTGATGAGGTGCGGGATATCATCATCGGTCAAGGGGAGGAGAGAGAGAGAGAGAGTACTTTTAGTGAGTGTATGTACGTATGCTATCTTTTTTTTTTTGTAAAAAAATACCAAAAAAAACCTTAAATTATGCAAATTACGAGTGTGTGACACTACTAATCCAATTTTTCTAATCACCAAAACCCATAAATTTGTACCAACGAGACAAAAGTACCCTTTGTCTACCGCAAAAATTACCACAAACTTGTACAAGTGCGACAAAAATAATTTATAGTAAAAAAGATGGTAGAATTTATAGTAATTCTAGCATGCGTTACACCGTCAGTGTAAAGAAGAAAATTTTACACCAGCTTCCGTCATCTCTTGATTTGAGGATTATAACAATTCTCCCATTTTCTCTCAAATAAATGGTGTAAAAGAGAGGTCTTTGAAGAGTTTAAAAAGACGGGAGAATTTATAGTAATTATACCATGCGTTACACTTTCGGTGTACAAAAATTTTATATCAGCTCCCGTCATCTCCTGATTTGAGGATCATAAGTATCCCCTCTCTCTCTCTCTCACTCGAGTCAATGGTATGAAACATTTTTCAAGCCGTGAGTTGTGTGCCACAATTATCCTGCACATTCTGTCATCTTGAAACTCTTCAAAAAGCTCCGTCAAAAAAAAAAGAACTCTTCAAAAAGCTCTCTTTTGACCTTACGGTGCTTCAAGGTTTCATCATATACAGGATGACGTTAAAATGCTAACTAACGTATTACCTAAAGACCAAGAAAATGAAACTTTCGTGATGGGCCCTCCCCCAACTTCAGTAAAACCTTCCCAACTTCTTGTTATGGCTTAACTATAGGCATTATGGACATATATGAAGGTTCGAAGGTTCTCGCCCTCTTTTTTCGGATGATTATATGAAGGTTGAAGTTATGGTACAGCGCTCCAAAGCCCTTTGTTCAGACTAAAGATGGTCCAATTCCCCTTTTTAAGTCTTCGGATCAAGTCAATGCATGGGCCGAAAGAACTGACCCGGGCGTGCCGCGTCCTTAAATTCAACCTTCACAACATTTTCATATCCAGCTAATTCAGCTTCAAATCATTTTCTAGGAAAAGGACGGACGAACTCAAATCAAACCTCCATCTCTTCTGGTTTACAAAAATAGATAAAACTCTAGGCGTCTGACCTTCGAAGTATTCGAAAATAGGAGTCGATTTTCATGAAGTTACGATAATTCTCCGTTCGTATAAACCCCAAATAGAGGGGAGATGTGATTCCGAGCATAGAAAACGAGGGACAATGACAACTTCTGAGGCTCGTGAGTTATTATAAGATGGTACGAAATATAACGGAGGAGGTCCACTGTACTGGGAGGTTATAATGTGGGTTTGGCGGCCAGATTCGGACCAATCGAGATGCCGGGGGGAGCGCACACTCGCTCCGTGAGCACTATAATGGTGAAACAAACACAAACCACACTCTCCCTCTCCCTGCGTTCGATCCGAGAACATCATTACTACCATCCAGACGAGATTGTCAGATCCTCTCCCCCGTCTCCGATGTGGACCACCTCGGCGAAGATGTCGCCCCTTCGATCAGCATCAGCAGCACCCGGTGGGGCTCTCGCTGGGGCTTTTGGGCTCATCCTCTCTCTGAGAACCATCTGCAGCAGCAGTCCCCCATCTCAGGTAAATGCCAAATGCGCAGCACCTCCTTTTTACAGCAATTATTGTTTTTGACAGATGGGAAAGCCTGCTGCGCTGATCTTTTTGTGTGTGCGCGCTCTCGCGGCGCGCTAGGAATATGTTGTTCGCCGCGCGAGGGAAGGTTTCGCTCGCAGCTTGCTTCGTTTGCCACGGGATGGTAATATTTTGAGGTGGTCCTCTTAGAATAATTGCAAGAGGCCAAGATCCCAACGGCATTCAGGTCTTGCAATTCATGTAATGCTGTACTATGTAAACGTACGCGCCACCCCCTGTGAAGCTTCTGGCATTTTGCCTGCAGGGCTTTTTATGGCGACTTAGCCTTTTTGAGAGAGAGATGGGGTTGGGTATTTAGGGTTTTTTTGTTCTTCTTTTGCGCATGGACGTCCTTGATCGCCCAAAAGAAATATGATAATGTACTTTCTTTTTAGTTCCTGAGATTCCTTTCCAAGGGTCGGATTGAATTGAACTGAAACATGCTTTGCTCGGTCGCGTTTCGGTGTCTTGATCTGTCCGTCCGCAGCTTTTGAGGTTGGTTCTTGGTGATTTAAGCTGTGGGTTCTTTTGCTTTCGTGTCCACGGCAAAGCATCAAGGGTGAGTATGATTTTAAGGAAGAACCTGAAATATGAGAATCTGATCAATCGGAACCTAGAATTTGAGAACCTGATCGATGGGAACCTGTAGGTTTCAGGTTTCCAGATTTTAGGTAGGCAGAACCTGCAACTTGGAATTTGGAATCTAAAACCTTAAACAAGTTTTTTTTTATGTTTTTTCTTGGTCTATGTCTTCAGGTGATCTTACGATGTTTAATGGCGTTAGACGATGTTCCATAGTGTTAGATGATGAGTGTAATATCTGGAACTACTAGTTTGAGCTTTCATTTTATGACTTATTAATGTTTTATATTTTTTGTGTGTCTAAATATAAGTTGTGGTTAGTGGATCGTAGCATCAAATGATGGTTATTAAATGTGATGATTCATTGCAATTGTTCAATTAATAATACAGGTAGAAGCTGCGCAGGTCTTGGAACTGACTCTAGAACTTGTGACAGGGTGGGTTCCAGGTTCCATGTTTCGATGGGTAGGTTTCAGGTTTTAAAAAATGAGGATCTTGTACTCATGGGTAGGTTCTAGGTTTTAGGTGGAATATGTCAGGAACCTGGAATCGCTTACCCTATAAAGCATGATTATTTGACTCATGATCTCTAAATTGTAGATCTAAGTTCAAGCGATGGGACGAGCGCGCAAGTGACGACTTAGCTTTGAACAACAATATCGAAGTTGGGGGGGGGGGGGGGGACATCATCAGGTTCATTTGAAGTAGAACTTTTTCGACCGCATCTAAACATCAAACACATGGATGAATTCAACCTAGCTCGATTTTTTCCTCAACTATGTAAATATCGACTTAAAGTCGACAAACCCGGGCCCGTGAATCTTCTCTAAAAGAAAATTGACTAAACATACTCCAACTTTTCGCTTTGGCTCATATGAATTTGATGTGCATAGCATAGCAGCGTACATCATGCGAAGTGGGGGTACATCAATTGTACATGCTTTGTTACGGACTTACTGGGCCTTGCGTCCCTACCGCGGCCCATTATGTTGGCAAGGCCTGACCCGTGTGGGAGTCGGGTGGAGAGGACGAATCCTGGTCCATTGTCTGTTTGTTTTCTCGCTCCTTGGCTTACAAATGGGACATAATTCGCAACGAGTGACAAGCAGATGGACATGACTCGATTGGTTCGGACGAGTACGAGCTTGTCCCTATCTCTCTCATTAGATGGATTATTCTGTGAGCATCGTATAAATTGAATCTAGACCATTAGGTTTTGTTTTGGAATTTTGAGAAAACATCGGGATTGAAAAGTTGAAAGATTTCAAGATTATCGTGTGTTGAGAACTGTGATGAAAGGAGAGATGTAATTATTCATTATGTACAATATCAAATGAAGAGTACATAAGCCTATTTATGAGCATACCATCTAAAATAATAAAATATCAATTACAATCAACGAAAATATAAAGAATCTCCTGAAGATATCTCTAAGGTTGTGAATATGAAAAGCAAAATAAATTCAAATTAGGTGCATTATCTTCTCTTTTGTTCACCTCCGTTCTCTCGAATAACATTAAAGATAGTGCCGTGTGGATCGCATGAGAGCTTAGGGGGCGTCGATGCGGGTCAATTGAGAACCCTGGTACCATGCTGTAGTTGCCTAAGAGGGGCAACCGTCGCAAGGTGGTCACAACGTATGTAGTAGTGGCACTGATGGTGGTCTCATTGCTCTAGCTTCTGCAAATTGTTTTTTTTTTGTTCGTTTTGAAATAGTTTGTTTATCAAATTCAAAGTTGTCTTCTACTGGAATTTCTCCCGCGACGAAATATCTTTTACTGAAAGTCGTTTTTCGGCTTTTAATTAAAGGGTGCCGAAGTTATGCGTCAACTCCAGGTGGGAAGTATCGCAAGCAAAATGAACCAACAAATTTGATTAAAACTAGGCTGTATAGACACAAACCGTGCCAGAATTTAATCGACGATAAGGGTCGGAAGATACGAACTCGATAAAGTGACTCGGTGTAAACAAATTATGCTGGAATCTAATCGACGACACAGCTTGAGAACACAAAGGTACCATGCCGAAATTTAATCGATGGCACAACACCCACAATAGAAATTGCACATCAGAATTTAATTGACAACCCTAATCAAAAAGCTACAACTAGGAAAATAAAGTGCAATGTAGGAAAGTAAAATACTGATAAGAATAGTAAATTCATTTGATTTGTGCGGGGAGTATCCTCCGAAGAGTACGATGTGACTGTTGAAAGCCTACAATTGACGATTATCAACAGAGGTCACAAAGGGAGGTAATACAGAGGTTACAAATGGTTATAAAAAAAACTTCCTAGTGGTAAAAAGAAGTCACAACAATCTTAAAATAGCAGCAATAACCAACCAACGATTATCCTTTTGTTGATTGCTTGATGTCGATATTGATGACTTGGTCGATCAACTTCAAGGTCCTCGTCGATAACTTCACTTTGTGTGTTGTCAATAACTTCACTGGCGAGCTATTGATTCTCTTCAAGTTGTCGATTCTTCAAGTTATCACATGTTGATAATAATTAAAAATTGGACATATTTTGGGTACAAGCAAATGCCCCTTTTAAAAGAATTGCATGAAAGCCAAATTTGTGAATTGTTTTTCCAGGAGTGAAGTAAGGCATTTATTCCTAGCTCTCTTGAATCGAGCAACAAACTGATTGATTGATTCATTATCATATTGATAAATTTTGGCCAAATCAGCAATCGATACTTTAAATATCGTTCTATAAAATTGAGAATGGAGTTGTCTTTCCTTCTCAGCCTAAGTATGGATTGAATTATGAGATAAATTCGTATATCAAGTAAAGGCAATTTTTTATAAAGACAAGGGGAACAACCTAAGTCTCAAGAATTCATTGGCTCCTATCTCTCCACATTGGGCAATAAATCGACCAATGTGTTTGACGGTCAACTAGTCATCTTTGCAAGTGAAAACAGCGAAGTCAGGAATTTCAAATTTCTTGAATAAGGTAAAGTGTCAATCCAATTAGGACGTGGCTTTCTATATATTGGCCTGACCACTCCTTTGTCTTCACCTAATTATTGTAAGACAAGTTCAGCCACTTGATCAGGATTCACAAATTGATACCTTCCGTGCTCCCTAGGTTCAGGGTAAATAGGTCGATAGACTTGACCTTCATGCCCCCTCGGTTTAGGGTAGATAGGATTTTTAGGCCTTTGTAAAATTTTCACTGGTGGTAGGATCACTTGGCCTCAATTATCTCCATTATTCAATTGATTAAGAGTTGGAGGAACATACCCAGAAGCCGAAATATTAGGCTAATTACTTCCACCGATAGGTATCACCCCACGGGTCTACATTATACCATTAGGAGCAGCAATTGTAGGCAAATTACTTACATTGATAGGTATTACCCCCAGGTCTATGTTGTACCAACAGAAGTCGCAGTATTAGGCAAGTTACTTTCACCGACAGGTATCACCCCACAAGTCTAGGTTGTAACAATGATTTTAGCCATTTGCAAAATCCCAAATTATGTAGGATCGGTAGGATTCGCCTACATTTGACTTGAATGGCTTGACGTTCCTAGCCCATGCATGACCTCATGGAAGGTCTTGATGATCATAGGCTTGACCACATCGACAAGGTATTTCATCATATAATTAGTTGTTTCATTTTGATGTTCTTCGAGGATCCTCCTCATGGTAGCCATCATGATTGGGCTGAGCTCTAACTGCCTTTTCTGCTCATTGAGTTGTCGTGGGATGTCGACATCTCCACCTTGTGCTTGATCCACCGCTAGTTGTGCAGTCGATGACTTAGAATGTCCTATGGTAGGCTTTAGTGACGAATTGTTACTGCCAGCATTGTCAGGATTGAGTTGATTCATAGTACACACCACAGTATTAGAGAACCAGGATCTTGCGCTAACTCTGTATAGGAACTATCACGGGCAAAAGAAACCAATAGCTTTAATTAAAACAAGACTGTTCAAACACAAACTGTGCTAGAATATAATCAACGACAAGGCCTAGAAGATACAGACTCGATAAAGTGACTAGGTGTAAACAAACTCGACGACACAACTTGAGAACACAAAGGTACTATGCTGGAATTTAATCAGCAACATAGCACTTAGGATAGAGATTACACGTCGAAGTTTAATTGACAACGCGAATCGAAAAACTACAATTAGGAAAATAAAATGCAATGTAGGGAAGTAAAATACTGAAAAGATAGTAAATTTGTTTGATTTGTGCGGGGATCCTCCAAAGAGTATAATGTGGTTATTTAGGGCCTATAATGACGGTTATCAACGGAGGTTACAAAGGGAAGTTACAAAGGTTGGTTACAAATAGAGTTTACAAATAGAGGTTACAAATGGCTACTAAAAAAAAATAACTTCCTAGTAGTTACAAAAAGTTAAGACAATACTAAAATAGGGGCAAAATAATCAACTGACGGTTATCCTCTTGTTGATTGCTTAATGTCGATATCGATGACTTTGTCAATCAACTTCAAGGTCCTCATCGATAAGTTCACTTTGTGTGTCATCAATGACTTCATTGGCGAGCTATAGATTCTCTTCAAGTTATCACATGTCGATAGTAACCAAAAATTGGACATTTTTTGGTGCAAACAAGTTGAATAATATCTTTCCCGCCCCCGGGCTCTGATAAGTTATTATTTGACGCTCTATTCGAATTTATATGGGTTTCTCTGTTTCAACATGCACCATCAAATGCTGAATAGGATAATATTTATCCTATGGACCCTTTTATTTGGGCGACCAAATGTGCCGTCATAGTTCTTCATTTGCTTTTGATAAGCGAAGTGAGATGAAATGAGAATAGAATTGGCGATCGTGTTCCTCAAGAAGGGAAAATTACCAAAAAAGTCCTAAACCTTTTGCAATTATGCCAATTCAGTCATAAACTTTTTTTTTTGCCAATTCAATCCTAAACCTTTTGCAATTGTGTCAATTCAGTCCATTCGGCTACTTTTGGCCGACTGGCACTGACGTGGACGCTGGTCGGCTGACATGGCAATTTTTAATATATATATATATATATATTTTTATTAATTTTCAATTTTTTTTATTTTTTCTCTTTCTTTTTTTTTTTTGCCTATCTTCTTCTTCGGTCGTCGGTCCGGCGACTGGCGAGAGTCTGAGGCCGGCGAGGGGCAGCCTCGCCGTCGCCGTCGCCGGGCGAGGTGACCTCGCCCGGCCATGGCGACGGCGAGGTCTCGCCAGATCTGGGTGGCCTCACCGTCGCCGAGCGAGGTCCACCTCGCCATGACCTGGCGAGGTCGAGCTCGCCTAGTGACGGCGAGGCCTCGCTAGATCTGGGCGGCCTCGCCGTCGCTGGGCAAGGTCAACCTCGCCTTGGCCATGGCGAGGTCGACCTTGCCCGGCGACGGCGAGGTGGACCTCGTCGGCCTCAACCTCTTGTCGGTCACCGGTCGCCGGACCGGTGATCGGGGACGAAGATAGGCAAAAATAAAAAAATAAAAAAATAAAAAAAAGTTCAAAAATTATTAAAAATTGTCACGTAAGCCGGCCGGCGTCCACGTCAGTGCCGGCCGGCCAAAAGTGGCCGGATGGACTGAATTGGCATAATTGCAAAAGATTTAGGACTGAATTGGCAAAAAAAAAAAGATTTAGGACTGAATTGGCACAATTACAAAAAGTTTAGAACTTTTTTGGTAATTTTCCCCCTCAGGCACTACAACGGCAGGTTTTTCTAGTCCCATTCTCTCTTTCCAAGCTCATGGCGTGTGCATTGAGAAAACTTCAAAAATTTGACGTCTGAAAAATTTTCAAAAACCTTCTGAATGATATCCCTTTAGAGACTTATATACCATCTTGAAGTTACTATCTTTTTAATTAGTGTCATGATCAACCAGTAATTCTTATGTCTGCAATCCTTCTATCCACCAAAAATGCAGAAAACGAATTGAAAAGATCGCCTCTTCAAAAGCAAAGTCGCATAACAGCTTAATCTCAGCAAATTGAAAGGTCACTTTTTCGGGTATGCAAGTATATGCCAAGTACTTCCTCCATACATCAGAAAAGCTACAAAGTTCAAAAAATTATTGATATCGAAGAAGAAATCATTCACTGAGAAGCGAGAAAGGCATCGGCCAACAGGGAAGCGAGGTGATGCTGACTGGTGGTGGTGAGGTGGAGATTATCCGTCTTGAGGTCCAAGCCTTTTGCGTCTACGCACTTCACATTGGGCAGTGTTATGCCCAACTGAGCACTCCTCACTGTGTTCACGAATTTCCCTTCTCCTGATGCAAGGGCCACCTGAAATCGAAAACCGTACATCAAGGGCGACGAAACCACTGAAAATGTTATTCGTGTTGCTCGCAAAAGACCGTCATATCGATAAATCAATCGAGTTCGATCTTCTTATGTGTCTATCTTGTGTATTGTGGAGGAATACTTAAACAGGTACACCTACAGGACGATTGTGGAGCAATCGGTTGTCTTAACGTGATTTCAAGACAGATAGCATATACTCCGTTGCTTCTACTTCATGGGGACAATGTGAAGCTAGTGAAGTGCAATTCAAAGCTTTTGTCAGGATTGTTGTGAATTATATAGGCTTAGTTACAAGTTCCTGTGATTGAGCCTTTTACATGTTGGCAGCTTCTTGGGAATTTGGATAGCGGTTGTTGTTTTTTTTGGCAAGGTAGGATAGGGGTTGTTGCTAGGGAGTGCTAAAAAAAACAAGAGGCCGACCCTTTTTTTTTTCCCGTAATATGACCGGTGGTTAAGATAATTCAAATTTCAAACTTGAATTCTAGATGATCATACAACATAATATGATTGCCTTACCTAGGCTCACGCCACTAAACAAAGAATTTGTGACATCCATACATTGGATTCGAATAAAAGTTACAAATTCTCATATAGCTCTTTCATTCTGAATAATTCTATCGGCCGCATCACACATAGAATTGTTTTTACATGTACAATGCCTCTGAAAAACCATGATCACTAAATTTAAAAGTGTAGTCTCAAGCGTGATTAAGCAGTTAATTTCTCCATGTCCTACGATATGAAACATGTTTTTATCACATAAGGAACACCTTGCTTTTGGTTGATTATCAGCAAAAAGATGTTATACCATATTTTTTTTTGGGTCAAAGGCTATACCATACTTTTTTTTTTGGGTCAAAGGCTATACCATACTTGAGTAGCCAAAGATATATGCAACATTCCATAGAAGAGACTCTAATCACGTCAAAAACGACAAGATTAAAAGAACCAACATGGAAACATGACAGTTAATCGTTACGATAGAGAGGCGATGAACAAGTTATAATTAATTTTACCTGGATTATGAGAAGAGAAGGGTT
Source organism: Syzygium malaccense (assembly GCA_031216405.1). Lineage (NCBI taxonomy): Eukaryota > Viridiplantae > Streptophyta > Magnoliopsida > Myrtales > Myrtaceae > Syzygium > Syzygium malaccense. The sequence goes on along the minus strand of CM062258.1, from coordinate 9,936,872 downwards.
GTTAAGATCAGTGCGAATGTCCCCAATGAGCTTCTCCATGTTGCTCTTGTACGTCTCGGCGTCCACTTGAACCACCGTATCGCTCTCCCCTTGATACCAAAGCACCGCCCTTATGGTGCCTCCGCTCTTTATGGCCGCCGTGGCTCGACTCACCATCTGGTTGTACAAGGGGGTCCCGCGGGCCCATTCCGCGATCTTGGTCCCGCCCACGGCGCAGGGCACGAGCCCCACCACCCCGAGCTTGGGGTCTTTGGATTTGATCGCGCTCGCGAAACACGTCCCGGGGCCGACCCCACAGACATGATTCACGTCGATGTCTGCGTGGAGTGGGTCCACCGCCTCTGACCAGGCGAGCTGGGCGCTGAGCCGGAGTATGGACGGGTTGGGCCTGCACTGTGGCGGCACATATGCGTCCCACTTGCTGCCGGTGACGCCACCCCGCCCCGCCATGTTGCTCTGGCCGGCCAGGATGAATATGTCCTCAGGGAGCGTGTCTCCTGAGCTCGGATGGAGGAGGGTCAGGAGAATGGAGAGCATAGAAAACAAGATCGGGATGGTCATTGTGCTGGGAAGCGACATGAAAAAGAGATTACTTTTTGATTGAAGAAGAGATGACAAGATCTTTTGTAACGTGTCCGAAACCGGAGTAGGGTTTTGGTGGTAATGGCAATACCATGGCTGGAGTAAAAGAGGGAAGTGTGTGGAGAATATGCTTTTCCCCAATAAATGTAGTCGTTTAAGGAAACAAACTGATGCAAACTCGTTTTAGGAAAGAGTTTGCTAAAGGAAGATTTCCTCATTGACTCGACGTGCGAAAGTTGTCATCACTAGAATATATTGTATAAATCTATTTTATGGTGGCGTGATAGATAGAATTAATCGCATCGTTGCAACTTTATCAGGATTTTATATTTTGTTCCCGTGGAAAAAATATGGGTCAGTGGTCAATTTGAGTCTAATGGAACTATAACATCTAATTCGTCCTATCTAGCGCTAATGGGTTGAAGACAAATGAGTTACTATGTGGGCTTGCGTGGAAGCGAGGGGGCTGTGTTCGACCAGTGATTCCCGATGAACAGAAGGATCTAAATCAGCGACAGATCAACAACTTTTCTAATCAGTATGTTGATGACCAAGAAAAGTTAGTATGTTAAAAATAAAATAAAACAAGGGTCAAACAACGTAGCAGTCCAATCGTCAACTAATTCCAGAATATGGGAAATCTTCTCTCTTTCTATTCTCTTCCCAAATAACTCTCAAACAAGTCCGTACAAATATTTTATATGGATGTGTGTTCCTACGGACTGGTTTTGCCATGCAATTGCCCCCTTTAAAAATAGGCCGACACCATTTTAGCGGAGTCGTGCCTTTTTGCGTCCCATGATCAACGGTTATTTATCTATACACGTATTACTAAGGACCGAAGACGCATTCGAGAAACCGAGAGATGTCCAAGTTCTCATGGGTCGCGGCTAGTGTTGCCACTTGATTTGATGACGCACCAAATAGATTGCTAGCCACGGAGATTAATTCGTGGAGAAACCAATTTGTCGTGCTTTTCTGTTTTGATATTCTCGAATTCGGGAATAATTACCAAAAAAGTCATAAACTTGTTGTTTGGATGCCAATTCAGTACTAAACTTTTTAATTTGATCAATTTAGTCTTAAACATTTTAACGATATGCCAATGTAATTTTTCTAGCCAATTTTGATAAAAAAAATGATGACATAAACACCAGCTATCCTACCTGATGCGGAATCTATTAGCGGTGCGTTTCTGGACCAATTGGACAAGCAGAAGTCCAAACGGAAGGCGAAACGGTGATGTGACTAGAACCGGTGGACCCGATCGATGACATCAAATATTTTTTTATGAGTTAATTTAAAAAAGGCAGTTTCCTAATTTTGATATTTTATGCTTTCCAATTTAGATTAGGTAGCTTTCCTATTATGATTGGATTTCCTATTATGATTAGGTTTCCAATTCAGATTAGGTAACTTTCCTATTATAATTAGGTTTCCTATTGTAATTAGGTTTTACTCCTATAAAAGGGTGTTTAGGGTTTGTTTTGATGGAGAACATTATTATCATCAATATTGAATTTCGAGATTTTTCTCTCTAAGCAAAGTTTTGCTTGAATTTTCGCGAAACGCTGCGTCAGGTGGTATCAGAGCCTATGGCGACTGGCGGTGGTCTTCGTGATGATGCTCAGGAGACTGGAGCCCCAACCCTTGGGGACGATGCGCTGCAACGTTTGGAGCAGCGTTTAATGGAACGCTTGGATCAACAACTCGATCAAAGTCTTCGTCGTTTCGAAGAACGATTTGACGAGTTAACAGAACGATTCGAAGGTCTCGGCGTTGATGTGAATCGGAATCGGCGGAACGACAGAGGCCCGGGTGCAGATCTTGCTCGCGGTGATCCTGTTGATAGGCCTGTTCTTGTCCGCAGGCAGAATAACCCTATGTTTTCAGAGAGTTCAGAAGAAGAAGAAACTGAAAATTTTTATGAGGAACGTGTTGATTATGGCGGCAGACGTCGACATGGAGGATTGCAAAGAGGATATGATCGGAGAGATGGAAGACGACGTTACGACGATCGTGAAGGTAACGACTTTAAATTGAAAGTCGATATTCCTTATTTTAATGGAAGTCTGGGCATAGAAGAATTTCTGGATTGGCTTGCTGATATAGACAGATTTTTCGACTATATGGAGACCCCTGGTGAGAAAAGGGTGCGATTAGTAGCCTGTAGATTAAAGGGGGGTGCGTCTGCATGGTGGGAGAGATTGCAGAATAAGAGGGAGCGAGAAGGGAAAGATAGAGTTCGAACTTGGACTAGAATGAGAAGCCTGTTGAAGCAAGAATTCCTTCCACCCGATTATGAACAGATTATGTTCCAGCAGTACCAACATTGCCAGCGGGGTAATCGGACTGTGCATGAGTATACGGCCGAATTTATGAGATTGGCGGAGCGGAATAATTTATCAGAGACGGAGGGACAACAAGTGGCCAGATATCTCGATGGTTTAAAACCCTTCATTCGAGATAAAATTGGAGTGCAGTTTCTGCGAAATTTAACTGAAGCCAAGAATATGGCGATGAAGGCAGAATTGATGCAGTAAGATAAGGGAAGAAGAGGCTACGAAAATTATCGAGGTGGCAGTTCTAGCAGCTTGGTAGAAAAGAGCAGTTTCAATAATCGCTTTAACGTAGGGCGAAATCAGGAAGATAAGATGGTAGAAAAGCGCCCTATGAACGAGCCGAGGGATAAGGGAACGCAAGCACAGAAAACTGCGAATCCTAACCCTTATACTAAACCAGCCGCGATAAAGTATTACAGGTGTAATCAGCCTGGACACCGTTCTAATGAATGTCCTCAAAGAAAGACCGTAAACATAGCAGCGAGAGAAGAGGAGGAAGATGAATATTGCCGTGCGCCGGGTGGTGAGGACGATGATTTTAAAGATGAAGAAGAGGAGCAAGTAAACTGTGTGGTGCGCAGGATGATGTTGGCCCCAAAACAAGAAGTTGATTCGCAGCGCCATCAGTTATTCCGAACCAGGTGCATCATTCTGGGAAAGATTTTTGCTGTGGTTATTGATAGTGGAAGTATGGAGAATATCATTGGGAAGGAGGCAGTGAAGAAGTTGGGGATAACCATAGAGAAGCATCCTAATCCCTATACGTTAGGATGGATTAAATCTGAAGCGGAAAGTATTCAGGTGACTGAACGATGCAAAATTCTATTCTCCATTGGAAAATATCATGATGAGCTATATTGTGATGTAGTAGATATAGATGTATGTCATGTGTTATTTGGAAGGCCGTGGCAATTTGATGTAGATGCTCAGCATTCGGGAAGAAGCAATCAGTATAATCTCGTGAAGGATGGAGTGAAGTATACATTGCTGCCACTAAAGAACAAAGGAAAAGATTCTTCTGAAAATAATTTCCTTACCCTTACGAGGAAATTTGAAGCTGAGGTTAAGGAGACCCGACAGATTCACGTGCTGATCGTAAAACAAGCAATTGAGACTGAGACTGAATTACAAGTGGAGGAGCAGCATGAAGCAGTCAAGCCTTTATTGAAGGAATTTAGCGAACTAATGCATGAAGAGATTTCATATGGGTTGCCGCCTATGCGTGATATTCAGCACCATATAGACTTAATTCCTGGTGCTAGTTTGTCAAATTTACCGCACTACAGGATGAGTTCAAAAGAGAGCGAGATTCTAAAAGACAAGGTGGAGGAGTTGTTGAAAAAGGGACACATTCAGAATAGCATGAGCCCATGTGCTGTTCCGGCCTTATTGACTCCTAAGAAAGATGGGAGTTAGCGGATGTATGTAGATAGTAGGGCCATTAATAAGATAACCGTGGGTTACAAGTTTCCAATTCCGAGATTGGATGACACGCTGGATAGGTTGCACGGTGCTAAGTGGTTTTCGAAGCTGGATTTGAAGAATGGATATCATCAGATTCGGATTCGGCCTGGAGATGAGTGGAAAACAGCTTTCAAAACAGAGGAGGGGTTGTACGAATGGTTGGTGATGCCTTTCGGACTTTCCAATGCTCCAAGCACTTTCATGAGACTTATGAATCAGGTTCTGAAATCTTTTATTAGCAAATTTATTGTAGTTTATTTTGATGACATCCTAATTTATAGTAAGACTGAAGAGGATCATTTGATGCATTTAAGGGAGGTGTTGACAGCCCTACAGATTAATAAGTTGTATATTAATCTTAAGAAGTGCAGTTTTTTCACTAATAAATTGTTATTCTTGGGATTTATTATTACTGCTGACGGAATAGAGGTAGATGAGGTGAAGGTAAAAGCAATTAGAGAGTGGCCGACTCCTAAAACAGTTTCTGATGTTAGGAGTTTTCATGGGTTGGCTACTTTTTATCGGCGATTTATTAAGAATTTTAGTGCTATCGCAGCCCCAATTACTGAATGTATGAAGAAAGGCAAATTTCTATGGGAAGAGGAAGCTGAGAGTAGTTTTGCTATTTTGAATGAGAAGTTATGTACTGCATATGTTCTTGCTTTACCTGATTTTGATAAACTATTTGAAGTGGACTGTGATGCTAGTGGAGTGGGTATAGGAGCTGTTTTATCTCAAGAGCGCAGACTAGTTTGCTATTTTAGTGAGAAGCTTAGTGACGCAAGGCGAAAGTGGAGCACTTATGATAAAGAATTCTATTCTGTCGTAAGGGCCTTGAAGACCTGGGAGCATTATCTGATTGGGAAAGAATTCGTCCTTTATTCTGATCATGAAGTTTTGAAGTATCTAAATAGTCAGAAGAGGATTAGCAAAGATATGCATGCGCGATGGTGTCAATTTTTGCAAAAATTTCCTTTCAGATTACAGCACAAGTCAGGTGTGCATAATGTCATAGCAGATGCATTGAGTAGGAGGGCTGGCTTGTTGATTACATTACGCCAAGACATCTTGGGGTTTGAGCAGTTGAAAGACTGTTATACAGATGATGACGACTTTGGAAAAATTTGGGAGTCATGTGCTGTTGGTCAACCTGTATAAGAATTTTATGTGCAAGATGGTTATCTGATGCGTGGCAATCAGCTTTGCCTTCCTCGGACATCATTACAAGAGAAGGTAATTCGCGATTTACGTGATGGTGGATTGGCTGCACATTTAGGTCGTGACAAAACTATTGCTGCAGTTCGAGAGCGATTTTACTGGCCCCAGTTGCGTAGAGATGTCAGTAGGTCGCCTTTTTCTATTGTTTATATAAAGGCGCCTCAGCATACTCTCGATTTGGTACAGTTGCCTAAGCAAGCAGATAAAAGTGTAACAGCGGATCATATGGCTAAACAGATTGTGGAGGTGCATCGTGAAGTCAAACAGAAACTGGAGGAAGCTAATCAGAAGTATAAAGTTGCAGCAGATAAGCACCGGCAGAAGCAAGTGTTTGCGGTAGGTGATCAAGTCATGATTTTTCTTCGTAAAGAGCGATTACCAGTTGGATCTTACAGTAAATTGCAGCCAAAGAAGTATGGACTTTACGCTGTCAGCAAGAAGATCAACGATAATACTTATGTTATAGACCTTCCACATAGCATGGGCATATCCAACACTTTTAATATTGCTGATTTATCACCATTTTATGAGTCCACAGAACCGTTATATCCGGATCCTGATTTTAACTCGAGGACGAGTTCTTTTCAAGTGGAGGAGAATGATGCGGAATCTATTAGCGGTGCGTTTCTGGACCAATTGGACAAGCAGAAGTCCAAACGGAAGGCGAAACGGTGATGTGACTAGAACCGGTGAACCCGATCGACGACATCGGATATTTTTTTATGAGTTAATTTAAAAAAGGCAGCTTCCTAATTTTGATATTTTATGCTTTCCAATTTAAATTAGATAGCTTTCCTATTATGATTGGATTTCCTATTATGATTAGGTTTCCAATTCAGATTAGGTAACTTTCCTATTATAATTAGGTTTCCTATTGTAATTAGGTTTTACTCCTATAAAAGGGTATTTAGGGTTTGTTTTGATGGAGAACATTATTATCATCAATATTGAATTTCGAGATTTTTCTCTCTAAGCAAGGTTTTGCTTGAATTTTCGCGGAACGCTGCGTCACTACCTGTCACGGCCGGCATTAAACATGCACCATCAAACGCTGAATAGAATGATTTCTATCTTATGAACCCTTTTATTTGGGTGACCAGACGGCCCCTCATAGTTCTACATTTGCTTTTGATAAGCGAAGTGAGATGAAATTAGAACAGAATTAGCGATCGTGTTCCTCAAGCACTACCACGGCAGGTTTTCCTGGTTGCTCCCCCTCTCTTGCTAAACGAAGCTCATGGCGTGTACAATGAGAGAACTTCAAAAATTTGACGGCTGAAAAATTTTCAAAAACCTTCTGAATGATATCCCTTTAGAGACTTACATACCATCTCGCAATTACTATCTTATAAATTACTGTCATGATCAACCAGCAATTCTTATGTCTGCGATTCTTCAATCCACCGGAAACGCAGAAAACGAATTGACAAGCTGCACCCCTTCAAACGGAATGTCGCACAACAGTTTAATCTCAGCAAATTGAAAGGTCACTTTTCAGGTATGCAAGTACATGCTAAGTACTTCCTCCATACATTAGAAAAGCTGCAGATTTCAAAGAATTGTTGATGTTGAAGAAGAAATCATTCACTGAGAAGCGAGAAAGGTATCGGTCAACAGGGAAGCGAGGTGATTCTGACTGGTGGTGGTGAGGTGAAGATGATCCGTCTTGAGGTCCAAGCCTTTGGCGTCTACGGACTTCACATTGGGCAGCGTTATGCCCAACTGAGCACTCCTCACTGTGTCCACAAGTTTCCCTTCTCCTGATGCAAGGGCCACCTGAAATCGAAAACCATACATGTACTAATTTTCGGGGCGACAAAGCCAGTAAAAATGGTACTCGCAAAAGACTGCCATGTCTATAAATTAATCGAGTTCAATCTTCCTATGTCCTATAACATGATTTTGAGACAGATAGCATATGTTAAGAGCTTGAATCATAGTGCTCTCCGATTTAATGAAGTGCAATTCAAAGCTTTTGTCGGGATTGTTGTGAATTATATAGGCTTAGTTCCAAGTTTTCTGAGAATGACCCTCTCAGATGTTGGCAGCTTCTTGGGAATTTGGATAGTGGTTTTTTTTAAGGAGTACTAAAAACAAAAGGCCGACCCTTCTTTTTCGTAATATGACCGGTGGTTAAGATAATTCAAATTTCAAACTGGACTTCTAGATGATCATATAACTTAAAATGATTGCTTTACCTAGGCTCATGCCACTAAAACAAAGAATATGCGACATCCATATGTTGGATCCGAATAAAAGTCACTAGTTCTCAAATAGTACTTGCATACTGAATAATTCTGCCGCCCGCATCACTCATAGAATTGTTTTACCCATACGATGCCTCCGTAAAACCATAATCACTAAATTTAAAAACAAAGCCTTAAGCATGATTAAACAATTAATTTCACCACATCCTAGGACACGAAACATGTTTCTACGAAATAAGTGACACCTTGCTTTTGGTTGATTATCAGCTTAAAGATGCTATACCATACTTGAGTAGCCAAAGATATGTGCAACATTCCATAGAAGAGAATCTAATCACGTCAAAAGCGTCAAGATTAAAAGAGCCAACACAAAAACATGATCGTTGATCATTGCGCTAGAAAGTCGATGAACAAGCTCTAATTAATTTTACCTAGATTATGAGAAGAGACGGGTTGTTAAGATCGGTGCAAATGTCCCTGATGAGCTTCTCCACGTTGCTCTTGTAAGCCTCGGCGTTCGCCTGTACCACCGTATCACTCTCCCTCTGATACCGAAGCACTGACCTTAGATTGCCCCCTCTCTTTATGGCCGCCGTGGCCCGACTCACCATCTGGTTGTACAAGGGGGTCCCGCAGGCCCATTGTGCAATCTCGGTCCCGCCCAAGGTGCAGGGCACGAGCCCCACCACTCCGACCTCGGGGTCTTTGGATTTGATCGCTCTCGTAAAACACGTCCCGGGGCCAACCCCTGCACACGCGATTTCGTGTCGATGTCCTCATGGAGTGGGTCTGCCGCCTCAGACCAGGTGAGCTGAGCGCTGAGCCGGAGTATGGACGGGTTGGGCCTGCACTGTGGCAGCACATATCTGTCCCACTTGCCGCCTGCGATGCCGCCCCGCCCCGCCATGTTGCTCTGGCCGGTGAGGATAAATATGTCCCGAGGGAGCGCGTCTGCTGAGCTCGGATGGAGGGTCAGGAGGATGGAGAGCAGAGAAAACAAGATTGGGATGGTCATCGTGCCGGGAAGCGACAAGAAAAGAGATTACTTCTTGACTGAAGAAGAGATGAGAAGATCTTACGTGATGTGTCCGAAACCAGAGTAGGGTTTTGGTGGCAATGAATGGCAATAGCATGGTAGGAGTAAAAGAGGGAAGTGTGTGGAGATTATGCTGTCCCCCATAAATGTGTCTAAGGAAACAACTGGTGCAAATTACTCACATCGTTGCAATTTCATCAGGACATCGATGTACACTATGGGCTTGGGTGGAAGTGAGGTGACTGTATTCGACCAGTGAATCTCGATGAACAGAAGGATCTAAATCAGAGAAAGATCAGCACCTTTCTAATCAGTATGTTAATGGCCAGAAGAAATAGTATATTATTACACTCTCCTGGCTACGAAGGGTTAGTGTGTCTACACTTGTGAGCGAATGCGAGAAAGAGTGTTAATTCTTAATAACGTAGTGGTCCAGTTTGTCAATTAAAATTGACCGACATGATGTTAGCGGAGTACTGCTATCTTTTGCGTCCCATGATCATCGGTTATGTTATCTATGCACGTGTATTACTGATGACCGAAGATGCATCCGAGAAACCGAGAAATTTCCCAAGTTCTCACGGCTAATGATGGCCACTTGATCTAACGACACGCCCAACATATTGCTAGCCACAGAGATTAGGTCATGGAGAAATCAATTTGTCGTGCTTTTCCTATTTTGCTCTTCTTGGATTCGGAGATAACTTGCCAAAAAAGTTATAAACATATCGTACGGATGCTAATTCAGTCGTAAACTTTTCAATTTGATTTATTTTAATCTTAACCTTATGACAATTTATCAATATAATCATTTCGATCAATTTTGATCAAAATTGCTAACACAGGTGTTGGCTGTCTTACGTGGCTTGACCGGCGCTGACGTGAATTTAAATTTTTTAATTTTTTCCTGAATTTTTCCCTAGTTTTTCTTTTTCCTTTTCTTTGTTCTTTTATCCGGGTCAGCACCGGTCTAGTCATATATGGCCGCTAATGTCCACGTCAGCAATTCTGCCACAAAGACTACATTGACAAATCATTAAAATATTTAAGACTAATTGATCAAATTAAAAAGTTTAAGACTACATCCGTACAATTTGATTTGACTTTTTGGGTAATTTTTCCTCGGATTTGTATTTCAGAAGAAGAAGAAGAAGACAACAACTACTCCTTGTCAATGGAGACTCAAAGGTGGGAGTCAAAAAAAAACCACTCATTTATTTCAGGATTTCTTAATTTTATTTTATGCACACTCTTGTGAGTGCCTATAAAATTGGGATGAAAAACTTCCTCACCCGTTCCCCCCATGGGAACTATTAGATATTATGGGCCAGGTTTGGGTCGGCCCATCATGGTCGGATTCGGCATGGTTCAAATTCTAACATCTCTCACTTGCACATGATGGGCTCGATCTAATCTCCATATTCAGGGCCCTATAAAAATACAAAAATCGTTACGGATTAATCTATACTAGCAATTCTGATCATGCAACCAGCGAGCACAAGCACATCGAATTTTTTATGCCCTGGTTAAGGACACAAAAGAAGTACTAATTAAACAATCTCTTTGTACCTTGAAGTCGATTTATCACATGAAAAAGAGTCTTAATTCCCTTGCAAAAGCACACTCGACTCCCATATTGTATTCATACTCAGCTCATAACCATTTATGGTGGACACGACAGTTCGGTTAGAGAACATGCGCGTCGATGTAAATACAAATTGGTCTCTCTCTCGTGCCTGAATCTATCGAACTTAGACTAGTCCACGTTCCTAACATGCACCAAAGGCCGAATCATTCTTGATCGGAGGAAACATGCTAAAGTAGACATCACTAGATCAAGACTTCGAAACCCGGTCGGAAGTTCTTATTGTACCGTACGAGGGATTATTATCTTCAAGGGTCTCACACAGCAAAGCACAGGAATTAATGTTTAGATGTAACATATATCATTGCTCCCATACCTTCTTAGGTCGAATTAATATTGGGAGATTTGATTTGCCAATTGTTTTAAAAGTTTAAGCTATTAGATGAAAACGTAGTTTAAGGCTCCGTTTGTTTCCGGAAAAATATTTTTCCGGAAAATATTTTTCGCATTTTCCGGTGTTCGGGAGCGGAAAATGTTTTCCATGGGAAAACATTTTCCTTCTCCACCCCCAAATCCTTCATTATTTTGAGGAAAATGATTTCCTACTTTCACAAAGAGGAAATCATTTTCCCCCAAAGTGAAGGCAAAATTGCCCATGGGAGGGAAAATGTTTTCCGTGGGAGAGAAAGTTGATCGCCGGTCACCGCCATCGGCCGCCGGTCTTCGGCCCCGCCCTCCGCCGATCGCTGGCCGGCCGCGCCGCCGGTTGCCGCCGATCACCGGCCAGCCGCCGCCGGTTGCCGGCCGCCAGCCACCACTGGCCGCCGCTGCCTGTCGCCGCCGTCGACTGCCATCGGTTGCCAATCGCTGCCGCCGGTCGCCGGACGCCGCCGGATCGGCGGTCGCTGAACACTAAAAAATATTTTCCTAAACTTTTTCAAATTTTAGCCAAACACCAGAAAATTGTGTTCCAGGAAAACATTTTTCAAGAAAATAACTTCCGGGAAAATATTTTCCAAAAGGAGAATATTTTCCGGCAAACGAACAGAGCCTAAAATTTAATTTTTTTTTCCTTATTTTGTGCTTTATGCGCACATTTGTGTGTGCCTACAATATATCTATTAGCATTTCTATTTCTGACCTAATAATTTAATCAAACTTTGACTTTTATTTTCCATTTCTGACAAAATAATTCTTGACACTCAACGATTTCAAAGTTGTGGCACATATGATTGTCTCTAGCTCAAAAAAAAAAGAGTTGTCAATCTCTTCATGTATAATAAATAGGGTTAATACTACGAAAAATCTCAAACTGATACATCTGTAATAATTTTATCCAAAATTAATTTTTTGATCAACAAGAATCCCAAACCGGTCCGTTAGTTTTTGATAAATTGGATTAATATCAAGAAAAATCACAAAATAGCACACTTGTGACAAATATAGGATAAAACCTCAAACCGATATATCCGTCAACTATCACGTGTTATCTAACTCGGCAATTTAACGATAAAATTTAACATAAATTAATAGAGACTAAAATTGTCACGATTATATTAGTTTGGAATTTTTATGATCAAAAAATTAATTTTAAGGTAAATTTAATATAAATATATTAATTTGGACTTTTTCGTAATATTAACGTTAACAAATACGAAAAAAGTGCAAAAATAGTTAACTCTAGGGGACTCCACGCTTTTCTACCGTGTGAGGGTGCTCTCTCCATGTCGGTACGTTTAACCTTGAGGCCTGGTCAGACAGAAGTGTCCTCGATCTGATCCGGTTGGCTCCCGTGTAATTGCAATCTTCTTTCCACAATCAACGGCCAGAAAGTAACAGGGCAAAATCTTTGACCATATCCTTCAATGTCAGTTTCTTTTTTGGTTTTCCATATGAGTGGCTTGGGAAACAACACCACCGATTCCTATATATTTAGGTTTTTGCGCAGTTAATTAAGTCAACTGATCCGGAGCTTTTGGGATATGATGCCTAAAGGCGAGCGTGATACGGATGGACTATTCTTGACATGAAATCGGAAATCATTCATAAGGACAGATTTCGAGAAATTAGAATAGAAAATTACCCATTGATTTTATAAATTCACTCGGGAACTGGATCGCCGGTCCGGTTCGGTTCCCGGGTGGGTCCGTGGAACCGGTCCCTTCAAGTTTCACTCAAATGGAGGTGACCGAGAGTGAGAGAGGGAGGCGATGAACGGCTAAAAGCGTGGTCGTGAGTTAATGGGAGTTAAGAGTCGAGTTTTGGATTAAGAATTTTCATTTTTTTAAAAGTGTTTTCATTTTTTTTTTGGGTTGAAATTTTTCTAAAATATTATATATATGTATATATATTACCGGTTTGGTCCGGTCCGGATGGACGGGTGGGTGGTTCCACGCCTAGAACTGGGAATCGGACCTGTCCTCACAGGAACCACTGATTCCGAGCCGATCCGGAGGGTTCCCGATTTCTTTGCACACCCCTAATGATACCATACACATTTTTTGGATTAATGGTTGTTGCTGCACATAGAAGTGATTTTTTGTATAAGTTCGAAATAATTTATTTACTAAAAGAATACTAGGATGAGACTGATGAGTCGCTGGTACAATATTAGGATCACACCGTTCTGGTAAGCTAAATTTGAAATTTTATGTGAAAATGTGTGATGTGTTTGGAATGGATTTTTCGGAAAAATGAAGTTATCAAGATAGATTTGAGACTAGATCAATCGACCCAAATCCATGATATACCTATCCCTGTTTGTCAATGCACTTGTCTGTCGGAGCTCAGTATGTGACAAGATTTAGGTGTCGTCAAAGAATCTTGTCAAGAAAAAAAATTTGGATAGAGATTATTAAGAAAATTAGAAGGTACTGGTAAATTGAATGGTTATTAATTTACAAATGACTAAAGATAGACTAACATTAATATTGAATATATTGGTACATGATTCATTTATATAGATTTTTATATATCTGTTGGCACCCTTAAGAAGTCAACTTTGATGTCAAATAATTAAAATTAGGAAGATCTAATGCCATTCACCACATATCAACTATGACTTTAAATACGATATTAACTGGGGCCACATTTATGAGGAAGTGTCAAGACCATCAAGACAGAGAAATTTCAAGAGCCGGACCATAGTGATAAAACAAAGTCATCGACTAAACAAAATCAAGTCTGATTATGAGTATTGATTGATTAATAGAACGTGATTGGTGTCAATAAGGAAGAAGTAAGCAATATATTGACCAAAACGCGTGATTTAATATAGACTGTAAATAACAGCTCTATAACAGCCGACGGTCAAACACTGACATCGACCGTAAGAAGGAAATAAAAGTAGGTTGAGAAGGGAGGAACAGTTTTCCATCCATCGGCTGAGCCGAGTTGATATTATTCTAGTCAATGACGCTACGAGAAGCATGGACATTGGCCGTTTGGTTCAGCTTTGAAAAGGGACTTTCGACCTCGAAAACCCCTTCTCAAAATGCCGAACTGTTTGGTTCAGCTTTCATGTTAGCATTTGCCAAATGCTAGCATTTGGAATGCTACTGTTCACGTCCTTTTTTTTTTTTTTTGATTTGAAGCCGTTTATCTTCTTCACCAGGCAGCTGACGAGGGAGAAGGGCCGGCGAGGTCGCTTGGGGTTTGGCGATTGCCCAAGCGACGCCGTCGTTGGGGTCACTCAACCAAGGCCACGATGCCCGCCTGGGGTTGTGCGACCTCAGGTGACGGTCGCCTGAGGTTGGGCGACGGCCGCTGACGCCAGATCTGGCTCGCCAATGGTCGTAGTCCTTTGCCGGAGCCGACGAAGGGTGCTTTAAAAAAAAAACTCCCAAAGTCCATTTGTAAATAAAAATAACCAAACACAATTTGCATTTTTTCAAGTGGTTTTTAAATGATTTTCATCAAATATCATTTATATTTTTCAAGTGACTTTCACCTAAAGGTATTTGTATTCTTCAAATGAATATTTTAAAAGCCGAAATAAACGGGCCCATCGACTCGCGAAATGTGATTGAAATCAAATCGACTACAAGGCTAAAAGTAGCGGGAATAACTATTGTAGTCAAACTCTTATGTGGTTTGACCCAAAAAAAAGAACTCTTATGCGGTAATAGTTATAGGAGGTGTTGACTGACAGCTGCGGTTAAGCAGCTATTGCAGTCGAGTCAATCGGTCATTGGGTCGAGCTCCTAAGGCAGGAACAATTATACAATCCAACATGAAGTCGAAATTTGATTTTAATGAGCAAGAACGATTATTAAGAGAGGCTAGCCATCTATGAACTATTAAAGGAGCGCATCTGAAGAGGAAAGGACACGCACAAACATCAAAAGAACAAGATTTACTTTCGCCAATGCAATTTACTTGAAATCTATTCCCGGTTATTTATTTAATTTTGTCAATCAAACACTTATCCTCATTCATTTGAAAAGCTTTGTGTTTTCATTAAGGGATTAATTTCATCAGTTTTAGAACCTAGTCATCACGTTTTTGTTCCTTTTGCGGTACACAATCGTCCATCAAATCAAAATTCAAGGAATGCGATGTTTGACTAGGATTTCGATCAATTGAAATAGGATAATTATTACTGCAGAGTCGACAATTTGAAGATGGTGATTTTGAAGCGAAGAATCAGAAAGCTTTTGCAGTGTCCGTTGTCAAAAATCCTACATGTGAAATACTAACTTACCGCAGTTGTTAGCGATGAATGTATAAGGAATAAATATAGGCAACATAGACTTTTGTACACAAGCTTCTGGAAGTAATTTTGATATACGTAGCATTACTCAACAAAACTTAGAAATGGTCAAAGTGTGAAAAGCTAGACCCCGACGTACTCTATAAAACCTCTTCCCTGTTACATCTCTCACCCCATCCTCTCCCTCTCGATGGAAGACGCGTGGGTGTACTTGCTGTCTGCAGCATCCTCCTTCTTCTTCCTTCTCTTCCTGTTCAAATTGCAGAGAAGCAGCAAGCGGAATCTCCCGCCGGGCCCGCCTTCGCTCCCCATCATCGGCCACCTCCTCCTCGTAAAAGAGCCCGTCCACCGGACCCTCCAGTCCCTCTCCGACCGCTATGGCCCGGTCCTTTCCCTCTCCTTCGGTTCTCGCCCCGTGGTCGTCGTGTCCTCCCCGTCCGCGGCCGAAGAGTGCTTCACCAGGAACGACATCGTCCTCGCCAACCGCCCCTGCATACTCGCGGGCAAGATCATGGCCTACGGCAACACCACCATCGGCACCTCCCCCTACGGCCCCCACTGGCGCAACCTCCGCCGCCTCACTTCCCTCGAGCTCCTCTCGCCGCATCGCCTCGCTGGCTCCCTCGCCGTCCGGCGGGAGGAAGTCGGGCTACTCGTGAGGAGCCTCCACGAGGCGGCCGCCTCCGCCCGGGGTGGCGGTTTCGCGAGGGTGGAGATGAGGTCGAGGCTGCAGGAGCTGTCCTTCAACATCATCATGAGGATGGTCTCCGGGAAGCGCTACTTCGGATCCGCCATCGACGCGGGCGACGCCGAGGTGGCCGGGCGGTTCAGGGAGGTGATAAAGGAGATGTTCGAGCTGAGCGGGACGGACCCGGGCGATTTCTTGCCGGCGCTGAGGAAGGTGGTGGACTTCAAGGGGAGAGAGCGGAGGATGGTGGAGGCGGCCAAGAGGTCCGATGCGATCTTGCAGGGCCTGATAGACGAGGTCAGGTCGAGAAGGAAGAGGAGCGACGGCGGCGGAGAGGCGGAGAGCAAGACGATGATCGATACCATGCTTTCGGAGGGCTACTCGGACGACATCATCAAAGGCCATATCATGGTACATGTTCTATTCACTTGAGTTGACTAATGCATACACAGTGCCATCTTTCTTAATTTGGGAAAGCAAAGTCAGTTGTTGCAACATCGCCACGTGAGCTCTATCTTGTTAAGAACGTGTGGGCCTTCTTTTTTGGAAAGAACTAAGAAGCGAGCGAAACGCGAAAGATTAATTAGTGGTTTGGGTTAAATCTGCTCACACCCTTCATTAAATAAATGAAATTGCTTAATAAATAAAATTTATAAAATTTAATATAATTAAAAAATAGCATGTTGATAACATAAAAAATGAGAGGCCACCAACTTTTTAGTTTATCGTGCGTATGCCATGACGTGAACAAAAATTTGGCTTTCCTTCCCAAGCAAAGATTTTTGTTTGACCATTGCGCTTGAAAGATGGTTTAGCATCAAAGTGAATCGGGACCGTTAACAATGACTTGTTTTCTTTGGATACCTCAAATCGAACGATCTATGTTAATTTAAATATATATACTTTGCTCCGTAGAGTCCGAAACCGGTTTCACAAAGCACAGAGGAATTGCCTCCTTTTGTGTTGTATATCCTTTCAATTGGTCTTAATTTTCTTTTCTATTTTGACTAATAGGGTCTTGTTTCATAGCCATTATTGTCTGATTCGATTTGATGTGAGCCCAATGCTAAGTCATGTGGATCTCATATGGAATCCACCGTATCCAATGGTCCATGTAAATTAAACGATGCATATGAGTTGGGCTCACATCTGACGATTCACACATGTACCGGGATCATGCCGAATTTTTCTTTCTTGAATGGTAGCCGTTATTTCGATTGTTGTTCATAAAGAAGAAGAAAGAGGAGAAAGGTTACCACCCACCTGGGTGGCGCTGCTGGAAAGGACACTCTTCCTCTCGCAAAAGGTTGAGTGTTCGAATCCCGGGCGCCGCAGGG
The DNA here is from genome assembly GCA_031216405.1 of Syzygium malaccense. NCBI lineage: Eukaryota > Viridiplantae > Streptophyta > Magnoliopsida > Myrtales > Myrtaceae > Syzygium > Syzygium malaccense. The sequence continues at coordinate 9,919,702 of CM062258.1, read as the reverse complement.
TGACTTAACCGGTGCACGTGTGTGGTGGCTAGCACGTGTCGCCCCCAGGGTTTACCTCCCGGCTGTCGGCCGTGCGGGGGTTCCCTGGGTTATCAAAAAAAAAAAAAAAAAAAAAAGCAAATTTTTTTTCAATTGTGGCTCGAATTGATTGAAATTGGGGATTGATAGACCTACTTAGAAAATTTATGCAAGTTAAAATGATTTGATCAGAAAAACTCGTGGAGTACAGGCACTAGCTAGTCAAAACGCTTCTATGTCCACATGATTCATAAAACAGATGAAGTTTGCACTGAAAACTGAATCTTTTCTTTTGCATTTGTGTCTTTACGAGTGAACCTGATTGTTCTTCAATTTCGAGAACAAGTTTCATCTTTTTGAAACAACTGAGCATATACTTGGTTAATTTCTTATATCCAATTCACGGCAGACAATGTTGAGTGCTGGTACGGACACATCTGCAGCAACAATAGAATGGGCCATGTCCCTCCTACTCAACCATCCGGACATCATGAAAAAAGCTCAAGCAGAACTAGACGACGTCGTGGGCCAAGACCGTCTAGCTGACGAAGCAGACATCCACAAGCTGCCTTGCCTTCAAAACATCATCAACGAGGCGCTCCGATTGTTTCCACCGGGGCCACTCCTAGTGCCTCACGAGTCTGCTGAGGATTGCACAGTCGGTGGGTTCGACGTGCCCCGAGGCACCATGATCTTGGTAAATGCATGGGCAATTCAGAGAGATCCGAAAGTGTGGGACGATCCCACAAGTTTTAAACCAGAGAGGTGCGAGGGATTGGAAGGTGATCATTCGTACCGGTTTCTGCCGTTTGGGATGGGGAGGAGGAGTTGTCCCGGTGTTGGCCTAGCCAACAGAGTGGTAAGTTCAGCTCTCGCCGCGCTCATTCAATGCTTCGAGTGGGAACGAGTCGGCGAGGAGCCGGTGGACTTGTCTGAGGGGACGGGACTCACGATGCCCAAGAGAGAGCCATTGGAGGCTATGTGCAAAGCGCGTGAACGCATGAATGCTAATGTTCTTGCACAGCTTTGAGATGGAAGGTGTTGTTCTCTAGAGACTTTATCTTACTAATGTATCTCCAACATTTTGAATGATTAAATAAACGGAAAATAGGAGTGACCGCTTCATTGAGGAATGATCGTGAGCATCAGTGGCGTACTTACGAGGCCTATGCAGCTTTAGGCCTCTCTCTTAAGGAGGAAAACCCTGGTTTACATTGACACTAACAACATTGTTCACTCCTCTCTTTACCTATTTCGAGCATTTGTTGGTGCACCGGTGACTTTGATATGGTTGGCCTGGCATACTGGGTTCCCATGGCCTGTTGAAATCAGTTGATGGAATTTGCAGATAGACAGAGGATGCCCGAAATATTGCAAAATGAAGGGTATAAATATGACGTGAAAATTTGACATGCCTTGCCAGTGGCCTGTGAGGTCCTTTGGCCGGTTGCCAAAAGAGAAGGAAAAAAAAAGAAAAGAAAAATAAGTAAATAAATTGAAAAATATTAAAATATTATTAAAAGTTATTCACGTCAGCGCTAGCCATGCCACGTAGGCTAGCCAGTATCCATGTCAGCAATATCATGCCAAAATTAGCCGAAAGGACCGAATTAACACTAGTTCAAAATGTTTAGAACTAAATTGGTAAAAAATAAACTTTTAAGACGAAATTAGCATCATTGCAATAGATTTTTTTATTTTTCTTACACTTTTCCCAACTCTCAGACGATAATAGTTATCCATCTATTGCAGTTGAGTCAATAAGAGGGGGGAACAATTGTACAATCAAGTATGGAACCAAAATTTGATTCTAATGAATGGGAACGATTATTAAAGGGATATATTCACTAGAAGTCCTAAAACTTATCATAAAAGTGCAATTGAGTCATAAAACTTGTCAAATTAGTTCAATCGAGTCTTAAAGTTAATACCGTCTAATTTACTAATGGAAAATGCTAATGTGGCACTAACGTGTCTTATTTTATTAATTTTCTTGAGACATGTGACATCCAACAAGCGACGCGTCAGAAAAATTTGAAAAAAAATTAAATTAAATAAGAAAAAGCTATAAAAAACAAAAAAAAGGAAAAAAAAACCTAGAACTAGCAACTGCAACGGTGGCCAAGCCCTCACCAGTGGCCATTGCCACTACTGCCGCGAAGGACTAGTGGAGGTCGCCTGGGCCTTCCTGAAGCCCGGCGACCCTTGCCGGCCCTGGGTGAGTCCTCGGTGAGGGCCTACAGCCCCCGATCTTGGGGAGGGCGCAACCTTCACCCCAGATTTGAGCGAGGGTCGCCAGGCTTTGGGAAGGCCCAAGTGACCTCCATCGGCCCTTCTTGGCAGCTGTGGTGGCGGACACTAGCAAGGGCTTGGCCATCATCGCAGCCTCTAGTTGGGGTCTCTTTTTTTTTTATAGCTTTTTCTAATTTAATTTTAATTTTAATTTTTGGTAACGTGGCATTTGTTAGATGCCACGTCATTGCCACGTGTCTTAAGAAAAGTAATAAAATATAACACGTTAGCGTCACGTCAGCATTTTCCGTTAGTAAATTAGATGGTGTTAACTTTAGGACTCGATTGAATCAATTTGATAAGTTTTAAAACTCGATTGGACCTTTTGCAAGTTTTAGGATTCAATTACATTTTTATGATAAGTTTTAAGATTTCTAGTGCATATATCCCATTATTAAAAGAGACTAGCCATACATGGACTATAAAGGGAGCGCATGTGAAGAGAAAAGGACACCCACAAACATCGAGCAACATTTACTTTCGCCAATGCAATTCCCTTGACATCTATATCTGGTTGTTTATTTTATTTTGTCAATCAAACACTTGCTCTTATTCGTTCGAAAAGATTTGCGATGTCATTAAGGGATTAATTTCATCAATTTTAGAATCTAATCATCAAGTGTTTGTTCCTTTCTCGGTACACAATCGTCCATCAATTCGGAATTCAGGGGCTGCGATGTTTGATCAGGACTTTCGTCAATCGAAACGAGATAATTACTACTGTCGAGTCAATGATCGGAGGACGGTGATTTTGGAGCGAAGAACTAGCAAGTATTTGCGATGTCCGATGTAGAAAAAAAGGGACCTGGCTAGGATAAGGGCACCGTCATGGGCAAATTGTAACGGTGCAGGCTGGACCGCATGTTTCATTTTTGCAAGAGATGGATAACCGGATGGGCAACCAAGTGGAGAGAAAATATTAGATACGTGTGGGATTTTACTTGAGCCCACTTATCAGTTGCCACGTGTACATGACTGGCCCCACGTCTGATTCCATCTTTTCACTCTGCACTGCTCCGTCCTGCTACTCTCTCTTTGCCGCTTTAATTTTTTCTTGAGATAATTTTCGAATTTTGAATTTATTTAATATAATTTCTTAATTTTAATATAATATTTAATATAATTAATGAGCTTTTAATCTATTTAATATGATCTCTAAATTTTTTAGTGCATGTTCAATTTAATCTTTAAACTTTAGGGATTAAATTGAATAAATTAAAAATTCAGAGATCATATTAAGCTCTCAAATAAAATTTAGAGATTATATTAAATAAATTAAAAATTTAAAAATCAAATTACATATTGAATTAAAATTTTAAAATCGTTTTGTCCGTAACTTTTTCGCTTTTTACTTCCTCCTCAATTCCTGCAGCGACTTTGGCAACTGGGCCTCTGTCCTCCCCGCCATCTACCCCTCGAGTGCTCCCCTTTTGCGCCATCCTCTTCGTCCCCGCCATCACCAATGCTGCTGTCTCCACCACCCCACAGCGTCATCCCTCAACACCTTGCCTTCTTGCTGCTCAAGCTCTTGAGCACAGGCTCTCCCCTGTCGACCCTCCTGCCCACAACTCCACCCCTCGAATGCTCCCTGTCCTCGAGCCCGACGTCTTCTCCTTCCGACGCCCTCGCTGTGCACAGCGTCGCCCGGATCCTCAATTGCTCAGTCTCGGCTTGAGGAAATTACTGACCGGCGCTCTTTTTCTCCATTAATTTTTGCTGCTCTTTTTCTGAGTTCTTGTCGAGCTATTCAAGCCAGGGGAAATACATATGATTTTTCTTTCTTTCTGTAACTTCTGAGATCATACAAGTCTATAAGAATACAATTTTTTGGGTTCGGAGATCAAGAAGGAAAGAAGCTGTGTTCTTTTCTTTCTGAGGTCGTTGGCATGATTGAAATAATAAAGGTGAGGGAAGTGCGTTTCTTCTTCTTGGTCAATAAGAAGAGTTTCATTTGACGCTCTGAAGTGGCGACTTACTCGAGATCTCTGTTTCGTGTTTTCTGTTTTTCAGTCATTCATTTCTTTAATTTCCATAGAGAGAAGAGAAAGAAAGTAGCGGGAATAGAGCAGAGCAGAGCAGAGTGTCAGGCGTGGGGCTCCCTGTAACTTTTCATCGATTGGGATCCTACTTAATATTCCAAGGGACCCGGTTTCCTTGACAAAATATGTGGTGGAGACTGTCAGCTTATCATTTTTCCTCAAAAAAATCCTACGATTCAAATACCAACTCATTGCAGTTATAAGTGATGAATGTAGAAATGGACTGAAGTGTGAAAAGCTAGAGCCGACGTACCCTATGAATACTCTTCTCCCCCTCTCTCTGTCTTCTATACAACGTTGCCTCCATCACCTGTTAATGGAAGACGCGAGGGTGTGCATCATCTCTGCAGCATCCTCCTCCCTTATCTTGCTTCTCTTCTTGCTCAAATTGCAGAGAAGCAACAAGAGAAATCTCCTGCCGAGCCCACCTTCGCTCCCCATCATCGGCCACCTCCTCCTCATAAAAGAGCCCGTCCACCGGACCCTCCAGTCCCTCTCTGACCGCTATGGCCCGGTCCTTCCCCTCTCCTTCGGCTCTCGCCCCGTGGTCGTCATATCCTCCGCATCTGCGGCTGAGGAGTGCTTCACCGGGAGCGACGTTGTCCTCGCCAACTGCCCCCGCTTGCTCGCGGGCGAGATCATGGGCTATGGCAACATCGCCGTCGGCACCACCCCCTACAACCCCAATGGCGCAACCTCCGCCGCCTCACTGCCCTCGAGATCCTTTCGCCGCATTGCCTCGCCGGCTCCCTCGCCGTCCAGCCGGAGGAAGTCGGGCTCTTGTTCTTTCCGAAAGATTTGGCTTATCATCAATGAATTCATTCTATTAGGTTTAGAACCCCATCATCAAGTTCTTGTCCCTTTTTTAGTACACCACCATCCATCAATTGGAAGTAAAAGGATTGAGATGTTTGATTAGGATGCTGATCAATCGAAATGTAATAATTCTTACTGTCGAGTTGATGATTTGAAGGAAGTGATTTTCAAGCGAACATTACCTTACTGGTATTGTTAAAAAGTATTTACATTGGCTGATGTAAAAAAAAAATTCGTGTCAAATAATAACTTATTGTAGTTAAAAGTCATGAATGTAAAGATAACAGATAATATAGGCAACATAAAGTTTTGTATCCCAATTTCTATGAATAATTTTGATATGTGTTACTCTATATGGAGAAATGATACAAATGGCGAAAAATTAGACCCAACATACGGCAATGTACCTTATAAAATCTTTAACTTGTTACATATATATATATATATATATATATATATCTCTCTCTCTCTCTCTCTCTCTCTCTCTCTCTCTCTCTCTCTCTCTCTCTCTCTCGGCCTCCATCACAGGTTCATGGAAGACGTGTCGGTGTACATCATTTCAGCATCTTCCTTCCTCTTCCTTCTCTGCTTGTTCAAATTGCAAAGAAGCAAAAAGAGGAATCTCCTACCGAGCCCACCTTCACTCCCTATCATCGGCCACCTCCTCCTTATGAAAGAGCTAGTCCACCGGACCCTCTAGTCTCTCTCCGATCGCTACGGCCCAGTCCTTTTCCTCTCCTTCAGCTCCCGCTCCATGGTCGTCTTATCCTCCCTGTCCACGGCCGGGGAGTGCTTTACCAGGAATGACATCATCCTCGCCAACCACCCCGCTTGCTCTTTGCCCAGATTATGTTCTACGGCAACACCACCATCGGGTCCACCCTTTACGGCCCCCACTAGCGCAACCTCCACTGGCTCACGGCCCTCGAAATCCTTTCCTTGTACCGCCTTGCCGGCTCCCTCGCCGTCCGATGGGAGGAAGTGAGGCTCCTCGTGAAGAGCCTCTATGAGATGGCTGCAGAGGTGGTAGGGGGTGGCGGTTTCGCAAGGGAGGAGATGAGGTCGAGGCTGCAGGAGCTATCCTTCAACATCATCATGAGGATGATCTCTGGGAAGCGCTACTTTGGGGCCGCCATCGACGCAGGCGATGCTGAGGTGGCCAGGTAGTTTAGGGAGGTGATAAGGGAGGTATTCGAGCTGAGCAAGATAGACCCGGACGATTTCTTGTCGGGGCTAAGGAAGGTGGTGGACTTCAAGGGGAGAGAGCGGAGGATGGTGGACGTCGCCAAGAGGTGTGATAGGATCTTGCAGGGCATGATAGACGAGGCCAGGTCGAGAAGGAAGAGAAGCGAGGGCGGCAAAGAGGTGGAGAGTAAGACGATGATCGATTGCATGCTGTCAGAGGGCAATTTGGATGACATCATCAAAGGCCAAATCCTGGTATGTGTATATGTCATGTTCTGTTCACTTGACCTATGCATGTTTATGAGTTTGTGAGACTAGTCTTTAGGGGCTCACAAAAGAAAAATGCTAACGTGGCTGTCATTAATTTACTGTGAAAATAACAGTGGTAAGAACATGTCGGCCTTGTTTTTGTAAAGAAGGGAAACGAGAGATAAGGGAGCAATGGACAAAAATATGACCGACTTCTACCCAAACAAAGCATTTTCTATGACCCTTAGGTTTGAATGATGGTTTATAATCTCCTAATACATGTACCTAAATGGATCTAGACTGTTAACAACGGCATCTCTTTTTAGAATATTACGAATCTAACTATCTATATTAATTTTAAACTTTTTATGGTATATCTCGTAAAAGATCTAATTTTTCTTTTCTACTATTGTTCGCTCGTTTTTCACGAGGAATATCCTTCACCGAAACTTCGATCTTCGGTTTTTATTAAAGTAGGTTTTGTGGTTTGATTACTAGGAGAGTTGTGGCGAAAAACAGAGTGTGACACAGGATTATATGGAATTGATAGAAATCGAATGGATTGAAAATGGATCTGAGATCAACAAAATTTCAAGTTACGTTACAATACTCCTATGAAAGCTGTAAAGGACTCGAAAGTTAACTAAAGCTACAGTAAGTTGTAAATACAGGAAGTAAAGACGCATAGGAAACTAAAGTGCAGATAAGCTTGAGTGTTTTTTGCAGTGTTGTTCGTGTCTTCCTCTTTGCGTCCTCTGAATATTTGTATCTCCTCCTATTCTGCAACTGCTCGTCGGTTACTTCCATATTTTCAAACTTTGAATATTTTGATGCTTCCAATAACTGTCTTTTCTGATCACGTTTTTCCAGTTTTATTGTCTGCCAAAACTTGATCTCAACTGCTAAGATGATTTCAAATTTGGACAAGTAACTTCCCATAATATGCTCATGCTCACTATCCTCGCTTTTGCTCATAACTTCTTGTTATTGTGATTTACGTGGCTGGACTGTGATTCTTCAATGTATTCTCGAAGTGTGAATCTTCCGAATTTCGGGAAAGGGTCGTTGTCCTGAAGTATTAATATTCCATCATCCCGAATTACAGCTCTCCATATTTCGGTAAATATACATATTTTCATCATTTATCAAACTCGGTACACGATGACATTCACACTTGCTTCTCAGTATATTTCCGAATTTGGTCCAGACGTATTTCGGAAGATGACTGATTTTCCTTATACGCTAGATTCGGCATTAAAGCCGATTCGACACTTTTGCCGATTCTTATTTTAGTATCAACATATGCCCCATTTTAAAAGGATAAAAAGAACTTTTAATTCTTTTAAATGCCGAAAGAAAAGACACTTACGTTTTGTTATTGCTGTCGCTTCGTCACCTTGCTTCGCGCGCTATACCCTTTCTTCTTCAAAACACTTCTTCTAAAAATTGTTCCTTTGTTCGTGCTCTTACATTCTCACCTTTTCGACTCTCTGCAACTTCTCGATTTTCTGTGCTCTCTCTCGATAGTCATCTGAACTCAATGGCTTCCAAAGCTTTCAAGGAGCAAACCTTTTCTTTTTCTGCCTCAGACGCTCTTGATCGCTACCATATATTCCGAGATTATGAAGATTTCAACGAAAAATTTCATCTCTTCTCTGTGGAGAATGATTTGGAAGATTCTTTCATCCTTGGTCCAGCAGTGCACAATCAGTTCTCTGTTCCAAGGTGTCTAACAAGCCACTTCCCACGTCATCAATTTGAAGTGCTTCCAGTCCACGAGTCATCCATCTTGACATATCAGTGGCACTCTCGTCCTCTTTACCTTAGGGCTTTTTCTGTCTTTGAGCTAGACTTCTACCAGTGATATCTTCGACTCCTCCCGTCTAAGGGTCCCCTTTGGAATACCCTTTCAATTTATAATGCTTTGCGTCTTAGCTGTTTTGATTACCATTTAAATCATGCACTAATCGGAGCATTATCTTGTTTTTGGTTACCTTCCACTAATTGCTTCTTTTTCCCTTTCTTTCTTATGTCGGTAACTCTGCTTGATGTATACTGCCTTACTAGACTCTCTCCTTTAGGTACAGACCCATCTACCTTGTCTCCCGATTCTCGCTCAATATTTGATAAATTATCTGATTTTGAAATGGCCTGTGGAGCATTCATAAAAAAATACTTCAAAAAGGAGAGTATAGTTACCGACGAGGAGTATACTACTTTTCTTCTATACTGGCTCTGTAAATTCCTTTTCTATCATCCCATAGTTAGGATTTCCAATAACTTTGTTGTTGTTGCCTCCACTCTAGCATCAGGGACCCCACTGGCTTTGGGCAAAACCATGTTAGCTTTGTTGTATCGGGGTTTAGCCCATGCTTTCTCCTCTATTGCTTTAGAAGAAGTTAGTGGAGTTTTTGGTGGTCCTCTCTGGCTCCTTCAAGTATGGGTGGCTTTCTATTTTCCTGCCTGGTTTTCTAAGGACCAAGTTATCCAGCCCCTTTCGATCTCCATTCCTGACTATCCAGTTTGTCAGGCCCTGAGTAGGAAATTAATTTCTGTTGCCGAAGAGCCATCTTCTTATCTTCGGTATTTTATTTCTCAAATTTATTCTGCTGAGGAGAACTCATATTTCTTCACTCCTTTCTTTGTTTCCCAATTCAAGTCCTACCTCCCTGCTTTCCAAAAAAATAGGAGTGACTTTTGGCAGACCGTTCTGACTTCTGTTGATCTTCTTGTAAGATTTTCAACAAAAGGTAGATTCGTTGCTGGTTTTGAAATTTACTTTCCCCAATACTGTGTCAGACAGCTTGGGCTAATTCAAGGGGTTCTTGTTCCAGCCCTGTATACCTTTTCTTATACTTTCTTTGACAAAATATCGTGCAAGCTCAAAGATAGCCAACCTTTTATTGAACTGACTACACTAGTTCGGGGTGTTTATCGATTGTTTCGTGTCATCGAGTTCATTGGATATCCCAACTGTTCTTCAGCCGATTTTGACCTTTGGTGGGATGGTTATCGAAAGACCATATTTTCAGATTTTTTGGATCTAATTTTCCTGAAAATAAAGGATGCTATTTCTCTTACATTGTCCAAAACAATCGAAGCTACCGATGTACCTTCAACTAAACCAGCAGAGACTTCTAAAGGTAACTTGATTCTGCTTTTCTATATCTATGTATTTTGTTTGATGTTCAACTTCCAATCTGACTTTCTATTCTTATAGTGAGTAAGAAAAGAAAAGCTTCAGACTCACCTGCTCTTGCTCTAAAGAAAGTACCAGCAAAACACAAGGTGAGGAAGGTATTTATTCGATTCTCAGAGTCACCTCCAGAGAGCTCTCCCTCAATGAGTCAATCTCCAGAACCCACACTTCGAGCCATGATAAAGCCACGTACTCCAAAAGGTAATTCTCAGGCTTTACTTTTGGAGGTTATTACAGCCTTAACTTGTTTATCGTCTGATTAATCCAGGAACTTTTAAGACCTATCAGCCCTATGCTGCTTCTCCTGTTTCTCTTCCTAGCAAGGCTCCTACTCCACCAGCTTCCAATCCTTTACCACTGATCCTTGCTCCTATGTCAACAGCTGAATCAATTCAAGGACAACCTTTTGTTCCACATCTGAAAGAGAGTATACCGCCAAAGGATACTCTTATCCTTGCTGTAGAATCTAAAAAAGATCTTACTTCGTCTTTCATCGGTAAATATTATTATCTTTTGTCCGATTCAAGATTTTATGCTGTTGTCTAACATGCATAGGCTAACATTTGCAGTTACTGATGAGACTATTCCTGTGCTTCAAGAAACTTTAATTTCTAAAGAAGCATCAAATGTATCACTACTCGCGATTACCGATGAGCCCATCCCTGTGCTTCAAGAGACTCTAACTTCTGCAAGACAATCAAGTGTACCACTACCTGCAGTTACTGATGAACCTCAAGAGATTTTAATTTCTGAAAGAGCATCAAGTATACCACCTGCTACTTGTACAATTACTGTTTTGCCTCCCTCCACATCTCAGACTGTGCCCAGTCCATCTACCGAGACAGAAATCTTTTCTCAAGCTGAACAGGCAGAACTGGAAAGGATATTGGCAGGTTCTCATCCTAGCTCCTCCACAGCTCCTGATTCTCTAAAGTCCTCAACTCTATCAATGTCAGCCAAAATCCCCAAAGAGATAGCTAAAGTCAAATGGAAAAAACTCCTTAACTTATCAGAATCTGGCTATGGGAAGTTGATTAACGACTCTGATAAGGAACGCCAGGTAAGGATTCTTTTCCAAGGAAGTATGCTCTGGCAATCCATCCTTCGTTTTATCTGAGCCTTTTCAGGACAAGATTGACCTCTTTGCTGTCGGCTTTGTGGATGCTGTGAGCACAATAAGAATTAATCTTGATCAACTCCCACGCCTTCTCTTTGGAGAAAACCGAGGACTGGCAATTCAAGATGAACTGGCCCGTAAGCGTGAAGATGCTCGTCTTTTCTACAACAATTTCAAAGTTGAAGAGAGCAAACTTCAACGCTTGGAGGCCAGAAAAGAAGAGTTCGAGGCAGAGCTGAGGATGGTGAATGCTCAATTAGAAGAACAGAAGCTCACAGTTTCAATTTTTTGCCCTACACTCAGGCGCAAAATGAAATAATGTCGGGAGTTGGAGAAAGAATTTGATGTCACTATTGGAATGGTCAGAGTCCATGAAATAAAAAGAGCTGAGATTATGGATGAAAATCATAAACTTGAGACTGAATTGAGAGACTTTGTAATCGAGGCTAAAACTCTGTTGGCCAAATGGCAATGAATTGAAAGTCTTGCTTGCTGAATTTTAATCTTCTTTACATTCACTCAATATCCCGATGATATAAACTCCCCGACGCTGTACTTTGTTCACATTAATAATTTAACCCTCACAACCAAAGGTTAAATCTAATCTCCATTTGGCTCTTTTGACATTTAAACCAACTCAAAGAAAATTGCTCCATTATGACGAGGAATATTCTCTCTGAAATTACTGACTTCAAAATAACTGATTGTCTACCTGCATACATCACGTTCAGCCTCTATCTCAGTTTTTTCAAAAGAACTCTGGCACATTACTATCCACGATCTGCTCCATATCCTTTACCTTTATAACTGCTTAAGCTACCAAATCTTTCCTGAGAACTTATAATCTTGTTCATGATATCTTCATATGGTTCTTTCTCTCAATTGCTTCTTTGGTCCCAATCACAAAGATGTCGCATTTCCTATTAAAGTAAATTTTCCACTGAACATTACCAGATTTGGATTTTGATAACTGTTTAACATGAACAACTTGTTTGATCCACTATCTAGGTGATCGGTCCTTATAGAGGCGTCTGCATGAATTACTATCTCAAGGGCATCATGCCTTATTATTGAAAAGCAAGTATAAGGTAGAGGTTACTGATCTGGCCAACTTCTTTAGATCTAAAATGTTTCTGTCTGTAGATTCTGCCTTCTTAGATCTGGTTTGGGAGCTATGCTATTTATTCCCTGCTAGCTTTGATGAATTCAAGCATAATATGAGGGAAATTTGGAATTTGGAGCCTACTACTGTGGAAGCCGACGCCCTTCATCTTCAAATTGAGAAGGAATCTTCTCGATTGCAAAATTTCAAAGAGAAATATGTTCAAGTTCAGGACTCCTGCACTCAAGCTAGAGATGACGTTGAGATGACGCGTCAACTTCTCAATTTCTTTTCCAATCATCATCATGTGGAGCAGAAGATACTTAGAGATGAAATTACCCGTGTCAAGTCTATGGTTGAAGCTGCTTCAAACAAGTACAGGCGATTGCTTTAAGAAGCTTGAGAGAAGTTTGAAATTGTTCGCTTTCATTATCGTCACCTGGAGTATCTCGAGGGACAACAATCTAAACTCCATCAGGATCTTGCCTTGCATTCTCATCATGTAGCCGAAAACCTCAAACTTGTTAATGACTTGCAAACTTTTGTCACCAAGATTAGAATGTATTTTCATTTCGAATGAATAAATTAATTTTCTTGTGTTTTCCAGATTGATGGATGATATTTCTTCAGAAATTTCCCATTTATAGAACGTGATAGTTTTTTTCCATTGACATCCATCAATCGGTATGCATTCCCATTAAACACTTCGGTAACCAAATATGGACCTTCCTAATTTGATGACCATTTATCGAATTCCCTGTTGTAGAGGTTAAATGGCAAAGTTGCTTTCCATACTAAATCCCCCGCAATAAACTGTTTGACCTTAACCCTTTTATTAAAAGCTCTGACCACTCTTCTCTTTTGTGCGATCAACTGATCCAAATAAGCCGTACGAACTTCATCTAGCTCATCCAAATTTATGTGCATCCAATCTCTATAATCTTCAGACAATATCTCACTCTACAATTAGACTCTTAAAGATTGTACTGTTATTTCCATCGGTAAAACTGCTTCCTGTCCATATGTAAGCATATAAGGATTGACACCTGTGCTCGATCTTCGTGATGTTCGGTATGCCCATAATACCATTGACAATAAAACATCCTATTCTCTTAGATTTTCTTCTAGGTGTTTCTTGATCAGTCCAATAACAACTTTATTAGTTGCTTCAGCTTGCCCATTCGCCTGGGGATAATATGGTGTGGAGTAGACCATTTTGATTCCTCTTGATCGTGCAAATTCTATCACTTTACTTCCGGTGAATACTGCTCCTTGGTCTGCAGTAATCGACTCGGGTAAGCCAAATCGATGAATTATGTTTTCTTCAATAAATTTAACCACAGTCTTCTGTGTAATACTCTTATATGGAATGGCCTCCACCCACTTTGTAAAGTAATCCATAACCAATAAAATATAACTATGCTTATGAGAAGAGGGTGGATAGATCTTACCTATTATGTCCATTGCCTATCTCTTAAATGGCCATGACTTTATGATAGAATGGAGCTCCATAGCAAGTATATATTGCAACGATCCATATTTTTGACATGAGAGATATGCTTTGGCATAGTTGATACAATCCTGCGTCATTATTGGCCAAAAGTATCCATACCTTTTTAATAGCCATCTCATCTTGATTCTTGCTTTATGAGCTCCACATATACCTTCATGTATTTCTGCCATCACCAATTTTACATTATCTTTATCAAGACAGCATAAAAGTAATCCATATGAGGATTTTCGATATAATTCTTCTCTTAATATAACATATTTCTGGGCTTGCATCCTCAGCTTTCGATCTCTCGGATCTGGATTCTTCAAATATTCAATGATGGTTTATCTCCAATCCTCTTCTCGAACCACTTTGCTAACTGCTATCGGTATCTTTCTATATTCAATAGAAAGTACCGACAGCATTATAGTAGTCACGATATCTGCCACTTCTTTTGATATTCGGTATCCAGAAGCTACTTGAGCCAACTTGTTAGCCTCGAAATTCGTATCTCTTCTCACATGAACTATATCGTACTCTCTGAATTGTTCTAACTGCCTCTTGGCCAGATAGTAATAACTAATCAAATTTTCATTTGAGCATTGGTATTCTCCGTTTAACTGTTTCATCACTAATTGTGAATCACCAAATACTTTGATAAATTGTACTTTCAGCTCAATCAATATCCCCAAGCCAATAATTAGTGCTTCATATTCAGCTTGATTATTTGAACATTCAAAGTCTAACTTACAGACGCACCTTGTAAGTTTTCCATCGGGAGAAATTATTATCAATCCTGCTCCAGCCATACTCTTAACACGCGATCCATCGAAGTACATAGTCCGTGGTAGCACTTGACTGAAGCTCTGCTCATTTTCTTCCATTTGTAAACATGGGATTCGGTAAGAAAATCGGCAATGGCTTGACCTTTTACTGCCTTGATTGACACATATGTTAAATCAAATTCAGACAAGATAAATGCCTACTTGGCTATACGCCCTTTTATCACAGGTTGAGATAACATGTATTTTATTATATCAGTCTTGCCGATCACATGCGCTTTAGTTGACAATAAATAATGTCTTAACTTCATACTAGCAAAGTATAATGATAGACATAATTTTTCAATTGCGGTATATCTTTTTTTGACATCAGTTAGTATTCTACTCAAATAATATACCGCTTGTTTTTTTCCACTTTCATTCTCTTGTGCCAACATACTCCCGATAGTTATATCGGTAGCCGATAAGTACAATTTCAGTGGTTTGCCTACTTTTGGCGACACTAATACAGGAGGATTCATTATATAGGTTTTGATCAAATCAAATGCCTTTTGCTGTTTCTCTCCCCATATAAATTCGTCCTGATTCTTAAGACGCAAAAGTTGTGTCATCGGCTCCATTTTAACAGATAAATTGGCAATGAATCTTCTAAGAAAATTTATTTTCCCAATCACCATTTGTAATTATTTCTTGGACGTAGGATGGGAAAGCTCCACGATAGCCCTTCCTTTGTTCTTATCAATTTCAATTCCCCTCTGGTTGACCAAGAATCCCAAGAAATTTCCTGCTCGTACTCCAAAGGCACACTTGGTTGGATTCATCTTCAATTTGTACTTCCTCATCCTAATGAATGCTTGTTCGAGATAATCCAGATGATCTTCTTGGGCTGACTTAACCACCACGTCGTCAATATAAACTTCTAAGAATTTACCGATCATATCATGAAAAATAAAATTCATTGCCCGTTGGTATGTAGCTCCTGCATTCTTCGATCCGAAAGGCATAACTACCCACTGAAAAGTCCCGATTGCACCATGACATCTAAATACTGTCTTCGGGACGTCTTCCTTAGCAATAAAAATCTGGTTATAACCCGAATGATCATCCATTAGGGATAACATCTCATTTCCCGACGTCGAATCTACTAACATATCTGCTATGGGCATTTGATATTCATCCTTTAAAGTAGCATTATTTAGATTCCGAAAATCAATACATACTCTCAGCTTCCCATTCTTCTTTTTCATAGGGACAATATTTGAAATCCACTCTACGTACCTGGCCGTTTCAATAAATTTTGCCTTCAGCAGCCTTTCTATTTCATCTTTTACTTTATCAACTACATCAAGAGCAAATCTTCTTGCTAGCTGCTTATATGGATGAAATCCCTTTTTGATTAGAAGACGATATTCTACAATATCTCTTGATAAACTAGGCATTTCATGATAGTCCCATGCAAAACAATCCTTATACTCTTTGATCAGGTTAATTAACTTGTCTTTCATGCCCCTTGCAAAAATGTACTTACATACACTGGGCAAAAAAGACCAGGTTCTCCTATATCAACCTCTAGTTATGAATCTTGAGCCTCCATTGTTCTGTCTTCTTTGACTAATGCATCTTCCAATTCATTAATACAATATGAGGCTTCAACATTTTGCTTTGCCATTTCCGCCAAGTGTGTTAAGTACCTTTCACAAACTTCTTGCAATACAAACTCGTTTTCCATAAAGAATGTGTAATTCTTCTAATGCCAAGCTTGATTTGGGGATCCATTCAGCTTTCCTATCCCCAAAGAGGCAATAAGCAAGAGATTGTGGATCTGTCTTTGGTAATTCAATAGCATAACGCTCATAAAGACAATCCCGATGTTCTTGACAAATGTCAGTCCACCCGATTGAAGCATATCCCGAATCTGCCTCAACATATTCCACTTTCTCACCACTCCAAAATGTCAATATTTGATGCAAAGATGAAGGTACACACTGATTAGAGTGTATCCAATCTCTTCCAAGCAACAGATTATATGAACCATCAGATTCTACTACAAAGAAAGTCGTTTCAACCAACTTGGATCCTATGGTTAAATCAAGAACTATTGCCCTCTTAACTTCGGTAACCTCCCCAAGAAAATCAGATAACTGAACATTAGATGGGATGATGTCATTATCATCTTTCCCTAATTTCTTGAAGTATTTATAAGATATGAGGTTCAAAGTAGCTCCAGCATCTACAAAGATTTTACCGATAGACCTACCATTGACCCTTCCTGAAATAATCAAGGATCTTAAATGTTTTGCTCTTTCAGAAGGTACCTTATAAAACTTGATGGCTTCTTTGTCGGGAAACTGAAATTCTGCCATGGCTGTCTCTTTTTCTGGAACATGTTCGATATCTTCCTCCACTATCAAATTAGTTCCATACTTCGCTGGAAGTCTAGCGTGGACCATGTTTATCCGTACTGGAGAACCATATTTTTTCGATATCTTGGAATAGCCAGTTTGGTAACTTCTGCCGTTTTTTTGTGACAATTTAGGATCCAAGTCTTTTTGTTCTACCTTCCCTTGTTGCTTTGGATTGAAATCTATAGTAATCTGCCCAAAATTAATTGTTTGTGGACCCTAAGCAACTCCTTTTTCTTTTTTCGTTTCGATGTGAGAGCTACTTTCCGAATCATCTGGTTCTGGTTTACTCTGATCTTTTTCATCGGGATTTCTTCTCCATACCCAATTATCTTTCCTGCTGACAGATATGAAAGGCAAACCTTGCCTTGCCATACCTTTAACTTGACCATTCTCAAAATTCCTTTGCCTATTTCTTATTCAATGGAAACGCCTCTTAATAGTTCTATAAGATGCCTGTCCCGGCGATTTAACTCTTGACCATTTTCCTTCGGGAGGATCATACGACACATTAACCGTTTTTCTTCTGTGGATTTCCTGAGATTTTAATGGTGGTGGATCATCAAATTCATCTCCCCAACCGGTTGGCTCAACTGGCAATGATGGAGACGGATAATTATCCGTATTTTCATAATAGACCACATAGTCAAACTTCCCACTAGGTTTTTCAAGTAATCTGACTTTGGGATCACCTTCCTTATATCGCTGCCATAAACTCTTTTTCTCTGTAGGCTTTGATAATGTTTCGTTTTCTTCATGAACTTGCGTAATTGACTCCCGAATTGGGGGGGCTAGTTGAGATGAACCAGGGTGGTATTCCTTCCTCTCATGCCTATGACTAGCATCTTTTCTTTCAAGCACTTGTGCTGTTTGTTTTGTGTAAATTTTCTCCTCTTTTGCTCGTACCGAAGAGTTTTCGGTAGCTATAATCTCAGATTTTACCCGTGGTTCGCTTATCCTGCAGATAAATGATCCCGATCTGTATCTTCCTCTCATTCCCCTCATGTATTGGAACTTGGGAAACTCCCAATTCAACTCCCGATCTTGCCGAACTAACTTCTGGTGGCAGCAAGTGCAAAGTTGTTTGTTGTCATTATCTGTCGTCTCTCGTATATTGACCATGTTGATCACTTTTGGGAAAGGATCTTAATCTACTTCCATTAGGGCCTTGCCTTTGTCTTCGGCAAATTTAATCTTGCCTTGGCGAATTGCTTCTTGGATTGTTTTTCTAAACATAATGCAATTCACCATATCATGAGTTGTAGAGTGATGCCATTTACAATATCTCTTATCTGCTATTTCCTCCTTTGACGGGATTACTTGTCTTTCAGATAATTTAATCATTCCATCTTTCAACAGTAGGTCAAATATTTCATCTAACTTGTAGATATCAAAGGAATAATTATTTGTCTCCTTAGCCTTAAACTTGGACATATCTCTCACCCTGGCCGGTTTAAGTGCTGGGCACACATATGGTTTTTCAAGTACCATAGTTGATACAGCTATCTCATTCTCCTCTTTGGCTATCCCACCATGTTCGGTACTTTTAGCAAATGCAACTACCTGCCGATTGTCCTTATTCGACTTCTTATCTTTCTCTTTCAACAAATGTTCATACTTAGAAACCCGGGCATTTAACTGAAAGAGATCGTCAAAGGCTTGTCCTTCAAATCTTTCCTTAAGATTAAACCTCAAGCCGTTAAAAGCCAAATCTGTGAACTCATTCTCAGTGAGTGACGTTAAACATCGATTTCTGGATTTCTTGAAATGGGTAATAAACTGGTCTATTGTTTCGTTATTATATTGGTACATCATGGCCAAATCGGCTACCATTATCTCTGGTACCGTTTGGTAAAACTGAAAATGAAACTGCCTTTTCATCTCAACTCATATTTGAATAGAATTCACAGGTAAATTTGTATACCAAGTAAACGCTGTTCTTGACAAAGACAATGTGAACAACCTTAACCTTAGATATTCATTAGTTCTAGCTTCTCCATATTGTGCCAGGAATCAACCCACATGTTCTACAGTTGACTGATCTCCCTCTTCAGTAAATATAGCAAAGTCTGGCATTTTGAAATTCCTTGGATATGATATATTATCAACCAAATCGGGATGTGGTTTTCTATATACTGGCCTTGGCAATCCTCTCTCTGCTCCTAACTATTGTATCACCAACTCTGTAACTCTATCTGGGTTCCATGGCCTTAAATTTTGCTGGCCTAATCAAGGATCTTGACCCCTAGGATCAAACTGTTTAGGTCGATTCACCCCTTACTGCTCCATGTTAAAATTAACGAGTGGTGGTGGCCTATAAAGATGGTTTTCTATCACATGAGGATACGGTTGAGGCGCAGGTGGTCTGATATGATCAGCATTAGGCATATTTACTGGTGGAGGTACATTCATCACTGGTGGTGCATTTGTGATCATGGGATTAACCAAATTAACATCATTCGGGACATTTTGAGGAAAATTATAAGCACTCACACCATTCACAAGGTTTATAGGGGTAGGATTCTCTGGCTTTGGTATAATTCTAACAGGAGGTTGAGAATTTAATCCTCAATTGCAGTTATACCCCATATGAAGAGGTCCTGAAGTTGGTGGTAACAATGTTGCCCCCTGAAGATTTGCATAAAAGGGCGAAACTTGAGAAGATGAATTAGGACATGATATTACCTCATTCATAGCATTGACCACCATGGGTTTTATCACATCTGTCATATGTCGCACTATATGATTGGTAAGCTCATTCTACTGTTCTTCAAATACCTTTTTCATCGTGACTACCAAGGTATTATCTGGTGCCAACGGGCGGGCTTGTTCTTCAGTTAATTGTCGAGGAATATCGGCACTTTCTTCTACTTGATTAGCAGCAGAATGCTCAGAACGTGCCCCCTCAACTGGATTATTGATGTTATCCGCCGGTATTCCTTCAAATTGCCTGGTTCTCACCATTTCTCCAAATCTTACCACGCGAGTCCCACCGGGAGTGCCAAAAAGATGTTCGCTCGTTTTTCACGAGGAATATCCTTCACCGAAACTTCGATCTTCGGTTTTTATTAAAGTAGGTTCTGTGGTTTGATTACTAGGAGAGTTGTGACGAAAAACAGAGTGTGACACAGGATTGTATGGAATGGATAGAAATCGAATGGATTGAAAATGGATCTGAGATCGACAGAGTTTCAAGTTACGTTACAATACTCCTATGAAAGCTGTAAAGGACTCGAAAGTTAACTAAAGTTACAGTAAGCTGTAAATACAGGAAGTAAAGACGTATAGGAAACTAAAGTGCAGATAAGCTTGAGTATTTTTGCAGTGTTGTTCGTGTCTTCCTCTTTGCTTCCTCTGAGTATTTGTATCTCCTCCTATTCTGCAACTGCTCGTCGGTTACTTCCATATTTTCAAACTTTGAATATTTTGATGCTTCCAATAACTGTCTTTTCTGATCACGTTTTTCCAGTTTTATTGTCTGCCAAAACTTGATCTCAACTGCTAAGATGATTTCAAATTTGGACAAGTAACTTCCCATAATATGCTCATGCTCACTATCCTCGCTTTTGCTCATAACTTCTTGTTATTGTGATTTACGTGGCTGGGCTGTGATTCTTCAATGTATTCTCGAAGTGTGAATCTTCCGAATTTCGGGAAAGGGTCGCTGTCCTGAAGTATTAATATTCCATCATCCCAAATTACAACTCTCCATATTTCGATAAATATACATATTTTCATCATTTACCGAACTCGGGACACGATGCCATTCACATTTGCTCCTCAGCATGTTTTCAAATTTGGTCCAGACGTATTTCGGAAGATGGCTGATTTTCATTATACGCCAGATTCGACATTAAAGCTAATTCGGCACTTATGCTGATTCTTATTTTAGTGTCAACAGCCAGTGAACAAGAAGCATTGTTATTGTGCACGAAGAAGGAAGCGGCGCATTCGTGAGTGCTTGGCCGTGGGTGTTTTCGTGAATTCTCGTTCGTAAATTACATCAAAAAAGGATTAGTGTTCAAGCGTAAATCTTGCAATAAGATTTGTATATATAATTTCTTTGCGAGATTGAAAGATTATTTCGTGAGGAATTATAAGGCTAAACACTACATGAGTTATTGGTTTGGAGATTGGGAAACACTGAGAGTGTTTGAGTGACTCGAGTGTGGTGGTAATATCCATTGTATCGTTTGATCTATAGTGAAATTCGTTGTTACTTTCCCCGTGGACGTAGTCACTACGATCGAACCACGTAAATTTGATGTCCGATTTATTTTATTATTTCGTCAATTATATTGTTCCATCGCTTGGCTTCCGCAATAGGAGCAACGGAGGGCTCAGAGGAATTTTGGACGAAGAATACAAAATTAAAGGGATGACGTTGTTATAGCTATAGCGTCCTATTGTGGTTATACCCGTCTTAGCTGATTGTCAACTTGTGCGGACCGCTCCAACGGTACTTTTGAAAACAAAACTCGTAAGGCTAAGAAAGCGTGAGCTTTGAGCAAATTGATCATAGGGATGCCATTTGGACGACCCTACATCGATTCGTCTTTGACGGAAAAGAATTGCGTGTACCGATTTGTTTGCGGACCGTGCCGCTCTCAAATAATTTTTAATTGCCTACCCTTTGTATTTTACTTTATCCGAAAGGGCAACCCATCAGCATTCTGGTCGCTTTCTCCAAGATCGATATCAACTTGAGAGAGAGAGAGAGCTGCCAGCATTGACTAGATCTACAGCTCTTCTGAACCAAAATCCAAATTAATTTAATCCCCACATTGGTATGTTCATGCACGTGCTCTTGAACAGATGGACATAATTGACCGCAGCCCTAAAAAGCATAGTTTCTTGCTTATTATTGAGCGAGTTCACATATAGTATATACACAGTTGCACTGCCGACAAAAACTTACCAACAGTCGACTCAACTAGGTCGGATTTCTCTCAATCGCTGATCATTTATAAAATCCATGCCACGGCTACGATGAGCTGGATCCATATGAACTCAAATTCAGGAACTAAATACAAATTGCGGGGGATGAATCGCTTTCGGAGGACAAACAGAAGAGTATCAAAATCGCTTTTGCTTGGAGATCTCTGTGACCAGCCAACCAACGGGGACAGAATCTCTGTTATTTTCAAGAATGCAAGCTAAGACTGAACCTTGTTCAAAATGTAAGTTAACCTTTGCCAAATTAACATTGGACTCCGTAACTTCAAGCAACATAATCTGTGACCAGAGTAACACCACCGGAGTCCATCCCGGATCACTTTGCACAGTGATCAATCATTGTTCTCATGCCTCAAGAGCATTTCCACCACTTGGCTCATGGTGGGTCTGGCGTCCTTATCCTCCTCCACGCACTTGAGAGCCACCTCGATCAGTATCTCCATTTTCTTCGGGTCATAATCGCCCTTAAGCGCGGGATCCACCATCTCTTGCAGACGGGACCCCGTCCTCCCCGGTTCGATCATCTTATTCCTCGCCCACGGGATAAGCCGGATTTGCTTGGCATCCCCCCCGCTCTCCAATGAGTGGGCACTTGCCGTCGGGCTAATCCCCGTCACCATCTCTAGCATGACAATCCCATAGCTATAGACATCCACCTTGGAGGTGATGGACAGATTTGAGACCCATTCGGGAGCCATGTATCCTCGGGTTCCTCTTATTCTCGAGAAATCGGAATTCGTCACCTTCCCTCGGTCCATTAGCTTGGAAAGGCCAAAATCTGCGACTTTGGGTTGGTAATCGGAGTCTAGGAGTATGTTCTGAGGCTTCACGTCGCAATGCAGAACCCACTCCAAGCACTCCTCGTGGAGATAAGCTAGACCCTTTGCAGTACCCACCGCGATGTCGAATCGCACCTTCCAATGGAGCTCAGGCGACGACAAGTTCTGTGCCAGCGACCCGTGTTCCATGAACTCGTACACCAAGAGCCTGTGCTTTCCCTCGGCGCAGTAACCCCACATCTCGATCAAATTCATGTGGTTCACCCTCCCGATCGTGCTGGCCTCGGCCAGAAAATCGGCCTCTCCAGTTGTCGCATCGCTGAGCACCTTCACCGCCGCGACCCGATCATCCGGCAATAGGGCCTTGTACACGATCCCGCCTGCGCCTCTCCCGATCTCCTTGCTGAAATTCCTCGTTGCCTTCTTGAGCTCGTCATAGGTGAACCGCTTGAACCCGGTGGCCGCAAGGAGGTAGCTCTGGTGCGCAGAAGTGACGTCCTGCTGGTTCCTAATCAGGAAGAACCACACCAAGAATACCACCACGATCTCGATCCCTCCGACCACGCAGGCGAACCAGAGCATGAAGCTCACTGCCCCGTTTTTGCCTTTCTTGGCATAAGTCCTGTCCAAGACCTTCACCTCCGCGGTGGGAGAGCAAATGTACCGAGATCTCTTCACCAGCTGGTCCTCGGTGAAGGTCTTGTTCTTGGGGACCTTGATGAAGAACTCGCCGGTGAAGCTGGGCAGGTTGTGGCCATTCAAGAGCTCGATCTTCGGGTAGCAATCGATCGTGCTGCCGGAGCCCGACCTGCTGTACTGGAATCCTCGGCAGTTGCACAGGTTCAGGCAAGTCTGCCGGCATTTCTCGAGGGTGGTATTGAAGATGGTGATGTAGTCGTAGCCATAGAAATCGACGTACAGGAGCTTCACGAACCCGATCTCGTCGGTCACGCACGCATCAGAGAACGTGAAATCGGGCACGCAACCGGCCGACCAGTCGCCTGGGACCATGGGGACGTACCCAGGCACGCAGGAGCAGCTCCGGCC
This sequence comes from Syzygium malaccense, assembly GCA_031216405.1. Lineage (NCBI taxonomy): Eukaryota > Viridiplantae > Streptophyta > Magnoliopsida > Myrtales > Myrtaceae > Syzygium > Syzygium malaccense. Next base: position 9,896,227 of record CM062258.1, on the reverse strand, counting down.
TTTGGCCGGGTCGTAGCTGCAGAGGCTGTTGTTGCCGCACACGCCGTGGATGAAGCAGGGGATGCCGCTGATCGCCTCCCACGTCACGGTCCAGTTGGTCGAGCCCGGCTTGCGGCTGTAGACCCGCAAGTTGCCATCGAAGTCGATGGTCATCCTTCTCTGCATGGCCGCGATGCCGTAGTCGGAGGTGTAGAGCGAGTAGTTGTCAGAGGACTGGAAGTGGCCGAGCTGGTCGAGCACAGCGACGCGGCTGCTGTTGTAGAGGAATCGGCCGAGCTGAGAGCTCTGGGCCCACGGAAAGGGCCAGTACACGCTCGAGATCGAAGGGCCGTCGAAGACGAGGCGGAGGACATTGTCGTTGTCGAAGTAGAGCTTGTAGAACCCGGTCGAGCAGTTGTACCGGCTCCGAGCGGAGATCAGGAAAGTGTTTCTGGTGAGTGGTTGCTGAGGTAGGAGGGTGTCGGTCGGCGAGTCGAAGCTCTGCCACAGGACGACGCCGCTGTCGTCGGCTAGGACGAGGTTCCCGGTGTCATTGAGGCGGAGCTGGGCTGCGGAGGAGGAGCTCGTGCCGGAAGACCAGACTTCGCCGCCGGCGTGGCCGGCGTCGGTGAGGACGAGGTTGCCCGAGTCGAGGAGGGAGAAGGTGGAGCGTCGGCCGTTGACGGGGGCCTGGCGGTTGGCCATCCAGACGGGGGTGCATTTGGCGCCGGAGCAGGGGGGGTCGCTGAACCAGACGGCGAAGCCGTAGGCGTTGTCGCCGACGGGGAAGAAGCCAGCGGAGAAGGCGCCAGAGGGGGAGACGAGGACGTCGGCGGGGTTCTCGACGGAGAGGGATGCGCTTTTGGCGAGGCTGGGCAGCGCCGAGGTGGAGAGCCGACAAGATTGGAGGAAAATGAAGACGAAGACGACGAGGGGGCGGAGGAGCGAGAACGGTGGAGGAGCCATAGGACTCGGCAGCAAAAGATGAGTGCAGTGAATCTCGCCAAGGACGAGATATATACAGTTGGTCGACGGTTCCGCATCTAGAATAGAAAGGTTTGTCATGGCCTTTACGAGAAACGTTGACCATGGCGTCCATCGTCAATCCAAGCACAGTATCTCACCCAACGAATCATAGCGTGTGATTGTATTGTCCACATGGTGAACGTTCAATGTCCGAAGAGAAGACCCTCCCGAGCCAAAAAAAAGGTCCGAAGAGAAGACCCTTGCGACCGAAAAAAAAATGTCCGAAGACCTATGGTCGTTATTAAATTGGCGATTAAACTTATCGATTGATAGTTCGATTTTGATTTTGTTTTCAACCAACTCGCTTTGATAGAGTGTTGCAAAAAAAATTGACGTCGCGACTTGCGTGACATTGACAAATAACTAGTGAACTCGAATGGTAGCCTAACAATTGCTCAGCTTTACAACTTCTATAACAGGTAGTTAACTTTCTTCTATAATAGGTAGTTCAACATTAAGTTTCAATTACACCATTACGGTTCAGTTGACCTGTATAAATAAATAGTATTTTGCCAAGGATGCATACTCATCGTTTTCTATCGTGCATCCATTAGCTATCTCCATCATAAGATCGCAATATATGTTTACATAACTCTTGATCTTGCCATACTCAACTCAAACCCCACCTAATCTGGTGTTGAGGTGGGAAACGACAATCGATGGCGGATGGGGATGGAGACGGAGTTGCTGAGGTAGGACATTGGTGGAAGGCTATTAAAACGATCGATGGTTATCGGAAAGACTAGGGTTTGAGGAGGGGGGCTTGAGAATTTTCCAAAGAGATGGTAATTTGGCATATTCCTTGTGTGGTTTTGTCTCCAGGCTTGATAGATGTACTTCAAAAAATAGAGGTATACTTTTTCGTTACGGAATGAAAACTCAATTATGTTTTTGAATGAAAATTTGAGTTTTTTTTATTATCTCTTAATGAAATTTTACAATTCTCAATACATGGATCGTTTTCGTGTTACGTATACTCATGGTTTTAGACAATACACTATTCCAAACTAAATATGCTTAACATGTAGCCCTAAAACACCAATTGACATTTTCCCGAGAAATGTTGAGATCAATCACTTAGATTGCCACATCAAGTTTGAAATGGGTTTTCCATCTTTCTCATCATCAGATTTATTTGATCGAAAGAAGAACTAAAGTTCTGAGAGATTTATAAGTTAAAAGGTTGGACTGATATGCTTCTTCTAAAGGCAGCAAGTTTGGTAACAAAACAACCGCAACGTCTTATAGAAGGTCCGGGCATATGGGCCGAGGTGGATAAAGACCAAGGCAACGTCAAGCAATGTGACAGTCATCTGACGTGGATGCTCTGCATACGATAAATCTTCGTTTTGACAAGTGGTTGCTTGTCCTAACGCAACTACTTGAGATTGGCTTGGTGTGGTTGGTTGCACTATGCATGCAATATCTAGGTAGCAATTGGTAACCGACCAAATAGTAATTATTTCTATTCTTTTATTCTCATAATCAGTTTTGGAATAGAATTCCGTTTGGTAAATATTTTGTTTCGGGGCATAAATTCACAAAAATCTGTTCTCGGAATCAATTTTGAAACAGAATCAGAAATGGAATAGAAAAAATTTTGTTTTCTTCTTCTTCTTCCTTGGCTATGTCGGCCGCCGGCCACCAGCCACAGGCCAAGGCCGGTGAGGGCGTCGCGGCACTCACCGGTGGCTAACGAGGGCTAGACCCTCGCTGTCTGGGCGAGGGTTGCCCTCACCGGATTTGGTGTGGACGACCCTTGCCAGATCCGGTGAGGGCAGCTTGCGACCTGGGCGAGGGTCGCCCTCGCAAGATCTGGTGAGGGCAACCCTCGCCCAAGCCACTAGTCTCCCTCGCCCAGGCCACTAGCCACCCTCACTGGCTCTGGCCTGTGGCCAATTGCTGGTGTCAGTGACCTGGCCATGACCAAGGAAAGGGAAGGGGAAAAAAAAAGAAAAATTTAAAAATCAAAATATTATTAATAAAAAAAATTTTATGTAGTTACCAAACACATTTTTGTTCTTTTTCTGTTCCAAGAATATAATTTTTTTGGCAGTTACCAAATGTCTTAAAATACTTAGAAATTATTCTCAGGCACGGAATAAAAAAGAATTATTTCTAAGCAGAATTAGTTTCTGGAAACAGAATAATTGCCAAACACACCCCTAAAGTACCATTAGAGAAATGCCAAATTAGAGCCTATCCAGACATTTTCTTAAACTCGTCAAAGAGTGGACGGCCAAAAAGAGAAAAAAAAAAGTCTCATTAAATGGTGCCGTTAACTATACAGGAAAAATATACTCGTTGAATATGATTTCGATATATAAATTTGCCCATTTGATGTAGAGGGCATTCTCGAGTTGCGGGCATTCTGGAATTTTCTTATAGTTATAATCTAGCTAATTTGAAGTAACTTTCACTTTTTTTTTACGTTTTAGGTTATAGTTTATTTAAGGCCTGTTTGTTGATACTGAGTTTTGAGCACCAAAAAATTTAAGTATGTGAAGGTTAAGTGTCGGAACATACCACTGCCGAAATATATAAGTCAAATCTATTTGATATAATCTGATATTCCGATTTTAAAATTTTCGTTCACTGCTTGATAACCAACGCAAGTAATCATTATGATAACAATGAACTTTTAACAAATGACATGGAATAGTAAAATGAACATGGAATTTTATGGTCGTACGCATATTTTATTAGGAAAATTGAGGTGTTAGCTATTTAAATTGAAAATCCAAAATCATAGCCCAATTATTTCATAAAAAAATCAATCAAACTCAACATTATCAACCGATACAAGATGTCTTGGTCAACAACGTATAAAAATACAAGATAAATCATAGCATAAAGATATGAACAAAAAGCCCTTAGGAGAAGATAGTAGCTTAGATAGGGCTTCACTTGTGCGATTTTGAAATATTGAATAAAGGTTAGAGACATGATGGTCTCAGTGAATTCTAGTCGTTGTCACTAAGTAGGTCCGGCCCAATTAACGTTTCGAGTGGTTATTAACCTAAACTGTTAAATTTTAGTCGTGCCTTACCCTATGATTTACTCGAAATCTCAAAAGCAAATAGACTAAATAGTCGGTGTAAACTAAAATTTCTTGTCCGGCTCCCCAACAAGCTTCGTGGATTGCGGGTCAGTTTCATTCATCACATCACCAATATCTTCTATCATTTATATCAAGTAAAGTATAGAAAAAGAAATGAAAAGGACATGTACTTCAATCTGCACATATTATTCTGATCAGTCAACTTTAAAAGACATAGAATCTATTTAATTTTCATAAACAGCTATATGAAAATAAAGTAATCCACAAATTAATATAAATCATGACAAGAATTTTTGGGGACCAAAACGATGTCCTGGGCTAGGCCCCACGCGCCCCACGTGGTTGACCACGCGAGCATGTGCGAGCAAGTCATTTAGCCACTGGAGCGCCGTTTGTGGCCACACACGTGATTTGATCATGCGATTAGCCCATGTCACGCTTACATGGTGATCCTATCCCATGTCTCACGATGTCATTACCCGTGGTGGCACACGTGTTGCCACCTACGCTGAGGCTGCCTATGCCAGCATCTTATTCTTCACTTACAGATTTGGCCCAAACTTATAGAATTTACAAAATATTCTGCGGACCTTCAAAAAAGGTTAATAATATGTCATCGGAAAGCTCGTTTTTAAAACATTTTAATGGTCCATAAGATTATAATATAAGTCTCGGCAATTCTGGCTTTTTTTTTCAAGTTCGGGTAGAAATTTCTCATAAAAACGGTCAAAACTTTCCGAACACAGTGAATGATTTGTCGGCTACCATCAATATGAATACCGCGCAAACAGAAGATCGTTTTCGAAAAGCGTCGTATTCGCATCCGTAAGGTCTTACTCATGGTACTTCACTCGGAACTTGTTACACCATGCAAATTGTTGAATACCAGTGCACGAGAAACGATCATTGCTCGCACTAATATCAATGACGGATGTTGATGTTAACGGAGCCGCGCCTTTTGCTCCCACGATCAATCAAGGGTCAATTATGCCAACTTGATTAATTGGTGGAGATCTCAATTTGCTGTACTTGTCTCTTTTGCTCATCTCGGGTTCGCATAATCTGAAGCTTCTTTTCTTTTTCTTATTACCACTCGCCCATACCTGACTCTTTTTTTCCCTTATTTTATTCTCCTAGCAAGCATTTTCTATTTCTGACCGAATAACTGGATCGAAGTCTGCTCCGACTTCCATTTTCTATTTCTTTATGGAATAAGTCGCGACACTCAGCCGAACGAAAGTTGTGGCACATGCAATCATCTTTATCTTAATAAAAAAAAAGAAAAGTTGTCAATCTCTGATTGTATAATAAATATGATAAAAGTGCAAATTAGGTGTATTCAATTGTGAATTGAGAATCTACGCAACTCTGTGCTTTTTTTTTTTGCTATGTGAGGGCGCTCTCTTTAGGTTGGTGCGTTTGACCTTCAAGCCTTGTCACAAAGAAGGGGATCCTCGATCTAATCCATTTGGCTCCTGTGTGATTGCAATCTTCTTTCCGCAATCGATGGCCACAAAGTGATAGGACATAATCTTTGACCGTACCCTCCAATTTCAGTTTTTTTTTCATTATGAATGGCCTGGAAAACAACACGAACGATTCGTATATTTTTAGTTTTTTTTGTGCAGTTCTGACCAAAGAAAAATTAAGTCACGTGCACACATCTAGTGCATGTCAAATTGCCACGGACTAGATGGCATGTGCACCCGACGCCCGCAGGCGAGACCGGCCTCGCCCAACGCCGGCGAGGTCGAGCCTCACCAGATCTGGCGAGGGCTCGACCTCGCCGGTGCCGAGCGAGCCCGGTCTCGCCTGCAACGGTAAGGCCGGTCTCGCTCGACGCCGGCGTGGTCAAGCCCTCGCTAGATTTGGCAAAGCTCGACCTTGCCCAGCAACAGCAAGGTTGAGCCTCGCCAGTTCTGGCGAGGGCTCGACCTCGCTGGTTGCTGGCGAGGCCCGACCTCGCCGTTGCAGGCGAGACCGGCCTCGCCCGACGCCAGCGAGGTTGAGCCCTCGCCGGCAACTGGCGAGGCCGACCTCGCCCAACCCAGGTGAGGGCGGCCCTCGCTCGACGCCGGCAAGGGGGACCTCGCCTGAGGCCGGCGACCTCCGTCAGCCCCGGCTATGGCCGGTGGAGGAAGAGAAAAAAAAAGAAAAGGAAAATAAAAAAAACATAAAAGAAAAAATAATAAAAAAAATTAAAAAGTTACTGTTCCGGTGTCGGAACAGTAACATTCTTGCCGGTCGGCCGGCGACTCAGGCTCTTATTTGAGATTTTTTGGGCACTTTGGGTCCTTATTTGAGACTAATTGGGCACTTCATGCCCTTATTTGACACTATGTTCACTTTTGGCCCTCTTTTGAGAATTTGACCCCACTTAGAATCCTTAATTGAAATTTTCCCTCTTTTTTGGTACATAATGTTTTTGATCCACGTTGTTGAAGTTTGGATCTCGGCCAACCCTGAAACCTCCCTCGGACGAGCAATGGGTTAATCGGATTTCTAGGGCCACCATATCGATAGGTTTTAAACTTTTAATGGATTATGCATTTTGTGTTGCAAAATGGTTTTACGTGCTTATAAAGAGCCGTGTTTTTCTTTATTTTCGATTGCAGCATATCTAATTGATGGGTTACAAACACGGGTACTAATAATAACTGTTTTGGTAAATTTTGAACTTTTAAATGTATTATCAGTTTACAAAATAGTTTCGTATCCTTATTTACTAAAGAGGTGTGTTTTCCCTCATATTTGATCGGCAAAGCTTCCCCCAACCAGATAAGAGTATAAATGGATACATTGCCGACCCTCCAACCAGGAATAGAGTAAAATATGATTCTTTGCGAAGCTCTATTTTTATTAGATGATTTTTAAATTTTACTTAATAGATAATGTTATCCGAAACCGAATTCAATAACTCATTCACAAAACTACCCTTTGCTCCATTGACAAAAATTCGTTTACTTGTAAAGTTGTGTAAACGCTAAAATAAAAATATCAATTACAATCTAACAATTTTTTTCTTTTAACTTTCATCATTTTAAGCCGAACTTCTCAATTAACATTTAAATCTCTGCTCGTATGATTTTAATTTTGTACTATCTTATGTTTGCAACTCTTAATTTTTTGCTTTTATTTGGGCCAGATACCGTACTCAGTAGTAACAGCACCGGAATCCATGCCACATCACTCTGCACCGCACTCAACCATTATTCTCATGCCTCAGGAGCATTTCCACCACTTGGCTCATGGTGGGTCTGGCGTCTTTATCCTCCTCCACGCACTTGAGCGCGACCTCGATCAGGATCTCCATTTTCCTCAGGTCGTAATCGCGCCTGAGCACCGGATCCACCATATCTTCCAGACGGGACCCCATCCTCCCCGGTTCCATCATCTTAGCCCTTGCCCACGGGATGAGCCGGATTTGCTTGGCGTCCCCTCCGCTCTCCAATGAGTGGACGCCTGTCATCGGGTTAATCCCCGTCACCATCTCCAACATCACAATCCCATAGCTATAGACGTCCGACTTGGATGTGATGGACAGATTTGAGACCCATTCGGGAGCCATGTAACCTCGGGTTCCTCTGATTCTCGAGAAATCAGAACTCGTCACCTTCCCTCGGTCCATTAGCTTGGAAAGCCCAAAATCCGCGACTTTGGGTTGGTAATCGGAGTCTAAGAGTATGTTCTGAGGCTTCACGTCACAATGCAGAACCCACTCCAAGCACTCCTCGTGGAGATAAGCTAGACCCTTTGCAGTACCCACCGCGATGTCGAATCGCCTCTTCCAATGGAGCTCAGGTGACGACAAGTTCTGTGCCAGCGACCCGTGTTCCATGAACTCGTACACCAATAGCCTGTGCTTTCCCTCGGCACAGTAACCCCACATTTCGATCAAATTCATGTGGTTCACCCTCCCGATCGTGCTGGCCTCGGCCAGAAAATCGGCCTCTCCAGTTGTGGCATTGTTGAGCATCTTCACTGCCGCGACCCGATTATCTGGCAATAGGGCCTTGTACACGATCCCACACGAGCCTCTCCCGACCTCCTCGCTGAAATTCCTCGTTGCCTTCTTGAGCTCGTCATAGCTGAACCGCTTGAACCCAGTTGCGGCGAGGTGGTAGCTCTGGTGCGCCGAGGTGACGTCCTGCTGGTTCCTAATCAGGAAGAACCACACCAAGAACACCACCACGATCTCGATCCCTCCAACCACGCAGGCGATCCGGAGCATGAAACTTACCGCTCCGTTTTTGCCTTTCTTGGCATAATTCCTGTCCAAGACCTTCACCTCCGCGGTGGGAGAGCAACTGTACTGAGTCCTCTTCACCAGCTGGTCCTCGGTGAAGGTCTTGTTCTTGGGGACCTTGATGAAGAACTCGCTAGTTAATCTGGGCAGGTTGTGGCCATTCAGGAGCTCGATCTTCGGGAAGCAATCGAACGTGCGGGTGGGGGTCGACCAGCTGTACTGGAATCCTCGGCAGTTGCACAGGCTCAGGCAAGTCTGCCAGCACTTCTCGAGGGTGGTGTTCAAGATGGTGTTGTAGTCGTAGCCATAGAAATCGACGTGCAGGAGCTTCACGAACCTGATCTCGTCGGCGGCGCATGCATCGGAGAATGTGAAATCGGGCATGCAACCAGCCGACCAGTCACCTGGGACCTTGGGGACGTACCCAGGCACGCAGGAGCAGCTCCGGCCCTTGGCGGGGTTGTAGCTGCAGAGGCTGTTGTTGCCGCACACGCCGTGGATGAAGCAGGGGTTGCCGCTGATCGCCTCCCCCGTCACGGCCCAAACGGTCGAGCCCGGCTCGCGGCTGTAGACCCGCAAGTTGCCATCGAAGTCGAGGGTCATCCTTCTCTGCATAGCTGCGACGCCGTAGTCGGAGGTGTAGAGCGAGTAGTGGTCGGAGGACTGGAAGTGGCCGAGTGGGTCGAGCACAGCGATGCGGCTGCTGTTGTAAAGGAATCGGCCGAACATAGAGCTCTGGACCCACGGGAACGGCCAGTACACACCCGAGATCGACGGGCCGTCGAAGACGAGGCGGAGGACATTGTCGTTGTCGAAGTAAAGCTTGTAGAACCCGGTCGAGCAGTTGTACCGGCTCCGAGCGGAGATCAGGAACGTGTTTCTGGTAAGTGGCTGCTGAGGTAGGAGGGTGTCGGTCGGCGAGTCGAAGCTCTGCCACAGGACGACGCCGCTGTCGTCAGTGAGGACAAGGTTCCCGGTGTCGTTGAGGCGGAGCTCGGCGGCAGAGGGGGAGCTGGTGCCGGAAGACCAGACTTCGCCACCAGCTTCGCCGGCGTCGGTGAGGACGAGGTTGCCCGAGTCGAGGAGGGAGAAGGTGGAGCGTCGGCCGTTGACGGGGGCCTGGCGGTTGGCCATCCAGACGGGGGTGCAGTCGGCGCCGGAGCAGGGGGGGTCGCTGAACCAGACAGCGAAGCCGTAGGCGTTGTCGCCGACGGGGAAGAAGCCAGCCGAGAAGGCGCCAGAGGATGAGACGAGGACGTCGTCGGGGTTCTCGACGGAGAGGGACGCGCGTTTGGCGAGACTGGGCAGCGCCAAGGTGGAGAGCTGACAAGATTGGAGGAAGAGGAAGAGGAAGAGGGGGAGGGGGAGGAGGAGCGACGATGGCGGAGCCATAGGACTCGGCGGCGAAAGACGAGTGCAGTGAATCTCGCCAAGGACGAGACGTATATACAGTTGAATGAATAGTTTAGGAAAATGAATTGACGGTTCCTCATCTAGAAAGGTTTGTCGTCGCCTTTACGGTAAACGTTGACCATCGCCCACGATATCTGACTTACCGAATCAACGACAGGCGGGTGATTGTAATTGTATTGTCCACGCGGTGAGAATGGTCAATGTCCGAAGAGAAAACCCATACGACCAAAGAAAAAAAACAACTGTCCGAAGACCCATGCGTGTTATAAGTTGGTCACGACTCAATAACACGGGCCGTGATAGGAATCAATATAAGTATGCTCTATCCGCGTACCCCTGAAAGAGAGAGAAAATTCGAGACCATCTTCATAAGGATATTTTTTTATTTATCTCTACTTGGCTGAATATCGTGAAACACGGATCACCATGTCCAGAATAAGGGAAGAACTACGAGGGATGCCACTCCTAGTTTTAACTCACTTTTAGTTTGCCTTGCTCGTTATTAAATTGGCAATTAAACTTATCGATAGTTAGTTCCGTTTTGATTTTATTTTCAACTGACTCGCTTTAATAGAGTGTCACAAAAAAATTGACATGGCAACTTCTATGACAATGAAAATAACTAGTGAACTCACATGGTAGCCTAACAAATTACTCAACTTTACAACTTTCTTTTATAATAGGTAGTTCAACATTAAGTTTCAAAAATACTATTGCACTTCAGTTGACCTGCATAAGTAAATAGGATTTTGCCAAGGATGCAAATTCATCTTTTTCTACCTTGCATCCATTTGCTATTTCTATCTTAAGATCGCAACACATGTCCACATAATTATAAACCTCGCCATACTCAATCCAAATCTCACGAAATCCTAACTAGCATCTCTCTCTCTCTCTCTCTCTCTCTCTCTCTCTCTCTCTCTCTCTCTCTCTTCACATCCACTTTTGAGCCCAACCTCCATGCCTCCACTTGCCGTCGCCACGGATGGATCACTACTGTGGTGACGAGGACGACTTGTCACTTTTATTCTTTTGCTTTGAAATTTCTCTTCCGGTGTTAAAATTACACTACAAAAAAATACCGGATTAGCGACGAAATTTGCGACGGAAAATGTGGAAAAATTCGTCGCAAATCGAATTTGCGATGAAATTTGCGACGGAAAAAATTCCGTCGCTACTAGGTCGTCGCAAATTTTTGCGACGGAAAATTGAAAATTTCGTCGCAAATTTGCGACGAAAATAATTTCGTCGCAAAATTCGTCGTAAAATCCGTCGCAAAATTCGTCGCAAAAATCGTCGCAAATTTGCGACGAATACAATCCGTCGCAAATATTTCGTCGCAAATTTGCGACGAAAACAATTCGTCGCAAAATCCGTCGCAAAATTCGTCGCAAAATCCGTCGCAAATTCCGTCGCAAAATCCGTCGCAAATTCCGTCGCAAATTCCGTCGCAAAATTCGTCGCAAATTCCGTCGCAAATATCGTCGCAAAATTTGTCGCAAATTCCGTCGCAAATGTCGTCGCAAAATTTGTCGCAAATTCCGTCGCAAATTTCGTCGCAAATTTCGTCGCAAAATTCGTCGCAAATTCGTCGCAAATTTCGTCGCAAATTTCGTCGCAAAGTAGCCATGAATCCGTCGCAAATTTAGTCACAAATCCGTCGAAAATTTTGTCGCAAATCCGTCGCAAAATTCGTCTCAATTTTCGGCGCAATTTTCGTCAAAAAATTCGTCGCAACTTAGCGACGAACTGTAATGATCGCAAAATTCGGCTATTTTTACAGCATTTCGGCCATAAATTATTATTCATATCAAACAAAGGAGACAATTACATATAACATATAATTGAAACAGGAAAACGAACAAACCATAAATTCTGACAAACCAGCCACAATAACATATAATTAAAACAAATAACTAAAGGAAAGTTGCAGAGTCTGACATGATGTTATTTGAGATCCAAGCCTTACAATATATTCAAAACATGAACTAAGCGGCGAGACAACCATATAAGACGAAGAAAAACCGTACACAAGAAGACGCAGCTTTGGTACGATGGCAAGACACCAAAAGTAGTCACTTTTGTCGAGACCTGAGAAAATGTCGATACATAAATCAGTCCATAATATAAAAGAAACGTTTATGCATGGATGTGGAACTAGGTATAAAATAACAAGAGGGTTAACAAAAAAACGTTTCAGGACGAACATAAATGTTATTACATATGAATATGAGTGAAATTATGAAAAACCAAGATTATGAAGCAAGCTTACCCCCGATTTTGAGAAGTAAGTCTAGAGAAAATCATCATCATCATCATCATCATCAGCATCAGCAGCAGCATTCTCGGCATTAATGGGTTGGTCATCATTGTGCCCATGACCTATTGGATTGGCTGGAGGTACAAAAGGATCGTTATAGCGATTGAGGTGAAGGTGTTGCATAACGATTGCCATTTGTTGTTCCAAGTTATGTATTCGTTCGTCCTTCTGAACAAGTACATTTTTCAGCTGATCCACTTCTTGGGTCAATTGCTCTTCTTGTCGTGACCTCCTTCGACCAGTCCCAGTGGATGATGAACTTCCAGGATTCTTCGGCATGTACATCCTTGACATCGATCCCATCCCAAATATTTTCCCTTTTTTCACCCCACCCGTTGCCTCCATCCACAATGCCATATTTTCAGCTGATGGCCTAGACTCAGGACAATCATCACTACCACTAGCACTGCTCATTAAAAGTTCATCATATTTTTCCTACATTAACAATGTAGATGAAAATAAAATCACTATATATATATGTATATATATATCAACCATAAATATTGAAAGCATTCACGGTTTTAATTATAGTATAGTTTACATATAAGCCAAAGTATAACCTTACATACCTTAACAGTTTTTGCCCGATTGCCAGTCCATGTCTTATCTTTCTTTTGAAACGTGCGTTCAAATGTAGCTGCAAATGTCGGTTCCTTCCCCAATTCATGTGCCTACAAAATGTAAACATGAGTAATCGAATTAAATTAAGTTATAGCTCATTTAACCAACTTAATTACCAGTCGTTTGCGATGCTCCGCAATATTGATAGAGCCCCCAGCATATGTGGCTGACCTTTCACTGGAACTAGAAGATCGATTCTTCTTATTCTGCTCACAGAGTTGCTGACTCTGTTCAGATGCCCAAAATCTGTTAATTGCCACCCAATTGTCAGCTGTAATGAAAGACGGCTTCGCTTGCTTGATCTTCGCTCTATTCATGACATTTCGCATAAAATCACTGATTTTCTTATCGAAAATTCTTCTCACTTCATTATTTTCCGCTTCCTCCCACTTGAACTTCCGCTGCAATGAATAAAAACACAAATGGAAAGTTATTTTGATGATCACATATCCATAACTATGCACCAGACAAATATAGACAGATTTTGTAAAGTTCATGTCGGGAAAAATATCCGGTCCTTTAGGTATCGAAAACTACAGAGTTGTTCTAGTCCTTTTACTTCATTCTTGACCATGAATATACTACACCAAACTTAATTGATGAGAAAATAAAATATGTAAAACTTACCTTGAACTCATTCCACCACATTTCTTTCACTTCTTGTGGAATACTTCTGTAAGTAATATACTCTCCCATCCAAAAGTTTCTTACTATTTTGTTTAATTCCCTCACAACAGACGGAGCATCCGTGAATCTGCAATCATACAGATATTGTGCAACATCGACAATTCAGTTGACATCTATATCAAAAGCCCTAAATATAACATATACTAAAAAAAATGAAGTATTTACGAATCTCCAAATGGGCATATGAAGAATCGGTTATCTTCTTGACCTAGGTTTCCGTCATTATTCGATTGTTCCGCCGAATAATGCGGTGGAACGGTAGGAGAGGCAGCTACAGGAGATTGAACTTGAGGATATTCAGTTCCCATGTGGCCAAGTCCCGTAACATGTTGTTGAAAATTGGAGGAAGGGCCAACGTGTCCATATTGTGACGGACCATATTGTGGTTGAGGGTTAGTTGACGAGACAGGGGCAGAGGAAAGGGCCGGGGACGAGGACGAGGAAGAAGCTTGTCTTCTATGCATGTGACCTCCACGTTTATACTGACAAGTATGAAGGTTATGCGAATATGTAAAAAACTATTGACACGTATTACGAACACATAATGATGTACATGACGAAACTTACCATTTTGATGGAAAGACTGAGAAAATGTTCCCTTGAAATGAGCCAATGTCAAGTGTTTATGACGTGCAATTTCCTACGAACAAATATATTATGAAACCCATTCATTTTCATATGAAACATCAGTATATGAGCACGATATGGGTGGCAACAAGTATCAAACATCACAATATACATCGCATTCATTTTGATTACATTTTTTTTTACCACATACAAAAATTTAAATTTCATTGAAAGTGGGTGGCCACAGGTATTCTAAGTCATTTTGTAAAGTTTTGTAAGAGAAAAATTGTTATTATTGTTAAATATTTTTTGGGAGCTAAAAAAAAATTTCACTAAAAGTTGGTGGCCACCGATATTCTAAGATATTCTGTAAAGTTTTGAAAATTAAAAATTTTTACAAATGTTACATAATTATTTTTTAATATACATTTTTTTCCGTGAAATAAAAAAAGTTTTCAGTCCTAAAATTGGGTGGTCACAAGTAATCTATGCAATTAGATCAAGTTTCCAAAATTTTTGTCCTTCTTTATTTTAATAATTTTTATAGCACGTTAAAAAATTTAAGTATATCTAAAAATGGATGGCCACAGGTATTATAAGTCATTCCGTTAAACTTTGAAAATTTTTAAATTCTAATTTTTTTTGCCACGTCAAAAAATTTAAATTTCACTGCAAATTGATGGCGACATGTTATCTAGGCAATTATGTGCAGTTTTGAAATTTTATATTTTGAAAATTTTTTCAAAATTTTTTTTTCCCAAAAAAAATAAAAATTTCCTTCACAATGGGTGGCCACATTTATTTTAAGCAATTTTATAAGGTTATGAAAATTTTTAATTTTTTTGTATTTTTTTTACCGGAACGTTAAAAAATATAAATTTCACTCAAAATAGGTGGTCAGTATTAATTTTTGCCATTTTGTGATATTATGAAATTTTAGTTTCGTAAAAATTTTTAAAAATTTTTACGAAAAAAATTTCATATTTGTTGCCAACATATACCGTTTTTATAATTTTCCGTAATTTGTCATGATTTTTTTTAGAGTTTTTCAATTTTTATGCATTTGCTATGAAAACGCTTAATCAATCAGGTAATCGTCATTTAACGCTTAATCATCAACATAATAGACAAATTAACCAGTCGACCATCAATCAAAGCCACGTGCAATCCTAAAATCGACACGTAACTTAGCCAACGAAAAGTGATTATAAATAATCCCTAAACAAGTCCGACTAATTACCTAATTATACTAACTAGGGTTTAGAAAGTTACTTACTTGGTTCAAGGACAACAAAAACCGGTCGATCGAACAGTGGCGGTCCCGGCGCGAGTGTGGGCCCAAATGGCGAGTAGTCCGCTAGGTGCTCGGCCACAACGGGGCGAACGACGGCGTCGGGCGGCGGCGACGGCGATGGCGACTGGGAGGCGGATGGCTGGCTGGCTGGCCGGTGGCGGCACGCCGGCGCGGGCCGCTGGACGGCGGCGACGGTGACGACAGCGGCGGCGGCGGCTGGCCGCCGGCGAGGGTGGCTGTGCTCCGGCGAGGGCGAGGGCTGCTCCGGCGAGAGCCTCGGCCAGCTGCAGGTGGGCGGCGACGGCGACGGCAGCGGCTGCGGGCGGACGGCGTCAGGCGGCTCCTGGCGGTCGGGCGAGTGGGCGGCGAGGCTGGACGGCGACGGCCTCGGTCTGCTGGTCGGCGGCGGCGAGGCTTCGGTCCGCTGCTCGGACGCGGCGAGGCGGGCCGGGGACGAGGGCGCGACCGGCGGGGGGCTGCGGGGAGCCTGGCCCACGACCGGCGACGGGCGGGGGGCTGCGGGGTGCCTGGCGGGCGACCGGCGACGGCAGCGGGGGGGCCTGCGGGGCGACCGGCGACGGGCGGGGGAGCTGCGGGGCGACCGGCGACGGGCGGCGGAGCTGCGGGGCGGCTGCGAGGCTGGGCGGCGACGGCGGCGGGGGAGCTGCGCAGATTTGCAGATCTGCGGCGTCGGGTAGGCAGAGGAGAAGGAGGGGGAGCGGGGGCCCGGGGTAAGTACATGTCGCAAATTTGCGACGGACATTTGCGTTCCGTCGCAAATTTGCGACGGACAGTTGTGTGTCCGTCGCAAATTTGCGACGGACGGAACTAATTCGGTCGCAATTTTGCGACCGAATATAGAAGATCCGTCGCAAAATTTCTACCGACAAAAATTTTCGACGGAAATTAAAATCCGTCGCAAATTTTTTTTGTTCGAAATTTGCGACGGACCGGCCTTGTCCGTCGGAAATTTGTGACGGATCGGTCTTGTCCGTCGCAAATTTCCGACGGATCGTTTGATTCCGTCGCAAATTTGCGACGGACAACGCCGGTCCGTCGCAAAATTTTGCCTCCGAATTTCCAATTTTCCCGGTCGAAAATTTGCGACGGAACTACGCTGTTCCGTCGCAAATTTGCGACGGAAGGCTTTAATCGGTCGCAAATTTGCGACGGAAAATTTTATTCCGTCGCAAATTTTTGATTTTTCATACTAAAAATGGGGGGAATTTTTTTCAGGGTCGCAAATTTGCGACGGAGAGAGGATTCCGTCGCAAATTTGCGACGGATGGTTTGTTCCGTCGCAAATTTGCGACGGACGGTTTGTTCCGTCGCAAATTTTTGATTTTTCATAAAAAAATGGGGGGAAATTTTTTCCGGGTCGCAAATTTGCGACGGAATCCTCTCTCCGTCGCAAATTTGCGACGGACGATTTTTTCCGTCGCAAATTTGCGACGGAGAGAGGATTCCGTCGCAAATTTGCGACGGACAGAGGATGCCGTCGCAAATTTGCGACGGACAGGATGTTCCGTCGCAAATTTTGCGACGGACGGTTTTAGTCAGTCGCAAATTTTCCACATGTATCAAAGAATTTCCGACGGAAATTAAAATCTGTCACAAATATGCGACGTTAAAAAAAATCCGTTGCAAATTTGCGACGGAAATAAATATCCGTCACAAATTTTGAACGATAAAAATTCACTCGAAAATATGCACATACTAAATGATCGTTGTAAATTTGTGACGTCCTTTTTTCGTCTAAAAATTTAGCATCTCATTTATTTAGGTCATAAATTTGTTACGTCTTTTTTTCAGTCCAAAATTTTGGCATCTCAAATTTTGCAATGGAAATTACAATATCGGAAATTAATGTTAGGGGACGTTACTAATATTTGACTTGTCGGCATTTAAGGACAAAATTTCGGACGATCAATTAAAATAAAAAGAATAATCGACAATTAAAAAAGCACTATAACAATAATAACAAGAATAATAATGATAACAACCAAAATAGCACTTGTCGCATTAATAATTACACATTTGTAGTGTTTTGTGACAAAAATTTTAATCTTCATCTTCGTCTTCGTTCTCGTCCTCGTCCTCGTCCTCGTCCTCGTCCTCGTCCTCGTCTTCATCTTCATCTTCGTCTTCGTCCTCGTCTTCGTCATCCGTTAGAAAATCAGATTCTGAACATTCTTGTACATTTAATTCGCAAATTTCAGTTGCATCCACATCTATCATTGCTCCACACGGATCTCGTAAAGTTGGTATGTTATATTCCTCAATTTCAACCGTATTACACACTTCCTCTTGTTGGTAGGCTCTATCCTTCCAATGTTCCTCAATTTTCCTCCATGCTTTGATTTTACATACAGCCCACCAATCAGCTTTGTCACGTTTCAAACTAGGATATGATGCATAACATACTTGAATTGCTTGTTGTGCCAACACAAATGGTTCATACTTCATATACCTTTTCTTGTGATTTATTTCAACCAAATTGAACTTCGTATGCACCTTCATTCCTTTGACGGGGTCGAACCACGTGCACTTAAATAACACAACCCGCATCCTTAATGGTCCAGGGTACTCTATCTCGATGATTTCATCCAACAAGCCATAAAAATCATCTTCTGCACTGCCACCATTGGATGATCGAACAGACACACCACTATTCATTGTGGATTTTCCCATTCCATATTCTTGAGTATGAAAAATATATCCATTTATGAAATATGCTGGCCAACTTCGAACTCTTAACTGTGGACCCCATGACAGATGATATAGCAATCCTTGCCCTCCAATTTCATTATAATTACTGTGAACCTAAGGTTACACATGCAAAGTCAATAATATATATTTTACTAAATGATGTATACAATTTTAATAACTTGGTTTTGGTCCATAGGCAACTTACATATGTCTTGAACCATGCTGCAAATTGTTCATCGCACAAACGATCAAACTCATTTGGTTCTAGTCCACACATTGAAGTTTGAAAAATCCTAATATTAAAAATCATTTAAATATTAGCAAATATTTGACACACAAAACATATATTTGCAAATTTACACTTACTTGAAGTATGGCTCGACTTCTGGGCAGTTCAGTAAAATATAAGTATGGGCTGCATGAAATTCTTCGCCTGATAAGTAACGAAACTTACAAGCGCCACTTGGTCGACCCAGATAATTGAAAATAGAGAATGCTGTGCAATTGGGATCAATGGGGCCCTCATCATTTTTGCCTGCTCTCCGCCTCTTGCACTGAACGTGCGGCTCAAAATAGTATGATGCAAATATGGTCACTTTTTCCACAATATATGCATTACAAATTGAAGCTTCAACACGTGCCTTATTCTTCACTTTTTTCTTCAAATGATATAAGAATCTAGTCGAAATGGAAAAAAGCTTATCGAAACATATTATATGATAAACTAATTTGAACTGTATTTTAAAAAAAAACATTACCTCTCAAATGGATACATCCATCGAAATTGGACGGGACCTGCAATTTTGGCCTCATAAGGCAAGTGAACTAAGAGATGCTCCATCGAATCAAAAAACGATGGAGGAAATATCCTTTCTAAGTTGCAAAGAATAATTGGAATATCTCTCTCTAGTTTTTCCATATGCGATGCTTTTAACACTGTGGAGCAAATATCATGGAGGAAATTGCTTAACTCTATAATGGCGCCTCATACAAAGTTCGGTAGAACTTTCTTCAAAGCTATTGGAATTAGTCTTTCCATCAGGATGTGACAATCATGACTCTTCAAACCTGTGAACTTGCATTCATTCAAATCAACACATCTCCCGAGGTTCGAAGCATATCCATCAGGAAACCGCACAGATTTCAACCATTGACAAACAACTCGCCTCTGCTCCTTATCCAATGTATAAACTGCTTTCGGTTTTGGGCCCCTGCTATTTGCATCCACAGCTAGTATTGGCCGATCGCAAATATCTGTCATATCTTTTCTTGCGTTCAAGTTGTCTTTTATTTTTCCGGCGACATCCATCACAGTATTTATGACATTGTCAAAAACATTCTTTTCTATGTGCATGACGTCAAGATTATGATGAATAAGATGGGCCTTCCAATATGGTAGATCCCAAAATATACTGCGTTTTGTCCACTTATGTGTAATTCCATATGCAAAAGTCGTGCCGTACGGGTTCTCAACAACAGTTGGCAAATCCTGCACACGCTCCCAAATTTGATTGCCGGTCAACCTCAATGGTGGACGCGTTCTTTCAGTCCTATTCTTGATGAACTCTTTCTTATTCCTTCTGAAAGGATGACTTGGCGGTAAAAATTGTCTGTGACAGTCAAAATAGCTGGGCTTCTTTCCATGTTTTAATCTAAATGACTTTGACCTCTCCAAACATATCGGACATCCTAATATCCCAGCTGTACTTCATCCAGATAACATTCCGTAAGCTGGAAAATCATTTATCGTCCAAAAAAGGGCAGCCTTCATTACAAATGTTTGATCGGTACAAACGTCATACGTAGGGACACCCTCAACCCATAACCGTTGTAACTCCTCAATCAATGGTTGCATATAAACATCTATCAACTTTTTCGGATTTTGCGGCCCTGGCACGATCAATGTCAAAAACATATAAGGTGTCTTCATGCACATATCAGGTGGAAGATTGTACGGCGTTAAGATAACTGGCCAACATGAATAACTTTTTCCTGTTTTCCTAAATGGAGCAAATCCATCGGCACAGAGACCTAACCTGATGTTCCGAGGCTCCATCGCAAACTCAGGGTAAGTTCTATCAAAATGTTGCCATGCCTCCGCATCTGAAGGATGACACATTAGACCCTCTTCTGTTTCATGATTTGCATGCCAAGTCATGTGTTCAGCAGTGGCTTTAGATGCATAAAGCCTTTGCAATCTGGGGATTAAGGGCAGATAAAACATTTGCTTCCATGGTCTACGCTTCTGTTTACGACCCGGCCTCCTGTTAATCTTGTACCTAGGTTGGCTATAGAATTTGCAAGATTCTCCATTTTCATCATCTCTCCAATATATCATACAACCTCTATTACATACATCAATCCTTACAACCGGAAGACCTAAGTTATCCATTAGCTTTTTCATATCATAAAAATCACTTGGCATGATGTTATCACGAGGCAATGATTCCCGCATTACTTCAACAAAAGAGTTGAAACAATCCGCAGACACATTATGCTCTGCCTTGATATTTAATAGTCGGGCTGTCACCGATAACTTAGTGTGGTCCTCACAACCTGCCCATAAAGGTTCATCTGCTGCTTTCAACACATCCCAGAACTGATTAGATTCAAAAGTTTCATTATACACATTCTCATCAAAACCCGTTACTCCTATATCTTCCAATTGTGAAGCATGACTAGTACCCACTTGTTCACGTGTAGGAGTAAAACTAGTACTTGCATGATTTGATTATGTGACAAAATTATAACTAGCTGCATCAATCACCATCCTCTCGTATGGGTTCAATTGCTCATAATAGCCACATTCTTCCCTAACTAAAAATTGATCACCTCTTCCATATCTTTCATCAGATATAAATGGTTCACCATGGGAAGTCCAATTATAATAGTTCGGAGTAAATCCAAATCTAGTAAGGTGTTCTCTAACTTGATCACACATAAGAAATTTACCATTACTGCACTTTTTACACGGACACCTTAACTTATTTCCATCCATGAAATCATATTTGCTACTAGTAAAGTCTAAAAATATTTCCAACCCAGTACGAAACTCATCTGTCAATCCTTGACGTCCAAGTAAGTTCTTATTATACATCCAAGACCTTTCTCTTTGCATTGTGTCTGTATTAAAATATAAAATTCTGGTAAAATATTTAAAATATCAAATCTATTGTTCCTTATTAAAACCATAAATTTTTTGAAATTATAATTTTTATTATTCACACAACAATTAATATGCAATTGCAAAAATAGAAAAAATTGCAATGTAAAGAAGACTTACCCAAATATTTGACGGAAATATTGGTAGGAGAAAGTGGTCAATTTGATGAGAATTGCAACGTCCACTTGGATTGCGAGACCTTCAATTAGACACATATCCAAAAAGAATAATCACCACCTAAGAATTATATTTTCATAATTTCTAGTGTCAGATGAGAATGGAAAAGTGTCCGTCGCGAATTTGCGACGGAAGTTTTCCGTCGCAAATTTGCGACGGAAAACGATGTCCGTCGCAAATTTGCGACGGACACTTTATTCCGTCGCAAATTTGCGACGGAACTTGGGATTCCGTCGCAAATTTGCGACGGACACTTTATTCCGTCGCAAATTTGCGACGGAACATGGGATTCCGTCGCAAATTTGCGACGGAACTTGGGATTCCGTCGCAAAACGGCATGGGCTTTCGGCAAGACACCTAAGTCCGGCGAAGTGTCGCCGGTTGCCGGTCGTTAAACCGGTGATGCAGAAACGAAATAAAACAAACACAAACATATATATATATATATATATATATATATATAAAACATTACAATCCAACGATAAATAGTCACGAAGGTAGCTATGATACTTACCCGCACAAAAGCTTCACCGAGATTAATATGTGTGTGCGCGGATTTTGCTGATTGAACACATATGAGAGAGGAAGAAAAGCGAGAGAGAGCGAGAGAAAGCGAGAGAGAGCGAGAGAGAGAGAGATAGAGTTGGAATAAATAGCAGGCGATGTAAATTATAAATTTGCGACGGACGTACGTTTCGTCGCAAATTTGCGACGAATTTAGCGACGGTTTTTTTGCCGTCGCAATTTTATGACGAACTTTTTTTGCGACGGAAAAATGTCCGTCGCAAATTTGCGACGGAATTTGCGACGGAATTTTTGTCCATCGCAAATTTGCGACCGACAATTTTCCGTCGCAACATTTGCGACGTACTGTGCGACGGTGCTTTAATTCCGTCGCAAATTTGCGACGGAATTTGCGACGGAGATTTTTTCCGTCGCAAATTTGCGACGGACTTAAAGCACCGTCGCAAATTCCGTCGCAAATTTGCGACGGACAATGCGACGGACAAATGCTCCGTCGCAAATTCCGTCGCAAATTTGCGACGAACATTTTTCCGTCGCAAATTTCCGTCGCAAATTACATGTTTTTTTGTAGTGTTAGAGTAAACTATGCTTGGCGAGATCTCAATTATCAGGCTTTTCTTTCTATGGATTCCATCTCCCTTTGCTGCACATCCAAGATGTGCCATTGTTCGCCGTCATCTCTGAATTTTCTTCATCTCCCCACGCATCAATGTCGCTGAGGTGGGACACAACAATCGATGGCGGACGGGGATAGAGACTGAGGTGTTGAGGTGGGACATCGGTGGAAGGCTATTAGGCATGACGGATGCCAACAATTGATGATTATCGATTGTGGAAGAGACTAGAGTTTGTGAAGGATCTGGGGGCTTGAGGATTTTCCAAAGAGATGGTAATTTGGCATTTTTCTTGTGGGGTTTTGTCTCCGGGTTCGAAAGATGTATTTCAAAAGTAGAGATATACTTTTTTGTTATGGAATGAAAACTCAAGTATGTCATAGATTGATAATTTGAGTATGTTTTTTTTTGTTATTCTCTCTTAAAGAAATTTTACAGTTTTCGTGGATCATTTTCGTGTTATGGTTTTAGAAAATACACTATTCCAAACTAAATATGTTTAACAAGTGTCTCGACAATACCTGTTGACATTTTCCCGAGAAATGTTGAAATCAATCACTTAGATTGCCACGCCAAATTTGAAATGGGTTTTCCATCTTTCTCATCATTAGATTTATTTGATCGAAAGCAGAACTAAAGTTCGAGAGATTTATAAGTTAAAAAGTTAGACCGATATGCTTGTTGTAAAGGCAGCAAGTTGGGTAACAACCGCAATGATTTTCATGGAAGGTCTAGGCATATGGGCCGAGGCGGACAAAGGCCAGGTCAGCGTCAAACAATGCGGCAGTTATCTGACGTGGATACTCTGCATGCAATAAATCTTTGTTTTGACAAGTCGTTGCTTGTCCTAACGCGACTACTTGAGATTGGCCTGGTCTGGTTGGTTGCTTTACACGCAATGTCTAAGCATCAATCAGAGAAATGTCACATTAGGGCCTATTCAAACATTTTTTTAAACTCGTCAAAGAGCAGACAGCCAAAAAGAAAAAAGAAAGTCTCATTAAACGGTGCTGTTAACTATTCAGGCAAACTATACGTATTGAATACGATTTCGATATATAAAGTTGCCCATTTGATGTAGAGGACATTCTCGAGCTGCGGGCATTTTTGAAATTTTCTTATAGTTATGATCTATCTAATTTGAAGTAATTTTTACCTTTTTACGTTTTAGGTTATAGTTTATTTATGGCCCGTTTGTTGATACTGAGTTTTAAGCACTGAAAAATGCTAAGCATGTCAAGGTTAAGTGTCGGAACAATACAAATGCCGAAATATATGAGTCGAATCTATTTGATAGACCCGATATTCAAATCTTCAATTTGCGTTCACTGCTTGATAACCAACGTAAGTAATGGTCTTAATGACAATGGACTTTTAACGAATGACATGGAATAGTGAAATTAATGTGGAATTTTATGGTCGTGTGCATATTTTATTAGTGAAATTGAGAGGTGTCAGTTATTTAAATTGAAGATCCAAAATCATACCCAATTGTTTCATAGAAAAATCAATCAAACTCAACATTGTCAACTGATGTTGTAACATCTGGAAATTCCTACATCAATTACTAATATGTAGGAAATGAAGATGATAATTGTCACAAGTAGAAATCCCAGTTGGATTATCGAATTTATCATGCATGATAGCAAAATGTATTTATGTATCCATGACTTTTGGAATGTGATTCCGTTAGGATGTAATTACTGGGCATTCGTACATAGGTTGATTATATAGAGTGAGGTGAACCACGCATCGCCATAGTAACTGTTGGCAGGGATCGATATGCTATGAAATAATTATCGAATAATTTTCAAAGTTAAAATTCACTAAGTCGAGATTTTCCTAACATTCGATAGCTTTTGTAGATAATTTCATTGAGTTTAAAATATTTTTCTGACTTATCGGTGTTTAGAACGGGTACTGATTTTCTTATATCTTTACTGAATTGCAAACTATCTAGACGAAACATCAAATATCTTCTTTTTTTAATCAACCAAAGTAAGCCACCTGTCACCTTTTCACTTGAACACTTCTCTTGATTCTAGACCTAGTATTTAACCCACATGCTTGTATTTTTGCCATTGAACTTAGTCATCAAAATGACATCATTCATGACATTTTAACTTAATCAAGGTTTGTAGCAATCATTACTAGTGAAGTTAAGAAAAAGAAAATAAAAGAACATCCTCTTTCCCCTTTCTTGGCCGAGACATCACCCCCTTCAATCTCCACTTCAAGAATTGCTTCAGCTCCCCATCTTCCATAAATGAAACAACTTTTTCCAATTCGAAGTTTCGATCGACCTCCAACTATCTTGTTAAGTTGTGATTTTAGTCTCAACTTTCAAGAGTCTTACAAAGTGATTAAAGGCTCTGGTTGTTCAAGATCCCATTCAAGGTAAGTGAAAACTCTAGGGGCTAAGTTAGATTGATCTACTTAGTACTCTTGATTTGGTTGGTTATGTTTGTTAGTTTAGTTTAAATTTGATCTTAAGTGAAAATAGGTTCCAAGATTTACAAGTAGAGTTATAGTGATTTCTTGTCTATATTGAAATCTTTAATGTATGCCTAAAAGGTTTTTGAAAGAATACCCAAATGGTTTTGTTGCACCTTAGATAGGAAAGAATGAGAAAATGGTTTTGTTATTTTATGATTTTTAGTGTCTTTTAGTGGGTTTTTAAGTAATATTAATTCAAGGAAATCAAACCGGTTAAAAAATGAGTTTATAAGCTTTAGGGGTAAATTTGTAATTTCACCAAGTTGAGGGTGAATCTGTAAATACGGAAATTTCTGGGGACTGTTCACATTGGAGGAACCTTATTATGATAAGTGGTTAAGTTATTTTTAGAGTTCATTGCTTAATGTAGACAAAGTATCTAACTATGCAAAATTGGACCTAATTGTGTAATTAATTTGGAAGTGGGCTGTTTTGGCAATTTTATAAAATATGTGTCATGCCCATAGTGTAAATAAAATACTCGTATGTTTTAGATGAAAAATAAATGGCTTTTGGTGTTTAATTTAATTAATATGGCTTCATTAAGTGAAAGTGTGAAAATGGCGAAACTAGATTTGATAATAATATTTTTGTAATTCGACTAAGTATTGTCTATTAATCACGTGGCCGATTCTTTGAGTTGGCGATGTTCATACTGTTGATTCTTTGAGTTGTTGATGTTCACATGGTCGATCATTTGCGTTGTCGATGTTCACGTTGTCGATGATTTGAGTTGTCGATGTTCATGTGGTCAATTTATGAGCATCAGCTCCTAAGTTTCCGATTACCTATCTTGGCTTCCGATTATATTATGATGGCTTAGCATGGAAAGAATGATGAAATATTTGTTGAAGTGCACATAATTAATTATCTATCATTAATTGCGTGAGAAATGACAATTGTTATGTTGTTATGAAATGTATGTGAATGATGTTATGTGATTAAGACCTTTGCCATGGCCTATATGCCACGAAGCGAATTTCCTTGCACGAGTATGTGGATGAGACTCTGAAGTTAATCAGATGTTCTACAGTATGAGACGATTCTCTACAAGGTTGAGATGATATGAAATCTTGTGATGACATGACTCGTGTAGTCATGGTATGACATGACTCTTGTAGTCATGATATGTGTATGGTGTTAAGAAATGATCATAATCACGCGGATGTACAGTAGTATATTTATCCTTATTAATGAAAAGGACACCTGTGATGAATGGGCCAAGGCGTGGCAAAGGGTATAAATGATTCCATCCCTCATAAGTTGGTGGTGATGATGCTTCATTAGTCGAGATACCTCGTGAATAAAGATGGTCCTGACCAATGACGAATGTGAACTCGTGTGTAAATTGATTGAATACGAGGTGGTATTATGAAATAATATGTCATCTGCTTGCATTTGAGTGAATGACCTTATGTAATGTTGCTAATGGCTTTCATTGGCATATCATGATAGAAAAGGCATTGTAGTTACTTCATCACTTGACGAACATAATTATCCTGTACTTGTCTTGAGTTCACGCTATTTTGTTGATATCCTTGCTATTAAAGAGGAAAAGTGATGACTAATTCGAATATGTTATTAAAGATATAAATTTTGATGTTTACGATGATACGTGCTCATAGAAGATTAAAATGTTTGATATATCGAATTTGGATTGGATGTTAAGTGCTTGAATCATATATGATGCATCTAGTTCTTCTCGAGTATTTGAATTATTCCGTTTTGAATACAAGATTGATTAAGGAATCGGTTACATTTATATAAACGATAAAAGGTATTTGTCGCGACCTGAAAATTTCCCTCTCTCAGGCTAATGGATTATTAGGACTAAACCTAACTCGAGCCCTCCCAAGCCCTACCAATTCGCAACTTTGGGTTTAAGTTTTTTAACATGCAAATGTCTTCATGCTTGGAGTCGCCGCTAATCTATTTGTGATAGGTCGATTAGAAACCTAAATAAAACATAGGGAGGTATGTTTTATTCCTACGAACCAGAGATTCTAAGCCCGGGGACTTGATTACGCTAGATCTAGTCTAACGCCCTTTCGGTACCTTTTCTTTTCAAAAATATTTTGGCAAGCAATTTGGATCCATTTTAACTTAATCACTAACATGTGAGGTATTCATGCGGGTGCGCAAACCACCAAAGTAACACCCAATAATCAAAACATTAAATAAATTGCAAGGTTGGGAGAATTACTTACCTCGAAGCAACGTAAGCATCTGCATGGTTAGCTAGAAAATCACATCAACAACCTAATATGCTTTCTAATTAACAAGCAGTTCACTCAATATTTTTGGATTTTCGCTTATTTAAATGAAGCCTAGTCTACATGCAATGACGTGCAAAAATGACATGCAAATAATGCGACCTAGCATGCAAACTATATGTCATGCGACGACGTGACCTAATTCTGATGACGAGCAAATGATTTATTTTTGGTATTTTCTGGTAAAATTCGGAATAAAAATATGCCTAAATTAACGTGCAACCTATGATGACCTAATATGTCCTAACATGACTTATTTTTGGGATTTTTGTTAAAATTCGAAATAATAAATTAATTAAATTAAGAATGCAATCTATCCTAATCTACCATAAAACAATTCAGTCTTTTTTTGGGGTTTTCATGAAAATTCGGAATTAAAAATAACCTAAATAATCTATTAAAGTTAGAAAATTACTTAATTTAAACTAGGAAATAGATTATCTCAAGTCCTAATTTAAATTAAATAATTACTCTATCATCTAGATATATTTAGGATTCCTAAGCATGCAAAACTCAAATTCAAATCCTAACTAATTTTTTTTGAATTTTCTTTTTATTTGAAAAGGAAAATAATCTAACAGAGATAGCATCCACATTTAAAGCAACCACGCAATCCACAAGATTCGTTTCAAATTCGGATTAGGCACAAAAATCGAGCTATCAGTCATATCTATAGGGTTATAGATATTGACGGAAAGTCGATCGTTCAAATTTGGAAAGCAGATAAAAATCATTATCGTATCCAAGGGATTATGGATAGGATAATGATTTTCCGTATCGCCACGTATCATACCTTAGGGATAAGGTCGGATAGTTGTCCATATACGTTGCTGAATTAGGAAAGTTTCCTAATTTTGAATATTTTAAAAATATTGCAGATATCAGATAATTATCCCAACATATCTAATATTCTACACGATATTCACGCAATATTCAAAAGCACAAATTAGTAAATTAAATATTCTGAAAAATATCAGATAATATCTAATTACCTAATTTGCAGATAATTCCCAAATTCGAACTTGCGGATCGGGATGAACGACGAAGGCGGATCGGCGGCGCGATATCGGGAACGGCGGCGACGGCGGACCGGCGGTGTCAGCGTAAGGCGGCAGCAACAAGCAGCAGCGGCAGCGTCGGCGTGAGGGACAGCGGCAGCAACAAGCAGCAGCGGCGGCGACGGCGTGAGGAGCAGCGGCAGCAGCAAGCAACAGCGGCGTCGGCGTCGCGCGGCAGGGAGCAGCAGGCACAGCGTCGGCGTCGGCGTGAGGGGGAGCGGCAGCAGCAAGCAGCAGCAGCGTCGGCGTCGGCCTGAGGAGCAGCGGCAGCAGCAAGCAGCAGCGGCGTCGGCGTCGGCGGGAAGATCAGCGGCAGCGGCAGCGGCAGGCGCGGCTGTGTCGCGCGGCAGGGAGCAGCAGGCACGGCATCGGCGTCGGCGTGAGGGGCAGCGGCAGCAGCAAGCAGCAGCGGCGTCGGCGTCGGCCTGAGGGCAGCGGCAGCAGCAAGCAGCAGCGGCGTCGGCGTCGGCCTGAGGGCAGCGGCAGCAGCAAGCAGCGTGAGGCGCGACGGCAGCAGAGAACAGCGGCAGCAGCCGCGGTGGGGAGCGGCGGCAGCAAGCCCGGCAGGGAGCGGTGGCAGCAGCAACGTCGGCGTGAGGCGCGGCGCCGGCGGGAGAGGCGGCAGCACGCGGGCGCGGCGGCGGTGGGAGCCGGTCTCCTTCTCTCCCTCACTTACTCTTTCTCTCGCTCACGTGTGTCTCTCGTGCCCTCAAAAATTCTCTTCTGAAAATTGTGTGTCCCCCCCTAAAATTCTGACCTAATGAAGTATATATAGTATTAATCTAGGTCAATTAGATGGGCTTTCTAGTCCTAATGGGCTTAGGCTTGGGCTTTAATTTAAATGGGCTGAATTAATTAATGATGATGGGCTGGATTAATTAATGATGATGGGCTGAATTAAGTTCAAATTAAAACAACCGAGCCCGTTTGACTTGTAATTCCCGGCCCTTGCATTACAAGCGAGTCGAGTTCCATTCGATGAAATTTAAGCTCGTTCGTCACCGCCAGTCCAATGCAAAATGCAATGAATTTAAACTATATGTTATGCAATTTAAATATTTTTATTTAGGGGTTAAAAATGTAATCCCTAATTTTTATGCAAATTACACTGAATGATGCGTCAAAATTTAGGTGTCAACAGCTGCCCCTCTTTGAAGGTGAGCTCATAGAGGTTGCATTCAAAGACTAAATGATACCTAAATTTCAACCATGCAAATGCAATGAATGTTGTTTTTGTCGGGATTATGAGTCCCATTTTACAATGCATTAAAAAATGATGCATGCTGACTTGCATAGAAAACATACCTGGAATTACTTATCTGACATGAACGATAACGTAATTCGAGGCACAACTTTAACTTGCATGTTGTTTTGGCAAATGTATGGGCTCAGCCCCATAGGTATTGCCTGATATATATTGATGAACTTCGGTAATCTGCAGTTAAGTCAAAATACACGAAGAAAGCACGACGTATCCAATCATCATCTGGATTCGTGAGAACAGTTCCGATCTTTACGAACTACCTATACATCTCCATAGGTGTTTGTAAAGATTTGGCCGCTTCACTTATACCTGCTCATAAGTGAATTGCGGGGGAAACTTTTGAAATCAAGAGGATATTCCGACCTTTACATATACCTGCTCATATGCAAAGATTTGGCCGCCTCACTTATACCTGCTCATAAGTGAATTGCGGGGGAACACTTGGGGTTGAGAGAATATTCCGATCTTTACATATACCTGCTCATATACAAAGATTTGGCCGCTTCACCTATATCTGCTCATAGGCAAGTAGCGGGGGAACATCTAAGATAAAGAGAGTATTCCGACCTTTACATATATCTGCTCATATGCAAAGATTTAGCCGCTTCACCTATACCTGCTCATAGGTGAGTAGCGGGGGAATACCTGGGATTTGAGAAGAATATTCCGACCTTTACATATACCTGCTCATATGCAAATATTTGGCCGCTTCACCTATACCTGCTCATAGGTGAGTAGCGGGGGAATACCTGAAATTTGGGGAGAACATTCCGACCTTTACATATACCTACTCATATGTAAAGATTTGGCCGTTATGGCTATACCTGCTCATAGTCATGTAACGGGGAAATCTTCTCGAGATGGTATGAAAATCTGTGATTTGATGAACAAAAGGGGCTAGCCCAAGCGTTCAAGAGTTCCTTGACAAAGTACCTGGATATCATCAGAAGTACCTGAAAAGGTTTGATCAATAGACACCTGAACACAATCAAAGGCATTTAAAGATCGCAAAAATGATCAAATGTGGGACCTGACAATTGCTTGAACAGGTTAGGGATACCTAGATAGTCATAGACATCCTAGGGATAGAGATATACTTACCTGGTGATATCTCCAACTCTGAAGACGTGTCTCCTGTTAGACACGATTTTAAGTAACATGTAATATGCATTCGCATACTGTCAAGAATACATATACACATGCACTATGATTTCAACTGATTTTCATGCACGACGGTTTTGTCAAATCAGCATTACAAACTTCGCTGGGGAAAATCATGATAGGATAATCCGAACTCACAAGCGGATATCTTGAAAATGTCGAATGAGGGACTTCCGGTCCAAAAGGGCTTTCTCTCATTCTCATCGAAAAGGCTGATTTACGGAGAATCGCTCCATCTCACCATCATCATGTCGACAAGGGTCCGAGTATTCTCGCAAGCAGTACGACTTTAACAATCTGAGAGGTCTTTGTTAGGACCGTAACATGGGGCTTGGTCAATGGCTTAGCAAAAGAGACTCTTCGAGTCGAGGCTATTGAAAGGAGATACTCTGCAATTGTCTCCGGGTTTACAAGTCAAGAACCCTGCAAAATAAGATAGAAATGGACTTGCTCGCACTTCTTCGAGCTAAGCTTATAAACATCCGAATCCTACGTTAGTTCAAGTGCCTTAATCTGAAGAGACTTTGTAAAGGACGTAACGTAGGCTGGGCTCAGGGGTTGAGAAATGAATGGACCATAAGGCTCAAAATGTGTATGATTGGTGAGAATTGGTGATCATCTCGGCATTGTCACCGGCGCTCTTTTCCGTCAGGGATTGCCTCCTTGGTAGATGCTCTATTAGCTTCAAGAGTTTATCACCTGACTCCTCAAGACTTTGGATATTTTTGTGACTTTGACACACTTCAACATTTTCTAATCTAAAGTCGTCACTTTTTCTCCATTTTTTTTACGGGCATTGGCCTTGCTTTTACCAGGCACACTGCTTTTTCATGCCCTCTAATTTTTTTTTTTTTTTGACACACACTGTCTACAATGCATACATTGGCTAGCCACACTTTGGCTTGTTTCGACCGAATGACTAACATTTGGACTCTCAGGGTCTTCGTCTTTTATCGGTGCTCCAGATATGCTGCTTGAACAATGATGACTTTTGCCTTGCCCCAATGTGGGGGATGATCACCAACTGGGTTTAAGAAACGAATTTACAGGCTCAATTGGGCTTAGCAAAGGATAAAGTGTGTATAGGATAGAGAAAGAAATGCTCTTCGTCATCCTAAGGCACTTGAACTTCACGTGAATTCATCTGAAAAAGCAACACTCGAAGATTGATGCAAGTGAGAGCATGAAAATTTCTACTCATTTTTCACCTTATGACGCTGACTTACCTCCAGTTTGCCCCGATGTGGGGTGGTTCTTGACAGGGGTAATTTGAATGAATTTCTCCAAGTGTTTAGGCTCAAAGTGGCAAAACAATGGATAACCTGTAGTGTTTGGGATAGAGAAATGAACCGCCTCTTGTCATTTCAGTTACCGTACCTTTTGCGAGATAACCCTTTGCCTTGCAGACATGGAATTTTTCCACTCAATTCACTGGGGATCAGTGCATGGGACTGTGTATAGGATATGGCTTGCCTTTCATCATCCCGATGTACCTCATTCAACACATTCAATTCATTCCACATGAGTTATCAGATTGTCTAAATAGATTTCCCCTTTTGAAATCGATAATATAGACCGACAAAATGATCAAGCACAATTTAAAGCCAAGGCACACATTTCATCTTTAAATTGATTGAAACCATTTATTCATAAATGAAATGTTTGCAATTCAGAATATAAAACCAAACATTTGAAAACTTTCGCCGTAAAAATATTAGATCTTATCAGGGATAATATATCTTCACAGCATCAGAATTAACAGGAGTGGAAAACTCACGACCATCCATTTCTACAAGGATCAGGGCACCTCCGGGAAGCACCTTTTTAACTACATACGGACTAATGTAGTTTGGAGCAAATTTTCCTCCAGGAACAGGAAAGACTGGCAGTACCTTCCTTAGGACTAGATCATTTACCTCGAAGTGTCTTGGACGCACCTTTTGGTTAAAAGACTTACCTACTCATGTGGCAACTGGATCAAGCGTTTCGTCTCATCTTCGGGAAAGGTTGCCTCTATCTTCACTTCTTTGAGTTCTCCGAAATCACTCAGGTTAACAGTGATGGTTCAGTCTGAAGTAAGAACTTTGGACCTTTCATGTCATTCTAGGCCACGCAGCATTTTTGAAGGACTCTCAAGATCATCAAGATCATCAAGATGTCATCGACTGAATATAATGCACCAGATTGGACCATTCCCATACCCTTACGTGTCACAAAATTGCCCCTGAAACATAAAGTAGGGGGTTCAGTAGGACAAACAGGGCTAAACAGTGTATTTTGATTTTTTTTTGATAATTTTATTTATTTTGAAATTCTTTTCAAAAAGGTTTTAACACGAGGAAGCATGAAGAAGCCCAGGCCTCAGAATTTTCCTTGGACTCTATTTTCTTTTATCGGTTGGATATCATCACCGGGCTGGTTTGATGTACCTCAACATGCCCTCAAAACAAAAATAACTTGTAATTTCATTGATTATCATCAAATAAATTACATTTATTGGAATGGAAATTGCAACAATCAAATCCTAGAAATGAAAAGTACTAAAAAGCAGCTCCCGAGACGAGGCAAGTCCTAAAAAGCAGTAAAAATTCCCGCGTAGGGGAGTGTGCGAAAAAGGTAAATGTGTTACTCTTGCGGGCCAATGCCCATTTCCTCCAACGGTCCTTCCTCGATGGCTCCAATTAAGAAATTATCGAACAGGGCAGTGATTCCCTCCATTGCATCATCAGGATCTTCTGTCACTAGAGGTGTTGGATCATCCATACCTCCCCATCCATCCGGGACAATGTCACGGGGGTCAACATAGAAGCTCGGGGGTGCTGAGTATTTCACATAATAATCGAACTTGCCGCTTGGTTGCCCCAGAGTGTCGATCACCTCTTTCTCTTCATGCATCATTCTCGCAGGGCCCGGGAATGTGGTACGGAGGTGTGGAAGCAACCTATCACGTCCACGTTCTTCACCATTTGGTTCTTCTTCGGATCGCGATCTAATCTGTCTATTTCCTCGACCTCGACCTCGAATGCGTCCACGTCCATATCCACGTCCCCCATTATTCGGCTCGCTTGACCCCAGGTATCCCAACCCAGTAGCGTGGGGCCTCCGAAAGACTTCCACCGGTTGGCGGATACCCTGACCATTCCTACCAAGGCCTTCACCTGGAGTAAAGCCATGGGACACCATTACCCTGCCAACCATGACTGCAGCATTTGACACCTCAGGAATAGGCGGTGATGATCCTCTAGACGCATGTATGGTTGATACGAGCTCGAGCGACTGATAGCTCGATTCTATTTTGCAATCCGGCTCGACATAGGGGATAGCCGTTGCGTGGTAAATTGAGTGCTCTTCTTCACCGTGGACTGTGATTAACTTTCTTTCCACGACGAACTTCACCATCTGATGTAAACTAGATGGCACAGCTCCGGCAGTATGAATCCATGGACGACCCAACAGAAAATTGAATGCAGTGGGAATGTCCATAACTTGAAAGAGGACATTAAACATTATTGGTCCTATCTGTATGTCAAGGTGTATTTCTCCCATCACTTCTTTCTTCGTTCCGTCAAAGGCTCGTACGGAGGTTCTTGCAGAACTTATCCTAGAAGGATCTATCTTAAGGCGGTGTAAAGTCGCCAAAGGACAGATGTTCAGGGCTGATCCGTTGTCAATGAGTACCCGGGCAACATGTGAGGCCTTGTATTTGACGGAAATATAGAGTGCCCTGGTATGCCCCCTCCCTTCTAGAGGGAACTCTTCATCTGAAAAGGCTATGAGGTCCTTGAGGAGTATAGAACCCACAAATTCCTCTAATTTGTCATGATCGATCGTTTCTGGCACGTGGACTTCACTTAACACCTTCATTAAGGCCTTCTGATGCATGACAGATGTCTGGAGCAGCTCAAGCAGGGAGATTTGCGCGGGCAGCTTGCGCAATTGTTCAACTATGTTGTACTCGCTGGCCTTAATCACAGCTAGAAATTCCTTGGCTTCTTCATCAGTAACGGGTTTTGCAGGTTGGGCATTAGCTTGGCCGTAGGAACGCCCAGATCTGGTAACTAAGTCGACATCGAGACTGTAGGACCAAGGGACTGCCTTATTATCACTGTACTCATACGGTTGAGGTATCTCGATCACTATCCCTTCATCAGCTGTAGGCGTGCTTACTACGATCTCCTCGTTATCAGACGCGTCTTCAAGCGGAGGCATGTCTTCAGGCAGAGAGTCGTCCTTGTCGCTCCCGGTGTTCAACGAAGCAAACTCCTCCTCCCAATTTATAACCACTTTAGAGATAGTAGAAACGATGCCGGTGTGGTCAGCATAAACGATCATCCCAGCTTCTACCATCCTTGAGATTCTTTCTCTCATGATGGCAAGGGGAAGATCTTCATTACTCGGATAACACCCGGCTTTCACTAACTCACCGTAGACGTCAGTAGTATACACCTTAACATTCTTGATTCGACCAGCGTCGAAGCTAAATATGACATTCACATTGCCTGCGTGATCAGGGAGTGGGTTGCTCTGAACATTCGGCTTAGCAGGTTGAAATGAGAAAGCCTTCGTGTCTAGGAGGTTTTGGATTCGGTGCCTGAGGGCATAGCAATCATCGGTTGAGTGTCCCAGCTCACCCATGTGATAATCACATTTCTTTGACGGGTCGAAGTTATAGAACCGCTCAGGATTGGGCCGCTTTGGCTCAGTAGTGAGCAAACCTTTCTTCTGGAGCACCGTCAACACTTGAGACAACGATCCGGGGAGGGGAGTGAATTGCCTCTTGTTGTTCTTCCTCTGAAAAGGTTGACGACTCGAGTTTTGTTGCTGAACTTCTACTACTTGGATTGCTGGGGCAGAGTTAGCATTCCGCCGGCTCGGTTGGTTATAAGCCACATTCACTTCAGCTGCCGGTTCCTTCTCTTTTCTCGCACCAAATCTTCTGGTCAAGGAGGGCGGCTCGACAAACCATCCATCTTTCAGCCCTATTTCAATTTGTTCGCCCATGGGGATGAGTTGGTTGAAGTTGTCAGTCGGAATGGCAACCATCCGATTACGGTATTCGAACGGGAGAGTTTTCATGAACATCCTCTTTAACTCACTATCTATGGGTTCTGGGACAACCTGAGCGGCTAAATTTCTCCATCTGATAGCATAGTCTTTGAAGAACTCAGTCTTTTTCATCTGGGCGCGTTCGAGATCATCACGGGTAGGAATGATGTCTGTTATGAATCTGTACTGCTTCAAGAATGCTTCACTGGCTTCTTTCCAAGTTTTGAGGCCATTTATCTTCTTCATGAGATACCAGCTCAAAGCAGGACCCGTTAAACTTGCTTGAAAGGCATGGATCATCAGGAGTTCGTTATCGACGTACGAAGTCATTTGCACGTGATAGAGCTGTAGGTGGGCTTTTGGACATGTGGTGCCATTGTACTTGTCGAAATCCGGCATTTTGAACTTCTTTGGGATTTTGATCTGTGAGTAAAGGGACAGATCGATCGAAGGTGAATCTTGCGAACCTTCCAGCTGCTTCACTCTTTCTTCAAGTTTATTAACCCGTTCATCAGGTTTGTCGTTGTTGACGATGATCTGGACAGGGTCATCTTCTAAATCAAGAATATCGTCATCTCCGTCAACGTCGACACTTTTTCTGATCTTCTGCTTTGGGACAGACGCTTCGAGGGGTGTCGAAACAGGAACCGACCGGAGAGCTTTGATCTCAGCGGACATTTGTTGCATCGCGACGACAAGTTGCTTGATCTGGTCTTCCACACCGATAACACGCTTTTGCAAGTCGGTTTGATCGGCCATTCTGGCTCTCGACCGTGTACGAATGGGCGACCGTGATCGGTCCGTAGCTACCTAATTTCGAAATGAAACAGGCATACATGAGTGTTAAGCAAAATCATACGCCAATCCATGACATTGGTCTAACCGCTTTGAATTGAAAGGACCACTTTATTGAAATGGCGAAAATTTTTACACCAATTAATGATTTGAAATTGAACTGAATATAAAGACAAATGACTCAATTCCTAAACAAATTTTAAAAACTGAAACTGAAATGAGAAAAGAACTTCGAGCTTTTTTATTTAGCTTGATCTATAGACATATGGGAGGCGACTTCCTTCTTCAATTGCTCATAAGCTCGAGCTATCTTGGATGCCTTTTCTTCAGCTTCTTCGGCCTTCCTTTTGAGGCGATTGTTCTCTGAGCGATTGGCGGACTTGAGAGGCACCTTAGGTATCTTCGGGAGCCACTCTTGCGGGATTTTGTGCCGACGAATGTACTGGGTCGTCGCGAAATAGGACTTCTGCTCTCCCTTTAGTTCTCTTTCGGGCCGTGCTATCTTCAACACACGACACTTCCTCCACATCTTATTAAGCTGGGCTACGGTCGCTTCGTGGTCTTTATCATCATCGGCGAAGTCAACTTGTAGGAGTTCTGGTTGTAACGCCGGAGGGAGTCCTTGGAGAATCTGATACTGACGAGACACTCTGGCGGGGTAGTATTCGATCGCGCCGGTGAAACCCAATAGTGGAACCGGCCCGATACCATTACATGTAAGCCGAGCTTCCTCGACTTTGAATCAATTAGCATGCCATTGGAAACCTTGGGGTCTAGCATTTTTCATGAAAATGATCCATTCAGAGTAATGATAATCGGGTGCATCCCCTTGTTTTTCTTTGTACTTTAAGACAGGATGGCTAGAATCACTAAGCTCGGATATTGTGAGTAAATCGCCACACCCTTTTATGTGAGACAAAAACCAGATTTGCAAAAGTTCGAGGGGAGCATGAAAAGTTTTGTCGACATGTTGCTTAAATTTAGTGAGGGAAATGAAAGTCTCGGCTAAAACGGTGTTGACAAAATTCTTTTCAAGACAGACCTGTTGGACCGACCACGCGATTGACGGATTACATGCATTCTTACAGTAAGGAAAAATCACGAATCCGAAAAACGCTAGCAAAAAGATTCTGCCCTTTTGAAAAGGTGTGGCTTTTTCAAAACATTGACTCAGGAATGAAAAAGGACATGTGTCACGATTTGCTTTTAAAACTTTTCCCAATTCATCTTTTCCGACATTCAAAAATTCAGCCAACATTAAAGTAGAATCAATTCCCAAAGGTGGTGTGACTAACTCGGACTCCAATGGTTTTCCAATGAGCACGCTATATTCTTCCAACGTCGGGGTGAGCTCGTGCTTACCGAATATAAAGGTAGAGGTCTCGGGACACCAGAAGTGCGCCAATGCTCGAACGAGGCCAGTACGGACTTTGACCTCCAGTAGGGGGAGCAGCCTCCCGATGTGGCCCTCAACTAGCTTGCGGTTGGTCGGACTGAGTAGATTCCACCAGGCACGGAGCTCGTCCTTAGGAGCATCAAGAATCCGGATGTCTGCCCCTCCCATAGTGTATAGACCAAGACTCACGACCGACCTAATGTCATGGACCGACCAAAGAGAAAGACGAAATATAAATAAATTGCGAGATAAAGGTTCAGAAATCTTACTTCACCGGGTAGAATAATGGCAATCACATAGACATGCGCATGAAACGTGAGGTTCGATTTCTACCTAGACTCTGGCTTGCAAAATGGAGACATGAGGATTACCGAGCTAAACCAGTCATGGTGGTGGTTAGGCTGGGATTCCCCTGACTCCGGCTTAGTCAAAGAGCCGACCCGGGTTGCAAAGGGTGCAACCGTGGTAGGTATTCAATGACACCATGAAAGAACTTTCGGGACCAAGAAAGGCGACCCATACCACACGGGTGTGGTCGGGGTGTCCGTTTTCTCAGTACCATCCTAAACCTGTGCCGCCCAGGTCCGGCAGCGGGTAGTGTGTGCGGTGAAGTGTAAATGTAAGGCATGCACAACAAGTTATATCATACAGCGCTTCGTGCATAAAATAAACCATACATCCAACACCTCCCTACAAAACAAGGGTTAACAATCACGCCTCCCCTTATACCTCCCATACTGCAAAAACATTTAACACCTAAAATGTTAGGGACGTACCTGGGATCCTCGCTGCCAAGCAAAAAATATATTTTTTTGAAAAGAAAAACTGGCCTAAATCCACTAAGAGTTTTAACTCACTGATCCCCAGCGGAGTCGCCAAGCTGTCGCGACCTGAAAATTTCCCTCTCTCAGGCTAATGGATTATTAGGACTAAACCTAACTCGAGCCCTCCCAAGCCCTACCAATTCGCAACTTTGGGTTTAAGTTTTTTAACATGCAAATGTCTTCATGCTTGGAGTCGCCGCTAATCTATTTGTGATAGGTCGATTAGAAACCTAAATAAAACATAGGGAGGTATGTTTTATTCCTACGAACCAGAGATTCTAAGCCCGGGGACTTGATTACGCTAGATCTAGTCTAACGCCCTTTCGGTACCTTTTCTTTTCAAAAATATTTTGGCAAGCAATTTGGATCCATTTTAACTTAATCACTAACATGTGAGGTATTCATGCGGGTGCGCAAACCACCAAAGTAACACCCAATAATCAAAACATTAAATAAATTGCAAGGTTGGGAGAATTACTTACCTCGAAGCAACGTAAGCATCTGCATGGTTAGCTAGAAAATCACATCAACAACCTAATATGCTTTCTAATTAACAAGCAGTTCACTCAATATTTTTGGATTTTCGCTTATTTAAATGAAGCCTAGTCTACATGCAATGACGTGCAAAAATGACATGCAAATAATGCGACCTAGCATGCAAACTATATGTCATGCGACGACGTGACCTAATTCTGATGACGAGCAAATGATTTATTTTTGGTATTTTCTGGTAAAATTCGGAATAAAAATATGCCTAAATTAACGTGCAACCTATGATGACCTAATATGTCCTAACATGACTTATTTTTGGGATTTTTGTTAAAATTCGAAATAATAAATTAATTAAATTAAGAATGCAATCTATCCTAATCTACCATAAAACAATTCAGTCTTTTTTTGGGGTTTTCATGAAAATTCGGAATTAAAAATAACCTAAATAATCTATTAAAGTTAGAAAATTACTTAATTTAAACTAGGAAATAGATTATCTCAAGTCCTAATTTAAATTAAATAATTACTCTATCATCTAGATATATTTAGGATTCCTAAGCATGCAAAACTCAAATTCAAATCCTAACTAATTTTTTTGAATTTTCTTTTTATTTGAAAAGGAAAATAATCTAACAGAGATAGCATCCACATTTAAAGCAACCACGCAATCCACAAGATTCGTTTCAAATTCGGATTAGGCACAAAAATCGAGCTATCAGTCATATCTATAGGGTTATAGATATTGACGGAAAGTCGATCGTTCAAATTTGGAAAGCAGATAAAAATCATTATCGTATCCAAGGGATTATGGATAGGATAATGATTTTCCGTATCGCCACGTATCATACCTTAGGGATAAGGTCGGATAGTTGTCCATATACGTTGCTGAATTAGGAAAGTTTCCTAATTTTGAATATTTTAAAAATATTGCAGATATCAGATAATTATCCCAACATATCTAATATTCTACACGATATTCACGCAATATTCAAAAGCACAAATTAGTAAATTAAATATTCTGAAAAATATCAGATAATATCTAATTACCTAATTTGCAGATAATTCCCAAATTCGAACTTGCGGATCGGGATGAACGACGAAGGCGGATCGGCGGCGCGATATCGGGAACGGCGGCGACGGCGGACCGGCGGTGTCAGCGTAAGGCGGCAGCAACAAGCAGCAGCGGCAGCGTCGGCGTGAGGGACAGCGGTAGCAACAAGCAGCAGCGGCGGCGACGGCGTGAGGAGCAGCGGCAGCAGCAAGCAACAGCGGTGTCGGCGTCGCGCGACAGGGAGCAGCAGGCACAGCGTCGGCGTCGGCGTGAGGGGGAGCGGCAGCAGCAAGCAGCAGCAGCGTCGGCGTCGGCCTGAGGAGCAGCGGCAGCAGCAAGCAGCAGCGGCGTCGGCGTCGGCGGGAAGATCAGCGGCAGCGGCAGCGGCAGGCGCGGCTGTGTCGCGCGGCAGGGAGCAGCAGGCACGGCGTCGGCGTCGGCGTGAGGGGCAGCGGCAGCAGCAAGCAGCAGCGGCGTCGGCGTCGGCCTGAGGGCAGCGGCAGCAGCAAGCAGCGTGAGGCGCGACGGCAGCAGAGAACAGCGGCAGCAGCCGCGGTGGGGAGCGGCGGCAGCAAGCCCGGCAGGGAGCGGCGGCAGCAGCAACGTCGGCGTGAGGCGCGGCGCCGGCGGGAGAGGCGGCAGCACGCGGGCGCGGCGGCGGTGGGAGCCGGTCTCCTTCTCTCCCTCACTTACTCTTTCTCTCGCTCATGTGTGTCTCTCGTGCCCTAAAAAATTCTCTTCTGAAAATTGTGTGTCCCCCCCTAAAATTCTGACCTAATGAAGTATATATAGTATTAATCTAGGTCAATTAGATGGGCTTTCTAGTCCTAATGGGCTTAGGCTTGGGCTTTAATTTAAATGGGCTGAATTAATTAATGATGATGGGCTGGATTAATTAATGATGATGGGCTGAATTAAGTTCAAATTAAAACAACCGAGCCCGTTTGACTTGTAATTCCCGGCCCTTGCATTACAAGCGAGCCGAGTTCCATTCGATGAAATTTAAGCTCGTTCGTCACCGCCAGTCCAATGCAAAATGCAATGAATTTAAACTATATGTTATGCAATTTAAATATTTTTATTTAGGGGTTAAAAATGTAATCCCTAATTTTTATGCAAATTACACTGAATGATGCGTCAAAATTTAGGTGTCAACAGTATTCCTTGAATTATAGTGATTCATATAAGTGTATTGTGATGAAATATTGATTGTATTATGTTGTGATGCTTCCGGGTCGAGTGGTAAGATGATCTTCTATCTTAAAACTAGAGAGTTCATTTACTGAGCTTAGGCTCACCCAATATTTTACAGATTTATCAGGTTAGGAATTCAAGAGAATTAGATAAATGCTTCCGAAGATCACTAGTAAAGATTGGATCAGAGCGCACAACGAAAGTGAATATGGGTTTTTGTACATAGAGTTTTGATGTATATTTTCTAAGGTTAAATCATTTATACAATTGAGAATAAGTTGGTTATTTATCGGAAAATCGAAGTAGAGTTAATGTATATACTCATTTAGGGTTCAAATTTTATGGAAATTTGGGTCGTTACAGATACAAAATGTATCGATCAGCAAATTATAAAAATACAAAATAAATATTTTAAAATAGCATGAAGATATGAACAAAAAGCCTTTAGGAGAATACTAAACTTTCTTATGGTCTATGTGAATTCTAGTAGCTATCAATAAGTAGGTTCGGTCGAATTAAGGTTTTCGAGTGATTTTCACCCAAGCTGTTTATTTTAGTCATGCCTTACTCTATGTTAGCAAATCCAATTGATAATTCCATTAGAAAGTTTGAGACTTTCAGCATTTAAGGGGGGTTATCAAACAAGCCCCCAACTTTGAACATTTCATGATCGTAGGAACCAATTATACAACATGGGCATTGTTCTTGACTTTTCAATTGTGGCGTTTGGTCTTTGGATTTTATTTATTAAATGCTTCAAAAATTCAAAGGACATACCAATATAAAGGTATTGACCCTTCTTCTCGAGAACTTTTCAAAGTTGGAATGCGAAATTTTTAATGATAGCAATTGCCACCTGGAAAGGACTCTGTACTGTACAAGTCACTCTCTAAACATTGATTGCGACAATTGTTTTTTTCTCGTCCACGCACACCGAATGGAAATATATTACAATTATTGTTGGTAGACCTCGTCAAACGACCGCCTAATTTGAGGGCGCCCTTGCAAAATGGGAAGGGCTACGCTGAATGTTTAGGACCTGAGGTTGGCGTGGACAAAAAATTCGATGCCGAATCATTGGTCAGGCTAGGCCTAGGCAAGAGCCTTGAGACACCAGCCGATCATGTATTAATCAAAAGAGATTATGAATAATTATTACTAATGATAATACTTTGATATATGATAGTAGATGACACTGATAAGATACTTTCAGTTGATTTCCATTTCTACTTCTTTTTAGCCGAAAAGTCATGAAAAAAATATAAAATATAAATGATCTACATGTTAATTTCTATATATTGCGAAAGTTTCAGGTGTCTCGAATTAAAAAAAAATCAAATTGCATAATCCACAATATTTTCATTGAGCAAAAAGTGCAAGTCAATTTAGATACGAGTCTTTGTGTAATTTATAAGATGTCATTTTGGTAATGATAAATGTATACAGCAACTAATAAGCCATCACCAAAGACCCTAGCTCCTCTCTCTTCCAATCGTACGTAGCACCTTATATTGTGCAAACCAGGAGTCGCCAGTTAGGGTGCCTCGGATCCTAAGATCTTCCAAAATCCAATATGGCTACAAACTTTAATACCGTACTAGAGTCACCATTGATCAGTAGAGGTAAACCTAGATCGATTGGATTCAATCAGCGTAGGGGAAATCAAACTAACTAATTGCATGTGTAAAGGAATTGGTTAAAGGCAATCTAGAGATCTTAAGTCCAAGAGTCAATCATGCATGGGACGGATTAACATCCCACGACGCCTTTTCGGTACCACGGCCCTACTTTTGGTTAAATCACAAGTCATTTGTAAGTTAATTTCCTAAGCACACATGATGTTTTCGAGAATGTTGCCAAAACACTTATTCGGTGACGTTATCGATCAACGAAACCGGTTTTCCATGTGCAGCACGTAAATCCATTTATGCGTGCAAGCGTAGTGAATCTGGACCTACAATGGTTCGAACGTATATACCGATACTTGCACCCCATCCTTTAATAATTCTATCGATAGTTGGCATTGGCAGGAAACATTCAATTGGGCCGACTTGACTTGGACCCACCAACTTATGGATCGGATTTTGTTAGCCCGTTTGATTTCATTTGACCCACCAGACAGTTTCCCAAGTCCAACTCCATCTCTCGTTTCTTCATTGATCACATCTACTACTGTTCAGTATTCCCATTAGAAGTAGTCCTATTAAATCACCAGGAGATAATTAATGATTTATTGAAAAACTCAACTCAAGGGCTCAATTTGTCATTATAGTTAAACTGGAGTTAATCTCTTCAATTATCAATAGACATTTATCTCTATCCAATGCACGTAACATTTACATCATCTAGATAATATACAAGCCATGTATTTTTTTCTCAGCTAGCCACCTTTATTATTACTGATTTTGATATTCCCTTAACTTCTAAAGCTATAAGTATACAACATATCGACATAGCTGGCAATGGGTAGTGTAAAATCGAATTACATAATTTCCATTAAAAAAAATTAATGCTCTTGGAAGTTTAAATGAACATAGTTTATTATTGGGTCATGAATTCATCTAATTTTTGTTTTTCCATTTATCGTCACGCAAATGGCAGTTGGCACTAACTCTTAACCATTAAGTGAGATTTGGAGGCCTAATTCCAAAAAAAACCCCAAACTTTACACTTTGTCCCAATTATACCCCGAACTTTTTTTTGTCTCAAGA
The DNA here is from genome assembly GCA_031216405.1 of Syzygium malaccense. Lineage (NCBI taxonomy): Eukaryota > Viridiplantae > Streptophyta > Magnoliopsida > Myrtales > Myrtaceae > Syzygium > Syzygium malaccense. Next base: position 9,852,064 of record CM062258.1, on the reverse strand, counting down.
AAAACCTCAAACTTTTATCCGAGTCCCAAATCTACCCTACCGTTATAACTCCGTCCAATTAACGTCAGAAAAAAAAAAAAAAAAACAGAACAGCAGCTGCGGCGTGGCCAAGCCTTCGCCGGTGGCCAGGCCGCAGCCGCCGGGAAGGAGCGGCGGCCCTCGCCTGGGCCTACCCGAAGGCCGGCGACCCTCGCCGGCCCCGGGCGAGTCGCCGGCGAGGGCCTGCAGCCCCCGATCTGGGGCGAGGGTGCCCCAGGCGAGGCCTCGCCCAGGGTGGGCGACCCCAGGCGAGCTCGCCCCAGATCGGGGTCGGCGGCCCTCGCCGGCGACTCGCCCGGGGAGGCCCAGGCGAGGGCCGCCGACCCCGATCTGGGGCGAGCTCGCCTGGGGTCGCCCACCCTGGGCGAGGCCTCGCCTGGGGTCGGCGGCCCTCGCCTGGGCTTTCCCGAAGGCCGGCGACCCTCGCCGGCCCCGGGCGAGTCGCCGGCGAGGGCCTGCAGCCCCCGATCTGGGGGAGGGCGCGACCCTCGCCCCAGATCGGGGGCTGCAGGCCCTCGCCGGCGACTCGCCCGGGGCCGGCGAGGGTCGCCGGCCTTCGGGTAGGCCCAGGCGAGGGCCGCCGCTCCTTCCCGGCGGCTGCGGCCTGGCCACCGGCGAAGGCTTGGCCACGCCGCAGCTGCCGGTTCTTTTTTTTTTTTTTTTCTGACGTTAATTGGACGGAGTTATAACGGTAGGGTAGATTTGGGACTCGGATAAAAGTTTGAGGTTTTTCTTGAGATAAAAAAAAGTTCAGGGTATAATTAGGACAAAGTGTAAAGTTTGGGGTTTTTTTTGGAATTAGGCCGAGATTTGGAACATTGAGACTTCTCCTGACGTGACCCGAGTCTAATCATGTCCCAAACCCAATTTTTTTTTAAAAAGAAATTTTTTAGAATAATAAATATAAGATGAGATGTTGACCGTAGTTTGCTTAAAGCAAATCATTCACTCCCTAAACTAATTTATTTAATGCGACGAGTTAAATTGGGGAATTTTTGTTAGTTGTAATCCACTTAGATTGGGGAACTTTTATTTAATCCCAAACCCAAATTTAAAAAAGAAAACGAATTCTAGGAGGATAAATATGAGATGAGATGTAGACCTTTGTTCGCTTCAACATTCTCTCCCTAACCTAATTTATTTAATGTGACAAGTTAAATTGGGGAACTTTGTTAGTTGTAATCCACTTAGGCTATGTTTAGTAGTCGAGATAAAATTCATGATATGATAAATTTTATCATATCGTGTGTTTGGTGTCTGCCCAAGACAGGATAAAGTCGGATATAGGAGGGATATAACCCGGATAAAATTATCCCATGGGAGAGGTGGGATAAGAATGGATAGGATTTCTAATTTCCATACTATAAAAGTTATTTTTCTTGAATAACAGACTGTTAAATTAATAAAATTAAAATAATATTTGAATTTTAATATAAAAAATTCAAAATAACAAAAAATAAAAATAATTTCGCTATTTTTATTTTTATTTTTATTTAAATATTTAAATTTATTTCTATCTTATGATACAAATTTCATATATATATATATAAATACATTTAGTATTTATATTTATTAAAAATTTTGGGTATATTAGTATAGTTTACTATTTAATAAAATTTTATTACAAAATGATGGAAGGGGAAAAAGAAATAAAAAAAGAAATTAATTTAAAAAGAGAGGGAAAAATAATAAAAAAATAAGCATATAAAAATAAAGTAGGTAAGAGTGTCGCAAGAGATTTTTATCATCTCCATTTGTACAATTTTTAGGTTTATTTACACTAATATATGATATTCATAGCAAATAATGGACATGGTAAGATGTGAAAATCTCTGGTTTTATTATTGCGATTCATCAAACAAAAGATAGGATATAGCAAATTTCTTAGATTTCATATCCTATCTTATTCAGTCCTATCTTAACTAGAAATCCAGACGAACAAACGCAGGCTTAGAAAATAATAAAAGGACAAATGTGGAGTTAGGTGATTGATGTTAATTTCGGATCAAAAGTAATAAAAAAGTGGAGACAAGAGACATCAATGAGTTGGGAATGGGCTGACTTTTTATCTAATTAGCCGAAAAGCTAATTAGTGATGATGATGCTTCTTTGTTGCGAGTTCCTCCATGCATGAATACATATACAATCGAAGCCATAACTAAGATGTTTGATATATTTTTTTCCATAATAATTACAGTTGTCAAAATGAGTGTTAGTTTGTAAAAAGATGTTTGACTATATTTCATAGTTATAGCGTCTCAATAGGGAAGTATGAAGTTGCTCCATTCATTTGCACATCCAGCCCCAAATTAGGGTATAGCATGGGCGGGGGCACAGGGAGAGAGAGTGACAGAGAGAGACGAAGAGGATGGGTGCACCGGTAAGTTTGATATGGTTGGTCTTGCATACTGAGTTTCCAAGGCTTGTTGAAATCCGTTCCCAAATGAGAGTTGATGGAACAAATGAATTTTGACACTCATTTCCTTGCTCTGAGTCAAAGCTGTCCATTTGCAAGTTTCAAGTCGAGGCTGAATGTTACTCGACTTTTCTTTGCTTCAATCTACTTATTTGGCTCATGCTTACGCTTCTACTCAACTTAGTACCTATGCAGTGATTTCGTACTATTAACAATACTATGCTCGACATATGGTTATAAAAAGTCCAGTTAAAATTGACAAATAGATAGCTCATACAGTTAGCATTCGTTCTAACTATGAAACTGACCTTTGTAAAGAATGAGGAAAGGGCGAATGGTGTTGCTGAAATAGACCAGAAGAGCACAAGCGGTTCATTGAATGAAAGGGGACCTGAAGTTCGGGTCGGAATCATACTTATTCTTCACTCAAGACCATTTTAAATGATGAAATCCTGCATTTTTTCGAGGTCACTTCGGATTCACGTAATAGCTGTAGCATTCTCTTGTGATTGCCCCATCTTAGCTTATTGTCAACTTGTGTGGACAACTCCATCGGTACCTTTGAACATAAAATTCGTAGGAAAGAAACCGTAAGCATCAAGCAATTGATGATAGAGGTGCCATTTGAAAGATTCTACGTCAACTTGTCTTGACTAAAAAAAATGCCGCTCTCAATCAATTGATAGTTGGCCCCCTCTATTTTCTACTTTATCTTGAAGGGAAACCCAAGACACTCCTATCACTTTCTCCAAGATCGATCCATTGCCATCTCTTTTATCACATAAACATAACAATGTCGACTTGAGAGAGAGAGAGAGAGAGAGAGAGAGAGAGAGAGAGAGAGAGAGAGAGAGAGAGAGCTGCCAGCATCGACTAGATCTACAACTTTTTTAAAAATTTACTTAAGCTAGTTCTAGCCTATCATTGAGTGAGTTCACATATTGTATCTGCACAATCACCACTAGCAAAAACTTGTCACCATTCGACTCAATTAGGTCGGATACCTCTCAATATTAAACTCATGTCAACGGCTATGATGGACCGGATCATGTGAACTCAAGTCCAGAAAATAAATACAAATTGCTAGGGATGAATCGCTTTCAAAGGACAAATAGAAGAGTATTGGGCCCGCTTTCGCTTGGAGATCTCTGTGACCCAGCCAAGTCTCCCAGCCAACAAAAGGGGACAGAATCTGTTATTCTCAAGAATGTAAACCTTGGCTAAGTTAACATTGGACTTCATATCTTCAAGCAACGAGATGATGCCAAGCCATTGCAGATTTAAATATTTTAAGAAGCAATCATCCTGTGTGACCAGAGAAATAGCACCTGAATCAATCCCACTTCACTCGCACCCTAATCTAACCATCATTCTCATGCCTCAGAAGCATTTCCACCACTTGGCTCATGGTAGGTCTGGCGTTTTGATCTTCCTCCACGCACTTGAGTGCGACCTCGATCAAGATCTCCATTTCCTTTGGGTTGTAATCGCCCTTGAGCACGGGATCCACCATCTCTTCCAAACGGGACCCCATCCTCCCCGGTTCCTTCATCTTATTCCTCGCCCATGGGACGAGCCGGATTTGCTTGGCGTCCCCTCCACTCTCCAATGGCTGGACACTCGTGTCGGGCTAATTCCAATCACCATCTCTAACATGATGATACTGTAGCTATAGACGTCCACCTTGGATGTGATGGGCAGATTTGAGACCCAGTCAGGAGCCATGTACCCTCGGTTCCTCTGATTCTCCAGAAATCGGAATCCACCTTCCCTCGGTCCATTAGCTTGGAAAGCCCAAAATCCGCAACTCTGGGTTGGTAATTAGAGTCTTAAGAGTATGTCCTGAGGCTTCACGTCACAATGCAGAACCCACTCCATGCACTCCTCGTGGAGATAAGCTAGACCTTTTGCAGTACCTACCGCGATGTCGAATCGCCTCTTCCAATGGACCTCGGGTGACAACAAGTTCTGTGCCAGCGACCCGTATTCCATGAACTCGTATCCCAATAGCCTGTGCTTTCCCTCGGCACAGGAACCCCACATCTCGATCAAATTCATGTGGTTCACCCTCCCGATCGTGCTAGCCTCGGCCAGAAAATCGGCCTCTCCAGTTGTGGCATTGCCGAGCACCTTCACTGCCGCGACCCGATCATCCAACAATAGGGCCTCGTACACGATCCCGCCTGCGCCTTTCCTGATCTCCTTGCTGAAATTCCTCGTTGCCTTCTTGAGCTCATCATAGGACTCGAATCCGGTCGTGGCGTGGAGGTAGAACTGGTGCGCGGAAGTGACGTCCTGCTGGTTCCCAATCGGAAGAACCACACCAAGAACACCACCACGATCTCGATCCCTCCGACCACACAGGCGAACCAGAGCACAAAGCTCATCCCCCCGTTTTTGCTCCTGTCCAAGACCTTCACCTCCGGGGTGGGAGAGCAAGTGTACTGAGTCCTCGTCACCAACTGGTCCTCGGTGATGGTCTTGTTCTTGGGGACCTTGATGAAGAACTCGCCGGTGAAGCTGGGCAGGTTGTGGCCATTCAGGAGCTTGATCTTCGGGAAGCAATCGAACGTGCCACCGGAGATTGACTCGCTGTACTGGAATCCTCGGCAGTCGCAAAGGCTCAGGCAAGTCTGCCGGCACTTCTCGAGGGTGGTATTGAAGATGGCGTTGTAGTCGTAGCCATAGAAATCGACGTACAGGAGCTTCACGAACCTGATCTCGTCGGCAACGCGCCCGTCGGAGAATGCGAAATCGGGCACGCAACCAGCCGACCAGTCGCCTGGGACCTTGGGGACGTACCCAGGCATGCAGGAGCAGCTCCGGCCCTTGGTCGGGTCGTAGCTGCAGAGGCTGTTGTTGCTGCACGCGCCGTGGATGAAGCAGGGGATGCCGCTGATCGCCTCCCACGTCACGGTCCAGTTGGTCGAGCCCGGCTCACGGCTGTAGACCTGCAAGTTGCCATCGAAGTCGAGGGTCATCCTTCTCTGCATAGCTGCGACGCCGTAGTCGGAGGTGTAGAGCGAGTAGTTGTCGGAGGACTGGAAGCGGCCGAGCGGGTCGAGCACAGCAATGCGGCTGCTGCTGTGGAGGAATCGACCGGGCTGAGAGCTCAGGGCCCACGTGTTGAAGTAGTGAAGTTTCAGTTTTAAGTGTCTTCTTTTCTGGGCTTATTTGATTAAAATTTCAACAGTGGTATCACAGCAACAACAGGGGAGAAAAGTGAGTGCTCAAAAGAGAGTCCTGAGGGTTGAAACACGAGAGTAATTGTGAGATACTAAAAGAGTGAATCACAAGGAGCGTGTATGAGCAGAAGCCTGTCTTGTAGCAGTTGAGATGGCCATAGAAACCTTTGTTCAACCTGTTATTCGTCGTTTTGATGGTCATTATGACCACTGGAGTATGTAGACGGAAATTTTCCTCGAGTCTAAGGAGTATTGGGACGTTGTTACTTCTGGTATTGCCGAACCAGAGGAAGGAGCTCAGTTGACAGCAGCACAACGAATAGCTCTGGAAGCAGCAAAATTGAAGGATCTTAAAGCCAAAAACTATCTGTTTCAGGCTATTGACATATCCATCTTAGAGACAATTCTCTGCAAGGACACCTCCAAGCATATATGGGATTCCATGAAGAAAAAATATCAAGGAAGTGCAAGAGCAAAAGGCAGCAACTTCAAATGCTTCGTGGAGAGTTTGAATTGCTAAGAAAGAAATTGGGAGAAACAAGCACAGATTTCTTTTCCCAGACAATGGCGATTGTCAATAAGATGCAAATCCATGGAGACAAGACGGAAGGCGTCTCAATAGTTGAGAAGATTCTTCGTTCCTTGACACCAAAGTTCAACTTTGTTGTCTGTTCCATACAAGAAGCCAAGGACATTGAAGAACTCTCAATTGATGAGTTGCAAGGATCGTTGTTGGTTCATGAACAAAATTTCCTACAGCAAGAACCAAAAGAGAAGGCATTGAAGGCCTCAACTCCAGATCACTTTTCGTCAGCAGCAAGAACGAATAGTGGCAGAAGCAGAGTAAGGACAACCAATGATCACTGCAATTTCAATCAAAAATCTGATGACTATTTTTCTCGTGATTCTCAAGGTAGAGGATGAGGACATGGAGGTCGACACTTAACTGATTTCAGACCAAGGTCAACAGACAAATCCAAACTGCAGTGCTTTAAATGCCACAGGTAGGGGCATTACAAATCTGAATGTCGAACCAATTTAAATACACAAAGTATGGAAATGACTAATTTTGCAGTAGAAAAGGAAGAAGCAGAAACTCTCCTAATGGTGTGTCAAGAAAAAGAGAAAACTTAATCAAACTTGTGGTATCTCGACACTAGCTGTAGTAACCACATGTGTGGAGATAAGAAAGCATTCTCTACACTAGATGAGTCATTCCGCACCACAGTAAAATTTGGAGACAACCCTAATATGTCAGTCATGGGGAAAGGGACGGTTGCAATTGTTCCTAAAGGGACTTCAGTACATACCATCAAAGAAGTGTTTTATGTTCCAGAATTAAAGACCAACCTCCTAAGTGCTAGCTAATTACATCTGAAGGGCTATGAAATTTCACTCAAAGGAGGTGTTTGCAGAATCCATGATGTGAAATTGGGTCTGATTGCTCAAGTTACAATAACTGCCAATCGGATGTTCCCACTACATCTTCATAGCACTTCCCACTCATGCTTCGCTACAAGATTAAAAGAGGAAGCTTGGGAATGGCATTTCAGATATGGACATCTCAACTTTGGTGAACTGCGGACATTACATCAAAAGAAGATTGTGAAGGGACTTCCCCCAATCACTGCTCTGTCCGAAATATGTGAAGATTGTGCTGCTAGCAAACAACACCATGCTCAATTTCCACAAGAAAAAGCATGGAGAGCAAAGAAGCCATTGGCACTGGTCCATTCAGATATTTATGGGCCAATATCTCCGGTTTCCAATGGAGGTAAACGGTATATCATCACCTTCATTGATGATTACAATCAAAAGATTTGGATTTATTTTTTGCAGGAAAAATCTGAAGCTTTTGAAGCGTTCAAGAACTTCAAAACACTTGCTGAAAAAGGACAGTGGAAATCCAATAAAAGTCTTTCGCACATAATGAGGTGGCGAATACAACTCGGCTACATTTGCAGATTTTTGTGCGAAGCATGGGATTAAAAGACAACTCACTACAGCTTATTCACCACAACAAAATGGCATCTGCGAACGAAAGAACCGCACCATTCTAAATATGGTGTGAAGCCTTTTGACGTCAAGTGGAGTTCCAAAGAGCTTTTGGCTAGAGGCAGTCAGTTGGGGCGTTCATCTCTCGAACAGATGTCCCACTCTTGTTGTTTTAAATATGACACCTGAATAAGCTTGGAGCATACGAAGACCTACAATAGATTACTTCAGAATTTTTGGGTGTATTGGACATGCCCTACTCTAGACCAAAAGAGGGAGAAGCTAGACGACAAAGGAGAAAGATGTGTTTTTCTTGGCATTAGTGATCAATCAAAGGCCTACAAGCTCTATGATCCTATAACCAAGAAAATCATCATATGCCGAGATGTGATTTTTGATGAAGAGAGATTCTGGCCGTGGAGTGAGCAAGATGGTGGTGACGGTGATGAACAAATTCCAGCAAATTTTCAGGAAGATACCAAACTGGAACAGCAACCTTCTACGAGCCAAATCACCACAGAAAATGCTGGAAATTCCGTAGCAACTACAACACCAAGAGAACAACCACAACGTGTCCGATGAAGGCTAGCATGGATGGAAGATTATGAAGTGTCAGGAGCTGAGCAATCCAAAGACCCTTTGATCCATTTTGCTTTGTTTGCAGATAGTGACCCAACTACTTTTGATGAAGCAGTGCAAAATAAAACTGGAGAGTTGCAATGGATGCTGAAATTGAAGCGGTTGAGAAGAACAATACTTGGGAATTGACAGATCTTCCCAAAGGGCAAAAAACAATCGAAGTCAAGTGGATGTATGTTGACACCTAAATTTTGACTAACCATTTAATGATTAATTGCATAGAAAATTAGAGATTAAATTTTAACCCCGAAACAAAAATATCAAAATCGCATAACATATAGTTTTTAGGAGCATTTTCATTAATAATTAATTAGGCCTATATAGTTTGGATATTTATCGGACTGGCGGTGGATGGACTCGAGTGAATGGCTCTAAACTTAATGAAATTGGACTAAGCCAGCGTTCAAGAAAATTCTTGGCCAAGCCCATGAACATTATAAGAGCTAAAATTTTCATTGGAAATTGTCGAGTTGGAAAATATTGATTTGTTAATCTTGATATTATCATTGAATGAATTGACATTATCACATAGATATTGCAATATTTTCTTTGAATCAAAATAGGAAATAATTGCAAGCAAAAAACCTAAGCTTTGTCCTTACCAAAAAAAAAACCTAAGCTTTGCCTATAAATACATTCATTGAGGATTCTATCGGGGGGAGGCCACAAAATTTCATATGCGGCCACAAGAAAGCGAGAGAGAATATAGAGGGGGAGGTCACAGAATTGATTTTCTGTTGAAATTTAGAGAAAAGACAGGGTCCAGAGAAGGAAGTCCCTCCGCAGCCGCCGTTCGTGTCCCTTGGTGCTGGACTTCCACGCTGCGAATTGCAGCGCCTCAGCCTCACTCCCTTGCACTCGAGGGTCCAGACCAAATCTTAGCGACACTGACGAGATCCCATTGCTGTCTTCAAGTTGAAGACTTGTCCGAGTTGAAGGTTGAAGACCGTGAGTCCAAGAGGTCGCCTTTTGATTACATCCTACCAACTAAGGTCAAGAATATTTAGTCAAAGAAGGTCACGGCCACGTGATCTCGAGCAGAGAAATTCAACCAAAAACAACCAAAAGGACTCTTCCTTTTACGGGTGCGCGGTGGTTCCCTTTATGAACAGCTACTGTTCTGCTTCTTGCTGATATCACGTCTCCTAGTGCACCACCGCCTATTCAAGACACCTCGCTACAGTCCTGCGATCATCTAGCAGCGTCGGCCAGTAATGTAGAGACCTACACGACTTGCCGTTTTGTCGATTCTCTTGCAAGTTTCACTGAAAGTCCAGCGAGCAACGATCCTCCTTACAGTCCAACTCTCTGCCGCACGAGTCCCACAGAGTGCCTCGGCGACAGTCCCTTAGGCATGGCCGTCGACTGGTCGCCATTGCCCCATAGCCGCTGCTTCCCGATCCGCAAGCCTGAGTCCAATCCAAGTTCGAATCGGAAATATCCGTCAAATTAGGTACGATCGATATCCAATATTTTTTCAGAATATTTTAAATTCCTAGTTTAGGTGTTTTAAATATTCTGTGAATATTTGGTGGATTGCTAAATCTTAGGGATATTGTTTGCTCTGTCCGCAATATTCTAAAACACTCAAAACGTATCTAGATGACTATCCGACCTTATTCATAAGGTACGATACGCGGCGATACGGAAAATCGTTATCTTATCCATAATCACTTAGATACGATAATAGATTTTATTCGCTTTCCAAATTCGAATAATCAGTTTTCCGTCGATATCTATAACCCTATAGATATGACTGTTAATTTGATTTTTTTTCCTAATTCAAATTTAATAAGAAGAATCTTGTGGATTGCGTGGATTGTTTGAATGGGGTTGTTATCCTTGTTTGATTTTTTTAAAAGAAAATCAAAAATATGTTAGTTAGGATTTAAATTAGAGGTTTTGCATGATTAGGGAATCCTAAATGTATCTAGAAGATGTGATAATTATTTAATTTAAATTGGGACTTAAGATAATTTATTTCCTAGTTTAAATTAGGTATTATTCTAATCCTAATAGATTCTTTAGGTTATTTTTAGATTCCGAATTTCCATGAAAATCCCAAAAAAAAAAGAGTTACTTTAGGATAGATTTGGATAGATTGCATTCTTAACTTGAGTAGCTTTTAATTTCAAATTTTAATAAAAAATATCGAAAAACAAAGAAGTTGTTGAATTGCATGTTATTTTAGGCATTTTTTTATTTCGAATTTCATTGGAAAAATACAAAAAATAAATCATATGTCCGTCATTAAAATTAAGTCACGTCGTCGCATGACATATAGTTCGCATGCTAGGTTGCATTAATCGCATGTCATTTTTTACACGTCATTGCATATAGGTAAGTTTGCATTTTAATAAAGCGCAAACCCTAAAGAACACATCGAGTGCCTTGTTTTGTTAATTAGAAATCATATTAGGATTGTCTGTGTGATTTTCTACTAACAATGCAGATGCTTGTGTTACATTAAGATACGTCATTTTCCTAATCTTACAATCTATTTATTGCTTTCTTGGGTGTTAAATTGATAGTTTGCACACCCGCATAAACACCTCATTTGTTAATGATTATGTAATAAAATGGATCCAGACTGCCTACATAAATATTTTTTGAAAATAAAAGGTACCGAAATGGCGTTAGATTAGATCTAGCGTAATCAAGTTCTCGAGCTTAGAATCTCTGATTTGTAGGAATAAAACATATTTCCCTATATTTTATTTAGGTGTCTAATCGACCTACTACAAATAGATTAGTGGCGACTCCAAGCATAAAAACTTTTGTACGTTAAAAACTTAAATCCTAAGTTGCGAATTGGTAGGGTTTGGGAGAGCCTGAATTAGACTTAGTCTTAACAATCCATTAGCCTGAGAAATTTAGGTCGCGACAATGTACAAGACAAAATTGAATAAGAATGGTGAAATTGACAAAAACAAGGCACGCTTGGTGGCAAAAGGTTACAAGCAAGAATTTGGCGTGGATTACAAAGAGGTGATTGCACCCGAGGCAAGACTTGATACAATCCGATTGGTGATTGCATTAGCAACACAGAATTCGTGGCCCATCTACCAGTTAAATGTGAAGTAAGCATTCTTCCATGGTGATCTTCAAGAACAGGTATTTGTTAATCAACCTTCTGGATATGTGAAGCCTGGTAGTGAATATAAAGTATTTAAATTGTAAAAGGCTTTTTATGGATTGAAACAAGCTCCACAAGCTTGGTACAGTAGGATTGATGCTTATTTTTTGAAGGAAGGATTTACAAAATGTCCATATGAGCATACACTATTTATTGAAGTTGGTGATGGTGGAAAATTGCTTCTGGTATGTTTGTATGTGGATGACCTTATCTTCATAGGGAATGATAGTGTCTTGATTGACACATTTAAGAAGTCTATGATGGATGAATTTGAGATGACTAATCTTGGATTGATGCATTATTTTTTGGGTATTGAAGTGATTCAATATGCAGCTGGAATTTTGTTTCTCAAAAGAAGTATGTTTAAGAGATTTTAGACAAATTTCAAATGAAGCATTGCAATTTAGTGACCACGCCAACTGAGGTTGGATTGAAGCTGTCAAAGGATCTTGATGGAAGAAAGGTAAATAGCACTCTCTACAAGCAAATCATGGGGAGTCCAATGTATTTAATAGCAACAAGGCCAGATATCATGCATGCCGTAAGCTTTATTAGCATATACATGGAAATCCAACCGAAAAATATTTGCAAGCTGCAAAGCGAATTCTTTGCTACGTGAAAGGAACTGCAACTTTTGGGTTGTTCTACAAGAAGGGAGAAAAATCAGAATTGCTTGGCTTCACTGATAGCGATTATGTAGGAGATATGGATGATCAAAAAAGCACTTCTGGCTATGTGTTTATGCTTGGTTCAGGGGCTGTCTCATGGTCTTCAAAGAAGCAGCCAATTGTTGGTGTAGGGAGAAGAATACTAGAAATGCCAAAACTTGTGTACGACGCTTATTTTAATGCCAAAAGCTTTTGCCGGCTCACTTAAGTGCCAAATTGAAGGAAAAACGATAACTTAAGTGGCAATAGTGAGAAATTCAGGCCAAATTAATACGTGGCTTTTATAATTAAAATTTTAATCTTAGTTGGATTTTTTAAAAAAATAAGTCTACATGGCATTTTCATATGTACATTTAGATTTTTTAAATACTTTTTCTGATTTTTTTCCTTCTTTTCTTTTTTTCTTCTCTTTCTTCTTCTTCTAACTCTTATCATTGGTGGTGACCGGAGATTGGCCATGGCTAGCCGCCTAGCCTCGCCCGGAAAAGGCTACCGTTGCCTGCCATAGGTGAGGCCCGGCTGACCCTCACCTAGGCGAGGGCGGGCAAGCCCTGGCAAGGGTCGACCTCGCCTCGAGTGGGCGAGGGCGAGCCTCGGCGACCTCACAGGGCGTCGCCTGGGGGAAGGCGATGCTCGGTGAAGTCGTGGCCCGGGCGACGACCGGCCTCGCCGAATCTGGCGAGGGTCGCCGGGCATTGTCTTCCCCCAGGCGACGCCCTGCGAGGCCGCCGGGGCTTGCCCTCGCCCAGGCAGCTAGTCATGGCCGGTGGCCGACCTCCGGTCACCAGCGATGGCCGGCCCCTGGTCACCGGCGATGACCGAAGGTAAAAGAAGAAGAAAGAGAAGAAAAAAAGAAAAGAAGGAAAAAAATCAGAAAAATATTTAAAAAGTCCAAGTGTACATGCTAAATTACGTCGTTTTGGTGTGTACATGCTGACTAAACCTTCGGTGAGCCACATCAGCTTCAGAAATTAATAAAAAATGCTAGGTCGGATTTCCGACGAAACTTTTGGTACTAAAGTGAACGGCGTACACAAGTTTTAGCACTTGTAATATCCTTGTTCCGCCAATTGTTACTCTATCAACAACTAAAGCTAAGTTTGTAGCTGCCGCCTCAAGTGCTTGTCATGCTCTTTAGTTAAGGAAGATTCTTGGAGAGCTTCAATTTAAACAACAAGAAGCAACAGCAATTTATTATGACATCAACTCAGCCATTAAACTTTCAAAGAATCCGGTTCTACATGGGAGGAGCAAACATATAGATGTGCAGTATCATTTCTCGAGGGATCTCACAAAAGATAAAGTGATAGATCTTGTTTTCTGTGGGAGTGAAGATCAACTTGCTTATTTATTCGCCAAGCCTCTGAAATTGACTACATTTCAGAAGCTGAGAAAGCTTCTTGGTGTTTGTTCGTTGGATGCTCCAGATTAAGGGAGGGTTTGTTCTTATTCCTTCAAACTGATGTTATCAGTTTAAGGGAGGGTGTTGAAGTAGTCAAGTTTCAGTTTTGAGTGTCTTCTTTTCTAGGCTTATTTGATTAAAAATTTCAACAGGGAAGGGCCAGTGCACGCTCGAGATCGAAGGGCCGTCGGAGACGAGGTGGAGGACATTGTCATTATCGAAGTGGAGCTTGTAGAACCTAGTTGAACAGTTGTACCGGCTCCAAGCGGAGATCAAGAACGTGTTTCTGGTGAGTAGCCGCTGAGGTAGGAAGGTGTCGGTCGGCGAGTCAAAGCTCTGCCACAGGACAACACCGCTGTCGTCGGTGAGAACGAGGCTCCCGGTGTCATTGAGGCGGAGCTCAGCGGTGGAGTGGGAGCCAGTGCCGGAAGACCAGACTTCGCCACCGGCAAGGCCATTGTCGGCGAGGACGTGGTCACCCGAGTTGAGGAGGGAGAAGGTGGAGCCTTGGCCGTTGACATGGGCCTGACGGTTGGCCATCCGGACAAGGGTGCATTTGGCGCCGGAGCAGGGGGGGTCGCTGAACCAGACAGCAAAGCCGTAGGCGTTGTGGCCGACGGGGAAGAAGCCAGCAGAGAAAGCGCCAGAGGGGGAGATGAGGACGTTGCCGGGGTTCTCGATGGAGAGGGACGCGCGTTTGGTGAGGCTGGGCAGCGCCGAGGTGGAGAGCCGACAAGATGGAGGAAGACGAAGAGGGGGAGGAGGGGCGAGAATGGTGGAGGAGCCATAGGACTCGGCTGCGGGCGGAAGACGAGTGCAGTGCATCTGGCCAAGGACGAGGTATATATACAGTTGAATGGATAGTGTGTGAAAATGCAGATGAATCGACGGTTCCGCATCTAGAATAGAAAGGTTTGTCGTCGCCTTTACGATAAACGTTGACCATGGCGTCCATCGTCAATCCAAGCACAGTATCTCACCCAACGAATCATTGCGTGTGATTGTATTGTCCACATGGACCCTCCCGACCAAAAAAAAAGTCCGAAGAGAAGACCCTTACGACCAAAAAAAAAGTCCGGAGACCCATGCTCGTTATTAAATTGACGATTAAACTTATCGATAGATAGTTCGATTTTGATTTTGTTTTCAACCAACTCGGTTTGATAAAGTGTCGCAAAAAAATTGACGTGGCAACTTGCATGACATTGACAAATAACTAGTGAACTCGCATGGTAGCTTAACAAATTGCTCGGCTTTACAACTTCTATAACATGTAATTAACTTTCTTTTATAATAAGTAGTTCAACATTAAGTTTTAATTACACCATTGCAGTTTAGCTTAACCATATAGATAAATAGTGTTTTGCCAAGGATGCATATTCATCATTTTCTATCGTGCATCCATTTGCTATCTCCGTATTAAGATCGTAACATGTGTCTACATAATTCTAGATCTCGCCATACTCAACTCAAATCCCACCTAATCTGGTGCTAAGGCGGGAATCGGCAATCAATGGCGGACGGGGATGGAAACGGAGTTGCTGAGGTAGGACATCGGTGGAAGGCTATAAAAACGATTGATGGTTATAGGAAAGACTAGGGTTTGAGGAGGGGGGCCTGAGAATTTTCCGAAGAGATGGTAATTCGGCATATTCCTCGTGTGGTGTTCTCCAGGATTGAAAGATGTACTTCAAAAAATAGAGGTATACTTTTTTGTCATGGAATGAAAACTCAATTATGTTTTTGAATGAAAATTTGAGTTTTTTTTTTGTATTCTCTCTTAATGAAATTTTACAGTTCTCAATACATGGATTGTTTTCGTGTTACGTATACTCATGGTTTTAGACAATACGCTATTCCAAACTAAATATGCTTAACATGTATGCCTAGAACACCTATTGACATTTTCCCAAGAAATGTTGAGATCAATCACTAAGATTGCCACATCAAGTTTGAAATGGGTTTTCCATCGCTCTCATAATCAGATTTATTTGATCGAAAGAAGAGCTAAAGTTATGAGAGATTTATAAGTTAAAAGGTTGACTGACATGCTTCTTGTAAAGGCAGCAAGTTGGGTAACAAAACAACCGCAATGTCTTATAGAAGGTCCGGGCATATGGGCCGAGGTGGATAAAGACCAGGGCATCGTCAAGCAATGCGGCAGTCATCTGACATGGACGCTCTACATACGATAAATCTTCATTTTGACAAGTGGCTACTTGTCCTAACGCGACTATTTGAGATTGGCCTAGTTTGGTTGGTTGCACTATGCACGCAATATCTAGGGTGCGTTTGGCAACCGATCAAATAGTAACTATTTCTATTTTTTTGTTCCCAGAATCAGTTTTGAAACAGAAATTCGTTTGGTAAATTTTTTGTTTCCGAGCATAAATTTGCAAAAATTTGTTCCAGGAATCAATTTTGAAACAGAATCAAGAAGTAAAACAAATTTACTTCTAGATTCTGGGAACAAGAATAAGAAATGGAAAAAAAAATTTCTTTTTCTTTTTCTTCTTCTTCCTTGGCTGTGGCTGGCTACTAGCCACCGGCGACCGGCCACAGGTCAAGGCCGGCGAGGGCATTGCGGCCCTCGTTGGATCTAGTGTGGGTGACCCTCGCTGGCCTTGGCCTGTGGCTAGTCGCCAGCGCCAACAAACTAGCCATGGCCAAGGAAGGTGAAGGGGAAGAAAAATAAAAGAAAGAAATATTAAAAATTTCAAAATATTATTACTAAAAATAAATTTTGTGCAATTACCAAACATATTTTTGTTCTTTTTCTATTCCAAGAATAAAAATTTTGGGCAATTACCAAATGCTTTCAAATGTTTAGAAATTTTTCCCGAGCACGAAATAAAAAAGAATCATTTCTAAATAGAATCAGTTTTCGGGAATAGAATCATTGCCAAACGCACCCCTAAAGTACCATTAGAGAAATGTCAAATTAGAGCCTATTAAGACATTTTCTTAAACTCGTCAAAGAGTGGACGGCCAAAAAGAGAAAAAAAAAAGTCTCATTAAACGGTGCCGTTACCTATTCAGGAAAAATATACTCGTTGAATATGATTTTGATATATAAATTTGCCCATTTGAAGTAGAGGGCTTTCTCGAGTTGCGGGCATTTTGGAATTTTCTTATAGTTATAATCTAGCTAATTTGAAGTAACTTTTACATTTTTTTACGTTTTAGGTTATAGTTTATTTAGGGCCTATTTGTTGGTACTGAGTTTTGAGCACCAAAAAATTTAAGTATGTGAAGGTTAAGTGTCGGAACATACCACTGCCGAAACATATAAGTCAAATCTATTTGATATAATCCGATATTCGGATTTTAAAATTTTCGTTCACTGCTTGACAACCAACGCAAGTAATCATTATGATAACAATGAACTTTTAACAAACGACATGGAATAGTAAAATGAATATGGAATTTTATGGTCGTACGCATATTTTATTAGGAAAACTAAGAGGCGTCAGCTATTTAAATTGAAGATCCAAAATCACAACCCAATTATTTCATAAAAAAATCAATCGAACTCAACATTATCAACCGATACGAGATGTCTTGGTCAACAACGTATAAAAATACAAGATAAATCATAGCATAAAGATATGAACAAAAAGCCCTTAGGAGAAGATAGCAGCTTAGATAGGGCTTCACTTGTGCGATTTTGAAATATTGAATAAAGGTTAGGGACATGATGGTCTCTGTGAATTCTAGTCATTGTCACTAAGTAGGTACGGCCCAATTAACGTTTCGAGTGATTATTAACCTAAACTGTTAAATTTTAGTCGTGCCTTACTCTATGATTTACTTGAAATCTCAAAAGCAAATAGACTAAATACTAGGTGTAAACTAAAATTTCTTGTCTGGCTCCCCAACAAGCTTCGCGGATTGCGGGTCAATTTAATTCATCACATCACCAATGTCTTCTATCATTTGTATCAAGTATAGTATGGAAAAAGAAATGAAAAGGACATGTACTTCAATCTGTACATATTTTTCGGATCATTCAACTTTAACAGACATAGATTCTATTTAATTTTCGCAAACAACTATATGAAAATAAAGTAATCCACAAATTAATATAAATCAGGACAAGAATTTTTGGAGACCAAAACGATGTCCAGGACTAGGCCCCATGCGCCCCACGTGGTTGACAACACGCGTGCAAGTGCGAGCAAGCCATTTAGCCACTGGAGCAGCATTTGTCGCCACACATGTGATGTGATCATGCGATTAGCCCATGTCACGCTTACATGGTGATCCTATCCCATGTCTCACAATGTCATTACCCGTGGTGACACACATATTGCCACGTACGCTGAGGCTGCCTATGCCAGCATCTTATTCTTCACCTACAGATTTGGCCCAAACTTATAGAATTTACAAAATATTCTGCGGACCTTCAAAAAAGATAATAATATGTCATCGGAAAGCTCGTTTTTAAAACATTTTAATGGTCCATAAGATTATAATATAAGTCTCGGCAATTCTGGCTTTTTTTTCAAGTTCGGGTAGAAATTTCTCATAAAAACAGTCAAAACTTTCCGAACACAATGAATGATTCATCGGCTACTATCAACACGAATATCTTGCAAACAGAAGATCATTTTCGAAAAGCGTCGTATTCGCATCCGTAAGGCCTAACTCGTGGTACTTCACTCGGAACTTATTACACCATGCAAATTGTTGAATACCAGTGCACGAGAAACGATCATTGCTCGCACTAATATCAATGACGGATGTTGATGTTAACGGAGCCGCGCCTTTTGCTCCCACGATCAATCAAAGGCCAATTATGCCAACTTGATTAATCGGTGGAGATCTCAATTTGATGTATTTGTCCCTTTTGCTCATCTCGGGTTCGCATAATCTGAAGCTTCTTCTCTTCTTCTTATTACCACTCGCCCATACCTGACTCCTTTTTTCTTTTTTCCTTATTTTATTGTATTAGCAAGCATTTTCTATTTCTGAAGGAATAACTTGATCGAAGTCTGCTCCGACTTTCATTTTCTATTTCTTTATGTAATAAGTCACGACACTTGGCCGAACGAAAGTTGTGGCGCACGCAATCGTCTTTATCTTAAAAAAAATTGTCAATCTTTGATTGTATAATAAATATGAGAAAAGTGCAAATTAGGTGTATCCAATTGTGAACAGAGAATCTATGTGACTCTACGCTTTTTTTTTGCCGTGTGAGGGCGCTCTCTCCAGGTCGGTGCGTTTGACCTTTAGGCCTCGTTACATAGAAGGGGATCCTCGATCTGATCCGGTTGGCTCCCGTGTGATCGCATTCTTCTTTCCACAATCGATGGCCACAAGGTGATAGGACATAATTGTAAGAATAATGTGGCCTACATGATGTTATGAATTAATGGTTTAATAAATATTTAAGTGCTAAAACGTATTAGTTATGAAAAATAGATGAAAATGTGTATTTCTATTGAGAAGTTAAAGTTCCTCCGAAGAGGTGCAACCCTTATGAAGTGAGATATGTTTTGATGGAAGGCACCACTTGAAGGGGTATATATAAATAGAGTCTGGTCATCTCTCCACCCACGATAACGTAAGAAAAGAACGTTGTAATTTTATCCTCCATCGATAAGATACATTAAGCGAAAAGTAGGTTAAGGGAGAGAAATCAAATTTATTTGTTTCTTCTATTTTCTGAAACAATTGTCTTCAAGGGAAATGCTATGGATAAAAGTATGTCTTCACCTCTCTTATTATGAAAATCATGAAGATCTAAGATCTTAGACTTCATAAAATTTTCGCATAAAAAAATTACGTTATTACTTACGGTTGGTATCAGCGCGTGATTTGGGATCTCATGATTTTTCCGATTATGGTTCTAGGGATAAAGATTCATGTTATTCTTTTATTATTATTTGCCTGCTGTTGAAATGGTTTTGGTGGAAACGGGGCGGAAAACGGAGAAAAACGGCGAACATGCGAGAAAAAAAAATAAAAAAAAAATAAAAAAGGGTGTGATGAAGAAGGCGCGTAGCATCCGCACGCGCGCTGCGGTTGCAGGCGCATGATTATGCAACCATGTGATTCCACGTGCCACGCCCTGACGCGTGCGGCGAAGGAAAGGCGAATGCATCACACGCGCCTTAGCGCCTGTCGCGCACGCGCCTGCGCTGCGGATGGCACGCGCCTTCTCTCCCATCCGCTAATTATGTTTTTGCCTCTTATGTGTTTATTTACGATTCTGTCCTTGGCTGATTATTTATCATTCTGCCCTAGACCGAGTAATTTACCATTTTGCCCTGGCTGCTAAATTTACCATTCTGCCCATTCGAAAATCTGACTTTATAGTTTTGCCCTTATGCCTTAATTTACAGTTTTGCCTGTGCGTGCAATTTGGTGAATGTTTATGCATGAGACAATTATGGTATTTTACAATTTCAAGAATTCAATTATGAGTGGTTTGTTAGTCACTAAAGTGGCCTAACCATAATGTCTTGAATTTTTAAATTGTATAATGTATCATTCAATTACACATGACTAATTGATGCTATGACAGAAATTGATATATTACATATCCTTATTGGTGTCATGGGTATATTGAAGTTCATTTATTATAAGAACTTAGGGATTGACCCAAAGGTTAATCAATTTCTTATAATTCATGAACATAATAGTTGGTAATTAATGTCTTGTTAAATTTGTTTGTATATCCAAAGATATCAAATAAATTTTAACGAGGTGTATTTATAATTATTAAATTAAAGTTATTAACATCATTATGGTTTATTGTATGTTTGTATATCATAGGATCACCCAAAGGAGAACTATGATGTACATGTATAGTTTGATTTGAATCTGATTATGTGATATTCTCAAAGCATTAATGTATGAGTATATCCTTGCATATTTGTAGTATCTGTATCTGTTTCTCTTCATTCGCATGCTTCGTTTGTTCCTTTGTTCAACGAAATGAACTTCCCCAATTGGAATGAACATGTCCAGTTTCACTTAGGTGTCTTGGATCTTGATTTAACACTTCAAGTTGAGAAATCGGCTGCTATTACTGATGAGAGCAGCGACAATGAAAAGTCTTTCCATAAAGCTTGGGAAAGATCGAACAAATTAAGCTTGATGTTTATGCGAATGACAGTTGCAAACAACTTCCCAAAACTGACAGTGCTACGGAATTTATGAAATTTGTATAAGAGTGTTCTCAAACTATTGATAAGTCACTTGCTGGTACATTGATGAGCACGTTGACCACCATGAAATACAATGGTTCACATACCATGCATGAACTTATACTAGATATGACAAACTTAGCGGCAAAATTAAGGACTTTGAGAATGAACGTGGATGAGTACTTTTTAGTATAGTTCATACTTAATTCATTCCCTCATGAATAATATGGGCCATTTCAAATGAGTTACAATACCATAAAGGACAAGTGGAATGTAAATGAATTGGCCAATATGCTTGTTCAAGAGGAAACAAGGATAAAGAATCAAAATGCTCATTCTATTCATCTCTTAAGTCATCAAGAAGCTAAGAAGAATTCCAAGAGGAAAGGTGGAAGGAGCAAGAAGAAAGGTTTACACAACCTCAATAACTCTTCTAACGCTTTTCAAATCCACATGAATGAACACAATCTTATTAAGTATCACTTTTGTAATAAAATTGGACACTTGAAGAAAGATTGTTTGAAGCGTAAAGCTTGGTTCGAAAAGAAAAATAAGCATTGTGCTTTAGTATGCTTTGAATCAAACTTTACTGAAGTTCTTCATAATACTTGGTGGATTGATTTTGGTGCCACCACTCATGTTTCAAATAAGATACATGGATTTCTTTTGATCCAAACCATAAAGCCAAATGAGAATTATGTGCTCACGGGGAATAAAAACAAAGCTCCAGTTGAAGGCATTGACACTTATCGTTTGATCTTAGATGTTGGGCATTATTTGGATTTGTTTCGAACCCTTTATGTACCTACTTTTTTCTGCAATTTAGTTTCTTTGCCAAAACTTGATGTAACAGGATTCTCTTTTAAGTTTAGTTGTGGATCTTTCAGTTTATATAAGAATAATAATCTTATTGGAACTGAAATTTTATGTTATGGTCTCTACAAGTTTAAATTTGATAATGCTTTTGCTGATACCTTAATGACCTTACATCATAATATTGGCACTAAACACAGTTTAGTGGATGAGAATTCTGCTTACTTGTGGTATAAACATTTGGATCACATATCCAAAGAAAGAATGCAAATATTAGTTCAGAATGAAATTCTTCCAAATTTGAATTTTATTGATCTTGGAGTGTATATTGATTGTATTATGGGTAAACAAACAAAGCACACTAAGAAAGGTGCCATAAGAAACACGGAGCTTCTTAAAATTATACACACTGATATATGTGGTCCTTTTGCTGTTTCATCTTTTGGTAGAGAAAGTTATTTTATCACCTTTATTGTTGATTTTTCACGTTATGGTTATATTTGTCTATTGTATGATAAATCTCAATCAGTGAATGCACTTGAAGTGTATATTAAAGAGGTTGAAAGGCAATTAGATAAAAAAGTGAAAATAGTAAGGTCGGATAGAGGTGGTGAATATTATGAAAAGTATGATGAATCGGGACAATGTCCGGGTCCATTTGCTAAATTCCTTAAAAGACATGGTATTTGTGCTCAATACACAATGCCAGGTACACCACAACAAAATAGTGTAGCAAAAATGCATAATCGTACTTTAATGAAAACGATTAGAAGTATGATGAGTTATTCATCTCTACCCTTATCATTGTGGATGTATGCTTTTAAGACTTCTATGTACTTATTAAACAGTGTTTCTAGTAAGGCAGTTCCAAAGACTCCCTTTGAACTATGGATGGGAATGAAACCTAGTTTACGACACCTGCATGTCTGGGGTTATCCAGCAAAAGTAAGAATTTACAATCCACATTAAAAGAAATTGGATTTAAGAACAACCAGTAGTTACTGCATTGGTTATGAAGAAAAATCCAAAGGGTATGGACTTTACTATCCTAATCATAGTACAAGAATTATTGAATATGAAAATGCTAGGTTCATTGAAAATGTTGACATTAGTGGGACCTTACCAAAAAAAAAAAAGAATGTGTGATGTTTGCATTCAAAAAGTTAGGGTGGAAGTTCCTCTACCCAAAAATTCTAAGGTTGTTGCTCTTGATATTATAGTTCAACCCAACAATAATCAAGAACAACAAATTAATGATCAAACACTCCATAATGAAAATGTCAATAATGAACCTACGGTAGTTGAACCACAAGAAATAGCATTAAGAAGATCTCAAAGAGAAAGAAGGTCGGCTATTTCTAATGACTCCGTGGTTTATCTACAAGAGTCAGAAATTGACTTAGGAATTGGTAATGATCTAGATTCATTTTCAGAAGCCATGAAATGTGATGATTCTACTGAATGGTTCAATGCCATGGAAGAAGAGTTAAATCTATGGATCAAAATCAAGTCTGGAATCTCATTGAATTACCTGAAAGATGTAAAAAGGTCGGGTGTAATGGGTCTTTAAGACTAAGTGCGACTCAAAAGGTAATATCGAACGATATAAGACCAGACTTGTAGCCAAAGGTTTTACTCATAAAGAAAGCATTAACCATAAGGAGACCTTTTCACCAATCTCCAAGAAAGATTCACTTAGAATCATTATGGCTTTGGTGGCTCATTATGATTTAGAGTTACACCAAATGAATGTCAAAACTGCATTTCTTAATGGGAATTTGATGAAAAGGTTTATGTGGACCAACTCGAGGCTTTTCAGCTAAAGGAAAGGAATACATGGTGTGTAAGTTAAAGAAATCAATATATTGACTTAAACAAGCTTCGCGATAACGGTATCTTAAGTTTAATGATACAACAACTTTCTTTGGATTTAAGGAAAATACTGTTGATCGGTGTATATATATGAAGTTCAGTGAGAGCAAGTTTATTTTTCTAGTTCCTTATGTTGATGACATTTTGCTTGCCACTAATGATCTTAGTTTGTTACATGAAATCAAGAATTTCTTTCTAAGAATTTTGAAATGAAAGATATGAGAGAGGCAACCTATGTGATAAGAATAAAAATATTTCGTGATAGATCACAAGGATTATAGGGTTGTCTCAAAAATCCTATATTGATAAAATTTTAGAGAGATTCATTATGGATAAATATTCAGCAGGAGCAGTTCCAATTCAGATATGTAACAAATTTAGCCTTATGCAATGTCTAAAAAGTCAATTGAAACAAGAATGAATGAAAAGTATTCCTTATGCATATGTTATTGAGAGCTTAATGTATGCTCAAACTTGTATCATAACAGACATCAATTTTGCTATCGAAATGCTAAGCTAGTATCAAAGTAATCCAAGATTAGATCACTGAAAAGCTGCAAAGAAAGTTCTCAAATACTTGCAATGAATTAAGAATTATATACTCACTTATAAAAGATTTGGTCATCTTGAGATGATTGAATATTTAGATTCAAATTTAACAAGATGTGCAATCGATGATTGCTACTTCAATTGTGGAGGTTGAGTTTGTGGCATGCTTTGAGGCCACTATTCATGGATTATAGCTGCAAAACTTTATTTCAGAGCTTTTGATTGTTGACATTATTGCCAAGCCATTGAAAATTTATTGTGATAACTCTGCAGCAGTTTTCTTCTCTAAGAATGACAAATACTCTAAGGGTGCTAAACGTATGAAGATTAAATATTGTCTGTTAAATAAGAAGTTCAGAAGCAAAGAGTGTCAATTGAGCACGTTAGTACCAACTTTATGATTGTAGATCCCTTAACAAAAGGATTGCCACCCAAAACATTTAATGAACATGTTGAAAGGATGGGCAATGTTGGATGCCATTAATGATTGTATTATGAGTGCATTAAGTTTATTTATTTAACACTCAGAGCTCAATTATGTGTTTCTGATATATCCCGTCATCTATTTAGTATACATGATGGAATGGATAAAAGTGTAATAGGATAGTCTCTAAATGAGACATTATAATTGGACCATTATTGTACTTCTCATTTATGGATCGTGTTAAGTAGAGAGCTATAGTTGTAGTACATAGAAGGGACTATGTCAATTAATGACATACAATCGCTATGATTCGCATTAGTTTCTTTATTTAACTATGATTATTATGTGATAGCCAATTTAAGAAAGGTTTTAGCATAATGTTATTGTGCACATTATGGTCTTTATTAAACTATGAAAGGAAGGTCATATGGGCCAAGTGGGAAAATGTAAGAATAATGCGGCCCACATGATATTATGAATTAATGGTTTAATAAATATTTAAGTGATAAAACGCATTGGCTATAAAAAATAAATGAAAATGTGTAATTCTATTGAGAAGTTAAAGTTCCTCCGAAAAGGTGTAACTTTTATGAAGTGGGATATATTCTGATGGAATGCATCATTTGAAGGGATATATATATATATATATATATATAAATAGAGTCTGGTCCTCTCTCCACCAACGATAACGTAAAAAAAGAACGTTGTATTTTTATCCTTCATTGATAAGATACATTAAGAGAAAAGTGGGTTAATGGAGAGAAATTAGATTTCTTCGTTTCTTCCGTTTTCTGAAACAATTATATTCAAGGGAAACGCTATGGATAAATGTATGTCTTCATCCCTCTTATTGTGAAAATCATGAAGATCTAAGATCTTAGATTTCATAAATTTTTCGCATAAAAGAATTACGTTATCACTTACAATAATCTTTGACCGTACCCTTCAATTTCAGTTTTTTCTTTCATTATGAATGGCCTGAGAAACAACACAAACGATTCACATATTTTAGTTTTTTTGTGCAGTTCCGACCAAAGAAAAATTAAGTCACGTGAACACATCTAGCGCAGGTCAAATTGCCACGGACTAGACGGCATGTGCATCCACAGATCCAAATATCCGCGGATCTTATTTATAAAAAAAAAATCACATATTGATATGTTCGCTTTAACATGGAAAATTGGATCGACAGTTTGATCTAGTAGATCACATTTAATATCCAATAAAATGGTATCGTATTATTCAATATACGAATTTCCTAAAGGGGTCCAATTAAAAATTCCGGAAAGTGGCATCTACTTTTGCTTGTCCAAAAAGAAAGCAATAGACGAATAAAGAAAATGAATCAACAATGAGAAAGAAGAAACAAACTCAAATCGCGTATAGAGTCGGAGTTGGGGTTAGAATTCTTTCTTCTTCTTTTTTGGTACAAAATGTTTCTGATCCACGTTGTTGAAGTTTGGATCTCGGCCAACCCCGAAACCTCCCTCGGCCAAGCAATGGGTTAATCGGATTTCTAGGGCCCCATATCAATAGGTTTTAAACTTTTAAATGGATTATGCATTTTGAGTCGCAAAATGATTTTACATGCTTATAAAGAGCCGTGTTTTTCTCTATTTTCGATTGTAGAATATCTTATTGATGGGTTACAAACATGAGCACTAATAATAATTGTTTTGGTAAATTTTGAACTTTTAAATGTATTATCAGTTTACAAAATAGTGTCGTATCCTTATTTACTAAAGAGGTGTGTTTTCCTTCATATTTGATCGGGAAAGCTTCCCCCAACCAGATAAGAGTATAAATGGAGACATAGCCGACCCTCCAACCAGGAATAGAGTTAAAATATGACTCTTTCCGAGCTCTATTTTTATTTATAGATGATTTTTAAAATTTACTAAATAGATAATATTATCCGAAACCGAATTCAATAACTCATTCACAAAACTACCCTTTGTTCCATTGACAAAAATTTGTTTAGTTGTAAAGTTGTGTAAACGATAAAATAAAAAATCAACTACAATCTTAGCATATATTTCTTTTAACTTTCCTCCATTTAAGCCGAACTTCTCAATGAACATTTAAATCTCCGCTCGTATGATTTTAATTTTGTGCTATCTTATGTTTCAATTTCTCGATTTTTTGCTTTTATTTGGGCTAGATACCGCACACACATTTTTGAATAAATGGTCGTTGCTGCACATAGAAGTGATTTTTGTATAAGTTTGAAATAATTTATTTACCAAAAGAATACTAGGGTGAGTCTCTGGTACCATATTAACATCTCATTGTTCTGGCAAGCGAAATTTGAAATTTTATGTGAAAATGTTATTAAGATAGATATGAGACGAGATCAACTGACCCAAATTCATGATATATATCCATCCATGTTTGTCAATGCACTTGTCTGTGTGAGCTCAGTACATGACAAGCTTTAGGTGTCATCAAAGAAACTTGTCGAGAAAAAAAGTTTATATAGTGATTATTTAGTATATTAGAAGGTGTTAATAAATTGAATGGTTATTAATTTACAAATGTCTAAAGATAGACTAACATGAATATATTGGTACGTGATTCATTTACTATATAGATTCTTATATACCTGTTGGCACCCTTAAGAAGTCAACTTTGATGTCAAAAAGTTAGGAAGAGTCGATGCTATTCACCGTACATCGACTGTGACTTTGAATATGATATTAACTCGGGCCACTGTTGATGAGAAAGTGTTAAAAGACTATCAAGACAGAGAAATTTCTTAAGTTGGACCATAGTGATAAAACAGAGTTATCAACTAAATACAATCAAGTTTGATCATGAGTATTGACCGATTAATAGAACATGATCGGTGTCAACAAAGGAGTAAGCAATATATTGACCAGCACGTGATTTAATATAGACGGTAAAAAACAACCAACAGTCCAACACTGACATCGACTGTAAGAAGCCAATAGAAGTAGGTTGACAAGTATCGCGACCTAAAATTTCTCAGGCGAATGGATTATTAAGACAAAACCTAACTCAACCCCTTCTAAGCCCTACCAATTTAGAACTTAGGATTTAAGTTTTTAACGTACAAAAGTTTTCATACTTGGAGTCGCCACTAATCTATTTGTGGTAGGTCGATTAGACACCTAAATAAAACATGAGGAGATATGTTTTATTCCTACGAACCAGAGATTCTAAGCTCGGGGACTTGGTTACGCTAGATCTAGTCTAACGCCCTTTCGGTATCTTTTCTTTTAAAAAAAAATATTTATGCAGGCAGTCTGGATCCATTTTATTACCTAATCACTGACATGTGAGGTGTTCATGCAAGTGCGCAAGCCACCAATTTAACACCCAAAAAAGCAATAAATAAATTGCAAGATTAGGAGAATGACATACCTTAATGCAACGCAAGCATCTGCATTGTTAGTAGAAAATCATACAGACAATCTTAATATGATTTCTAATTAACAAAGCAAGGCACTCAAAATGTTCTTTAGGATTTGCGCTTTATTAAAATGCAAACTAACTTATATGCAATGACGTGCAAAAATTGACATCCAATTAATGCAACCTAGCATGCGAACTATATGTCATACGACAATGTGACCTAATTCTAATGACGGACAAATGATTTATTTTTTTTGTATTTTTCTCATTGAAATTCGAAATTAAAATACTCAAATCAACATGCACTCTATCCTAGAGAAAATGATTTGATCTATCCTAAAGTGATTCTTTTTTTGGGATTTTTATTAAAATTCGAAATTATTGAATATCCTAAACAATCTATTAGGATTAGAATAACACCTAATTTAAACTAGGAAATAAATTATCTCAAGTCCTAATTTAAATTAAATAATTATCATATCTTCTAGATACATTTAGGGTTCCCTAAACATGCAAAACTTCTAATTTAAATCTAACTAACAAATTTTTGAATTTACTTTATTTAAAGGGAAAGCAATCAAATAAAGATAATAACCACATTCAAACAATCCATGCGATCCGCAAGATTCTTCAAATTCAGATAAGGCAAAGAAATCAAATTAACGGTCATATCTATAGGGTTATAGATATCGATAGAAAGTTGATTGTTTAAATTTGGAAAGTAAATAAAATCTATTATCGTATCCAAGTGATTATAGATAAGATAACGATTTTCCGTATCATCGCGTATCGTACCTTAAGGATAAGGTTGGAAAGTCGTCCAGATACGTTGCCAAATTAGGAAAAATTCCTAATTTAGGGTATCTTAGAATATTGCGGATATCGCAAATATTATCCTAAGGTATCTAATCAATCACACAATATTCACAGAATATTAAAAATATTCAAACTAAGAATTTAAATATTTTGAAAATATACCGGATAGAGATTTTTACCTGATTTGCGGATTACTTTCCAAATTTGAATCACTGGCGGATCGGGATTGCGGAACATATGGTGGCCGACGGCAGTGGACCAGCGGCGGTAGCGGTGTCGCTACGAGGAGCGACTTGAACAAGATGGCCGCGAAGAGGCTTGCGGCAAGAGCTAGCAAACGATGAAGAAACCCGTGAGAGGACCAACACGGCTGAGTTCGTGATACACAGGTGGAGATCAGGACTGCTGGACTTGACGATCCTTGATGAACGTCCAAGCAAAAGCTGGGCACGGCAGCGAAGGGAATTGCTGAAAGCGGCTAAAATTCACCCATCATTAAAGAAAAATCACAAGAATCGAATGAAGTGCAACAAGGACGGATAAAGGTTGAAGAATGGAGGAAACTTTTCTCTTGCCTTCTTCTGTATGTTTCTTCTTTAGTATGTCTCGCCAAGCAAGTCCAAGTCTCCTCTATTCCTTTTCTTTTTTGTCCTCTTGTGTCCAAGATTTTAATCTATCCAACCGAGATCACCTGGTGCGATTCAGAAGCTAACAGGTGTGGTGGTGGCAGTGAAGTGTTCATGGTGCAGAGAGGGCTTCCTTGGCGTTGCTACTACGAGGATCTAGTCTAGATGGCTTAGACACGAGCGAGAATTACTGGAGTTGTCGGGATTTGCTTGCTAGACGCCAGAAAGACTTTGGGACTTGCTGAAACGCGCAAAGCAGAGAGTCGCGGCCGTGGTTGGAAACTCAGCGTGTGTCGGGCTGAAGCAGGACGACGACGTGGCGAGCACGGCGACGGGGCACGTGCGGCGGTCTTCTCCTCTCACTCTCAATCTCAAGTTTTGCTCTCACTCACACTTGTGTTCTCTAAAAATTATGATCTGAAAATTATGATAGTCCCCCTTGATTATGACGCATAACGATATATTTATATCGCAAACTTAGATTAATTAACCGGGCTTCCTAGTCCTAATGGGCTTAGACTTAGGCTTTAACATTTAATTTTATTTTAATTCCAAATGGGCTAAATTAATTCGCGCTGATTTAAACTCAAATTAAAACAACCAAAGTCTTTTAGACTTATGAATTTTGGTCCCCAATCCCTTGAGTGAGTCAAGTGCTCGAGCTCGGTTTACGCGATGAATTTTCAGCTTTCTCGCCGCCGCCACCGGTCCGATGCGAAATGCAACTAACCTATATGAACTTAAACTATATGCTATGCAAATTTTAATATTTCTGTTTACTGGTTAAAATTTAATCCCTAAAAATTATTATTAAATGATCGGTCGAAATTTAGGTGTCAACAACAAGGGAGGAAAAGTTTTCATCCATTAACTGAGCCAAGTCAATATTGTTCTAGTCAATGACGAAACGAGAAGCATGGACATCGACTCGCGAAATGTGATTGAAATCAAATTGGTTGCAAGGTTAAAATTGGTGGCGACGGTGGCAACGTTCGACAACAGACGATCGGCGAGCATCGGCGGGTGATAGTGGCGAGCGACGGCAGGCAGCGGCTGACAGCCGGCTAGCGAGCGGCGGCTGCCAGTCGGCTATCGAGCGGCGACGGTGGCGGACAGCTGACCAACAAGCGGCGATGGCATGTCACGCCCCGAACCCTAATGGGCCGCGACACCCCTCGATGGTCGATCATTGAATGCGACGTCCCAGGCACGTCGCCGACCCAACCCAAACATCAGAGATTAGGCACGCGCGGAAACAATAGAAACAACCCGGACAATTAATGATGACACAGGGTAGCAATAGCACAAAACAATAATTGTAATTCCTACACTTGGCAGATACATACGACATCTACAAAAAGACAATCCCCAAGCTAAGCCACAACAACAGAGCCACATTCCTCAAAAGGGGCAATGGTTCGCAAATTTAACTCCCCTACGAAAAAGGGGGGACCTCAAAATACCGGGTACTTGACCCATCCTCGATCTCCGACATACCCTTGCAGCGTCTCCAGTCACTCATGGTCGCGGATCTGAAATGGTTATATAATAACCGTGAGAACGAGTCTCAATAAGTAACCCCCTATACCCCACGTAGGCCAATGCGTACCCAGACAAGTCATACATATAATCTACCCCATAACATGTGAAATTCGCAATATTGTACTTACCTCGTTATCAGGCCCATGCCAACTCTGCACGTTAGTCGTCATGTGATAATGCAATAATAGTAATTAAATAACACATCATAATTACTCAAATACCAACCACACTTGCACTCAATCAATCCAACTAATTCAACCAGCCAATTCAATCACACGCTCAACCAGCCAATTCAATCACGCGCTCAACCAGCCAACTCAATCACACGCTCAACGAGCCAACTCAATCACACGCTCACCCAGCCATTTCAATCACACTCAAATCGCATGCGTGTCCGAACATCTTTCTCACAACTCGCGCCACTGCGCCTCAAATTCATTCTCACAGGCACACAAGCCTCACAATTCGATCAATTCCAATGGCCGCCGTCAACACGTCCCAAGCCATATCATTCAATCAATTCCAGTGGCCGCCGTCAACACGTCCCAAGCCACACTATTCAATCAAATCCAGTGGCCGCCGTCAACACGTCCCAAGCCACATCCATTTGGCACATCTGCCATTCAAACCTTTATACGGACCGCCGTCAACACGTCCCAAGTCCGTAGCCCTCCGATCAATCCGAGCTCAATTTCCAATGACCGACGTAAACACGTCCCGGTCCGATCACACCTTTAACGGGCCACCGTCAACACGTCTCAAGCCCGCAACCATTTGGCACACCGGCCAGTCAAACCTTCACACGGACCGCCGTCAACACGTCCCAAGTCCGTAGCCCTCCGATCGATCCGGGCTCAAAATTGACAGGCGAGCACACGCCATTCAACTCAATCAATTCCACGCCACTAGCATCAAACAATCCACATTCACAATTCAGTCCAATTCACAATTCGCCACCTCAACATACGAACCCGACGTTCAAGTCGGCCACACACAATTATTCGAGTCAAGCATAGCATTTAATCTAATCTAAATAACGCAATTAAACACAATGAGATTAAATTAAAACACGCCCTAGCCGTTCTAACCCGAGACAAATCAATCATTGACCCACCTACATTAGCTTCTAATATGCACCCAAAACCATTCAAGTCGACCACAATCAAACATCAATTTCCCCCACACACGCCACGACAATACGGTCATTTAGCCCACCATAAATAGCCACTAAGTAAGCCCCACAAATATCACAATTTAATATAACAATTACGCACATGCAAATATTGACCCTACTCCACGTTTAGCCCCTAAACCGGTGCTAATTAACCCCTAAACAAGTCTAATAATACCCAAAGTACTAGGTAGGGTTTAGAAAGTCACTTACCAAGTTTTGGCCCGGAGAAAAACGGCTCGGGCCCAAAATGGCCCGGGTGAACAGTGCCGAACTAGGCGCGGGCGTGGGCCAACGGGCGCGCTGGCCGGCCAACACGGGCACAATGGCCGAACGGCGTGCCTGGCGCGCGGGCGCGGTGGCCGTGCGGCGTGCCCGGGGCGCACGGCCGAGCGGGATGGGCAACGTGCCCGGGCGACGGGCCGGCTGAACGGGCAACGCGCCTGGTGCATGGGCGAGCGGCCGAACGGGACGGGCCAAGGCGCCGGGCACGACGGGCGAGCGGGCGCGCGGCCTGGTCGCATGGGCAACGGGCCGGCCACGGCCTGGGCAAGCCCGGGCAAGGCTGGCCTGGCCGGCTGGGCTGGCTGGCCGGGGCGGCGACTGGCGCCGGCGGCGACGGCGACGGCGACGCGGCGGCGGCTCGGCAGCACGGCGCGGCGACGGCGACGGCAGCGGGCAGCTGCGACGGCGACGCGGCGGCGAACGGCGGAAAGCTAAAGGGAAGAAGAAGGTGGCTGAGGCGAGTGGCGTGGCTGGGGCGACGGCGAGCGGCGGCGAGCGGCGGAAAGCGAAGGGGGAGCTGGAGGGGAGTCGCGGCGGCGACAGGGGCGTCGGACGGCAGCGACGGCGTTGCAGGCGGCGGGGCGAGCAGGGCGGCGACGGCTGGGCAGCATCGAGCCGTGACAGGCACGGCGGCGAGCTGGCCGGAAGAGCTGGCGACGACTAGGACGGCTGGGCGACGCGGCGACGACTCGCGGCAGCGGCGGCGAACGGCGGCGAGCCGAGCTCGCGTGCCCGGGAGGAGAAGGAAGCCGAGCCGGGGCGGAGCTTCCGGGCGACACGGCGGCGCGAGGAGGACGGCGTCGGCAGCTGGTGAGGCGGCGTCGGGCGAAGGTGGAGGGGCGGTCGAACGGCGACCGGACGAGCTGGACAGAGGCGGAACAGAAGCAGGCGCAGAGGTGGTCGGGGCCAAGGAAGGGAGAAGGAAGAAGAAGAAAAGGAGAAGAAAGAAAAGAAAAAGGGAAAAAGGGAGAGAGAGAAGAAAGAGAGAGAGGACGTGCATGGGGGGAAGGGGATTGGACGTGCGCGGAGAGGACAGGCGCGGCAGAGGGGAGAGAGGAGAGAGAGAGAGAGAAAAAAAAAGGTCAACGCACTCGATTGCGATCTAACGGACACGATTCAAACCCAAAAACGATCTAACGGTTCACGAAAAATTCCAAATAATAATATAGGACAAAGGGCCAGAATAAAATAATTCAAAACACACTACGAGGGAGGTCTACTAGTCCAAATTCGCACTCGGTCCAAACTTCCACTTTTCCACTATTCCTGGCAATCTCGACGCTGGCCACAATACTATCGACACCATCCAAATTATTTCGTCTCGGAACTCCCGAAAATCGACTGCCAAATTCGGAATGTCACATGGCAGACGGCCGATCGGCAAACAGCGGCTAGTGGCAGCAGATGGCCGGCGGCCAGCAGCGAGTGGGCAACGGTGGATGGCAAGAGTAAGCAATAAAAGAGATTTGTTATTTCCGTTTCTTTTTCAGAAATATAAAAGTAAAAAATTTTAACTTCTTATTTCTGTTCCAAATCTATTTCTTGGCCAAAATTTGTCTCAGAAATAAAAAAATTAAATTATTTTACCAAACGGATTTTTGTTTCAAACCTATTTTTAGAAAAAAAAATAATAAGAAAATAGAATGATTACCATTTGCTCCCCAAGAGTCTGATTGATGTGAGTGAGATGCGTGAGAAGAAAAGGACAAACAAACAGAATTGGAGTCAAATTCAATCAGCAAGGAAATTTGAAGCAGCGAGAATCAATGAAAGATAATGGATAATAGCCAGAGTGATGGTTTGAACAAAGGGCGACACGTCAATCTCTCGGAGGATATCACATATACACGATCTCTTCAGTTACAGGGGAATTCTTTATCTCATCAACAAGGACGAGCTCTCTCCCTATAAATAGAGACGCTCGGGAAAGAAGTAAAAGGAGGGCTCTCTTTCGACACATACGAAAAAACACAGAGAGAGAAAATTGAGAGAAAAGAGAGTGAGCTCGGCCAAGTCCTTTGTGGCCGAGCTCCCTTCCCTCGCGGCCAGAACTGTGGCCACACCTCCGATGACTTGCTGCTGCCCCTGTCTGTGACGACAAATCCAACCACCTTGAGTCGCTGTGTCTGCGGCCTCAACGAGCCAACTAATCCGAGCTTGTCTGACGTCTTGCCGCTCCTCCACGAGACATCCCCGCTGCAATCACCGGCATCGTCCACTGCTCCAGACCAGCAGGCCCCGTCTTGCCGTTTTCCTTTGTCGGAGCTGCACCTTATCTCCCGCTGCTGCATGACCTGTGGCCGCACTTCTAGCAACGGTGTCTAGCCCAAAGCTTCCTTGACTAATCCTTTGCACGCCAAAACAGCCCCGTGGTGCTCTTGATTAATTCTTTGCAGGTTCTCGGTGGAGCTCCAAGCTGTTCAGAACAAACCAACGCTCCTGCATCAATCCAAGCGAACCTTGTGACATCAGCACAGCAATCTCAGAGAAGCTTTGCAGATCCTTAGCCGTGTTCTGTCAAAGCCCAACCGTGAGTCATTCCCCGTAGTGAATCGTCGAGCACACCGTGAGGAGCCCCTCCTTGGCCGAGCACCACTTCACCGGCCACACGAGCTGTCCGTTACGAGTTCGAACTTGGAAAGTCGATCTCTGAATTAGGTAAAAAATCTTATCCAATTTTAATTTGAACATTTGACTATCTATTTCGATTGATTTCATTATCTAATTAGGATATTCTGAGTGAATATATTCACTAATTTCACAACGTGTTATGATTATCAATCCAATCTGCCGCCTAAGATATAATTCGTGATCACACGGAAAATCATCAATATGATCTCCTACCTGAGATACAATTCACAATTGCGTGGAAAATTGGCCAATCCGATCCTCATGCCCGGAATATGATTCGTCAATCTATTATTTCTAAATTTAAATGGATATGGATAATATTTTCTATGATTCAATGTCGTGTCGTGTGGATTTGATTTCATTGTATCTTTGTTTGATTTGAATTGATTTTGTTTTTCTAAAAAAAAATCCAAAAAGATTAGATGCAATTGAAGTAGATTATTTTTTTAGGATAATTGCATGTTTAAATTAGGGAATTTAATTAATTTCGAATTTCAAAAAAAATAACAATAAACATGTGCATGGCATATAGATTAATTGCATCATGCTTGCATGTCACCTTGCCATGTGTCATTGCTCGCGTATCATTTAGCAATTATATGTTAGGTTCATGTAATTGTGTGACATAACAGAATAGTTACATAATGATTTTTGTTCGTCATTAGAATTCGGACATTTAAATAAATCATATTTAGACTAGTAGCATGCATTCCATATAGTTTAGTTTTCACTAAATAAGAGAAAATTATAAAAAAATATTTAAGTGAAATTGCCTGTTAATTAGAAACTATATTTAGGGTGATGATGTGATTTTCTAACTAACATTATAGATATTTTCGTTGTTTCGAGATAAGTTTTCCTCCTTATCTTTGCAATTTGTTTACCGCTTTGCTTTATTGAGTGTTAAATAATGGTTATGCACTCGCATGAATGGCCTTAGAGTATTTTAGTGTAACAAAGTCCTCGAATCCATGATCTCTGGTTCATATAAGTAAAGTAAAACTCTCGATACTTTACTTGGGTTTCTAATCGACCCACCAAAAATAGATTAATGGTGACTTCATGTTGACACCTAAATTTTGACGCATCATTCAGTGTAATTTGCATAAAAATTAGGGATTACATTTTTAACCCCTAAATAAAAATATTTAAATTGCATAACATATAGTTTAAATTCATTGCATTTTGCATTGGACTGGCGGTGACGAGCGAGCTTAAATTTCATCGAATGGAACTCGGCTCGCTTAAAATGCACGGGCCGGGAATTACAAGTCAAACGGGCTTGGTTGTTTTAATTTGAACTTAAAGCCAATTATCATTAATTAATCCAGCCCATCATCATTAATTAATTCAGCCCATTTAAATTAAAGCCCAAGCCTAAGCCCATTAGGACTAGAAAGCCCATCTAATTGACCTAGATTAATACTATATATACTTCATTAGGTCAGAATTTTAGAGGGGGGACACACAATTTTCAGAAGAGAATTTTTGAGGGCACGAGAGACACACGTGAGCGAGAGAAAGAGTAAGTGAGGGAGAGAAGGAGACCGGCTCCCACCGCCGCCGCGCCCGCGTGCTGCCGCCTCTCCCGCCGGCGCCGCGCCTCACGCCGACGTTGCTGCTGCCGCCGCTCCCTGCCGGGCTTGCTGCCGCCGCTCCCCACCGCGGCTGCTGCCGCTGTTCTCTGCTGCGGTCGCGCCTCACGCTGCTTGCTGCTACCGCTGCCCTAAGGCCGACGCCGACGCCGCTGCTGCTTGCTGCTGCCGCTGCCCCTCACGCCGACGCCGACGCCGTGCCTGCTGCTCCCTGCCGCGCGACACAGCCGCGCCTGCCGCTGCCGCTGCCGCTGATCTTCCCGCCGACGCCGACGCCGCTGCTGCTTGCTGCTGCCGCTGCTCCTCAGGCCGACGCCGACGCTACTGCTTGCTGCTGCCGCTCCCCCTCACGCCGATGCCGACGCTGTGCCTGCTGCTCCCTGCCGCGCGATGCCGACGCCGCTGTTGCTTGCTGCTGCCGCTGCTCCTCACGCCGTCGCCGCCGCTGCTGCTTGTTGCTGCCGCTGTCCCTCACGCCGACGCTGCCGCTGCTGCTTGTTGCTGCCGCCTTACGCTGACACCGCCGGTCCGCCGTCGCCGCCGTTCCCGATATCGCGCCGTCGATCCGCCTTCGTCGTTCATCCCGATCCGCAAGTTCGAATTTGGGAATTATCTGCAAATTAGGTAATTAGATATTATCTGATATTTTTCAGAATATTTAATTTACTAATTTGTGCTTTTGAATATTGCGTGAATATCGTGTAGAATATTAGATATGTTGGGATAATTATCTGATATCTGCAATATTTTTAAAATATTCAAAATTAGGAAACTTTCCTAATTCAGCAACGTATCTGGACAACTATCCGACCTTATCCCTAAGGTATGATACGTGGCGATACGGAAAATCATTATCCTATCCATAATCCCTTGGATACGATAATGATTTTTATCTGCTTTCCAAATTTGAACGATCGACTTTCCGTCAATATCTATAACCCTATAGATATGACTGATAGCTCGATTTTTGTGCCTAATCCGAATTTGAAACGAATCTTGTGGATTGCGTGGTTGCTTTAAATGTGGATGCTATCTCTGTTAGATTATTTTCCTTTTCAAATAAAAAAAATTCAAAAAAAATTAGTTAGGATTTGAATTTGAGTTTTGCATGCTTAGGAATCCTAAATATATCTAGATGATAGAGTAATTATTTAATTTAAATTAGGACTTGAGATAATCTATTTCCTAGTTTAAATTAAGTAATTTTCTAACTTTAATAGATTATTTAGGTTATTTTTAATTCCGAATTTTCATGAAAACCCCAAAAAAAGACTGAATTGTTTTATGGTAGATTAGGATAGATTGCATTCTCAATTTAATTAATTTATTATTTCGAATTTTAACAAAAATCCCAAAAATAAGTCATGTTAGGACATATTAGGTCATCATAGGTTGCACGTTAATTTAGGCATATTTTTATTCCGAATTTTACCAGAAAATACCAAAAATAAATCATTTGCTCGTCATCAGAATTAGGTCACGTCGTCGCATGACATATAGTTTGCATGCTAGGTCGCATTATTTGCATGTCATTTTTGCACGTCATTGCATGTAGACTAGGCTTCATTTAAATAAGCGAAAATCCAAAAATATTGAGTGAACTGCTTGTTAATTAGAAAGCATATTAGGTTGTTGATGTGATTTTCTAGCTAACCATGCAGATGCTTACGTTGCTTCGAGGTAAGTAATTCTCCCAACCTTGCAATTTATTTAATGTTTTGATTATTGGGTGTTACTTTGGTGGTTTGCGCACCCGCATGAATACCTCACATGTTAGTGATTAAGTTAAAATGGATCCAAATTGCTTGCCAAAATATTTTTGAAAAGAAAAGGTACCGAAAGGGCGTTAGACTAGATCTAGCGTAATCAAGTCCCCGGGCTTAGAATCTCTGGTTCGTAGGAATAAAACATACCTCCCTATGTTTTATTTAGGTTTCTAATCGACCTATCACAAATAGATTAGTGGCGACTCCAAGCATGAAGACATTTGCATGTTAAAAAAACTTAAACCCAAAGTTGCGAATTGGTAGGGCTTGGGAGGGCTCGAGTTAGGTTTAGTCCTAATAATCCATTAGCCTGAGAGAGGGAAATTTTCAGGTCGCGACACTTCAAAACGAAAATGATTTGCATGTTAAGAACTTTAACCTTAAGTTGTGAATTGGTATAGGTTTAGGAAAGCTGAGCTTGATTTAGCCATAGTAATCCATTAGCTGAACCGTTAGGTTGTGCACAACTTAATAAATTCTTAAGTATGGAGAATGCCCACAGACAAAAGTGATGTTGAACTATAAAAAAAAATGAATTTCAGTCGCAAAGAAATTTGTATCCCCAGTGGAGTTGCCAAGTTGTCACGACCTTACCTCCCGCGAGTAACACCACCTAGGGGTTTGGCTGATGAATTATTAAGTCTAAGCCTAACGGGCCCTCCCAAGCCCTACTAATTTGCGATTTATGGTTCAAGTTGTTAACATGCAAATGATTTTCATTTCGGAGTCGTCACCAATCTATTTACAGTGGGTCGATTAGAAATCCAAATAAAGTATAGAGAGATATATTTTAATCCTACGAATCAGAGATTATAAGTATGCTAGATTTACTCTAACGCTCTTTTGGTACCTTTTCTTTTCATGAAAATGTTTGAGCAGGCAGTCTGGATTGATTTTATTTCTTTCTAACATATGAGGTGTTCATACGTGTGTGCAAACCACCAAATTAACACTCAATAATCAAAATATTAAAGAAATTGCAAGATAGAGAGAATCACTTACCTCGAAGCAACGTAAGCATATGCATTGTTAGCTAGAAAATCACATCAACAATCCTAATATGATTTCTAATTAACAAGCAATTCCACTCAATGTATTTTTTTGGGTTTTCTCTTGATTAAATGAAAACTAATTTATATGCAATGACGTGTAAAGTATGACATGCGATTAAATAATCCTAACATGCACACTATATGACATGCAATTAAATGACCTAATTCCAATGACATGCAAATGATGTATTTTTTATTAAAATTCGGAATAATAAAATTGCCTAAATTAACATGCAATATATTTTAGAAAAGACAATTTAATTTACTCTAAAGTGACTTCTTTTTGGTATTTTTTTATGAAAATTCGGAATTAAAATTACCCTAAATAAACTATCAAGATTAGGATAATATCTAAACTAAACTAGGAAGTAAATTACTTTAAATCCTAATTTAAATTGAAAAATTATCCTATCTTTCTAGCAAATCTAAGTTATTTAATTCTATTCTAAGAAAATTATCTAGCTATACCCTAAACATTGTCTAAGAAAACAATTCAAACTTTAACTAATCTTTTTGGATTTTCTTTTAAAGGGAATAAAATTGAGCAAAAGATAACCGCCACCATCGAATCAATCCACGCAATCCGCAAGATTTAGTTTATCATCTTTAAATTTGGAAAACGATATAAATCGGCATATTGATGGAAGGTTCCTTGTTTAAATTTGGAAACGGGATGAAATCAACCATCGTATCCAAATAGTTATGGATAGAATGAAAGATTCTTCGTGCTGCCGAGTAATCTTGCAGATATGCTTGCATTTACCCGAATATATCGAAAAATCCACAAAAGATAACATATTATCCACATTAGGCATTCAAATATTTAAAATGAAATGAGATAATATTCTTACCTAATTTGCACATAAATTCTAAATTCAAACTTGATCCGGATCAGGACTGCGGATCATGGCATGACTTATGGTGGTGGTGCTTGGCAGTGATGGCGGTGGCGCGGACGAAGCTGGCCGTGGGGAGCTCGTGGTGACTCACAGGGACTGGCAAGAGGGCGGCAAGCACAGTAGAGTGAGGAGAACCTGTGGCGAGAGCACGGGGACGAAGCTTGACTTCACGCGTTTGTTCTTCCTTTATGTTATTTGTTTGTGGAGAATGCAGGATCCCAAGAGCATGATGTTGTCTCCTTCGGCAGCGAACTCATTCTCCACCAATTGCACTCGGTTTTGTCATCCTGTGAACCTGCAAACAAAAATCGTCCTCGACAGGGAGAGGAAAAGATGAATTCTTTTGCTTCTTTCTCCGCTGAAGCACTTCTCTATTTAATTATTGCTCTTTTGGCGATCGCTTGACTCCTCACAAACGAAGGATGGAAGACTGGCCGCGTCAATATGATGTGAATAGACCACAGAGAACGAGCGAAGACACCAGCGAGCAGCAGATGGATGTGGGAAAACTGTAGGTGCGGTACCGAGGCCTCGCCTTTGTGCGTTGGCTTGCTTGAAGGATCATGGTGGGCTGGGGCTTGTCGGTATAGTGGATGGAAGCTAGCAGGGCAGCGGCGAACAGGACAGCGAACTCGACATTGGAGCAGCTTGTCACAGGAGCTTCTTGGCTCACGGTGGAAGTAGCAGGTGTCACGACAGCGGAGTAGCAAGCGTGGAGCAGCCGAGAGGCTGGACATCACGGAGGAGGGCAGCACGGCATCGAGCGACTGGCCGTGTGGGGATCTCGGTCAAGGTTTGGCCTAGAGACTCCTTTTCTCTCATTCTCACGCCTTCTCTTTTTTCTCTTCTTTTCAGAATTGGGGCCGGGAATTGTGAATTGTGTGGCCCCTCCTTGTGACGACCT
Organism: Syzygium malaccense; assembly: GCA_031216405.1. Taxonomy (NCBI): domain Eukaryota; kingdom Viridiplantae; phylum Streptophyta; class Magnoliopsida; order Myrtales; family Myrtaceae; genus Syzygium; species Syzygium malaccense. The sequence continues at coordinate 9,811,110 of CM062258.1, read as the reverse complement.
AGGAGACCTATTTATAGTGGAAAATTAGGTCTATCGCTCTCTTATAAGGCCGAAATTTCGGCCTCTTAGGCTTAATTAAGCTCCAAGCCACTTTAATTAAATCTCAGATTAATCACATGGGCTCAATTAAATAAATTCCAGCCCCAATTATAAATCCAACCAAGTCCACAAGCTCTCCTTGTCATGTGATTTTCGGCCATTTAACTCCATGCATTGGCCAAACTTCCCTGATGTGCGAGCTCAGTCCACCTGGCTGTTTCATGCTCATTTACTGCCGATACGATTAAATGCAATTAAGTAAAATATGTTCCTAAAACTATATGATAAATGCTATAATACAATTATTTGATTTTTGGTTGGGGTCAGGGTTGGTCCCTAATTTTCTATGCACTTAATTCTAAATGAGTTGGCCAAAATTTAAGTGTCAACAGTGACTCACCAATCAATGCCCCTAATAGAGCGATCTTGTTTGCCATCGGGGCCATATGGTGTAACATGAACAACGAAGCGTCCGACGATGGGACTGTGAAAAGCACTCCCACTTCCACTAACGTTGTAGCTTCTCCAAGCGGGACGGCTCGCCCTCGCATCCCTCAACATGAAGCAGGCTAGCTCCTCCTCCATCGAAATCAATAGGTCGAACTGCCTCTTCGGGTGGTTCAAGCTACAATACTGATGGGTCGGGCGATGGCGATCTGGGACGGGCAGGTGCAGACGGAGCGATCGGAGGCTCTTGCGGTAGACGGATCTCTGCGTTTAGCAAATGATAGGGACGACAATGGTGTTTTGGCAACGGTCTACTATGAGCTAAGGCATTGAATTATATATCTAAGCTCATCATTGCATCTCAGTTAACACCCCAATCGAGCCTCTTTTGCACCTTAGTGGTATGTCCTCTAGCTGTTTTCATCTTGTTTCTTGCATGATTTGTCGACCAACTCTGTACTGCCCTATGTACCGATCACTGCTCGATCTTTGTTTATACAACTTGCTTCCTTCCGTAGAAAAGAGCAAGCGATGGAGGAAATGTTGCCCGCGAGAAATAATGTCATGTCTTTTATACTAGTTGGTGCTGACTGGACAAAAAGAAAATTTGGCAAACGGGTGATTAGAAATTAAACAAAGGTTTGGTTTATGGTTCTAGCTCGACCACAAAGTCATCGGCTCTCCACAAAGCAAGTTTTTCGAATGTTGATCAAGTTGTAAGTGCGTGGATAACGAGTGCGAGCTCCCTAGAGCAAAGTTTGAAAAAGATTTTTCCAAGTGGATCTAAACGGCAGAAAATATAAATTGCTTGAGAAATGAAGTGCGAGGACTGGAAATTAAAGGAACAACGGAGGACTCAAAGGAATTTCGGAGGAGGAATACAAAATTAAAGGGATGACAATGTTATAGCTATAGCGTCCTCTCGTAGTTACCTGTCTTAGCTGACTGTCAACTTGTGCGGAGTCCAACGATACTTTTGAAAACAAAACTCGTAGGTTAAGAAAGCGTGAGCTTTGAGCAAATTGATCATAGTGATGCCATTTGGACTCTTCTCAACCAAATCCAAATTAATTTAATCCCACCGTGGTATGTTCATGCATGTACTCTTGAACATATAGACATAATTGACCACAGCCCTGAAATCCAGTGATAGACATTATTGAGCGAGTTCACATATAGTATATACACATTGCACCACCGACAAAGACTTGCCGACATTTGACTCAACTAGGTTGGATCTCTCTCGATTGTTGATCATTTATAAAACTCATGTCACGGTTATGATGGACCGGATCGATATGAACTCAAATCTAGGAAATAAATACAAATTGCGAGGGATGAATCGTTTTCGGAGGACAAGTAGAAGAGCATTGAACCCGCACTCGCTTGGACATCTCTGTGATCAGCCAACCAACGGGGACAGAATCTGTGTTATTCCCAGGAATGCAAGCTAAGACCGAACCTTGTTCAAAATGTAATCTATGACCAGGGTAACAGCACCGGAGTCCATCCCGCATCCCTCTGCACCGTAATCAATCATTATTCTCATGCCTCAGGAGCATTTCCACCACTTGGCTCATGGTGGGTCTGGCGTCCTTATCCTCCTCCACGCACTTGAGCGCGACCTCGATCAGGATCTCCATTTTCTTCAGGTCGTAATCGCGCTTCAGCACCGGATCCACCATCTCTTGCAGACGGGACCCCGTCCTCCCCGGTTCCATCATCTTATTCCTTGCCCATGGGATGAGCCGGATTTGCTTGGCATCCCCTCCGCTCTCCAATGAGTGGACGCTCGTCGTCGGGCTAATCCCTGTCACCATCTCTAACATGACAATCCCGTAGCTATAGACATCCACCTTGGATGTGATGGACAGATTAGAGACCCATTCGGGAGCCATGTAGCCTCGGGTTCCTCTGATTCTCGAGAAATCAGAATTCGTCACCTTCCCTCGGTCCATTAGCTTGGAAAGCCCAAAATCCGCGACTTTGGGCTGGTAATCGGAGTCTAGGAGTATGTTCTGAGGCTTCACATCACAATGCAGAACCCACTCCAAGCATTCCTCGTGGAGATAAGCTAGACCCTTTGCGGTACCCACTGCAATGTCGAATCGCCTCTTCCAATGGAGCTCAGGCGACGACAAGTTCTGTGCCAGCGACCCGTGTTCCATGAACTCGTACACCAAGAGCCTGTGCTTTCCCTCGGCGCAGTAACCCCACATCTCGATCAAATTCATGTGGTTCACCCTCCCGATCGTGCTGGCCTCAGCAAGAAAATTGGCCTCTCCAGTTGTTGCATTGCTGAGCACCTTCACCGCCGCGACCCGATCATCCGCCAATAGGGCCTTGTACACGATCCCGCCTGCGCCTCTCCCATCTCCTTGCTGAAATTCCTCGTTGCCTTCTTGAGCTCGTCATAGGTGAACCGCTTGAACCCGGTGGCCGCGAGGAGGTAGCTCTGGTGCGCAGAAGTGACGTCCTGCTGGTTCCTAATCAGGAATAACCACACCAAGAACACCACCACGATCTCGATCCCTCCGACCACGCAGGCGAACCAGAGCATGAAGCTCACTGCCCCGTTTTTGCCTTTCTTGGCATAAGTCCTGTCCAAGACCTTCACCTCCGCGGTGGGAGAGCAAATGTACTGAGATCTCTTCACCAGCTGGTCCTCGGTGAAGGTCTTGTTCTTGGGGACCTTGATGAAGAACTCGCCGGTGAAGCTGGGCAGGTTGTGGCCATTCAGGAGCTCGATCTTCGGGTAGCAATCGATCGTGCTGCCGGAGCCCGACCTGCTGTACTGGAATCCTCGGCAGTTGCACAGGTTCAGGCAAGTCTGCCGGCATTTCTCGAGGGTGGTATTGAAGATGGTGTTGTAGTCGTAGCCATAGAAATCGACGTACAGGAGCTTCACGAACCCGATCTCGTCGGTCACGCACGCGTCAGAGAACGTGAAATCGGGCACGCAACCGGCCGACCAGTCGCCTGGGACCATGGGGACGTACCCAGGCACGCAGGAGCAGCTCCGGCCTTTGGCTGGGTCGTAGCTGCAGAGGCTGTTGTTGCCGCACACGCCGTGGATGAAGCAGGGGATGCCGCTGATCGCCTCCCACGTCACGGTCCAGTTGGTCGAGCCCGGCTTGCGGCTGTAGACCCGCAAGTTGCCATCGAAGTCGAGGGTCATCCTTCTCTGCATGGCCGCGATGCCGTAGTCGGAGGTGTAGAGCGAGTAGTTGTCAGAGGACTGGAAGTGGCCGAGCGGGTCGAGCACAGCGATGCGGCTGCTGTTGTAGAGGAATCGGCCGAGCTGAGAGCTCTGGGCCCACGGGAAGGGCCAGTACACGCTCGAGATCGAAGGGCCGTCGAAGACGAGGCGGAGGACATTGTCGTTGTCAAAGTAGAGCTTGTAGAACCCGGTCGAGCAGTTGTACCGGCTCCGAGCGGAGATCAGGAAAGTGTTTCTGGTGAGTGGTTGCTGAGGTAGGAGGGTGTCGGTCGGCGAGTCGAAGCTCTGCCACAGGACGACGCCGCTGTCGTCGGCTAGGACGAGGTTCCCGGTGTCATTGAGGTGGAGCTGGGCGGCGGAGGAGGAGCTCGTGCCGGAAGACCAGACTTCGCCGCCGGCGTGGCCGGCGTCGGTGAGGACGAGGTTGCCCGAGTCGAGGAGGGAGAAGGTGGAGCGTCGGCCGTTGACGGGGGCCTGGCGGTTGGCCATCCAGACGGGGGTGCATTTGGCGCCGGAGCAGGGGGGGTCGCTGAACCAGACGGCGAAGCCGTAGGCGTTGTCGTCGACGGGGAAGAAGCCAGCGGAGAAGGCGCCAGAGGGGGAGACGAGGACGTCGGCGGGGTTCTCGACGGAGAGGGATGCGCTTTTGGCGAGGCTGGGCAGCGCCGAGGTGGAGAGCCGACAAGATTGGAGGAAAATGAAGACGAAGACGAAGAGGGGGAGGAGGAGCGAGAACGGTGGAGGAGCCATAGGACTCGGCAGCAAAAGATGAGTGCAGTGAATCTCGCCAAGGACGAGATATTTACAGTTGGTCGACGGTTCCGCACCTAGAATAGAAAGGTTTGTCATCGCCTTTACGAGAAACGTTGACCATGGCGTCCATCGTCAATCCAAGCACAGTATCTCACCCAACGAATCATTGCGTGTGATTGTATTGTCCACATGGTGAACGTTCAATGTCCGAAGAGAAGACCCTCCCGACCCAAAAAAAAGGTCCGAAGAGAAGACCGTTGCGACTGAAAAAAAAATGTCCGAAGACCCATGGTCGTTATTAAATTGGCGATTAAATTTATCGATTGATAGTTCGATTTTGATTTTGTTTTCAACCAACTCGCTTTGATAGAGTGTTGCAAAAAAAATTGACGTCGCGACTTGCATGACATTGACAAATAACTAGTGAACTCGAATGGTAGCCTAACAATTGCTCAGCTTTACAACTTCTATAACAGGTAGTTAACTTTCTTCTATAATAGGTAGTTCAACATTAAGTTTCAATTACACCATTGCGTTTCAGTTGACCCGTATAAATAAATAGGATTTTGCCAAGGATGCATACTCATCGTTTTCTATCGTGCATCCATTAGCTATCTCCATCGTAAGATCGCAATATATGTTTACATAACTCTTGATCTTGCCATACTCAACTCAAACCCCACCTAATCTGGTGTTGAGGTGGGAAACGGCGATCGATGGCGGATGGGGATGGAGACGGAGTTGCTGAGGTAGGACATTGGTGGAAGGCTATTAAAACGATCGATGGTTATCGGAAAGACTAGGGTTTGAGGAGGGGGGCTTGAGAATTTTCCAAAGAGATGGTAATTTGGCATATTCCTCGTGTGGTTTTGTCTCCAGGCTTGATAGATGTACTTCAAAAAATAGAGGTATACTTTTTCGTTACGGAATGAAAACTCAATTATGTTTTTGAATGAAAATTTGAGTTTTTTTTTATTATCTCTTAATGAAATTTTACAATTCTCAATACATGGATCGTTTTCATGTTACGTATACTCATGGTTTTAGACAATACACTATTCCAAACTAAATATGCTTAGCATGTAGCCCTAAAACACCTATTGACATTTTCCCGAGAAATGTTGAGATCAATCACTTAGATTGCCACATCAAGTTTGAAATGGGTTTTCCATCTTTCTCATCATCAGATTTATTTGATCGAAAGAAGAACTAGAGTTCTGAGAGATTTATAAGTTAAAAGGTTGGACTGATATGCTTCTTCTAAAGGCAGCAAGTTTGGTAACAAAACAACCGCAACGTCTTATAGAAGGTCCGGGCATATGGGCCGAGGTGGATAAAGACCAAGGCAACATCAAGCAATGTGACAGTCATCTGACGTGGATGCTCTGCGTACGATAAATCTTCGTTTTGACAAGTGGCTGCTTGTCCTAACGCAACTACTTGAGATTGGCTTGGTGTGGTTGGTTGCACTATGCATGCAATATCTAGGTAGCGTTTGGTAACCGGCCAAATAGTAACTATTTCTATTCTTTTATTCTCATAATCAGTTTTGTAATAGAATTCCGTTTGGTAAATATTTTGTTCCGAGGCATAAATTCACAAAAATCTATTCTCGGAATCAATTTTGAAACAGAATCAGAAATGGAAAAGAAAAAATTTTGTTTTCTTCTTCTTCTTCCTTGGCTATGTCGGCCGTCGGCCACCAGCCACAGGCCAAGGCCGGCGAGGGCGTCGCGGCCCTCACAGGTGGCTGACGAGGGCTAGACCCTCGCTGTCTGGGCGAGGGTTGCCCTTGCTGGATTTGGTGTGGACGACCCTTGCCAAATCTGGTGAGGGCAGCTTGTGACCTGGGCGAGGGTCGCCCTCGCCGGATCTGGTGAGGGCAACCCTCGCCCAAGCCACTAGTCTCCCTCGCCCAGGCAGCTAGCCACCCTCACCGGCTCTGGCCTGTGGCCAATTGCTGGTGTCGGTGACCTGGCCATGACCAAGGAAAGGGAAGGGGAAAAAAAAAGAAAAATTCAAAAATCAAAATATTATTAATAAAAAAAATTTTATCTAGTTACCAAACACATTTTTGTTCTTTTTCTATTCCAAGAATATAATTTTTTTGGCAGTTACCAAATGCCTTAAAATACTTAGAAATTATTCTCAGGTACGGAATAAAAAAGAATTATTTCTAAGCAGAATTAGCTAGTTTCTGAAAACAAAATAATTACCAAACACACCGCTAAAGTACCATTAGAGAAATGTCAAATTAGAGCCTATCCAGACATTTTCTTAAACTCATCAAAGAATGGACGGCCAAAAAGAAAAAAAAAAGTCTCATTAAATGGTGCCGTTAACTATACAGGAAAAATATACTCGTTGAATATGATTTCGATATATAAATTTGCCCATTTGATGTAGAGGGCATTCTCGAGTTGCGGGCATTCTGGAATTTTCTTATAGTTATAATCTAGCTAATTTGAAGTAACTTTCACTTTTTTTTTACGTTTTAGGTTATAGTTTATTTAAGGCCTGTTTGTTGATACTGAGTTTTGAGCACCAAAAAATTTAAGTATGTGAAGGTTAAGTGTCGGAACATACCACTGCCAAAATATATAAGTCAAATCTATTTGATATAATCTGATATTCCGATTTTAAAATTTTCGTTCACTGCTTGATAACCAACGCAAGTAATCATTATGATAACAATGAACTTTTAACAAATGACATGGAATAGTAAAATGAACATGGAATTTTATGGTCGCACGCATATTTTATTAGGAAAATTGAGAGGCGTTAGCTATTTAAATTGAAAATCCAAAATCACAGCCCAATTATTTCATAAAAAATCAATCAAACTCAACATTATCAACCGATACAAGATGTCTTGGTCAACAACGTATAAAAATACAAGATAAATCATAGCATAAAGATATGAACAAAAAGCCCTTAGGAGAAGATAGTAGCTTATATAGGGCTTCACTTGTGCAATTTTGAAATATTGAATAAAGGTTAGAGACATGATGGTCTCAGTGAATTCTAGTCGTTGTCACTAAGTAGGTCCGGCCCAATTAACGTTTCGAGTGGTTATTAACCTAAACTGTTAAATTTTAGTCATGCCTTACGCTATGATTTACTCGAAATCTCAAAAGCAAATAGACTAAATAGTCGGTGTAAACTAAAATTTCTTGTCCGGCTCCCCAACAAGCTTCGTGGATTGCGGGTCAATTTCATTCATCACATCACCAATATCTTCTATCATTTATATCAAGTAAAGTATAGAAAAAGAAATGAAAAGGACATGTACTTCAATATGTACATATTATTCTGATCAGTCAACTTTAAAAGACATAGAATCTATTTAATTTTCATAAACAGCTATATGAAAATAAAGTAATCCACAAATTAATATAAATCGTGACAAGAATTTTTGGAGACCAAAACGATGTCCTGGGCTAGGCGCCACGCGCCCCACGTGGTTGACCACGCGCGCACGTGCGAGCAAGCCATTTAGCCACTGGAGCACCGTTTGTGGCCACACACGTGATTTGATCATGCGATTAGCCCATGTCACGCTTACACGGTGATCCTATCCCATGTCTCACGATGTCATTACCCGTGGTGGCACACGTGTTGCCACCTACGCTGAGGCTGCCTATGCCAGCATCTTATTCTTCACTTACAGATTTGGCCCAAACTTATAGAATTTACAAAATATTCTGCGGACCTTCAAAAAAGTTAATAATATGTCATCGGAAAGCTCGTTTTTAAACATTTTAATGGTCCATAAGATTATAATATAAGTCTCGGCAATTCTGGCTTTTTTTTCAAGTTCGGGTAGAAATTTCTCATAAAAACAGTCAAAACTTTCCGAACACAATGAATGATTTATCGGCTACCATCAATATGAATACCGCACAAACAGAAAATCGTTTTCGAAAAGCGTCGTATTCGCATCCGTAAGTCTTACTCATGGTACTTCACTCGGAACTTGTTACACCATGCAAATTGTTGAATACCAGTGCACGAGAAACAATCATTGCTCGCACTAATATCAATGACGGATGTTGATGTTAACGGAGCCGCGCCTTTTGCTCCCACGATCAATCAAGGGTCAATTACGCCAACTTGATTAATTGGTGGAGATCTCAATTTGCTGTACTTGTCTCTTTTGCTCATCTCGGGTTCGCATAATCTGAAGCTTCTTTTCTTTTTCTTATTACCACTCGCCCATACCTGACTCTTTTTTTTTCCTTATTTTATTCTCTTAGCAAGCATTTTCTATTTCTGACCGAAAAACTGGATCGAAGTCTGCTCCGACTTTCTTTTTCTATTTCTCTATGGAATAAGTCGCGATACTCAGCCGAACGAAAGTTGTGGCACATGCAATCATCTTTATCTTAATAAAAAAAAAGAAAAGTTGTCAATCTCTGATTGTATAATAAATATGATAAAAGTGCAAATTAGGTGTATTCAATTGTGAATTGAGAATCTACGCAACTCTGTGCTTTTTTTTTTCGCTATATGAGGGCGCTCTCTTTAGGTTGGTGCGTTTGACCTTCAAGCCTCGTCACAAAGAAGGGGATCCTCGATCTAATCTGTTTGGCTCCTGTGTGATCGCAGTCTTCTTTCCGCAATCGATGGCCACAAAGTGATAGGACATAATCTTTGACCGTACCCTCCAATTTCAGTTTTTTTTCATTATGAATGGCCTGGAAAACAACACGAACGATTCGTATATTTTTAGTTTTTTTGTGCAGTTCCGACCAAAGAAAAATTAAGTCACGTGCACACATCTAGCGCATGTCAAATTGCCACGGACTAGATGGCATGTGCACCCAACGCCTGCAGGCGAGACCGGCCTCGCCCAACGCCGGCGAGGTCGAGCCTCACCAGATCTGGCGAGGGCTCGACCTCGCCGGTGCCGAGCGAGGCCGGTCTCGCCTGCAACGGCAAGGCCGGCCTCGCTTGACGCCGGCGTGGTCAAGCCCTCGCTAGATTTGGCAAAGCTCGACCTCGCCCAGCAACGGCAAGGTCGAGCCTCGCCAGTTCTGGCGAGGGCTCGACCTCGCTGGTTGCTGGCGAGGCCCGACCTCGCTGGTCGCTGGTGAGGCCCGACCTCGCCGGCATCGGGCAAGGCCGGTCTCGCCTGCAATGGCAAGGCCAGCCTCGCCCGACGCCGGCGAGGTTGAGCCCTCGCCGGCAACTGGCGAGGCCGATCTCGCCCAACCCAGGCGAGGGTGGCCCTCGCTCGACGCAGGCGAGGGCGGCCCTCGCTCGACGCAGGCGAGGGCGGCCCTCGCTCGACGCCGGCGAGGGGGACCTCGCCTGAGGCAGGTGACCTCCGTCGGCCCCGGCTATGGCCGGTGGAGGAAGAGAAAAAAAAAAGAAAAGGAAAATAAAAAAAAACATAAAAGGAAAAATAAAAAAAAAATTAAAAAGTTACTGTTCCGGTGCCGGAACAGTAACATTCTTGCCGACCGGCAGGCATTTTGGCCGGCTGGCTACTCATGCCCTTATTTGAGATTTTTTGGGCACTTTGGGTCCTTATTTGAGACTAATTGGGCACTTCATGCCCTTATTTGATACTATGTTCACTTTTGGCCCTCTTTTGAGAATTTGACCCCACTTAGAATCCTTAATTGAAATTTTCCCTCTTTTTTGGTACATAATGTTTTTGATCCACGTTGTTGAAGTTTGGATCTCGGCCAACCTTGAAACCTCCCTCGGACGAGCAATGGGTTAATCGGATTTCTAGGGCCACCATATCGATAGGTTTTAAACTTTTAATGGATTATGCATTTTGTGTTGCAAAATGGTTTTACGTGCTTATAAAGAGCCGTGTTTTTCTTTATTTTCGATTGCAGCATATCTAATTGATGGGTCACAAACACGGGTACTAATAGTAACTGTTTTGGTAAATTTTGAACTTTTAAATGTATTATCAGTTTACAAAATAGTTTCGTATCCTTATTTACTAAAGAGGTGTGTTTTCCCTCATATTTGATCGGCAAAGCTTCCCCCAACCAGATAAGAGTATAAATGGATACATTGCCGACCCTCCAACCAGGAACAGAGTAAAATATGATTCTTTGCGAAGCTCTATTTTTATTTTTAGATGATTTTTAAATTTTACTTAATAGATAATGTTATCGGAAACCGAATTCAATAACTCATTCACAAAACTACCCTTTGCTCCATTGACAAAACTTCGTTTACTTGTAAAGTTGTGTAAACGCTAAAATAAAAATATCAATTACAATCTAACAATTTTTTTCTTTTAACTTTCATCATTTTAAGCCGAACTTCTCAATTAACATTTAAATCTCTGCTCGTATGATTTTAATTTTGTACTATCTTATGTTTGCAACTCTTAATTTTTTGCTTTTATTTGGGCCAGATACCGTACTCAGTAGTAACAGCACCGGAATCCATGCCACATCACTCTGCACCGCACTCAACCATTATTCTCATGCCTCAGGAGCATTTCCACCACTTGGCTCATGGTGGGTCTGGCGTCTTTATCCTCCTCCACGCACTTGAGCGCGACCTCGATCAGGATCTCCATTTTCCTCAGGTCGTAATCGCGCCTGAGCACCGGATCCACCATATCTTCCAGACGGGACCCCATCCTCCCCGGTTCCATCATCTTAGCCCTTGCCCACGGGATGAGCCGGATTTGCTTGGCGTCCCCTCCGCTCTCCAATGAGTGGACGCCTGTCATCGGGTTAATCCCCGTCACCATCTCCAACATCACAATCCCATAGCTATAGACGTCCGACTTGGATGTGATGGACAGATTTGAGACCCATTCGGGAGCCATGTAACCTCGGGTTCCTCTGATTCTCGAGAAATCAGAACTTGTCACCTTCCCTCGGTCCATTAGCTTGGAAAGCCCAAAATCCGCGACTTTGGGTTGGTAATCGGAGTCTAAGAGTATGTTCTGAGGCTTCACGTCACAATGCAGAACCCACTCCAAGCACTCCTCGTGGAGATAAGCTAGACCCTTTGCAGTACCCACCGCGATGTCGAATCGCCTCTTCCAATGGAGCTCAGGTGACGACAAGTTCTGTGCCAGCGACCCGTGTTCCATGAACTCGTACACCAATAGCCTGTGCTTTCCCTCGGCACAGTAACCCCACATTTCGATCAAATTCATGTGGTTCACCCTCCCGATCGTGCTGGCCTCGGCCAGAAAATCGGCCTCTCCAGTTGTGGCATTGTTGAGCATCTTCACTGCCGCGACCCGATTATCTGGCAATAGGGCCTTGTACACGATCCCACACGAGCCTCTCCCGACCTCCTCGCTGAAATTCCTCGTTGCCTTCTTGAGCTCGTCATAGCTGAACCGCTTGAACCCAGTTGCGGCGAGGTGGTAGCTCTGGTGCGCCGAGGTGACGTCCTGCTGGTTCCTAATCAGGAAGAACCACACCAAGAACACCACCACGATCTCGATCCCTCCAACCACGCAGGCGATCCGAAGTATGAAACTTACCGCTCCGTTTTTGCCTTTCTTGGCATAATTCCTGTCCAAGACCTTCACCTCCGCGGTGGGAGAGCAACTGTACTGAGTCCTCTTCACCAGCTGGTCCTCGGTGAAGGTCTTGTTCTTGGGGACCTTGATGAAGAACTCGCTAATTAAGCTGGGCGCGTTGTGGCCATTCAGGAGCTCGATCTTCGGGAAGCAATCGAACGTGCGGGTGGGGGTCGACCAGCTGTACTGGAATCCTCGGCAGTTGCACAGGCTCAGGCAAGTCTGCCAGCACTTCTCGAGGGTGGTGTTCGAGATGCTGTTGTAGTCGTAGCCATAGAAATCGACGTGCAGGAGCTTCACGAACCTGATCTCGTCGGCGGCGCATGCATCGGAGAATGTGAAATCGGGCACGCAACCAGCCGACCAGTCACCTGGGACCTTGGGGACGTACCCAGGCACGCAGGAGCAGCTCCGGCCCTTGGCGGGGTTGTAGCTGCAGAGGCTGTTGTTGCCGCACACGCCGTGGATGAAGCAGGGGATGCCGCTGATCGCCTCCCCCGTCACGGCCCAAACGGTCGAGCCCGGCTCGCGGCTGTAGACCCGCAAGTTGCCATCGAAGTCGAGGGTCATCCTTCTCTGCATAGCTGCGACGCCGTAGTCGGAGGTGTAGAGCGAGTAGTGGTCGGAGGACTGGAAGTGGCCGAGTGGGTCGAGCACAGCGATGCGGCTGCTGTTGTAAAGGAATCGGCCGAACAGAGAGCTCTGGACCCACGGGAACGGCCAGTACACACCCGAGATCGACGGGCCGTCGAAGACGAGGCGGAGGACATTGTCGTTGTCGAAGTAAAGCTTGTGGAACCCGGTCGAGCAGTTGTACCGGCTCCGAGCGGAGAACAGGAACGTGTTTCTGGTAAGTGGCTGCTGAGGTAGGAGGGTGTCGGTCGGCGAGTCGAAGCTCTGCCACAGGACGACGCCGCTGTCGTCAGTGAGGACAAGGTTCCCAGTGTCGTTGAGGCGGAGCTCGGCGGCAGAGGGGGAGCTGGTGCCGGAAGACCAGACTTCGCCACCAGCTTCGCCGGCGTCGGTGAGGACGAGGTTGCCCGAGTCGAGGAGGGAGAAGGTGGAGCGTCGGCCGTTGACGGGGGCCTGGCGGTTGGCCATCCAGACGGGGGTGCAGTCGGCGCCGGAGCAGGGGGGGTCGCTGAACCAGACAGCGAAGCCGTAGGCGTTGTCGCCGACGGGGAAGAAGCCAGCCGAGAAGGCGCCAGAGGATGAGACGAGGACGTCGTCGGGGTTCTCGACGGAGAGGGACGCGCGTTTGGCGAGACTGGGCAGCGCCAAGGTGGAGAGCTGACAAGATTGGAGGAAGAGGAAGAGGAAGAGGGGGAGGGGGAGGAGGAGCGAGGATGGCGGAGCCATAGGACTCGGCGGCGAAAGACGAGTGCAGTGAATCTCGCCAAGGACGAGACGTATATACAGTTGAATGAATAGTTTAGGAAAATGAATTGACGGTTCCTCATCTAGAAAGGTTTGTCGTCGCCTTTACGGTAAACGTTGACCATCGCCCACGATATCTGACTTACCGAATCAACGACAGGCGGGTGATTGTAATTGTATTGTCCACGCGGTGAGAATGGTCAATGTCCGAAGAGAAAACCCATACGACCAAAGAAAAAAAACAACTGTCCGAAGACCCATGCGTGTTATAAGTTGGTCACGACTCAATAACACGGGCCGTGATAGGAATCAATATAAGTATGCTCTATCCGCGTACCCCTGAAAGAGAGAGAAAATTCGAGACCATCTTCATAAGGATATTTTTTTATTTATCTCTAGCTGGCTGAATATCGTGAAACACGGATCACCATGTCCAGAATAAGGGAAGAACTACGAGGGATGCCACTCCTAGTTTTAACTCACTTTTAGTTTGCCTTGCTCGTTATTAAATTGGCAATTAAACTTATCGATAGTTAGTTCCGTTTTGATTTTATTTTCAACTGACTCGCTTTAATAGAGTGTCACAAAAAAATTGACATGGCAACTTGTATGACAATGAAAATAACTAGTGAACTCGCATGGTAGCCTAACAAATTACTCAACTTTACAACTTTCTTTTATAATAGGTAGTTCAACATTAAGTTTCAAAAATACTATTGCACTTCAGTTGACCTGCATAAGTAAATAGGATTTTGCCAATGATGCAAATTCATCTTTTTCTACCTTGCATCCATTTGCTATTTCTATCTTAAGATCGCAACACGTGTCCACATAATTATAGACCTCGCCATACTCAACCCAAATCTCACGAAATCCTAACTAGCATCTCTCTCTCTCTCTCTCTCTCTCTCTCTCTCTCTCTCTCTCTCTTCACATCCACTTTTGAGCCCAACCTCCATGCCTCCACTTGCCGTCGCCACGGATGGATCACTGCTGTGGTGACGAGGACGACTCGTCACTTTTATTCTTTTGCTTTGAAATTTCTCTTCCGGTGTTAAAATTATAGTAAACTATGCTTGGCGAGATCTCAATTATCAGGCTTTTCTTTCTATGGATTCCATCTCCCTTTGCTGCACATCCAAGATGTGCCATTGTTCGCCGTCATCTCCGAATTTTCTTCATCTCCCCACGCATCAATGTCACTGAGGTTGGACACAACAATCGATGGCGGACGGGGATAGAGACTGAGGTGTTGAGGTGGGACATCGGTGGAAGGCTATTAGGCGTGATGGATGCCAACAATTGATGGTTATCGATTGTGGAAGAGACTAGAGTTTGTGAAGGATCTGGGGGCTTGAGGATTTTCCAAAGAGATGGTAATTTGGCATTTTTCTTGTGGGGTTTTGTCTCCAGGTTCGAAAGATGTATTTCAAAAGTAGAGATATTCTTTTTTGTTATGGAATGAAAACTCAAGTATGTCATAGATTGATAATTTGAGTATGTTTTTTTTTGTTATTCTCTCTTAAAGAAATTTTACAGTTTTCGTGGATCGTTTTCGTGTTATGGTTTTAGAAAATACTCTATTCCAAACTAAATATGTTTAACAAGTGTCTCGACAATACCCGTTGACATTTTCCCGAGAAATGTTGAAATCAATCACTTAGATTGCCACATCAAATTTGAAATGGGTTTTCCATCTTTCTCATCATTAGATTTATTTGATCGAAAGCAGAACTAAAGTTCGAGATATTTATAAGTTAAAAAGTTAGACCGATATGCTTGTTGTAAAGGCAGCAAGTTGGGTAACAACCGCAATGATTTTCATGGAAGGTCTAGGCATATGGGCCGAGGTGGACAAAGGCCAGGTCAGCGTCAAACAAGGCGGCAGTTATCTGACGTGGATACTCTGCATGCAATAAATCTTTGTTTTGACAAGTCGTTGCTTGTCCTAACGCGACTACTTGAGATTGGCCTGGTCTGGTTGGTTGCTTTACACGCAATATCTAAGCATCAATCAGAGAAATGTCACATTAGAGCCTATTCAAACATTTTTTTAAACTCGTCAAAGAGCAGACAGCCAAAAAGAAAAAAGAGTCTCATTAAACGGTGCTGTTAACTATTCAGGCAAACTATACGTATTGAATACGATTTCGATATATAAAGTTGCCCATTTGATGTAGAGGACATTCTCGAGCTGCGGGCATTTTTGAAATTTTCTTATAGTTATGATCTATCTAATTTGAAGTAATTTTTACCTTTTTACGTTTTAGGTTATAGTTTATTTATGGCCCGTTTGTTGATACTGAGTTTTAAGCACTGAAAAATGTTAAGCTTGTCAAGGTTAAGTGTCGGAACAATACAAATGCCGAAATATATGAGTCGAATCTATTTGATAGACCCGATATTCAAATCTTGAATTTGCGTTCACTGCTTGATAACCAACGTAAGTAATGGTCTTAATGACAATGGACTTTTAACGAATGACATGGAATAGTGAAATTAATGTGGAATTTTATGGTCGTGTGCATATTTTATTAGTGAAATCGAGAGGTGTCAGTTATTTAAATTGAAGATCCAAAATCATACCCAATTGTTTCATAGAAAAATCAATCAAACTCAACATTGCCAACTGATGCTGTAACATCTGGAAATTCCTACATCAATTACTAATATGTAGGAAATGAAGATGATAATTGTCACAAGTAGAAATCCCAGTTGGATTATCGAATTTATCATGCACGATAGCAAAATGTATTTATGTATCCATGACTTTTGGAATGTGATTCCGTTAGGATGTAATTACTGGGCATTCGTACATAGGTTGATTATATAGAGTGAGGTGAACCACGCATCGCCATAGTAACTGTTGGCAGGGATCGATATGCTATGAAATAATTATCGAATAATTTTCAAAGTTAAAATTCACTAAGTCGAGATTTTCCTAACGTTCGATAGCTTTTGTAGATAATTTCATTGAGTTTAAAATATTTTTCTGACTTATCGGTGTTTAGAACGGGTACTGATTTTCTTATATCTTTACTAAATTGCAAACTATCTAGACGAAACATCAAATATCTTCTTTTTTTAATCAACCAAAGTAAGCCACCTCTCACCTTTTCACTTGAACACTTCTCTTGATTCTAGACCTAGTATTTAACCCACATGCTTGTATTTTTCCCATTGAACTTAGTCATCAAAATGACATCATTCATGACATTTTAACTTAATCAAGGTTTGTAGCAATCATTACTAGTGAAGTTAAGAAAAAGAAAATAAAAGAACATCCTCTTTCCCCTTTCTTGGCCGAGACATCACCCCCTTCAATCTCCACTTCAAGAATTGCTTCAGCTCCCCATCTTCCATAAATGAAACAACTTTTTCCAATTCGAAGTTTTGATCGACCTCCAACTATCTTATTCAGTTGTGATTTTAGTCTCAACTTTCAAGAGTCTTACAAAGTGATTAAAGGCTTTGGTTGTTCAAGATCCCATTCAAGGTAAGTGAAAACTCTAGGGGCTAAGTTAGATTGATCTACTTAGTACTCTTGATTTGGTTGGTTATGTTTGTTAGTTTAGTTTAAATTTGATCTTAAGTGAAAATAGGTTCCAAGATTTACAAGTAGAGTTATAGTGATTTCTTGTCTATATTGAAATCTTTAATGTATGCCTAAAAGGTTTTTGAAAGAATACCCAAATGGTTTTGTTGCACCTTAGATAGGAAAGAATGAGAAAATGGTAAAACTAGGCATAAAAAGGGTACTTTGGTAATTTTCTTGTCAAGGTATGGGGCAATTTCGAATTTTCAGAAATGGAGAGGGGCTGTGAACATTGTTCTTTTATGATTTTTAGTGTCTTTTAGTGGGTTTTTAAGTAATATTAATTCAAGGAAATCAAACCGGTTAAAAAAATGAGTTTATAAGCTTTAGGGGTAAATTTGTAATTTCACCAAGTTGAGGGTGAATCTGTAAATACTGAAATTTCTGGGGACTGTTCACATTGGAGGAACCTTATTATGATAAGTGGTTCAGTTATTTTTAGAGTTCATTGCTTAATCTAGACAAAGTATCTAACTATGCAAAATTGGACCTAATTGTGTAATTAATTTGGAAGTGGGCTGTTTTGGCAATTTTATAAAATATGTGTCATGCCCATAGTGTAAATAAAATACTCGTATGTTTTAGATGAAAAATAAATGGCTTTTGGTGTTTAATTTAATTAATATGGCTTCATTAAGTGAAAGTGTGAAAATGGCGAAACTAGATTTGATAATAATATTTTTGTAATTCGACTAAGTATTGTCTATTAATCACGTGGCCGATTCTTTGAGTTGGCGATGTTCATACTGTTGATTCTTTGAGTTGTTGATGTTCACATGGTCGATCATTTGCGTTGTCGATGTTCACGTTGTCGATGATTTGAGTTGTCGATGTTCATATGGTCAATTTATGAGCATCAACTCCTAAGTTTCCGATTACCTATCTTGGCTTCCGATTATATTATGATGGCTTAGCATGGAAAGAATGATGAAATATTTGTTGAAGTGCACATAATTAATTATCTATCATTAATTGCGTGAGAAATGACAATTGTTATGTTGTTATGAAATGTATGTGAATGATGTTATGTGATTAAGACCTTTGCCATGGCCCATATGCCACGAAGCGAATTTCCTTGCATGAGTATGTGGATGAGACTCTGAAGTTAATCAGATGTTCTACAGTATGAGACGATTCTCTACAAGGTTGAGATAATATGAAATCTTGTGATGACATGACTCGTGTAGTCATGGTATGACATGACTCTTGTAGTCATGATATGTGTATGGTGTTAAGAAATGATCATAATCACGCGGATGTACAGTAGTATATTTATCCTTATTAATGAAAAGGACACCTGTGATGAATGGGCCAAGGCGTGGCAAAGGGTATAAATGATTCCATCCCTCATAAGTTGGTGGTGACGATGCTTCATTAGTCGAGATGCCTCGTGAATAAAGATGGTCCTGACCAATGACGAATGTGAACTCGTGTGTAAATTGATTAAATACGAGGTGGTATTATGAAATAATATGTCATCTGCTTGCATTTGAGTGAATGACCTTATGTAATGTTGCTAATGGCTTTCATTGGCATATCATGATAGAAAAGGCATTATAGTTACTTCATCACTTGACGAACATAATTATCCTGTACTTGTCTTGGGTTCACGCTATTTTGTTGATATCCTCGCTATTAAAGAAGAAAAGTGATGACTAATTCGAATATGTAGTTAAAGATATAAATTTTGATGTTTACGATGATACGTGCTCATAGAAGATTAAAATGTTTGATATATCGAATTTGGATTGGATGATAAGTGCTTGAATCATATATGATGCATCTAGTTCTTCTCGAGTATTTAAATTATTCCGTTTTGAATACAAGATTGATTAAGGAATCGGTTACATTTATATAAACGATAAAAGGTATTCCTTGAATTATAGTGATTCATATAAGTGTATTGTGATGAAATATTGATTGTATTATGTTGTGATGCTTCCGGGTCGAGCGGTAAGATGATTTTCTATCTTAAAACTAGAGAGTTCATTTACTGAGCTTAGGCTCACCCAATATTTTACAGATTTATTAGGTTAGGAATTCAAGAGAATTAGATAAATGCTTCCGAAGATCACTAGTAAAGATTGGATCAGAGTGCACAACGAAAGTGAATATGGGTTTTTGTACATGGAGTTTTGATGTATATTTTCTAAGGTTAAATCATTTATACAATTGAGAATAAGTTGGTTATTTATCGGAAAATCGAAGTAGAGTTAATGTATATACTCATTTAGGGTTCAAATTTTATGGAAATTTGGGTCGTTACAGATACAAGATGTCTCGATCAGCAAATTATAAAAATACAAAATAAATATTTTAAAATAGCATGAAGATATGAACAAAAAGCCTTTAGGAGAATACTAAACTTTCTTATGGTCTATGTGAATTCTAGTAGCTATCAATAAGTAGGTTCGGCCGAATTAAGGTTTTCGAGTGATTTTCACCCAAGCTGTTTATTTTAGTCATGCCTTACTCTATGTTAGCAAATCCAATTGATAATTCCATTAGAAAGTTTGAGACTTTCAGCATTTAAGGGGGGTTATCAAACAAGCCCCCAACTTTGAACATTTCATGATCGTAGGAACCAATTATACAACATGGGCATTGTTCTTGACTTTTCAATTGTGGCGTTTGGTCTTTGGATTTTATTTATTAAATGCTTCAAAAATTCAAAGGACATACCAATATAAAGGTATTGACCCTTCTTCTCGAGAACTTTTCAAAGTTGGAATGCGAAATTTTTAATGATAGCAATTGCCACCTGGAAAGGACTCTGTACTATACAAGTCACTCTCCAAACATTGATTGCGACAATTGTTTTTTTCTCGTCCACGCACACCGAATGGAAATATATTACAATTATTGTTGGTAGACCTCGTCAAACGACCGCCTAATCTGAGGGCGCCCTTGCAAAATGGGAAGGGCTACGCTGAATGTTTAGGACCAGAGGTGGGCGTGGACAAAAAATTCGATGCCGAATCATTGGTCAGGCTAGGCCTAGGCAAGAGCCTTGAGACACAAGCCGATCATGTATTAATCAAAAGAGATTATGAATAATTATTATTAATGATAATACTTTGATATATGATAGTAGATGACACTGATAAGATATTTTCAGTTGATTTTCATTTCTACTTCTTTTTAGCCGAAAAGTCATGAAAAAAATATAAAACATAAATGATCTACATGTCAATTTCTATATATTGCGAAAGTTTCAGGTGCCTCGAATTAAAAAAAAATCAAATTGCATAATCCACAATATTTTCATTGAGCAAAAAGTGCAAGTCAATTTAGATACGAGTCTTTGTGTAATTTATAAGATGTCATTTTGGAAATGATAAATGTATACAGCAGCTAATAAGGTAGCGAATGATAACCATTCTGTTCCGGAATGAGTTCCTGAACCAGAAATAGATTTTTCTATTTCTGGTTCGTGGATGAGTTTCTGAGAAAAAAACCCGTTTGATGATGACAAAAATTTTCTATTTCTAGAACAGAAACCCGTTTGATAACAGAACAAAATTTCTATTTCCTGAAATAAAAACCCGTTTGATAAACAACAGAAAATTCTATTTCCAAGAACAAAAATCCATTTTTTTAGAAATGGAATAAAAATAATAAAAAATCCGAAAAATTCATAAAAATCTTTAAAAAAATTCAGAAAATCCCAAAAAATTGAAAAATTCCAGAAAAAATCATCAAAATGTCGAGAAAATAAAAAAATTTAGATTTCGGGAAAATAGGAAATTTGTTGAATTTTTTCAAAAAAATCAAGAAATCAAAAATTTCAAAATTTCACAGAATTGCTTAGAATACCTGTGGCCACCCACTTTTAGTGAAATTTAAATTTTTTTAGGTGCCAAAAAAAAATCAAAAAATCAAAAATTTCAAAACTTCACAAAATAGTTTAGAATACATGTGGCCACCCACTTTGAGTGAAATTTAAATTTTTTAAGGTGCCCAAAAAAATTCAAAAACTCAAAAATTTCAAAACTTTACAGAATGGTTTAGAATACCTGTGGCCACCCACTCTGAGTGAAATTTTAATTTTTGGAGGTGAAAAAAAGCAAAAAATCAAAAATTTCAAAACTTCACAGAATGACTTAGAATACATAAATTTAAATTTTTTTAGGTGAAAAAAACATAAAAAATCAAAAATTTCAAAATTTCACAAAATGACTTACAATACCTCTAGCCACCCACTTTGAGTAAAATTTATTTTTTTTTAGATGCCCAAATGGTATTTTTTATTTTTTTTTATTTTTTTGGTTCCTAAAGAAAATTAAATTTCACTCAAAGTGGATGGCCACATGTATTCTAAGCCACTCTGTGAAGTTTTGAAAATTTTTCTTTTTTTCTTATTTTTATTTTTTTTTCAACAACTAAAAAAAATTAAATTTCACTCAAAGTGGATGGCCACAGGTATTCTAAGCAATTATGTGAAGTTTTTTTATTTTTCATTATTTTGTTTTTTTCGACACCTAAAAAAAATTAAATTTCGCTTAAAGTGGATGGCCATAGGTATTCTAAACCGTTTTGTGAAGTTTTGAAATTTTTTCTTTTTTTCTTTTTTTTTATTTTTTTCGGCACCTAAAAAAATAAAACTTCGCTCAAAGTGGGTAGCCACATGTATTTTAAGCCATTTTGTAAAGTTTTGAAATTTTTACTTTTTTGCTTATTTTTATTTTTTTGGCATATAAAAAAATTTAAATTTCACTCAAAGTGGGTGGCCACAGGTATTTTAAGCTATTCTGTGAAGTTTTGAAATTTTTTATTTTTTTCATTTTTTTCGGCACCTAAAAAAATTTAAATTTCACTCAAAGTGGATGGCCACAAGTATTCTAAGCCATTCTGTGAAGTTTTGAAATTTTTGATTTTTTACTTTTTTTTATTTTTTTCGGCACCTAAAAAAATAAAATTTCGCTCAAATTGGGTGGCCACAGGTATTCTAAGATATTATGTGAAGTTTTTAAATTTTAGAATTTTTTATTATTTTTTGGCAACTAAAAAAATTAAATTTTGCACAAAGTGGGTGGCCATAAGTTTTCTAAGTCATTTTGTGAAATTTTGAAATTTTTATTTTTTTTATTTTTGTATTTTTTTCAGTACCTAAAAAAATTTAAATTTCACTGAAAGTGGGTAGCCACAAATTCTAAACCATTCTGTTAAGTTTTGAAATTTTTGATTTTTTACTTTTTTTTCTCACCTCAAAGATCGTGACTTCCATATGAATATATTGTGTGTTGAAGAAAATAAATTCCTCAGAAATGATTCTCACTTTTGTTCCAGGAATGAAAAACCAACTTTTTTTTTGTTCTCATTTCTGGTTTCAGAATCAGTTTTGGAAGCAAACTTGTCCCGGAAATAGAAAAATGAAATTGCGTTACCAAACGGGTTTTTAGTCCAAAACTGATTCTGGGAACAAAAAACCAGTTCTTGACAGAACCAGAATGGTTTTCATGCAGCACCAGCCATCACCAAAGACCCTAGCTCCTCTCTCTTCCAATCGTACGTAGCACCTTATATTGTGCAAACTAGGTGTCGCCAGTTAGGGTGCCTCGGATCCTAAGATCTTCCAAAATCCAATATGGCTACAAACTTTAATACCGTACTAGAGTCACCATTGATCAGTAGAGGTAAAGCTAGATCGATTGTATTCAATCAGCATAGGGGAAATCAAACTAACTAATTGCATGTGTAAACGAATTGGTTAAAGGCAATCTAGAGATCTTAAGTCCAGGAGTCAATCATGCATGGGACAGATTAACATCCCACGACGCCTTTTCGGTACGACGGCCCTACTTTTGGTTAAGTCACGAGTCATTTGTAAGTTAATTTCCTAAGCACACATGATGTTTTCGAGAATGTTGCCAAAACACTTATTCGGTGACGTTATCGATCGACGAAACTGGTTTTCCATGTGTAGCGTGTAACTCCATTTATGCGTGCAAGCGTAGTGAATCTGGACCTACAATGGTTCGAACGTAAATACCAATACTTGCACCCCATCCTTTAATAATTCTATCGATAGTTGGCATTGGCAGGAAACATTCAATTGGGCCGACTTAACTTGGACCCACCAACTTATGGATCGGATTTTGTTAGCCCGTTTGATTTCATTTTGACCCACCAGACAGTTTCCCAAGTCCAACTCCATCTCTCGTTTCTTCATTGATCACATCTACTACTGTTCAGTATTCCCATTAGAAGTAGTCCTATTACATCACCAGGAGATAATTAATGATTTATTGAAAAACTCAACTCAAGGGCTCAATTTGTCATTATAGTTAAACTGGAGTTAATCTCTTCAATTATCAATAGACATTTATCTCTATCCAATGCACGTAACATTTACATCATCTAGATAATATACAAGCCATGTATTTTTTTCTCAGCTAGCCACCTTTATTATTACTGATTTTGATATTCCCTTAACTTCTAAAGCTATAAGTATACAACATATCGACATAGCTGGCAATGGGTAGTGTAAAATCGAATTACATAATTTCCATTAAAAAAAATTAATGCTCTTCGAAGTTTAAATGAACATAATTTATTATTGGGTCATGAATTCATCTAATTTTTGTTTTTCCATTTATCGTCACGCGATTGGTAGTTGGCACTAACTCTTACCCATTAAGTGAGATTTGGAACATTGAGACTTCTCCTGACG
Source organism: Syzygium malaccense (assembly GCA_031216405.1). Lineage (NCBI taxonomy): Eukaryota > Viridiplantae > Streptophyta > Magnoliopsida > Myrtales > Myrtaceae > Syzygium > Syzygium malaccense. Next base: position 9,787,487 of record CM062258.1, on the reverse strand, counting down.
TGACCCGAGTCTAATCATGTCCCAAACCCAATTTTTTTTTTAAAAAGAAATTTTTTAGAATAATAAATATAAGATGAGATGTTGACCGTAGTTTGCTTAAAGCAAATCATTCACTCCCTAAACTAATTTATTTAATGCGACGAGTTAAATTGGGGAATTTTTGTTAGTTGTAATCCACTTAGATTGGGGAACTTTTATTTAATCCCAAACCCAAATTTAAAAAAGAAAACGAATTCTAGGAGGATAAATATGAGATGAGATCTAGACCTTTGTTCGCTTCAACATTCTCTCCCTAACCTAATTTATTTAATGTGACAAGTTAAATTGGGGAACTTTGTTAGTTGTAATCCACTTAGGCTATGTTTAGTAGTCGAGATAAAATTCATGATATGATAAATTTTATCATATCGTGTGTTTGGTGTCTGTCCTAGACAAGATAAAGTCGGATATAGGAGGGATATAACTCGGATAAAATTATCCCATGGAAGAGGTGGAATAAAAATGGATAAGATTTCTAATTTCCATACTATAAAAGTTATTTTTCTTGAATAACAGACTGTTAAATTAATAAAATTAAAATAATATTTGAATTTTAATATAAAAAATTCAAAATAACAAAAAAATAAAAATAATTTCGTTATTTTTATTTTTATTTTTATTTAAATATTTAAATTTCTTTCTATCTTATGATACAAATTTCATATATATATATAAATACATTTAGTATTTATATTTATTAAAAATGTTGGGTATATTAGTATAGTTTACTATTTAATAAAATTTTATTAGAGAATGATGGAAGGGGAAAAAGAAATAAAAAAAGAAATTAATTTAAAAAGAGAGGGAAAAATAATAAAAAAATAAGCATATAAAAATGAAGTAGGTAAGAGTGTCGCAAGAGATTTTTATCATCTCCGTTTGTACAATTTTTAGGTTTATTACACTAATATGATATTCATAGCAAATAATGGACATGGTAAGATGTGAAAATCTCTGGTTTTATTATTGCGATTCATCAACAAGAGATAGGATATAGCAAATTCCTTAGATTTCATATCTTATCTTATTCAGTCCTATCTTAACTAGAAATCCAGACGAAAAAACGCAGGCTTAGAAAATAATCAAAGGACAAATGTGGAGTTAGGTGATTGATGTTAATTTCGGATCAAAAGTAATAAAAAAGTGGAGACAAGAGACATCAATGAGTTGGGAATGGGCTGACTTTTTATCTAATTAGCCGAAAAGCTAATTAGTGATGATGATGCTTCTTTGTTGCGAGTTCCTCCATGCATGAATACATATACAATCGAAGCCATAACTAAGATGTTTGATATATTTTTTTCCATAATAATTACAGTTGTCAAAATGAGTGTTAGTTTTTAAAAAGATGTTTGACCTATATTTCATAGTTATAGCGTCTCAATAGGGGCGTATGAAGTTGCTCCATTCATTTGCACATCCAGCCCCAAATTAGGGTATAGCATGGGCGGGGGCACAGGGAGAGAGTGACAGAGAGAGACGAAGAGGATGGGTGCACCGGTAAGTTTGATATGGTTGGTCTTGCATACTGAGTTTCCATGGCTTGTTGAAATCCGTTCCCAAATGAGAGTTGATGGAACAAATGAATTTTGACACTCATTTCCTTGCTCTGAGTCAAAGCTGTCCATTTGCAAGTTTCAAGTCGAGGCTGAATGTTACTCGACTTTTCTTTGCTTCAATCTACTTATTTGGCTCATGCTTACGCTTCTACTCAACTTAGTACCTATGCCGTGATTTCGTACTATTAACAATACTATGCTCGACATATGGTTATAAAAAGTCCAGTTAAAATTGACAAATAGATAGCTCATACAGTTAGCATTCGTTCTAACTATGAAACTGACCTTTGTAAAGAATGAGGAAAGGGCGAATGGTGTTGCTGAAATAGACCAGAAGAGCACAAGCGGTTCATTGAATGAAAGGGGACCTGAAGTTCGGGTCGGAATCATACTTATTCTTCACTCAAGACCATTTTAAATGATGAAATCCTGCATTTTTTCGAGGTCACTTCGGATTCACGTAATAGCTGTAGCATTCTCTTGTGATTGCCCCATCTTAGCTTATTGTCAACTTGTGTGGACAACTCCATCGGTACCTTTGAACATAAAATTCGTAGGAAAGAAACCGTAAGCATCGAGCAATTGATGATAGAGGTGCCATTTGAAAGATTCTACGTCAACTTGTCTTGACTAAAAAAAATGCCGCTCTCAATCAATTGATAGTTGGCCCCCTCTATTTTCTACTTTATCTTGAAGGGAAACCCAAGACACTCCTATCACTTTCTCCAAGATCGACCCATTGCCATCTCTTTTATCACATAAACATAACAATGTCGACTTGAGAGAGAGAGAGAGAGAGAGAGCTGCCAGCATCGACTAGATCTACAACTTTTTTAAAAATTTACTTAAGCTAGTTCTAGCCTATCATTGAGTGAGTTCACATATTGTATCTGCACAATCACCACTGGCAAAAACTTGTCACCATTCGACTCAATTAGGTCGGATACCTCTCAATATTAAACTCATGTCAACGGCTATGATGGACCGGATCATGTGAACTCAAGTCCAGAAAATAAATACAAATTGCTAGGGATGAATCGCTTTCAAAGGACAAATAGAAGAGTATTGGGCCCGCTTTCGCTTGGAGATCTCTGTGACCCAGCCAACAAAAGGGGACAGAATCTGTTATTCTCAAGAATGTAAACCTTGGCTAAGTTAACATTGGACTTCATATCTTCAAGCAACGAGATGATGCCAAGCCATTGCAGATTTAAATATTTTAAGAAGCAATCATCCTGTGTGACCAGAGAAATAGCACCTGAATCAATCCCACTTCACTCGCACCCTAATCTAACCATCATTCTCATGCCTCAGAAGCATTTCCACCACTTGGCTCATGGTAGGTCTGGCGTTTTAATCTTCCTCCACGCACTTGAGTGCGACCTCGATCAAGATCTCCATTTCCTTTGGGTTGTAATCGCCCTTGAGCACGGGATCCACCATCTCTTCCAAACGGTACCCCATCCTCCCCTGTTCCTTCATCTTATTCCTCGCCCATGGGACGAGCCGGATTTGCTTGGCGACCCCTCCACTCTCCAATGACTGGACACTCGTGTCGGGCTAATTCCAATCACCATCTCTAACGTGATGATACCGTAGCTATAGACGTCCACCTTGGATGTGATGGGCAGATTTGAGACCCAGTCGGGAGCCATGTACCCTTGGTTCCTCTGATTCTCCAGAAATCGGAATCCACCTTCCCTCGGTCCATTAGCTTGGAAAGCCCAAAATCCGCAACTCTGGGTTGGTAATTAGAGTCTTAAGAGTATGTCCTGAGGCTTCACGTCACAATGCAGAACCCACTCCATGCACTCCTCGTGGAGATAAGCTAGACCTTTTGCAGTACCTACCGCGATGTCGAATCGCCTCTTCCAATGGACCTCGGGTGACAACAAGTTCTGTGCCAGCGACCCGTATTCCATGAACTCGTATCCCAATAGCCTGTGCTTTCCCTCGGCACAGGAACCCCACATCTCGATCAAATTCATGTGGTTCACCCTCCCGATCGTGCTAGCCTCGGCCAGAAAATCGGCCTCTCCAGTTGTGGCATTGCCGAGCACCTTCACTGCCGCGACCCGATCATCCAACAATAGGGCCTCGTACACGATCCCGCCTGCGCCTTTCCCGATCTCCTTGCTGAAATTCCTCGTTGCCTTCTTGAGCTCATCATAGGACTCGAATCCGGTCGTGGCGTGGAGGTAGAACTGGTGCGCGGAAGTGACGTCCTGCTGGTTCCCAATCGGAAGAACCACACCAAGAACACCACCACGATCTCGATCCCTCCGACCACACAGGCGAACCAGAGCACAAAGCTCATCCCCCCGTTTTTGCTCCTGTCCAAGACCTTCACCTCCGGGGTGGGAGAGCAAGTGTACTGAGTCCTCGTCACCAACTGGTCCTCGGTGATGGTCTTGTTCTTGGGGACCTTGATGAAGAACTCGCCGGTGAAGCTGGGCAGGTTGTGGCCATTCAGGAGCTTGATCTTCGGGAAGCAATCGAACGTGCCACCGGAGATTGACTCGCTGTACTGGAATCCTCGGCAGTCGCAAAGGCTCAGGCAAGTCTGCCGGCACTTCTCGAGGGTGGTATTGAAGATGGCGTTGTAGTCGTAGCCATAGAAATCGACGTACAGGAGCTTCACGAACCTGATCTCGTCGGCAACGCACCCGTCGGAGAATGCGAAATCGGGCACGCAACCGGCCGACCAGTCGCCTGGGACCTTGGGGACGTACCCAGGCATGCAGGAGCAGCTCCGGCCCTTGGTCGGGTCGTAGCTGCAGAGGCTGTTGTTGCTGCACGCGCCGTGGATGAAGCAGGGGATGCCGCTGATCGCCTCCCACGTCACGGTCCAGTTGGTCGAGCCCGGCTCACGGCTGTAGACCTGCAAGTTGCCATCGAAGTCGAGGGTCATCCTTCTCTGCATAGCTGCGACGCCGTAGTCGGAGGTGTAGAGCGAGTAGTTGTCGGAGGACTGGAAGCGGCGGAGCGGGTCGAGCACAGCAATGCGGCTGCTGCTGTGGAGGAATCGACCGGGCTGAGAGCTCAGGGCCCACGTGTTGAAGTAGTCAAGTTTCAGTTTTAAGTGTCTTCTTTTCTGGGCTTATTTGATTAAAATTTCAACAGTGGTATCACAGCAACAACAGGGGAGAAAAGTGAGTGTTCAAAAGAGAGTCCCGAGGGTTGAAACACGAGAGTAATTGTGAGATACTAAAAGAGTGAATCACAAGGAGCGTGTATGAGCAGAAGCCTGTCTTGTAGCAGTTGAGATGGCCATAGAAACCTTTGTTCAACCTGTTATTCCTCGTTTTGATGGTCATTATGACCACTGGAGTATGTTGACGGAAATCTTCCTCGAGTCTAAGGAGTATTGGGACGTTGTTACTTCTGGTATTGCCGAACCAGAGGAAGGAGCTCAGTTGACAGCAGCACAACGAATAGCTCTGGAAGCAGCAAAATTGAAGGATCTTAAAGCCAAAAACTATCTGTTTCAGGCTATTGACATATCCATCTTAGAGACAATTCTCTGCAAGGACACCTCCAAGCATATATGGGATTCCATGAAGAAAAAATATCAAGGAAGTGCAAGAGCAAAAGGCAGCGACTTCAAATGCTTCGTGGAGAGTTTGAATTGCTAAGAAAGAAATTGGGAGAAACAAGCACAGATTTCTTTTCCCAGACAATGGCGATTGTCAATAAGATGCAAATCCATGGAGACAAGACGGAAGACGTCTCAATAGTTGAGAAGATTCTTCGTTCCTTGACACCAAAGTTCAACTTTGTTGTCTGTTCCATACAAGAAGCCAAGGACATTGAAGAACTCTCAATTGATGAGTTGCAAGGATCGTTGTTGGTTCATGAACAAAATTTCCTACAGCAAGAACCAAAAGAGAAGGCATTGAAGGCCTCAACTCCAGATCACTTTTCGTCAGCAGCAAGAACGAATAGTGGCAGAAGCAGAGTAAGGACAACCAATGATCACTGTAATTTCAATAAAAAATCTGATGACTATTTTTCTCGTGATTCTCAAGGTAGAGGATGAGGACATGGAGGTCGACACTTAACTGATTTCAGACCAAGGTCAACAGACAAATCCAAACTGCAGTGCTTTAAATGCCACAGGTAGGGGCATTACAAATCTGAATGTCGAACCAATTTAAATACACAAAGTATGGAAATGACTAATTTTGCAGTAGAAAAGGAAGAAGCAGAAACTCTCCTAATGGTGTGTCAAGAAAAAGAGAAAACTTCATCAAACTTGTGGTATCTCGACACTAGCTGTAGTAACCACATGTGTGGAGACAAGAAAGCATTCTCTACACTAGATGAGTCATTCCGCACCACAGTAAAATTTGGAGACAACCCTAATATGTCAGTCATGGGGAAAGGGACGGTTGCAATTGTTCCTAAAGGGACTTCAGTACATACCATCAAAGAAGTGTTTTATGTTCCAGAATTAAAGACCAACCTCCTAAGTGCTAGCTAATTACATCTGAAGGGCTATGAAATTTCACTCAAAGGAGGTGTTTGCAGAATCCATGATGTGAAATTGGGTCTGATTGCTCAAGTTACAATAACTGCCAATCGGATGTTCCCACTACATCTTCATAGCACTTCCCACTCATGCTTCGCTACAAGATTAAAAGAGGAAGCTTGGGAATGGCATTTCAGATATGGACATCTCAATTTTGGTGAACTGTGGACATTACATCAAAAGAAGATTGTGAAGGGACTTCCCCCAATCACTGCTCTGTCCGAAATATGTGAAGATTGTGCTGCTAGCAAACAACACCATGCTCAATTTCCACAAGAAAAAGCATTGAGAGCAAAGAAGCCATTGGCACTGGTCCATTCAGATATTTATGGGCCAATATCTCCGGTTTCCAATGGAGGTAAACGGTATATCATCACCTTCATTGATGATTATAATCAAAAGATTTGGATTTATTTTTTGCAGGAAAAATCTGAAGCTTTTGAAGCGTTCAAGAACTTCAAAACACTTGCTGAAAAAGGACAGTGGAAATCCAATAAAAGTCTTTCGCACATAATGAGGTGGCGAATACAACTCGGCTACATTTGCAGATTTTTGTGCGAAGCATGGGATTAAAAGACAACTCACTACAGCTTATTCACCACAACAAAATGGCATCTGCGAACAAAAGAACCGCACCATTCTAAATATGGTGCGAAGCCTTTTGACGTCAAGTGGAGTTCCAAAGAGCTTTTGGCTAGAGGCAGTCAATTGGAGCGTTCATCTCTCGAACAGATGTCCCACTCTTGTTGTTTTAAATATGACACCTGAAGAAGCTTGGAGCATACGAAGACCTACAATAGATTACTTCAGAATTTTTGGGTGTATTGGATATGCCCTACTCTAGACCAGAAGAGGGAGAAGCTAGACGACAAAGGAGAAAGATGTGTTTTTCTTGGCATTAGTGATCAATCAAAGGCCTACAAGCTCTATGATCCTATAACCAAGAAAATCATCATATGCCGAGATGTGATTTTTGATGAAGAGAGATTCTGGCCGTGGAGTGAGCAAGATGGTGGTGATGGTGATGAACAAATTCCAGCAAATTTTCAGGAAGATACCAAACTGGAACAGCAACCTTCTACGAGCCAAATCACCACAGAAAATGCTGGAAATTCCGTAGCAACAACAACACCAAGAGAACAACCACAACGTGTCCGATGAAGGCTAGCATGGATGGAAGATTATGAACTGTCAGGAGCTGAGCAATCCAAAGACCCTTTGATCCATTTTGCTTTATTTGCAGATAGTGACCCAACTACTTTTGATGAAGCAATGCAAAATAAAACTGGAGAGTTGTAATGGATGCTGAAATTGAAGCGATTGAGAAGAACAATACTTGGGAACTGACAGATCTTCCCAAAGGGCAAAAACAATCGAAGTCAAGTGGATGTATGTTGACACCTAAATTTTGACTAACCATTTAATGATTAATTGCATAGAAAATTAGAGATTAAATTTTAACCCCGAAACAAAAATATCAAAATCGCATAACATATAGTTTTTAGGAGCATTTTCATTAATAGTTAATTAGGCCTATATAGTTTGGATATTTATCGGACCGGCGGTGGATGGACTCGAGTGAATGACTCTAAACTTAATGAAATTGGACTAAGCCAGCGTTCAAGAAAATTCTTGGCCAAGCCCATGAACATTATAAGAGCTAAAATTTTCATTGGAAATTGTCGAGTTGGAAAATATTGATTTGTTAATCTTGATATTATCATTGAATGAATTGACATTATCACAGAGATATTGCAATATTTTCTTTGAATCAAAATAGGAAATAATTGCAAGCAAAAAACCTAAGCTTTGCCTATAAATACATTCATTGAGGATTCTAACGGGGGAGGCCACAAAATTTCATATGCGGCCACAAGAAAGCGAGAGAGAAATATAGAGGGGGGAGGTCACAGAATTGATTTTCTGTTGAAATTTAGAGAAAAGACAGGGTCCAGAGAAGGAAGTCCCTCCGCAGCCGCCGTTCGTGTCCCTTGGTGCTGGACTTCCACGCTGCGAATTGTAGCGCCTCAGCCTCACTCCCTTGCACTCGAGGGTCCAGACCAAATCTTAGCGACACTGACGAGATCCCATTGCTGTCTTCAAGTTGAAGACTTGTCCGAGTTGAAGGTTGAAGACCGTGAGTCCAAGAGGTCGCCTTTTGATTACATCCTACCAACTAAGGTCAAGAATATTTAGTCAAAGAAGGTCACGGCCACGTGATCTCGAGCAGAGAAATTCAACCAAAAACAACCAAAAGGACTCTTCCTTTTACGGGTGCGCGGTGGTTCCCTTTATGAACAGCTACTGTTCTGCTTCTTGCTGATATCACGTCTCCCAGTGCACCACCGCCTATTCAAGACACCTCGCTACAGTCCTGCGATCATCTAGCAGCGTCGGCCAGTAATGTAGAGACCTACACGACTTGCCGTTTTGTCGATTCTCTTGCAGGTTTCACTGAAAGTCCAGCGAGCAACGGTCTTCCTTGCAGTCCAACTCTCTGCCGCACGAGTCCCACAGAGTGCCCCGGCGACAGTCCCTTAGGCATGGCCGTCGACTGGTCGCCATTGCCCCATAGCCGCTGCTTCCCGATCCGCAAGCCTGAGTCCAATCCAAGTTCGAATCGGAAATATCCGTCAAATTAGGTACGATCGATATCCAATATTTTTTCAGAATATTTTAAATTCCTAGTTTAGGTGTTTTAAATATTCTGTGAATATTTGGTGGATTGCTAAATCTTAGGGATATTGTTTGCTCTGTCCGCAATATTCTAAAACACTCAAAACGTATCTAGATGACTATCCGACCTTATTCATAAGGTACGATACGCAGCGATATGGAAAATCGTTATCTTATCCATAATCACTTAGATACGATAATAGATTTTATTCGCTTTCCAAATTCGAATAATTAGTTTTCTGTCGATATCTATAACCCTATAGATATGACTGTTAATTTGATTTTTTTTTCCTAATTCAAATTTGATAAGAAGAAGAATCTTGTGGATTGCGTGGATTGTTTGAATGGGGTTGTTATCCTTGTTTGATTTTTTTTTAAAGAAAATCAAAAATATGTTAGTTAGGATTTAAACAATCAAATTTGTTTAGGGAATCCTAAATGTATCTAGAAGATGTGATAATTATTTAATTTAAATTGGGACTTAAGATAATTTATTTCCTAGCTTAAATTAGGTATTATTCTAATCCTAATAGATTCTTTAGGTTATTTTTAGATTCCGAATTTCCATGAAAATCCCAAAAAAAAAGAGTTACTTTAGGATAGATTTGGATAGATTGCATTCTTAACTTGAGTAACTTTTAATTTCAAATTTTAATGAAAAATATCGAAAAACAAAGAAGTTGTTGAATTGCATGTTATTTTAGGCATTTTTTTATTTCGACTTTCATTGGAAAAATACAAAAATATATCATATGTCCGTCATTAAAATTAAGTCACGTCGTCGCATGACATATAGTTCGCATGCTAGGTTGCATTAATCGCATGTCATTTTTTACACGTCATTGCATATAGGTTAGTTTGCATTTTAATAAAGCGCAAATCCTAAAGAACACCTCGAGTGCCTTGTTTTGTTAATTAGAAATCATATTAGGATTGTCTGTGTGATTTTCTACTAACAATGCAGATGCTTGTGTTGCATTAAGATACGTCATTTTCCTAATCTTACAATCTATTTATTGCTTTCTTGGGTGTTAAATTGATAGTTTGCACACCCGCATGAACACCTCATTTGTTAATGATTATGTAATAAAATGGATCCAGACTGCCTACATAAATATTTTTTGAAAATAAAAGGTACCGAAATGGCGTTAGATTAGATCTAGCGTAATCAAGTCCTCGAGCTTAGAATCTCTGGTTTGTAGGAATAAAACATATTTCCCTATATTTTATTTAGGTGTCTAATTGACCTACTACAAATAGATTAGTGGCGACTCCAAGCATAAAAACTTTTGTACGTTAAAAACTTAAATCCTAAGTTGCGAATTGGTAGGGCTTGAGAGAGCCCGAGTTAGGCTTAGTCTTGACAATCCATTAGCCTGAGAAATTTAGGTCGCGATAATGTACAAGACAAAATTGAATAAGAATGGTGAAATTGACAAAAACAAGGCACGCTTGGTGGCAAAAGGTTACAAGCAAGAATTTGGCGTGGATTACAAAGAGGTGATTGCGCCCGAGGCAAGACTTGATACAATCCGATTGGTGATTGCATTAGCAACACAGAATTCGTGGCCCATCTACCAGTTAAATGTGAAGTAAGCATTCTTCCATGGTGATCTTCAAGAACAGGTATTTGTTAATCAACCTTCTGGATATGTGAAGCCTGGTAGTGAATATAAAGTATTTAAATTGTAAAAGGCTTTTTATGGATTGAAACAAGCTCCACAAGCTTGGTACAGTAGGATTGATGCTTTTTTTTTTTGAAGGAAGGATTTACAAAATGTCCATATGAGCATACACTATTTATTGAAGTTGGTGATGGTGGAAAATTGCTTCTGGTATGTTTGTATGTGGATGACCTTATCTTCACAGGGAATGATAGTGTCTTGATTGACACATTTAAGAAGTCTATGATGGATGAATTTGAGATGACTAATCTTGGATTGATGCATTATTTTTTGGGTATTGAAGTGATTCAATATGCAGCTGGAATTTTGTTTCTCAAAAGAAGTATGTTTAAGAGATTTTAGACAAATTTCAGATGAAGCATTGTAATTTAGTGACCACGCCAACTGAGGTTGGATTGAAGCTGTCAAAGGATCTTGATGGAAGAAAGGTAAATAGCACTCTCTACAAGCAAATCATGGGGAGTCCAATGTATTGAATAGCAACAAGGCCAGATATCATGCATGCCGTAAGCTTTATTAGCATATACATGGAAATCCAACCGAAAAATATTTGCAAGCTGCAAAGCGAATTCTTTGCTACGTGAAAGGAACTGCAACTTTTGGGTTGTTCTACAAGAAGGGAGAAAAATCAGAATTGCTTGGCTTCACTGATAGCGATTATGTAGGAGATATGGATGATCAAAAAAGCACTTCTGGCTATGTGTTTATGCTTGGTTCAGGGGCTGTCTCATGGTCTTCAAAGAAGCAGCCAATTGTTGGTGTAGGGAGAAGAATACTAGAAATGCCAAAACTTGTGTACGGCGCTTATTTTAATGTCAAAAGCTTTTGCCGGCTCACTTAAGTGTCAAATTGAAGGAAAAACGATAACTTAAGTGGCAATAGTGAGAAATTCATGCCAAATTAATATGTGGCTTTTATAATTAAAATTTTAATCTTAGTTGGATTTTTTTTTTAAAAAATAAGTCTACGTGGCATTTTCATATGTACATTTAGATTTTTTAAATACTTTTTCTGATTTTTTCCTTCTTTTCTTTTTTTCTTCTCTTTCTTCTTCTTCTAACTCTTATCATTGGTGGTGACCGGAGATTGGCCATGGCTAGCTGCCTGGCCTCGCCCGGACGAGGCTACCGTTGCCTGCCATAGGTGAGGCCCGGCTGACCCTCACCTAGGCGATGGCGGGCGAGCCCCGGCAAGGGTCGACCTCGCCTCGAGTGGGCGAGGGTGAGCCTCGACGACCTCACAGGGCGTCGCCTGGGGGAAGGCGATGCTCGGTGAAGTCGTGGCCCGGGCGACGACCGGCCTCGTCGAATCTGGCGAGGGTCGCCGGGCATTGTCTTCCCCCAGGCGACGCCCCGCGAGGCCGCCGGGGCTTGCCCTCGCCCAGGTAGCTAGTCATGGCCGGCGGCCGACCTCCGGTCACCAGCGATGGCCGGCCTCTGGTCACCGGCGATGACCGAAGGTAAAAGAAGAAGAAAGAGAAGAAAAAAAGAAAAGAAGGAAAAAAATCAGAAAAAATATTTAAAAAGTCCAAGTGTACATGCTAAACTACGTCGTTTTGGTGTGTACATGCTGACTAAACCTTCGACGAGCCACATCAGCTTCAGAAATTAATAAAAAAATGCTAGGTCGGATTTCCGACGAAACTTTTGGTACTAAAGTGAGCGGCGTACACAAGTTTTAGCACTTATAATATCCTTGTTCCGCCAATTGTTACTCTATCAACAACTAAAGCTAAGTTTGTAGCTGCCGCCTCAAGTGCTTGTCAAGCTCTTTAGTTAAGGAAGATTCTTGGAGAGCTTCAATTTAAATAACAAGAAGCAACAACAATTTATTGTGACATCAACTCAGCCATTAAACTTTCAAAGAATCCGGTTCTACATGGGAGGAGCAAACATATAGATGTGCAGTATCATTTCTCAAGGGATCTCACAAAAGATAAAGTGATAGATCTTGTTTTCTGTGGGAGTGAAGATCAACTTGCTTATTTATTCGCCAAGCCTCTGAAATTGACTACATTTCAGAAGCTGAGAAAGCTTCTTGGTGTTTGTTCGTTGGATGCTCCAGATTAAGGGAGGGTTTGTTCTTATTCCTTCAAACTGATGTTATCAGTTTAAGGGAGGGTGTTGAAGTAGTCAAGTTTCAGTTTTGAGCGTCTTCTTTTCTAGGCTTATTTGATTAAAAATTTCAACAGGGAAGGGCCAGTGCACGCTCGAGATCGAAGGGCCGTCGGAGACGAGGTGGAGGACATTGTCATTATCGAAGTGGAGCTTGTAGAACCTAGTTGAACAGTTGTACCGGCTCCGAGCGGAGACCAGGAACGTGTTTCTGGTGAGTAGCCGCTGAGGTAGGAAGGTGTCGGTCGGCGAGTCAAAGCTCTGCCACAGGACAACACCGCTGTCGTCGGTGAGAACGAGGCTCCCGGTGTCATTGAGGCGGAGCTCAGTGGTGGAGTGGGAGCCGGTGCCGGAAGACCAGACTTCGCCACCGGCAAGGCCGTTGTCGGCGAGGACGTGGTTACCCGAGTTGAGGAGGGAGAAGGTGGAGCCTTGGCCGTTGACATGGGCCTGACGGTTGGCCATCCGGACAAGGGTGCATTTGGCGCCGGAGCAGGGGGGGTTGCTGAACCAGACGGCAAAGCCGTAGGCGTTGTGGCCGACGGGGAAGAAGCCAGCAGAGAAAGCGCCAGAGGGCGAGATGAGGACGTTGCCGGGGTTCTCGACGGAGAGGGACGCGCGTTTGGTGAGGCTGGGCAGCGCCGAGGTGGAGAGCCGACAAGATGGAGGAAGACGAAGACGAAGAGGGGGAGGAGGGGCGAGAATGGTGGAGGAGCCATAGGACTCGGCGGCGGGCGGAAGACGAGTGCAGTGCATCTGGCCAAGGACGAGGTATATATACAGTTGAATGGACAGTGTGTGAAAATGCAGATGAATCGACGGTTCCGCATCTAGAATAGAAAGGTTTTTTTTTTTTTTTTTTTTGATAACCCAGGGAACCCCCGCACGGCCGACAGCCGGGGAGTAAACCCTGGGGGCGACACGTGCTAGCCACCACACACGTGCCACCGGTTAAGTCACCCTGCGGCGCCCGGGATTCGAACACTCAACCTTTTGCGAGAGGAAGAGTGCGCGCTCCAGCAGCGCCACCCAGGCGGGTGGTAGAATAGAAAGGTTTGTCGTCGCCTTTACGATAAACGTTGACCATGGCGTCCATCGTCAATCCAAGCACAGTATCTCACCCAACGAATTATTGCGTGTGATTGTATTGTCCACGTGGACCCTCCCGACCAAAAAAAAAGTCCGAAGAGAAGACCCTTACGACCAAAACAAAATGTCCGGAGACCCATGCTCGTTATTAAATTGACGATTAAACTTATCGATAGATAGTTCGATTTTGATTTTGTTTTCAACCAACTCGGTTTGATAGAGTGTCGCAAAAAAATTGACGTGGCAACTTGCATGACATTGACAAATAACTAGTGAACTCGCATGGTAGCTTAACAAATTGCTCGGCTTTACAACTTCTATAACATGTAATTAACCTTCTTTTATAATAAGTAGTTCAACATTAAGTTTTAATTACACCATTGCAGTTTAGTTTAACCATATAGATAAATAGTGTTTTGCCAAGGATGCATATTCATCATTTTCTATCGTGCATCCATTTGCTATCTCCGTCTTAAGATCGTGACATGTGTCTACATAATTCTAGATCTCGCCATACTCAACTCAAATCCCACCTAATCTGGTGCTGAGGTGGGAATCGGCAATCAATGGCGGACGGGGATGGAAACGGAGTTGCTGAGGTAGGACATCGGTGGAAGGCTATAAAAACGATCGATGGTTATAGGAAAGACTAGGGTTTGAGGAGGGGGGCCTGAGAATTTTCCAAAGAGATGGTAATTCGGCATATTCCTCGTGTGGTGTTCTCCAGGCTTGAAAGATGTACTTCAAAAAATAGAGGTATACTTTTTTGTCATGGAATGAAAACTCAATTATGTTTTTGAATGAAAATTTGAGTTTTATTTTTGTATTCTCTCTTAATGAAATTTTACAGTTCTCAATACATGGATTGTTTTCGTGTTACGTATACTCATGGTTTTAGACAATACGCTATTCCAAACTAAATATGCTTAACATGTATGCCTAGAACACCTATTGACATTTTCCCAAGAAATGTTGAGATCAATCACTAAGATTGCCACATCAAGTTTGAAATGGGTTTTCCATCGTTCTCATAATCAGATTTATTTGATCGAAAGAAGAGCTAAAGTTATGAGAGATATATAAGTTAAAAGGTTGACTGATATGCTTCTTGTAAAGGCAGCAAGTTGGGTAACAAAACAACCGCAATGTCTTATAGAAGGTCCGGGCATATGGGCCGAGGTGGATAAATCTTCATTTTGACAAGTGGCTACTTGTCCTAACGCGACTATTTGAGATTGGCCTAGTTTGGTTGGTTGCACTATGCACGCAATATCTAGGGTGCGTTTGGCAACCGATCAAATAGTAACTATTTCTATTTTTTTGTTCCCAGAATCAGTTTTGAAACAGAAATTTGTTTGGTAAATTTTTTGTTTCCGAGCATAAATTTGCAAAAATTTGTTCTAGGAATCAATTTTGAAACAGAATCAAGAAGTAAAACAAAGTTACTTCTAGATTCTGGGAACGAGAATAAGAAATGGAAAAAAAGTTTCTTTTTCTTTTTCTTCTTCTTCCTTGGCTGTGGCTGGCTGCTGGCCACCGGCGACCGACCACAGGTCAAGGCCGGCGAGGGCATTGCGGCCCTCGTTGGATCTAGTATGGGTGACCCTCGCTGGCCTTGGCCTGTGGCTAGTCGCCAGCACCAACAAACTAGCCATGGCCAAGGAAGGTGAAGGGGAAGAAAAATAAAAGAAAGAAATATTAAAAATTTCAAAATATTATTACTAAAAATAAATTTTGTGTAATTACCAAACATATTTTTGTTCTTTTTCTATTCCAAGAATAGAAATTTTGGGCAATTACCAAATGCTTTCAAATGTTTAGAAATTTTTCCCGAGCACGAAATAAAAAAGAATCATTTCTAAATAGAATCAGTTTTCGGGAATAGAATCATTGTCAAACGCACCCCTAAAGTATCATTAGAGAAATGTCAAATTAGAGCCTATTAAGACATTTTCTTAAACTCGTCAAAGAGTTGACGGCCAAAAAGAGAAAAAAAAAAGTCTCATTAAACGGTGCCGTTAACTATTCAGGAAAAATACACTCGTTGAATATGATTTTGATATATAAATTTGTCCATTTGATGTAGAGGCTTTCTCGAGTTGCGGGCATTTTGGAATTTTCTTATAGTTATAATCTAGCTAATTTGAAGTAACTTTTACATTTTTTTACGTTTTAGGTTATAGTTTATTTAGGGCCTATTTGTTGGTATTGAGTTTTGAGCACCAAAAAATTTAAGTATGTGAAGGTTAAGTGTCGGAACATACCACTGCCGAAACATATAAGTCAAATCTATTTGATATAATCCGATATTCGGATTTTAAAATTTTCATTCACTGCTTGACAACCAACACAAGTAATCATTATGATAACAATGAACTTTTAACAAATGACATGGAATAATAAAATGAATATGGAATTTTATGGTCGTACGCATATTTTATTAGGAAAATTGAGAGGCGTCAGCTATTTAAATTGAAGATCCAAAATCACAACCCAATTATTTCATAAAAAAATCAATCAAACTCAACACTATCAACCGATACGAGATGTCTTGGTCAACAACGTATAAAAATACAAGATAAATCATAGCATAAAGATATGAACAAAAAGCCCTTAGGAGAAGATAGTAGCTTAGATAGGGCTTCACTTGTGCAATTTTGAAATATTGAATAAAGGTTAGGGACATGA
Organism: Syzygium malaccense; assembly: GCA_031216405.1. Classification (NCBI taxonomy): domain Eukaryota; kingdom Viridiplantae; phylum Streptophyta; class Magnoliopsida; order Myrtales; family Myrtaceae; genus Syzygium; species Syzygium malaccense. The sequence goes on along the minus strand of CM062258.1, from coordinate 9,771,106 downwards.
TGATCTCTGTGAATTCTAGTCATTCTCACTAAGTAGGTACGGCCCAATTAACGTTTCGAGTGATTATTAACCTAAACTGTTAAATTTTAGTCGTGCCTTACTCTATGATTTACTTGAAATCTCAAAAGCAAATAGATTAAATACTAGGTGTAAACTAAAATTTCTTGTCTGGCTCCCCAACAAGCTTCGTGGATTGCGGGTCAATTTAATTCGTCACATCACCAATGTCTTCTATCATTTGTATCAAGTATAGTATGGAAAAAGAAATGAAAAGGACATGTACTTCAATCTGTACATATTTTTCGGATCATTCAACTTTAACAGACATAGATTCTATTTAATTTTCACAAACAACTATATGAAAATAAAGTAATTCCACAAATTAATATAAATCAGGACAAGAATTTTTGGAGACCAAAACGATGTCCAGGACTGGGCCCCATGCGCCCCACGTGGTTGCAAGTGCGAGCAAGCCATTTAGCCACTGGAGCAGCATTTGTCGCCACACATGTGATGTGATCATGCGATTAGCCCATGTCACGCTTACATGGTGATCCTATCCCATGTCTCACAATGTCATTACCCTTGGTGACACACGTATTGCCACGTACGCTGAGGTTGCCTATGCCAGCATCTTATTCTTCACCTACAGATTTGGCCCAAACTTATAGAATTTACAAAATATTCTGCGGACCTTCAAAAAAGATAATAATATGTCATCGGAAAGCTCGTTTTTAAAACATTTTAATGGTCCATAAGATTATAATATAAGTCTCGGCAATTCTGGCTTTTTTTTCAAGTTCGGGTAGAAATTTCTCATAAAAACAGTCAAAACTTTCCGAACACAATGAATGATTCATCGGCTACTATCAACACGAATATCTTGCAAACAGAAGATCATTTTCGAAAAGCGTCGTATTCGCATCCGTAAGGCGTAACTCGCGGTACTTCACTCGGAACTTATTACACCATGCAAATTGTTGAATACCAGTGCACCAGAAACAATCATTGCTCGCACTAATATCAATGACGGATGTTGATGTTAACGGAGCCGCGCCTTTTGCTCCCACGATCAATCAAAGGCCAATTATGCCAACTTGATTAATCGGTGGAGATCTCAATTTGATGTATTTGTCCCTTTTGCTCATCTCGGGTTCGCATAATCTGAAGCTTCTTCTCTTCTTCTTATTGCCACTCGCCCATACCTGACTCCTTTTTTCTTTTTTCCTTATTTTATTGTATTAGCAAGCATTTTCTATTTCTGAAGGAATAACTTGATCGAAGTCTGCTCCGACTTTCATTTTCTATTTCTTTATGTAATAAGTCACGACACTCGGCCGAGCGAAAGTTGTGGCGCACGCAATCGTCTTTATCTTAAAAAAAAATTGTCAATCTTGGATTGTATAATAAATATGAGAAAAGTGCAAATTAGGTGTATCCAATTGTGAATAGAGAATCTATGTGACTCTACGCTTTTTTTTTGCCGTGTGAGGGCGCTCTCTCCAGGTCGGTGCGTTTGACCTTTAGGCCTCGTTACATAGAAGGGGATCCTCGATCTGATTCGGTTGGCTCCCGTGTGATCGCATTCTTCTTTCCACAATTGATGGCCACAAGGTGATAGGACATAATTGTAAGAATAATGTGGCCTACATGATGTTATGAATTAATGGTTTAATAAATATTTAAGTGCTAAAACGTATTAGTTATGAAAAATAGATGAAAATGTGTATTTCTATTGAGAAGTTAAAGTTCCTCCGAAGAGGTGCAACTCTTATGAAGTGAGATATGTTTTGATGGAAGGCACCACTTGAAGGGGTATATATAAATAGAGTTTGGTCATCTCTCCACCCACGATAACGTAAGAAAAGAACGTTGTAATTTTATCCTCCATCGATAAGATACATTAAGCGAAAAGTAGGTTAAGGGACAGAAATCAAATTTATTTGTTTCTTCCATTTTCTGAAACAATTGTCTTCAAGGGAAATGCTATGGATAAAAGTATGTCTTCACCCCTCTTATTATGAAAATCATGAAGATCTAAGATCTTAGACTTCATAAAATTTTCGCATAAAAAAATTACGTTATTACTTACGATTGGTATCAGAGCGTGATTTGGGATCTCATGATTTTTCCGATTATGGTTCCAGGGATAAAGATTCATGTTATTCTTTTATTATTATTTGCCTGCTGTTGAAATGGTTTTTGTGGAAACGGGGCGGAAAACGGAGAAAAACGGCGAACATGCGAGAAAAAAAAATAAAATAAAATAAAAAAGGGTGTGATGAAGAAGGCGCGTAGCACCCGCACGCGCGCTGCGGTTGCAAGCGCATGATTATGCAACCACGTGATCCCACGTGCCACGCCCTGACGCGTGCGGCGAAGGAAAGGCGAATGCATCACAAGCGCCTTAGCGCCTGTCGAGCGCGCGCCCGCACTGCGGATGGCACGCGCCTTCTCTCCCATCCGCTAATTATGTTTCTACCTCTTATGTGTTTATTTACGATTCTGTCCTTGGCTGATTATTTATCATTCTGCCCTAGATCGAGTAATTTACCATTTTGCCCTGGCTGCTAAATTTCCGATTCTGCCCATTCGAAAATTTGACTTTATAGTTTTGCCCTTATGCCTTAATTTACAGTTTTGCCTATACGTGCAATTTGGTGAATGTTTATGCATGAAACAATTATGGTATTTTACAATTTCAAGAATTCAATTATGAGTGGTTTGTTAGTCACCAAAGTGGCCTAACCATAATGTCTTGAATTTTTTAAATTGTATAATGTATCATTCAATTACCCATGACTAATTGATGCTATGACAGAAATTGATATATTACATATCCTTATTGGTGTCATGGGTATATTGAAGTTCATTTATTATAAGAACTTAGGGATTGACCCAAAGGTTAATCAATTTCTTATAATTCATGAACATAATAGTTGGTAATTAATGTCTTGTTAAATTTGTTTGTATATCCAAAGATATCAAATAAATTTTAACGAGGTGTATTTATAATTACCAAATTAAAGTTATTAACATCATTATGGTTTATTGTATGTTTGTATATCATAGGATCACCCAAAGGAGAACTATGATGTACATGTATAGTTTGATTTGAATCTGATTATGTGATATTCTCAAAGCATTAATGTATGAGTATATCCTTGCATATTTGTAGTATCTATATCTGTTTCTCTTCATTCGCATGCTTCGTTTGTTCCTTTGTTCAACGAAATGAACTTCCCCAATTGGAATGAACATGTCCAGTTTCACTTAGGTGTCTTGGATCTTGATTTAACACTTCAAGTTGAGAAATCGGCTGCTATTACTATGAGAGCAGCGACAATGAAAAGTCTTTCCATAAAGCTTGGGAAAGATCGAACAAATTAAGCTTGATGTTTATGCGAATGACAATTGCAAACAACTTCCCAAAACTGACAGTGTTAAGGAATTTATGAAATTTGTAGAAGAGTGTTCTCAAACTATTGATAAGTCACTTGCTGGTACATTGATGAGCACGTTGACCACCATGAAATACAATGGTTCACGTACCATGCATGAACATATACTAGATATGACAAACTTAGCGGCAAAATTAAGGACTTTGGGAATGAACGTGGATGAGTACTTTTTAGTATAGTTCATACTTAATTCATTCCCTCATGAATAATATGGGCCATTTCAAATGAGTTACAATACCATAAAGGACAAGTGGAATGTAAATGAATTGGCCAATATGCTTGTTCAAGAGGAAACAAGGATAAAGAATCAAAATGCTCATTCTATTCATCTCTTAAGTCATCAAGAAGCTAAGAAGAATTCCAAGAGGAAAGGTGGAAGGAGCAAGAAGAAAGGTTTACACAACCTCAATAACTCTTCTAACGCTTTTCAAATCCACATGAATGAACACAATCTTATTAAGTATCACTTTTGTAATAAAATTGGACACTTGAAGAAAGATTGTTTGAAGCGTAAAGCTTGGTTCGAAAAGAAAAATAAGCATTGTGCTTTAGTATGCTTTGAATCAAACTTTACTGAAGTTCTTCATAATACTTGGTGGATTGATTTTGGTGCCACCACTCATGTTTCAAATAAGATACATGGATTTCTTTCGATCCAAACCATAAAGCTAAATGAGAATTATGTGCTCACGGGGAATAAAAACAAAGCTCCAGTTGAAGGCATTGGCACTTATTGTTTGATCTTAGATGTTGGGCATTATTTGGATTTATTTCGAACCCTTTATGTACCTACTTTTTTCCGCAATTTAGTTTCTTTGCCAAAACTTGATGTAACGGGATTCTCTTTTAAGTTTAGTTGTGGATCTTTCATTTTATATAAAAATAATAATCTTATTGGAACTGGAATTTTATGTTATGGTCTCTACAAGTTTAAATTTGATAATACTTTTGCTGATACCTTAATGACCTTACATCATAATATTGGCACTAAACACAGTTTAGTGGATGAGAATTCTGCTTACATGTGGTATAAACGTTTGGATCACATATCCAAAGAAAGAATGCAAATATTAGTTCAGAATGAAATTCTTCCAAATTTGAATTTTATTGATCTTGGAGTGTATATTGATTGTATTAAGGGTAAACAAACAAAGCACACTAAGAAAGGTGCCATAAGAAACATAGAGCTTCTTAAAATTATACACACTGATATATGTGGTGCTTTTGCTGTTTCATCTTTTGGTAAAGAAAGTTATTTTATCACCTTTATTGTTGATTTTTCACGTTATGGTTATATTTGTCTATTGTATGATAAATCTCAATCAGTGAATGCACTTGAAGTGTATATTAAAGAGGTTGAAAGGCAATTAGATAAAAAAGTGAAAATAGTAAGATCGGATAGAGGTGGTGAATATTATGGAAAGTATGATGAATCGGGACAATGTCCGGGTCCATTTGCTAAATTCCTTAAAAGACATGGTATTTGTGCTCAATACACAATGCCAAGTACACCACAACAAAATAGTGTAGCAAAAATGCGTAATCGTACTTTAATGAAAACGATTAGAAGTATGATGAGTTATTCATCTCTACCCTTATTATTGTGGATGTATGCTTTTAAGACTTCTATGTACTTATTAAACAGTGTTCCTAGTAAGGCAGTTCCAAAGAATCCCTTTGAACTATGGATGGGAATGAAACCTAGTTTACGACACCTGCATGTCTGGGGTTATCCAGCAGAAGTAAGAATTTACAATCCACATTAAAAGAAATTGGATTTAAGAACAACCAGCAGTTACTGCATTGGTTATGAAGAAAAATCCAAAGGGTATGGACTTTACTATCCTAATCATAGTACAAGAATTGTTGAATATGAAAATGCTAGGTTCATTGAAAATGTTGACATTAGTGGGAGTGAAAGAATGTGTGATGTTTGCATTCAAAAAGTTAGGGTAGAAGTTCCTCTACCCAAGAATTCTAAGGTTGTTGCTCTTGATATTATAGTTCAACCCAACAATAATCAAGAACAACAAATTAATGATCAAACACTCCATAATGAACCTACGGTAGTTGAGCCACAATAAATAGCATTAAGAAGATCTCAAAGAGAAAGAAGGTCGGCTATTTCTAATGACTCCGTGGTTTATTTATAAGAGTCAGAAATTGACTTAGGAATTGGTAATGATCTAGATTCATTTTCAGAAGCCATGAAATGTGATGATTCTACTTAATGGTTCAATGCCATGGAAGAAGAGTTAAAATCTATGGATCAAAATCAAGTCTGGAATCTCGTTGAATTACCTGAAAGATGCAAAAAGGTCGGGTGTAATGGGTCTTTAAGACTAAGTGCGACTCAAAAGGTAATATCGAACGATATAAGACCAGACTTGTAGCCAAAGGTTTTACTTAAAAAGAAAGCATTAATTATAAGGAGACCTTTTCACCAATCTCCAAGAAAGATTCACTTAGAATCATTATGGCTTTGGTGGCTCATTATGATTTAGAGTTACACCAAATGAATGTCAAAACTGCATTTCTTAATGGGAATTTAGATGAAAAGGTTTATGTGGACCAACTCGAGGCTTTTCAGCTAAAGGAAAGGAATACATGGTGTGTAAGTTAAAGAAATCAATATATGGACTTAAACAAGCTTCGCGATAACGGTATCTTAAGTTTAATGATACCACAACTTTCTTTGGATTAAGGAAAATACTGTTGATCGGTGTATATATATGAAGTTCAGTGAGAGCAAGTTTATTTTTCTAGTTCCGTATGTTGATGACATTTTGCTTGCCACTAATGATCTTAGTTTGTTACATGAAATCAAGAAATTTCTTTCTAAGAATTTTGAAATGAAAGATATGAGAGAGGCAACCTATGTGATAGGAATAAAAATATTTCGTGATAGATCATAAGGATTATAGGGTTGTCTCAAAAATCCTATATTGATAAAATTTTAGAGAGATTCATTATGGATAAATATTCAGCAGGAGCAGTTCCAATTCAGAAATGTAACAAATTTAGCCTTATGCAATGTCTAAAAAGTCAATTGAAACAAGAATGAATAAAAAGTATTCCTTATGCATTTGTTATTGAGAGCTTAATGTATGCTCAAACTTGTATCAGAACAGACATCAATTTTGCTATCGAAATGCTAAGCTGGTATCAAAGTAATCCAAGATTAGATCACTGAAAAGCTGCAAAGAAAGTTCTCAAATACTTGCAATGAATTAAGAACTATATACTTACTTATAAAAGATTTGGTCATCTTGAGATGATTGAATATTTAGATTCAAATTTAACAAGATGTGCAATCGATGATTGCTACTTCAATTGTGGAGGTTGAGTTTGTGGCATGCTTTGAGGCCACTATTCATGGATTATAGCTGCAGAACTTTATTTCAGAGCTTGTGATTGTTGACATTATTGCCAAGCCATTGAAAATTTATTGTGATAACTCTGCAACAGTTTTCTTCTCTAAGAATGACAAATACTCTAAGGGTGCTAAACGTATGAAGATTAAATATTGTCTGTTAAATAAGAAGTTCAGAAACAAAGAGTGTCAATTGAGCACGTTAGTACCAACTTTATGATTGTAGATCCCTTAACAAAAGGATTGCCACCCAAAACATTTAATGAACATGTTGAAAGGATGGGCAATGTTGGATGTCATTAATGATTGTATTATGAGTGCATTAAGTTTATTTAGTTAACACTCAGAGCTCAATTATGTGTTTATGATATATCCCGTCATCTATTTAGTATACATGATGGAAATGGATAAAAGTGTAATAGGATAGTCTCTAAACGAGACATTATAGTTGGACCATTATTGTACTTCTCATTTATGGATCATATTAAGTAGAGAGCTATAGTTATAGTACATAGAAGGGACTATGTCAATTAATGACATACAATCGCTATGATTCGCATTAGTTTCTTTATTTAACTATGATCATTATGTGATAGCCAATTTAAGAAATGATTTAGCATAATGTTATTGTGCACATTATGGTCTTTATTAAACTATGAAAGGAAGGTCATATGGGCCAAGTGGGAAAATGTAAGAATAATGCGGCCCACATGATATTATGAATTAATGGTTTAATAAATATTTAAGTGCTAAAACGCATTGGCTATAAAAAATAAATGAAAATGTGTAATTCTATTGAGAAGTTAAAGTTCCTTCGAAAAGGTATAACTTTTATGAAGTGGGATATGTTCTGACGGAATGCATCACTTGAAGGGATATATATAAATAGAGTCTGGTCCTCTCTCCACCATCGATAAGGTAAAAAAAGAACGTTGTATTTTTATCCTTCATTGACAAGATACATTAAGAGAAAAGTGGGTTAATGGAGAGAAATTAGATTTCTTCGTTTCTTCCATTTTCTGAAACAATTATCTTCAAGGGAAACGCTATGGATAAATGTATGTCTTCATCCCTCTTATTGTGAAAATCATGAAGATATAAGATCCTAGATTTCATAAAATTTCCGCATAAAAGAATTACGTTATCACTTACAATAATCTTTGACCGTACCCTTCAATTTCAGTTTTTTCTTTCATTATGAATGGCCTGAGAAACAACACAAACGATTCACATATTTTTAGTTTTTTTGTGCAGTTCCGACCAAAGAAAAATTAAGTCACGTGAACACATCTCGCGCAGGTCAAATTGCCACGGACTAGACGGCATGTGCATCCACAGATCCAAATATCCGCGGATCTTATTTATAAAAAAAAATCACATATTGATATGTTCGCTTTAACATGGAAAATTGGATCGACAGTTTGATCTAGTAGATCACATTTAATATCCAATAAAATGGTATCGTATTATTCAATATACGAATTTCCTAAAGGGGTCCAATTAAAAATTCCGGAAAGTGGCATCTACTTTTGCTTGTCCAAAAAGAAAGCAATAGACGAATAAAGAAAATGAATCAACAATGAGAAAGAAGAAACAAACTCAAATCGCGTCTAGAGTCGGAGTTGGGGTTAGAATTCTTTCTTCTTCTTTTTTGGTACAAAATGTTTCTGATCCACGTTGTTGAAGTTTGGACCTCGGCCAACCCCGAAACCTCCCTCGGCCAAGCAATGGGTTAATCGGATTTCTAGGGCCCCATATCAATAGGTTTTAAACTTTTAAATGGATTATGCATTTTGAGTCGCAAAATGATTTTACATGCTTATAAAGAGCCGTGTTTTTCTCTATTTTCGATTGTAGAATATCTTATTGATGGGTTACAAACATGAGCACTAATAATAATTGTTTTGGTAAATTTTGAACTTTTAAATGTATTATCAGTTTACAAAATAGTGTCGTATCCTTATTTACTAAAGAGGTGTGTTTTCCTTCATATTTGATCGGGAAAGCTTCCCCCAACCAGATAAGAGTATAAATGGAGACATAGCCGACCCTCCAACCAGGAATAGAGTTAAAATATGACTCTTTCCGAGCTCTATTTTTATTTATAGATGATTTTTAAAATTTACTAAATAGATAATATTATCCGAAACCGAATTCAATAACTCATTCACAAAACTACCCTTTGTTCCATTGACAAAAATTTGTTTAGTTGTAAAGTTGTGTAAACGATAAAATAAAAAATCAACTACAATCTTAGCATATATTTCTTTTAATTTTCCTCCATTTAAGCCGAACTTCTCAATGAACATTTAAATCTCTGCTCGTATGATTTTAATTTTGTGCTATCTTATGTTTCAATTTCTCAATTTTTTGCTTTTATTTGGGCTAGATACCGCACACACATTTTTGAATAAATGGTCGTTGCTGCACATAGAAGTGATTTTTGTATAAGTTTGAAATAATTTATTTACCAAAAGAATACTAGGGTGAGTCTCTGGTACCATATTAACATCTCATTGTTCTGGCAAGCGAAATTTGAAATTTTATGTGAAAATGTTATTAAGATAGATATGAGACGAGATCAACTGACCCAAATTCATGATATATATCCATCCATGTTTGTCAATGCACTTGTCTGTGTGAGCTCAGTACATGACAAGCTTTAGGTGTCGTCAAAGAAACTTGTCGAGAAAAAAAGTTTATATAGTGATTATTTAGTATATTAGAAGGTGTTAATAAATTGAATGGTTATTAATTTACAAATGTCTAAAGATAGACTAACATGAATATATTGGTACGTGATTCATTTAATATATAGATTCTTATATACCTGTTGGCACCCTTAAGAAGTCAACTTTGATGTCAAAAAGTTAGGAAGAGTCGATGCTATTCACCGTACATCGACTGTGACTTTTGAATATGATATTAACTCGGGCCACTGTTGATGAGAAAGTGTTAAAAGACTATCAAGACAGAGAAATTTCTTAAGTTGGACCATAGTGATAAAACGGAGTTATCAACTAAATACAATCAAGTTTGATCATGAGTATTGACCGATTAATAGAACATGATCGGTGTCAACAAAGGAGTAAGCAATATATTGACCAGCACGTGATTTAATATAGACGGTAAAAAACAACCAACAGTCCAACACTGACATCGGCTGTAAGAAGCCAATAGAAGTAGGTTGACAAGTGTTGCGACTTAAAATTTCTCAGGCGAATGGATTATTAAGACAAAATCTAACTCGGCCCCTTCCAAGCCCTACCAATTTGCAACTTAGGATTTAAGTTTTTAACGTACAAAAGTTTTCATGCTTGGAGTCGCCACTAATCTATTTGTGGTAGGTCGATTAGACACCTAAATAAAACATGAGGAGATATGTTTTATTCCTACGAACCAGAGATTCTAAGCTCGGGGACTTGATTACGCTAGATCTAGTCTAACGCCCTTTCGGTACCTTTTCTTTTCAAAAAAAATATTTATGCAGGCAGTCTAGATCCATTTTATTACCTAATCACTAACATGTGAGGTGTTCATGCGAGTGCGCAAACCACCAATTTAACACCCAAAAAAGCAATAAATAAATTGCAAGATTAGGAGAATGACATACCTTAATGCAACGCAAGTATCTGCATTGTTAGTAGAAAATCATACAGACAATCCTAATGTGATTTCTAATTAACAAAGCAAGGCACTCAAAATGTTCTTTAGGATTTGCGCTTTATTAAAATGCAAACTAACTTATATGCAATGACGTGCAAAAAATGACATGCAATTAATGCAACCTAGCATGCGAACTATATGTCATGCGACGACGTAACCTAATTCTAATGACGGACAAATAATTTATTTTTTTTTGTATTTTTCTCATTGAAATTCGAAATTAAAATACTCAAATCAACATGCAGTCTATCCTAGAGAAAATGATTTGATCTATCCTAAAGTGATTCTTTTTTTGGGATTTTTATTAAAATTCGAAATTATTGAATATCCTAAACAATCTATTAGGATTAGAATAACACCTAATTTAAACTAGGAAATAAATTATCTCAAGTCCTAATTTAAATTAAATAATTATCCTATCTTCTAGATACATTTAGGGTTCCGTAAACATGCAAAACTTCTAATTTAAATCTAACTAACAAATTTTTGAATTTTCTTTATTTAAAAGGAAAGCAATCAAATAAAGATAACAACCACATTCAAACAATCCACGCGATCCGCAAGATTCTTCAAATTCAGATAAGACAAAGAAATCAAATTAATGGTCATATCTATAGAGTTATAGATATCGACAGAAAGTTGATTGTTTAAATTTGGAAATCAAATAAAATCTATTATCGTATCCAAGTGATTATAGATAAGATAATGATTTTCCGTATCACCACGTATCGTACCTTAGGGATAAGGTCGGAAAGTCGTCCAGATACGTTGTCAAATTAGGAAAAATTCCTAATTTAGGGTATCTTAGAATATTGCGGATATCGCAAATATTATCCTAAGGTATCTAATCAATCACACAATATTAACAGAATATTAAAAATATTCAAACTAAGAATTTAAATATTTTGAAAATATACCGGATAGAGATTTTTACCTGATTTGCGGATTACTTTCCAAATTTGAATCACTGGCGGATCGGTATTGTGGAACATATGGTGGCCGACGGCGGTGGACCAGCGGCGGTAGCGGTGTCGCTACGAGGAGCGACTTGAACAAGATGGCCGCGAAGAGGCTTGCGGCAAGAGCTAGCAAACGATGAAGAAACCCGTGAGAGGACCAACACGGCTGAGTTCGTGATACACAGGTGGAGATCAGGACTACTGGACTTGACGATCCTTGATGAACGTCCAAGCAAAAGCTGGGCACGGCAGTGAAGGGAATTGCTGAAAGCGTCTAAAATTCACCCATCATTAAAGAAAAATCACAAGAATCGAATGAAGTGCAACAAGGACGGATAAAGGTTGAAGAATGGAGGAAACTTTTCTCGTCTTCTTCTGTATGTTTCTTCTTTAGTATGTCTCGCCAAGCAAGTCCAAGTCTCCTATGTTCCTTTTCTTTTTTGTCCTCTTGTGTCCAAGATTTTAATCTATCCAACCGAGATCACCTGGTGCGATTTGGAAGCTAACAGGTGTGGTGGTGGCAGTGAAGTGTTCATGGTGCAGAGAGGGCTTCCTTGGCGTTGCTGCTATGAGGATCTAGTCTGGATGGCTTAGACACAAGCGAGAATTACTGGAGTTGTCGGGATTTGCTTGCTGGACGCCAGAAAGACTTTGGGACTTGCTGAAACGCGCAAAGCAGAGAGTCGCGGCCATGGTTGGAAACTCAGCGTGTGTCGGGCTGAAGCAGGACGACGATGTGGCGAGCACGGCGTTGGTGCGCGTAATATGGGCACAGCGACGGGGCACGTGCGGCGGTCTTCTCCCCTCGCTCTCAATCTCAAGTTTTGCTCTCACTCACACTTGTGTTCTCTAAAAATTCTGATCTGAAAATTATGAGAGTCCTCCTTGATTATGACGCATAACGATATATTTATATCGCAAACTTAGGTTAATTAACCAGGTTTCCTAGTCCTAATGGGCTTAGACTTAGGCTTTAACATTTAATTTTATTTTAATTCCAAATGGGCTAAATTAATTCGAGCTAATTTAAACTCAAATTAAAACAACCAAAGTCTTTTAGACTTATGAATTTTGGTCCCCAATCCCTTGAGTGAGCCGAGTGCTCGAGCTCGGTTTACGCGATGAATTTTCAGCTTTCTCACCAACACCGGTCCGATGCGAAATGCAACTAACCTATATGAACTTAAACTATATGCTATGCAATTTTAATATTTTTGTTTACCGGTTAAAATTTAATCCCTAAAAATTATTATTAAATGATCGGTCGAAATTTAGGTGTCAACAACAAGGGAGGAAAAGTTTTCATCCATTAACTGAGCCGAGTCAATATTGTTCTAGTCAATGACGAAACGAGAAGCATGGACATCGACTCGCGAAATGTGATTGAAATCAAATTGGCTGCAAGGTTAAAATTGGCGGCGACGGTGGCAACGTGCGACAACAGATGATCGGCGAGCATCGGCGGGTGATAGTGGCGAGCGACGACAGGCAGCGGCTGACAGCTGGCTAGCGAGCGGCGGCTGCTAGTCGGCTAGCGAGCGGTGATGGTGGCGGACAGCTGACCAACAAGCGGCGACGGCAGACGACCGATCGGCAAACAGCGGCTAGTGGCAGCAGATGGTCGGCGGCCAGCAGCGAGTGGGCAACGGTGGACGGCAAGAGTAAGCAATAAAAGAGATTTGTTATTTCCGTTTCTTTTTCAGAAATATAAAAGTAAAAAATTTTAACTTCTTATTTCTGTTCCAAATCTATTTCTTGGCCAAAATTTGTCTCAAAAATAAAAAAATTAAATTATTTTACCAAACGGATTTTTGTTTCAAACCTATTTTCAGAAAAAAAAAATAAAAATAATAAGAAAATAGAATGATTATCATTTGCGCCCCAAGAGTCTGATTGACGTGAGTGAGATGCGTGAGAAGAAAAGGACAAACAAACAGAATTGGAGTCAAATTCAATCAGCAAGGAAATTTGAAGCAGCGAGAATCAATGAAAGATAATGGATAATAGCCAGAGTGATGGTTTGAACAAAGGGCGACACGTCAATCTCTCGGAGGATATCACATATACACGATCTCTTCAGTTACAGGGGAATTCTTTATCTCATCAACAAGGACGAGCTCTCTCCCTATAAATAGAGACGCTCGGGAAAGAAGTAAAAGGAGGGCTCTCTTTCGACACATACGAAAAAACACAGAGAGAAAATTGAGAGAAAAGAGAGTGAGCTCGGCCAAGTCCTTTGTGGCCGAGCTCCCTTCCCTCGCGGCCAGAACTGTGGCCACACCTCCGACGACTTGCTGCTGCCCCTGTCTGTGACGACAAATCCAACCACCTCGAGTCGCTGTGTCTGCGGCCTCAACGAGCCAACTAATCCGAGCTTGTCTGACGTCTTGCCACTCCTCCACGAGACATCCCCGCTGCAATCACCGGCATCGTCCACTGCTCCAGACCAGCAGGCCCCGTCTTGCCGTTTTCCTTTGTCGGAGCTGCACCTTATCTCCCGCCGCTGCATGACCTGTGGCCGCACTTCTAGCAACGGTGTCTAGCCCAAAGCTTCCTTGACTAATCCTTTGCACGCCAAAACAGCCCCGTGGTGCTCTTGATTAATTCTTTGCAGGTTCTCGGTGGAGCTCCAAGCTGTTCAGAACAAACCAACACTCCTGCATCAATCCAAGCGAACCTTGTGACATCAGCACAGCAGTCTCAGAGAAGCTTTGCAGATCCTTAGCCGTGTTCTGTCAAAGCCCAACCGTGAGTCATTCCCCGTAGTGAATCGTCGAGCACACCGTGAGGAGCCCCTCCTTGGCCGAGCACCACTTCACCGGCCACACGAGCTGTCCGTTACGAGTTCGAACTTGGAAAGTCGATCTCTGAATTAGGTAAAAAATCTTATCCAATTTTAATTTGAACATTTGACTATCTATTTCGATTGATTTCATTATCTAATTAGGATATTCTGAGTGAATATATTCACTAATTTCACAACGTGTTATGATTATCAATCCAATCTCCCGCCTAAGATATAATTCGTGATCACACGGAAAATCATCAATATGATCTCCTACCTGAGATACGATTCACAATTGCGTGGAAAATTGGCTAATCCGATCCTCATGCCCGGAATATGATTCATCAATCTATTATTTCTAAATTTAAATGGATATGGATAATATTTTCTATGATTCAATGTCGTGTCGTGTGGATTTGATTTCATTGTATCTTTGTTTGATTTGATTTGATTTTGTTTTTCTAAAAAAAATCCAAAAAGATTAGATGCAATTGAAGTAGATTATTTTTTTAGGATAATTGCATGTTTAAATTAGGGAATTTAATTAATTTCGAATTTCAAAAAAAATAACAATAAACATGTGCATGGCATATAGATTAATTGCATCATGCTTGCATGTCACCTTGCCATGTGTCATTGCTCGCGTATCATTTAGCAATTATATGTTAGGTTCATGTAATTGTGTGACATAACAGAATAGTTACATAATGATTTTTGTTCGTCATTAGAATTCGGACATTTAAATAAATCATATTTAGACTAGTAGCATGCATTCCATATAGTTTAGTTTTCACTAAATAAGAGAAAATTATAAAAAAATATTTAAGTGAAATTGCCTGTTAATTAGAAACTATATTTAGGGTGATGATGTGATTTTCTAACTAACATTATAGATATTTTCGTTGTTTCGAGATAAGTTTTCCTCCTTATCTTTGCAATTTGTTTACCGCTTTGCTTTATTGAGTGTTAAATAATGGTTATGCACTCGCATGAATGGCCTTAGAGTATTTTAGTGTAACAAAGTCCTCGAATCCATGATCTCTGGTTCATATAAGTAAAGTAAAACTCTCGATACTTTACTTGGGTTTCTAATCGACCCACCAAAAATAGATTAATGGTGACTTCAAAATGAAAATGATTTGCATGTTAAGAACTTTAACCTTAAGTTGTGAATTGGTATAGGTTTAGGAAAGCTGAGCTTGATTTAGCCATAGTAATCCATTAGCTGAACCGTTAGGTTGTGCACAACTTAATAAATTCTTAAGTATGGAGAATGCCCACAGACAAAAGTGATGTTGAACTATAAAAAAAAAATGAATTTCAGTCGCAAAGAAATTTGTATCCCCAGTGGAGTCGCCAAGTTGTCACGACCTTACCTCCCGCGAGTAACACCACCTAGGGGTTTGGCTGATGAATTATTAAGTCTAAGCCTAACGGGCCCTCCCAAGCCCTACTAATTTGCGATTTATGGTTCAAGTTGTTAACATGCAAATGATTTTCATTTCGGAGTCGTCACCAATCTATTTACAGTGGGTCGATTAGAAATCCAAATAAAGTATAGAGATATATATTTTAATCCTACGAATCAGAGATTATAAGTACGCTAGATTTACTCTAACGCTCTTTTGGTACCTTTTCTTTTCATGAAAATGTTTGAGCAGGCAGTCTGGATTGATTTTATTTCTTTCTAACATATGAGGTGTTCATACGTGTGTGCAAACCACCAAATTAACACTCAATAATCAAAATATTAAAGAAATTGCAAGATAGAGAGAATCACTTACCTCGAAGCAACGTAAGCATATGCATTGTTAGCTAGAAAATCACATCAACAATCCTAATATGATTTCTAATTAACAAGCAATTCCACTCAATGTATTTTTTTGGGTTTTCTCTTGATTAAATGAAAACTAATTTATATGCAATGACGTGTAAAGTATGACATGCGATTAAATAATCCTAACATGCACACTATATGACATGCAATTAAATGACCTAATTCCAATGACATGCAAATGATGTATTTTTTATTAAAATTCGGAATAATAAAATTGCCTAAATTAACATGCAATCTATTTTAGAAAAGACAATTTAATTTACTCTAAAGTGACTTCTTTTTGGTATTTTTTATGAAAATTCGGAATTAAAATTACCCTAAATAAACTATCAAGATTAGGATAATATCTAAACTAAACTAGGAAGTAAATTACTTTAAATCCTAATTTAAATTGAAAAATTATCCTATCTTTCTAGCAAATCTAAGTTATTTAATTCTATTCTAAGAAAATTATCTAGCTATACCCTAAACATTGTCTAAGAAAACAATTCAAACTTTAACTAATCTTTTTGGATTTTCTTTTAAAGGGAATAAAATTGAGCAAAAGATAACCGCCACCATCGAATCAATCCACGCAATCCGCAAGATTTAGTTTATCATCTTTAAATTTGGAAAACGATATAAATCGGCATATTGATGGAAGGTTCCTTGTTTAAATTTGGAAACGGGATGAAATCAACCATCGTATCCAAATAGTTATGGATAGAATGAAAGATTCTTCGTGCTGCCGAGTAATCTTGCAGATATGCTTGCATTTACCCGAATATATCGAAAAATCCACAAAAGATAACATATTATCCACATTAGGCATTCAAATATTTAAAATGAAATGAGATAATATTCTTACCTAATTTGCACATAAATTCTAAATTCAAACTTGATCCGGATCAGGACTGCGGATCATGGCATGACTTATGGTGGTGGTGCTTGACAGTGATGGCGGTGGCGCGGACGAAGCTGGCCGTGGGGAGCTCGTGGTGACTCACAGGGACTGGCAAGAGGGCGGCAAGCACAGTAGAGTGAGGAGAACCTGTGGCGAGACCACGGGGACGAAGCTTGACTTCACGCGTTTGTTCTTCCTTTATGTTATTTGTTTGTGGAGAATGCAGGATCCCAAGAGCATGATGTTGTCTCCTTCGGCAGCGAACTCATTCTCCACCAATTGCACTCGGTTTTGTCATCCTGTGAACCTGCAAACAAAAATCGTCCTCGACAGGGAGAGGAAAAGATGAATTCTTTTGCTTCTTTCTCCGCTGAAGCACTTCTCTATTTAATTATTGCTCTTTTGGCGATCGCTTGACTCATCGCAAACGAAGGATGGAAGACTGGCCGCGTCAATATGATGTGAATAGACCACAGAGAACGAGCGAAGACACCAGCGAGCAGCAGATGGATGTGGGAAAACTGTAGGTGCGGTACCGAGGCCTCGCCTTTGTGCGTTGGCTTGCTTGAAGGATCATGGTGGGCTGGGGCTTGTCGGTATAGTGGATGGAAGCTAGCAGGGCAGCGGCGAACAGGACAGCGAACTCGACATTGGAGCAGCTTGTCACAGGAGCTTCTTGGCTCACGGTGGAAGTAGCAGGTGTCACGACAGCGAAGTAGCAAGCGTGGAGCAGCCGAGAGGCTGGACATCACGGAGGAGGGCAGCACGGCGTCGAGCGACTGGCCGTGTGGGGATCTCGGTCAAGGTTTGGCCTAGAGACTCCTTTTCTCTCATTCTCACGCCTTCTCTTTTTTCTCTTCTTTTCAGAATTGGGGCCGGGAATTGTGAATTGTGTGGCCCCTCCTTGTGACGACCTAGGAGACCTATTTATAGTGGAAAATTAGGTCTATCGCTCTCTTATAAGGCCGAAATTTCGGCCTCTTAGGCTTAATTAAGCTCCAAGCCACTTTAATTAAATCTCAGATTAATCACATGGGCTCAATTAAATAAATTCCAGCCCCAATTATAAATCCAACCAAGTCCACAAGCTCTCCTTATCATGTGATTTTCGGCCATTTAACTCCATGCATTGGCCAAACTTCCCTGATGTGCGAGCTCAGTCCACCTGGCTGTTTCATGCTCATTTACTGCCGATACGATTAAATGCAATTAAGTAAAATATGTTCCTAAAACTATATGATAAATGCTATAATACAATTATTTGATTTTTGGTTGGGGTCAGGGTTGGTCCCTAATTTTCTATGCACTTAATTCTAAATGAGTTGGCCAAAATTTAAGTGTCAACAGTGACTCACCAATCAATGCCCCTAATAGAGCGATCTTGTTTGCCATCGGGGCCATATGGTGTAACATGAACAACGAAGCGTCCGACGATGGGACTGTGAAAAGCACTCCCACTTCCACTAACGTTGTAGCTTCTCCAAGCGGGACGGCTCGCCCTCGCATCCCTCAACATGAAGCAGGCTAGCTCCTCCTCCATCGAAATCAATAGGTCGAACTGCCTCTTCGGGTGGTTCAAGCTACAATACTGATGGGTCGGGCGATGGCGATCTGGGACGGGCAGGTGCAGACGGAGCGATCGGAGGCTCTTGCGGTAGACGGATCTCTGCGTTTAGCAAATGATAGGGACGACAATGGTGTTTTGGCATTTCAGGCACTTCCCAACGGTCTACTATGAGCTAAGGCATTGAATTATATATCTAAGCTCATCATTGCATCTCAGTTAACACCCCAATCGAGCCTCTTTTGCACCTTAGTGGTATGTCCTCTAGCTGTTTTCATCTTGTTTCTTGCATGATTTGTCGACCAACTCTGTACTGCCCTATGTACCGATCACTGCTCGATCTTTGTTTATACAACTTGCTTCCTTCCGTAGAAAAGAGCAAGCGATGGAGGAAATGTTGCCCGCGAGAAATAATGTCATGTCTTTTATACTAGTTGGTGCTGACTGGACAAAAAGAAAATTTGGCAAACGGGTGATTAGAAATTAAACAAAGGTTTGGTTTATGGTTCTAGCTCGACCACAAAGTCATCGGCTCTCCACAAAGCAAGTTTTTCGAATGTTGATCAAGTTGTAAGTGCGTGGATAACGAGTGCGAGCTCCCTAGAGCAAAGTTTGAAAAAGATTTTTCCAAGTGGATCTAAACGGCAGAAAATATAAATTGCTTGAGAAATGAAGTGCGAGGACTGGAAATTAAAGGAACAACGGAGGACTCAAAGGAATTTCGGAGGAGGAATACAAAATTAAAGGGATGACAATGTTATAGCTATAGCGTCCTCTCGTAGTTACCTGTCTTAGCTGACTGTCAACTTGTGCGGAGTCCAACGATACTTTTGAAAACAAAACTCGTAGGTTAAGAAAGCGTCATGAGCTTTGAGCAAATTGATCATAGTGATGCCATTTGGACTCTTCTCAACCAAATCCAAATTAATTTAATCCCACCGTGGTATGTTCATGCATGTACTCTTGAACATATAGACATAATTGACCACAGCCCTGAAATCCAGTGATAGACATTATTGAGCGAGTTCACATATAGTATATACACATTGCACCACCGACAAAGACTTGCCGACATTTGACTCAACTAGGTTGGATCTCTCTCGATTGTTGATCATTTATAAAACTCATGTCACGGTTATGATGGACCGGATCGATATGAACTCAAATCTAGGAAATAAATACAAATTGCGAGGGATGAATCGTTTTCGGAGGACAAGTAGAAGAGCATTGAACCCGCACTCGCTTGGACATCTCTGTGATCAGCCAACCAACGGGGACAGAATCTGTGTTATTCCCAGGAATGCAAGCTAAGACCGAACCTTGTTCAAAATGTAATCTATGACCAGGGTAACAGCACCGGAGTCCATCCCGCATCCCTCTGCACCGTAATCAATCATTATTCTCATGCCTCAGGAGCATTTCCACCACTTGGCTCATGGTGGGTCTGGCGTCCTTATCCTCCTCCACGCACTTGAGCGCGACCTCGATCAGGATCTCCATTTTCTTCAGGTCGTAATCGCGCTTCAGCACCGGATCCACCATCTCTTGCAGACGGGACCCCGTCCTCCCCGGTTCCATCATCTTATTCCTTGCCCATGGGATGAGCCGGATTTGCTTGGCATCCCCTCCGCTCTCCAATGAGTGGACGCTCGTCGTCGGGCTAATCCCTGTCACCATCTCTAACATGACAATCCCGTAGCTATAGACGTCCACCTTGGATGTGATGGACAGATTAGAGACCCATTCGGGAGCCATGTAGCCTCGGGTTCCTCTGATTCTCGAGAAATCAGAATTCGTCACCTTCCCTCGGTCCATTAGCTTGGAAAGCCCAAAATCCGCGACTTTGGGCTGGTAATCGGAGTCTAGGAGTATGTTCTGAGGCTTCACATCACAATGCAGAACCCACTCCAAGCATTCCTCGTGGAGATAAGCTAGACCCTTTGCGGTACCCACTGCAATGTCGAATCGCCTCTTCCAATGGAGCTCAGGCGACGACAAGTTCTGTGCCAGCGACCCGTGTTCCATGAACTCGTACACCAAGAGCCTGTGCTTTCCCTCGGCGCAGTAACCCCACAGCTCGATCAAATTCATGTGGTTCACCCTCCCGATCGTGCTGGCCTCAGCAAGAAAATCGGCCTCTCCAGTTGTTGCATTGCTGAGCACCTTCACCGCCGCGACCCGATCATCCGCCAATAGGGCCTTGTACACGATCCCGCCTGCGCCTCTCCCAATCTCCTTGCTGAAATTCCTCGTTGCCTTCTTGAGCTCGTCATAGGTGAACCGCTTGAACCCGGTGGCCGCGAGGAGGTAGCTCTGGTGCGCAGAAGTGACGTCCTGCTGGTTCCTAATCAGGAAGAACCACACCAAGAATACCACCACGATCTCGATCCCTCCGACCACGCAGGCGAACCAGAGCATGAAGCTCACCGCCCCGTTTTTGCCTTTCTTGGCATAAGTCCTGTCCCAGACCTTCACTACCGCGGTGGGAGAGCAAGTGTACTGAGATCTCTTCACCAGCTGGTCCTCGGTGAAGGTCCTGTTCTTGGGGACCTTGATGAAGAACTCGCCAGTGAAGCTGGGCAGGTTGTGGCCATTCAGGAGCTCGATCTTCGGGTAGCAATTGAACGTGCCGGAGTCCGACCCAATGTACTGGAATCCTCGGCAGTTGCACAGGTTCAGGCAAGTCTGCCGGCACTTATCGAGGGTGGTATTGCTGATGATGGTGTAGTCGTAGCCATAGAAATCGACGTACAGGAGCTTCACGAACCCGATCTCGTCGGCGACGCACGCGTTGGAGAATGTGAAATCGGGCACGCAACCGGCCGACCAGTCGCCTAGAACCTTGGGGACGTACCCAGGCACGCAGGAGCAGCTCCGGCCCTTGGCTGGGTCGTAGCTGCACAGGCTGTTGTTGCCACACACGCCGTGGATGAAGCAGGGGATGCCGCTGATCGCCTCCCACGTCACGGCCCAGCTGGTCGAGCCCGGCTCGCGGCTGTAGACCCGCAAGTTGCCATCAAAGTCGAGGGTCATCCTTCTCTGCATAGCCGAGACACCGTAGTCAGACGTGGAGAACGAGTAGTTGTCGGAGGACTCAAAGCGGCCGAGCGGGTCGAGCACGGCGATGCGGCTGCTGTTGTAGAGGAATCGGCCTTGCTGAGAGCTCTGGGCCCACGGGAAGGGCAAGTAGACGCTCGAGATCGAAGGGCCATCGAAGAGGAGGCGGAGGACATTGTCGTTGTCGAAGTAGAGCTTGTAGAACCCAGTCGAGCAGTTGTACCGGCTCCGAGCGGAGATCAGGAACGTGTTTCTGGTGAGTGGCTGCTGAGGTAGGAGTGTGTCGGTCGGCGAGTCGAAGCTCTGCCACAGGACGGCGCCGCTGTCATTGGTGAGGACGAGGTTCCCAGTGTCGTTGAGGCGGAGCTGGGCAGCGGAGGGGGAGCTGGTGCCGGAAGACCAGACTTCGCCCCCTACGTGGCCGGCGTCGGTGAGGACAAGGTTGCCCGAGTCAAGGAGGGAGAAGGTGGAGCGTTGGCCGTTGACGGGGGCCTGGCGGTTGGCCATCCAGACGGGGGTGCAGTCGGTGCCGGAGCACGGGGGCTGGCTGAACCAGACGGCAAAGCCGTAGGCGTTGTTGCCGACGGGGAAGAAGCCAGCGGAGAAGGCGCCAGAGGGAGAGACGAGGACGTCGGCAGGGTTCTCGACGGAGAGGGACGCGCTTTTGGCGAGGCTGGGCAGCGCCGAGGTGGAGAGCCGACACGATTGGAGGAAGAGGAAGACGAAGAGGGGAAGGAGGAGCGAGAACGGCGGAGGAGCCATAGGACTCGGCAGCAAAAGATGAGTGCAGTGAATCTCGCCAAGGACGAGATATATACAGTTGGTCGACGGTTCCGCATCTAGAATAGAAAGGTTTGTCATCGCCTTTACAGTAAACGTTGAGCATGGCGTCCACCGTCAATCCATGGCACGATATCTCACCTACCGATTTATTGCGTTTGATTGTATTGCCCACATGGTGAATGTTCAATGTCCGAAGAGAAGACCATTCTTCCGACAAAAAAAAATGTCCGAAGAGAAGACCCTTACAACCCCAAAAAAAAATGTCCGAGGACCCATGCTCGTTATTAAATTGGCAATTAAACTTACTGATAAATAGTTAGGTTTTGATTTTGTTTTCAACCAACTCGCCTTGATAGAGTGTCACAAAATTTTTGACGTGGCGACTTGCATGACAATGACAATGACAATAACTAGTGAACTCACATAGTAGCTTAACAAATTACTTGGCTTTACAACTTCCATAAGGGGTAACCAACTTTATTTTATAATTAGTAGTTCAACATTAAGTTCAAAAATACCATTGCACTTCAGTTGACCCGTATAAGTAAATAGGATTTTGCCAGGGATGCATATTCATTATTTTCTACCATGCATCCATTTACTATCTTCATTAAGATCGTGACACGTGTCTATAAAATTCTAGACCTCGATATGCTCAACCCAAATCCCACTGAATCCTAACGAGCATATATATCTCTCTCTCTACTCACAACTACCTTTGAGCCCGACCTCCATGCCTCCACTTGCCGACGCCACCGATGGATCACTACTATGGTGACAATGACGACCTATCGCTTTTTTTCTTTTCCTTTGAAACTTCTCTTCTGGTATCAAAACTAGAGTAAGCTACGATTGGCAAGATCTCACTTAGCGGGCTTTTCTTTCTATGAATTTTTGTTTCCTGTTGCTATCCAAGCCGTGCCACCGTCTGCCGTCATCTCTGTATCTGCTTTATCTCCCTGTGCATCCATGGCGTTGAGGTGGGACACGGCAAACAATGGCGGACGGAGATGGAGAAGGAGTTGCTGAGGCGGGACATCGGTGGAAGGCTATTAGGCGCAGCAGATGCCAACAATTGATGGTTATCAATTGTGGAAAAGACTATGGTTTGAGGAGGATTTGGGGGCTTGAGGATTTTCCAAAGGGATGGTAATTTGGCATATTCCTCGTAGGGTTTTGTCTCCGAGTTTGAAAGACGTACTACAAAAAATAGAGGCATACTTTTTCGTTATGAAATGAAAACCCAAGCATGTTATAGAATGAAAATTTGAGCTTTTTTTTTTTGTATTCTCTCTTAAAGAAATTCTACAGTTCTCAATACATGTATTGTTTTCGTGTTAAGTATAATCACGACTTTAGAAAATACACTGCTCCAAACTAAATATACTTAATAAGTGTCCCGACAACACCCTTCAATATTTTCTTGAGAAATGTTAAAATCAATCTCTTAGATTTGCCACATCAAGTTTAAAAAAGGGTTTTCCATCTTTCTCGTCGTTAGATTTATTTGATCAAAAGCAGAACTAAAAAGTTTGAGAGATTTATAAGTTATAAAGTTGGACTGATACACTTGTTGCAAAGAAACAAAACAACCGCAATGTTTTATAGAAAGGTCCAAGCATATGGGCCGAGGTGGACAAAGACCAGGTCAGCGTCAAACAATGCGACAGTTATTTGACGTGGACACTCTGCGTACCACAAATTTTCGTTTTGACAAGTAGCCGCTTGTCTAGCGCAACTACTTGAGATTGGCCTGGTCTGGTCGGTTGCACTTTACACGCAATATTTAAGTATCAATCAGAGAAACGTCAAATTAGAGCCTATTCAAACATTTTTTTTTAAAACTCGGCAAAGAGTGGACGACCAAAAGAAAAAAGAAAGTCTCATTTAAACGGTGCTGTTAACAATTCAGGAAAAATATACTCATTGAATATGATTTCAATATATAAATTTGCCCATTTGATGTAGACATTCTCGAACTGCGGACATTTTTGGAATTTTCTTATAGTTATGATCTAGCTAATCTGAAGTAATTTTCACCTTTTTACGTTTTAGGTTATAGTTTATTTTGGGCTTGTTTGTTGATACTGAGTTTTAAGCGCCAAAAAATTTAAGTATGTGAAGGTTAAGTGTCGGAACAATACAAATGACGAAATATATAAGTCAAATCTATTTGATAGAATGCGATATTCAGATCTTGATTTTGCGTTCACCGCTTGATAAATAATGTAAGTAATAGTTATGATGGTAATGGACTTTTAACGAATGACATGGAATAGTGAAACTGATATGGAATTTTATGGTGTTTTGCATTTTTTATTAGCAAAATTGAGGGGCATTGGTTATTTAAATTGAAGATCCAAAATCATAGCCCCATTGTTTCATAAAAAAATGAATCGAACTCAACATTATCAACTGATGCAAGATGTCTCGATCAGTAACGTATAAAAATACAAAATAAATATTTTAAAATAGCATGAAGATACGAACAAAAAGCCTTCAGGAGATTACTAAACATTCTGATAGTCTATGTGAATTCTAGTCGTTGTCAATAAGTAGGTCCGGCTAAATTAAGGTTTTGAGTGATTTTTAACCTAAACTGTTAATTTTAGCCGTGCCTTACTCTATGTTAGCAAATCCAATTGATAATTCCATTAGAAAGTTTTGAGACTTTCAGCATTTAACGGGGGTTATCAAACAAGCCCCTAACTATTGAACATTTCATGATCGTAGGAACCAATTATACGACATGGGCATTGTTATTGACTTTTCAATTGTGGCGTTTGGCCTTTGGATTATTATTTATTAAATGCTTCAAAAATTCGAAGGACATACCAATATAAAAGGTATTGACCCTTCTTCTCGTGAACTTTTCAAAGTTAGAATGCAATTTATATTGATAGCAATTGCCAAATGACACCTGAAAAGGACTGCGCACTCAAGTCACTCTCTAAACATTGCTCGCGACAATTCTTTTTTTCTCGTCCACACACATCGAATGGAAATATATTACAATTATTGTTGGTAGACCTCGTCAATGAGCGGGCAACTTGCGGTCGCGCTTGCAAAACGGAAGGGTTACGCTGAATTTTTGGGACTACGAGGTTGGCATGGATAAAAATTCAATGCCAATTCAGTGGGCAGGCTAGGCCTGGGCAAGGGCCTTGAGACACGGCCCAACCATGTATTAATTAAAAGAGATTATGAATAATTATTGTTAATGATTTTACTTTGATACGTGATATTTGTAAATGATGATAGGATAAAATAAACTCGAATTTCTAGTACTCACGGGTAAACCAACAATGTAAAATAACACAAATTCCAAATCTAATTTTCCTTTGATGTCCATTTCTATTTTTTTACCCGAATAGTCGTGAAAAAATAATAAGTCAGTTTAAGTGTCAAATTTTGTAAATTGCAAAAATTTCGGTATCTTGATTAAAAAAAATCAAATTGTATATTCCATAATATTTTCACTGAGCGTAAAGTATGAGTCAATTAAGATACAAGTCTTTGTATCACTTATGAGATGGCACTTCAGAAAAGATAAATGTAACAACTAATAAGCTAACACCAATGAGGCAATGACCTTAGGTCCTCTCTCTTCCAATTGTACGTAGCGTCTTTAATTGTGCAAACCATGAGTCACCAGTTGGGGCGCCCCAAACCCTAAGATCTTCCAAAACCCACAGTTCCAGTAATTTACAAAATCCAGTATGGCTACAAACCTTAATACTATACTAGAGTCACCACCGATCATTAGAGATAAACTTTAGATCGATTGGATCTCAAGCAGCGTAGGGAAAATCAAACTAACTAATTGCACACGTAAAAGAATCTATCAAAGGCAATCTAGAGATCTCAGGTCCAAGAGTTAGCTATGCGGGGGGATGGATGAACTTCCAACGACACCTTTTCGGTACTACAACCTACTTTTGGCTAAGTCATAAATCATTTGTAAGTTAATTTTCCAAGTACACATGATGTTTTCCAGAATGTCGCCAAAACATTCAATTGGGCCGACTTGACTTGGACCCACCAACTCATGGATCGGATTTTGTTAGCCCGTTTGATTTGATTTTGACCCACGAGACAGTTTTCCAAGCCCAACTCCATCTCTCGTTACTTCATTGATCCCATCTACTAATGTTCAGTATTCCCATTAAAAGTATTCCTATTACATCATCATTATATAATTTATGGTTTATTGATAAACTCAACTCAAGGGCTCAATTTGTCATTAGATTTAAAATAGAGTTTTTTTTTTGGTAACCGAGATGTCCGGGCCAGTTTGCACGCACCTCGACTATTCCTCGGGGGAGACTAGCACAACAACCCACCACCATGGCCCCCCACTTAAATCACAAGTGCTCGGCTGGAAAATCGAACTTGGATCAGTGCGCCTAACCACGCAATCTCAAGTACGCCCTAACCAACTGAGCTACCCATGGATGAGTAAATTAAAATAGAGTTAATCTCATCAATTTTCAATAAACTTTTATTTCTATCCATCTAGATAATATACAAGCCATGTAATCTTTTCTCTCAACGAGCCACCTTTATCATTATTAATTTTGATATTCCCTTAATTTCTAAAGCTATAAGTGTACAACATATCGACAAAGCTGGCAATGGCTATTGTAAAATCGAATTACAGAATTTCCGTTAAATAAAACTAATGCTCTTCGAATTTTAAATGAACATAGTTTATTATATGGTCATCAATTCATCTGATTTTTTTTTCCAGTCCTCGTCACGCGATTGGCAATTGGCACTAACTCTTAACCATTAAGTGAGATTTGGAGCTTTGCGACTTCTCCTGATGTGACCCGAGTCTAAACATGTCCCAAACCCAATTATTTTTATTAAAAAAAAGAAGATTTCTAGAATAATAAATATAAGATGAGATGTAGACCGTAGTTCGCTTCAAGCAAATTATTCACTCCCTAAACTAATTTATTTAATGCGACGAGTTAAATTGGGGAGCTTTTGTTAGTTGTAATCCACTTAGAGAATAATAAAAGCACAAATGTGGAGTTAGGTTATTGGTGTTAATTTCGGAGTAAAGTAATAAAAAGTGGAGACAAGAGACATCAACGAGTTGGGAATGGGGCTGCCTTTATTTTTTTTTTTTTATCTAATTAGTCAATTCGGGAGTGGGGATCCCCCTTCTTCCTTTTTAGCTAGCGAATGAGATTGAACACGTGGTTCAATTTTTTTACATGTTTTAATTTTTTGTAATTTACTACGCGCATCGAATTAGGTAATTGGGCTTATTGGTAAGGATCTGATTACATTTGACAAGCTGGTTAGTGATGATGATGCTTCTTTGTTGCGAGTTCCTCCATGCATGAATATCTATATAATCGTGAGCCACAACTTAGATGTTTGATACATTTTTTCCATAGTAATTACAGTCGTCAAAATGAGTGTTTCTTTTAAAAAAGATGTTTGACCAATATTTCATAGTTATACCGTCTCCATCGGGCATAGAAAGTTGGTCCATTCACTTGCACATCCAGCCTCAAATTAGGGCATAGCGTGGGCGAGGGCGCAAGGAGAGAGAGAGAGAGAGAGGATGGGTGCACCGGCAACTTTGATATGGTTGGTCTCCCATTGTAAGTTCCCATGGCTTGTTGAAATCCGTTCCACAATGAGAGTTGATGGAACAAATGAGTTTTGACACTCATTTCCTCGCTCTGAGTCAAAGCCGACCATCTGCGAGTTTCAAGTCGAGGCTGAATGTTACTCAACTTTTCCTTGCTTCAATCTACTTACTTGGCTCATGCTTACGCTTCTACTCAACCTAGTACCTATGCCATGATTTCGTACTATTAACAATACTATCCTCTACATATGGTTATAAAAAGTCCAGTTAAAATTGACAAATAGATAGCTCATACAGTTAGCATTCGTTCTAACTATGACACTGGCCTATGTAAAGAATGAGGAAGGGCGAACAGTGTTGCTGAAATAGACCCGAAGAGCACAAGCAATTCATTGCAAGAAAGGGGACCCGAAGTTCGGGTCGGAAGCATACTTATTATTCACTCAAGACCATTTTAAATGATGAAATCCTTCATTTTCACGAGATCACTTTGGATTCACGTAAAAGCTGTAGCATCCTCTTGTCATTACCCCATCTTAGCTTTTGTCAACTTGTGCGGACAACTCCAATGGTACCTTGGAACATAAATTTTGTAGGAAAGAAAGTGTGAGCATGGAGCAATTGACGATAAAGGTGCCATTTGGACGACTCTACGTCAACTTGTCTTAGACAAAAAAAATGCCGCTCTCAATCAATTCTTAGTTGCCCCGCTCTATGGTCTAATTTATCTTGGAGGCAAACCCAAGACAGTCCAGTCACTTTCTCCAAGATCGACCCATTGCCATCTCTTTTATCACGTAAAAATAACAATGTCAACTCGAGAGAGAGAGAGACAGCTGCCAGCATCGACTAGATCTACAACTATTCTAGGTAAAATCCAAATTTATTCAAGCGAGTTCTAGCCTATCATCGAGCAAGTTCACATATTGTATGTAAACAATCGCCACTGACAGAAACTTGTCACCATTCAACTCAACTAGGTCAGATTCCTCTCAATAATAAACTCATGTTAACAGCTACGATGGACCGGATCATGTGAACTCAAATCCAGAAATAAGTACAAATTGCTAGGGATGAATTGCTTTCAGAGGACAAATAGAAGAGTATTGAGCCCGCTTTCGCTTGGAGATCTCTTTGACCAAGCCAACAAACGGTGACAGAATCTCTGTTCAAGAATGCAGACTTTTGGCTAACTTAACATTGGACTCTATATCTTCACGCAACGAGATGATGCCAAGCCATTGCAGATTTAAATATTTTAAGAAGCAATCATCCTGTGTGACCAGAGATATGGCACCTGAATCAATCCCACTTTACTCGCACCCTAATCTAACCATCATTCTCATGCCTTAGGAGCATTTCCACCACTTGGCTCATGGTGGGTCTAGCGTTTTTATCGTCCTCTACGCACTTGAGCGCGACCTCGATCAAGATCTCCATTTTCTTCGGGTCGTAATCATCCCTGAACACGGGATCCACCACCTCTTCCAGAAGGGACCCCGTCCTCCCCGGTTCCTTCATCTTATTCCTCGCCCATGGTATGAGCCGGACTTCCTTGGCGTCCCCTCCGCTCTCCAATGAGTGGATACTCGTCATCGGGCTAATTCCCGTCACCATCTCTAACATGACAATACCGTAGCTATAGACGTCCACCTTGGATGTGATGGGCAGATTTGAGACCCAATCGGGAGCCATGTAGCCTCGGGTTCCTCTTATTCTCAAGAAATCGGAATTCTTCACCTTCCCTTGGTCCATTAGCTTGGAAAGCCCAAAATCCGCAACTTTGGGTTGGTAATTGGAGTCCAAGAGTATGTTCTGAGGCTTCACGTCGCAATGCAGAACCCACTCCAAGCACTCCTCGTGGAGATAAGCTAGACCTTTTGCAGTACCCACCGCGATGTCGAATCACCTCTTCCAATGGAGCTCAGGTGACGACAAGTTCTGTGCCAGCGACCCGTGTTCCATGAACTCGTACACCAAGAGCCTGTGCTTTCCCTCGGCGCAGTAACCCCGCATCTCGATCAAATTCATGTGGTTCACCCTCCCGATCGTGCTGGCCTCTGACAGAAAATCGGCCTCTCCAGTTGTCGCATTGCTGAGCACCTTCACTGCAGCGACCCGATCATCCGGCAATGTGGCCTTGTACACGATCCCGCCTGCACCTCTCCCAATCTCCTTGCTGAAATTCCTCGTTGCCTTCTTGAGCTCGCCATAGGTGAACCGCTTGAACCCGGTCGCGGCGTGGAGGTAGGTCTGGTGCGCAGAAGTGACTTCCTGCTGGTTCCTAATCATGTTGAGTCACGTGGATTATTTAATTGTAAATTGTTTAGCATCCTAGTTATTAGGAGTCTGTATTGTAGTGGTGTAGAACATGGCTTTGTGTTTTACCAAGTCAATAGGTGATTTATGCACGTTGCTGTTTTTTAGGGGTTAGTGGAGTACTTCCTTTTATGCTGTTAACTGTCGTGTGTCAGCTCTTTAAGAAGAGCATCTGATGTAAAGTTTTTTTTTTAAGAGAAAAAAATGCAGTGAGAACAACGTAGTTCTTTGCATACTGTGTAGCTTTCCTTCTTCCAAATTCTGTAACAGTGGTATCAGAGCAGGTTGTGAGAAGAGTGAGTTTGAAAAAGGAGAGATTGAACGTGAGATACCTTTGTGAAAAGTCGCAGTAGCAATTTTTTCAATGGCCACTGATAATTTCGTTCAGCCTGCCATTCCTCGCTTTGATGGTCATTATGACCATTGGAGCATGCTGATGGAGAATTTCTTGCGGTCGAAAGAGTACTGGCATGTCGTCGATTCTGGAGTAGCAGAACCAGCGGCTGGAGTGGTGTTGACAGATACACAAAAGGCTGACTTGGATGCATTGAAGCTGAAGGATCTCAAAGCCAAGAACTACTTTTTTCAAGCTATCGATCGATCAACCTTGGAGACAATTCTTTGCAAAGACACCTCCAAGCATATTTGGGATGCAATGAAGAAAAAGTATCAGGGGAACGCGAGGGCAAAGCGCGTGCAACTTCAAGGGCTTCGGATAGAATTTGAGAATTTACGCATGAAAACTGGTGAATCTGTTACCGATTACTTGTCGAGAACAATGACGATCGCCAACAAGATGCGGATTCATGGCGAGAAGATGGAGGACGTCACCATCATTGAGAAGATTCTTCGATCAATGACACCGAAATTTAATTTCGTTGTTTGTTCTATCGAAGAATCTAAAGATATTGATGATCTTTCAATTGATGAGTTGCAGAGTTCTTTGCTGGTTCACGAGCAAAAATTTGTCCAGCAAGATAAAGAGGAACAAGCATTAAAGGCAGTAGCCCATTCAAAAGGTCCTGATCGTGGGAAAGGGAGATGGAAGAATAAAGAGTCATATCATAAATCAAATGAGGATCACACTGTCGATCCTAAATGGAAAGCGAAAAACCGTGACAACAACTATCCAAACGGCAACAATTCGAAGTTCTTCGACAAGTCAAATGTCGAATGTTATAAATGTTACAGGTATGGCCATTACAAGTCTGAATGTAGAACCAATCTTAACAAAAACCGTGGTGCAAAATCAAATTTTGCAGAGAAAGCAAAAGAAGTTTCGCTTTTGATGGTCTGTCATACAAAAGAAGAGGTTCATCGAAATTTGTGGTATCTTGATACTGGTTGCAGCAATCACATGTGTGGAGATAAGTCTGTATTTTCAGACTTGGATGAATCGTTCCGTAACACGGTTACGTTTGGCGACAAATCTTCTATTTCTGTCATGGGCAAAGGCAACGTTAAGATTCACACCAAAGAAAACTCTACTAAGGTGATCTCTAACGTTTACTTTGTTCCAGATTTGAAAACCAATTTGCTTAGTATTGGTCAATTACAAGAGAAGGGATATGAGATCTCTATCAAAGATGGAGTTTGTCGAATTCAAGATGAAAAATTGGGCTTAATTGCTCAAGTCAACAAGACAACAAACCAGATGTTTCCACTGTATCTCGATGACACCAATCAATGGTGTTGCTCTGCGAGATTGAAGGACGAAGCCTGGTTGTGGCACTTTCGCTATGGACATCTGAGTTTTGGTGGTCTAAAAACGCTGCAGCAAAAGAATATGGTAACTGGTCTTCCACAAATTCAAAGTCCTTCTCAAGTTTGTGAAGAGTGTATTGTTGGCAAACAACATCGAGATCCGTTTCCAAAAGGAAAAACATGTAGAGCGAAGAAGGTGCTGGAACTAATACATTCAGATTTATGCGGACCCATTAATCCGACATCAAATGGTGGTAAACGTTACTTTATAACGTTCATTGGTGATTATAGTCGGAAAACTTGGGTCTATTTTCTGCAGGAGAAGTCTGAAGTTTTTCTAGCTTTCAAGAACTTCAAAGTACTGGTTGAAAAAGAAGCAGGCATGCTTATAAAGACTCTTCGCAGCGATCGTGGTGGAGAATATAACTCGCAAGAATTCATAAATTTTTGTGAGACTCATGGAATTCGAAAACAGCTTACGACAGCTTATACGCCACAGCAAAATGGCATTGCAGAGAGGAAGAATCGCACCATCGTAAACATGGTACGAACCATTTTGGCAAGAAACAGTGTTCCAAGAAGTTTTTGGCCTGAAGCTGTCAATTGGAGCATTCATGTATTGAATAGGAGCCCCACACTAGCTGTTCAAAATATGATGCCCGAAGAAGCTTGGAGTGGGCACAGACCATGTGTCGAGCATTTCAGAATTTTCGGTTGTATAGCGTTTGCCCACATACCAGATCAGAAGAGGACCAAGCTTGATGACAAAGGTGAGAAATGCATTTTTCTTGGTGTTAGTGAACATTCAAAAGCATACAAATTGTATAATCCTATCACCAAGAAAATTATCATCAGTCGTGATGTAATTTTTGATGAAGAGAGGTTCTGGTTATGGAATGAAAACAAAGTTGAACAGCAAATACAAGCTGATTTTGATGGAGAGAATGTAGAAAAATTGCAGCAGCCTTTGGAAAATGCAGAACCTGTAGAAAATGAGCAACAAGCAGCAATCAATGAATGTATTTCAGCCTCTGAAACAGGAGATGAACAGCAACCTCGACGAGTTAGAAGAAGGCCCGCATGGATGACTGATTATGAGGTAACTGGGATCGATCAAACTGAAGACCCTTTTACTCATTTTGCCTTATTTTCAGATTGCGATCCAGTAGTTTTCGAAGATGCTGTTAAAGAACCAAAATGGCAGAAGGCGATGGAAGCAGAAATTGCAGCCATTGAAAGAAATAATACTTGGGAGTTGATAGAGCTTCCAAAAGGGAAAAAGACCATTGGAGTGAAATGGGTGTACAAGACGAAGTTAAAGGAGAACGGTGAAGTCGATAAGTACAAAGCCCGCTTAGTCGCAAAAGGCTACAAGCAAGTGTTCGGCATTGACTACACAGAAGTTTTTGCTCCAGTTGCCCGACATGACACAATTAGAGTGGTGATTGCACTTGCGGCACAAAATTCATGGCCTATCTTCCAGTTGGACGTGAAGTCGGCATTTTTACATGGCGACTTGGAAGAACAGGTATTTATTGATCAACCTCCTGGTTATATAAAGTTTGGTAGTGAGCACAAGGTGTACAAACTAAACAAGGCGTTATACGGACTAAAACAAGCTCCAAGAGCTTGGTATAGTCGTATATAGGCCTATTTTCTGAAGGAAGGTCTCCGAAAATGTCCATATGAGCATACGCTTTTTGTGAAAACTGGAGAAGGAGGGAAGATGCTTATTGTTTGCCTGTATGTTGATGATTTGATTTATACTGGAAATGATAGTGCTATGCTTGAAAAATTTAAGCAGTTTATGATGCTTGAATTCGATATGTCTGATCTTGGAAAGATGCACTATTTCCTTGGGATAGAAGTTGTACAATTTGCTGGTGGAGTCTTCATTTCCCAAAGAAAATATGTGCAAGACATTTTAGAGAGGTTCCAAATGAAGAATTGCAATTCTTCTAGCACACCAACAGAGGTGAGTTTGAAGTTAGTAAAAGATCCTGAAGGAAAGAGAGTTGATAGTACCATGTACAAGCAAATTGTGGGAAGCTTGATGTATTTAACTTCAACTAGGCCAGATATAATGTATTCTGTGAGTCTCATAAGTAGGTACATGGAGAATCCTACTGAGATGCATCTCTTTGCTGCCAAGAGAATTTTTCGATACTTGCAAGGTACGACTGACTTTGGATTGCTCTACAAGAAGGGAGAAAGTTCAAACTTGATGGGCCTCACTGATAGTGATTATGCCGGAGATCAAGATGATAGAAGAAGCACTTCCGGATATGTATTTATGATGGGTTCGGGAGCTATTTCATGGTCATCAAAGAAGCAGCCGATTGTCACTTTATCAACCACTGAAGCTGAATATGTTGCAGCAACTTCGTGCGCTTGTCAAGCTATTTGGTTGAAGAAAATTCTCGAAGAACTTCATGTTGAGAGCCAAGGACCTACTGTGATTTATTGTGACAATAGTTCAGCAATAAAGCTCTCCAAAAATCCTGTTTTACATGGAAGAAGCAAGCATATAGATGTCAAGTTTCATTTCTTGAGGGATCTGACGAAGGAAGGAGTTATTGATCTCATCTATTGCAAAAGTGAGGATCAAGTTGCTGATATCTTTACCAAGTCCCTCAAGTTGGCTGCATTTCAAAAGCTGAGAAACCTGCTTGGTGTCCAGAAGTTGTATTAAACTGAATGTTAGCAAACTTTCAGTTTAAGGGAGGGAATGTTGAGTCGCGTGGATTATTTAATTGTAAATTGTTTAGCGTCCTAGTTATTAGGACTCTGTTTTGTAGTGGTGTAGAACATGGTTTTGTGTTTTACCAAGTCAATAGGTGATTTATACACGTTGCTGTTTTTTAGGGGTTAGTGGAGTACTTCCTTTTATGCTGTTAACTGTCGTGTGTCAGCTCTTTAAGAAGAGCATCTGATGTAAAGTTTTTTTTTTGAAGAGAAAAAATGCAGTGAGAACAACGTAGTTCTTTGCATACTGTGTAGCTTTCCTTCTTCCAAATTCTGTAACAGGAAGAACCACACCAAGAACACCACCATGATCTCGATCGCTCCGACCACACAAGCGAACCAGAGCATGAAGCTCATCCCCTCGTTTTTGCTCCTGTCCAAGACCTTCACCTCCGGGGAGGGAGAGCAAGTGTACTGAGTTCTCTTTACCAGCTGGTCCTCCGTGAAGGTCTTGTTCTTGGTGACCTTCAGGAAGAACTCGCCAATGAAGCTGGGCAGGTTGTGGCCATTCAGGAGCTCGATCTTCGAGAAGCAATTGAACGTGTCACCGGAGCCCCACCGGCTGTACTGGAATCCTCGGCAGTCGCAAAGGCTCAGGCAAGTCTGCCGGCACTTCTCGAGGGTGGTATTGAAGATGACGTTGTAGTCGTAATCATCAAATTCGACTTACAGGAGCTTCACGAACTTGATCTCGTCGGCGACGCACGCGTTGGAGAATGTGAAATCAGGCACGCAACCGGCTGACCAGTCGCCTGGGACCTTGGGGACGTACCCAGGCAAGCAGGAGCAGCTCCGGCCCTTGGCCGGGTCGTAGCTGCAGAGGCTGTTGTTGCCGCACACGCCGTGGATGAAGTAGGGGACGCTGCTGATCGCCTCCCACGTCACGGCCCAGCTGGTCGAGCCTGGCTCGCGGCTGTAGACCCGCAAGTTGCCATCGAAGTTGAGGGTCATCCTTCTCTACATAGCCGCGACGCCGTAGTCGGAGGTGTAGAGCGAGTAGTTGTCGGAGCACTGGAAGCGGCCGAGCGGGTCGAGCACAGCGATGCGGCTGCTGCTGTAGGGGAATCGGCCTTGCTCATAGTAGGTGGCCCACGGGAAGGGCCAGTACACGCTCGAGATCGAAGGGCCGTCGAAGACGAGGCAGAGGACATTGTCGTTGGCGAAGTAGAGCTTGTAGAACCCGATCGAGCAGTTGTACCGGCTCCGAGCGGAGATCAGGAATGTGTTTCTGGTGAGTGGCTGCTGAGGGAGGAGGGTGTCGGTCGGCGAGTCGAAGCTCTGCCACAGGACGACGCCGCTGTCGTCGGTGAGGACGAGGTTCCCGGTGTCGTTGAGGCGGAGCTCGGCCGCGGAGGGGGAGCTGGTGCCGGAAGACCAAACTTCGGGGGCAGCGTCGCCGGCGTCGGTGAGGACGAGGTTGCCCGAGTCGAGGAGCGAGAAGGTGAAGCGTCGGCCGTTGACGGGGGCCTGACGGTTGGCCATCCAGACGAGGGTGCATTTGGCGTCGGAGCAGGGGGGGTCGCTGAACTAGACGGCGAAGCTGTAGGCGTTGACACCGACGGGGAAGAAGCCAGCGGAGAAGGCGCCAGAGGGGGAGACGAGGACGTCGTCGGGGTTCTCGATGGAGAGGGACCCGCGTTTGGCCAGACTGGGCAGCGCCGAGGTGGAGAGCCGACATGATTGGAGGAAGAGGAAGAGGAAGAGGGGGAGGAGGAGCGAGAATGGCGGAGCCATAGGACTCGGCGGCGAAAGACGAGTGCAGTGAATCTCGCCAAGGACGAGATATATATACAGTTGAATGAATAACATGGGGGATAATTCCCCAAAAAAAACCCCAAACTTTAGGTATAATCTTAATTCTGCCTCGAACATTTTTTTATCTCGAAAAAAAACCTTAGACTTTAGATCTAGCTTCAAATCTGCCTCAAACCTTTTTTTTTTGTCTCAGAAAAATATCAAATTTTAGATTCAATCCCAAATCGGCCCTGAATATTGTTTTGTTTAAAATAAATCACCAACTTTAAATCTATTCTCAAATTTACTCCTGTGGTCTAGTCTCAACTTTACGTATCATTTCCACATCAACAAGGTAATAATGAAATCGATTTAAGATATGAAAATTAAGGACAACTAACATCGATTTTGGACTGATGGGGGCGGATTTGGGACTAGAGTAAAAGTAGGTAATTTTTTTCTAAGATAAAAAGAAAGTTCGGACTAGAACTTTAGATAAAGAAAAGTTATGGATATATTTGGGATTGACCTAAAGTTTGAGATTTTTTCTGAGATAAAAAAAAAGTTCGGAATGGAATAGAACTTGGATTAAACCTAAAGTTGGGGTTTTTTTAAAGGGAATTAAGACGAATAGTTGGTGAAAAATGAATAGACAGTTCCACATCTAAAAAGGTTTGT
This sequence comes from Syzygium malaccense, assembly GCA_031216405.1. Taxonomy (NCBI): domain Eukaryota; kingdom Viridiplantae; phylum Streptophyta; class Magnoliopsida; order Myrtales; family Myrtaceae; genus Syzygium; species Syzygium malaccense. The sequence continues at coordinate 9,733,947 of CM062258.1, read as the reverse complement.
CGTCGCCTTTATGGTAAACATTGACCATGGTACGTGACCGAACTAACAACATGCGCGTGATTGAATTGTTCACATGGTGAATGTTCAATGTGTTGAAAATATGTCTCGAGTTTAAGCTCAAAGCAAAATCTAAATATTCCGAATTGGATATTTTGCGAATCTCCGAAATCGAGTAAAAAGAAATATACGGGCACATCAATTTTTTATTCTCACGTTGAAGTCCGAATTATGAAATAGAAGGACAGAAAAAGGAAAGTCCAATTGTGTCAGAGAAAGGAAGGAAACACTACTTGAAGTCGGCCAAAGAAAAGTCAAAAGAGGAAAGTTCAAACTTTGACTAGTTGACCGAACAACATGATTTCCTAATCCATGTTGACGTGGGCTTATGAAGGTGTTCTTCTTCTGGCTATAAATATATTCAGCGGGCACTTTAGGCGTGTAGTTGTTGATAAATACATGAAGTGAAGACTTCTTGAAGCGCCGCTCCGCAACCGAGTGCTTGGTTGTGAGTACGTGATTTTATTTGTGAAATTACATCAAGAATTCAAGTGTTAGTAGCGAGTAAATCTTGTGATAAGATTTGTATATAATTCCTTCAAGAGATCGAGAGATTATTTTGTGAGGAATTATGAGGCTAAACACTGCATGAGTTATTGGATATAATTGGGGCTTGGGAAATATTTAAAGTGTTTGAGTGACTCAAGTGTGATTGTAATCTCCATTGTATCGCTTGATCTATAGTGGAATTCCATGCTGCTCTCCCCGTGGACATAGGTCACTACGACCGAACCATATAAATCTAGTGTCCGATTTATTTTCTTATTCTGTCAATTTTATTATTTGATCTCTTGGCTTCCGCAACAATTGGTATCAAAGTTTAGTTTGGCTGAGTTGAAGCGAATCGATAGCGATAGAAGAAGGAAAAGTGAAAATCGACAGATTTAATGGGAAAGATTTTGGTTTCTGAAAGATGCAGATTGAGGATAATCTATATCAGATGAAACTACATTTGCCCTTGTATGGGGAGAAGCCAGAGACGATGAAGCAAGCTGATTGGGAATTGCTAGATAGATGAGCTTTGGGTGTTATTCAGCTGAAGTTGGTGCGTAACGTCACGTTTAACATCGTGAAAGAGACAACCACTGCGGGTTTGATGAAAGCCCTATCGGACATGTACGAAAAGCCCTCTGCGATCAATAAAGTCTATTTGATGCAACGTCTGTTTAACTTGAAGATGAGCGAAAGTGCGTCGATTGCTTATCATATTGATGAATCCAATGTGATCATTAGTTAATTGAGTTCAATTGACATTGACTTTGAAGATAAGGTACGTGCTTTGATTCTATTATCCTCATTGCTTGATAGTTGGAATACTACTATTACTGCTGTTAGTAATTTCTCTGGGTCGACAAGTTTGACTTTTGATGGTGTTCGAGATTTAATTATGAGTGAGGACATCCGTAGAAGAGAATCTGGCAAACATGTATTTGCTGCTTTAGTAGGTGAAAATAGAGGAAGAACTGGTACACGTATTAGCAGGAATAGTATGAACTCGAATAGACAAAATCAGTCTAGAACTGGTGGTGTTATCTGTTGGAGTTGTGGCAAGAGGGGGCATATTAGAAGGGATTGCCTTAAACTGAAAAACGACAAGGGTAAAGGAATTAGAATTGACCTTACGAATGATGTTGCAGCTATTGTTGACAGTAATTCGGATAATGCTGATTATGTCTTGTTTGTCACTGATGATTTGTCGTTTGATAGATGGATTATGAATTCCGGTTGTTCTTTTCACTGTACACCAAACAGGAACTGGTTTACTACTTATCAATGCACGGATAGTTGTAAAGTACAGTTGGGGAACAACGCTGAGTGAGATATTGTAGGTGTTGGTGATGTTAGAATCAAAATACATGACAGTATTGTGAGGACATTAACTGAAGTGAGGCATGTTCCAGAGTTGAAGAAAAATCTAATTTCCTTGAGTGCCCTGGTTTTAGTTGGGTGTTGGTATTCTTCAGAATGTGGAGTTCTGAAAGTTGTTCGAGTTGCCTTGGTGATAATGAAATGAATCAAGTATAGTGGCCTGTATGAGCTTCAAGATGAGACAATGATGGAATTCGTTGGGGAGACGTCGAATGTATGAAAGTTGTTCGAGAGTATGAATTGTGGCATATGCATTTGGGGCACATTAGCGAGAGAAGCCTGAAGGTTCTAAGTGAAAGGAATTTGCTATGTGGTTATGTGGCTAATGAATTGAATGTATGCAGGTGCTGTGATTTAGATCAACGGCGGAAAGTGCAGTTCAGTACGGTTGTTAAGGAAACCATGGAAATTGCAGAATTGATTCACTTAGATATTCGCAGGTTGTCGTAATTTCCTTCGAGAAAGAGTGCCAGATTTATGATAATAGTTTTTGATGACTACTCGAGGAAGACGTTGGTGTTTGTGCTAAGGCACAAGTTTGATGCCGTTGTCAGGATTAAACGGTTGAGAGCTTTGATAAAAAAAAAAAAAAAAGGAGGCAGTTGTGCTAAGGCACAAGTTTGATGGTCTCAGTGAATTCTAGTTGTTGTCACTAAGTAGGTCCGGCCCAATTAAGGTTTCCAGTGATTATTAACCTAAACTATTAAATTTTAGTCGTGCCTTACCCTATGATTTACTCGAAATCTCAAAAGCAAATAGACTAAATAGCCGGTGTAAACTAAAATTTCTTGTCTAGCTCCCCAATAAGTTTCGTGGATTGCGGGTCAATTTCATTCATCACATCACCAATATCTTCCATCATTTGTATCGAGTAAAGTATAGAAAAAGAAATGAAAAGGACATGTACTTCAATCTGTACATATTATTCTGATCAGTCAACTTTAAAAGATGTCGCGACCTAAAAATTTTCTCTTAGGCTAATGGATTATTAGGACTAAACCTAACTCGAGCCCTCCCAAGCCCTACCAATTCGCAACTTAGGGTTTAAGTTTTTTAACATGCAAATGTTTTCATGCTTGGAGTCGCCACTAATCTATTTGTGGTAGGTCGATTAGAAACCTAAATAAAACATAGGGAGGTATGTTTTATTCCTACGAACCAGAGATTCTAAGCCCGGGGACTTGATTACGCTAGATCTAGTCTAACGCCCTTTCGGTACCTTTTATTTTCAAAAATATTTTGGCAGGCAATTTGGATCCATTTTAACTTAGTCACTAACATGTGAGGTATTCATGCGGGTACGCAAACTACCAATTTAACACCCAAGAAAGCATTGAATAAATTGCAAGTTTGGAAGAGTTACTTACCTCGAAGCAACGTAAGCATCTGCATTGTTAGCTAGAAAATCACATCAACAACCTAATATGATTTCTAATTAACAAGCAGTTCACTCCATATTTTTGGTTTTTTGCTTATTTAAATGAAAGCTAATCTACATGCAATGACGTGCAAAAATAACATGCAAGTAATGCAACCTAACATGCAAACTATATGTCATGCGACGACGTGACCTAATTCTGATGACGAGCAAATGATTTATTTTTGGTGTTTTCTGACGAAATTCGGAATAAAAATATGCCTAAATTAACATGCAACCTATGATGACTTAACATATCCTAACATGACTTATTTTTTGGGATTTTTGTTAAAATTCGAAATAATAAATTACTTAAATTAAGAATGCAATCTATCCTAATCTACCATAAAACAATTCATTCTTTTTTTTTTGGGTTTTCATGAAAATTCGGAATTAAAAAATAACCTAAATAATCTATTAAGATTAGAAAATTACTTAATTTAAACTAGGGAATAGATTATCTCAAGTCCTAATTTAAATTAAATAATTACTCTATCGTCTAGATATATTTAGGATTCCTAAACATGTAAAACTCAAATTCAAATCCTAACTGATATTTTTTGAATTTTCTTTTTTTATTTGAAAAGGGAAAGACAATTTAAACAAAGATGGCATCCACATTTAAAACAACCACGCGATCCACAAGATTCGTTTCAAACTCGGATTAGGCACAAAAATCGAACTATCAGTCATATCTATAGGGTCATAGATATTGACAGAAAGTCGATCATTCAAATTTGGAAAGCAGATAAAAATCATTATCGTACCCAAGTGATTATGGATAGGATAATGATTTTCCGTATCGCCACGTATCATACCTTAGGGATAAGGTCGGATAGTTGTCCAGATACGTTGCTGAATTAGGAAAGATTCCTAATTTTGAATATTTTCAAATATTGCGAACAAGGCAAATATTATCCTAAGATATCTAGCAATCCACGCAATATTCACAGAATATTCAAACATCCAAAAATTAAGAAACGAAATATTCTAAAAATATTGGATAATGTTCAATTACCTAATTTGCGGATAATTTCCAAATTCGAACTTGCGGATCGGGATGAGCGGCGAACGGTGGATTCGGCGGCGAGGTGTCGGGATGACGGCGGGGCGTCGGGATGACGGCGGGGCAACGGCCTGATCGTTCGGGAGCGGGCGCGGCAGCGGGCGCGGCAGCGAGCGCGGGCGCGGGCGCGGCAGCGATGTCTTCCTCCTCTCTCTCTCTTTCTCACTCTCACACTCTAAAAATTTTTTGATCTGAAAATTGTGTGTCCCCCCCGTCAAAAATTCTGACCTAATGAAGTATATATAACCTTAATCTAGGTCAATTAGATGGGCTCTCTAGTCCTAATGGGCTTAGGCTTGGGCTTTAATTTAAATGGGCTGAATTAATTAAGGATAAATGGGTTGAACTAAATTCAAATTAAAACAACCGAGCCCGTTTGACTTATAGTTCCCGGCCTTTGCATTTCAAGCGAGCCGAGTCCCATTCGATGAAATTTAAGCTCGTTCATTCACCGCCGGTCCGATGCAAAAATGCAATGAATTTAAAATGAATTTAAACTATATGTTATGCAATTTAAATATTTTTTGTTTAGGGGTTAAAAATTTAATCCCTAATTTTCTATGCAAATTACACTAAATGGTTGCTAAAATTTAGGTGTCAACAAAAGACATAGGATCTATTTAATTTTCACAAACAGCTATATGAAAATAAAGTAATCCACAAATTGATATAAATCATGACGAGAATTTTTGGAGACCAAAACGATGTCCTGGACTAGGCCCCATGCGCCCCACGTGGTTGACCACACGCGCGCACGTGCGAGCAAGCCATTTAGCCACTGGAGCAGCATTTGTCGCCGCACACGTGATGTGATCATGCGATTAGCCCATGTCACGCTTACATGGTGATCCTATCCCATGTCTCACCATGTCATTACCCGTGGTGGCACACGTGTTGCCACCTACGCTGAGGCTGCCTATGCCAGCATCTTATTCTTCACTTACAGATTTGGCCCAAACTTATAGAATTTACAAAATATTCTGCGGACCTTCAAAAAAGTTAATAATATGTCATCGGAAAGCTCGTTTTTAAAACATTTTAATGGTCCATAAGATTATAATATAAGTCTCGGCAATTCTGGCTTTTTTTTCAAGTTCGGGTAGAAATTTCTCATAAAAACAGCCAAAACTTTCCGAACACAATGAATCATTTATCGGCTACTATCGATATGAATACTGTGCAAACAGAAGATCGTTTTCGAAAAGCATCGTATTCGCATCCGTAAGGTCTAACACGTGGTACTTCACTCGAAACTTATTACACCATGCAAATTGTTGAATACCAGTGCACGAGGAACAATCATTGCTCGCACTAATATCCATGACGGATGTTGATGTTAACGGAGCCGCGCCTTTTGCTCCCACGATCAATCAAGGGTCAATTATGCCAACTTGATTAATCGGTGGAGATCTCAATTTGCTGTACTTGTCTCTTTTGCTCATCTCGTGTTCGCAAAATCTGAAGCTTCTTTTCTTCTTCTTATTACCACTCGCCCATACCTGACTCTTTTTTTCCTTATTTTATTCTATTAGCAATCATTTTCTATTTATGACCGAATAACTTGATCAAAGTCTACTCCGACTTTCATTTTCTATTTCTTTAGGGAATAAGTCGCGACACTCAGCCGAACGAAAGTTGTGGCGCATGCAATCGTCTTTATCTTAGTAAAAAAGGAGAAAAGTTGTCAATCTCTGATTCTATAATAAATATGATAAAAGTGCAAATTAGGTGTATCCAATTGTGAATTGAGAATCTACGCGACTCTATGCTTTTTTTTTTTTGCCGTGTGAGGGCTGATGTGGCTAGCAGGGATCACCTAGAGGAGGGTGAATAGGTGACCTTGAACAGTTTTATAATATTTATGCGGAAATAAAACCAATCACAGAAGAGTCTGAATATTATTCAGATTCAAGACAGATTATATAGATGAAACTTTTGATGTGCAGAAAGTAAAGTAGGAGATAAGGGAAAGAGAATCTGCACACAAATTTATAATGGTTCGGCTTATAGCAAGCCTACGTCCACTCTCCCACGCTTACAGCCTACTGGCTGGATTTCACTACGTAATCAAGAGGTAGTTACAGATTTTGAGTGATATCACTCTGGTGTATGATAGGATTCTCTATCTTACACAGTCACTTTTACAAAGTAACCCTCAAGATCTAAGTATTTTGGCTCAGAACAACAAGAGAAATTATTAGAGTATGCTCAAACTTTGGACTTGTTGATTCTTGAATCTGTTGTATCCTTTTGCTGCTCGTTGATCTCCTTAAATACTCCTCTACTCCCAAACTAGCCGTTGGACAGCTTTCAGAGGATTATCTTCCAATCTTCACCTTGGACAGATTTGTATAATAAGGATTGAGTAGCCGTTGGATGACAAATTCTGAATCCCGTTGATTTTGGTCGCCGATACAATCAGAATCTTGGTTTTCATAAGTAGAGCTTTATCCATTATAATGCATTCTTATCGTAATATTTGATTGTCAATCAATTTGATTAAGATTGAATTAATCAAAACTTTTCTTCCGTGAAATCCATGCCAAATCACTAGCTGTTATTGTTTCGTTTTGAATTCTGCGTCTGAAAAAAAATTCTGCGTTTGAATAATTTCTGCATCTGCATCTGCGTCTAAAAAATTTTTGCATCTGCATCTGCGTCTGAATAATTTCTGCATCTGCATCTGCGTCTGAATAATTTCTGCATCTGTATCTCAGAACTTAGATTCTGTGGGTCTTCAAAGAACTTATTTTTCCAGTTTGTAAAGTCTGAATAATTTCCTTCTGAGCTTCCAGAACATGTATATATATTCCTGAAATAAAATGATTCAGAATAAGTATCAGATTTTACAATTATCACAGAAGGTTTTGTCAACTTCAAAATTAGTAGGAGTTTTCCTCAACAATCTTCCCCTTTTTGATGGTGATAAAACTTTCCTGCAGATTGAATCACTTTAAAATTAATTTGAAGTAAATATATATAGCGTATGGATCACAGATTAAAAGAGCAAACTCTATTGATATCTGTGTCTTAGCTTCCTCTGCATATGATCTGCATCAATTCTCCCCCTTTTTATCATCAGCAAAAAGTCAATAATAGAAAGTATAAAGCATTGATATTGAATAATCAAATAGTCTAACAAGAAATGTTAGTTAAATTACAGACCAAAAATGAAAATAAAGATGACTTTGAGAGAGATGTTTTGAAAACAGGCCATTGTTTTGAAAGAGTACGAATTAGTTGAAAATTTTCCAATATTGAAACAGCTTCCTCAATCTTCGAACTGCATTGACCGACAGCCTTATCCATGTTGGATGAGCATAGGGTAATGGCTTCCTCAAGTTCTACTTTATTTGCTGCTGCTTGGAGTCGTTGAGTGTTGTAGTTTTCCTCAATAATTTTCTTTAGATTTTTCATGTCATGTTCTAGTGCAGCTTGCTTGTCCTTAATTTCGAGCAGAATAGAAAGGATGTTCTAATTTTCTGAAGGCTGTTCTTGGAAATTAGCTGGCTCAGACTGATCGAACCCCATGGTTGCTTCTTCTGGATTCTCCCCCTGAACAGGTGCTGGATCTTCAGAAACATGTTCTGTAGGAGTTAGTTCTGAAACCTCTGGAACTGGTTCAGAAACATGTTCTGGAGCATCAGCAAGGCCTGTATCAAAATGTTCTGCTTCTGCTTCATCACTTTCATCATGCAGAAGAATTTTTGTTTTCTTGCTATACACCTTTAGTAGGATGGGAGAATCTGTCTCTTGCTTGCTGAACTTGCTCCTTTTCTCTGCCCTGTTTTTTTGATACTTGACTTTTCAGCAGACCTTGCTTCAGACTGATGAGCCTCTTTTCCTTTGATTCTTTTCTTCACATCATCAAACTGTTTCATCTTGGAGATCATTCTTTCTCCAACAAACATACAGGGAACAAGATTCTGGCGCAATTCATCAGGAATTGATATTTGTAGAAACATGAAAATTCAAGAGATTAAAGCACCATATGACAGTTGTCCCTTGTCTTTATGTAATGTCCTGGACATATGAAAGATGATGATATGAGGAAGAGAAAAAGGTTGACCTTTCAAGATAGCCTAGATGAGCTTTATTTCTGATTTGGATAGATCAGTCTTGGAGGTTGCCTTGGGTTTCAAGCAATTGATAATGATCTTGTGCAGAATCACTTATCTTCTGGATAAGTCAGAATAGGAGAGATGCCGGTTTGATCCTAGAGCAAAGTTGGGATTTTCAGAAGCAATCTTGGAGGCATCTTCAAGATTCACAGTCAGTGGAGTAAACTTGTAATGTCGTGCTCCAATAATCCTCGCCAATACATCCGCTTTTAAATCGAATTTTTTGTCATCAATAGTGAATTAAATCTAGTTGGGCGACAAGATAGAGAGATTTGAATAGAAAAAGGCAGTTAATTCAGCATAAACATTTGCAGATTGAAGGCAAAATTCATAAATGCCTAGCTTTTGAAACAGGTTCTTTACTGAAATATCAGCCTTCTCTAGATAGTCGAAATCCACAGTCCCGTGGTTCATGATCCCTCGAGCAAGTAACAACTTGTAACAGATATTATGCTCAGAGTTTCTGAATAATCCACCTGTACCTGGCACACCAAATGTTACTCCTACCTTCATTTCAAAAATCTCAAAAAATCAAGCATCATCATCAGGTATAACAAATTTTGTTGCACTGGTGGTTTTAGGGCTAACACGAGCAGAGGGTTCTGATGATTCTCCGACTTTTTTTTTGCCCTTTTTGGAAGACGATTCTTTTGGTGTAGTACTGATCGGGATATTGTCAGAATCAATGCAAGCTTTAGAGTAGTTTTGCGTAAGATGTTCTTTAGAAAAGAACCCATTATCTCTCAAACAGTCACGCAAAGTAGATGCAGAGGCATTGTTTCTCTTCAACTTCAGATAAGCATTCCATACATACTTGATGCTTTTAAAATGGAAATCAGTTTTACTAGAAGCTTTGGGAGGCGACGACTTATGAGGTGGTGTCGCTTCGACAGGTTCTTCATGATGTTCCGATTCTGTGTCTGAAATCTCCATAAACTCCGCCGGTGCAGTAGATTTAGAGTCTAGGTTCAGAATACGTGAGGATATTCTTTTGAACAGCATTTTGATCACTTCAGGAGCACAAAGTTTCGATCTTTGGAGAAGGAAGACGAGGAGAGTCTCTGAATATCGGAAGGTTTTGAGGAAAAGGGAATCGTACTGATAGGGTTTTGAAAAGTGACGGATAAGTTTATAAATGAGAAGGACGGGTTTTAGAAACAAAAAGTTATTTTTAGAAAGTAAAAATAAGTCCGGACAAGTAGGAAGGAAATATACTTTCTGAAGCATAAAAGATCAGGATAATATCATGATAAAATTTTGAGCACAATTAATCAAATAAATTGGGATACGTACCTGATTTGCTTCCTAAAATAATAAATGTGAAAATATCCTGTCAAAAATATTCCCGTCAAACTTTAAATAATGTACGTACCGTTATTTGAGAGTCTGAAAATTTTTCAGACGGAGAGTACTTGAGTCTGAAAAATTCATGTTTGTCAAACCCTTCAAGAGAATGGATAAGTAATGCATAGTTTGTTTCTAATATACTCAAATGAAGATTTGTCAAGAGGTTTTGTGAATATATCAGCTAATTGATTCTTAGAATCAATGAATTGAATATTCACATCGCCATTTTGAACACGATCTCTAATGAAATGATGCTTGATTTCAATATGCTTCGCTCGTGAATAAAGAATAGGATTTTTGGATAGATTAATAGTACTTATGTTGTCACACTTGATTGAAACACTTGATTCTTCAACAGCAAAGTCTTGCAACTGCTGCTTCATCCACAGAATTTGTGCACAGCAGCTTCCCAACGCTACATATTCTGCTTCTACTGTAGAAAGTGCGACTGTATTTTGCTTCTTTGAGTACCAAGATACCAACATATTTCCAAGCAGTTGACATATACCTGTAGTACTTTTCATGTCCACCTTACATCCAGCTAAATCAGTATCTGAATAACCAGTAAGAGTAAAATCTGAATTTTTGGAATACCAAAGACCTAGCATTGGATAAGTTCCAATGTATTTGATTATCCTTTTTACTGCAGAGAGATGCGACTCCTTTGGGTCTGATTGAAATCTTGCGCACATACAGACACTAAAAAGAATGTCAGGTCTAGATGCAGTAAGATACAATAGTGAACCTATCATGCTTCTGTATACCTTCTGGTCCACCTTTTTACCATATTCATCCTTGTCCAGTTTGGATGTGTGGGACATTGGAGTATCTGTTTTCTTACCATTTTGCATTCCAAATTTTTTGATAATCTCCTTAGCATACTTCTCTTGGCAAATGAAAGTACCATCTTTGGTTTATTTCACTTGTAAGCCAAGAAAGAATGTTAGTTCTCCCATCAAGCTCATCTCGAACTCGTTCTGCATATTCTTAGAGAATTCCTTGCAAAGCAATTCATTAGAGGATCCAAAAATTATATCATCAACATAAATTTGAACAAGTAGAAAATCCTTACCCTTTTTCTTAACAAACAAAGTTGTATCGACTTTACCTTTAGTGAAATCATTTTACAGAAAAAAGTTACTTAACCTTTCGTACCAAGCTCTGGGTGCCTGTTTCAGATCGTAAAGGGCCTTTTTGAGTCTGTGGACATAATTAGTTTTCCTTGGCTCTTCGAAACTAGGTGATTGATTCATATATACTTCTTCTTTAATATATCCATTCAGGAAGGCACTTTTCACGTCCATCTGAAACAATTTAAAGTTATGGAAACAAGCATAAGCTAATAATAGCCGAATGGCTTCTAACCTTGCAACTGGTGCATATGTTTCATCATAATCTATGCCTTCTTCTTGAGAATAGTCTTTTGCAACCAGTCTTGCTTTGTTTCTTGTGACTTTTCCTTTGTCATCTAGTTTGTTTCTGAACACCCATTTTGTTTCAATTACTGGATGGTTTTTGGGTCTTGGCACAAGCTCCCATACTTCATTGATTCTGAACTGCTGAAGTTTCTCCTGCATAGCTTCTATCCAGCTTTCATCTGATAAGGCTTCTCCAACTTCTTTTGGTTCTATTTCTGATATCAATGCCAGGTTGCTGATGTTTTCCTTTTGTTTGGATCTAGTCTTGATACCATCTTCTATTTCTTCAATGATGAGGTTCTTCGGATAACTGGATTTATGTTTTCAATTTCTGTTAAATCTTTCCTTCTGAATATCTGCAGACTCTGAATTTTCTGATTGAGTCTGGATTGTATCCTTTTTCTTTTCTTTTGAGGATTCTTCAATCTTTGGAGATTCTTGATGAGTCTCCGTTAACTCTTGAATGTTGGAAGGTAATTCATATTCATCTTTATGAGTCTGAATATTTTCTTCAAACCTTACATTCATTGTTTCTTCCACGGTTTGAGAGCTCTTGTTGAAGACTCTGTATGCTTTACTTGTAGTAGAATATCTAAGGAAGAGTCCTTCATCTACTTTCTCATCAAACTTTCCAGTGCGGTCATTTGGATTTTTGAGAATGAAGCATTTACAACCAAACACACGAAAATATGAGATGCTGGGCTTTCTATCTTTGTAAAGCTCATAGGGGGTTTTTTCAACAATGGGTTTGAAAAAGACTCTGTTCATGATATAACATGCTGTAAAAACTGCATCTGCCCAGAAATGAACAGGAATTTTGCTTTCAATCAATAGTGTTCTTGCCATTTCTTGCAAAGAACGATTTTTCTTTTCCACAATACCATTTTGTTCTGGTGTATATGGAGTAGAAAAATTATGTTGAAAGCCATTTTCCTCACAAAAATTTGAAAAACTTTGATTTTCAAATTCTCCCCCATGATCTGTTTTAATGCTGGAAATAGTATAACCCTTTTCATTCTGAACTCTTTTTGCAAATTTTGAAAAGTATGAAAATGCCTCATTTTTATCAGCAAGAAAGAACACCCAAGTAAATCTTGTAAAATCATCAACAATTACTAAACAATACTTCTTACCACCAATACTTTGTATTCTGGTTGGTCCAAACATATCCATATGAAGAAGCTGCAAAGCACAATTAGTGGAAACATGATGTATAGATTTAAACGAGCTCCTTACTTGCTTTCCTAGGGTGCAAGCATTGCATAATTCTGTTTTTCTGTATTTCAGATCTGGCAAGCCTTGAACCAGTTTCTTGTTTGAGATCTTCGAGATTTGTTTCATACCGATATGCCCCAACCTTCTGTGCCATAGGTCTTCATCTTCTTTGATTGAGATCAGACAATGGGTGGAATTTGGATTTACATCAAGAAGATAGATATTGCCATGTCTTCTTCTTGTGAAAGTTTGAGAAGAGTCTTTGCTTATTCCTAAACATGTGTTTTCTTGAAAGTTTATTCTGAAACCTGTATCACATAGTTGGCTTATGCTTATCAGGTTGTAGTTGAGTCCTTTTACCAATGAAACATCATTGATTGTAAGTCCTCCAATTTCAACTGTTCCCTTGCCAACTATTTTTCCTTTGGTATTTCCTCCAAAGGAAACTTTTCCACCATTCAGACTGTGTAAATCAACGAATATGCTTGGATCTCCTGTCATGTGTCTAGAGCATACACTGTCTAGGTACCACTTTCTTTTTCTCTTTGTGGTAACTTGCAAAAATCACAACCTCACAAGTTTTTTTTGGTATCCAAATTTGTTTGGGTCCTTGAGCATTAGTGTAGGCTATCTTAACAAAATCTCTTCGAACAGGTCTCCAGACCTTAGGACATTCATTCTCAAAATGTTTTGGATCTCCACAATTTGAGCATTTAAGAGTATTTCGTCCAATAGATTTGACAAAATTTCTTTTAAAATGATTTTTATAAGTTTGTCGATGAGGTCTTTGTCTTAATCTCTCCTTGACTTTTGGAAAATCAATCAAGCTGTCACTTTCCTTTACAAATCCTAGACCAGATTTGTTATAGTAAGGAATTTGAATGGAAAGGATATGCTTCAAGGTTTCTGAACCTTTTGAAAACTTGGAAGTAATTTCTGAAACTTCCTTTTTCAAAATATCATTTTCTTTGGAAAGAAAATCTCGACTTTCTTTGACTTGATAAAATTCTTTTTGAAGGAAATCAATCTTTTCTTTTTGTAAAATATCCTGTTGTCTCATAGAAGAATTTTCTTTTTTCAAAGAAGAGATTCTTTTAAGAGCAGTCTTAAATTCAAAGCATAATTCATCAATATAATTCGAAACTTCAATAGTCATTTCAGAAGGTTTTACCTCGATTTCTACTTTAGGATCAGAATCAGAATCTAAATCTAACTTTGCCATTAGACAGAAATTTGAGATATCTTCATCACTATCTTCGCACTCTGTGTCACTCCAGGTTTCTGCCTTTAAGGCCTTCTTTGCTTTCTCAAATTTGGTTTTCTTTTTCAGAAGAGGACAGTTTGGCTTGATATGTCCACGTTTCCTACAGTGAAAGCATATCACTTCCTTTGATCTCTCTATCTCATCGATAGACCTCTTATTTTCAAAAGGCTTTTTCCCTTTGAGGTTTCTTCCTCTGATTTTCATTCTCTTGTACTTCTTTACGAAGAGAGCTAATTCTTCATCATCAACATCTTCATCTTCAGAATCTGCATCAGAATCAATATTAGTTTTTAATGCAATTGACTTATGACCTCTGGTTTCATTCTCCTCATTCCGTTTCTCAGTCTCATATGATTGAAGAGTTTCAATTAATTCATTCACTGATAGAGGCATGATTCTTTGTATCTCACGAAGAGATGTTTTGATGTTATCCTATTCCTTTGTCAGTCCTCTCAGTAGTTTATTGACTTTCAATGCGTCTGAGACTGGTTGTCCTTGATATACAAGACCGTTTACTATGTCAGTAAACCTATCATACATATCAGTAATTGATTCTTCAGGCTTCAGTTTGAAGGATTCATATTGACTAAGCAGAAGATTGATTTGAGTTTCCTTGGCTCAATCTGTTCCTTCATAAGTAATATAGAGGGTGTCCCAGATTTCCTTAGCAGATTCACAGGCAGCAATTTTTTTATATTCAATAGGAGATAAAGCACAATAAAGAGAATATATTGCTTTGGAATCTAAATTTTCTCTTTTAGAAATCTCTGCTTGTGATAGAGGATGATCTACTGATTTGCTTGCATCTGCCTTCTCTTTTGAATCAGAAGATTTCGGTTTGACTCCTTTGATAATGATATCCCATTGCATATGATCAATTGACTTTATGAATGCCTTCATCTTATTCTTCCAGATGTTGTATTCCTTGCCATCAAAATATGGTGGTCTATTATTGCTCTGACCTTCAATGAGCCCTGGAGCACCAAAGCTAGCCATGTAGATCGTTAGCTCAGAAGTAAAATACTTCAATAAAATTAGTAACCTGCTCTGATATCAATTGATATGGCTAGCACGGATCACCTAGAGGGGGGTGAATAGGTGACCTTGAACAGCTTTATAATATTTATGCGGAAATAAAACCAATCACAGAAGAGTCTGAATATTATTCAGATTCAAGACAGATTATATAAATGAAGCTTTTGATGTGCAGAAAGTAAAGTAGGAGATAAAGGAAAGAGAATCTGCACACAAATTTATAGTGATTCAGCTTATAGCAAGCCTACGTCCACTCTTCCATGCTTACAGCCTACTGGCTGGATTTCACTATGTAATCAAAAGGTAGTTACAGATTTTGAGTGATATCACTCTGGTGTATGATAGGATTCTCTATCTCACACAGTCACTCTTACAAGTAACCCTCAAGATCTAAGTATTTTGGCTCAGAACAACAAGAGAAATGATTGGAGTATACTCAGACTTTGGACTTGTTGATTCTTGAATCTGTTGTATCCTTTTGCTACTCGTTGATCTCCTTAAATGCTCCTCTACTCCCAAACTAGCCATTGGACAGCTTTCAGAGGATCATCTTCCAATCTTCACCTTGGACAGATTTGTATAATAAGGATTGAGTAGCCGTTGGATGACAAATTCTGAATTCCGTTGATTCTGGTCGCCCATACAATCAGAATCTTGATTTCCATAAGTAGAGCTTTGTCCATTATAATGCATTCTTGTCGTAATATTTGATTGTCAATCAATTTGATTAAGATTGAATCAATCAAAACTTTTCTTCTGTGAAATCCATGCCAGATCACTAGCTGTTATTATTTCGTTCTGAATTCTGCGTCCGAAAAAAAAATTCTGCATCTAAATAATTTCTGCATCTGTATCTGCTAATTTCTGTATCTGCATCTGCGTCTGAATAATTTCTGCATCCGCATCTGCATCTGAAAAATTTTTGCATCTGCATCTGCGTCTGAATAATTTTTGCATCTGCATCTGCGTCTGAATAATTTCTGCATCTGCATCTCAGAACTTAGATTTTGTGGGTCTTCAAAGAACTTATTTTCCCAGTTTGTAAAGTCTGAATAATTTCTTTCTGAGCTTTCAGAACATGTATATATATTCCTGAAATAAAATGGTTCAGAATAAGTATTAAATTTTACAATTATCACAAAAGGTTTTGTCAACTTCAAAATTAGTATGAGTTTTCCTCAACAAGGGCGCTCTCTCTAAGTCGGTGCGTTTGACCTTCAGGCGTTGTCACAAAGAAGGGGATCCTCAATCTGATCCAATTGGCTCCTGTGTGATTGCAATCTTCTTTCCACAATCGATGGCCACAAAGTGATAGGACATAATCTTTGACCGTACCCTCCAATTTCATTTTTTTTTCATTACGAATGGCCTAGGAAACAACACGAACGATTCGTATATTTTCAGTGTTTTTTTGTGCAGTTCCGACCGAAGAAAAATTAAGTCACATGCACACATCTAGCGCATGTCAAATTGCCACGGACTAGATGGCATGTGCATCCGCAGATCCAAATATCCATGGATCTTATTTATTAAAAAAAATCACATATTCATATGTTCATTTTCAGTAACATGGAAAATTGGATCGATAGTTTGTGATCTACTAGATCCAACTATCGATCCAATTTTTAGCACTAAAATGATTTAAAAAAAATTTGTTACTAAAGTAAGCGTTGTACACAAGTTATAATGTCCTTTTGCCGCTGATTGTCAACTTGTGTGAACCACTCCAATGGTACTTTTGAAAACAAAACTCGTAAGGCTAAAAAGCGTGACCTTTAAGCAAATTGATCATAGAGATGCCATTGGGACGACTCTACATCAATTTGTCTTTGACGGAAAAGAATTGCGTATACCGATTTGTTTGCGGACCGTGCTGCTCTCAAATAATTTTTAATTGCCTACCCTTTGTATTTTACTTTATCCGAAAGGGGAACCCATCAACATTCTGGTCGCTTTCTCCAAGATCGATATCAACTTGAGAGAGAGAGAGAGAGAGAGAGAGAGAGAGAGAGAGAGAGAGAGAGAGAGAGAGAGAGCTGCCGGCATTGACTAGATCTACAGCTCTTCTGAACCAAAATCCAAATTAATTTAATCCCCACCTTGGTATGTTCATGCATGTGCTCTTGAACAGATGGACATAATTGACCGCAGCCCTAAAAAGCATAGTTTCTAGCCAATTATTGAGCGAGTTGCACTGCCGACAAAAACTTGCCTACATTGGACTCAACTAGGTCGGATTTCTCTCAATCGCTGATCATTTATAAAATCCATGCCACGGCTACGATGAGCTGGATCCATCTGAACTCAAATTCAGGAACTAAATACAAATTGCGGGGGATGAATCGGTTTCGGAGGACAAATAGAAGAGTATCAAAATCGCTTTTGCTTGGAGATCTCTGTGACCAGCCAACCAACGGGGACAGAATCTCTGTTATTTTCAAGAATGCAAGCTAAGACTGAACCTTGTTCAAAATGTGAGTTAACCTTTGCCAAATTAACATTGGACTCCGTATCTTCAAGCAACATAATCTGTGACAAGAGTAACAGCACCGGCGTCCAACCCGCATCACTCTGCACCCTAATCTAACCATCATTCTCATGCCTTAGGAGCATTTCCACCACTTGGCTCATGGTGGGTCTAGCGTTTTTATCGTCCTCCACGCACTTGAGCGCGACCTCGATCAAGATCTCCATTTTCTTCGGGTCGTAATCGCCCTTGAATGCGGGATCCACCACCTCTTCCAGAAGGGACCCCGTCCTCCCCGGTTCCTTCATCTTATTCCTCGCCCATGGGATGAGCGGGACTTCCTTGGCGTCCCCTCCGCTCTCCAATGAGTGGATACTCGTCGTCGGGCTAATTCCCGTCACCATCTCTAACATGACAATACCGTAGCTATAGACGTCCACCTTGGATGTGATGGGCAGATTTGAGACCCAGTCGGGAGCCATATAGCCTCGGGTTCCTCTTATTCTCGAGAAATCGGAATTCTTCACCTTCCCTCGGTCCATTAGCTTGGAAAGCCCAAAATCCGCAACTTTGGGTTGGTAATTGGAGTCTAAGAGTATGTTCTGAGGCTTCACGTCGCAATGCAGAACCCACTCCAAGCACTCCTCGTGGAGATAAGCTAGACCTTTTGCAGTACCCACCGCGATGTCGAATCGCCTCTTCCAATGGAGCTCAGGTGACGACAAGTTCTGTGCCAGCGACCCGTGTTCCATGAACTCGTACACCAAGAGCCTGTGCTTTTCCTCGGCGCAGTAACCCCACATCTCGATCAAATTCATGTGGTTCACCCTCCCGATCGTGCTGGCCTCTGACAGAAAATCGGCCTCTCCAGTTGTGGCATTGCTGAGTACCTTCACTGCAGCGACCCGATCATCCGGCAATATGGCCTTGTACACGATCCCGCCTGCGCCTCTCCCAATCTCCTTGCTGAAATTCCTCGTTGCCTTCTTGAGCTCGCCATAGGTGAACCGCTTGAACCCGGTCGCGGCGTGGAGGTAGGTCTGGTGCGCAGAAGTGACTTCCTGCTGGTTCCTAATCAGGAAGAACCACACCAAGAACACCACCACGATCTCGATCCCTCCGACCACACAAGCGAACCAGAGCATGAAGCTCATCCCCTCGTTTTTGCTCCTGTCCAAGACCTTCACCTCCGGGGAGGGAGAGCAAGTGTACTGAGTTCTCTTCACCAGCTGGTCCTCCGTGAAGGTCTTGTTCTTGGGGACCTTCAGGAAGAACTCGCCGGTGAAGCTGGGCAGGTTGTGGCCATTCAGGAGCTCAATCTTCGGGAAGCAATTGAACGTGCCGCCGGAGCCCCACCGGCTGTACTGGAATCCTCGGCAGTCGCAAAGGCTCAGGCAAGTCTGCCGGCACTTCTCGAGGGTGGTATTGAAGATGACGTTGTAGTCGTAATTATCAAATTCGACGTACAGGAGCTTCACGAACTTGATCTCGTCGGCGACGCACGCGTTGGAGAATGTGAAATCGGGCACGCAACCGGCCGACCAGTCGCCTGGGACCTTGGGGACGTACCCAGGCAAGCAGGAGCAGCTCCGGCCCTTGGCCGGGTCGTAGCTGCAGAGGCTGTTGTTGCCGCACACACCGTGGATGAAGCAGGGGACGCTGCTGATCGCCTCCCACGTCACGGCCCAGCTGGTCGAGCCCGGCTCGCGGCTGTAGACCCGCAAGTTGCCATCGAAGTCGAGGGTCATCCTTCTCTGCATAGCCGCGACGCCGTAGTCGGAGGTGTAGAGCGAGTAGTTGTCGGAGGACTGGAAGCGGCCGAGCGGGTCGAGCACAGCGATGCGGCTGCTGCTGTAGGGTAATCGGCCTTGCTCATAGTAGGTGGCCCACGGGAAGGGCCAGTACACGCTCGAGATCGAAGGGCCGTCGAAGACGAGGCAGAGGACATTGTCGTTGGCGAAGTAGAGCTTGTAGAACCCGGTCGAGCAGTTGTACCGGCTCCGAGCGGAGATCAGGAACGTGTTTCTGGTGAGTGGCTGCTGAGGGAGGAGGGTGTCGGTCGGCGAGTCGAAGCTCTGCCACAGGACGACGCCGCTGTCGTCGGTGAGGACGAGGTTCCCGGTGTCGTTGAGGCGGAGCTGGGCGGCGGAGGGGGAGCTGGTGCCGGAAGACCAGACTTCGGGGGCAGCGTCGCCGGCGTCGGTGAGGACGAGGTTGCCCGAGTCGAGGAGGGAGAAGGTGGAGCGTCGGCCGTTGACGGGGGCCTGACGGTTGGCCATCCAGACGGGGGTGCATTTGGCGTCGGAGCAGGGGGGGTCGCTGAACCAGACGGCGAAGCTGTAGGCGTTGACACCGACGGGGAAGAAGCCAGCGGAGAAGGCGCCAGAGGGGGAGACGAGGACGTCGTCGGGGTTCTCGACGGAGAGGGACCCGCGTTTGGCCAGACTGGGCAGCGCCGAGGTGGAGAGCCGACATGATTGGAGGAAGAGGAAGAGGAAGAGGGGGAGGAGGAGCGAGAATGGCGGAGCCATAGGACTCGGCGGCGAAAGACGAGTGCAGTGAAATCTCGCCAGGGACGAGATATATATACAGTTGAATGAATAACATGGGGGATAATTCCCCGAAAAAAACCCCAAACTTTAGGTATAATCTTAATTCTGCCTCGAACATTTTTTTATCTCGAAAAAAAACCTTAAACTTTAGATCTAGCTTCAAATATGCCTCAAACCTTTTTTTTTGGTCTCAGAAAAATCTCAAATTTTAGATCCAATCCCAAATCGGCCATGAATATTGTTTTGTTTAAAATAAATCACCAACTTTCAATCTATTCTCAAATTTATTCCTATAGTCCAGTCTCAACTTTACGTAGCATTTCCACATCAACAAGGTAATAATGAAACCGATTTAAGATATGAAAATTAAGGACAACTAACATCGATTTTGGACTGATGGGGGCGGACTTGGGACTAGAGTAAAAGTGGGTAATTTTTTTTAGGGGTATGCAACCGGACCAGATTTACCCGGAAACCGAACCGGCCCACCCGAAAAATAGGTCCGGGTACCGATTCTTGTTAGAACCGGTTCTGGAACCGGTTCCATTTTTTTGGAACCAGTTAGAACCGGTCCAGTTTAAGGTTTCAAGTAAAAACCGACCCGGATCGATTTTAGAACCGATTTTAAGATAATGTAAAAAAAAAATCCTAAATGATGATTACGTTACCCTACCTCTTTTCTCTCTTCGCTCTCTCTTCGCCGCTCCTCTGTATCACTTCTCTCTTCGTCGCAAGAACGCAATTACGCAATCAAGGAGGCTGCTCGTTCGCTTCGCCCATCCTGCTCTCACCGATCCGTGAGTCCTTCATTCCCTTAGTCTCTCTTCCTCGTCTTTGTTGCAAGGTCAGATGGTTTGGAGCTCGAGCTCCGAATATGTTCTCATGTTGGGGAAATGTTCGAGTTCGAGTTTGAGGTTTTGCGTTTGAGTTTTAGAGGTTTTTCGCCACGGGCTTGGGTTGGTGTAGAAGATTCTCTGAATTTTGATGATCAGTGGAGGACTTGAGGGAAGAGACGCCATCTAATCTTGCAGAATCCGGTTTGTCTGAGTTTTTTTTTTTAAACTTTTATCTCTTGCTTCTTGGACTTCTGAGTTTGTTTAATGGTAGAATATAAGCATTGGTTGCATACATGATTTCAGTGGTTGGCCTCAACTCAAAACTCTATATGTTGCAAGCTTCTTAAAGATCAGTGATTTTTGCGTATTTGAGTTGAGAACCCCCTTGAGTTAACCTGATATGTTCATCAGGAGTCCCCCTTTGTTCATTCTTGTCGTTCTTTTGGTTTAGATGAAGAACTTAAATTCACTAAAAAGAAATTTCGCCCTTTTATCCAATATAGAAAAGAAAAGAACTCGTGCTTGTTAGCATGCAGATCGCTAACTTTTTATGCTTGCTGCTTGTAATTTATGAATAGGAAGGGAATAATTCATCACATATTAGTTTTGCATCGTAGACAAGAACATATATTATTTTGCTGGAAAAAAATGAAACCAGAAAAAAGGAAAAAAAAAAAGGTTCTCGGGTAGACCCTGAAACCTGATTGAAAAAATAGGGTCGGTTCCAAAATAGGATCCAGGGAAAACAGAATTGATTTCAAGTTCCAAAAATTGAGAACCGATTATAACAGAGTTGGTTTCATATTTCAGGTCTGGACTTAACCCACCTTGAAACTAATCACTCCTAATTTTTTTCTAAGATAAAAAGAAAGTTCAGACTAGAACTTTCGATAAAGAAAAGTTATGGATATATTTGGGATTGACCTAAAGTTTGAGATTTTTCTGAGATAAAAAAAGTTCGGAATGGAATAGAATTCGGATTAAACCTAAAATTGGAGTTTTTTTAAAGGGAATTAAGACGAATAGTTGGTGAAAAATGAATAGACAATTCCGCATCTAGAAAGGTTTGTCATCGCCTTTATGGTAAACGTTGACCATGGTACGTGACCGAATTAACGACATGACGCAATGTGCACCATCCGTCCAATATTAGAAGACCCTGACGACCAAAAAAACAGAAAAATGCCCGAAGACCCATGCGTGTTATAAGTTGGTCACGACTCGATAACACAAGCCCTGTTAGGAATCAATCAAAATATGCTCCATCCGTCCTAGCCCTGAAAGAGAGAGAAAATTCGAGACCATCTTCAAAAGGATATTTTTTTATTTATCTCTGGATGGTCGATTATCGTGAAACATGGATCACCATGCCCAAAAAAGGGAAGAACTACGAGGGATGTCACTCCCAGTTTTAACTCACTTTTAGTTTGCATTGCTCGTTATTAAATGGCGCTTAAACTTATCGATAGATAGTTCGGTTTTGATTTTATTTTCAACCAACTCGCTTTAATGGAGTGTCACAAAAAATTTGACCTGGTGACTTGCATGGCAATGAAGATAATTAGTGAACTCGCATAGTAGCCTAACAAATTACTTGGCTTTACAACTTTCTTTTATAATAGGTAGTTTAACATTAAGTTTCAAGAACACCATTGCACTTCAGTTGACCCACATAAGTAAATAGGACTTTGCCAATGATGCATATTCATCGTTTTCTACCATGTATCCATTTGCTATCTCCATCTTAAGATCGCAATACGTGTCTATATAATTATGGACCTCGTCATACTCAACCCAAATCTCACCAAATCCTAACTAGCATCTCTCTCTCTCTCCTCCAACCACTTTTGAGCCCGACCTCCATGCCTCCACTTGTCATCACCACGGATGGATCACTACTGTGGTAACGAGGACGACCCGTCGCTTTTGTTCTTTTCCTTTGAAATTCTCTTCGGGTGTTAAAATTAAAGTAAACTATGCTTGGCGAGATCTCAAGCTTTTCTTTCTATGGATTCCGTCTCCCTTTGCCGCGCGTCCAAGACGTGGCACTGCTCGCCATCATCTCTGAATTTGCTTAATCTCCCGCGCAGCGATGGTGCTGAGGTGGGACACGACAATCCATGGCGGATGGGGATAGAGACTGAGGTGTTGAGGTAGGACATCGGTGGCATGCTATTAGGCGCGACAGATGACAACGATTGATGGTTATCGACTGTGGAAGAGACTAGGGTTTGTGAAGGATTTGGGGGCTTGAGGATTTTCCAAAGAGATGGTAATTTGGCATTTTTCTTGAGGGGTTTTATGTCCGGGTTCGAAAGATGTACTTCAAAAGTAGAGATATACTTTTTTGTTATGGAATGAAAACTCAAGTATGACATAGAATGAAAATTTGAGTGTGTTTTTTCTTTTGTTATTCTCTCTTAAAGAAATTTTGTAGTTTTCGTGAATCGTTTTCGTGTTATGTGTAATCATGATTTTAGAAAATACACCATTCCAAACAAATATGCTTAATAAAACACCCATTGATATTTTCCCAAGAAATGTTGAAATCAATCACTTAGATCGCCACATCAAATTTGAAATGGGTTTCCCATCTTTCTCATCATTAGATTTATTTGATCGAAAGCAGAACTAAAGTTCGAGAGATTTATAAGTTAAAAAGTTAGACCGATATGCTTGTTGTTAAGGCAGCAAGTTCGGTAACAACCGCAATGTTTTTTTAAGGAACATCCAGGCATATGGGCCGAGGTGGACAAAGACCAGGTCAGCGTCAAACAATGCGGCAATTATCTGACGTGGACACTCTACGTACGATAAATCTTCATTTTGACAAGTAGCCGCTTGTCCTAACGCAACTACTTGAGATTGGCCTGGTCTGGTTGGTTGCACTTTACACGCAATATTTAAGTATCAATCAGAGAAACGTCAAATTAGAGCCTATTCAAACAATTTTTTTTAAAACGCGGCAAAGAGTGGACGACCAAAAGAAAAAAGAAAGTCTCATTTAAACGGTGCTGTTAACAATTCAGGAAAAATATACTCATTGAATATGATTTCAATATATAAATTTGCCCATTTGATGTAGACATTCTCAAGCTGCGGACATTTTTGGAATTTTCTTATAGTTATGATCTAGCTAATCTGAAGTAATTTTTACCTTTTTACGTTTTAGGTTATAGTTTATTTAGGGCCTGTTTGTTCATACTGAGTTATAAGCGCTAAAAAATTTAATTATGTGAAGGTTAAGTGTTGGAACAATACAAATGATGAAATATATAAGTCAAATCTATTTGATAGAATTAGATATTCAGATCTTGATTTTTCATTCATCGCTTGATAAATAACTTAAGTAATCGTTATGGTAGCAATGGACTTTTAACGAATGACATGGAATACTGAAACTGATATGGAATTTTACGGTGTCTTGCATATTTTATTAGCAAAATTGAGGGGCATTGGTTATTTAAATTGAAGATCCAAAATCATAGCCCAATTGTTTCATAAAAAAATGAATCAAACTCAATATTATCAACCAATACAAGATGTCTCGATCAGCAACGTATAAAAATACAAAATAAATATTTTAAAATAGCATGAAGATATGAACAAAAAGCCTTTAGGAGATTACTAAACTTTCTTATGGTCTATGTGAATTCTAGTCGTTGTCAATAAGTAGGTTCGGCCGAATTAAGGTTTTCGAGTGATTTTTAACCTAAACTGTTTATTTTAGTTGTGCCTTACTCTGTGTTAGCAAATCCAATTGATAATTCCATTTAGAAAGTTTTGAGACTTTCAGCATTTAAGGGGGGTTATTAAACAAGCCCCTAACTATTGAACATTTCAGGATCGTAGGAACCGATTATACAACATGAGCATTGTTCTTGACTTTTCAATTGGGGCATTTGGTCTTAGGATTTTATTATTAAATGCTTCAAAAATTCGAAGGACATACCAATATAAAAGGTATTGACCCTTCTTCTCGCGAACTTTTCAAAGTGAGAATGCTATTTATATTGATAGCAATTGCCAAAAGATACCTGAAAAGGACTGTGTTACTAGTCACTCTTTGCTCACTGCTCGCGACAATTCTTTTTTTCTTGTCCATGCACATCAAATGAAAAAATATTACAATTATTGTTGGTAGACCTCGTCAAACCAGCGGGCAGTTTGTGGGCGCGCTCGCAAAATGGAAGGGCTAGGTTAAATTTTTACGACCATGAGGTGGGCCTGGACGAAAATTCGATGCCGAATTAGTGGGCAGGCTGGGCCTGGGCATGGGCCTTGAGACGCGGCCCAACCATGCATTAATCAAGAGAGATTATGAATAATTAGTGTTGATGATATTACTTTGATATATGATAGTAGATGACACTGATTATTGAAAATTATGTCTCGAGTTTGAGCTCGAAACGAAAACCTGAATTTTGGAAATTAATAAATCTAAAAAATAAAAAGAAAGAAGGAAATCTACTGCACGGAAGAAATACACGGACATCAATTTTATGAACATGTGTTGGAGTCTTGGGCGTGCAATAGGAAAGTCCAACTTGGACTCTGTTGGGAATACACGGACATCAATTTCCGCGTGGACTCTGGCTTCTTAAGTCCAATAGTATTTGTTGGACTTTGACAATGGAAAGTGGGCTTCTGTGGATTTGCTGATTGGTCAGAAAAAGAAAGAAATAAAAAAGATGAGGATTATCTTTCGTTGACGAAGTCGGTCAAGAAGAACGGCCCCCCCTTTATACGCGCACAAATAATAGGATAGAGGAGTCCTGATGCGCCGTTGTTGATAGAAGGCAGCGCGGTCTTCGTGCAGTCTATGAAACCTTGAAGCAATGCCTCTGTACGTGAGCCTTGAGGTCTTTGAAGTGCCGTTTTTCTTGCGAGCGTCTGGCATTGGTTTCATTCGTGCAATTACATAAATAATTTAGTGTTCAAGCTGAGTAAATCTTGTGATAAGATTTGTGTACAGTTTCTTCGTGAGATTGAGAGATTATTTCGTAAGGAATTGCAGGGATAAACACTGAGTGCGTTATTGGGTGTAATTGGTGTTTGGAAAATACTTAGAGTGTTTAAGTGACTCGAGTGTGGTTGTAATCTCCGTTATATCGCTTGATCTATAGTAGAATTCTGTACCGCTCTCCTGTAGACGAAAGTCACCACGACTGAACCACGTAAATCTGATGTCCGATTTATTTTCTTATTCTGTCCAATTTATTGTTCGATCCCTTGGCTTCCGCAACAATTGGTATCAGAGCTTCTGCTGCTCATTCGCAACACTGATAATATCAAAAAGCCCAAATCTCTTGTATAATAGAGAAATACTATATAACTCACGGGTAAAGCAACAACATAAAAGAACACAAATTCCAAAAATCAATTTTCATTTGATTTCCATTTCTACTTTCTTTAGATGAAAAATCATGAAAAAATATGTGTGAGTCTACGTGTCAATTTTTGTATAATGCAAAAGTTTCAGGTGTCTCAAATTTAAAAAAACAATCAAATTTCATATTCCATAATATTTTCACTGAGAAAAAATGAAAGTCAAATTAGATACGAGTCTTTGTATCATGTATAAGATGGCACTTCAATAAAGATAAATTTAACAGGTAACAAGCCATCACCAAAGACCCTAGCTCCACTCTCTTCCAATATGGCTACAAACTTTAATATCATGCTAGAGTCACAATTGATCAGTAGAGGTAAACTTAGATCGATTAGATCTCAAGCAGCATAGGGTAAATCAAACTAACTAATTGCACGCGTAAGGGAATTGGTCAAAGGCAATCTAGAGATCTTAAGTCCAAGAGTTAGTTATGCGGGGGCACGGATTAACATCCCACGACGCCTTTTCGGTACTACAACCCTACTTTTGGTTAAAGTCAAAAGTCATTTGTAAGTTAATCTTCTGGGTACACGTGATGTTTTAGAATGTCGCCAAAACACTTATTGGGTGACGCTATCAATCAATACAACTGTTTTTCCATGTGTAGTGCGTGACTCCATTTATGAGTGCAAGCGTGAATCTGGACCTACAATGGTTCGAAAGTGTATACCAATACTTAGCCCCTTCCTATTATAATTCTATCTATAGTTGGCATTGGCAGAAAACATTCTGAATTGACTTGGACCCCTCAACTCATGGATCCGATTTTGTTAGCCCGCTTGATTTGGTTTTGACCCACGAGACAGTTTTCCAAGTCCAACTCCATCTCTCGTTTCTTCATTGATCCATCTAGTACTGTTTAGTATTCCCACGATAAGTAATAATTCTGTTAAATCATCAGGAGATAATTTATGATTTATAGAAAAACTCAACTCATCGGCTCGATTTGAGATTAAATTTAAACTGGAGTTAATCTCTTCAGTTATCAATATACATTTATCTCTATCCAATACACGTAACATGTACATCATCTAGATAATATACAAGCCATGTAATCTTTTCTCAGCTAGCCACCTTTATCATTTTTGATTTTGATATTCCCTTAACTTCTAAAGCTATAAGTATACGACATATCGACATAGTTGGCAATGGCTAGTGTAAAATCGAAGTACAGAATTTCCGTTAAATAATACTAATGCTCTTCGAATTTTAAATGAACATAGTTTATTACATGGTCATCAATTCATTTGATTTTTTTTTCTAGTCATCGTCACACGATTGGCAGTTGGCACTAACTCTCAACCGTTAAGTGAGATTTGGAACTTTGCGACTTCTCCTTATGTGACCCAAGTCTAAACATGGCCAAACCCAATTTTTTTTTTAAAAAAAAAGAAGATTTCTAGAATAATAAATATAAGATGAGATGTAGACTATAGTTTTTTTTTGTCCCACTTCAACTCTCAACTCATTATCAGACTTTTATCATGTCTTTTTGCAAAGTGTAGTAGTTGAAATCCATATCTAAAACCAAACGTTACCACCCTAGCCATCCCTGAGAGATGGGGCCCCCCTTTCTCAAGTAGGAAGGGTGGCCATAGGAGCAAACCCCAGTAGTTATGTAGACCATAGTTCTCTTCAAGCAAATTATTCACTCCCTAAACTAATTTATTTAATGTGCCAAGTTATATTGGGGAGCTTTTGTTAGTTGTAATCCACTTAGAGAATAATAAAGGGACAAATGTGGAGTTAGGTGATTGTTGTTAATTTCGGAGCAAAAGTAATAAAAAGCGGAGACAAGAGACATCAACGAGTTGGGAATGGGGCTAACTTTTTTTTATCTAATTGGTCAATTCGGGAGTGGGGAACCCCCATTTCGTTCTTAGCTAGCGAATGAGATTGAACACGAGGTTCAATATTTTTACATGTTTTTTTTATTTACTACGCGCATCGAATTAGGTAATTGGACATATTGGTAAGGATTTGATTACATCTGAAAAGCTGATTAATGATGATGATGCTTTTTTGTTGCAAGTTCCTCCATGCATGAATACCTATACAATCGAGAGCCATAACTTAGATGTTTTCTATTTTTTTTCCATAGTAATTACATTCGTCAAAATGAGTGTTACTTCTAAAAAAGATGTTTGACCAATATTTTATAGTTATACCGTCTCAATTGAGCGTAGGAAGTTGCTCCATCCACTTGCACATCCAGCCTCAAATTAGGATATAGCGCGTGCAGGGGTGGAGAGAGAGAGAGAGAGAGAGAGAGAGGATGGGTGCACCCGGTAACTTTGATATGGTTGGTTTGTCAAACTGAGTTCCCAAGTCTTGTTGAAATCCGTTTCAAAATGAGAGTTGAGGGAACAAATGAGTTTCGGCACTCACTTTCTCGCTCTAAGTCAAAGCCGTCCATTTCTGAGTTTCGGGTTGAGGCAGAATGTTACTCAACTTTTCTTTACTTCAATCTACTTATTTGGCTCATGCTTATGCTTCTGCTCAACTTCGTACCTATGCCCTGATTTTGTACTATTAACAATACTATGCTCTACATATGGTTATAAAAGTCGAGTTAAAATTGACAAATAGATAGCTCATATAGTTAGCATTCGTTCTAACTATGAAGCTGACCTGTGTAAAGAATGAGGAAGGGCGAATGGTGTTGCTGAAATAGACCTAGAAGAGCATGAGCAGTTCGTTGAAAGAAAGAGGACCCAAAGTTCGGGTCGGAAGCATACATATTCTTCACTCAAGACCGTTTTAAATGATGCAATCCTGCATTTTCTCGAGGTCACTTCGAAGTCACGTAATAGCTGTAGCATCCTCTTGTGATTACCCCATCTTAGCTGATTGTCAACTTGTGCGGACGACTCCAACTGTACCTTTGAACATAAAATTCGGTAGAAAAGAAAGCGTGCATTGAGCAATTGATGATAGAGGTGCCATTTGGACGATTCCACGTCAACTTGTCTCGACAAAATAAAAATGCCGCTCTCAATCGATTGTTAGTTGCCCCCCTCTATGTTCTACTTTATCTTGAAGGGGAACCCAAGACACTCTTGTCACTTTCTCCAAGATCGACCCATTGCCATCTCTTTGATCACATAAACATAACAATGTCGACTTGAGAGGAGAGAGCTGCCAGCATCGACCAGATCTACAACTTTTATAGGTAAAATCCAAATTTATTTAAGCGAGTTCTAGCCTGTCATTGAGCGAGTTCACATATTGTATGTACACAATCACCGCTGGCGAAAAGTTGTCACCATTCGACTCAACTAGGTTGGATTCCTCTCAATATTAAACTCATGTCAATGGCTAAGGTGGGGAGTTCGATTTCCCCACTTTCTTAAAGGAGGTTAGGGGTGAGGATATTTAGTTTCAGATGTTGATTTTGACTCTTACATCTTGTAAGAGGCAAGGCAAAAGTTTAAGAGCGAGTCAAGAGTTAAAGTACGACAGACTAGAAAAAAAAGGTGAACTCAAATCCATAAAATAAATACAAATTGCTAGGGATGAATCACTTTCAGAGGACAAATACAAAGAGAATGGAGCCCGCTTTCGCTTGGAGATCTCTGCGACCAAGCCAACAAAAGAGGACAGAATCTCTGTTATTCTCAAGAATGCAAACCTTGGCTAAGTGAACATTGGACTCCATGTATTCAAGCAACGAGATGATGCCAAGCCATTGCAGATTTAAAAAATTTAAGAAGCAATCATCCTGTGTGACCAGAGAAATAGCACCTGAATCAATACCATTTCACTCGCACCCTAATCTAACCATCATTCTCATGCCTTAGAAGCATTTCCACCAGTTGGCTCATGGTGGGTCTGGCGTTTTTATCTTCCTCCACGCACTTGAGCGCGACCTCGATCAAGATCTCCATCTGCTTCGGGTGGTAATCGCCCTTGAGCGTGGGATCCACCATCTCTTCTGTAATATTCGGGTATTTGCAAAAAAAAAAAGTCAAAAAGCCAGAAAGTCAAAAGTTGCTACAGTGACACTCTGTTTTTCTCATTCAAGCCTAGAGCTGGCTCGGCCGAGACAAAGAGAAAGGAGAAGAAAGAAAAAGAGAGAAAGGGAAAGAAAAGGAAGAAGAAGAAAAAACGAAAGGCTCACGTCACCAGAGCCTCGCCAGCTCGGATCAACTTCGTATTGCAACGTTCGGTAAGCACTTGCGCCTCTCATTCATCTGATCGGAGAAGTTTTCCGATTTAGGGCTTGAAATTCGGAATTTTGGGAAATTCGAGCGGTAAAGTTCGATTTTTGAGTCGTAGAGCTGCATATTTTTATAGAATTGATAGTTTGTGGTGTTGTGGAGCCGTGGAATTTTATGGATTTTGATTTGGACCTACGGTTTGCCTAATATGAATTTTTGAAGTTGGCCGCACAAGGTGAACAGTGCGTGACCAGCGGCTTTTAGGCTGATTTTCGTCAGTTTTCGGCTCGATTTTGGGACGGCCAAGTTGGGGTTCTTGTAGTGCTCTGAGTGGGCTTTCTATTGACTATAAGCTCGCTTGAAACAGGATTCGGTGGAGGAATTTATGGTGCGATTAAGTTTCGCGTTCAAACTCCGCGTTGCGAATGATTTGGATAATCGCTTTGGAGAAGCGATTTATGGGTGCCTTTAAGTTATCTTGTTAGCGTTTAAGCATCATTTCGTAGTTTTTTACTTGATTTTGACGTCGATTCTCGTTTATTTGTTAGGATTACGAGATCGTCGGTTCGAGTGAGCGTGGTTGTTTGATTTTTTTGGGGATTCCAGGTGAGTGGTACTATCTCTTCTTTGGTTTTATAAAAATCATATCTCGAAGGAATTATGATTCGATATAAATATATATTTTGAACTTAAAAGAGCATTTTGTTGCATAAATCGAGATCGAGCATTTACTACTTTTTAATATTTGAGAATGATTTGGGAATCGTTTTTGTAAATGTATTGTGCAAGGATACATATGTATATTGCGTTACGAACTAGTTTATGAAATGAGTCGGAAATGATTTGAGAAATGCTCTACGAAATATATTTCTGGCGGATGAGCCGTGTTGCGAGAAAGTTATTTATTTGGTTTGTGAAATGTATTCTGGATTGGATTTCTGATAGTGGATGATGATTGTTTGATGCTCAATATCGCTGTGAGCCCGTTGAGGGGCTTTAGGGTATGCATACCGGGTTTAGGATATCCTTCTGGGTCGAGTCACCGGCTTTGTAGGTGGAGACCTTGCCAAGAGGGGAATTTTGGTAGCCTTGTCACAAGGCTTTGTATCATGACCATGGTTAGCTATTGAGCAATAGATTAATCGATGGAATGGATCATCGACGTTTGATGTGATATGAGATTCATCAATGGAATAGACCATTGATGTGTGATTTGAGATTAGTCGATGGAATGGACCATTGACGTGGTTTGTATAGAGATTGATCAATGGACTTGACCATTGATAGTTTGAATTGTGATGGTGGATTTAAATGTGTATTTGTGACTTGTACAAAGTTTTGATGAAATGAAATAACTTTTATGTGATTCTATATGTATTTTAAATCTTGGGTTTGGCTTCTGAAGTTCTGGTATTACTTTGTACACATGCATAGTGATTGCTCGATCTACTTAGAAGAGATGTACTATTTACTGAGCTATGGTTGCTCATCTCTCTCTTTCCCAATCTTTTCAGGTTCCTTGACTAGCGGCCATTAGTACGAGAGCGCTATCGCGGGGACGTTTGGGAGTTAGATTTTTTGGTATGATTTTTGGAGTTGTTTGTAAGGTTGTTGATAGTTCGTCGGGTTGGCTGAGTTCTTGATGTACAAGTTCTTTTGATGGATTATAGAAACTATGATGTTGTAACCAACCTGTTGGTTTATCTGATATATATGTGATTTGAGATATATATATATATATATATATATATATATGTTGATAACATGTTATTGATTATTGTTGAGGCTACGTCATTCGTGTGGAGGGACGGCCATGTCATTCCCCTTTTTTAGTTGTTTTTGGGGTGTGACATCTTTTGGTATCAGAGCTTAAGTTGTGATCTGTTTGGGTGTAGATTTTTGTGGGACATTGTGAGATTGTGTGATAGTTTTAGCGTGTTATCTTCTAGGTGCTAAGGTTTTGTTATGCTTTGGATTCAGGTTATCATGCGTTCCAACTCAGAGACACTTGCCTCGCTTCGTAAGAATAGTAAAGGCAAGCGAGTCGCTACCCCCGATACCAGAGATATGCCTCAAGGTTCTCGAGGCCCGACTTCAAAAAAGAGATTAGAGGATCGATTTGAAAGAAGCCCCAACTCACAATATGCAAGTGATGATCTTCCTGAGCCTAACATTCAAGGCAATTTATCTTAGGCTTGTCAAGTAGTGCTTAACTTTCATCATCAATTGAAAGATATAGGTGGGAGTGGAACCGCTATGACTGAAGGTGAGAGAGAATATACAGTTGCCCAGTTCAGAAAGGCCAAACCACCTACTTATGATAGGAAATCGGATCCTCTATTGGCCGAACGTTGGATTATAAGGATGGAGGAGATCTTTAGAACCGATAGAATTCCCAATGATCGGAAGGTTGACTTTGCCACCCAATGTTTGGAGGGCGAAGCAGAGTATTGGTGGGAAGAATGGAAGGTTGACTTTGCCACGTCAATGATCATAAATGCATTTCTCCACCATTTTCCCAATTTCTCTACCCTTATGACTATGCATCACCACAAAATTGATGATTCTTTTATGCAACTTCTAGTTTTCATCAATAAAATGTGCAGTGAGACATAAATAGTTCAAGTTTTGAATGGAACTCCACATATCAGTCGTGAGTGCAATCCTAAAATTAAGCTTACCAAAGTAAGCTTTCAAACAAGTTCTTTCACTCAAATGCAACTTCATACAATCTCTAGCCACTGTAAATCGTGATAAATGTTGGAATAGAGGTTGTAATTCAGTGACAAAATCACGAAAATCGACACGCTCAACTGTGGAAAAAGATTGTTCATCAATAATGATCATCCTAGCAAGCATGTACCTACAACGTTCTTGATCAAACTTCCACATTGTTAAGACACTACTATCACCAGTATTTTTCCCTACCTCGCCAACCACGTCTTTGTTTTGTGGTGCAAACAACATTTGCTTCTTAGGATACTTTTTGCAGGTTCTTAAGTGCTTCCACATATTCCATGATCAACAAAGCATTTATACTCTTTCTCATAGTGCATGCACTTTACCATAGTTACTTTCTTTATGTTCTCATCTATGATTTTCAAAAAATTATCCCATGTCTCCGATTGATTAGCTCGCTTTTTACCAAGAGGAGGATGGGAGTTAAGTACCCTCACCTTGTTTGTTGCACTCACGGTTGTAGAGTCCACCTCAGCAGATTCATGGAATGGCAATTCCATGAGAGGACTCATTTCATTATATCCATCCGCTTCTATTGATATGTCTTTGTCTTGATCCATCAACTGAAATTAAACTATACAAAGTCAGGAATCTACAGAAGACAAATTTTACAACAATATAGGACCAACAATCATAGAATAAGAATTCTGTAACTCTTCATTTGTGCAACAACAATTACAGCCATAAAGCATAGCGAACCAAAGTCAAACTCTTTGTTCTTGTTTCGCAATGGATTGCTCATTGATCTAGATCAAAGGGCATGCATCAAAATACGTCAAAGCTGGACGAGAACAGGCAAGAAATAGAGAGGTGAGAACAAAAACCTCTCGGGCCCTTCATCAAACACATACATAATCGCGCTCAAGACACATACATGAATTCTCCACATAGAGTTTTTTGGTAAACTCTCAGGCCCCTTATCAGAACCGTGCTCAAGACTAAACTCAACAGCACAGATCTGCTAGATTCTATTATCAGAACCGCGCTCGAGACGAGACTGTGCAATCAACCTGCGTCGACTCAGATGCCATATAAACAACAAAAACCTCATCACCTGACGACGAACACGACGGTACCGCAACCACAGGCCAGAGAAGAAAACCAAAAAGCATAGAGACAATAGGCGAAATGAGCTTGATTGGCCAATAAAGTACCAAAAAATTCAATTGCGGACTCACCTTTCTCTAGACAGTTGCGTCGGAGTCGGCGACAACAAGGTGAGAAGGCGAGAGGCGACGAGAGGGGTTGTGTTCTTGTGGGCCATGGCGACGAGAGGCAACAAGCTGGGTTGCGGCGACTGAGGTAGCGAGTAGCCGCGGCGACGAGCTGGGTTGCGGTGACTGAGGTGGCGAGCAGCCGCAGCGACGAGCGGCGACGAGTTGGGTTGTGGAGACTGAGGTGACAAGCAACTGCGGTGACGAGTGGCGACGAGTTGGGTTGCGGCGAGCAGCTGTGGCGACGAGATGCTACGAGCTGGGACAAGCTGGGTTGCGGCAACGAGCAGCGTTGCAGGCTTGCAGCGACTCAGGCAGCGAGCAGCTGCGGCGACGAGACGCGACAAGTTGGGTTGCGGTCAGCAACTGTGACGACGAGATGCTACGAGCTGGGTTGCTACAAGCAGCCGCAACGATGAGCTGGGTTGCAGCAATGAGCAGCTGCGGCGACAAGCGGCGAGCTGCCGCCGGCGATGAGTTCTTGCGAGCAGACTAAGAAGGGCCAGAAGGAAGGGGACTCGCTCGCGAACTGGAAAAGACTCAAGGAAGAGACTGAGAGTGATAGATGCTATGGTTTTTTTGGAGTAACTTAAAACCGGTTCTAAAACCGATCGGGGTGAGATTTCACTTAAACCTGGGAACCGGACCGGTTACAACTGGTTCCAAAAAAATAGAACCCGTTCCCGGACCAATTCAAATAGGAACCGGTTCCCAGACCTGTTTTTCGGATGTGCCGGTCCGGTTTTCGGGTAAATTCGGTCCGGTTGCACACCCCTACTCCCCACACGCCTCCTCTCTGTCGCTTGTTCTCTCCCTCGCTCGACTGCTCCATTCCTTCGCTTGCTCCGTTCATTCCCTCGCTCAACGCTCGTTCTCTCTCTCTCTCTCTCTCTCTCTCTCTCTCTCTCTCTCTCTCTCTCTCTCTCTCTCTCTCTCTCTCTCTCTCTCTCTCTCTCTCTCTCTCTCCCCCGTGATTGTCTCTAGTCTCTTGCTATTCGACTTTGTTGATTGTGCAAGTGGTCAGTGAGCTTGGGTTTGTTTCGGTCATAATTATATTCGAGATTTCTCTCGAGTTTGGATTTGGTGTTAAGTTCATTTGATGGTTGTTGCGTGCGAGGTAAATATGTAGAAATTTTAAATGATGGTGTGTCGGGTGAGATTGAGCTAGAGAGAAAAACGCAGGTCATATTTCTATTGTAAAAACAAGCAACTTATCTTGATGTTGATGATGAGCGTGATAAGGACTGTAGGGTGGTTTTTGTTAGGAATGTTCATGGGCAACTTCACGATG
Organism: Syzygium malaccense; assembly: GCA_031216405.1. Taxonomy (NCBI): domain Eukaryota; kingdom Viridiplantae; phylum Streptophyta; class Magnoliopsida; order Myrtales; family Myrtaceae; genus Syzygium; species Syzygium malaccense. The sequence continues at coordinate 9,698,487 of CM062258.1, read as the reverse complement.
TTGTGTTCCTGTTGAGGAGGGATAGTTTTCCTTGTGAAAATCTGTTCTTTGTGTTTAATGGGGATTATGTAGATAGAGGGGCTTGGGGTATGGACACTTTTTTGCTCTTGTTGGCTTGGAAGGTGAATTGTGATGCTGCAAATGCGAGTATCTCTTGATCTAGATTTCTGTCTTCAGCAATGGACAGCATATTCCGTTGTATGCTTTATTGGCGTTTTTACTTCATTTATACCCTGTTTTGTGGTGTGAATATGTAGAAATTTTAGACTACATATTCCTGTTGTATGCCCTGCATAAGTTTCATAAGTTGATAGGCTGTACGAGTTCGGTGAGAAAAAAAGTCATAGTAACCTCATTGGATCTTGCGCAGTAAGAATTAAGAGACCTTTACTTCTTGGCAATAGGAAAATAATTGACTTTTCCTTCACAGTGAATGAGTGAAATGACTTTACAAAGGGTATATGGTGCATTTGATGTCTCTGCTGAACCATAGCTCTTTCTTTGTCTCAAGTCAAGGGCATATGATATGGCCATGCCCAATTTTCATGTTCTATATCTTGTCTGATTCTTTCCGAATGTTTCTGGCATGGAAAATGTGTATGTGTTACTTTGGTGCTCACTGGTAAGAACAATATTGCTCTGCTATCCTTCAATATTGCTTCACTATCCTCTCAATTTGTTCATATCACTATACTAGTTAATGGCAAGTTCATCAAAGGAAAAAGCATTTTGGAGTTCGGCAAATGCAATGTCAAATCCAAATCCAACCGCGCCATGATCATAAAGGGATATTAAGATGTTCCCACCAATAGCGAGGAGGCATTGCTAAAGGCAGTTGCCAATCAGCCGGTTTCTGAGGCCATCGACGCCGGAGGATTCGAGTTCTAGTTCTACTCCAGCGGCGTGTTCACTAGAGCTTGTGGGACCGATTTGGACCACGGAGTTACCACCGTCGGATACGGGGCCAGCGATGATGGCACCAAATTTTGGCCGTTGAAGAACTCGTGGGGGCGAAGAAGGATACGTAAGGATGCAGAGAGAAGTCAGTACTAAGGAAGGCCTTTGCGGCTTAGCCATGAAGGCATCTTATCCTATTGCTTAAGTCTGAAAGAAGTCCCCATATGATGTTAATAATTTTCTACTTTGTGCCTTTATTGTATATTGTCATCTCGTGGAGTAAATTAAGTACATCTATATACTATGTGATTGAAAAGTAATGTTGAAATTTTCCGTATCTACTTGTTCAAGAAGTACGAAACCAAATTGAGCTTAGTATTGTTAGTTATATGCTTAACGCCTCTTTTTTTATAACACGAGGTATTATACCCTTTCGTCCATTAATAATTTATTGAAGTTGCTCTCACTTTGAAGGCGACCTTTTGTGAAGTCTTGCACTTTTGTTGCTGCTTCAAAGAAATGACAAGTTGATTAAGTATATATCTACAAGACCCATTGTCCCTGACTATTAAATTTGCAGACCAAGGTTAATTGCACAGCTGAGTTAGCTCTACATATAAAGCAAATTCAGCAATAGTTCTGACTTCAACTAAATTTTAATTCGAGAATTTTTTTCATTTGAATTTTTTAGCAAAAAAAAGAAATTTTATTTTTTTATATATAAATTTGTTAATACATATCTTTTAACATTATTGTCAATATTTAAATTGAAAAAGCTGTAGACATAATTTTTTTCAATTTTAAACAAATTAAAAATTAAAAAGCTTAAATTAATCACCAAATGGGCTTTTCAAATGTGTTTTCATCCAAACGACATTTCTCTCGAAACAGAGTTTACTAAACAGTCGTTGGATTTTCCTAAACCCTTTAGGCTAAACTGCTTTGCATTTTCTCAAAGCCTCTTGGAAAAGTTGAACCAGCAGCCTATATCTTCTAGCAACGAGATGATGCCAAGCCATTGCAGATTTAAAAATTTTAAGAAGCAACCATCATGTGTGACCAGAGAAATAGCACCCGAGTCAATCCGACTTCACTCGCAGCCTGATCTAACCATCATTCTCATGCCTCACAAGCATTTCCACCACTTGGCTCATGGTGGGTCTGGCGTTTTTATCTTCCTCCACGCACTTGAGCGCGACCTCAATCAAGATCTCCATTTTCTTCAGGTCGTAATCGACCATGAGCGCGGGATCCTCCATCTCTTCCAGACGGGCCTGCGTCCTCTCCAGTTCCTTCATCTTATTCCTCGCCCACGGGATGAGCCGGACTTGCCTGGCATCCCCTCCGCCCTCCAATGAGTGGACACTCGCCGTCATCGGGAAAATTCCCGTCACCATCTCTAACATGACAATCCCGTAGCTATAGACATCGGCCTTGGATGTGATGGACCGATTGGAGACCCATTCGGGAGCCATGTAGCCTCGGGTTCCTCTGATTCTCGAGAAATCGGAATTCGTCACCTTCCCTCGGTCCATTAGCTTGGAAAGCCCAAAATCCGCGACTTTGGGTTGGTAATCGGAGTCTAGGAGTATGTTCTGAGGCTTCACGTCGCAATGCAGAACCCACTCCAAGCATTCGTCGTGGAGATAAGCTAGACCCTTTGCGGTACCTACTGCGATGTCGAATCGCCTTTTCCAATGGAGCTCAGGTGACGACAAGTTCTGTGCCAGCGACCCGTGTTCCATGAACTCGTACACCAAAAGCCTGTGCTTTCCCTCGGCGCAGTAACCCCACATCTCGATCAAATTCATGTGGTTCACCCTCCCGATAGTGCTGGCCTCGGCCAGAAAATCGGCCTCTCCAGTTGTGGCATTGCTGAGCACCTTCACTGCCGCGACCCGATCATCCGGCAATAGGGCCTCGTACACGATCCCGCCTGCGCCTCTCCCAATCTCCTTGCTGAAATTCCTCGTTGCCTTCTTGAGCTCGTCATAGGTGAACCGCTTGAACCCAGTGGCCGCGAGGAGGTAGCTTTGGTGCGCAGAAGTGACATCCTGCTGGTTCCTAATCAGGAAGAACCACACCAAGAATACCACCACGATCTCGATCCCTCCGACCACGGAGGCGGCCCGAAGCATGAAGCTTACCGCTTCGTTTTTGCCTTTCTTGGCATAAGTCCTGTCCAAGACCTTCACCTCCGCGGTGGGAGAGCAAGTGTACTGAGTCCTCTTCACCAGCTGGTCCTCGGTGAAGGTCTTGTTCTTGGGGACCTTGATGAAGAACTCGCCGGTGGAGCTGGGCAGGTTGTGACCATTCAGGAGCTCAATCTTCGGGTAGCAATTGAACGTGGTGCTGCCGGAGCTCGACATCGACACTCTGTACTGGAATCCTCGGCAGTTGCACAGGCTCAGGCAAGTCTGCCGGCACTCCTCGAGGGTGGTGTTGTAGATGGTGTTGTAGTCGTAGCCATAGAAATCGATGTACGGGAGCTTCACAAACCCGATCTCATCGGCAATGCACCCATCGGAGAATGTGAAATCGGGCAGGCAACCGGCCGACCAGTCACCTAGGACCTTGGGGACGTAACCAGGCACGCAGGAGCAGCTCCGACCCTTGGCCGGGTCATAGCTGCAGAGGCTGTTGTTGCCACACACGCCATGGATGAAGCAGGCATGCTGCTGATCGCCTCCCACGTCACGGCCCAGCCGGTCGAGCCCGGCTCACGGCTGTAGACCCGCAAGTTGCCATCGAAGTCGAGGGTCATCCTTCTCTGCATGGCCGTGACGCCATAGTCGGAGGTGTAGAACGAGTAGTTGTCAGAGGACTGGAAGCGGCCAAGTGGGTCGAGCACAGCGATGCGGCTGCTGTTGTAGAGGAATCGGCCGAACTGAGGGCTCGGGGCCCACGGGAACGGCCAGTACACGCCCGAGATCGATGGGCTGTCGAAGACAAGGCGGAGGACATTGTCGTTGTCGAAGTAAAGCTTGTAGAACCCGGTCGAGCAGTTGTACCGGCTCCGAGCGGAGATCAGGAACGTGTTTCTGGTGAGTGGCTGCTGAGGTAGGAGGGTGTCGGTCGGGGAGTCGAAGCTCTGCCACAGGACGACGCCGCTGTCGTCGGTGAGGACGAGGTTCCCGGTGTCGTTAAGGCGGAGCTGGGCGGCGGAGGGGGAGCTGGTGCCGGAAGACCAGACTTCGCGGCCAGCCTGGCCGGCGTCGGTGAGGACGAGGGTGCCTGAGTCGAGGAGGGAGAAGGTGGAGCGTCGGCCGTTGATGGGGGCCTGACGGTTGGCCATCCAGACGGTGGTGCAGGAAGCGCCGGAGCAGGGGGGGTCGCTGAACCAGACGGCGAAGCTGTAGGCGTTGTCGCCGACGGGGAAGAAGCCAGCGGAGAAGGCGCCAGAGGAGGAGACGAGGACGTCGTTGGGGTTCTCGACAGAGAGGGACGCGCGTTTGGTGAGACTGGGCAGCGCCGAGGTGGAGAACTGACAAGATTGGAGGAAGAGGGAGAGGAAGACGGGAAGGAGGAGCGATAATAGTGGAGCCATAGGACTCGGCGGCGAAAGACAAGTGCAGTGAATCTCGCCAAGGACGATATGTATATATATAAATTGCATTGCAATGTGAGTGGGTTTCGGTTGAATGAATAGATGAAAATTGACGGCTCCGCGTGTAGAAAGGTTTGTCGCCTCATGGCGTCCGTCGTCCATCCATGCACGATACCTCAGCTCAACCCAATTCACTCGAGTTATAAGTTGGTCACGACTCGATAATAACACAGGCCGTGATAGGAAAAAAAAATCCCTACCCCCGAAAGAGAGAAGATTTGAGACCATCTTCAAAAGGATATATTTCATTGATATGTAGATGCTGATTATCAGAAAACAGGAAGAACTACAAGGGAGGTCACTCGAGTTTTAACTCACTTTTAGGTTGTCTTGATCGTTATTAAATCGGCGATTAAACTTATTGATAGATAGTTCGGTTTTGATTTTATTTTCAACTAACTTGCTTTGATAACTGGCGAGTGAGTCACAAAAAATTTGACAATGATAATAGCTAGTGAACACGCAATAGTAGCCTAACAAATTACTCAGCTTTACAACTTCTATAATCGGTAAACAACTTTCTTTTATTATAGGTAGTTCAACATAAATTTCAAAAACACAATTGCACTTCAGTTGACCGGTATAAGGAAATAGGAATTTGCCAATGATGCATATCCATTATTTTTTACCATGCATTCATTTGCTATCTCCATCGTAAGATTGCAACACGTGTCTACTTAATCTCACCATACTCAACCCAAATCCTCTCTCTCTCTCTCTCTCTCTCCTCCTCACAGTTACCTTTGAGCCCGACCTCCCTGCGTCCACTTGCCATCGCCATCGATGAATCACTACTGTGGTGTCAAAGACGACCAGTCGCTTTTTTTCTTTTGCTTCGAAATTTCTCTTCCCATGTTAAAACTAGAGTAAGTTATGCTTGGCGAGATCTCAGTTATCGGGCTTTTCTTTCTATGGATTTTCGTGTCCTGTTCCTACGCGTCCAAACCATGCCATTGTCCGCCGTGATCTCTGTAATTGCGTTGTCTCCACATGCATCGGTAACGCTGAGGTGGGACACAGCAATCCATGGCAGACGGGGATGGAGACAGAGTCGCTAAGGTGGGACATCGATGGAAGGCTATTAGCACGGCGGATGCCAATGATTGATGGTTATCAGTTGTGGAAGAGACTTGGGTTTGGGAAGAATTTTGGGGGGGGGGGGGGGGGGCCGGGCCCGTCGGTGAGGACGAGGTTGCCCGATGTCCGCACTACAAAAAAATATGTTTTTTCCGACGAAATTTCCAACGAAAAATTCGAAAAAATTCGTTGGAAAACGAATTTCCAACGAATTTTCCAACGAAAAAAAATTCGTTGGTAATAAGTCGTCGCAAATTTTTCCAACGAAAAATTTCAATTTTCGTTGGAAATTTGTGACGAATTTTTTTTCGTTTGAAAATTCATTGGAAAACTCGTGGCTAAATTCGTTGGAAACGAACTTTTTTTTCCGACGAATTTTTTTTCGTTGGAAACTACAAAAAAAAAATTTTTTTGGTCGAAAAATCGTGGAAATTTTTTTTCCATAGAAAAAAAATTTTTTTGGTCGAAAAATTTTTTTTTTGGTCGAAAAATAGCCCTCGCCGCCGGCGAGGGCCAGCCTCGTCGCCGGCGAGGGCCGAGCTCGCCGGCCATGGCAAGCTCGGCCCTCGGCATGGCCGACGAGGGCCAGCCTCGTCGCCGGCGAGGGCCGAGCTCGCCCAGATCTGGGCGAGCTCCAAGCTCGCCGGCCATGGCGAGCTCGGCCCTCGCCGACGATGAGGCTTGCCCTCATGGCCGGCGAGGCTGTTGCGCCTCTTCTTGTTCTTCCCAGAACAAGAAGATGAAAAAGAAGCAGCAGCAACAGCAGCAGCAGGGGCGCGCGGGAGCAGGCTTCGGGGTCGCCGCCCGTCAAGTCCATCGTCGTCTCCTAGCCTCGCCGGCGACGAGGCTTGGTGGCGTCGGGGGCGTCGAAGGCTTGGTGTCCATGGCGCCGGAGCCGGAGCTGGAGCCGGAGGAGGAGGGGGGCGGCGGGGGAGGAGGCGGAGGGGGAGACGGAGGGAGAAGGTGAAGACGAAGGAGAGAGAGAGAGAGAGAGAGAATGAATGTTGAAATTAAGAGTTGTGGGAGCGCGAAAATATTGAATAAGGAACAAGTAGGGTTTTTGTTGCAAAATTCGTGGGAAATTTCTCAAGAATTTTGCAACGAAAATTGTACACACTAAAATAATTGTCCGGAATTGGGAATTTCCAACGAATTTTCTAACGAAAATTGTACACACTGAAGTAAATTCCCGGAAAATTGAAATTCGTTGGAAATTTCCAACGAATTTTCCAACGAATATCAAAAATGCCGAACAGTGTCGGGTTTTTTTGTAATTCGTTGGAAAATTCGTTGGAAATTGCCAACGAATTTTCCAACGAAAATTGTACACACTGAATTAATTTCCCGGAAAATTGAAATTCGTTGGAAAATTCGTTGGAAATTTCCAACGAATTTTCCAACGAATATGAAAAATGTGGGTTTTTTTGTAATTCGTTGGAAAATTCGTTGGAAATTTCCAACGAATTTTCCAACGAAAATTGTACACACTGAATTAATTTCCCGGAAAATTGAAATTCGTTGGAAAATTCGTTGGAAATTTTCAACGAATTTTCCAACGAATATGAAAAATGTGGGTTTTTTTGTAATTCGTTGGAAAATTCGTTGGAAATTTCCAACGAATTTTGCGACGAAAATTTTTTCATTGGAAATTTCCAACGAATTTTGCTTTTCGTTGGAAAATTTATCGCAAATTTGCAACGAAAATTTTTTCGTCGCAAATTTTCGTGGCAAAAAACCAGTTTTTTTGTAGTGCCGAGGTCGAGGAGGGAGAAGGTGGAGCGTCGGCCGTTGACGGGGGCCTGACGGTTGGCCATCCAGACGGGCGTGCAGGCAGCGCCGGAGCAGGGGGGGTCGCTGAACCAGACGGCGAAGCTGTAGGCGTTGTCGCCGACGGGGAAGAAGCCAGCGGAGAAGGCGCCAGAGGAGGAGACGAGGACGTCGTTGGGGTTCTCGACAGAGAGGGACGCGCGTTTGGTGAGACTGGGCAGCGCCGAGGTGGAGAACTGACAAGATTGGAGGAAGAGGGAGAGGAAGACGGGAAGGAGGAGCGAGAATAGTGGAGCCATAGGACTCGGCGGCGAAAGACAAGTGCAGTGAATCTCGCCAAGGACGATATATATATATATATATATATTGCATTGCAATGTGAGTGGGTTTCGGTTGAATGAATAGACGAAAATTGACGGCTCCGCGTGTAGAAAGGTTTGTCGCCTCATGGCATCCATCGTCCATCCATGCACGATACCTCAGCTCAACCCAATTCACGCGAGTTATAAGTTGGTCACGACTCGATAATAACACAGGCCGTGATAGAAAAAAAAATCCCTACCCTCGAAAGAGAGAAGATTTGAGACCATTTTCAAAAGGATATATTTCATTGATATGTAGATGCTGATTATTGAACTACATAGGGAGGTCACTCGTGTTTTAACTCACTTTTAGGTTTATTCAATCGGCGACTAAACTTATTGATAGATAGTTCAGTTTTGATTTTATTTTCAGCCAACTTGCTTTAATAACTAACAAGTGTGAGTGTCACAAAAAATTTGACAATGATCATAGCTAGTGAACTCGCAATAATAGCCTAACAAATTACTCAGCTTTACAACTTCTATAATTGGTAAACAACTTTCTTTTATTATAGGTAGTTTAATATAAGTTTCGAAAACACAATTGCACTTCAGTTGACCGGTATAAGTAAATAGGAATTTGCCAATGATGCATATCCATTATTTTCTACCATGCATTCATTTGCTATCTCCATCTTAAGATTATCTACTTAATTCTAAATCTCACCATACTCAACCCAAATCCTCTCTCTCTCTCTCTCTCTCTCACTCTCTCTCTCTCTCTCTCTCTCTCTCTCTCCTCCTCCTCCTCCTCCTCCTCCTCCTCCTCCTCATCATCATCATCATCATCGTCGTCGTCGTCGTCATCGTCATCACAGCTACCTTTGAGGCCAACGTCCATGCCTCCACTTGCCATCGCCATCGATGAATCACTACTATGGTGTCAAGGACTACCAGTCGCAAGGGCTAGGTTTGAAAGAAAGATGTATTCCAAAAATAGAGATTTACTTTTTCGTTATGGAATGAAAACTCGAGTATGTCATAGAATGAAAAAATTGTTAAGAATCGGTGCACAATCACAAAGAAATAGAGAGTAAAAGTGAGAAGAAGAAATCGAGACATAGGTTTTTATCTTAATTCACCATTAAACTAGGACTACATCCAGTAGAAGATTCCACTATAATTAGCATATCGCACATATCAGTTACAAGAGAAAGAGATATATATATATATGTGTGTGTGTGTGTGTGTGTGTATAGGTATAGTAGCTATTCATGGATCTAAACCCAAATTATCAACAAAATATTGGTCTAAACTATAAAAGTTCTCTAGCTTTGCAGGAGCGCTGCTCCTACAAACCCCGCAGGGGTGACTAGTCCGAACCCCCCGCTAACTCACCATAAAGCAGGACCCCCGCACTTTCCTGTCGATGGGGAGTATGAACTATACCCTAACATTCTTCCATTTGGGGAATACTTCACATGCTTCTTTAAACCCAACATATATAGTTGTATACCATCCAAACTTTATGAGTATGTCTTTTTTTTTTCTTTTACAGTTCTTAATCGATTTCGTGTTAGGTGTAATCATGGTTTTAGAAAATACACCATTCCAAACTAAATATGCTTAATATTTATACCGAGAATAGTTGTTGATATTTTCCCGAGAAATGTTAAAATCAATCGCTTAGATTCTCACATCAAGTTTCAAATGGGTTTTCCATCTTTCTCATCATTAGATTTATTTGATCGAAAGCAGCACTAAAGTTCAAGAGATTTATAAGTTAAAGTTAGACTGATATTCATACAAAAAAAAAAGTTAGACTGATATGCTTGTTGTAAAGGCAGGAAGTTGGGTAACAACTGCAGTGTTTTATGGAAGGTCCACGCATATGTATGGGGCGAGGTGGATAAAGATCCAAACATTGCGGCATTTTCTGACTTGGACACTCTACGTAGTGTGATTGCTTATCCTGACGCGAATGCTTTGAGTTGAGATCACCATATTCCAATTTCCTAGCCAGACAAGGAATCTGCTACGGAATTATGTAGACACTCACGGATCGATGACCTTGCCCATCAACATGTTGCCATCACCATCAAAACCCCTTAATGGCCCAACCAACTCACCGTCGATATTCAAGTACTAAGCAACAAATCGATGGGGAATCGTTTCCAAAAACCCCATGTCGACCCTCACAATAGAACTATACTTAGTACATACGATGGCTGAACCAGGTACGAGCACTTCTTCATAAACATAATCGAAATGCATGGAAACTTTAAAAAGCAATGACGATGGGGAATCCATACGATATATTTGAAATATAAAAAGTGAGTCAAAACTCAATAAATGAAATCTTTAAGTCTAAAGTAGGAGATTACCTTACCACTCAACTCAGTACAAAACAATATGAGTTCACAACAATAAAAAAATCACCATGAATGACGACTACAGGAATGAATACATTATCTTTCTTATCGTGATATACCGATGGAAATCGATGTAAATACTTGAAATATCGATTTAGAAGTTTTAGAAACACAAACACGGGGCTTTCGCCTTTGATTCAAAGGAGTGGAATATGGAAGAGAAGCAAAAGTGACATGGAACGCTCTCTATCTTTCCTTGCAAGAATGAGTTGAAACTCCCTATTTCGAACTCGAATACTTGAAGTGGTTTCTTACGATCAATAAAGGGATGTATTTAGAAGACTTTTATGAGTTAAAAAAGGATAAGATCAAATAATTATGGGTTAAAAGCAATGATGACTTGGGTTAAATATACTTGGTGGTGGATGAGAGAGAGGTGTACAAATTAAAGGATGGCATTTAGCTTAACTCTATATTTCCAAAGTAGATATTTTGATAGTTTGCTTAAATATCTAGTAAATCGGAAAGAAAACAAAAAAAATCAGTGTTTATTTTAAACATTGATGAGTCTGAAAAATATTTTGAACCCACTAAAATGTTTAGCGAAAATTACCAAACATTAGGAGGGACTCAACTCAGTAAATTTCCAACCTACCACTCATTTGATACATAAACTCGAAGCATATCAGTCTCTTTAATAACCAATGCGGTATTTTATGCTTCACCGCCACCCTAGATAATCGACCCAAGAACAAATATTCATTAATCTAACCCTAATGGAATCTCTTTACGAAGACTACAGGCATGAAAAATACAATTCGGGTGTTCCGCAACTTCCACGTTAATAATTCGACTAGAATTTTTGCCTGTGACATTTATTGAAATCATTTCTTGCATATTATTAATTAATGTATGAATTTCCGAATGTCACACGGTCTCGTCTAGGCAAGGGTCACCCTCACCCTACCCAGGCAAGGCCACCCTCGACGACCACAATTAGGTGAGAGCCGACCTTACCTAGATGAGGGTCACCCTCACCTGGTCTGGCGAGTGTTTGCCCTGCCGGTAAAGTTTGAACCTTGGTGGAAGAGAGATCAGATCGTGAAGCATAAGTTATTTTGATGAGGCCTATAGATGGTGACAAAATTGGAGGAAGACCAGCTCAATAGGCTTGAGAGCAAGGTGGATAACCTGGGAGGCGGCACGTGGGAGTATCTTGACCTCGTCCAAAAGCTCAAGACTATAGGCGAGAGCTGCCCCCGCTAGATGTGGCAAGGGCTACCTTGCCCACCGCTGGCAAGGAGCACCCTCCCCTAGTGTCAGACGAGGGTTGCCGGCACTCGGTAAAAAAAACCAAAAAATAATTTCAAAATTTTCAAAATATTATTTAAAAATGTCCATGTCGGCATCCACGTCAACAATTTCGGAACAAAATTGACTAGATAGACTCAATTGGCAAAACGTATGAAAGGTTTAGAATTTAATTTGGCACAATTGAAAGATTTATGATCAAATTGACAAAAATATAATAAATTTGGGGCGTTTTTAGTAATTTTACCCAAAGAACTTGTCGACTATTCGTATCGATTGAGGCCAAACCTGACTTGACAAAACCGCGTTGATCTTCAAATATCAGTTCACCATGGGGCTCATCTTTTTGAAGTAGATCACCAAAAGGGACACAAAGTCAAAAGTTATTTTTGGCTTGAAAGTTTCAATAATTGAGTTATAAGACTACTAGATATATGAATTGCAGATGATTCTATTGTTCCCTTTTCAAAACAGATTTTTTTTCCTGATATATTTACGAAAGAGTTGTTTAAGTGTCAAAAAAATTATTGGTAAAAAGAAATCCGGTCACATGAATTTTCTTATTTTTTATTAATTTTTATTTATCGTTCTTACCATCACTTTAAATTGAAAAAAAATAATCCAAAAATTTTAAAACCTATTGCACTTTTGTCAATTCAATCATAAACCTTTTAATTATGTCAATTGAGTCCTAAATATTTTCACTTTTTTCCAATTAAATCCATCTTGTCAATTTTGGCCAGAAACCCTGATGCGGACGTCAATCAATTTGATCGAATTCTACCGGTCTCAGAGAAATAGTAGTCCACATTTCTAATTTGATGCCGGAGCATCAAATTCCATTAAACGTAAGCAACTCTCTAGTAAAATTCAAGGCTCATCAATTAATCAAATCCATTTGACATATATGCAAGTAAAGGGAGATTTGAGCAATAATATGATCCAATGGATCCAATAAGAAGAAGACGTCCAAGATGAAGTTTCTAGAAATTGAAGAACAACGGCTGATTCGGCTGGAGCAAGGCTGGAAGGATGTCTTCTTCTGTTTTTTTAATTTTAGTAGATTTCCTGATTTGAGTAGGTTTCCAAATTCATTGTTTCCTAATTCCTATGTCTTAGTCCGTTTATACTTTATAGATAGGAATTGCATTCTATGTAGTTCCTTTCAAGTGAGTGATTGCTTCGGTTCTTATCCAATTTTTTGGTGGTGAAACGCGAAACATTCATTTATGCCTTGGTGAAGTTATTTTTCTTCGTACACACCAAACACCTTCATTCATTCCATCAAACACATTCAGCATGCTCACAAAATCACCACGCATCGTAATTTCCCATGAACTCCCAACATTTCTGTAAATCGGAAAGAATTCCTACCGCCAAAAAGCGAACTAAACGCATGCGGAGTTGCAAAAAGCTGCACATCACAATTTGCGATGTCAAGTGAGCACCGTTCGTTGATTTGAAAAGCTAAAACCGGACATGTTTACGATTGATTTACGACCTTGCGACGTCAACTTGTTCTAGAAAAACCAATACCAACCGTCCCTACCAGGTAACTTTGCTTGCCCTTTGGGTTCCCTCCAATTCATTTTCTTTCTTTCGTCGTGCTCGATGGTTTAGGTGAGGTTCCTCCATTGGCCCACCTTTTAGACTTGCCTTCGTCCTCCAATGCCCAACATTTGGGTCTACTTTTAGACCCTTCTTCATTTCATTCTCTTTCCTTCCACATGCCAATGAGTTTTCCCATGTCTATTTACATAATTCGTATTGACCTATGTTCTTTAAACGTTCATATTTAGATAGAGACCTCCGCTTAGACTTCTAAGCATCAGCACCACTTGCTTTTGCTTCGTCCCTGCACGGAATGATTCTATGTTAGCAAATGCACTTGATAATTCCATTAAGTCCATGTTTGTTTCGCGGAAAATGAATCCTTTGAAAAAGCATTTTCCTAAAAATAATCGGTCGTATCATTTATGAAAATGAACGAACGAAAAAAATTTCATCGCCCACGAAAATGCTTAGCCAAAAATTGCTGTCAATAATGAAATATTTTTTATTGACTGATAATTTCAAATGATACAAACGATTATTTTTAGAAAAAATATTTTTCAAATCATTCACTTTCTGTCAAACAAAGGGAGGTAAAGTTTTGATTTTCATCATTTAATGGGAGTATCAAATAGGTTCCTAGTATTGAACATTCATGCCTTTAGGAACCCATAATACACGTGCGCATTGTTCTTGACTTTTTAATTGTGGCGTGAGGCCTTGACAAAATGGAGGGGCTAGGCTGAACTTTTAGGACCATGAGGTGGGCCTGGACAAAAATTCGATCCCTAATCAGCGGGCAGGCTGGGCCTGGAAAATGGGCCTTGAAATGCGGCCCCGACCATGTATTAATTAAAAGAGATTATGAATAACTATTGTTAATGATTTTATTTTGATATATGATATTTGTAGACGCTGATAAGATAAAATAAGCCCGAATTTCTAATATAGTAGAGAAATGCAATAAAACTCACGGGTAAAGCAGCAACCTAAAATAACACAAATTCCAAAATTAGTTTGCTCTGTTCTTTTAGCCGAAAAGTCGTGAAAAAATAATAAAGTCTGTGTGTCAAATTTTTTTAAATTGCGAAAGTTTCAGGTATTTCGAATTAAACAAATAATAATCGAGTTGCATATCCCATAATATTTTCACTGAGCATAAAGTACGGGTCAATCTAGATATGAGTCTTCGTATCATTTTTTTTCTTTTTTTTTTTATAACCCAGGGAACCCCCGCACGGCCGACAGCCAGGGAGTAAACCCTGGGGGCGACACGTGCTAGCCACCACACACGTGCCACCGGTTAAGTCACCCTGCGGCGCCCGGGATTCGAACACTCAACCTTTTACGAGAGGAAGAGTGCGCGCTCCAGCAGCGCCACTCAGGCAGGTGGTTGAGTCTTCGTATCATTTATAAGATGGCACTTCAGTAAAGATAAATGTAACGGCTAATAAGCCATCGCCAAAGACCCTAGCTCCTCTCTCTTCCAATCATGCGTGGCACCTTAAAATCTTCAAGCCAAGAGTCGCCAATTAGGGTGCCTCGGATCCTAAGATCTTTCAAAATCCAAAGTTCGGGTAATTTACAAAATCCAATGTGGTTGCGAACTTAAATACCAAACTAGAGTTGCCACCAATTAGTAGAGGCAAACTTAGATCGATTGGATCTCAAGCAATGTAGGGGAAATCAAACTGACTAACTGCACGTGTAAAGGAATTGGTCAAAGGCAATCTAGAGATCTTAGGTCCAAGAGTCAGTTATGCATGGGGATGGATTAACATCCCACAACGCCTTTTCGATAACACAGCCTTACTTTTGGTTAAGTCACGAGTCATTTGTAAGTTACCTTCCTAAATACAAATTATGTTTTCAAGGATGTCACCAAAACACTTGTTCGATGACGTTATGGATCAACGAAACCGTTTTTCCATGTGTAGTGCCAGTGCGTGACTCCATTTATGCGTGCATTGGCAAAAAACATTCAATTGGGCCGACTTGACTTGGATCCACCAACTTATGGATCGGATTTTGCTAGCCCGTTTGATTTGATTTTGACCCACGAGACAGTTTTCCAAGTCCAACTCCATCTCTCGTTTCTTCATTGATCCGTCTAGTATTGTTTAGTATTCCCATTAGAAGTAATCCTATTAAATCATCATAAGATAATTAATGATTTATTGAAAAACTCAACTCAAGGGCTCAATTTGTCATTAAAGTTAAAATGGAGTTAATCTTATTAATTATCAATACACATTTATCTCTATCCAATGCAGGCAACATGTACATCATCTAGATAATACACAAGCCATGTAATCTTTTCTTAGTGAGCCACCTTTATCAATATTATTTTGATATTCCCATGACTTCTAAAGCTATAAGTATACAACATATAGACAAGTTTAATGACTACAATTGACGAGGGTCAATCGCCGTTAACGACCCTTGGCTAGAATTGGGCGAGGAACGACAACCCTCACTCAATCTAGGTGAGAGCCTACAGGCCCTCGCCTGTGGTCAACGAGGGTCATTGGGTCTTGGCGTCGCCAGCCCTCGGCTGGGTCCTGGCGTCGCCAGACCTTGGCTGGGGCCAGGCGACACTCGCTAACCATTTCCCCACCATCGCCGTGCGATAGTGGGGCAAAGGCAACAAGGGTTGCAAAGCCTTCGCTGCATGGTTCTTACTCCCTTTTTTATTTTATCTTAATTTTTAAAATTTTAATTTTAGTAAAATTTGTATTAAAAATCATATTTAAACCAAAACGACGTCGTTTTAGTTTAATGTTTCGTGTTTTAGCCACGTCATCGTCACTTAGAATAGAGAAATTATTAAAAAAAAATCATGTCGGCATGTTTAGTTAGTCAAGTTGGACGGAGTTAAAGAAAAGACTCGATTGCACCAATTTAATAAATTTTAAACCTTAATTGTACTTTTTGCAAGTTTTAGAACTTAAATTTACTCTCATAATAATTCTTAAGACTTCTAGTGCATATATCCCTAGTTATAATGGAGTTAGTCTCATCAATTATCAACGTACATTTATCTCTATCCAATCCACGTTACATGTACATCATATGGATAAAATATAAGCCACGTGATCTTTTCTCAGTGAGCCACGTTTATCAGTGTACATATCGACATGGCTGGCAACGGTTAGCGTAAAATCGAATTCCAGAATTTCTGTTAAACAAAGCTAATGCGCTTCGAATTTCGAATGAACATAGTTTATTACGTGGTCATCAATTCATCTAATTTTTTTTTCCCAGTTATCGTCACCCGATAGGCAGTTGGCACTAACTCTTAACCATTAAAAGAGATTTGGAGCTTTGCAAAGCTCTCCTGACGTGACCGGAGTCTAATCATGTCCCAAACCCAAAATTAAAAAAAAATTAAAAAACGAATTCTAGAAGGATAAATATAAGATGAGACGTAGACTTTAGCTTGATCCAAGCAAATCATTCACCCCCCAAACCAATTTATTTAATGTGACAAGTTATATTGGGAAACTTTTGTTAGTTGTAATCCACTTGGATTGGGGAACTTTTGTTTAATCCCAAACTCTAATTCAAAAAGAAAAAGAAAAGAAAGCGAATTCTAGGAGGATAAATATAAGATGAGATGTAGACCTTTGTTTGCTTCAAGCAAATTATTCACTCCCTAAGCTAATTTATTTAATGTGAGAAGTTAAATTAGGGAACTTTTGTTAGTTGTAATCCACTTAGAGAATAATGAAAGGACAATTGTGGAGTTAGGTGATTGATGTTAATTCCGGAGCAACAGTAAAATAAAAAGTGGAAACAGGAGACATCAACGAGTTGGGAATGGAGCTGACTTTTTTTTTTTTATCTAATCAGTCAATTCGGGAGTGGGGACAACCCCCCTTCTTCCTTTTTAACTTAGCGAATGAGATTGAACACGAGTTTCGCGACACTGGCTTCTTTCCAATTGTTTACATATTGTTTAATATTCTTTCTTTTGTACTACAACATGCATTGATTCTTCCCATCGAATTAGGTAATCAGGCATGTTGGGAGTGACCGGATTACAATATGAAAAGCTGGTGTTAGTGATGATGCTTCGTTGTTGCAAGCCTTTCCGTGTATGAATACATGTATAATCGAGAGAAACGTGGGTTAATTGCGATTGGCAACGATGTTTGATGTGTTTCTTTTTCTATAGCAATCACAGCTGTCGAAATGAGTGTTGCTTTTGAAAAGATGTTTTGACCGATATTTCGTGATTATAGCGTCTCAATAGGCCTCAAATTAGAGTATAGCACCGGCGTGCATGCATAGAATGAGAGGGGGAGGAAGGATGGGTGGTGCATGGAGGGTGGTGGTGGATGATGGGTTGACCGCAGCAGCGAGGATGGTGAGGGTGATGGAGGATGATGTTTCACGGCAGAGAGAGGGTATGGAACGGTAATGGTGGATCAAGGTTAGGAAGGAAAAAGAAGACGAAAAAAAGAAAAATTCTAATGTAAGCGAGCCAGTTTAACGAGGACGCGAAAGTATCTCGACTATTCGATTGGATACATTAGATGCTAATGTGGACAATTAATGATATCAGTAGTCATATCAACGAAAAAAAATTATTAACTTAACGGAAAAATCACATTAAAATCAATTTAAAAAGTTTAGAAATTAAATTGTACAAAAAAAAATTCAAGGATTATATTGAAAAAGTTCATGGATTGCCCATGATATTACCCTTTCACTGTTCTAGCTATAGCAAAACACCTTGTGATTGTAATAATATCTAGGGGTGACCTATTATCCAAGAAAATTCTGGCAGGGAGGAATTTGACCTAAATCTCTCCCTCCCCTCCCTGATTGCTTTTCCTTTCATTTTCTATTGTTTATTTCCTTACTCTCCCGATCTAGTTTTAAATTTGGGAGCTATGCTCTCCCGACCTTATATCTGGAAGTTTTTCTCTCTGATCTACTAGATTTAAGAGTTTTAATGAATAAGTACTCTGTGTCCAATTTTAATAGTGTTCACAATAGCTTCGATATCAAATATGTACTCATTCAATGTGTTTTTGTTAAAAGTTTTGGTGTATTGCATTTGTTGAACGGCTCGCTCTTACAAGTGTCAAATCTGAACTTGTTCGTGTTGTCTTCATACGGTGATGGCGTTAGGAACGCCGAACATAGGTGCACACCGCCAAAAGGTGCAGCCTTAATTACTGATGAAGATCTCAATATATACTCATCATTTATGATGATGTATGATTCGGTGATTGGCCACCGATCATTTCGCTTAGATGTAGTCACAAATCCATTCTTGAAGGACGAGCGGGTAATTAACTCTGCCAACCATGCTCTAATGAAGTATTTTGATTTTTGGTCTTTGGTTTGCTTTGGAGCTCTATGGGCTTGCCTTGTCATGTGAACTTTTGAGATTTCCTATAATCCTTTCATGTATCGTTTTGGTAATGAATGAAAAATTTTTATGATAAAAAAATAAAGCAAATGACAACAAGAAGAATGTTTAAAAGGAAAAAAAAACTAAAAAAAGAGAGGGTGCACTTGGTCGGGATGAGAGAGAGAGAGAGAGGATAAGGGCATCGTCCCCTCTACAATCACTAGCATGAGTCGCTTAGTACCTGCGAAAGGAAGGTGTTTTGGGTCATGAGCTTGACACATGGGAAAGTCTACCGATAAAAATGAATAAGTTTAAAATTCGACCGCAAAAGTTGAATGCATCAAATGAATGATGTGATTACGATTGACTATGTCATATCAATTGAGCAAACAACATACGGAATGCTTCCTCACTCGCAAGGGTCGCACCGACAGCTAGAGCTGTCAAACGAGCAGGTCAAGTCAAAAATGGTCTAACCAAATAGATTCTTTTAATGAGTTTTGACCCATTTTCTTGTAATGCAAATCTAATGACTTATGTCTATACCCAACCCATATTGTTAAAATATTTTCATATTTAACTCAATTTAAGAAAATTCATACTCAAACTTATATGAGAATACGGAGTGAGTGAACACGAGAATAAGCGAGAGCAAGATAGACGAGTTGAGTATAAATAAGTTGTGAATCCTCTCATCCATTAGGAGGCCGCGAAACCATGCCACAAGGATCATAACAGCAGAGATACGTGATGGATTGGAACTTTCTGTCTAGAGCCGCAAAGCCTTTGCTCCTTCTCTATATTCTGGAAATCTTTGTACAAATTGTCGTAACGCGTCAACACCTGAGCCGAGCATTTACACACAAATGAAACAAGAAAAAAAAACACGAACATTTATAAAGTCAATAATAACTCGATAATTGCAATCTCGAGGACCCGGCGCGATCCCGTGGGAGCGTTCCTCGAGCGATTTTTTGCGGAACCGCCGCGTGGGGGGGGGGGCACGGCCTCGCGCGACAGCGTCGGGAGAGAGAGAGAGATAGGGTGGGGATCGCGTCGTACGTTAAGAAAAAAAAAAGGAGGAAAAGAAAAGAGAAGAGCATGCAAAGGGAGCCGAATCGCGGGGGGCGCGGGGACCACCGTCGGGCGTGGGGCCCCCCCGGGATTTTCGTCGTCGCGAATCCCCACGAAGTAGGTTAAGTAGGGGCGGAATTGTTCTCTCGGAACTCGAGCGCGTGCGTAACAGTCGCAGTGGGATATAGCTGGCATCCAGTTGGCGCACCCTTTTGAAACCTCCGGAAAACAAGCACCCAAAAAAAAAAAAAAAAAAAAAAAAAAGAAGAGCCGCTCCCACCGTTACCGACCGTCAGTTAGGAGGCCCCGTTAACGCCTCCCCGCCGCCCCCGCCCCCCCGGCGCCACGTCACCCCCTTAACGGACAAGAGGATCTCGAAAGGAAAAACGCCCGCGGGCGTGTGGGCCCCGCACCGACCCCGCCTACGTGGCCGGACGACGCTCCGGTTCGCTCGCTCGCGGTCGGGCGATGGCGTGGGCGCTTGCCCACGTGTCGCGGTGGGTCCCGGTTTCTCTCTGTTTTCTTGTTTTTTTTCTTCTGTCGTTTTGTCCGACGTTTACGTGTGCGGTGGAGGACAGTGGAGGAGTCCTCGGTGGACTAAATAATTCATGGGAGATGAGAGAAGAGGGAGGAACTGCCCATTAGGGTTAGACAAGAGCCAGAGCGATCATTGTACAAGAGGAGGTACGATGTCGCCCCTAACTTATGATCCGGCGTACGCCAAAAGAGAGATAGAAGTTGAGTTTTTGGGTTTTCCTGTCTGGCCGGATTATATAAAGTTTGAGTTTTTCTTTTAGTCGAAAGATATAATTGAGTTGCTTTGAGCAAATCAATAAGTAGTTATGAAATTTCTGATTAATTAGAACTAAATCAATTGTTTTGACCACGAGGGATCATGAAACGGCGTGTTGATTTGTCATTGGCTTTAAATGTCCCGTATATAGTTTTTATAAATGGTATCAAGTGGAAATTACTTCTCAAGAATTAACGTAAAAAAATATATTTACATGTAAAAGTAGAAGTTATTCCAAGTAGATCTTTACAACTTTTCGGGGAGCAAAAGGGTGTCCTTGGGTGATTTGGATGAGAATCATCCTTATCCGGCAATTTTCTCCATTGCTTAATCTCGTGGGTGACGCATTAGGGGATTGGACCGAGCAAAGAAATTGCCCGATCAAATGTGATCGTGGCTATTGCATTTTGTGGGAACCACATAATCAACGGTTGTATTTAACATCGTCCACCATGAACCGAGTCATCTAGGCAAGTAGTTGACTGTCTCTTCAAGCAAATCTCGTGCCTTTCTCCTTTGCAACGGTGAGGATCTTCTTGGACGCTATCTGGGCAGTGATCGCGAGGTGGTTTACGTGCCACGTGGGTGATTTGGATTACAATTATCAAGATGTTGTCCTGGAAATAGCTGTTAAACCGAATTGTACATAATCCCTGAGGGAACACGAATGAGTATAGCGACAATTACAAACTAAAGAAGGAGAATGATGCGTACATTAGTTGATAAGTCTGAAGATGTTAGCGTAATTGTATTCAAGAATGTCGGTCTGAGTTTTCTTCATTGTTGGTCTTCCCTTTGTCATTAGAATTATACTACCAATCTAAAGGTCATAAATTTACAACACCCCGTTAAGGATTTACTGTAATAACAAAGGTTCTTCATTATCAAACCACTTAAGAGTCACACCCATCGAGAACCAGTTTTCCATTTCCTGACCGTGTGCAACTTCAGTCGGTGGTGTGTATTGGTTGCCCTATTTGCTGGGGCCACTGTAACACAAGTATCAGTGATTATTTCCACACCCTTCATTAAATGATGCACTGTCTCGACGCCATCGATGGTTCGGTGCGAAAGAAAGTCCAATGCGTGATGTCTGCTGCGTCAAATAATTCCAGGCTCAAGAGGCTGACAACTGTATCACTCGATCCCTACACATTCTTGATGATGAAGTCTATAGATGAGGATATGAGGTTTTGGTCCGACGAGAGAAAGTCCTGCACAGCTTTTATTCCAGCAAACTAACGCAAAACATTCTTCTCTTCATGTGCACTTTTCTCTCGCTCATCACCGGCCTGGCTGGCCATCTTTAAACAGGGACTTGGGATTCAACTGTGACAAATGACAATGGCACTCATCGTATTAATTGCTGCTTCCTCAGAATTACTTTGCTTATGGTACAGAATGTGAAAGCTAGGTGAAATCACAAGACCCGTGTCGACATAGGACCGTAGCTCAGGGTGGTCAAGCAATGCAATTAATCCATTTTGGTGTCACTGGGGCTTTCGCAGTGATTGTTTAAGCCGTGACTCTGTTGATTATGAAATGCTACAACTTGTATGTATTGTGATATACAATTTGCTAAAAGCTTATGTAAAGCTACTAGTGCCGTAGAGGTGCCCGTTGAGGTGTTTGCCAAGCAATAAAAAAAGTGCGACACCCCTTTTCTCAGCTGAAATTGTTTGTCCAAAATCATACCGATCTTTAACAAGGTCGTGTCCTTGAAGCTCTTTCATATCAAATCCGATTTCAGATATCTACCAAAAGTCTCCTCGCACCATGCGCTTTCGTGGGTATAGCTAGGACATGATCATATATGATCAAGCTAGTGGTTAACTGTATTGAAATATGGTATAAAAAGAACCGGAATTGGCTTCTAAAGTTGGGATTATGAGTAGAACCCGACCTTACTGTTTAGTGGTCATTATCAGTGAATAGTTAAGTTAGATTCCTTTGGCTTTCATGCGCATCTTAGCTTTGCGAAGCTCTCAGGGATATCTAAACTACATAGTCCTGTCGTTCATTTCATCCGGGAATCAACTGTCAAATTTATTCGTACCATTGTGTCCTTCCAAGTTGATCTCATTGAGAATATCCTTGCTTTCAAATGTGAAATGCCAACTTTCTTATAGTAATGTCAATTAAGAGGCTCCTAACATTTTTCGTTATGTCAATACAAATTATTGACATCTTCCAACTACTTTTTGGGTCATTTATTGCTCTGATGCAGACCAAGTGAACTGTCAACCTATTACCGGTTTTGAATATGATTCACTTGTTTAAAGAGCCATTAGTAGTCTAGCATACATATCACTTTGTGCTTAAATTTTGTAAACCAATCTTAATAAGTGTAACGTTGCTCCGACTAGAGGCTTGCTAACAAAACTTGGGTCATTTATGAACATAACAGAGGTTTGCCAGCACATCAGTCGAAGACGAAGACGGTGGATTGACACGAAAACATGATTGCTAGGTGGTTATGTCTATAATCTCGAAATTTGAAATTTTTTATGAATAATCACTGTCATATAACGGAGGCTCGTGTCTCGAATCTCAAAAAGCGTAATTGCTCAACAATAACTGTACAAAGTTGTTTGGAAGTCATTCGTGGATTCAAAATCCATAACTGCTGATGGGGGGGGGGGGGGGATAAAAGCTCACGTTGCAACCTCTGTGACACTCCCAATCAACAACAGAACATATGTTCTTATGCACATTTACTTTCACCTTTACTCTTTCTGCAAATTTACCCTTTTGAGCACTTTTAAAATCCCGTACCTATTATCCTTCTCGTAACCGTTAAATTACCACTATCTAGCCTTTCATATCTTTATTTTTTATTGTCGATTACATCCATGTCCACAATCAACAAAGAACCCCTTTCCATAACATTTGTGGAATTCGATTCCTTTCTCGGCATTTCTGTCGCGGAATGTCGCAAGGATTGCTGACCTTCACATTTTGGTGAAGCATATATATGCCATGGGGAAGGGGATGCTTCTTTTTCATCACCATCCACCATGGCTACATATGTGACAGCATTTTTAGGCTTTGTTTATCTACCTGTTGGTATGCTTCTTTTTCTATGCTCAGAGGACTGTAAAACGTGAAACTTCGAAGGATATATCGGTTCATATAAACACCATTCTCGACATCAGATTGGGAAACAGGTGAAAGTTTCATGTGTAATCACAACTTTCATGTCCAAGTCCGAGGCTTTCTGATCGGATGCACTTCCACGGTCTCTCTGCAATGACTGTAATGGATAAATGCAATTTCTTAAGAAACAATAGAATGCAAAAGAGGAGGAAAATAAAACGTGGGCATATATATATATGAAAAGGCTTTGTGAGATATCATTAGGGCTTGGATGATGAAATCAGAGCTATTTTTCTTAGGAGAAGGGTTATTAGGGTTTGCCTGTAAATATAGTTTGAGATGAAGATTTTGTACGCTTGGATGATGATTTTTCATTATAGAATATTGCCTACTTGGCATTCTTTCCTCCCCCCTGAACTGGCACTTCCGTCTCTTTTTTCCACTATTTCTCTAGTTTCTCCCTCCGTTGTTGCAATCTGATTCCATTCACTTTCCACGATTCTGAATTAGTCATCGCTACGTGCTTCCATTCTCCACAGATTGGAGTCAGACCCTAGACTTTTCCCGGAAGCCCATTTGAATACACTTCGTTATTTGAATCCTATTCCTACAAGGAAGGGACAATCATCGGCCATTAGACCCGAAGGCCGAGTTACTTTGCCAAAAGAACAAAGAAGAACGATTGATCTAAGTCGAAACAGGAGCAACAAAGTACACAAGGCGACAGCGAGACGGTTGAATTTTAGCAGGCTCGCTCCTGATTTCCTCTACTTTTTACATTTGAGTTGGAAACCCCAAGAAGAAATTCCCATGGCCCGTAGGGGCAAACGCAGCAACCAAAGTGCTGCTCCGCTCCTCCCAATGCCCTTCGCCTCGTCGAGCTGAATCTCAGTGTCCTTTTGTATACATGCACGATGACGCCACCTTCGCCCAACTCGCGGCTCTCTAGGGCTCTGCACTCAACCCATGATGTCTTGCTTGACGCGATGCTCGTGGGGACTTGGAATCGTGGAGAGCATTTGATTAAAACTAGAGCGGACGACTTTCGACCATCTTTTTGCGTATATGAACGATCAACCAGTTGCCCTTTTCTTTTTCCTCTTGGTTTTGCCCTTATCATTATTTTAACCAGGGTCTTCTGCGCGAGGAAACATCCTACAACTTTCCACACCCCATGTGTTGTTAGAATCACGGCCATCCCCATTCCCCCCCCCCTTCCTTCGACATACTTTAGCGGTAACGATTCGATTAAATCTAATGCCAAGGGGGTGTTCCGTGGTGTGAATACCAAAAGATGCAGCAAGCGAACTTTTCCTTTACGAAGCAAAAGACTGACAGAAAAAAGACACTCGAGGGGTCAATTAAAATAAGAGCGGAACCGGGGCATTACTGTAAGAATCCGAAGCATGCAAATTGCTGCAAAAAGCCATGCAAGGCTACCGGCGTGTCCCCTCTTGGGGCCGGTTTTATTCTCTTTTCGGTCGAAGAGCTGCCGCTCCGCGTTGCAAGTCCTCTCACGGAAGCTGACTCCACCCTACCCCTCAAGGAACCCAAAGGGAGAATTAGGTGGGGGGTTTTGACGTGAAACGAAAGGCGAGGTCATGCTTGCGAGTTTGGATTTTGCTAAATTGCTGCCATATGACTCCGCATTCGTCTTCGCCATTCCCGAAGTAAAGTGGATTTTTTTTTTGTGAGGGCGCGAAGGCGCGACTCAAGACCCTAAATCTCTCTCGTTGATCTTTCTCTCGAGAAAAGATTGGAAATTTGCAAAAGGAGGGGGCGTTCGGAAGGTTATCGAAGTAACTACGTGCGATTCATGGGGAAAAGAGTCACGTGAGGGCCAAAATACGAAACGTGCGAGTACGGGGTGGGGGAAAGATGGGAAAGGGACAGAGTTAGGTGCGGACGGCACGTGAGAGTGGGTGCGACTATGACCACCACATTGTTAATGTATTTGTATGGCTCAGATGTGCCCCTCCCGGACAGCTGTTTCCCGCGTAAACGGTGGACTCTCTCCATCCTTTTGTCTGCTTTTTCCTTCCTTCCTTCTTTTTTTCTGGGGAGGTTGCTTTCGTTGCCGCTTTAATGCCTTTTTCACCCCTCATTAGCTAGTTCTAATCTCGACCCGACCGATCCTAAGGGCACGAAGAGGATTGCGGTCGGGGGGACGGGACTACTGCCATAGGTTGCCGAACGGTGAGTGGAAGACGTATCGAGGCGCTCGTTGATGGTCGGTGATTGCACTAAGAGGCATTTCGGTGGTGGAATATGTGACGGGGCACGAATCTGGCTTGTGTCATTTGACGTTATGATTAGGCCCACGACCTCGATCGCACCACGGTCGGCCTCAATTTCAGCATCTTGTTACGGGTGCCATCGCTGCACCAAAAGCGGGTAGACAGTGATGTCGGTGATCTGAAGGGGGTTGGAAGAAGGGAAAGATGGAGATTAAGGGCCCGAGCCCGCGCATCATTTTTGTTTTCTCTGTCTCGATGTCCGGGTCTCGATCGCCGCCGCCGGACGAGTCCGGAATGTCGCGCAGGGTGAGGATTCGCGAGCGGCCGTGTCTGTTCGTCCTTCCATATACAATCGATAGGTAACCGAGTGAAGATTAGGATGGGACCGAGACGCCCCGTTACGATTCTTCTATGCGATTCTAGCCGAAGCAGTACCGACGTGCACCGCATTTTTTAAGCGGATTAAAAGGTGGGAAAAGGCGTACATAACGACGCCGGAAACGAGGACAAAGCTACCGGGCTTCTGCAGTTCAAGATTCTGTCTTCGAATTAGACGAGAAAACGCACATGGTGTTCGATGAGATTAAGCTTCAACGAATCGCGCGGGGTAAGAAAGAAGATCGAAAGAAAAAGAAGGGGCCAAAAAGAATCAAACGAGGGGAGACTACTACGAGTCTACTAAAAACTAAAAGGAAAGGAAAGCAAAAACGACGGATGTGGGGGGGGGGGGGGCGAAAAAGAGGGAGGGCAAGCCCATTTAATTCCGTTTCCAAAATACGGATCGACAGGTAAAGGCGGTTCGGATCGAGGCGACCGACACGTGTCGGTCCCCGTGTGGCCGTTAGGGGGTGAGGGGGTGGGGCTCTAAATCGATGACAGGCTGGACTGACACCGGTGGCAGGGAGCGAATACCGATCGTCGTCGTCGTTGTCGTCGTCGTCGTCCTCCGATCCTGCTAACTCCGGGGTCTTGTCGTGTAGCGAGCAACTTCCGTGCGTCCTTTTCCTACCTTTTTCTCTTTCCCCCCAGCCCCCTCTTCTCTCTCTCTCTCTCTCTCCCTGCCTTTTCTCGAATTCCATATTTTATTTCATTTTTTATTTCGACGGAAGAGAAAAACCCATCTCTCACGCACCCCACGCACACACTCAACCAGGAAAGAGACGGAGAGAGGGAGAAAAAAATCATGTCGTCATCATCGATCCTCTCTCTCTCTGCTCTCTCTCTCTCTATAATACACGAAATGGAGTACAGGCTGGCTGGGTGGAAGATCGGTCAAAGTGTCCATCCGTCCGCGACCCAACCTCCTCCCTCCCCTCCCCCTTTTGTGATGGTTACGCAAACCGCGACGACGCACCATAAAACTCGTTGAATTTCCAAAACGGAAGAAAGGAGGAGTACCCACCAAAAACAAAAAAAATCATGTTTTCCTCTTTTTTTTATTCTTATTTTTTTCTATTATTCGTCCTTATCTCTATTCAACGGTTCAACCTCCTCCCTCGTTAACTTCCACAACGGTCGGTCCTCCTTCGGTTCGGCTCTCTCGGATATTTTCCATCTCCTCTACCCACTCCCGTTCGGTTCGGTCGGGTCGTCCGGCCCTGCCTCCACCGTTTCAACTTTCCCCCGAAGTCTTTGAGAGAAGTTTTTTTTTTTTGGGAAAGTTTGCCGTCTCGGTTGCAGCAGATCGAGGGTCTTTTGCTGATTCGGTTGTTGCTCCGTAGCGTTGGCTCGGCATTCGATCCTTATGTCGGGGTTGATGTGGTCTTCGGACGAATACCCGATTAAATTAAGGTGATCCGGGTAGATATCTATGGATGGGATGAAGTTTACGGTTTTTGATGGTAGGCGGCGAGTATGGTTATCACACAATATCTGTGACTTAAAATATATTTGAAATGATGTGGCCGTGTTAAATGCGAGGGGTTAATATTATCAAAAATCTTAAATTAGTAAATTCGCAACAAATTTACTGAAAATTAATTTTTTGATCACGAAAAATCCTAAATCGGTATACTTGCGAACAAAAACTTACCCCAAATTAATTTTTTGACCACAAAAAATCCTGAACTGGTACACTTATTATAAAATTTTCCTCCGTTAGTTTCCGTTAAATTAGATTGATATCACAAAAAATCAGAAACTAGTACATCCGTAACAAATGAAGGGCAAAACTCTAAATAAATATACCCGTCAACTGATACGCGTTATCTAATTCAGTAATTTGAAAATTTAATAAAAATTAACGAAAGTTGAATTTATTATAGACGTATAAAATTTAGAATTTTTAATGGTATAAACTCTAAACAAAATTAAGAAATTTTAGAGGCATTTGTTTTTTCCAAGAAGGATAGTGTGGGGGGGGGATAGATAAGGGGGGGCATGTTTCAAAATGCTGGAGCTGGCTGACGACGTGTACATCAAGCGGAGCAAAGTGAAATGTGGGGGGAAGGGGAAGGGGGAGCGACAATACGTGTAACTCCGACGGGCGGCGACGCGACGCGTGTCCCCATGACAGCTGTACCCCGGCTCAGAATTGAGTAACTGCCCCCCCCCCCCCCTCCCACCGCCCCCTCGCCTCGAAAAGAAAATCCCACCTCCCAACGGCTCATGACCGGTCACCGCAACCGGCTCCCCCCGGTCATCCCTATCCCACCCCCACCCCCCCATATAAATACTCCCTCCTCCCCCTTTCTCTTCTCGTTCTCTCTCAACTCACTGAGAGGTGAGGCCCCTGCCTCCACCACCGCCCCCTCCGCCGCCCCCCGCCGCCGCCACCGCCCGCCGCTGTACAAGAGATCGGTCCGCCGTCGTATCCCCGGTTTTTGATAGTCGTAGCTCCCGGCTTAGGGCGTGTTATTCGGTAATATTATATAAGAGAGAGAAGCAGCGTCGAGGGGGGTCGGCCATGGCTGCGGCGGCGGCTTCTTCTTCTTCTGCTGCTTCCGCGAGGAGAGACGCGGATCGGATCAAGGGACCGTGGAGCCCCGAGGAGGACGAGGCGCTGCAGAGGCTGGTCCAGACCTACGGCCCCCGGAACTGGTCCCTCATCAGCAAGTCCATCCCCGGGCGGTCCGGCAAGTCGTGCCGCCTCCGGTGGTGCAACCAGCTCTCCCCCCAGGTGGAGCACCGCCCCTTCACCCCGGAGGAGGACGACGCCATCGTCCGCGCCCACGCCAAGTTCGGCAACAAGTGGGCCACCATCGCCCGCCTCCTCAACGGCCGCACCGACAACGCCGTCAAGAACCACTGGAACTCCACCCTCAAGAGGAAGTGCTCCTCCTCGTGCTCCGCCGGCGACGGCGACGGCGACCTCGCGGAGCGGCAGCCGCTCAAGCGGTCGGCCAGCCTCGGCACGCCCACGGGCACCAACGCGGTCTCCGATCTGTTCCTCAGCCCCAGCAGCCCGTCGGGATCCGACCTGAGCGACTCGGGCTTGCCGGTGGGGATGCCCTCCCCGCGCGTGTTCCGCCCCGTGGCGAGGACGGGCCCGATCATGCCCGCGCTGTCGGGCCAGCACGGCGACGCGTCGTCGTCCACCACCACGGATCCCCCTACTCTGCTCAGCCTGTCTCTGCCCGGATCCGATTTGGCCGAGGTCTCGAACCACGGACCGGCTTGCGGGTCCGTGCCGGCGTCCGACCCAAGGCCCAGCCCGACCCTGTTCTCGGCCAGGACCCAGGTGATGCAGCAGCAGCCGCCTCCGCCGCCGCCGCCGCCGCCGACGGTGCCGATTCCTCATCAGGGTCAGTACGGCGAAGGGATGGGGGCGGCCGGGAACGAGAAGCAGTTCTTCAGCGCGGACTTCATGGCGGTGATGCAGGAGATGATAAGGAAGGAGGTGAGGAGCTACATGTCCGGGATCGAGCAGAACGGCCTGCGCCTGCAGAGCGAGGCGGTTCGGAATGCGGCTGTCAAGCGCATCGGCGTTAGCAAGATCGACTGAAAACCGAAAAATTAGCACAGAGAGTAGGGTGGGGGGGGGGGGATCTCAAGCTTCTGTGTTGGCGGCCATCTTTCCCCAAGTGATCGAGGCACAAGAAAAACCATCAAATCGGCGCTAGAGATGCAGAGAGAGAGAGAGAGAGAGAGAGAGAGAGAGAGACCGTCATCAACCGTTCTTTTTTTTTTTTTTGCCCCTTTTAGTCCAGCTTTTTTCTTTATTTTCGATCTTTTCTAGTCTTTCATGTCATCTTTATACAGATGGTAATAACTTCGGTGGTGGGTGGGGGGTGGGGGGTTGTATATAAAGAGGGAAGAGGCGGATGGAGAGGTGGGTTTTGTCGGAGATGGAATGGGATCGGTTGCGGGGGGCAAAGAGGAAAGCCATGAAGAAGCAGCAGCAGCAGCAGCAGCAGCAGCCAGCGATCGAGCAAAAACGTTATTCCCGAATGTGAAAAATCAAGAACAAGAAGAACAACGAAAAAAAAAAGAGAAATATTTCCATGGAATTTCCTTCCACTTTCTCCTTTCGTGACGTTACTCGTTTCACCTTCCGTGTATTTATAAACAAAGCACAGAAGAAACCCAAATTTGGAATTGAAATGAAAAAAGAAAACGAGAAAGAGAGAGCGAGAGAGAGAGAGAGAGAGAGAGAGAGGAGTTCTCTCTGAAATGGGGAGGGAGTAGGGAGGAGACTTTTCCCCGTGTGTTTTTCTGGCTGTGCGCCATTTCGACGAACCGACGAACGGAGAGAAGATGATGATGACGATGCTGACAGGAGGTTTGTCCGAGAGCGAGAAGAGGAAGAAAGATACAAGGGAATCGGTTGGGGTCGTGAATATGATTAAATGGGTCGAGTCGTTATGTGGTGTGAAGAGGAAGTGGGAGAGGGGATGGTCCTACCAAGTGAGAATCCGTCCAAACCCAAAATCCAAGAAATTCCCTGTCATCCACTTCCCAATCTTTGGACCCAGTCAAGTGGTCGACTTTCAGTTTAAGAATCCGTCAGTGAGATTGACTCCCACCTCCACCCAATTAAGTAAAAATTAGATGGAAGACTTGACAGGGAGGGTGAAACGGTTTACTTCGGGTTGTCGTACGTTGGATTTTCTGGTTAAGAGAAATCATCGATGTTGTGAAGTGAATGCTTTTCAAGAATTACGGCGCCTAAGTTTGATCGTTCGAAAAATCACTGCCATGGCCGTGTGAGGGGCCACGGACGATCACCGGACCCTCTCTTACGATGAAAATCTTGCCTAAATTCTACGTCCACGATGGCCTGCATGAATCCAGGCGGTCGATACTGTAGTAGGCCTCCGTTGACTTTACCTAGGGGTTCGTTCGATTTCAGCACCTACGTACATCTCCCGATCCCCACCAGATATAAGCTGAAAAATTCTCGTATCAATAAACCTTGCAGTGCAGCAGATTACCATCAATTCGTTTGAAATTCCACACATATCCAGAGAGAGAGAGAGCGAGAGAGAGAGAGAGAGAGAGAGAGAGATTCTGTTTTCAGGATGACTCAATAAAAATCTTCCTTGGATATTATAAGACAATCTTCAGCTGGAGTCATCATCCTAGAGACACAGTAGTGAAACAAAATGCGTCCTCAGCACACACACATCTCATTTTCCGACCGTACCCGGCTTGCAAGAGCACAACAGGGAATTCCGAAACCTCAAAACAAGAATATGGATGGCCATAAAGTGGACAAGACACTCTGGATTTTTATCTATACATATACGTATCATAATATGTACATGCAGTTGCTGCAACTGATCCAATCAGTCCACTAAATTGTTCGTGCTGGTTTCGATCTCTTCTCGAACATTGTATGCTGATAGGAAAAACAAACTCTGATTTTTCTGCAGGAACCTGCATGAGGATAGCATTCCATTGTCACGATCTTTCCGTTTGAAACTTTAATCATACAGTAAGTAGATGACGAGCACACCCTTTTACAGGCTTGCTTAATCATACAAAGATGAAATCGGTTGGTCACCCAATTAAATGTTGCCATTTCCACGATGAAGGAAAAAAAAACCACCATAAGGAGTTCGTACTTTAGAAAGTCGTTTAATTTGTGCTGCAACTCTCTCAGCGTCTCCTCTTCGATATTTGCATAGACCAACAGCTCGGGCAACTTGACTGCAGAAGCCATGAATTAGGATAGCCACACAAAGATAAAGTGTGCTAGCAATATTCTTATTGCACTATCAGAGCACGTGCATATTATTTAGGCACCTATTACACTATCAGGGAATGCACATACTTTGAAGATCAGGAGCATTAACAGTTTGATGAAGCATTTTCAAGGAATTAGTGCTAGTCTGAAAAATATGAAGGCTAGACAGAAATGAGGAAATGTTGCATGAACTCTTTGAAGCGCAGAATAAAAACTTTTGTCCACATCCATGATTGTAAATTGATGCATACCGAAGAGGCGTAACAGATGTTCTGCACCGTAAATAGTTGAAGGATCGACCTCATCAACAACTGTTTCCTCATACTGTTGACGCTCGCTTTTGTACAAGAGCATCACAGGCAGGGCTTTATCAAAGTAACAGCGCAGGCCTTTCATAATTTCTCCCACACAATCCGCCATCCTACATTGGTAAAGAAAACTGAGAGAAAACAATTATGGCAATGGTAAAACAGAAAATATTTTTTTTGGGGGGGACAGTAAAATAGAGAGATTTACATGCCAGGAAAATCGGCCCAAATTATTCCCCATGCTATAATAACATATCTCAAGGTAACCTATTAGTTGCCTCAGTTACCATACTTAAGAGCACTGATGCTTTTCTTCTACCTATTAATCAACTGGACTTATGAAAAAGAACAAAAATACTCATGAAAGAGTCTGACTACAATGTCAAAGGTTTGATGGAGTTGGAATTTTGTTCCAAAAAGCACCAGTTCTGAAAAAGAACATAATTCCATTTGACAGCCACTTCTCATTTATGGGACACAGTCATGCTTGTAGTGCTTCTCTTCTTGCATCAGCTTTTAACAATTGACCATATCTTACACCCTTCACATTGAATCTCGAATTTGTTTTTAGTCACACATTAAATGCCAATTCAGATAAAGTTAACAAATTTCTCCATGAGAAAGCTAGCTGTACCACTTCCATTCATAAGATTTCATGGTTTACCAAGCTTGTGTTTATTTACAAAGATAATTAAGTACAGTCAGAAGAGTTACTCTATCAAAGGATGAGAATAAGAAATTCCACGGCTGAGTTGGAACACCAGGCGCATGATATAAGTTCACAACCAAAATCAATTCACCATAACTGAGTTTAAAATAATAATCAAACAACACACCTATACGAAAAAGCAAAGTAAAGAGCTTAATGAACGTTGTGGACTTACATTCCATCCTTCTTTAATCTATAATCAAGATACTTCTTCAAGATGTCATCAACAGTTGGAGCACGGGGAAGTCTGACAAGCTGTAAATAAGGTTTTGATTAGAGCAGGTCGTTGCTAATGGTGGCAATCTGACTTCTCAAGCAAGATACATCGAGTTGCATTATAATGGTGCTCTGGCTCTGTCACAACTATGTTTGCATTAATAATTCAAGGCCAACTCAAGACATGGAAGAATTCAAACTTCGCTACCTTGCCCAGATGAGTAACAAATTCACAATCATCGATGAGCTGCTTCTTCAGTGTTGGTGGAATCTGTATATTCACAAGCTTCTCTGAGGGTAAAGCACTTTTCTCCTGAGAACCAAAATTATTACCAGAGATTACATTTCTAAAAACCCAAACTAAAGTAAAAGTCTGAAACCGCTATTTTCACCGGAGTAACACATTCTTTTGGATAGTTTTCTTTAGCACGTGCAGACAATGTTTGAATTTAGGTACGGGTTTATACCTTGAGAATAGAATCATTCTTTCGCTTCTTGCCTCTTGGCACTGCATAGCACCGGAATGTAATTAGTTGCATAAAAATCAGCACATAAACAGAGAAGAGAGAAGAATTGAAGCATCTACAAGCACCATCTTTCAACAATAGATCATCATTTTTCAAGTTTCCTCAATTATAATGGAGAGATGGGATGTCAAGCGTCAGAGGCAAGTCACACCATGACATTATTGAGAGGAGAACTGAAGCAGAAGCAAAAGTTTGCAAAGAGAAAGGCTGACTCATTAGGTTGGAAATGAAAAGCATCAATACCCTTTAACTCATTAGGTCTCCGGCATGACTTTGTATATACCCTATTAGAACATGACTAATATGTTCATTCACAAGAAAGGAAAGTATAAACTAACATACTAGTTTGAAAGAACATCATGCTATATTTAAACGCAAATCTTTCAATTAGAATGGAAATGAACAAAGCAATAATGGAAAAGTAGAAATTCCTTTCTCAGTTCTTGAAGTCTGTCAGACGTTACACTTGAGTCTCTTGATTCTGCATTTTAAACTTTTAATCACTGAACTTCTAGTATGAAAGCTCTAGCAAAATCATTCCTAGCCGGTGGATCATGTTATGCATAGCCGTTCAATATTCTTTCACCATAAAGTTTTCTCCACTCAAACATGCTTGGTCACTCAAGAATTTTAAAACAAAGTTTCCAGGGAAAATTTTCAAGCTGATTGGTGCAAACCACCTTCCATAGAAGGAAACATTCAAGGAGATCACATGAATTTATATTAATGATGCGGATAGGACTATGGTACGACCAGGAAGAGTATTAGGGACCAAAATCATGGTATGCCAATTCCACTTGTATAGTAGAAGAAAGAACTTGTATTATTATATAAATGTACATTCTGAGGGGGAACAAACTAACCATTCGAACCCTTTGGTTTAGTGTGAGATGCACGGCTGGGTTTTGTAGTTTTCTCTGCGTCTTGTTTATTATTGAGCTCCCGCTGTTTCTGAAGGTTCTCATCAGTGTATTTCATCAGTCGATCCACGCCGACCCACTCATCCCAACTATTTAAAGGAAAGGTAGAAAAAGATAATCATGAAATAAGATGAATTAACAAGAAAGGTTTGGTAATTAAAAAAAGATAATGAATATGGCAACATTAACAAAAATAACAAGAAGAGAAGATATGATGAAGACAACATTAGATTTATGGAAATATCAAACATTCTGCCTGGATAGTTAATATATAGAAAGTTTATGTTGAAGATCATGCGACCATATATTGCAAAAGCAGTCATAATTTTGACTGATGACAAACAGAGTAAGAAACAACATGATGAAAAACAACTTTAATATCAGATTAACAAAAGAAGCCAATGACCATCTTAGAGCGGACTGAACATAAAACCCAGTAACTTAACCACCTAAGAAGCCAGTAAGCTCAGCTTGAGAAGGACAATGCACTCACTTTTTGCTCCAACCCTGCAAAGAGATGCATCTAAAATCAACATATGCCATTTTCAGAAGTTCAAAGCAACTTAGCTCCTTGATCAAATATCTTCACGATGATATAGGAGAAGTCTAGCAGGCAGTTTTAACGAAAATAGATTTGCTTAGGGATATTGGTAAAAATACTACTTACCAGGTAATGAACATAGTATCTCCATTCCCTGAGTCGATATTCAATTTTTTTGACCTTGCACATAGAGCATACAGTGCGTGAAAATATATTGAATAGAAAAGCAGTGAAGCTGGCTAGAAGACAAACCATGTAAAGAGCAGTTAAGTACGAGCATAAATTGCTTCAGCAAATAGACATATGCACTTAAATTCATCGCATAATTAAAGGAAGCAGTAGCCTGCATTTTATTGGCATTAACCATGAGAGTTCCTGATAGAAATCACGCACTCCATGCACAGAATTTTAATTGAAATGACATGAAAGTATCGTGAAAAAAAGTGGAGAAAACCATGAAAAAGAAGCAACCGCAACTTGAAGTCCATAACTGGTGCTTGACTTTGTTGAGGAAAATTTGACTAATCCAGATACACTCATGCCACAACATCGGTTGATTTTGTCGAATAGCAGGTTAAAAAGAAAGATGATTCCTATATAATAGCACTACCCTTGAAGTTAACTGTCTCCAGCTTACAAGGTGATGAGATAACTTTGATCAAATTATAAGTAAAGCTTTCTGCTGATCATTACTGAAGCTGAAGTACCAACGCATAAGGCAGGCACACGAGTTACTATTGCTTAGACTCATTTTACTGGACCAAGTCAACCAAGCATCACGCCTCAAGGAAGTGATGCCACACCGGGTTAGAGGAAAAATACAAGTTCCTATGCAGTTCCAATACTGCGACGGGCTCTGTCCACACGATAAGAAAATGCCCATTATAGTCCACTGAAACCTCAGACAAAATTACTACAAATGAGCTTCATCTTCTACACAACAAGAAAATGTCCTTCATTTCATCGTCAAATCACAGAATCCAAAATACAATCAAAACCAAGAGGGGACTAAGTCGAGAAAGCCCAGCAGAGAGCAAAGAGAAAAGAGAGAGAAAAAGCAAGCACCTTGGCCTCGTAAATGTGGAGGCTATGGAAAGCGAGGACCTTTTCCTCCTCGGCGAAAGGGCTCGATTCGAGGGCAGGCGGGCACCCGTCGTCCCGGTCGCCCTCCGCGTCGCTCTCGGTGGCGGCGCCGCCGTAGGATTCGCTGGCGGAATCGCCGTCGAAGCCGCTTTTGGAGCTACCCATGATGTCTCCCTAGCCTGGGTCGCTGGAGCCGAGGTACGAGGCGTAGAAAGAGTAGAAAGAGACGATCTTTTGTCGTTCTGTCTATGGCGGTCGTCAGGTCGAGGGGATGCAGTCCAGTAACTGAAATTTGGGGGGGTTATTTCTCAAGTTCAGGATATGGGTCTCGATGTGAAATTCTTGCGTAGAAACAATGGTGCGTTGGAGATCGCGCAAAGAGAAAGTTGACGACGTCGATGACGACCCTGGAACCGTAACTTCAGGTGGAAGAATCGAAGCTCAGGCCCAGATACACGAAGCCATCACTGTGCAGCTTCAGGAGAAGTAAAAAAGCCCAGTCGATATCAAGTTTGATTCTCTGTTTTTGCTCTGGAAGAATCGGATTAGCTCATGAAAATGGCAAATTTGCCGATGGAATTGTACGGACTTGTGAATCCGCATGTCGTCTTCATCAATGGCTTTTCAGATTTTTGTAGATTTATATGCGTAGAAACATGAATTTTGTAGTCAACAGAAATGGATTACGGTAAATTGTGAAAAGAACTTGGATAGGCAAAAAGACTCGCACGTGGCTTTGTCGCGTGATGTAAATCATGACACGCGGGCATTAGATAAGTCGCGGGATTCATTTTTTTGCAAGTATATAACTACCCGTATTGATAGAGATCGAGATAGCTTAATGGGATTCACACGACCCTTGAGATTCTCCTTGCCCGAGAAATATTATGAGGCGCACTTACATAAGCACATTGGGATTAGAACTAAATTGGAGCAACTGAATGGATCTATGATTATGTTGGAAAATCGTTAAAAGGTCTATGACTAAATTAGCCAAATTAAAAAGGTTTAGAATTGAATTGACTCGAATGGAATATATATATATGGCTTTTTTTAGTAATTTTCCCCGCGGAATGCCAAGCCGCTCAAGCACCATCCAATTGGGGCTGCGCTTTTTCCTTCACGCCCGCTTCTAATTCATTCTGCTTTTGATGTTTATTTCAGCACGGGTGCCAGCAGCCCTTCCTCGAAGCTGAGCAAACATCGAGAGCAAACCCTCCTGAACGACGATAGTCAAAACCATCGGCATCGACGTACTCCGTGGGTTTCAAGAGGGTGGGAGACAGAGAGGTGTCAGTTCAGCCCAATCGTGGGGGCATCTTTAAGATCGCCAAAGTTCGGGAACAAAGCGCCCAAAGCCAATCCAGTCTCTTCCAACCCGGCCGCACCGCCCAGCACCAGAAGATGCCACTTTGACTTTAGACCAGCAGAAACTTTTTCGTGTTTTTGGTGGGTTGCCAGCACTTTGGACAGCCGATATCTGATAGGAGGTCATAGAGACCGACCAGACCGACAGAACCCTTTATCATTTTACATATGCTACTCGGGAAAATTTATCTAAAAAATCATAAATTTATTATACGTTTGCCAATTCAATTTTGAATCTTTTAATTGTGCCAATTAAAATACTAAAATTTTCACGTTTTGCCAATTGAATCAACTCGGTCAATTTTGATCCGAAATCGCTGATGTGGATGCTAGTGAGGGCGACTCTGGCCGGCGACCTCCACTAGCCATTGATGAAACCCGGTAATGGTCGGGAAAGGGAAAAAAGAAAAAAAAAAGAAAAAAAGAAGAGAAAAGGAAAAAAAAGAGATTAAAGAATGAAAATAGAAGAAAAGAAAAGAAAAAACAAAATTACTATAAAGAATAAAAAATATTAAAATATTACTAAAATTTATCTACATCAGCGTTGATTGTGCAATGTTGGATGACAAGTGTCCACGTCAATGATTTCCGGTTATAAATTAACTGAATGAACTTAATTGACAAAGCTGTAATAAGTTTAGGATTTTTTGGATAATTTTCACCGTTATTTGTATCGTCTTGCCTACTACTATTTATTGGAATTGACTTGTTAGATAGTCATCCTCTTGTTTTTTTTTTTGGTCGAAGTCATCCTTTTGTTAAATGGATGAGTCTATGAGACTATTGACGTATGCGAGTCATTATAAACGTGAACCTCTCGTACCATACAATTTTTAAGGTGGTAGTTGCATTATGAAATTGGCCGACCTAAATGGGTGATGTATATTCTTTCTAGGTACATTATATTTATCGACACGAGACATTCAATCTAAGACGAATAGTTGTAAGAATGACTTTTTTTAGGGATGAAAGTCTTCTATCTCGTCACATGCTCTCCTGCAGTGCTTTGGTTATCTTAGCATTGATTTATTGAGTGATAAGTTTCGAAGCTAATCTTTTTCACATGGATCAACCGATGAGATGATTGAGGCATTCAAAGAGGGAATACGAAAAGTAAGAAGCTCTCTGCTCAAACGAGTAAGATGCAATCTCACAAATGAGGACGAAAACATCATTAAATATTTCGTAACATACGTAATACTCAAATAAGAATGATACGATCCCATGATCCATCGCAAGTGACGACGGGAAACAATAGGATCTTCAACAAATAAAAAATCACACGTCACGCCATGTTTCACCGATTAAATTAATAAAGAAATCAACTGATTATATCTCTCTAGCTGGGAAGGCTGGAAGAATAACAATGTCAAAATCTCTCTCCAGCACCGAAACCGCTTTAAATCAGTGGCCATTGCCGGGGCTGGGACCGGAGTTCTTGAAGGCGATGCTGGGGGAACCATGGCCCTTCCCTCCGGGGCTGGGCCCTCCTCCGGCCTTGATCGCCTCGACGTACAGCCCCTCGATCAATGCTTCAATCCCATTTGCCACGGCGTTGCTGTAAACGGAATCTGCGGCGACATTGCTTAGAGGTCGAGCTTCCAACTCAAGAAGCGACGAGCCCATGAATAGCACCAGAAGCCAGAGAAGGCAGGCAACAGTGAAGCAACTCTCGGTTTTTCTCGCCATTTTGAGGTGGGTAACGGAAAAC
Organism: Syzygium malaccense; assembly: GCA_031216405.1. Lineage (NCBI taxonomy): Eukaryota > Viridiplantae > Streptophyta > Magnoliopsida > Myrtales > Myrtaceae > Syzygium > Syzygium malaccense. Next base: position 9,659,528 of record CM062258.1, on the reverse strand, counting down.
AACCGATGGTCGATAAAACTTGGGAAGATGTGACGGGATAAGCGAAGTCAGATGTTTCTCGGGATGCGTTTGAGCTGAAGAGTGCAGGTTTGGATTGCTATTTATAAAGGCTCAGATGTATGCCTAGATGTTGCTTCATTCGAAGTCGAGTGTGCCTAGATGTATGCTTACTCACTTCCTTCCCATCTTTGCATAAGAGAGAGCTTGGTCGGCCGTATTGTTTTGCCAGTAAGTTATTATTACATGCACGATATCCGGTTCTAAAGATATGCTCGAAAAATTTCCCTTCTCATCTAGGAAAAAGTATCTGAAATGCACGCAGAGAGAACAAAGAGAAGTAGGAAGAAGTGGAACCACAAGGAAAAAGAAAAGGAGAAAACTAAATAAAAGGAGGGGCATCGCATTTTACCTGGAAATCTTTGGATGCCAAAAATGTGGAGCCACAAGGTATAATGGTCAAAACATTTGGTACGGAGCGTATTAGCGAAAAATGGAGTAGAAAGCACAAGGCACTTTCGAAAAATTCATTTAACCTAAAATCTTTGCATTTTTGCTAAAAACTTTTCTCAAAGTCCGTGCCAAACGTAACCTATGTACCTAGCAATAATAAGTCCTTCACATGGGGTAAACCTCGTATGGGGTTCGCTTCTCTATCGCGGATATAAAGTTAAGATTTCATTTTTTTCGAGAAAAAAATAATTTGAAAAGAACTTTTTTGAAAAATTATTGCTTTAAATAATTAGTCGATAAAAAATATTTTACCATCGACTAAAGCTTATGTCTTAATATTTTCATGAATAATGAAATTATTTTTCGTTCATTCATTTTTGTAAGGGATATAAGCTATCATTTTTAGGAAATACTTTTCAAATCAATCATTTTTGCGAAACAATCGCACGCTGTCGTTGAAATCGGACTAAACGCAGTATAGGACGAGTTTCCATAGATACGTGCTTCATCCCAACAGTGAACTTCCATGATGTTTCCAAGTATTAAGTCAATTTCTTTCCATGCAAGCGATCCCAACCAGTGGCCGTGGCGGCAACACCACTCCCCACGTGCTTTGAGAATACTGAATTTTCAAATTCTTCGTACTCTCAAATTCAATTCTGATTCGTGCTTTCTGAAATCCTTTATATATACCCCATCCACACTGGCATTCTTCAGCTCAAACAATATCCCAGGAGAAACATCGTCGGGCTTCACTTTTCCTGTCACGTTTTGCCAATAAATATAGACCATCGCTCTCTGTCTTCCATTTCTAGGATGGCGAGAAACACCAAGAGTTGCTTCGCTGTCGCAGCGTGCGTTCTCTTGCTTCTAGTGCTGTTCATGAGCTCGCCGTGCCTTGTGTCGGAAGCTCGGCCCCTAAACAATGTCGCTGCGGATTCTGTTTCTAGTGACACCGTCAAGAAGGGGATCGAAGTGTTGATCAGGGGGCTGTATGTCGAGGCGATCAAGGCCAACGGTGGTCCGAGCCCCGGCGGGAAGGGCCACGGTTACCCCAGCGTCGTATTCAAGAATTCTGGTCCAGCCCCCGGCGAGGGCCACTGATGGTACGCAGTCATGATCGTGTTGGAAAGATCTCTACAGTAGTATTCTTTCAGCCATCTGGCAAGCTAGAGAGGATACATGAGGTTGATTTGATTGTTAATTTGATTGGTGGGATATGGTATAATTTTTTGTTTTCTTTGTTGGACACAGTGTTTGTTTGTAATATTCAGCGTTTTCTCAGTTGTGATCTAAACGATATGAATTAATTGTTTACAATTATATACGAAATCGTGTCCCATCACTTTCTTTTCTTTTTTCTGTTTGTCTGACAATTCTCTATATATATTAAAATGATTGAGCTATAAATAAAACTGAGATATTACGGCCCTCTTCTAAATTTTTTCCCAAACAAAGTTTTCTTTGTCTGCATTTGTTTATATCCTTTCAGTTCACCTAATCTGGAAATTGCGATTGACTACAAGAATACTGAGCTTTAACAACAAAACAATTTTGCTGCTATAAGCTCATACTTTGTTGGGAACGAAAAAAAATTCCGTTGCCAAGTTTCGTTGGTACATTTGCTGGAACAATGACGGTGTCGCGAACGAAGTCATATCTTTTCGACGTAAACATTAATAGACGGAAACAAAGAAAGTGGTGAGACGTGATCCCGTTCTAAACGAAGAAAACATGATTATATATCTGGTAACATGCGTAGTATTCCCAAAAGAACGATGACATTCCAGGATCTATTGCAGATCGCAATTGAAAAAGTGAGCCGTAGTAAAACTCTGACCAAGTATATAATCACAACACTACAAAAAAACTAGATTTTTGCCACGAAAATTTGCGACGAAAAAATTTTCGTTGCAAATTTGCGACAAATTTTCCAACGAAAAGAAAAATTCGTTGGAAATTTCCAACGAAAAAATTTTCGTCGCAAAATTCGTTGGAAATTTCCAACGAATTTCAATTTTCCGGGAAATTAATTCAATGTGTACAATTTTCGTTGGAAAATTCGTTGGAAATTTCCAACGAATTTCAAAAAAACCCACATTTTTTATATTCGTTGGAAAATTCGTTGGAAATTTCCAACGAATTTTCCAACGAATTACAAAAAAACCCACATTTTTCATATTCGTTGGAAAATTCGTTGGAAATTTCCAACGAATTTTCCAACGAATTTTAATTATCCGGGAAATTAATTCAATGTGTACAATTTTCGTTGGAAAATTCGTTGGAAATTTCCAACGAATTTTTTTCGTTGGAAATTTTCAACGAATTTTCCAACGAATTACAAAAAAACCCGATAATATTCGGCATTTTTTATATTCGTTGGAAAATTCGTTGGAAATTTCCAACGAATTTTCCAACGAATTTCAATTTTTCGGAAAATTAATTCAGTGTGTACAATTTTCGTTGGAAAATTCGTTGGAAATTCCCAATTCCGGACAATTATTTTAGTGTGTACAATTTTCGTTGCAAAATTCGTGAGAAATTTCCCACGAATTTTGCAACGAAAACCCTACTTCTTCTTTATTTCGCGCTCATTATCTACACAATTCTCAAATTCATTTTTTTTTCTCTCTCTCTCTCTGTCTCCTTCGCCTTCCCCCTTCTCCCTCCGTTTCCCCCTCCACCTCCCCCTCCGCCTCCTCCCCCGCCGGCCCCCCTCCTCCTCCGGCTCCGGCTCCGGCTCCGGCGCCATGGACACCAAGCCTCCGACGCCCCCGACGCCCCCGACGCTAGGGGTGTCAGAACCGAACCGAAAAACCGAACCGAGATACGAATCGAACCGAACCGAACCGAAAATTTCGTGTATTTCGGTTCGGTTTCGGTTTCGGTTCGGATCATCAAAATAAACCAATTTTTCTTTTCGATTCGGTTCATTTCGGTTCGGTTCGGTTCGGATCGGATCGAACCAAACTAAAATAAACACTTCGATTTAGGGCTATTTTGCCCTCTCTCTCTCCCCTTCTCTCTCCTCTCTCCTCTCTCCTCTCTCTCTATGCTTAATGAACTTGAAACCTAAAATTAATCCGAACCAAACCGAACCAAACCGAACCAAATCGATTTTTCGGTTCGGTTCCAATTCGGTTCGGTTCAAATTCGGTTCGGTTCAAGGGGCACCCTTAACGATTCGGTTCGGTTTTTTTTAAAAACCGAACCGAACCGAACCATTTACACCCCTACCCGACGCCACCAAGCTTCGTCGCCAGCGAGGCTAGGAGACGACGACGGACTTGACGAGCGGCGACCCGAAGCCTGCTCCCGTCCCGCCCCTGCTGCTGCTGCTGCTGCTTCTTCTTCTTCATCTGCGCAACAGCCTCGCCGGCCATGAGGGCAAGCCGAGCTCGCCCAGATCTGGGCGAGCTCGTCGCCGGCGAGGGCCGAGCTCGCCCAGATCTGGGCGAGCTCGAGCTCGCCGGCCATGGCGAGGGCCGAGCTCGCCCAGATCTGGGCGAGCTCGAGCTCGCCGGCCATGGCGAGGGCCGAGCTCGCCCAGATCTGGGCGAGCTCGAGCTCGCCGGCCATGGCGAGGGCCGAGCTCGCCATGGCCGGCGAGCTTGGAGCTCGCCCAGATCTGGGCGAGCTCGGCCCTCGCCGGCGACGAGCTCGCCCAGATCTGGGCGAGCTCGGCCCTCGCCGGCGACGAAGCTTGCCCTCGCCGGCCATGGCGAGGGCCGAGCTCGCCATGGCCGGCGAGCTCGAGCTCGCCCAGATCTGGGCGAGCTCGGCGCTCGCCGGCGACGAGGCTGGCCCTCGTCGGCCATGCCGAGGGCCGAGCTTGCCATGGCCGGCGAGCTCGGCCCTCGCCGGCGACGAGGCTGGCCCTCGCCGGCGGCGAGGGCTATTTTTCGACCAAAAAAAAAATCGACCAAAAAAAAAAATTTCGACCAAAAAAATTTTTTTTTGATGGAAAAAAAATTTCCACGATTTTTGATAAAAAAAATTGTAGTTTCCAACGAAAAAATTTTCGTCGGAAAAAAAAGTTCGTTTCCAACGAATTTAGCCACGAGTTTTTCAATGAATTTTCCAACGAAAAAAAATTCGTCGCAAATTTCCAACGAAAATTCAAATTTTTCGTTGGAAAATTTTCCGACGACGAATTACCAACGAATTTTTTTTCGTTGGAAATTCTTTTTCCAACGAATTTTCCAGAATTTTTCGTTGGAAATTTTGTCGGAAAAAAATCGTTTTTTTGTAGTGCAAGTTAATTCTATATTCCACCCATCGAATTAAATAAATCAACTCAACATCCTCTCTAGCTGGAGAGTGCAGGTTTGGATTGATAATTATAAAGACTCGGGAAGATGATGAATGCTCGTGCAAAGGATGATCGAACGAAGGACTTAATGAACGAATCGTCATTGAATTTTGACAGGAAGAAAGAATTTCATCCTCTCTTCGTGTTATCAAGCACGTGGCGGGGGTGGTGTTGCCGCCATCTCCACCACTGATGCGATCGCTGGTGTAAGTTTTTTTCTCTGGGAAAGTTGGACTTCCTTTGTTTGGAAACATCATGGAAGCTCACTTCAGGGAGCGACGACGAAGCACGTGCACGGAACCTAGAATTTCCAGTCCGCTATTCAATTCTGTCCAAATTCCAACGGCGACTTGCTCTATATTCCAGTATGCTGAAAGTGAAGAAGGGGTGGAATGAGGCCAGATTCTTTCGTGAGATCACTTTCTGCAGGATATGCGCACGATAATACCGAATCAAAGAGCCTGAAAGTTTGTAAAGGCGAAAAAAGAAAAGAAAAATCTTGACAGTACTTAACATTTTGTGTTACGACTCCCATGGAGTACATTGGTGCTAAATTTGTAGTAATATTATGTAAGCTATGTATCTTTTTTTTTTTTTGCTAAAAATGTAAGCTATATATCTACGTAGTTATGAATGTCATTTACCATGATAGAAATCATAATATAATTGCAAAAGTTCATGAATTTTTTTCTCTCTATATTGCATAACTTCATGGGCAACACAAAAAGCAGGAGGGTAACCGACTCCAAGCTCATAAACTTCTATTATGATGGCTACTACTTTAATATAATAATCTCTTTTTAAAAGGTTATCTCTAAATAAATACGTATATATGAGTCCAGGTGTTGCGGTTCGTGGCCCATTTTGCCTCCTCTACCTTAACATTAGCAACAAATTGAAAAAATTATTAAGTCAATCATAAATCTACCGTTTGCCAATTCAGTCGCAGACTTCTCAATTTTCCAATTTATTCCTAAACCTTTGTGCGAAATTCCAATTTAATTCTTATGATGAATTTTCGTTGGAAATCATTGACTTGGTAGTCCAATCATCACCGGCTGTCCTATGTGGGACACCTCTGCGTACTAAGATCACCAGCACAAGCCGCTGTTGGAGATGTTGCGGTGGTTGTTTGAAGGGAGCAAGAGGAGGAGAAGGAGATGGTGTCGTGATGGCTCAGCTGAGAAGGTGGAAGGACTCGGCATTCTTCAGGAAGGCGTTCGACGTGGAGGCAATGCACATGGAGGAGCCGCACGAGGGGTCTAGGATCCGGGTCATTGTTTACGAATTTTTGCTCAGTAATTCATTTTTGATCTTTACCTAAAGGATTCACGGTGAGAGAGCTGGAGGGGGAAATTGAAACCTGGATCGTAAGTCTTTCTATCAGCAAACTAACCCTTTATCAGCAAATTTTTTGAGCTTCCCACTAGGCCCTAGTAATTCTTTTGGTTACCTGAGTAACAGTTTGCCAGTTCGTTTCTCTAGTTCCTGGTCAAGCAGTTAGCTTTGTCCTGATTTCAACAATAGAAATCTGCCTCAATCCTTCTCTTTGACAATTACTTGAGCCATGATAAGCTTAAGCATCAACCCTCGCGAGCTAATTTTTTATTGTTTCATATGGATTTTGTCCTCTCTGCTTCATGCGAAGTCGAGTGTGCCTGGATGTATGCTTACTCACTCCCTTCCCATCTTTGCATAAGATCGAGCTTGGTTGGGCCTGTTGTTTTGCCAGTAAGTTATTATCACATGCTCGATATCCGAATCTAAAGAAATGCACGGAAAATTCCCTTCTCATCTAGGAAAAGGCATGTGAAATACAAGCAGAGAGAACAAAGAGAAGAAAGAAGAGGGAGTAGGATCCGCAAAGAAACAAGAGAGGAAGAAACCAAATAGGAGGGGCACCGCATTTGACCTGGAAACCTTTGGATGCCAAAAACGTGGATCCCCAAAGTAAATAATGATCAAAACATTATGTTAGGGAGTGTGTTAGTGAAAAAAGAAATAGAAGGAGCGTGACCCTTTCTAAAAATCCATTTAACCTAAAGTCTTTGCATTTTTCATAGAAACTTTTCTCAAAGACTCAGCTAAACGTAACCTATGTACCTAGCGCAATGAGCCCTTGAAATGGGGTAAACCTCATGGGGTCCACTTCTCTATTTTCAGATATAAAGCTAATGTTCCGTTTATTTCGAAAAAAATAAATAATTTAAAATTTTTTTGAAATAATATCGATTGCAATAATTAATTAATAAAAAATGTTTCATTATGACAAAAGTATCTATCTTAATATTTTTATGAATAATGAAATTTTTTTTCATTCGTTTATTTTTTAAGCGATACAAATTATTATTTTTAAAATAATATTTTTCAAATCAATTGTTTTTTGCGAAACAAACTCACGCCCAAGTTGCCGTTGAAATTGGACTAAATACTAGAGTTTAGCGAACTTCCATGATGTTTAAGTTCATCTTTGCATGCAAACCATCCCAACAAGTGGAGGTGGCGGCAACACCACCCCCCACGTGCTTTGAAAATAGTGAGAATTCAAACTCTTTGTACCCTCAAATTCAACTGTGATTCGTGCATGAACCCCTTACCACCTTCTGAAATCCTTTATATGTACCCATCCACACCTGCGTTCTTCAGCTCAAACACAATCCCAGGAGAAACATCATCGGGCTTCACTTTTCCTGTCACGTTTTACCAATAATATACACCACCGTTCTCTGTCTTCCATTTCGAAATTGGCGAGAAACACCAAGAGTTGCTTCGCTGTCACAGCGTACATTCTCTTGCTTCTGGTGCTGTTCATGAGCTCGTCGTTCCTTGTGTCGGAAGCTCGGCCACTGAGCAATGTCGCTGCGGATTCTGTTTCCGGCGATACCGTGAAGAAGGGGATCGAAGTGCTGATCAAGGGGCTGTATGTCGAGGCGATCAAGGCCAACGGTGGTCCAAGCACTGGCCGGAAGGGCCACAGTTACCCCGGCGTCGCCTTCAAGAACTCTGATCTAGCCCCCGGCGAGGGCCACTGATGTGACGCTGTCATGATCGCATCGGAAAGATTTTTACAATAGTATTCTTTCAGCCCTCTGTCTAGCTAGAGAGGATATATTCAATTGATTTGATTATTATTATTTTTTTGGTCGAATGTTGATTATTAATTTGATTGGTGGGATATGGTGTAATTTTTTGATTTCTTTCTTGGACACAGTATTTATTTGTAATATTCATCGTTTTATGGGCTGTGATCTACTAGACATGAAATGATTGTTTACTGTTTATACGAAATGGTGTCCCATCACTTTCTTTTCTTTTTTCTGTTTATCTGGCAATTTTATATATATTTAAATGAGTGAGCCATAAATAAAATTGGGATGATAGGGCCCTCTTTTAAATATTTTCCCAAATAAAGTTTTCTTTGCTGCGTTTGTTTGTATTCTTTCAATTCGCCTGATTTCAAAATGACGATTCACCACAAGAATACCGAGCTTTACCAACAAAACAATTTTGCTGCTATAAGGTCGAAAAAAATTCAGTTGCCAAGTTTCGTACGTAGATTCACTAGAACAATCGCGATGTCATGAATGAAGTCATATCTTTACGACGTAAACATTAATAGTCGGAAACAAAGAAAGTGGTGAGATGCGATATTGCTCCAAATGAAGAAAACATGGTTATATATCTCGTACCGTAGTACTCCCAAAAGAACAATAACATCCTAGGATCTTTTGCAAATCACAATTGAAAAAGTTACCCGTATTACAAACAAATATTTTGACCAACTATGAAATCACAAGTTAATACTATATTCCACCAATCGAATTAAATAAATTTACCGAACATCTTCTCTAGCTGGAGAGCTAAGAAAATAATAATGTAAAGAATCTCTTCCATTTGGTCGTGACCACTTCCGATCAATGGCCGTCACTAGGGCTAGGACCAGAGTTGTTGAAGGCGACACCCGGTTAACCGTGGCCCTTCCCTCCAAGGCTAGGCCTGCTTCTAGCCTTGATAGCCTCGACATACAGCCCCTAGATCAGCACCTCAAACCCTTTCTTCACAGCGTTGCCGAAAACAGAATCCACAGCAACATTGCTTAGAGGCCGAGCTTCCGACACAAGAAGCAATGATCCCAAGAGTAGCACCAAAAGCAAGGAAACGCATATGATGTCTATTCATGTTTATATTACTCCTGCTAATATATGTACTAGCTCTTTCTCTATTTTCACCTACTAAAGTAGTAGATACATGTTCACCTGATTCTTTTCTACGGATATCTTCACTCAGAATTAAATAGGAATTACTAACAAGAGTAACAATTGTATTCCAACTATCAGGCAATGAGAATAATAGAATCAAAACACGTACCTCATCTTCAAAGTCAATCTCAACCGAACTCAATTGACTAATGATCACATTGAATTCATTGATATGATCAGCAACTAACGCACTTTCACTCATCTTCAAATTAAACAGACGTCCCATCAAATAAATTTTGTTGATCGTAGATGGCTTCTCATGCATGTCCGACAGGGTTTCCATCAAACCCGCAATTGTCATCTCTTTCTCGATGTTAAACACGACGTTACGAGCTAACGTTAGCTGAATAACACCCAAAGCTTGTCTATCTAGCAATTCCCAGTCATCTTGTTTCATCGTCTTTGATTTCTTCTCAAATAGGGGCAAGTGCAGTTTCATTTGATATAGATGATCCTTAATCTGCATCTTCGAGAAACCAAAGTCCTTCCCATCATATCTGTCGATTTTCACTTTTTCTTTTTTTGTCACCATCGATTTGCTTCAACTCAGCCAAGCCAGACTTTGATACCAATTGTTGGGAGTGCAGCAAAAGCCCGATACCTTCATCTAGGGAGATCACCAAGAGGGAGTCCAAATCCGAGCCCGTCAACATATCCAGTTGGATTCACCTTCACTCAAAAACTTAAACCAATGAGTTATGGACAAACTAGGATATATTAACTGCTCAACACTACATCAATTATCCAATGTGGAACTTCTCTAACATAACTCACACCCATATCTCAATAATCTCCCCCTCACGGGTGAGCTTAGTGTTAGGTTTGCTTTCCCTTAATTTGGGTATTCTTCTGCATTAGCTTATCTCAACTTGAATATCCAAGTCATTGCAATGCACCCGCAACTATGCACAACAACCATCATCAATTACTAACTTGGGATTGCATCACCCATGGTCTTTATCGCGTCATTAGATCAATTGTCCATGGTCACTTTCCGCTAGACCAACTGTGATGATAATTTCCACCCGAAACAAGCAACAATCTTGAAATTTCTTTGTTGAGATATTCACCAAATACCATAATAGATTGGAGGCCCACCAATCATCCATCGGCTCTGATACTAATTATTACGGAAGCTAAGCGATCGAATAATAAAATTGACAAAATAAGGAAATAAATCGGACACAAGATTTACGTGGTTCGATCGTAGTGACCTACATCCATAGGGAGAGCGGCACGAAATTCCACTATAGATCAAGCGATACAATGGAGATTATAACCACACTCGAGTCATTTAAACACTTTCAATATTTTCAAAGCCCTAATTACACCCAATAGCTCACATAATATTTAGCTCCAATTTCTCACGAAATAATTTCTCAATCTCGCGAAGGAATTATACACATATTCTTACAACAAGAATTTAATCGACTAAAATACACTCGGATATCTTCATGGTGTAATTCACAAGCATAAGCTCCTTTTTTATGATCTTCACAAATAATATCCCTTCTTATTATAGACAAGAATTAGATCCAAATTAGGAAACCTCTCTTTAGGAAACCTTCTCCAATTATGAAATCATTAATTAGGAAACCTATTCAAAATATGAAACCTACTAGAATTAGAAAACTTTTCTTTTTGGGCTCAAAATCGAGACATAATTTTAACAGTTTGTGCAAAATTTCAATTTAGTCATTACGATCAATTTCCGTTGGAAATCACTGACTTGGCGATCCAATCATCACCGGCATCCAACGCGGCACACCGTCGCATACTAGGATCACATGTACAAGCCGTTGTTGGAGATGCAGCGATGACTATTTGGAGGGAGCGAGAGGAGGAGGAGACGGTGTTGTGATGGCTCAATTGAGGAGGTGGATGGACTTGGCCTTTTTTAGGAAGGCGTTCAAGGTGAGGGCGATGCACGTGCAGGAGCTCCGCACGGGGATGATGATCAGGTCGTTGTTTAGGAATTAGCGCAATGAGCCCTTGAAATGAGGTAAACCTCATATAGGGTCCACTTCTCCATTCAGCATGGCAAATATAAAGCTAAGGTTCCGTTTTGTTTCGACTAAAATAAATAATTTAAAAAATATTTTTTAAAAAAATTATTATTGAAAATAATTAGTCAACGACAAATGTTTTATTATCGACAAATTTATGTCTTAACATTTTCACGAACATTTTCATGAACGATGAATATTTTTTTATTAGTTTATTTTTGTAAGCGATACAAGCAATTCTTTTTAGAAAAATATTTTTTTAATTAATTTTTTTTCGCAAAATAAAGACACGCTAAAGTTGCCGTTGAAATTGGACTAAACTCAGTATAGTGCGAGTTTCCATAGATGCATGCTTCATCCCATTAGTGAACTTCCACTTTGTTTCCAAGCATTAAGTCCATCTGTCCATGAAAGCGATCCCAGCAAGCGGAGGTGGCGGCAACACCACCCCCCACTTGCTCGAACATAGCGAGAATTTGTACCCTCAAATTCAATTGTGATTCGTGCACGAACCCCTTACCATCTTCTGAAATCCTTTATATATACCCATCCACACCTGCGTTCTTCAGCTCAAACACAATCCCAGGAGAAACATCATCGGGCTTCACTTTTCCTGTCACGTTTTGCCAATAAATATACACCATCGTTCTCTGTCTTCCATTTCGAAAATGGCGAGAAACACCAAGAGTTGCTTCGCTGTCGCAGCATGCGTTCTCTTGCTTCTGGTGCTGTTCATGAGCTTTTCGTTCCTTATGTCGGAAGCTCGGCCCCTGAGCAATGTCGCTGCGGATTCTGTTTCCGGTGATACCATGAAGAAGGGGATTGAAGTGCTGATCGAGGGGCTGTATGTCGAGGCGATCAAGGCCAACGGTGGTCTGAGCCCCGGAGCGAAGGGCCATGGTTACCCCGGCGTCGCCGTCAAGAACGCCGGTCCAGCGCCGGGTGAGGGCCGCTGATGGGACGCGGTCGTGATCGGATCTGAGAGATTTTTACAGTAGTATTCTTTCAGCCCCTCTAGCTAGCTAGAGAGGATACATTCAGTTGATTTGTTTATTTACTTTTTTTCTAGTCTAAGTTCGATTATTGATTTGTATGGTGGGATATATAATATATTTTTTATTTCTTTTTTTTGTTTGTAGTATTCATCGTTTTCTCAGTTGTGATCTACGAGCTATGAAATAATTATTCACTGTTATATACGAAATGGTGTCCCATCACTTTCTTTTCTTTTTCCTGTTTATCTGATAATTCTATTTACATGTTAAAGGGATAAGTATATTGAAAATTCTAAAACTTATTATAAAAGTGCAATAGAGTTTTAAGATTTTTAAAAATTGCAATTAAGTCTTAAAAATTGTCACGAAATTGTAATCGAGTTCTAAAACTTTCAGAAAGTACAATCAACGGAATTACTTAGATTAGAACAATTTCATAAGTTTTAAGATTTGATTATACTTTTTGAAAGTTTTATATTTCAATTGCACTTCGTGATAAGTTTTAGGATTTAATTGCACTTTTTGAAAGTTTTGAGACTAAATTGTACTTTCTCGATAAGTTTTAGAACTTCCAAGGTACTTACTCCTGTACTAAAATGATTGAGCTATAAATAAAACTCAGATGATAAGGCCCTCTTTTAAATTTTTTTCCCAGTTAAAGTTTTCATTGTCTGCATTTGTTTATATTCTTTCAATTCACATGATCTCAAAATTACAATTCATTACAAGAATACTGAGCTTTACCAACAAAGCAATTTTGCCGCTATAAGCTCATACTTTGTTGGCAACGAAAAAAATTCCGTTGCCAAGTTTAATTGGTACATTCACTAGAACAATGACAATGTCATGAACGAAGTCATATCTTTGTCACGTAAACATTAATAGTCGGAAACAAAGAAAGCAGTGAGACGCGATCCCGTTTTAAACAAAGAGAACATGATTATATATCTCATAACATACATAGTACTCCCAAAAGAACGATAACATCCCGAGATTTATTGCAGATCACAATTGAAAAAGTGACTCATAGCACGAACAAATACTCTAAGTATGAAATCACAAATCAATACTATATTCCACCAATCGAATTAAATAAATCAACTAAACGTCCTCTCTAGCTGGAGAGCTAAAGAGAATAATAATGTAAAGAATCTCTTCCAATCGGTCGCGACCACTTCCGATCAATGGCCCTCGCCGGGGGCGGGACCAGAGTTCTTGAAGGCGACACCTGGAGAACCGTGGCCCTTCCCTCCGGGGCTCGGCCCGCCTTCTGCCTTGATTGCCTCGATATGCAGCCCCCCGATCAGCACCTTGATCCCCTTCTTCACAGCGTCGCCGGAAACAGAATCCACAGCGACATTACTCAGAGGCCGAGCTGCCGACGCAAGAAGCGACGAGCTCACAAACAGCACCAGAAGCAAGAGAACGCATGTGACAGTGAAGCAACTCTTGGTGTTTCTCGCCATTGATATGGAAAGACAAAAGAACGGTGATCTTGTTATCGGCAATACGTGACAGGAAGAGTGAAGTCGGATGATGTTTTATTGGATGTGTTTGAGCTGAGGAGCGAAGGTTTGGATTGGTATATATAGAGATTCAGGAACCAGTGTTCGTCCTCATACAAAGTTGATCAAGCAAGGACTAGATGAACGAATCATAGTTGAATTTGACGTAGAATTTGATTCTTTCTGTGCTTTCGAGCACGTGGCGGGGTGATGTTGCCGCCACCTCCACGACTTGGGGCGATCGCTTGCATGGAAAAGTAGGACTTGACGCTTGGAACGATCATGGAAATTCGCATGAACCAAGCTCGTAAATAGAAACTAATGCAGTAGTCCAAGTTTAGAAGAGGACCATACTAACTTTAGTCCAATTTGAACAACAACTTCCTCTATTTTTCCATTGTGCTATAAGCGAAGTGGTGGAATTAACGTGGGCAGACTCCTTTCGCGACGTGAGGCGTCAGTGTCTCCTTCTGCTGAACTTTGGATTGAAGCGATATACCATGCCGAGTTAGATTTCATTCAATGTAGGTGGAATTCAAAAGATGCTAAGATGTAGGTCAGTTTCCACCCGAACCATCCGTATCTCCGAGCATTGGGATATTCATGGTTCCTTGGACATACGACTAATCTCCTCTAAGTATGATAGTCCAGAGGGAACTAATTAAGAGAGAAGAAGATATCGCCTAAATTCGTTTTAATGGTTTCTAGTTACAAAACTAAGCCATAATATTTCGTACATCACGATCCATTTTTAGTTTGTTTGGTACAGGTGTAGCAATGTTGTGTCCGTGTTGATACACACGCGTTCGGCGACTCATCCTTTAAAGGCACTGTGATGTGGCCAAGAACAATTAATGCGAATGGTAAAAACTGTTTTGAGATTGCTGTGGTTATCGAAATGACTGAATTATAACATAGCTATAGAGTTGTTACGAAAGTCTTTTTTTGTATCATGTCGTAAGAGAATCGAACATATGGTATGCGCCGGATCTCGCAAATCCCTAAGCATGTCCTCAACTAACGTATGTTTTATTAGTGTAGAAAGGATACTAAGGTTGCGTTTGTTTGAAAGAAAAATCTTTTTGGGAGATTGTTTTTTGACGTTCCAATCTTTTGATATTGGAAAAGTAATCTATCTATGGAAAAAATGAACTGAAAACATAAAAAAATTTAGGAAAAACGACTACTCCTTCTTATAAGAAGAAATTCATTTCCTTAAATTATCCAATAAATGAAAACTAACCATTTTTCTTGAAAATTATTTTCAACGGAAAGCCGCGAAACAATTTTTCGAAAAGAGTTTTCATTTAAATAAGCTGACCCAAAAGAGGACAAATTCCACGGACCTTCACACACGTCTGCTGCCAAACAGCACAAATACAATGGGAACATGTAACCCACAATATTCGAAAATGACACATCGTAATTTGCTTTTGACTATCAATACAAGAAGCCCAACAACCCCTCTAGACAATTCAGCCATTTTCTCCTTCTTTTATGATTCAAACACGGCTTCGAAAAACGAAGAACGAGTGTGGAAAAAATCTCGGAGGCCTCGCGAATTCGCCTAAAGCTTGACAGTTTACTCCTTTTACCGGTCGTCGTCTGTCTTCGTCTGCTGCTGCGACGTCATTGCCTGCGCAACAATGACAAAAAGGTGGAGTGAATCCGTGGACCGAAGAGCTCGATGCATTTGTCATTCGCGAGTCACAAGTCCAAGTTGACCAACGCTCGGTCAAAGTAAAAATTAAACAATTTGGTTGATAAACCGAAAGCTGGTGCTGTAGTAAAGAGCTGCTGTCTAATGGTGCGTCGATCGAGAAAGATTTACATGGGTTGGACCGCAGACGTTGACGAATTCGTGCTACAAAGTGCATGGCGATTCCAGTAGGGAAAAGGGGGAGAAGTTGGATTTGTGAATATGTGATGAATTAACGCGCAAGCATATAAGGTGGAATTTCTCGGTGCATGAACAACGCGGAAGTCAAAGTGGGTTCCCATCGATGGAGCGTTTTTATCCCGATCCCCACTTTCTCGTGCGCAGATCCCTTAAATAAGGTTTTTTTTTTTTTGGGGGTCGAACCTTAAATAAAGCTTTGAATAGTCAGAGTTTTCATTAGATTTTAAGGTACACAATAGAATCGATAGCCACTCGATTAATTTTTCTCCCAATATTCATGTATCACATACACCATACTTGGCAGCCCAAATTTGATGCTTTCCTTGAAATTTTACTCCATTTTTTCGGTAAAAAAAAAGGAAAATATCTTAGGCTGTGTATATTTCGCGAAAAATGAATTATTTGGAAACATTTTTGCTAAGAATAATCGTTTATATCGCTTGAAATAATTAGTTAAGAAAAAATATTTCATTATCAACAACAATTTACGATTAAATCTTTTCATTAAATAATGAAAAAAATTGCGTATTTATTTTTTTAAGTTATACTGGCAGTTATTTTTTAGAAAATATTTTTAAAATCATTCATTTTTTAAAAAACAAAATATACCCCAAAAGCATCTCGAGTTCCCATTTTCTTGTACACAGACCATTGAACAATGTTATCATTGTGAAGAATTTTGATAATGTTGTTTATTAGGTGATAGGTTGTAATAGTAAGTAAAGTGCTTGTCCCTTGAAATTCATGTTGTCTCATTTTCTTCCTTTATATTTTCCTAACCGCTAGAATCGGGTTACACGTAACCCGCGCGACAAGGCGGTGGCAAATGGGTCGGACAGGCCCAGGCCCAGGACCAGGCCCATAAGCTGGAGATTTGCAAGAGGACGAGGTTGAAGCCACTTCCTATATATATGTCTGCTGGGCTTTGGCAATTCCGACGATCGGGCGGTTGGAAAAACAAACAAAAAACTTAGTTTTACCGATTTTAGCCCGATCACAAAGCAATCAAACTCTACAGAATACATCTTTCAAAGATGGATTAGAACGACATAAAACACGTATGGCTTGAAAAGTAAAGAGAGAGGAACGCAAACACTGAAAAGGAAATTACTAGGAAGTAAATGTCATTGAGATAGTAATCAAACGAACGTTACAAACACCTTCAAACTCAAATGGAAATATGGAAGCGGACATTATATTGGCATTCCCGACGCACGCCGCGAATCACGTGCGGAACTCTAAAACTAAAAGCCAAATGGAAAGAAATTGCGATCAAACGGAGATGCTGTAAAACAAAAGTTTGGGAAAAGTGTCAAAAAAAAGTTTTAAACCTTTGGCATTGGTGCCAATTCAGTCCTAAATCTTTTGTTAGTGTCAATTCAGTCCTAAACCTTTTGCATTGATATCAATTTAGTCATAAACCTTTTTTTTGTTCCAATTCAGTCCTAAACATTTTGCGCTTGTGCCGATTCAGTTATAAACTTTTTATTTTTGTGTCAATTCAGCTCTTCCGACCAATTTTAGCAGGATTTTGCTGACGTGGATGCCAGCTAGCCGACAGCCGGTCACGGCGCTGACGTGGACAACTTTTAATAATATTTTAATTTTTTTAATTTTAATTTATTATTTTCTTTTCTTTTCTTTTCCTCCCCTTCCTCCTTCCTCCAGCCGGTCGCCGAATCGGCCAAAGGCCAGAGGCTGGCGATGCTCACCCTCACCATGGCTGGACGAGGGCTAGAGCCCTCGTCGGAGGCCGTGAGGTCGAAGGCCTCTAGTGAGGGCTCGAGCCCTCGTTAACGGCTGGGCAAGGCCCGACCTCGCCTGATCTGGCAAGGTCCAGTCTCACCGGTGGTTGGGCGAAGTCTGACCTCACTGGATCTGGCTAGGTCCAGCCTCGCCCAGCCATGGCGAGGTCAACCTCGTCGACCTCTGGCCTGGCAATTAGCTGGAGGAAGGAGGGAGGGAGGGAAAAAAAAGAAAATAAATAAATAAATATTCAAAAAATATGAAAATATTATTAAAAGTTGTTCATGTCAATGCCGGTTGGTGTCCACGTCAGCAAAATCCAGCCAAAATTGATTGGAATGACTAAATTGGCACAAAGACAAAAGGTTTATAACTGAATTGGCACTAATGCAAAAGGTTTAGTACTGAATTGACACTAAAAAAATATTTATGACTAAATTGGCACCAATGAATTGGCACCAAAAAAAGATTTAGAATTAAATTGGCATCAATGCAAAAGGTTTAGGACTTTTTTAACACTTTTTCCCAAAAGTTTGGTAGGGTTTTGGTGTAATTTGAGCATTTGTTCTTCCTTTGTGGTTCTTTTATTTAAAAATTTTTTGGACCTTCTTCAGCCGTCGTAATAATTCACAGGCAATCCTCTCTCTAACGGCTTGTTCCTAAACTTTTGCAAAATGTTCAATTCGAATCAGTGAATTTCTTTAACCCCCAAGCCAATTTTGCAGCTCTTTTAGTCCAAATTTTTGTGTGGGTTTTGCTTGCTGAATAGTATGGTGTGGTGAAACTGTTGTTTTTTCTTTAGCATTTTGAGTGGGTAGAAATTGCTGAATAGTATGGTGTGGTGAAACTGTTGTTTTTTCTTTAGCATTTTGAGTGGGTAGACGATGCCTTCTACGTGTTTGACAAAATTCCTAGTTGACCATCCCCGTTCTTCATGTCAAGTGGGTCGCGCCTTCGCCAGGCCCTTCGCCTGTATCTGTCCGTGTCTGTTTGTATGATTTTGTGCCGAGGTGGTGGCTTCGCTTGAGCTCGTCTGGGGATGCTGGACTCTCGCTGGGGGTCGGTCGCCGCCGCATCTTCTAAAGCTACACCTTTTCTCTCTGTTTTTCTTATCTTTTGTTTCTCTTTTTCTAGATTTTTCGAAGAAAACTTTTAGGCTCCGTTTGTTTCATGGAAAATATTTTTTTCTCATTTTCCAGCGATTAGTTCGCTCTAGAAGATGAGTCAACGAAAACTTATACTTAAATTCAGGAAAATGATTTTCTTTTAAGGAATCAGAAATCATTTTCCAAAACATGACTAAGTATCAGTACTTGGGTCAAAACCTTTACGCTTGGGCACATGTTGGTTCCTGGCATCCAAGACCAGGTTTTTGGCGCCCAGACCTGGGTCCATCAAGGTTGGGCCCGTGCCTTGATTTCCGGTGCTCTCGCTCGGGTCCATCAAGGCAGAGCTTGGGATCCTGATGCCCGTGCTCGAGACTTCGACGCCTACGCCTTTGATGCCTGCACCCAGCTCGATCGAGCCCGGGCCTGAAGCTTTGGTGCCTGGGCCAGATGCCTTGACACCTGGACCCGATTCCACAGAGGCCATGCTCAAGTCCACAAATGTTGTGCCCAGGTCCAACGAAGTTGGGCCCAGGACCTAAGTGCCTACGCTCGGGTCTATCGAGGCCCAGCCCGGCACCTAGGTGCCCGCACCCAGGTCCATTGAGGCCAGGCTCGGGACCTAGTTGCCCATGCCCTGATCCTTGGTGCTTGGGTTGGGGTCCATCGCGGCCTAACTCGAGACTCTAGTGCCCATATCTGGTTCTCCAATTGTTCATGCGCAAGTTACTAGTGCCAGAATAATGTATGTCTATTTAAGATTTTCAATATCAAACGATGAAGAATATTTTCCGTGAAATTACGGAGCCTCACCTTTTGTCTTATTTCTTTTACAAATATTGATAGCCATTTGGATGGCACCTTAATACTTACTGACAAAAAATATATATAATTTCATGACCCAATCAATCAAACAAAAAAAAAAGGTAAAAAACGTGATTGAACATTTTGTGAAAGTTTAGAGGCGCACGGGTGCCTTCATCCCTAACTCTATGGCCATCGCGCATTTCGTTTTAGCCGTCCTCTCACATACAAACCAACTAAGTACCAAAACCAATCCTGTTTTCCTCAACTCAAAACAAATCGAAGTTTCCATTTCCTCGCTTTGGTCTAAGTGTCCATTAGCTAGCTTCAGCTCGAGCTCGAACGTGACTCTAAAGAGAGGAAGAGAAGGACTAAAAGATAAAGGGGACATTTATGAAAGTTCTGTGTTAAATGTTTGTTCAACCGAAATAGAAACGAAAGATCACAGAGAACTGCAGAAATGGCAGTCCGAAACAACTGTTTTTCAGCCAAAGAAGTCCAAAATAATATATAAAAAAAGGCATATCTTAAGTTACAAAGTGAAAGAAACAGTTTCCAGAAATTTTTAAAGGAAATGAGAATTGGTCGACCAGCCCCGAGTCGAACGCTATCCATTGGAGCCCCCGTGTCAGCAACAGCCATCTCTTCTTTCTCGTCGCTTATCCGCGACACAGGAGCGCAACTAGCGCCAAAATGTCTGGGTTGTTGGAAAACCAAATGGAATTGCTTCTTGGCGGTCCAAGTTGACTTCCAGGAGTACATGGACATAAACATCCTTTGCTGTGACGAAATGACTAATTACATTATAATTGGGACGGGCGCAAAAGGAGTGCAATTTGGAAGCCTGTCTTCCTCGTCATGTTAGATGATACTAGATTGATATGCTCACAGATCGAGAGGGGACATGGGAATTCTCTTTCAGATAACACTTCTTTTCCTAGGATGCGGGCACTATACATTCTGGTCTCGGGCCATCAGATATCAGGTTTTCACCGCTAGACTTGAGATCGTGATGCATTTCAGCAATGTCCAGATTATAGCTGTACAGAATAAACAGCCGTCGTGCACATGCGACATTGCTGCTTGAAATCCCCAGGACCCGTCTCATCCAACCTTTCCACAAGGAACTCAATCCCCACTCGGAAGTTCAGTGATCTGCAAGTGCAAAATACACCCAAAACACAGAAAGAAACGGATCGCTCCGCAAAATTCTCGGGCAATTTCTAGCGAGTCCCCATTGCCACAATTAAACCCTTTCTGCTTTGTTTTAGTAATTTGGTTTCGAGGGCTCACGAAATTGAATGGAAATATATCAGAGATGATCGTCCTTTGGGCCATTATTATCTATAGACAAGCATCGTACTGGAGTACAAGAAGAACGGTTCAAAGAAAATACCAAACCAAAAGTCAAAATTCGGTAAGAGAAAAAACTCGGGCAATACCGTATTCTTCTCGATGGCAAGGGTGGAGGAGCTACATTGTACCTGCACAAAAGTCAAGCAGTACCTGCTCCAAGGGGAAAAATGCCCACCAATACGACAACATCGTTGGCCGAAGCATTTTGGCTTTTGCAGATCCAACGGCATATCACTGTCTCTCTCCCTCTTTCTCTCTCCACTCTCTGTCAGTCCAGAAAACATGAGCAGAACCAGACATTAAAGTCCAACTGGACTTTTGGCTCTGTCTCCTTGTGGTTATACAGGTAAAAAGCATCCGCACCTGCATCCCACTACGCCCCCCCTCCTCCCCCAAATTAAATGTTGGCCATCCAAACACAACTTGGCCTTTTCTCCTCCACACAAACACCCCCCACTCGAGGCAGACTGAAATGGCAATAACGGGACGCATTTGGCAAATTCCGCCTCAATTTACAGAAAGGGCTTGAGAGAAGAGGTCAACAAACATGTAATTCATTCATAGTCAGGTTTACACAGAGAAGAAAGAAGAACAAAAATCATCATACCCATACTATTTCACATGAAATCAGAAGAAGATCCCCAGGTCCTAAGGCTAATGTAACCAAGTAATAAATTGGAAAAAGAAGGGACAAGAACAAACCCAAGAGCCCCATAAGAGAGAAAAAATCAATAACCCAAGTTAGAATAGAAAAATACACAGTTGTAATTATCATTAGAGCAATAATATGATGATTCCTGAAAAGGGTTTCATCATCTTCCCCTGCCGGTGAAATTCATCTTCTCATAGCACCGAATCGAGAGCAGGGACAGGAACAGATGCACCTCGTCCTTACCCCACCTGGTCTGCGGCTTCATCCCCATCATCGGCGGCAGCGGCGTCGCCCACGCCGAAGCCGAGGCCGGAGCCGAGCTGGAGGAGGCCGACCCGGGCTGCTGCTGCTGCTGCTGCTTGGAGAGGGGGAGGTAGAGCGAGTGGAGCCGCCTGAAGCCGCCGAGCGCGAGGACGACGGATCTGAGCTGCTGGTTGCCGCAGCCGATGTTGGGCCAGTGCCTGGTGCAGATCAGCTCCCAGAGCCGCTCGTCCTGGGCCGTACGGTGCCAGAGCTTGCTCACGCAGGCCGCCATCGCGAGCGTGCGGGCGTCCGCGTGCTTGAGCACCTCGAACAGCAAGTTCTCGTCGAGGTGGGCGAACCCGGTCGGCGGGACCGCGCCGCCGCCCCCGCCGCCCCCGCCGCCCTCCTCCTCGAACTCCTGGTCGTGCTTCACCTTCTTCTTCATCTTGGCGTCTTCGCCGGTAAGAGGGCGCTTCATCTCCGGCCTCGCTCCCCGCGCCTCCGAAACTCGAAGGCCCAGAAGGCTTAAACGACTCAGCTGACCGGCGGAACTCGAGATTGCCGAGGCCAAGAAGGGGGAAGACGATGAAGATGAAGAAGGTGCCGGCGATGGTGGCGGCGATGGAGGGTTGGTTAAGGAAGGAGGAGGGAGGAGGAGGGGAAGCACATGGTATGATGGATGGGGAGGGGATGCTTTCGAAGACGACAAGCGAAGAAATGAATGCGCTCCGATTCTTTCTCTGATTGACCATTTTGTCCTCTTCTTCCTTTTTTTGTTAAATTCATCGCTTCCCTTGTTTTCTTCCTGTTTTTATTTTACTTTTCTCCCCCTTTTGATTTTAAATTTCGGTTAATACCACCCAAAACTCCGTATTTGTATTTTTACGACAAACTTACTCTCCACCAATTTTTGCCAAATTTTATCGTCAAATTATTGAGCTGAATGACACATGAGACAATTGACAAGTATACCGATTTAAGGTTTCATCTCTCTATTTATCACATATCTATCGATTTATAATTTTTCGTGATATTAATTTAATTTAACGAATGATGAATTTATTTTTAATTTAAGTTAAATTTTTCGCAAATTTAGAATTTTTCCCGTAAAATTAACCCTTTAATTTTTTGACCGCTTATTTTTGTGTATATTTTTTTAATGTTTTGGCCCCGTAACGATGCGTTTGTTTGGGGCCTGAAGACGTCAAGATGCCCCGCAACAACTGGCCCTGGCCGGTGCTCTTATTTTGTTTTACGCCCCGTTTTTCCTAACTCCTTCATTCGAGATCAGTGCTCAACCGGAGAAATCGTTAACTAGCGAGGGTGTTTTCTAGATCGTGTGTATTATACAAAGGTATATATGTTAGATTCGAATAGTTTATTCTAGGTTTAGGTGCTAGCTTATTTTTTTTATGAAGGGAGACTCCGGAAATATCTCACGCGGGCTTTTGTTTTCCGAAGAAAATATCGGGGACCCTGATTTTACTCCAAAGCACTCTTAAACTCGGTCCCATTCGGTCCCACGACATCCCGAGCTCGTCGTCACGGCAAATAACCGCGGCCGACGAACACGTGCTCGTCGGGAGGACGTTTTACGCCTTCCCGAGGGCATTTGGGATTGGGCGAAAACAGCGGAGACGTGGCCGTCGGGCAACACATCGAAACGCCCCCGGATTTCGCATTTTGAAGAACGCATAACGCGTGTAAGGCACATGCTTGTCGGGGCGATCGTTATTTCCTTTTATAGACAGCGGAGCTCGAGGGGTTACTAGATTAAAGTGATGAAGAAGGTTGGGATAATCTATGAAATTTACCAATTTTTGCGAATCATCATCATTCGTGCCGCATATTTCTACCTCGATCCACATGGAATCGACCCACCAAAAAAAAAAAGAATAGATGTAATTATATCGGATGAATATTAAAGTTCCCAATTGGGCGCATTTTGCTAATTACATGTGTGCCATTTAAGGGTGCATTCGTTTCGTGGAAAATGAGTAATTAAAAAAATATTTTTCGAAAAATGATTATTTATATCGTTTAGAAAAATTAGTCAACGGAAAATATTTTTATCATCAATAACAATCTATACTTACCTATTTTCATGGGCGATGAAAAAAGCTTCTATTCATTTATCTTTGCAAGTAATATAAGCGGTTATTTTTTAAAGATATTTTTTAATCGTTCATTTTTCTTTCGCAAAATGAACGGCGTCCTAAAACTCTATTTGGTTTCGCTTTAATACGGAGCGGGTCCTGGATCCCCAATGGCCACGATCATTGATCATGGCCACGAATTTCAGTGGATTCCTGAAATTGCGTTCCTCGAAGCGGATAAGTACAGCTGCGTTGCTGCTAGTGTTATAGTCTTTTCCTAACATTAGAAACTAGTCGCAATCTGGACCAAACTCTCACCCACATTTTCCCTCCCCTTTGTCGAAAGCTGGAAGTCTTTCCTTTATTTTTTTCTCTCTTTGTTTTTTTGTGTGGCTTGACTCGTAGAGACACCAATTTGAATTAGGGGCCATCGGTTCTCAATCCAATCCGGCTCCACAAAACGGGACCGGATCGGGAGAATCGGTTCCCAAAATTGGAAACCGGGGACTGGACCGGGAACCGGTCATTTAGGGTTTAGTTTTTTTTTATTAAACACTTAGGGTTTAGTTCACGTTTTAATAATTTTTGTCAATGAATTTATGTCGATGAAATTCACTTAGGATTTAGTTCACATTTTACTACACATTTTACTAATTTTTGTCAATAAATTTATGTCGATGAAGTTCACTTAGGGTTTAGTTCATATTTTACTAATTTTTTGAAAAAAATTAAACTATATATATAGTCGGTCCGGTTCGGTTGGTCCGATCCGGTCCGGTTCTCCCTTGGAACCGAGAATTGGACCAGTCGGACACCGGTTCCATTTTTAGGAATCGAGAATCGAATCGACACTCTCGAGAAGCAGACTAAACCAGTTAGTCCAGTCCGGTCCGGACGGTCCATTTTGCATACCCCCAATTTGAACCAATGGAAAGATGAGATGTAGCACCGACGGTGATGGGGCAAACTCTTACCCACATTTTCCCTCCTCTTTGTCGAAAGCTGGAAGTCTTTCCCTTATTTTTTTCTCTCTTTGTTTTTTTGTGTGGCTTGACTCGTAGAGACACCAATTTGAATTAGGGGCCATCGGTTCTCAATCCGATCCGACTCCACAAAATGGGACCGGATCGGGAGAATCGGTTCCCAAAATTGGAAACCGGGGACTGGACCGGGAACCGGTCATTTAGGGTTTAGTTTTTTTTTTTATTAAACACTTACGGTTTAGTTCACGTTTTAATAATTTTTGTCAATGAATTTATGTCGATGAAGTTCACTTAGGATTTAGTTCACATTTTACTAATTTTTGTCAATAAATTTATGTCGATGAAGTTCACTTAGGGTTTAGTTCATATTTTACTAATTTTTTGAAAAAAATTAAACTATATATATAGTCGGTCCGGTTCGGTTGGTCCGATCCGGTCCGGTTCTCCCTTGGAACCGAGAATTGGACCAGTCGGACACCGGTTCCATTTTTAGAATCGGGAATCGAATCGACACTCTCGAGAAGCAGACTAAACCGGCTAGTCCGGTCCGGTCCGAACGGTCCATTTTGCATACCCCCAATTTGAACCGATGGAAAGATGAGATGTAGCACCGACGGTGATGGGCCAATAATAGGTAATACGAGATCGCGAGCTCGAATCAGTTTGCGATGGCGATAGGTCAATAATAGGTAATACGAGATCGCAAGCCCGAACCAGTTTGCGATGGACCTCCAGCACCTTGGAAGGACTATTATCGTAACGTGACTTGTCCACCCCAGGACAACTAAGTTGATGGTGGCATCCAATGATGACTGACGTCGAATTTGTGTAATGTCAAAGAGGGTAGCCATTCCAATCGCTCCTCCTTGCTTCGTCTATTGGCAAAAATAGCCATTCTAGTTGACTAAAATTGCTCGTATTTATTTTTCTATTTGTTGGTCATATGTATTGAACTAAATTCGGAATTGGGCACAATATACAAGATCTTTTAGAAGCACATATTCCTATGGGGAAGCAATAAGGGCATGAATATAAAAGTTTTTATGACACGATCGATAATTTGATTCATTTTTAATTAGGCATCGCTTTGGCCTCTTTGGGTGTTATTACTT
Source organism: Syzygium malaccense (assembly GCA_031216405.1). NCBI lineage: Eukaryota > Viridiplantae > Streptophyta > Magnoliopsida > Myrtales > Myrtaceae > Syzygium > Syzygium malaccense. The sequence goes on along the minus strand of CM062258.1, from coordinate 9,634,003 downwards.
CCTTGATGGCTCAACACATTTACTCTTTACTTGCTTTTGTGTTCATAACACAAGACTTTACTACTCAAGCGGCGTCATATACTCATCACCAATACTGCGTCGTATACTCATCACCGATACACATAGGGTTCATCATGACGAGGCTACATAGAACTTGTAACAACTGTTTTGCTCCCGACTCTCTCGTCGTCCTCCTCCATGTCATCGGCCGAGCACTTTGGTGATCTAACAATATAACAATTTTTTTGGGCCAACATGCTTTTAATACCCTAATTCCGATCAAATGTTCAATTGGGTTCCTAAGTTTTTTTGTTTTTGTGTAGCTAAGTTCTCTAACTTGCTCAATTGGTGCGATCCAATTCTTTCATTACATGTTATTGGCGATCCATTATTTTGATCACATTGCATTGCTAACACAGCAAAGATTCTCCCCCGCCATAACAGGTCATTGAAGTTCTCTGTGGCCTTTGCATAAGTTTGCTGGGTGAGAGCCCATTGACTCTGAACTAGTGACGAAGAGATGGCGGTGCCACCCCATTTCTCCTTGCCCCCTCCCCCTCTCTCTACTATTCTCCACTAATGTGGCATACCACGTCGTCGACACATCCGTATTATCGAGAACGTTTTTGCACTCGCCCATGCTTGAACAAGCAAATACGACGGAATCGTGATTACAAATTGGTGCATGATTAATGATTTTGATTACCCAAACCCAAGTTAAAAGTTTGATCGCACATATTGGTAATAATTGGGCATTTGGCAAGAAATGAAGGATTGGAGGTGGAATTAACCCTTGATTTCTCTTCGAACGGAAAAAAAAGGAAGTCAGCTCCAAATAGTGTGATAACGCCCCGGTGATGTTGGGAGCACGAGGGTCTGCGATCGAAACTCGCGAAGATTCTCTCGAGCGGTAGCAGCACAAAGCGACTTTTCTTTTTAACTGTTTTTGTCGGAGGCATAATAAAGTTTCTGATTTGACATGACTGAATGCTTAAATTGCGGCAGGGACGGAACTGATTTTTTTTGTATTAGAAATTCTCACTTGAAACGTTTTTAATTTAGTTATTATCGCGAAAGACCTCGAATCGGTATATTTATAATAAATTTATCATAAATTAATTTTTTGATCATAAAAAATCTCATTTGTATCAATTTATCCTTTGTTAATTTTCGTTAAATTTTATTATCAAATTACTTAGTTAAATAACACATGGCAATTGACGAATGTACCAGTTTGAGGTTTTATCCTTCGTTTGTCTCGGGTGTACTAGTTTGTGATTTTTTTTATATTAATCTAATTTACTGAAGGGTAAATTTTTCACAAATGTACAAATTTGAAGTTTTTAGTGGTAAAAAAATTAGTTTGTGGTGAATTTATCACAAGTGCAGCAGTTTGGGGTTTTCGATAGTTAAAAAATTAATTTATGGCATATTCGCCACAAATGTTTCAATTTGGGATTTTTTTGTGGTATTAACCCTTTTAATTTTCATTTTTTCCCAATACATTACTCATCTTATCTGTTCATCAGTCTATTCCAAGATGTAGTTCATCACGGTGGAGGTACTTATTGACGAAGTTGAATCTAATTTAGATAGCTATTCTTGTTATCCTAATAAGTAAACACCCTAAGAATTAGAAAATGCACGTGCTTCATGTGATATAAGAGTTGTGTATGGCGAATCCGATTCCTAATGCTTGTTTTGATTACTCGATAACAATCGCTTGCTGGATTGACCAAACCCATTCAAAGACGACGGTTCAGTGGCAAATGATCTCTTTTGTCGGTTCTCGTCGTGTAAGTTGCTACTGACATGCAAGAATAGCCCAGTTTAAAGGGTTGAGGCAACCTTCGCGTTTAGCCTCCCTTCTCATTCAAAAATAGCACGCGTCAAATCATTTGACATAAAGTTATTACCAAATTCACACTTTCTTCACCACTACTTTCCGATTTCTACTTAATACTCAAGTGAACGTTGTACGAAAATGATCACATTTCCGACGTCATTTTTCCTTTTATTTTTTCTACCAAAATTCTCTTCAAACACAGCACCGGAGCCTAAGAACCCTAATTAATATAGCCCATCACAAAATTTTGGGGACATGCGTTGAGGACGGGAGACAACAAAAGAAAAGTGCTCAAAAGGTTAGAGAGTACAAAAGGGCGAAAGATTGAATAAAGATGAGAGCGCAAATTAAGCGGTTGGGACTAAATCCAGGTTCATTTCATCTTATGGTTGTCCAAAGTGTCTTGTTTTGATGGGAAGATTACAAGCAAACTTTTCGAGGATCGATGGCGACAAGGATGTTTTTGGCGTTACCATACTCGCTTTTACATTGAACCGGATCTTTCATCCGGTTCAAAACCCTTCTGACCTTTTTGTATTCTCCCTCGTGTAGATAAATTTCGTGGCCCATGTCTTGGCACGATGAGTGTTTCTATTGCTTGACCGTACGATTTTCGTCGTTTAATCTCAACAAATAAAAAATACTATTTCTTGCGTCGGAGCCAAAAAGTGAAGGCCCACGAGTCGTGACAAAAATAATTCACCATATTTGGATTTTTCTTTTTGTCCACTAAAGAAAGAAAAGATAAAGATAAAGATAAAGATAAAGACATACGATGAGTTACACGCGTAACATAATTGGATTCAGACACGATATAAACACCATGAAACGATTAACATAACATGAATTTGACATAACATAAAATGCTTGTTGGGCCCCTCAAATTTGCTTTCCTTTTAGCAGTAATCGAGGATTTATTTTTCTCCCACAAGAAATTTGATATATTTGCCTTTTTTTATCTTTTCAATTGATAAAAAGAAGTGTTTCGCACTCGCCAAGATTTGAACCCTGCTCTATTTATCTAAATGAAACAGCGGTAAAACAAAAACTTTGCAATTTGCAAAGTATCAGATAACACCATATGATCAGATTATTAAACAAAACAAACAATTTGGCATAGGCGGGTCTTCAATGGACCCGACCTATTATTCTTCTAGTGGCCAATTCCTCTATTGCTGGGGCCGGAATAAGCTTGAGCTGCCTTGAACATGGGGAGCGAGGACCGGGTCGGGGACATCTCGTTGGCGTCGAGATGCCTCGACGCCACCATGCCTGGGCACGAGAGGAGAAGGAAGGCCAAGCCGAGCAATATCGCGCGGGACACGAAACGACGCCATTGATGCCTCATGGTTGCAGCTTCTCTTTGGCAATTAGTGTCCTCCACAGAAACGTTTGATACTTATACACCTCGTTGACATGCTAAAACCGAGCGCTAGCTGTTGGAGGGACTAAAGATATGGGGGAGGAAGACGGTGGAAGCACTCCAAGGTTGACGAAATGGGAGTTCAATCGACTGTTGAAAGATTGCGTGTCATTATTTCTTCAAGCCCGTGAATTTTTGTCACAGGCTCAGGAGATCTCTCTCTCCCTTTTCAATCGATAAGCATAGAGTTTGCCCGAACCTAGAACTTGATAGCACAAATTACAAACTCGAAGACCATATTAGCAAAAAAAATTGCAAGTTTTGGTAGATTGGGTTGCGATCGGCAGATTGATCGCACGGCCGTGATACTTTGGGGACAGTTCTCGTTAATCTCAGTTGAGACCTTAACCAGAACCTATCATGGTTCAAGTACGTGCCGAGTTTCTGTTGCCAGTCATGAGGCAAGAACTTCGCTTAAATTGCTGTCATCTTGCTCTTGGGTAGGACAAAGATCTGCCAATGAAAATTGTCCGTGAGTCCTGCCAGGTTGGATAGAGAGATACATTTGTAATTAATAATATGGCCAAGGAACTTTGAAGGGAATCCTCGCCAAAATCGCCAAAATCAGCTGACTAGTTGATAATTTAGTGAAAGTGCAATTTAATATACTCATGCGGGACATATAGGTAGATTTGAATTTTCAAATCTTCTTAGAAGGTCGAAAACAAATTGCACTCCCGGCCAACCTTGTGGGAAGTACGTATGATGGACGCAAAAGGGCTCGAATCATTGAACATTGAACACACACAGCCTATTCACATCGAACAAGTTCTTGTAACTAGCTGTAGAACCAAAAGATATCACCATCTGATGCCTAGACATTATCTGGTAGAAACTAGAAAAAGCAACACAGAAGTGGATTCAACCAAAAAAAAAACACAGAAGGGGAATGAAAGATGACTGTCGGCTCGACAATAGGCTGTCTGCTTAGCTAAGAAAGCTGCCAATAGCTTATCGATTTAAAGCAGAAGGTACCCTGAAATGGTGGTGTCTGGCGTCCAGTAGGCTGGGTAGTTTACTTCCGTTCAACTATGCTCCCAGTCTCAACCCCGACACATGTTGCAGATCCTAAAAATCCTTTGCCCATCCATCATGCTGCAAAGTTCCTCTAGTGCAGATGCTGCTAAGTCAATCTTAAGATGATCTAACTGGGTTACCACCAAGTGCAGAAGGAAACTAATCTGACCAAATATGTGCGAAGCAAATACAGATTAAATTCCTATGCGCCAAATCTCAAGTCAAAAAAGAAGGATCCTCTTCGCTTCATATTGCGCCTCATAAAGGCATAACTCAACTTGGTTCGCTCTTAATTTCAGTGGTGGAAAGGAAAAACATTCCCATGCTTGAAAAACTGAACACGACAAAACATAAAGGCTAGTCCATAATATCAGCTAATGCACCCAAAGTACGGACAATGACTTCCTAGGAGCCCCGCATATAGAAAACTACACTGCTAAAAAAAGTGATTGCTATACTGAAAGAAAAGTATTTCCAGTTATCCTTCCACCCTGTACTCAAATTCGTAATTCAATGTGGTCATATCACGAGAAGGCATTCTTTGGTGCAAATGTTTAAAGATTGAGGCATCTGCTAAGCTTCAACTCGGGCTTCACAATCAGACTCGGATGCTCTTACAATGTTCTGATTTTTCAGTTTAGATACTTTACTAAGCCTGAGCGCAGATTTAAGACGAAGACAATTGCAAATAAATAGTAGTTTAGGCACTCGCAGAATCATCCTGCCTTTTGGTCATCTACGAAACTGTTTGTTTATGGATATTGAGGGAATCATTGATGGACTGGACTTTGAGGTCAGTAACCCAAGGCTAGCTTCCATTTTTGCAATACAATGGAGAGGAGGGTTCTTAAATGAAAAAAAATTCTTTTCCTGAGGCACATGTCCTTGCACCACTCTACCAACTGAGCTACGTTTCCCCGACAGTTTATATCCCTTCAGAAACAATACAAAAATGAGAAGTTTATTTGATAAGTTTAATGGATAGGATACCTCAACAGCATGCATTACTGCACTTAACAGAGGGTTTGATGTTTGACTTCGGACCATTAGGTTCATTAGGTAAAATGGTGAACAAACCAAGGACCAAAATGCCTTGAGCGATGGCCCTTCCACTCAGCACCATCAGATCCAGGGGTGACAAGATCAAGTTGGTAAGGATTAAAATATTCCTCCATAGTCTGGGGTTGAGCCCTGGGATATCTATCTATATGGCGAAGAAAAAACAGCTTAAGATCTCTATTCTTATTACTACTATTTCACACTAGGACAGGCAACAAGACATTTATTCACGCTGCCATCAGCCGCTGCACCCCCGCAGAGGATAGGACCCGTCAAATAACAAATCAAAGAAAAAGCAGCAGGTAAATAGAAGATTCCAATAGGGCTGTATCGATCGACTTCAAGATGACTAGTTCTGGAAAAATTAGGGGCATCAAAATAATCCAACTGAGTGCATCAAAGTGCTTCCAGCAGCAACTGGTATATCAGCTTTTAAAACATGTGTGATAGCATTTAGGAGCTTCGCTTAATTGATAAATGCTAAGCCAATTTCAGTGCCAACTAAAAGTTGACTGGTACTTCTTACTTTCAAGTTTTAAGTCACCATAGCCAAAACAAGCCACCAAAAGCCCAAAATAAGAAGAGAGGCAACATGAAGTGAAGGGCTCAGAAGCTGAAAACCATGAGCCAAGCTGCACCAGAAAATTGTGGATAAGGGGCTTGATTTAATTTTGCCACTTGACCTTCATTAGTGATAACCATTGGCAGTTATTACTTTCAAGTTTTAACAATCACCATAACCTTATAGAAAACAGCCAAAGCAAGCCACCTCAAGCCCAAAATAAGAAGAAAGGCAACATGAAGCAAAGGGGTTAGAGGCTTAAAACCATGAGCAGAGCTGCACCAGAAAGCGGTCAAAAAGGGTGTTGATTGATTTTGCCAATTGACCTTCATTAGTGATAACCATTGCTCAAACTTCCACCAAATTCGATCAAATTAATTTCCTCATTTGGACACACATGTTTACTCAAGATAATGCCTGTATTCTTCACGGTATGTACAGCTAGTGATCAACGGGTCCACATCCTATTTTCAACAGAAAAGCTTGGATGGAGAAGACAGATCAGACTTAAGTTCATAAGGGCCCTTTCTATGTTCCTGGCCCTCAAGGGATGGTCTCAAGGGATGGTTCTGGTAGTTACGGGATACGTAGCCACGCTACACATTCGCATTGCAAGGTATCACATTACAATGCACACTTTGAAAATCTAGGGTAATCTGATGACTACGACCCCTAAGAAACAGTTCCGTAGCCCAAATTTAAGCAGGAAAATTTATCAAAACAGAGGGCCAACGAATTCCGTGTGAATTGGAAGTGCTATCAGAACCAAACATAAAGTACAATCTAGCACAAAAGAGAGCCTTTCCTCATAGCAAATCAACAACCGAGAGGCTTTCAGACGTCCAAGTTGCCCCAATTACAACACATACGAGATCAACAATACTCCTCGAGCAAAGGGTAAAAGATGTTATGCACAAATCCACGACAAACAGCAACACATGTTATCCTATCAGACATACAACTTCACTGTACTACCTCAAAACCCCGAGCTTGTCATCTAAAGGGAAGGCGCAACCAAAAAGAGAACACCCCACCTCAAAACGACGACGACCTTTCGACCCCGGAATCGAAAGAAGGGGAGACGTCCAGCACCTCGGGGGTCTTCGGCGGGAAGGAGCCGCGGTCGCGGGCGGTGCGCGGCTGGAGGGAATTCAGCATGCGCCGGGCGATCGCCCTGGCGTACGCCTGGAGGACGTCCGCACCGTCGTCGTCGGCGGAGGCGGCGGCGGCGGCGGCGGCGTACTCCTCCTGCTCGATGGCGCGGGCGACGGGCGCCGCCTCGTCCCGGGGCAGGGTGCCGTAGCGAGCGGAGAGCGCCGACGGAGCGGACAGCGTCTCCACGAGGCGCGAGACGATCGCGTCGCGCGTGATCCGGGTCGGGGGCCAGAGGCGAAACGCGGTGTCGGGGTCGGGCTCTTCGGGAGGCGCTTCTATTTGCAGAGGCGGCGGCGGCGAATCCTGTTCTGGAGGAGGAGGCAGCGGCAGCGGCAGCGGCGGCGGCGGCGGCGGCGGCGGCGGAGGCACAGCTTCTTCCGATTCAGACATGGGAGAAGAGCAGGGAAAGGATGAGTACGCGGAACGAGTCGAGCGATGAGAAGAGCAGGAAAGCAAGCAGTGGATTTACACTCATAACTAAGTAATATAACTTCGCGACGATAATTTATTTATAGAGTTCGTAAGACGAAAATGTTAACGCCATTTTACCCTGTCGATCGTAACTTATATGTACTAGTCGTAATTTATTTGCGCTTGGAACTAGTAACATCCATTTATAATGATAAATTTATTCATAGAGTTTGTAATATGAAAATGTTAGCATTCAATTAGACAAGTAATTCAGATTGTTATAAGTGACTGTAGCTATGTTTAGTAGTTGCCCTTAATAATGGTAATTTCCTTACAAGTTCTTGTCAATGAAAAGTTGGTAACCGTCTTCTGCATGTAATTATTAACCTTAGAGTCTCGTAAGGTTGAGCATGCAAGCCTGAATAACTTTCTATGAAAAATCACAACAATCTTGAATTCATCGTAAATGTCTTTTCCTATTCTTAGGAACCTACCTTTATGATCGTAACAATTCTTTACAGTTTGTGAACTAAACGACCCTATCAGTGGGCAATAGTCCTCACATGTCATTATCTTTCTTAATCACTAGTAACGTTGACAGTTTTATAGTCAATTATTTCCTTAAATGTTCATAAGCTACCATCTTTTTAAAGTTATTCGACGTTTGACATTTTTCTCCACAATGGTGAATATGACAAATCGGACCGGTTCTGTAAATTGCTAGACTGGATCATAGAATTTCCCCACCCAGGGCGTATGCTGATCCATGATGTTGCTTACCAACAAGTGCAAAGTATTCAATGACTGCCACATAGTATTGAAATGCATTTAAACGGTCCGCATTGTTCCACATGAACTTCATTTGAGAGTCATCAAGTTAAATGGTCAAGATCCATTTTAAAATAAGAGTCACGGTAGGCACTCATCAAGTATACTTTATTTATAATAATTTAATTTTCAAGGCACTGATCGTGCATAACAGAAAGCAATCGACACATTAAACATTATAAAATTTTCTTAATTGGTTGCTTAACAAGTATGCCCGGGGCCCTCATTAATATAGTCCTTAAAAAGTTCGTCACACACCAAGTAAATAATATTTCATGTAAGTGTGCACAGGTACATGCGCAGTTGAATGAAAAAAGTGCAAATTACATAAACTAAGCAACCGAGCAAACCAAGTTTAATGAACTCTCTCCAGAAAGCAACTAAGTTCTCATTGTGTGACTAATAAAGCTTCAGGAATTTCATAAAGTGATCATCCAGACCAATCCGCCATGGGAAAGCGAAAGTGAAAGCGAAAGCGGGGGTTATGGCAAGTTAGGAAAGATAAAGCCGAACGAGATGTTTCCAAGAAAAGCTTTCCATCTTTAGTGGAATTGTTAACAGAGAAGATGAGAAAGGAAGTCGCACCTAGCAAAGAAATCCAGGAGGAGATGCCTAGAAACTAGCAGCAACTATTCCACCAAGGAGTAGGATATGTACCGATTATAACAGTCGGACTCGAACTATCAGGTATGAGCAACTCACTCCAAGCAACTCACCCATTCTAGGTCCTATGCGGAGCCACCGTCCACCACCACTAGTAGCCACCACCTGTTGCCATCGGCCACTATGGTCGACATCGCTACCTAGCATTGCCCTCTCTCTCTAGCTTCGTTAGCTCTATCATGCTTGCGTTGCCATCACGACGACACCAATTGTAAATCTATCTCTTTCCTTGATGGCCTCGAAATTTGGAGCATACTAAGGCGTGCTCTCTCTCTCAAACCAATGTGTTTTCTTTGCGACTGCCAAATCTTTGTATTTACACAACAACCTCTAACCCCATGACATTGGATTTGCCTAGGGACTGATATGATGTCCAGAGGAGATGTCAGTCAAACCTCGAAATCCATAGTATACCAAGGAGATGAAAATCATATTGCAACCTTAGTTAATGGCTGGTCCTTTCTTCAAACATACATATCATCTTACAATAACAATCGTCCAAAGTATTCTTAGTCCGTTCAAAGACCTAATGAAAGTCCATGTGAATGGGCATTTCATTAATACATTACACATCCCATCTTCTTTTTCTTTCTTTTAACACATTATCATTAGACACGAACTAGAATTCTTATTTCATTCCGCTCTACTTTGCATTTTTTTCTCCCTTCCATTCATTTGCACCTCATTTCATTCATACCAACTTACTTTGTTATTACACATTAGTTCATAAGCATTGTGGCGGTTGAACAGGACCAAAATAAATTCACTAGAGAACGACCTTCTCAAAGCTATGCAAGAACATTACCAATCATGCATTGGCGCACTTTGCACATAGCCTCCAATGGCTGTCTCTTGGGCATTGTGAGTCCCGTCCCTTCCGACAAGTCCACCGACTCTTCGCCGACTCGTTCCCACTCCAAGCATTGAATGAGCGCAGCTAGAGCCAAACCTACCACTCTATTGGCAAGGCCAGCATCGGGACACCTCCTCCTCCCCATGCTAAACGGCAACAACCATCCACCTATGATGCCCTTCCAATCCCTTGTATCTCCCTAGTTTAAAACTTGTTGGATCACCCCACACTTTTGGGTCTCTCTGAATTGCCCACGCATTTACTAGGATCATGGTGCCTCCAGGCATGTCGAACCTGCTAATCGTGCACTCCTCAGAGGACTCGTGAGGCACTAGGAGTGGCGCCGGCGGAAACAATCAGAGCGCTTTGTTGATGATGTTTTGAAGACAAGTCAGCTTTTGGATGTTTGCTTTGTCAGCTAGACGGTCTCGGCCAATGACGCCGTCTACTGCTGCTTGAGCTTTCTTCAGGACGTCTAGATGGTTGAGTAGGAGGGACATGGCCCATTCTATTGTCACCGAGGATGTGTTCGTGCCCGCAGCTAACATCGATTGCCGCGGATTATGGTTAAGTAATTTACTAAGGCTACGCAAGGCAGCCATCCTGTGCCTGAGAATAGATTTTGCTCAGAACTGATTCTTTTTAATTCTGCGTCCTGAAATAATTTTTAAGCATTTGAAAGCGTTTAACAACTGCTCAAAATTTCTATTCTTAGAATAGAAAAAGAACATAAATGCGTTTGATAACTACACAAAATTTCATTTTATTAATAATATTTTAATAATATTTTGAATTTTTTAATATTTCTTTCTCTTTTTTTTTCCTTTTTTCTTTCTTTCTCTTCCCTTCCTTGGCCAAGGCCAGTCGCCGGCACCCGCGATTGGCCATAGGCCAAGGCCGGTGATGGTGTCACGGCCCTCGCCGCCGCCCTCTTCGCCGGCCTCCTCGTCGCCACCCAGGTCCATCGCCTGGGTGGCGATGGCGAAGTCAGCCTTGCCTTGGCTGGGCGAGGCCTTGCCGTCGCGGTCACGAGCTACCCTTGCCCAAGCCGCGAGGGCAGCGACGCCCTCGTCGGCCCTGGCCGGTCACCGATGGGTGGTGGACGACAGGTCGAAGAACAACAACAAATAAAAAAAAAGAAGAAAATCAAGAAGAATCAGAAATGGAAAAATTGTTTCAGAATCAAGAAGTTACTTTTTTGTGCTTTTTGATTCTGTTTCAAAATTGATTCTGGGAACAATTTTTTGCAAAATTGTGCCCAGACACAAAAAATTTAACAAACGGATTTCTGCTCCTAAATTGATTCTGGAAACAAAAGAACAGAAATTTTTATTATTTAGCAAGTTGCCAAACAGGCCTTAAGTATGTTCATTGGTTTCAAAGAGAGATGAAATTGGTTTTCAAAATTGAAGAACCATCGAGTTCAGATGTAAAGAGGAAAATGCAAAGGAAAAGGTTCGCTTTAAGTCGGTATCAATAATTGGCCGCTCTTATTGTCTTGTTCATGTGTAAGTGCAAAATTTATCGGCAAAAGTACACCACAAGTGTCATAACTTGTGTACGGCGATCACTTTGGTGCTATAACTTTTTTTCAGATCACTTTGGTTCCAACTTTTTTGAAAAATGATCATTTTAGTACCAATATTGACGTGGCTCGTCGGAAATCTGATGCGGCACTGACACGGCTCGTCGGAGAGATCCAGTCAGCATTAAAAATCAAAAACGACGCCATTTAGCCCGCTGACATGTATTTTTTTTTAAAAAACTAAATTATATTATATTAAATTAAAAAAAAAAAGCCCTGCAGCAGCGGCGAGGGAGCCCTCGCCGCTGCTGCCACCACCGCCAAGAAGGGCCGGTGGTGGTGGGCGCAGTGGTCGGCGAGGGTCGCCAGCCCCTGGCTGGGACCCGGCAACCCTCGCCTCGCCCAGCGAGGCGAGACCTCGCCGTCGCTTGGGTCGCGACGGGCGAGGCAGGACCTTGCTGTCGCGACCTAGGCGACGGCGAGGTCCTGCCTCGCCGTCGCTTGGGTCGTAACGGCGAGGTCTCGTCTCACCCAGCGAAGGTGAGGCCACGCCTCGCCGTCGCGACCCAGGCAACGGCAAGGTCGGCCTTGCCTTCGCCGAGCAAGGCGGGACCTCGCTGTCGTGACCAAGTTGACGACGAGGTCTCACCTCGGCTTCGCTGGGTGAGGCGAGACCTCACCGTCGCCTGGGTCATGACGGTGAGGTCGGCCTCGCCTTCGTTGGGCGAGGCGGGACCTTGCCGTCGTGACCCAGGCGACGACGAGGTCTCGCCTCACCGGATCCGGCCCTCGCTGGACGAGGCAAGGGTCACGGGGCCTCGGCCAGGGGCCGGCGACCCTCGTCGACCACTGCGCCCACCACCGCCAGCCCTTCTCGGCAATGGTGGCTTGGTGGCGGCGGCGGCGAGGGCTCCCTCGCCGCTGCTACAACCTCCTTTTTTTTTTTAAATAAATAATAATAATAATTTTTTTTCTAAAAATTAAAAAATTCGAAAAAAATGCCACGTAATTTCCACGTGTACATGTCAGACTATTTTTTTTTAAATATAAATGTCAGGTCAGATTTTTGGTCGGAATTTTGGCCGAAGTCACTAAAGTAATCTATTTTCCTCCGACTTGACACCAAAGTGATTCGAAAAAAAGTTATGGCACCAAAGTGATCGCCGTATATAAGTTATGGCACTTGTGATGTACTTTTATCAAAATTTATCTGTTTCATGCATCATGTAGATGTAGAAGTGATTTTCTATGGTGGTTTGTCTTGTCAATGGTGACAGTTTTCGAGACGACATGCTTCGGTATGGTTCAACCAGTATTCAGCTCGAATTGATCAGAGTTGAAAAACCTTTGTAAATTCAAGAAAGAAAAGTAGAACTTGACCTAAATCAATTACCTCACACATGATGGAAGTAATTTCATTTTGTCCACTCTCTTCTTTCTCCGTTTTAAACCATCATTCAAACCTAAACGTCATAGAAAATGCCTTGTTTGGGAGGAAGTCATATTTTTGTCCATTTGCTCCCTCATCTCTCGTTTCCTTTCTTTCCAGATATGTTCTTACCATTGTTTTTCTTATTTTGGTGAACTTGAATGAGTGGATCCTTCAATAATTTATAATTATTTGTTATTTAATTTTTGTAATTCATAACATATTATTAATTTCACAGTAAATTAAATTATCGTCCGTCATTTAATCATTTCTCATTGGAGAGCACTAAAAGACCTGTCTCACAAAACTCTGAAACATGCATGAGTGATGTGAACAAAACATGTGTTATACACATACTAGGATTTGGCCTTTGATGATGTCGTCCGAGTAGCCCTCCGACAGCATGGTATCGATCATTGTCTTGCTCTCCACCTCTCTGCCGCCGTCGCTCCTCCGCCTTCTCGACTTGACCTCGTCTATCATGCCGTGCAAGATCCTATAGGACCTCTTGGCAACATCCACCATCCTCTGCTCTCTCCCCTTGAAGTCCACCACCTTCCTTAGCGCCGGTAAGAAATCGCCCAGCTCGAGTACCTCCCTTATTACCTCCTTGAACTACTTGGCCACCTTGGCATCGCCCGCGTCGATGGAGGCCCCAAAGTAGTGCTTCCCAGAGATCATCCTCATGATGATGTTGAAGGACAGCTCCTGCAGCTTCAACATCATCTCCACCCTTGCGCAACCGCTGCCGCGGCTGCCTCATAGAGGTTACATCATCTCCACCCTTGCGCAACCGCCGCCGTGGCTGCCTCATAGAGGTTCTTCACGAGAAGCCTCACTTCCTCTAGCTGGATGGTGAGGGAGCCGGCGAGGCAGTGCAGGGAAAGGATTTCGAGGGCCGTGAGGCAGCGGAGGTTGCACCAGTGGGGGCTGTAAGGGGCGCCGGCAATGGTGGTGTTGCCATAGGCCATAATCTCGTTGGAGAGTGTGCGGGGGCGGTTGGCAAGGACGATGTCATTCCTGGTAAAGCACTTGGCCGTGGATGGGGAAGATACGACGACCACGGAGCGGGACCTGATGGAGAGGGAAAGGATCGGGCCGTAGCGGTCGGAGAGAGACCGGTGGACTGGCTCTTTTATAAGGAGGAGGTGGCCGATGATAGGGAGTGAAGGTGGGCTCGGTGGGAGATTCCTCTTGTTGCTTCTCTACAATTTGAGCAAGCAAAGAAGGAAGAGGAAGGAGGATGCTGATATGATGTACACCCACACGTCTTCCAGGAACCTGTGATGGAGGCCCCGAGAGAGAGAGAGAGAGATGTAATAGGTTAGAGGTTTTATAAGGTACTTTACGGTATGTTGGGTGTAATTTTTCACCATTTGTACCATTACTCCATATAGAGTAACACATCAAAATTATTCATAGAAATTGGGATACAAAACTTTATGTTGCCTATATTATCTGTTATCTTTACATTCATGACTTTTACCTACAATAAGTTATCATTGGACACGAATTTTTTTTTACATAAGCCAATGTAAATACTTTTTAACAATACCAATAAGGCAATGTTCGTTTGAAAATTACTTCCTTCAAATCGTCAACTCGACAATAAGAATTATTACATTTCGATTGATCAGCATCCTAATCAAACTTCGCAATCCTTGTACTTCCAATTGATGGATGATGGTGTACTAAAAAAGGGACAAGAACATGATGATCGGGTTTTAAACCCAATAAAATGAATTCATTGATGATAATACAAATCTTTTGAAAAGAACAAGAGCAAGTGTTTGATAGACAAAATGAAATAAACAACCAGAATGACTAAAAATAAACTACTGGAAAATGACTCGAGATAAATTCTGAGTAAAGTGCATTGACAAAAGCAAATCTTGTCCTTTGGATGCATCCATTGTTCTTAAGACACGCTCCTTTAATAGTCCATGGATTGTTGGCCTGTAGTTATACTTGTGCCCACTCATTGAAATCGAATTCCGACTGCATATTTGATTGTATAATTGTTCTTGCCTCAGGAAACTCGACCGTGATAACCATTTGGCTCGATTGTAATAACCGTATGGTTGCAACTTTCGAACAATACCTTTAGTAATTGCTCCCGCCTAAGACTTTGACTACAATTAACTGTTCCCCCTATTCTTGTAATCGATTTGATTTTGCTTAAAAATTATATCCATTCGAGGATAGGTTTGACTGTTAATTGAGAAGTTAGGCTTTAAATGAGCAAAGTTAACAAAAATGTCGGTGTGTCATTAATTTTTCATTGTAGGATTTATACAATTTTCAATTAAAATTAGTTCCTGCCAATGGAGAAGGGTAATTTTGTGGATGATTTATCGTATTTGCTTTCGGATAATATCTATTAAGTAAACATTGAAACTCATCTAAAAAACATATAGAATATCATAAAGGGTCATATTTTACTCTATTCTTGTTCGGAGGGTAGGCGAACTTTACACTATTTTACTTTATCCCTAGTTGGAGGGCAGGTGATGTTTACATTTTGTGACTACTATCGGGTTGGAGCAGTTTTCACGGATCAAGGATGATGGAAAACACCCTTCTCTAGTAAACAAGGATGGCGAAACTGCTATGTTAACTCAAAATCCATTTAAAAGTTTAAAACTTGCCAAAATAATTGTGACTAATGTCCATATCTGTAACTTGTGAAAGATATCTGGCCATTAGTCTAGCTTGGACTTCAATTAAATCCATTAGTCTAGCTTGGCCATGCAACTTAACTCAAATTGAAGAGTAATTAGGCCAAACAAGTTAAATTGGATTAATTTGTACTTGTATTTCAAATTGGTTCAATCCAATTAATCAAATTCAATTCAATCGGGTCAATCAATCATGATAGGGATTAAATTGTACAAAATTGGAACAAATTGAGCCGAGAATTGACTCGATTCAACCTGGTCAAACTCGAGTCAAATCAGTCTAACCGGTTCAACCCGGTTTGATTGGAATTGAACCGGTCCAATCAGATCGGCCATTTTTCCAATCAAAAATCTGGTGGCCATTAGTCCATTCCGGCCAGTCACATCCCCTAGTGCCTAAAATGACAAATATACCCTTAAAAGGAAATTACAAAAATGCCCCTAGGTGGAAATTACTAAAATGCCAATACTTAAGGATTAAGCAAATTACTTTGGGATTAAGCAAATTAATCATGACCATTCATTTAGAATAGATCATAGCCATCCATAGTGCCATGTTATTTATCCTTAGTCCCTAAGAAATATTCTTAATCATTAAGGGAACATTTAGAGTCATTTGATTGATCCAAGGGCTAGGATTCAAAGTTGGGGAGGTATATAAGAATTTTCCCTCCAAAAGTTGAGAGGAACTCTCATTTTACAGATTTGATTTCTTTCTCTTCTCTCTCCCTCTCTCTATCTCACATACTCTCTATCTTTCTCTCTTGGCTGCTTGCTTCCTATTGCTCCTAGTGGCTGGGTTCACTCTCATGTGGAGGAAGCCCAATGAATTGCCAACTTAAGATTTGAGCCCATATGTCTATTCATATGGAGAAATAGGATTTATCACTATTATTATGTCATATTCGGTAATTGGGTGGGACTCTCTTACCCCGAAAGCTAGCTTAAAGGATGAGGCTTTTCCTCATACTTATAAATTGACCACCAGCCCATTCCACAATCGATGTGGGACAACCTCAATAATCTGCCCCTCACACATCAGGCCTGGGTCGGAGACGCAGCAACCCGTAACTCTCATGTGTGAGTATTGGGTCCAGACTTGTTGGCAACCTTTAGTCAGATACCAACACCGAGTCGAAGACGTAGCAACTCAGCTGACCACGTTTTGGCGCGCTACCGCCTCACCGGCATCCCCCTTGATGTCCCAAGGATGGTCGCAAGATCAGCCACCATCTCTGGTGGCCAGAGCTTCCCTCGCCGGTGCTGTTTTCTTCTCGACAACCTTACCGGCATCCACGCCGGTGTTGATTCCGGCCTGTTCAAGCGGCTAAATTGGTTGGCCGGCGGTCCCTTCGGCGATTCCGACCTGTTGGCGATCCATCCTGACGTCCTCTCGAGGCTGTGGTGGCCGTGGTTCCTCTGAACGGCCACCGAATCATCTCATTCTCTTGAGTTTTTCATTAAACATTCATTTGTACAAAATTGAGTCGGTTCTCACTTTAGTTTATATGCTTGGTTCTCAGAGGTTCGTCGAGCTTTCCGAGGCTTCTCCATGGTGTCCTAAGGCTGTATACAGAGGCCGGATTGCTCGGTTGTATGTCGAAGAGTTAAAACACAAAGGTAAGTTCAAGTCTGCTATTCTCGGATCCTGATAACCTGATTACTTGCGATGATGATTTGACCTCTGAAATGTTAGAATCTCGCAAAGTGATGACTAGAAAGTCGTAGAATATGTCTTAAGCTTCGATTTGATAGGTTGTATGTCTTGAATGGACATCATTTGCTAGGTCAAAAATCCTTTGAAAGTTGTTATCAGAATCTAGAATGATCATGTTGTGTTCTGTTCTTCTGTGATATTGAATGACCTTGCTCGGTTGGATGATTTTTTTGATTTTCTATGTTCGTTATTTGAGAAAAAATTTTTCATGAAAGTTGTAAAGCATAGTCAGATCTATCTCCACTGTAAAATTTTCATAAAATTAAGAGTATGTTAGGTTAGGACGATTAGCATCGTTATCTAGGCTCAGTTCCTGAGATAGATGAGTTTCTGGCCGACCTTCTTGTGTTCTTTGATTTTTATAAATTCGTGTGTTCAAAATTTAGAAAAGTTTTTTTCACTAAAGTTCACACTGAGATCCAGAAATTTCCAATGATATCAATTTTATCAAAATTTGAGTTTATTTGGATTTTCAAAGGAATTTTTATGATTTAGTCAGTATCTATGTCCAGATCTGATTTTCCTTCCTCTCAAATCCAAAATATATTTCTCCGAATTTGATAAAGTTAGAGTCCTCTTTTGCAAAAATCCAAAACTACAAAGTTTCTCATTAGGGTCTTATTATGTAGGCTGGAAAGGTTTGGGACCTAATAGCAAATTTTAGGGGGTCAATTTGCTAAAAGTATCAGATAAGGTCCTCCTGCGCTAAAACCTGATTTGCAAATATGTCCTTGGTGAAAACCGAATTTTAAAAAAATTTGGGGGGCTTTTTAGCAAAAACTAAAAACATGAAAGCTGCCACACACGGATAATCCTAACTATTCAAAAACTTTGGCGGGGTTTTGATAACTATCACTATTTTTCCCGAAATTTTTCTGAATTCAAATTCAAACAGGGTCCAAACTGTCCCCGAATGTAAAATTGTCATTTTCATGAAAATAGGTGGGGAATTAGAAAAGGTGGTCCTCATGAATTTTGATCCTCACGAAATTATATTTGACACCTGAATCACTTCATTTGAACATTATTAAGCCAATTAACTACACTCAAACATAATGGGTCCGAATTTAACAATTAATGATTGATAAAGTGGACCTCTCTTGAGGCCCGCTGTCCATCGCTTTTTTGGTTAAGAAACAAGGCCCTTGGGCTTGAATGCACGCTCTACTCATTGTTATGCATGTGTTTGTCAGATGTATCTTAGGCCCGGTGCATGTTCGGCAGGTAGCCCATGGTAGTCACTTAGAACATGACTTTAGGGGTTAATCAATATGAGTCATCGTTTTGCAAATGCAAATGGTGGCCCGTTATTGTTAACCATTAATCAAATAATATTAGATGATTAAGTGGGTGGGTAAATCGAATTGCATGCCAAGCAAAGGCCGATCCCATAGCCTGTGTTTGATTAGTGAATTGCTTGTATAATTGCCTTACTTTGGTTGTTCCTTTGTGCATTGTTTGTCATGAATGTATCTTATGGATGTAAAACCGACACCCGAGAGGCGGTCCATGGACTCATAGAAATATGACTACTTAGATCTTGTTGCTTATGCTCTTTTTAATTGCAGAGTCAGTAGAGTATAGTGAGCCTAAAACTGAGCCTAAAACCTATAAGGAAGCTGCTTGGCTGAGCGGGGAAAGAGGAAGGGAAAGGCCGGTTGCCATTGGTTGCGCAACGGAGCGAGGGAAGGAGAGAAGACCTCATGCGGGCGAGGGGAAGAGGAAGAGAGGGTCAGGTCAGGCCGGCCCTGGCCCAGCCTGATCTGATTTGATTTCTTTTATTTATTATTTATTTATTAAATTTTAATTAATTTTTAAAAAAATTCGAATTTTTTTATATAAATTTTAATTAGTGAAATTACTATTAATATGCCTAATGCCTAGATGAGATGCAATTAAATAAATTTTTTTTAGGAATTAAGGACATTAACCCCTAAAAAAATTTATTTTATAATTAATTTTGAGCAAAAATTAAAAATAGGTGTCAACAAATATATAATAACATTACAACTTGAATATAAACTGCAAAGAGCCCTAATGCATGTCACGACCTCCCCGTGCTCCAGATCATGGTGCTTAAACTAGGGTGATTTTTGTTTTGTCCTGGTATAAGGATGATTACCAATTGAGTTTGTACAAAATAAAACTATAGGCTTAATCGGGCTAGTAAGGAATATAAATGTATAGGATAGCACTGACCATTTTGTGCCAGTCCTGATCCATACTAGGTGTCAGCAATGCATTTTTCTCAATCAGAAGCAGAAGTAGTATCAATCCCATTTGTGTGGAGGAATGAATGGCTACCAGCGGTTCCCAAATCTTTTTGCGTCGTGTCCTCTGGCCACTCACCATACGAAAAACCAATAATGGAATGACACGGTCAAAGATGATGATGCTCTTTTGCTTTGGTGGCCCTTCATTGAGGAAGAAAAAGCAAATGGAAATTGGCATGTCTTATCTTACCAAACATGCGGATACCAAATTTCAGAGGGGGCTCCTGGCCCGGGAGTTGGGGACACTTCTGTCGCATCTCGATTGTAACCGTACAATCGCATGATGTGCGGTCATAATTAAGCTCGAAAATGATGTAACCTGTCATGGAATTATTTTATGAAGTTATGACGTGTTGTCGCGTTCGAGCTCAATATCGTGACCCTGTAGTCCATGCCGAAGGTATAAGACCCGGGCACTCATGCCCTGCTGTTCGGCATAAGGTGCCCACTAAATCCCAACAAACTCGATACCTTTTGCAAAAAAGTTCTAAATCTATTATAATTATATTAATTCAATCCCGAAGCTTTTTTCCGAAAAAAAAGTTCTTATTAACAATTAGCTGGGGTACTTTTTAAAATGTATATGAGAAAAATTTTGATATTTAAGATGATTAATGTATTGAGAATGGATCAAATTTATAAGCTCATTTTGAGCTTGCCAATTGTTACTTGGGAAAATTACAAAAATAGTCCTAAACATATTACAATTGTGTTAATTTAGTCATAAACTTTTTTTAACCAATTAAGTCCTAAACCTTTCACATTTGTTCCAATTTAGTCCAACCAGCCAGTTTTAGATGGCCAGCGTTAACGTGAACATATTTTAATAATATTTTGATGTTTTTATTAATATTTTTCTTTTCTTTTTCCCTTGTTTTATTTCTCTTTCTTTTTTTTTCTTCCCTTCATCTTCATACTCTAGCCGGCGAGGGCGAGCCTCTCCCGCCCCTGGCGAGGCAGCGTCGAAATCACAACCTCGTCGGTTTGGTCCTCAAAAATCCAGTGGCCATCGGACTAGCTTTTCGGAGGAAATGGGTCGATGTCAAATCCGCTGTCGAGCGCGGCTTCAATGTCACAGTCCATGGCGAACTCGTTCTTAAGCCTTTGAGGATAAGGAGGGAGCAGTACAAGCATGAGGAGATCGGAGTGGTACACACCACGCCATCGCGCAATGTGGGCGTCATATGACATGTCATACTTTCTACTTACATCCATGTTTTCAAAATAGACACGAAACACGCAACTAAGCCAAAGCACGGCTTGATGTCAACCTTTCACTTGATTACATCATCGAAAATTACAATTGCATCTCATATTTTAGAAAATCAGTTGATAAATGCATGTTGAAACTGAATTGAAATATGTGGTGCCGAAAAATCATGCAGAGATGCTAACCGTTCCTCACATGTACCGCACAATTTCGGCATAGCAGTCCCTAATGAAGTTATGGTTTGATTATTCATGCCGCTTCCTAACACAACGTGTACTTTTAAGTTTTTGGTGTCTCTATCTAGCTTTTCTTCGTTGTTTCTTATTGACACCTAAATTTTACCTAGTCATTTAGGGTGCGCATGAAATGCATTCCGAAATAAAAATTCTGCTCCGAAATGCATTTCGGTACAGAATGACGTTTGTTAAAAAATTTCCGAAATGTATTCTGGAGCGATTTTTGCATTTTGGAATAAAAATGTGTTTGTTAAAAATACTTGATTCCAAAATGCATTCTTGATTCCAGAATGAGTTTTTGGCAAGAAAAAGTAGTTTCTTGATTCCGGAATGCATTCTCCCTATTTTCTCACAAAATTTTTTTCAGAAAATGCATAAAAATTGAAAAATTCTAGAAAAATTCATAAAAATTTCCAGAAAATAAAAAAGTCAGATTTCGGGAAAATATGAAATTTGGTGAATTTTTTTTTAAAAATAAAAAAAAATCTAAAATTTCAAAACTTCACTGAATAGCTTAAAACATATGCGGCCACCCACTTTAAGTGAAATTTAAATTTTTTGAGTCGCCCAAAAAAAATCAAAAATTTCAAAACTTCACAAAATGGCTTAAAATACATATGGCCACCTACTTTGAGTGAAATTTAAATTTTTTGAGGTGCCCAAAAAAAGAATAATAATAATAATAATTTTTTTTCAAAACTTCACAAAATGGCTTAAAATACCCGTGGCCACCCACTTTGAGTGAAATTTAAATTTTTTGATGTGCCCAAAAAAAGAAAATAATAATAATAAAAATTTTCAAAACTTCACAAAATGGCTTAAAATGCCCGTGGCCACTCACTTTGAGTGAAATTTAAATTTTTTGAGGTGCCCAAAAAAATAAAAAAAATAAAAAACTTCACATAATGGTTTAGAATACCTGTAACTACCCACTTTGAGTAAAATTTAAATTTTTTGAGGTGTCCAAAAAAATAAAAAAAATAAAAAACTTCACAAAATGGCTTAGAATACATATAGGCCACCCATTTTGAGTGAATTTTAAATTTTTTTAGGTGCCCAAAAAAATCAAAAATTTCAAAACTTTACAAAATGGCTTATAATACCCGTGGCCACCCACTTTGAGCAAAATTTAAATTTTTTAGGTGCAAAAAAAGTCAACAAATCAAAACAGATTTCTGTTTCAAAAATCAATTTCTGGAGCAGAATTAGTCATATTTTACCAAACAGATTTCTCCTCCAGAAATCAATTTTTAGCAAGAATTCCAGAAATCAATTTCTGACAAGAATTTGATTTCTAGAGCAGAATGGATACCATTCGCACCCTTAAGGTTTAACAACATAGAAAATTAGGGATTAATTTTTAACCCCTAAACAAAAATATTTTCATTAAATTGCATGGCATATAGGCATTAGGTGCATCTCCATTAATGGGGTCTATTGGAACATTTTTTTTTCTAATTATAAAAAATGTAATAATTAAAAATATAGTTAAAAAAAAAGAAAGATAAAGAAGAAGAAGAAGATTCGAGCCAGTTTGACCCGGCCCGTCCTGCATGAGCCCATTCCCTTCCTTTCTTTCCCTGACCTATTTCTCTTATTTTGTTTAATCTTGGCCCAGCCTATGGCTTTCTCAGCCCATAGCTCATTTTCCCTCTCTTCCCTCTCTTCCTCTCTTCCTCCCCGCGTGCATTCTGACCGAGACAGAGAGCAGGAGAAGACAGAGCAGTGAGGGTAGGTTGATCAGTGGCAGCTTCGAGCTGAAGATAGAAAGAAAAACAGCTGGCTTCGTTGACTGACCTGGGACCGTTTTGGAGGGACGCCAGAGAGAGAGGACCGGCGGGGATCTAAAAAGAGGGGGGAACAGAGAAAAGAGAGCGGGGGATGGGAAAGGGGGGTGACCGAGAGATATGAGGAAGGAAGGAGGGAGGGAGGGAGAGACGGACGTGAGAAATTAGGCCGGTTCCGGCGTCGTTGGCTCATCGCGACTCGCCCCGGTCCCTGGCCGATGACCCCCGACCAACGGCCTTGAGTACAAAGGCTTCCCGCTCCCAAATCCCTGCATTTCCGGTGAGTTTCTTTCTTGGTTCGAACTTCCCTTGCCCCGAGGATCTCGGCTTGGAGACACTAACGCGGCCGGCCATAGCTCGACTCGTCTCGAGCCCCCCGCCCTCTAGCCGCCGTCTCCGAGCCGGGTAGGGACCTTCGCGACCAAACGCTTGCTCCGCAAACCTTTTGTGGCTTTGCCCTGTTTTGGCCGAACCGGGAAACCGAGAACCGTTCTTTTTTGCTCGTCCACATGCGTGCTAGGCTTGAATGGGTTGATGTGGTTGATTTTG
Organism: Syzygium malaccense; assembly: GCA_031216405.1. Taxonomy (NCBI): domain Eukaryota; kingdom Viridiplantae; phylum Streptophyta; class Magnoliopsida; order Myrtales; family Myrtaceae; genus Syzygium; species Syzygium malaccense. The sequence goes on along the minus strand of CM062258.1, from coordinate 9,610,782 downwards.
GACGCTTCTAGACGATTTTACTTTATTTTTTTTCGGGTCTGGCTCCGAGTTCGAGTTTTATAAATGGCCAATACCCTTCTCCCCAGTTCATGCTCACCATATGTTTGATAATATGCCCAAGCCAGCCTGTGCACGTGTTTTGCTGATTTCCTTTGTTCTTGCGTGCGTATAGGCAGGTTCCGCATGTTGTAAATCTCTTGTTGTTTGTTGAGCGTCGCTTGCATCGTTGGACCAAATCTGAACAATCATTTTGCATATTTTCCATCGTGCCTTCGTGGTCCTCGCCGGTGCGGAAACCTTTGGAGTCTAAGGTGTCGTGTATCGGTTTGCCTCCTCGGTTCGTGCTCTGCATATATTTTCTATTCCGTGGTCATAAATGTGAGGCGTCAGTGACCGGCGGCGACAAGCGACTTCGGTTTTGGGGTGGATAATGACTGGTGAAATTCTTTGGTGATTGCGGTGACGGTGGCCGACGATGGCTCGGGATGGTCGACAATCGTGTCTTTCGGTGATGGTGGTGTCGCGATTCTAGCCGGAGCAGATTCGATGTGGGGCGCCGGTCGAGGAGGTCGATTTTGGTGCGGTGTGGTGGTTGTCGGTGAGTCGCTGAGAAGAAGCTGTTCTCAGTGAGGAGTCTCGGGGAAGAAGTCCGGATGAGGACGTCCTGGGGAGAGGAAGACCAGAAAGGGGAAGAAGGAAAAACCACGTAAGGAATAAAACAAAAAGAAAGAAAAAAGAATAGAGGGGAAAGGGGTCCCGGACGGGTAGGTTTTTGTCGAGTCGGGTTGGCGGTCGCGAATCGGGTCGGGCGAGCGGATCGAAACCGGGTAAGATTTTGTTTGGTGTTGGGATCAATTTTAGGCTTATTTGGTTTTATTTGATCCGGGCTTTTTAGTTTAAGAATTAGAACGTGGCTTTTAGATTTTTGGGCCATTTAGTGGGCTGACGTATCGGGGCTTTGGTGTTTCATTGGGCCCAAGGCCTTTCGTTTTTTTTAAAAAAAAATCCAGGCTAGGCCCTTCTCCTTTTTATTTATTTTGTTGGACTGGGTTCAACAGATGAGCCCAGTCCGGTCGTGGACCCGGGCCGGCGTGCTCGGGTCAATCCCGATCCGGGTCGGATGTGGAGATCCGACTCGGGTCCGTTTTATATTATTTTAATATTTTAATATTTAAAAAAATTTTAAAAAAGTTTTTCTTAAAAAAAATTTAAAAAATTTCGAAAAATCAGAAAATTTATTTGGACTTTGGAATTGGTTTGTTTTGCCCTATTGTGTGATTAGTGTCATGTTTGATTGCACGTTGCTTGGTTCACACACTTTGAATTGCGCGTTTGATTTAACCTCGCACGTAGTTGATTAGGCACATTAGGTTCTTATATTGATTGTTGCTTCCCCTAGCTTGGTTAAGAATCGAATTTTGAGACTCACGATTAGTGTGAACACGTTAGGCGGTAATTGAACAAGATTAGGTACCGAAAGTGCACTAATTGGTCAATTAGTGTAATCAAGTCTCTGTACCTATTGAATTTCTGGTTCATAAAAGTGAAGCATTTCTCCCGTGCTTCACTTGGGTGTCTAATCGACCCACCAAAAATTGATTTGCAATGACTCCTAAATGAAATTGATTTGCATGTTAATAGATTAAACCTAAGTTGCGAATTGGTATGGGCTTGGGGGAGCCCGAGCTAGGTTTAGACTTAGTAATCCATTAGCCAATCCCCATAGTCGGCGGGGCTGGTTCAGGGAGGTCGCGACATTTCTTCGCCAAAGCAATCATCTCCACCGGCCAAGATGGGCGTCATCATTTCCCGTGGCTTGCACAAAGCCTGCAAAGGCTCCGCTGGTGGCACGGTGAGGCCATTGCCCTTCGTCATGTCAATCTCCTCCGAGCCAACTCTTCGCCACTCGAAGCACTAAAGCAATGCTCTTAACGCTAACCCCACCACTCTCCTCCCAAGAACAGCCCCAAGACAAGCTCGCCTTCCGGCACCAAAAGGAATCATTTTAAACCCCTCATTACTCTCTTTGCCACTGTCAAATCTCTCGGGCACGAATCTCTCAGCATCCATCCATAGTTTGGGGTCTCGGTGAAGGCTCTATGCATTCACCAGCAGCATCATGCCTCACTGAACGTGGAAGTTCCCGATGGTCATGTCCTCTGAGGGTTTGTGCGGAAGTAGAAGCGGAGCTGCTAGATACAACCTCATTGTCTCACTAATGACGTTATGAAGGTAGTTGAGATTAGCGAGGTCAGATTCATCGCGTAGGCGATCATGTCCTCCTTCGGATTCTATCTCGTCGCAAGCCCTTGCATTGCCTCCGAGGTTGAGGAGAAGTATCATCGTCCATTCTATTGTGGTGGCCGTGGTGTCACCTCTAGTAAGCATCGTTACCTGTATAAGTCACGAGACTAATAATCTACCTAAAGTGGCTCTTCATGTTATAAATAAAAAAAGAACTGCTAGGTTTACTAAAAATAACTTTAATCCGGTACACTGAAAATCATTAAAAATTCAATATTCACACTCTGACAAGTATTCAATGACTGCCACATTGTACTGAAATGCAATTGAATGGTCTGCATTGATCCATATGAACTTCATTTGAGAGTAATTATTTAATGGTCAAAAGCCATTTTTAAATATGGGTCATGTTAGGCACTTACTAAGTATACTTCATCTGGAATAATTTGATTTTCACGGCACTAATTATGCATAGCAGAAAGGCAATTGATACATTAGACATTATAAAGTTTTCTTAATTGATTGCTTAACAAATGTGCATGGACTCTCATTAATATAATCCTTAAAAAGTTTGTCACACTCAAAGTAATTAAATTTCATATAAGTGTGTATAGGTACAACCGCAATTGAATGAAAAAAGTGCAAATTACACAAGCTAAGCCTTAAAACTTATAAAAGTAATGCAAGGGAACACTTTTATTTGGTTTGTTCGTGTTGGCTGCGTCCGCCTATGTGGGGCCCAGCTAGCACTTAAACAAAAAAAAAGGGAAGAAAAGTCAAAAGTCAAAAAGTAAAAAGAAAGAAAAAAGAGTCCTCGTGCGTGGAGTGTGTGGCCAAGAGAGAAGAGGGGAGAGAGAAAACAGAGTGTGGTTCACCGAAGGAACTCACGCGGAGAAGAGAGAAAAAGGTTGCGGCTTTGTGGTCCCGATTCGAAGGCCAAAGGTTATCAAAATTGGCTCAAATTTAGTATGTTGTCTGTGAGACAAGGGTTACGAGTTGATCAATTTTGTTCACTGTGAATCTCCTCCAAATTCTCCAATCACGGTTAGGATTTTCTTGCTTCGTTTATGTTTATCCACTCTTGTAGTGACGTAATACGGTTGTATTGTTCTATTGAGCCTCTAGTGTTCTCTTTTGTGAGCGTCCATTTCTTTTTTATATCTTCACGGCTAACACCAGCGAAAGCAGAGAGAAAGAACCCCCAACGGACAAGCCACCTGTGCGGAGACCTTCATTTTCAGAGCTGGCACAGTGAAGGCAACCAACCAAGCAAAGTTCAGTTTAAAGAACTCCCTCCAGAACGCAACTAGTTCTCATTGGGAGACCAAGAAAGCTTCAAGAATTTCCTAAAGCGATAATTAAGACCGATCCGCCATGTGAAAGTGAAAGCGGGGGTTATGGCAAGTTAGGAAAGACAAAGCCGAAGGTGATGTTTCCAAGAAAAGCTTTCCATCTTTAGTGGAATTATTAACGGAGAAGATAAAAAGGAAGTCGCACTTGACAAAGAAACCTACGAGGAGACACCAAGAAACTAGTAGCAATGACTCCACCAAGGAGCAAGAGACACCAAGAAACTAGCAGCAATTACTTCACCAAGGAGCCGGATATGTACCAATTATAATAGTCCGACTCAAACCATCAAGTATGGGCAGCTCACTTCGAGTAAATATTGCGAGATGTTAACCATGCAAACACATAAAAGATCATCCATTCTAAGTCCTATGCAAAGTCACCGTCCACCACCACTAGTAGCCACCACCTGTTGCCATCGGCCACTATGGTCGACATCACTGCCTGACATTGCTCTCTCTCTCTCTCTCTCTCTCTCTCTCCCCCCCCCCCCCCCCCCCCCCCCCGCGAGCTGGGTCATGCTCGTGTTGCCATCACAACGACAATCATATTGCAACTTTAGTTAATGGCAGGTCTTTTCTTCAAACATACATATCATCTTACAATAATAATCATCCAAAGTATTCTTAGACCGTTCAAAGACCTAATGAAAGCCCATATGAATGGGCATTTCATTAATACATTATACATCCCGTCTTCTTTTCTTTTCCTTTAATACATTATCATTAGACGCAAGATCTAGAATTTCTTATTCCATTCCTCTCTACTTTCTGTTTTTTTCCCCTCCATTCATTTCCACCTCATTTCATTCACACCAATTTACTTGGTTATTACATGTTGGAAACTGAAGCGGAAAAATAAATAGACAGAACACAGAGATTTACGTGGTTCGATCACAAGGTGATCTACGTCCACGGGCGAGGCAAGACAATGTTCCACTATAATCAAAGAGAGTACAATTTTCAGAAGTCGAAAACAACGACTAAAGCTCACGGCTCACAAAAACTCTCTGTAAACAAAATTCTTTCTGTACATCAATGAGAAAACCTAGCCGCAGTATAAATAGGGCTCCCAAAAATTTTCCTCGGGGGCTACACCCCCGAACCCCCCGAGACATTAATTCGCTTCCTCCAGCTCGGGCGGTCCGCTATGGAGATTTGTTCGCTTGCTGCGGGTTGGGCCTATCGGCCCAACCCTTCACGTCGCGAACCAAATCTCAATTTTCTCTTCACTTTCGGGTCTCACAAAAAAATATGTCAGGTCGGGTTATGAACCGAACCAAGTACATAAAATTCAAGACATATTTAACATTACATAATAGTCCATAAGTATTGCGAAGGTTGAACACGACCAAAATAAAATTCACTGGAGAACGGCCTTCTCAAAGCTGTGCAAGAACATTAGCAATCATGCATTCACACTTGTTCCCACTCAAAGCATTGAATAAACGCCACTAGAGCCAAACCCACCACTCTATTGGCAAGGCCAGCACCGGGACAACTTCTCCTCTCCTTGCCAAACGGCAACAACCGATACTCCCCTTCCAATCCCTCGTATCTTTCTGGTTTAAAATTTGTTGGATTGTCCCACACTTTTGGGTCTCTCTGAATTGCCCACGCATTTACTAGGATCATGGTTCCTTTGGGCACGTCGAACCCTTAGATCGTGCAATCCTCAGAGGACTCGTGAGGCACTAGGAGTGGTGCCGGCAGAAACAACCGGAGCGCTTCTTTGATGATGTTTTGAAGGCAAGGCAGCTTGTAGATGTCTGCTTTGTAAGCTAGATGCTCTGAGCCAACGAACCCTTCTAGTTCTGCTTGAGCTTTTTTCAGGACATCCGGATGGTTGAGTAGGAGGGACATGGCCCATTCTATTGTCACTGAGGACGTGTCCGTGCCCGCAGCTAACATCGTATGCCGTTGATTGTGGTTAAGTAATTTGCTAAGTATGTTCATTGTTTTCAAAGAGAGATGAAACTTTTTTTCGAAATTGAAGAACAATCGAGTTCAGACGTAAAGAGTAAGATGCAAAGGAAAAGCTTCAATTTAAGTCGGTATCAATAATGGCCACTCTTATGGTCTTGCTCATGTATAAGTGCAAAATTTATCTGTTTCATGCATGGTTCAGACGGGTACTCAGCTTAAATCGATCGGAGTTGAAAAACATGAGTAAATTCAAGAAAGAAAAATAGAACTTGACCTAAATAATTTACCACACACATGAAAGATGATTGATCAACTTGTGCAATTTCATTTTATCCTCTCTCTTCTTTCTCCATTTTAATATGCAACAATCTAAAAGAGTGGCCACTATCGAAGAAAGTTATGGCATGATCTCAGTGCACGCAAGTCCTTGGATGTGAGCCCAATTCATATGAATCAGTGGATGAAAAGGGCTCCACATGAGACCACATGATCCAATGGTGCATATACATTGCGCTCACATGCACCAAAATCATTCAATAATGACTAAGAAAAATAAGACCAAATACTTATAGTAGAAAGAAAAATTATATCTTTTACAGGATATACGATAAAAAGTTTTAAATTAATATAGACCGTTAGATTTGTAATATCCTAAAAAGCGATGTCATTTTTAACAATCTAGATCCATTTAGGTACATGTATTAGGAGATTCTAAACCATCATTCAAACCTAAGGGTCATAGAAAATGCTTTGTTTGGGAAGAAGTAGGTCATATTTTTGTCTATTTGCTCCCTCATCTCTCGTTTCCGTTCTTTACAGAAACAAGGCCAATATGTTCTTGCCACTGTTATTTTCACAGTAAATTAAGGATAGCCACATTAGCATTTTTCTTTTGTGAGCCCCTAAAGTCTAGTCTCACAAACTCAGAAACATCCATAGGTCAAGTGAACAGAACATGACATATACACATACCAGGATTTGGCCTTTGATGATGTAGTCCGAATAGCCCTTCGACAGCGTGGAATCGATCATCGTCCTGCTTTCCACCTCTCTACCGCCCTCGCTTCTCTTCCTTCTCGACCTGACCTCGTCTATCATGCCCTGCAAGATCCTATCGGACCTCATGGTGATGTCCACCATCCTTCGCTCTCTCCCCTTGAAGTCCACCACCTTCCTCAGCTCCGGCAAGAAATCGCCCGGGTCTGTCCCGCTCAGCTCGAATACCTCCCTTATCACCTCCTTGAACTGCCTGGCCACCTTGGCGTCGCCCGCATCGACGGCGGCCCCAAAGTAGCGCTTCCCAGAGATCATCCTCATGATGATGTTGAAGGACAGCTCCTGCAGCCTCGATCTCATCTCCACACTTGCGAAACCGCCACCCCCTGCCACCTCCGCAGCCATCTCGTGCAGATTCTTCATGAGGAGCCTCACTTCCTCTAGCCAGTCGGCGAAGGAGCCGGCAAGGCGGTGCGGGGAAAGGATTTTGAGGGTCGTGAAGCGGCGGAGGTTGCGCTAGTGGGGGCCGTAAGGGGCACCACCGATGGCGGTGTTGCCATAGGCCATAATCTCGCCGGAGAGTGTGCGGGGGCGGTTAGCGAGGACGATGTCATTCCTGGTAAAGCACTCTTCAGCCGTGGATGGGGAGGATACGATGACCACGGAGCGGGAGCCAAAGGAGAGGGAAAGGACAGGGCCGTAACGATCTGAGAGAGATTGGAGGGTCCGATGGACTGGCTCTTTTATAAGGAGGAGGTGGCCAATGATAGGGAGTGAAGGTGGGCTCGGTGGGAGATTCCTCTTGTTGCTTCTCTGCAATTTGAACAAGCAGAGAAGGAAGAGGAAGGAGGATGCTGAGATGATGTACACCCACACATCTTCCACGAACCTGTGACGGAGGCTGAGAGAGAGAGAGAGAGAGAGAGAGAGAGAGAGAGAGAGAGAGAGAGAGAGAGATGTAACAGGTTAGAGGTTTCATAAGGTAAGGTTGGATCTAATTTTTCACTCTTTATACAATTTCTCAATGTAGAGTAATGGGAAAATTACCAAAATAGTGAGAAACCTATTGCAATTGTGCCACTTCAATCCCAAACCTTTTTTTTTTGTGTCAATTCAGTTTTAAACCTTTTGTATTTATGTCAATTAATTCAGTCCATCCGGCCAATTCAGCGATGGCGAGGTCGAGCTTGCCTGGCCATGGCGAGGCTCGACCTCGTCGGCCTTAATCTCTGGCCAGTCTGGCGACCAGACCGGGAAAGAAGATAAGAAAAAGAAAAAAGAAATAAATAATAATAATAACAAATAATAATAATAATAATTTATAAAAATGTCAGCGTCGGCTGGCACCTGCTAGCATCCATGTCAGCGTCGGCCGGGCAAAATTGGCTAGATAAACTGAATTGGCACAAATACAAAAGGTTTAAGACTGAATTGGTACAAAAAAATGTTTATAACTGAATTAGCACAATTGCAATAGGTTTATGATTATTTTGGTAATTTTCCCTAGAGTAACACATATCAAAATTATACATCAAAATTGGGATACAAAAATTTATGTTGCCTTTATTATTTGTTATTTCTACATTCATGACTTATAACTACAATTACTTATTATTTGACACGAATCTTTTATTTATATCAGTCAATGTAAGTACTTTTTTGAAAATCACTTGCTTCAAATCGTCAACTCAATAGTAAAAATTATCACATTTCGATTTATCATCATCCTAATCAAACATCGCAATCCTTGTACTTCCAATTGATGAATGATTGTGTACCGAAAGAGGGACAAAGAACTTGATGATTGGGTCCTAAAATTAATAAATATGAATTCCTTGACGGTAACACAAATCTTTCATAAAGAAGAAGAGCAAGTGTTTGATAGACAAAATGAGATAAACAACTCGAACGATTAAAAATAAACTACTGGAAAATGACTCAAAATAAACTCTGAGTAAAGTGCATTGAAAGAAGTAAATATTGTTCTTTGATTGCATCCTTTATTGTTAAGATGTGCTCCTTTAAATAGTCCATGGAAGGTTGCCCTGTAGTTATAATTGTGCCCACTCATTGAAATCAAATTTCGACTGTATATTTGATTGTATAATTGTTCTCGCCTAAGGAAACTCGACCGTAATAACTAGTTGACTCGACTGCAATAACCCTATGGCTGCAACTTTCAAACAACACCTTTGGTAATAATTGCTCCAGCCTAAGACTTCAACTACGATTAGCTATTCCCTCTATTTTTATCCTTATAGTCAATTTGATTTCAGCCAAACTTTGTGAATCGACGTAAATGCTATTCGCCATGAATGACATTGACTTGAATGCCATCGACTTAGATATCGGTCAATGGACGAAGACAGTTCCCCCATTGTCGACCTAATTCTATTGGCTTCTTAGAATCAATGTCGGTGTTTAACTGTCGATTCTATACAGAGTCTATATCAAATCACTTGTGTTGGTCAATATATTGTTTACCCCCTTCCTTGTTGATACCCATCATGTTCTATTAATTAGTCAATATTCATAATCGGACTTAACTTTATTTAGTTGATGACTCTGCTTTATCACTATAATCCGACTTGAGATATTCCTCTTTGTCCCAATGGTCTGGACACTTTCTCATTAAAATTGACCCGAGTTAATATCATATTCAAAGCCATAATGTATGGTCAATGGCGTCAATTCTTATTATCTTTAATTCTTATTATTATCTCGCTCGGAGGGTAGGAGAACTTTACACTATTTTACTTTATCCCCGGTTGGAGAGTAGGCGATTTGTGTTTATTACTTCTTGCTCATTGTTTATTATTATTATTATTATTATTATTTGCGTGTTGTCCATCCGAGTGTTATTGGTTCCTTTTTGGATAAGCAAAAGTAGATGACACTATGTGAAATTTTCTATTAGGCCTCTTTAGGATATATATATATATAGTAAATAATATGATATAATTTTATCGGATGTTGTGTATGATCCACTAATTTAAACCGTCGATCGCAATTCCTCATATTATACGACATATCAATAAGTGAACTAGCCTTTTTTTTTAAATCTGATACCACGTTTTATTAGTAAGACCAATTGATATTTGGATCGGTGTATGCACTTGCCGTCTAGTCCCAAGGCAATTTGACCTCCGCTAGATGTGTTTGTACACCACACGACTTGATTAACTAATGTCTAAGGCAAAAGGTCTTAGAATGAAAGTTCATATGCCAACTTTTGTTTGGCATTGTTCAATATAGGAGTCAGCACTTCCTTTAATAGCTTTTATGGGAACGATACGTTGGTGACCATTCCACGTAAAAGATTATCTCAAGGGAAATTGTGTACTTTCAATAGACTTGATCGTTATAACTATAGCTACATTCAAGAAAGTTTATATTAACCAAAGCTTGGAATTTAGATTACCCCAATGCTACTTAAAAGTGTAAAATGAGCAAAATGAGAGAGTTACCGTACAAAATAATAAAGATGCATATACGGGATAGCATATAAGGCAATAATCCTTGGGTGCTTCATCGAGTCAAAAGGCAGATTACACTTATTTTAAATAGATATTGAGTAGAATTATTCTAAAATTTTCATTCACCCTAATAAAGAAGTCCGATTTATTGAATACTCGACCACGTCAATTTTAAAAGTTTTAGAATTTAATCCCGTGATACAGAAAATTCATAATAACATTACAACTCGAATATAAATTGCAAAGAGTCCTAATGCATTTTTCTCAATCAGACGAAGAAGTAGTGTGCACCAGTCCTATTAATGTCGAGGAATGAATGGATACGAACGGATCCCAAATCTCTGCACTCCTTTTGAAAACGTGGAGGTTGATGGGCCGATACGCCAATTTTTTTGCGTCGTGTCCTCCTCGCCACTCGCTATGCGAAAAAACCAAAAAATGGAACGACACGGTCGAAGGTGATGAATGCTCTTTTACTTTTGTGGCCCTTCATTGAGGAAGAAAAGGCAAATGGAAAATGTCGTGTCTTATCCTTTCCAAACAAGCGGATACCAATTTCAGAGGACACTTCTGTCGCATCTAGATTGTAATCGTACAGTCACATGATGTGCTGCCGTAATTGAGCTCGAAAACATTGTAACATGTCGTGAAATCATTTTGTTAAGTGTCGGCATGATGTCGTGTTCGAGTTCAATGTCGTGACCCATTAGTCCGTGCTGAAGGTGTAAGGCGCAGGTGCTCATGCCCTATTATTCGGCATGAGGTGCCCACAAAATCCCAACAAGCTCAATATCTTGCTTTCATTGGTAGAAGGGATTACCAAAAAGGTCATAAATCTATTATAATTGTGTCAATTTAGTTTTGAACATTTTTTCACAAAAAAAAATTCTTATTAACAAATAATTGGGGTACTTATTAAAACGTATATGAGAAAAGTTTTGATATCTAGGACAATTAATGTATTGAGAATGAATCTGATTTATAAGCCCGTGTCCAGCTTGCCCATTGATTTCATCTAAATGAAAGATGTAATATTTTGTTAATTAATTACTTAACAAGTGCAACGGGTACATTTGTTAACGAATGACTTCGGAAAAATCATAAATATTTCAGTGAAGAAGTTTAATCTTTCAAAACTGGCTATCAGAGAAAGTTGCTATGGAAGGATCATGTGCATCCTTTGAGACAATATAGATGCCCAAATGGGTCGACTAGTACTAGTGATCTGGTCGCTCATGTCTTCTCGACAGATTTCCATTCATACACATCACAGTTAGGATTCATACATTCGCTTGTCGCATGATACATCATCGTTACCACAACATGTCATTACACGCCACGCCATCGTGCGATGTAGGTGTAAGTGGTTAACAATGGCCAAATTAAAAAAAGAATGCTCACTTAAATAGAGTATGTGATTATTCTTTTATAGTGGACTGGATAGACTGGAATAATGACATAAAACGATGTATGTTGAATAAATTGCCCCGACTTCATAGGTCTAGTGTAAAATAACTTACTTTTGAAAGATCGAGTGAGATTTACTCCATATTATTCCATGTCGCTTCCTAACCCAACGTGTACTTTTTAGGTTTTTGGTGCCTCTAGCTAGCATTTCTTCATTGTTTCCTCACCAAAGCGATCATCTCCACCGGCTAGGAAGGGCGCCATGATTTCCCGTGGCTTGCACAAGGCCTGCAAAGGCTTCGCCGGTGGCGCAGTGAGGCCATTGCCCTCCGTCATGTTGATCTCCTCCAAGCCAACTCTCCGCCACTCGAAGCACTGAAGCAATGCTCCTAACGCTAACCCCACCACTCTCCTCCCAAGAGCAGCCCCGGGACAAGCTCGCCTTCCAGCACCGAAAGGAATCATTTTAAACCCTTCGTTGCTCTCTTCGCCGCCATCAAATCTCTCGGGCACGAACCTCTCAGCATCCACCCATAGCTTGGGGTCCCGATGAAGGCTCCATGCATTTACCAACAACATCGTACCTCGCGGAACGTGGAAGTTCCCGATGGACGTGTCCTCTGTGGATTCATGCGGAAGCAGAAGCGGAGCTGCTGGATACAACCTCATTGTCTCGCTAACGACGTTTTGAAGGTAGTTGAGATTAGCGAGGTCAGATTCTTCGAGGAGGCGATCGTGTCCTACTTTGGATTCTAACTCGTCGCAAGCCCTTCGCATTGCTTCCGGGTGGTTGAGGAGAAGTATCATCGCCCATTCTATCGTGGTGGCCGTGGTGTCGGCTCCAGCAAGCAGCATTACCTGAACAATTCACAGGACTAAATAATCTACCTAAAGTGGGTCTTCATGTTATAAACAAAAAAGGAACTGCTAGGTTTACTAAAAATACTTTCATCTAGTAGATTGACAGTGAAATGAAAATTATTGAATACTCAACAAGTACACACTTTTCAATTTTGGTAAATGAACACATTCAATTAATAGTTGGGAATCATGTCTATCTATATAGAAAATATTTCACACCGACAGTTTACACTATATAAATTCTTACCAAAACTAGTTTACAAAATGGGTTTACCGAATAGTGTATCAGACTGTTATTAGCTACTAAACATGACCCATTTCTTAAAGTGATATTTACAATTTGACACACCATTTAGTAAACCGACTCTTTAGACCGGTATTAGTACATCCAGCATTGTTCGTAAGAAAATGCATCAAACCAAATCACGTGTTTAACTTGTCATGGTATTTCATGTTTGTTTCCGGGATTCTCCTTTCCCATCCGTTTTAGGTGCGGTGCGTGTTTCTTATGTTTTTGGATCACCGTACCATTAATTTGATCGAGTAAACTTAATCTGTCGAATAAGCTAGGGAAAAAATCCCATGCGCCACTCAACTTAAATTTCTATCTTGGACTCAAACCACACATTTGATTGGCTAGTTTTAGTTGTGTATTCTTGATTTGATAAGGATGTAAGGACCGTCGGGTAGCCCTTTATTCTTTTCTGAGGTTTAGTATATATTGGATGTTGACCCTCTTGACTATGTAGCCCATGTGTTTGGAAGGATGTACGGACCCAAACGATATTTTTTTCTCTATGTGACCAGTTGATTGAGGCGGCTATTACATTCTTAAAGGATAAGCTACTTCATAGAATCCTCTTGCCTCGTGTAAATTTGTTTTGCAAAAAATAAATGATTTGAAAAATATTTTCCTAAAAGTAATCACTTGTATTGTTTATAAAAATGAACAAGCAAGAAAAATTTTCGTCATCCAGGAATTAGTTAAACATAAATTCTGTCAATAATGAAAATATTTTCTATTAAATGATTATTTCTAGCAACACATGCAATCATTTATTAAAAAATATTTTTTGAATTATTTATTTTTTTGCAAAACAAATGAAGCCTTAATCTCATGTGATTATAATAGAGAAAATTACCAAAAAAATGATAAATATATTGCAATTGTGCCTATTCATTCATAAATCTTTTTTTTGCTAATAGAGTCCTAAACATTTTACATTTATATCAATTCAGTCTAATTGGCCAATTTTGATAGGAAATCGCTGACATAGACGCCGATTGTCCTACGTGGAATGACCGATGCTAACGTGGACAAATTTTAATAAAATTTAAATTTTTTTTGAATTTTTATTCTTTTCTTTTCTTTTTTCTTTTTTTTTCTTTTCTTTCTCTTTTTTTTTTCCTTCCCTTTCTTCTGCTAAGCAAGGTCGACCTCGCTAGCGCTCACCTCTGACCAGTCACCGAGGTCCAATAATCGGCTAGAGGAAGAAGGGAAGGAAAAAAAAAAGAAAGAGAAAGAAAAAAAGAAATAATAAATAATTCAAAATTTATTAAAATATTATTTAAAAAATATTCATGTTGGTGCCAGTCGCTCCATCTAGGACAACTGGCATTCACCAAATTTGATCGGATAGACGGAATTGATATAAATACAAAAGATTTAGCACTCTATTGGCAAACAGAAAAGGTTGAAGACTGAATTGATACAATTATAATATATTTATAACTTTTTTTTTGTGATTCTTCCTATTATAATAAGATTGTGAGAAAGACTTTTTGATCAAACAATATGATCTCCATGAGAGTGACTTTTACCAATATTTTATGCACTGTTGACGGATAGTCACTCCCACTATCACTTTAACCTTTTCTTGCGTGGGAAACATATCGGCGCTAGCTCCAGAAATTCAACCAAGGTAGGCAGTACACGATTGGCTTTCTTACGTGATCATCTTAGCCTTTGCCCTCAAATCTTCTTTGGCTTGTCAATTTGTGTCGGATGACAACGTTGATCGATTAGTCATTTCAAAGGAACGGTAGACACAGAGACACGTTGGAGTCGATACTGGATTTATTAGAGTAGTTTGTCTTGTCTGATGATTAAAAACAATGAATGGTTGATGGACATCAATTCTTATGAAATATTCTTAATTTTATTTCGAAATTGTCTTCATTTAGTTTGACAATTGTACGCTGACAGCGAAAATAAGAAGTTAGATGTTACTCAATCAAAACTGTTTTTCAACATGTAAAAATCAATCACAGTTTCATTAAACAATTGGCGATTTCAATTTTTATAAACAGTTTAGTATCTTAGATTGTAGGAGAATGCGAGATTTTGAGTTTGAATTTTTTGACGGCTTTCATAAACTTTATAGTAATTTAAAACAATTGATAAAAAAGGTTGCACCATCACACGAACGTGCTGGTAAATCAAATATGGTAATTAGAGAGTCACGGTGCTCACCAGAACGAGGCTTTTGACTGTTTTGTTGGTGTAGAATTCCGGATTCTGTTCTTGGACATCCAGCATCCGATCGATCAGCGTCGTCCTTGATGATCTCGTCCCGTCGGCCCCTTTTGACGACGGCAACGATGACGAACTCCTTTTCCGGCGGTGCTCATCCACCAGCTGCTGGAAAAACCTGTCCGCCTTCTTCATCGTGCTCTCCATCTTCTTCTTCACCCCCTGAAAATCCGCCCACCACAACGCGGGGATGTAATCCCCAATGTACCCGGCGCTTCCGAGAAGCTGTGAGTATTCTCTCATGATCTCTCTGAACTCCCTCCCTTCCTCCGACACCTGGTCCGTCCCAAAATAGCTCTTTCCGGCGATCATACGCATCATCACGTTCAATGCAAGATCTAACAACCTCCGTCGCATATCCACCTTCAGCCATTCCCTATCTTCTGGAAAACAGAAGACAAAACAAATATACACACACACACATGTAACATCTCTTTGTGAGTGACATGTTAGACACAATCATTTATATTGAGAAAACTGCAAGTTAACTTTTGCCTTTTGTGGTTAAGTGGTGGAGTCTTCTTATGTGGCCGCTAGGTAAATTGTGTCTAGGCAATACTTACCCCTGTCTCCGACACAGCTGTGATCTCGAAACAGTTGCTTCACCAGGGAAAGAACCTCATCGTGCCGGACAGCGGAGTAATCAGCAAGGGGCCTCGCGGAGAACATCTCCACAGCTGTGAAGCGGCGGAGGTTGCGCCAGTAGTCACCATAAGGGCTTAGGCCTATGGTGCTGTAGTCATAGTTGAGGAGCTCCCCAGATAGCAAACGGGGTCGGTTGGCAAAGGCGCCATCCTTCTCAGTAAAACACTCCTCAACAGCCGACAAAGAGGAGACGACCACGGTTTTGCGCGAGCCGAGCCGTAGGAGGAAGACTTGACCGTGCTGGAGCGAGAGATCGTGTAGGGTTCGGTGGAGGGGCTCCTTGACCAGGTGGAGGTGGCCAATGATAGGGAGGGAAGGAGGGCTCGGTGGGAGGTGGTGGTTGGGAATTGTGTTTTTATGGAGGAAGAATCTGTAGAGGAGGAAGAGGAGGGAGAGAGAGATCAGTGCTAGGTTCAGCCATTGATGAGGAGCTTCTTCCTCCATTGTCTAAGTGGAAAAGGATTGATTGAGCTGCTTGTTGAGTTGAAGTTCTTGAAGACATAAGTGACGAGGAAAGCATCCAATTTAAAACCATCTACAGCAGTGCTAGATTTGGGCAAGGGCCTTCGCAGCCCGCTGCGGGCGGGCCATGAATAGAAAAGAAAAGGAAATAAAAAATAATTATTATAAATATAAAAAAATTAAAAATTATTTACGTCAGTATCGATCATGTCATTTAGAATTACTGACGTCCACATTAGTTATTTTCAGTCAAAATTGATCAAAATAACTCAATTGATAAATTGTAAAAATATTTATAACTTAATTGACACAATTAAAAAATTTAGTTTTGAATTAACACAAATATAATATATTTATAAATTTTTTTATTTTCCCCTTTAGTTGTCTATTCTTGATTTGATAAGGATGTGAGGACTGTTGGTTAGGGGTGTCAGAATCGAACCGAAAAACCGAACCGAGATACGAACCGAACCGAACCGAACCGAAAATTTCGTGTATTTCGGTTCGGTTTTGGTTTCGGTTCGGATCATCAAAATAAATCAATTTTTCTTTTCGGTTCGGTTCATTTCGGTTCGGTTCGGTTCGGATCGGATCGAACCAAACTAAAATAAACACTTCGATTTAGGGCTATTTTGCCCTCTCTCTCTCCTCTTCTCTCTCCTCTCTCCTCTCTCTCTATGCTTAATGAACTTGAAACCGAAAACTAATCCGAACCAAACCGAACCAAACCGAACCAAATCGATTTTTCGGTTCGGTTCCAATTCGGTTCGGTTCAAATTCGGTTCGGTTCAAGGGGCACCCTTAACGGTTCGGTTCGGTTCGGTTTTTTTGAAAAACCGAACCGAACCGAACCATTTACACCCCTACTGTTGGTAGCCCTTTGTTCTTTTCTGAGGTTTTGTATACGTGTCGGATGTTGACCCTCTTGGCTATGTAGCGCATGTGTTTGTCAGGATGTAAGAAGTAAGAACGATATTTTTTTTCTAGGCTATCAGTTGATTAAGGCTGCCATTACATTCTTAAAATCATGTGATTATAATAAGATTTTGAGAAAGACTATTTGATCAAACGATATTATCTCCATGATAGTGACTTTTACCATTATCTTTTGCATTGTTGACGCATGAGTCACTCCTCCTTTCACTTTAACCTTTTTCTTTGCGTGGAAAAATGCCGGCACTAGCTCCAGAAATTCGACCAAGGAAGGCACTGGGAGATTGGCTTTTCTTACGCGATCATCTTGGCCTTTGCCCCCGAAACTTCTTTGGCTTGTCCAGTTTGTGCCGGATGAAAACGTTGATCGATTAGTCATTTCAAAGGACCAGTAGACACATAGACATGTTGGAGCGGATACTAGATATATTAGGACTCATTTGGCAATTTGTCAAATAGTGAAAATTTAGAAAAAAATACCAAAAAAGTCCTAAACTTTTTTCATTTACGTCAATTTAGTTATAAACTTTTTTTTTTTGATAACTCAGGGAACCCCCGCACGGCCGACAGCCGGGAGGTAAACCCTGGAGGCGACACGTGCTAGCCACCACACACGTGCACCGGTTAAGTCACCCTGCAGTACCCGGGATTCGAACACTCAACCTTTTGCGAGAGGAAGAGTGCCCTTTCCAGCAGCGCCACCCAGGCGGGTGGTGTTATAAACTTTTTTTTATGCCAATTCAATCCTAAATCTTTTGCATTTGTACCAATTTAGTCCTAAACATTTTTTTAATGTCAATTCAGTCCTAAATCTTTTGTATTTGTGCCAATTCAGTCATAAATATTTTTGTCTTTATGCAAATTCAGTTCTTCCGATCAATTTTGATTGGATTTTGCTAACGTCAACGCCGGCTGGCTAGCGGCCAATCACCGACATTGACATGGACAACTTTAAATAATATTTTAGTATTTTTTTGAATTTTTATTTATTTATTTTCTTTTTTTTCCCTCTCCTCGCTCTTTCCTCCAGCCGGTCGCCAGACCGGCGATAGCGAAGGCAAGCCTCGCCATGGCTGGGCGAGGCTGGACCACGCCAGATCCGGTGAGGTCAGGCCTCGCCCAACCACCAACAAGGCTCGAGCCCTCGCCAAAGGCCTTCATTGCAGCCTCCGACGAGGGCTAAAGCCTCGCCGGCAGCTAGGTGAGGACCAACCTCGCCGAATTTAGCAAGGTCGTGCCTTGCTGGCCGCTTGGCAAAGCACAACCTCGCCAACCTCTGGCTAGTCGCCGGTCCGGTGACCGGCTAAGGGAAGGAAGGAGGAAAAAAAAAGAATAAAAATTAAATAAAAATTCGAAAAATATTTAAATATTATTAAAATTTATCCACGTTAGCGCCGGTGACCGGCTGGCGTCCACGTCATCAAAATCAGGCTAAAATTGGCCGAAAGGATTGAATTGGCATAAAGATAAAAGGTTTAGGACTGAATTAGCAGCAATGCAAAAAGTTTAGAACTGAATTGGCACCAAAAAAAGGTTTAGAACTAAATTGGCATCAATGCAAAAGGTTTAGAACTGAATTGGCACCAAAAAAAGGTTTAGGACTAAATTTGCACTAATGTAAAAGGTCTAAGACTTTTGTGGCACTTTTCCCTAAAAATTTATGTTCTTTTGTTCCCAGAATTAGTTTGGGAACATATATCCGTTTGTTAAATTTATTGTACCCAGGCACAAATTTACAAAAAAGATTATTCCCAGAATCAGTTTTGGAATAGAATCAAGAAGCAAAAAAAAGTAGGTTTTTTATTTTAGAACAATTTTTCCATTTTTTATTCTTCTTCATTTTCTTCTTTTTTCGTGATTTGTTCTTATTCTTCTTTCCGACCTGCCTCCAGCCACCAGCCACAGGCTAGGGCCGGCGAGGGTGGCTTGCAACCATGACAGCAAGGCTCGAACTCACCCAGATCTGGCGAGGCCAACCTCGTAGTTGCCTAAGTGGTGACAGTGAGGCTGGTGGCGAGAGCCGCGACACCCTCATTGGCAATGGCCAAGGAAGGGAAGGAAAAAAAAGAAAAAAAAGAAAGAAATATTTAAAATTTTCAAAATATTATTAATAAGAAGAAATTTTGCGTAGTTATCAAATGTATTTTTATTTTTTTTCTATTCTAAGAATAGAAATTTTGGGCAGTTATCAAACGTCTTCAAATACTTAAAAATTACTCCCGGCCACGGAATAAAAAAAAATCATTTCTAAGCAGAATCAGTTTTCAGGTACAAAATTGACACCCTTAGAGTTGTTTGTCTTGTCTGATGATTTAAAACAATGGCTGATGGAAATCAATTCTTGTGAAATGTTCTTAATTTTTTTTCAAAGTTGTCTTTATTTACTTTGCCGATCATACACTAACCATGGAAATGTTGCATTTTTCGTAGGTGGTCTCGCGATGCATTCGTACGTTCGAGAAAATGAGAAGTTGTTTGACACTCAATTAAACCGTATTTTAACATGTAAAAATCAACCACGGATTTATTTAACAATGAGCGATTTAATATCTTATAAACAGTTTAGTATCTCACATCGTAGGATAACAAGAGATTTTGAGTTTGAATTTTTTGAAGACTTTCATATATTTTTGGGAAAATTTCAAAAAAGGACCTCAAGTAGAGCCATTTTCTCAAAAAAGGACCCAAAGTGGATATTGTCTCAAATAAAAACCCGAAGTGGCTAACTTAGTCTTAAATAAGGACTTGAACTTCCAATCTTATTCACAGCCAGGGGCATTTTTGTCAAAAACATTTTTTCTTTATTTTTTCCTATTTTTTCTTCTCTCTCTCTCTTTTTTTTTTTTGGTTATATTTTCTTTGTTTCTTCTTTTTTCATCTTCCTTGCGCCTCCTCGTTCCACATCACCTCCATTTTCAGCGCTATCATCAGCCCCTCTATCTCTCTGTGTCATCTCGTTTTATGACCAGGATCGGGTTTATTTCAGCGCAAGCCATTATAGCACAGCCCAACTCGTTGAAGATTTTAATTTCACTCATCGAAATGGTTTGTAGACAATTCCATGAAGCCAAAACGAGCTTACAAAAATAGGTTATCTTTATCCTGACTGTTGCCACCTAAATTTTGACGCATCATTTAGTGTAATTTGCATAGAAAATTAGGGATTAAATTTTTAACCCCTAAACAAAAATATTTAAATTGCATAACATATAGTTTAAATTCATTGCATTTTTGCATCGGACCGGCGGTGAATGAACGAGCTTAAATTTCATCGAATGGGACTCGGCTCGCTTGAAATGCAAGGGCCGGGAATTACAAGTTAAACGGGCTCGGTTGTTTTAATTTGAACTTAATTCAGCCCATTATCATTAATTAATTCAGCCCATTTAAATTAAAACCCAAGCCTAAGCCCATTAGGACTAGAAAGCCCATCTAATTGACCTAGATTAATACTATATATACATTATTAGGTCAGAATTTTGGGGGGGAGACAATTTTCAGATCAGAATTTTGAGAGTGTGAGAGTGAGAAAGAGAGAGAGAGAAAGAAGTCGCGCGCCACGCTCGCCGCGCGCCCCACCTGCCGCGCGCCACGCCCGCCGCCGCCGCCGCCCTGCCGTGCCTGCTGCACGCCCCGCCTGCCGCGCGCCACGCCTGCCGCGCCTGCCGCCCGTCGCCGCGCCCCGCCGCGCCTGCTGCCCGTCGCCACGCCCTGCCGCCGTCCCTGCTGCACGCCCCGCCTGCCGCGCCTGCCGCCCGTCGCCGCGCCCCGCCGCGCCTGCTGCCCGTCGCCGCGCCCTGCCGCCGTCCCTGCCGCGCGACACAGCCGCGCCTGCCGCCGTCCCTGCCGCGCGCCACGCCTGCCGCGCCTGCCGCCCGTCGCCGCGCCCCGCCGCGCCTGCTGCCCGTCGCCGCGCCCTGCCGCCGTCCCTGCCGCGCGACACAGCCGCGCCTGCCGCCGTCCCTGCCGCGCGACACAGCCGCGCCTGCCGCCGTCCCTGCCGCGCGACACAGCCGCGCCTGCCGCCGTCCCTGCCGCGCGACACAGCCGCGCCTGCCGCCCGTCGCCGCGCCCTGCCGACGTCCCCGCCGCTGTCCCCGCCGAGCCCGACGCTGCTGCTGCCGTCCTCGCCGGAGCCGTCGCACGTCGGCGCTGCCTTGCTGTTCCGTCGCCGTTCCCTGCCGCCGTCCCTGCCGCCGCCGGAGCTGACGCACGCCGCCAACGCTGCTGCCGCTCCTCCCGCCGTGCGCTACTGCCGCAGTCCGAACGATCACGCCGTTGCCCCGCCGTCATCCCGACACCGCGCCGCCGAATCCACCGTTCGTCGCTCATCCCGATCCGCAAGTTCGAATTTGGAAATTATCCGCAAATTAGGTAATTGAACATTATCCAATATTTTTAGAATATTTCGTTTCTTAATTTTTGGATGTTTGAATATTCTGTGAATATTGCGTGGATTGCTAGATATCTTAGGATAATGTTTGCCTTGTTCGCAATATTTGAAAATATTCAAAATTAGGAATCTTTCCTAATTCGGCAACGTATCTGGACGACTATCCGACCTTATCCCCAAGGTACGATACGCGGCGATACGGAAAACCATTATCCTATCCATAATCACTTGGGTACGATAATGATTTTTATCTGCTTTCCAAATTTGAACGATCGACTTTCTGTCAATATCTATAACCCTATAGATATGACCGATAGTTCGATTTTTGTGCCTAATCCGAGTTTAAAACGAATTTTGCGGATTGCGTGGTTGTTTTAAATGTGGATGCTATCTTTGTTTAAATTGTTTTTCCTTTTCAAATAAAAAAGAAAATTCAAAAAAATATCAGTTAGGATTTGAATTTGAATTTTGCATGTTTAGGAATCCTAAATATATCTAGACGATAGAGTAATTATTTAATTTAAATTAGGACTTGAGATAATCTATTTCCTAATTTAAATTAAGTAATTTTCTAATCTTAATAGATTATTTAGGTTATTTTTTAATTCCGAATTTTCATGAAAATCCCAAAAAAAGAATGAATTGTTTTATGGTAGATTAGAATAGATTGCATTCTTAATTTAAGTAGTTTATTATTTCGAATTTTAACAAAAATCCCAAAAAATAAGTCACGTTAGGATATGTTAAGTCATCATAGGTTGCATGTTAATTTTGGCATATTTTTATTCCGAATTTCATTAAAAAACACCAAAAATAAATCATTTGCCCGTCATCAGAATTAGGTCACGTCGTCGCATGACATATAGTTTGCATGTTAGGTTGCATTATTCGCGTGTCAATTGTTGCACGTCATTGCATGTAGATTAGCTTTCATTTAAATAAGCAAAAATCCAAAAATATTGAGTGAACTGCTTGTTAATTAGAAATCATATTAGGATGGTTGATGTGATTTTCTAGCTAACCATGCAGATGCTTACGTTGCTTCGAGGTAAGTAATTCTCCAAATCTTGCAATTTATTTAATGTTTTGATTATTGGGTGTTACTTTGGTGGTTTGCGCACCCGCATGAACACCTCACATGTTAGTGACTAAGTTAAAATGGATCCAAATTGCTTGCCAAAATATTTTTGAAAAGAAAAGGTACCGAAAGGGCGTTAGACTAGATCTAGCGTAATCAAGTCCCCGGGCTTAGAATCTCTGGTTCGTAGAAATAAAACATATCTCCCTATGTTTTATTTAGGTTTCTAATCGACCTACCACAAATAGATTAGTAGCGACTCCGAGCATGAAAACATTTGCATGTTAAAAACTTAAATCCTAAGTTGCGAATTGGTAGGGCTTGGGAGGGCTCGAGTTAGGTTTAGTCCTAATAATCCATTAGCCTGAGAGGAAAATCTTTAGGTCGCGACAGCTTGGCGACTCCACTAGGGACTTGAGTTAAAACTCTTAGTGGGCTTAGGCCAGTTTTTCTTTTCAAAGAAAATATATTTTTTGCTTGGCAGCGAGGATCCCAGGTACGTCCCTAACATTTTAGGTGTTAAATGTTTTTGCAGTATGGGAGGTATAAGGGGAGGCGTGATTGTTAACCCTTGTTTTGCAGGGAGGTGTTTGGATGAATGATTTATTTTATGCACGAAGCGCTGTATGATATAACCTGCTGTGCATGCCTTGCATTTACACTACACCGCACACACTACCCGCTGCCGGACCTGGGCGGCACAGGTTTAGGATGGTACTGAGACAGTAGACACCCCGACCACACCCGCGTGGTATGGGTCGCCTTTCTTGGTCCCGAAAGTTCTTTCATGGTGTCATTGAATACCTGCCACGGTTGCACCCTTTGCAACCCGGGTCGGCTCTTTGACTAAGCCGGAGTCAGGGGAATCTCAGCCTAACCACCACCATGACTGGTTTAGCTCGGTAATCCTCATGTCTCCATTTTGCAAGCCAGAGTCTAGGTAGAAATCGAACCTCACATTTCATGCGCATGTCTATGTGATTGCCATCATTCTACCCGGTGAAGTAAGATTTCTGAACCTTTATCTCGCAATTTATTTATGTTTCGTCTTTTTCTTTGGTCAGTCCATGACATTAGGTCGGTCGTGAGTCTTGGTCTATACACTATGGGAGGGGCAGGCATCCGGATTCTTGATGCTCCTAAGGACGAGCTCCGTGCCTGGTGGAATCTACTCAGTCCGACCAACCGCAAGCTAGTTGAGAGCCACATCGGGAGGCTGCTCCCCCTACTGGAGATCAAAGTCCGTACCAGCCTCGTTCGAGCATTAGCGCACTTCTGGTGTCCCGAAACCTCTACCTTTATATTCGGTAAGCACGAGCTCACCCCGACGTTGGAAGAATATAGCGTGCTCATTGAAAAACCATTGGAGTCGGATTTAGTCACACCACCTTTGGGAATTGATCCTACTTTAATGTTGGCTGAATTTTTGAATGTCGGAAAAGATGAATTGGGAAAAGTGTTAAAAGCAAATCGTGGCACATGCCCATTTTCATTCCTAAGTCAGTGTTTTGAAAAAGCCACATCTTTTCAAAAAGGCAGAATCTTTTTGCTAGCGTTTTTCGAGTTCGTGATTTTTCCTTACTGTAAGAATGCATGTAATCCGTCAATCGCATGGTTGGTCCAACAGGTCTGTCTTGAAAAGAATTTTATCAACATCATTTTAGCCGAGACTTTCATTTCCCTCACTAAATTTAAGCAACATGTCGACAAAACTTTTCATGCCCCCCTCGAACTTTTGCAAATCTGGTTTTTGTCTCACATAAAAGGGTGTGGCGATTTACTCACAATACCTGAGCTTAGTGATTCTAGCCATCCAGTTTTAAGGTACAAAGAAAAACAAGGGGATGCACCCGATTATCATTACTCTGAATGGATCATTTTCATGAAAAACGCTAGACCCCAAGGTTTCCAATGGCATGCTAACTGGTTCAAAGTCGAGGAAGCTCGGCTTACATGTAATGGTATTGGGCCGGTTCCACTATTGGGTTTCACCGGTGCAATTGAATATTACCCCGCCAGAGTGTCTCGTCAATATCAGATTCTCCAAGGGCTCCCTCCGGCGTTACAACCAGAACTCCTACAAGTTGACTTCGCCGATGATGATAAAGACCACGAAGCGACCGTAGCCCAGCTCAATAAGATGTGGAGGAAGTGTCGTGTGTTAAAGATAGCTCGGCCCGAAGGAGAACTAAAGGGAGAGCAGAAGTCCTATTTCGCGACGACCCAGTACATTCGTCGGCACAGAATCCCGCAGGATGTGCTCCCGAAGATACCCAAGGTGCCTCTCAAGTCCGCCAGTCGCTCAGAGAACAATCGCCTCAAAAGGAAGGCCGAAGAAGCTGAAGAAAAGGCATCCAAGATAGCTCGAACTTATGAGCAATTGAAGAAGGAAGTCGCCTCCCATATGTCTATAGATCAAGCTAAATAAAAAGCTCGAAGTTCTTTTCTCATTTCAGTTTCAGTTTTTAAAATTTGTTTAGGAATTGAGTCAGTTGTCTTTATATTCAGTTCAATTTCAAGTCATTAATTGGTGTAAAAATTTTTGCCATTTCAATAAAGGGGTCCTTTCAATTCAAAGCGGTTAGACCAATGTCATGGATTGGCGTATGATGTTGCTTAACACTCATGTATGCCTGTTTCATTTCGAAATTAGGTAGTTACGGACCGATCACGGTCGCCCATTCGTACACGGTCGAGAGCCAGAATGACCGATCAAACCGACTTGCAAGAGCGTGTTGTTGGTGTGGAAGACCAAATCAAGCAACTTGTCATCGCGATGCAACAAATGTCCGCTGAGATCAAAGCTCTCCGGTCGGTTCCTGTTTCGGCATCCCTCGAAGCATCAGTCCCAAAGCAGAAAATCAGAAAAAGTGTCGATGTTGACGGAGATGACGATATTCCTGATTTAGAAGATGACCCCGTCCAGATCATCGTCAACAAGGACAAACCTGATGAACGGGTCAATAAACTTGAAGAAAGAGTGAAGCAGCTGGAAGGTTCGCAGGATTCACCTTCGATCGATCTGTCCCTGTACTCACAGATCAAAATCCCAAAGAAGTTCAAAATGTCGGATTTCGACAAGTACAATGGCACCACATGTCCAAAAGCCCACCTACAGCTCTATCACGTACAAATGACTTCGTACGTTGATAACGAACTCCTGATGATCCATGCCTTTCAAGCAAGTTTGACGGGTCCTGCTTTGAGCTGGTATCTCATGAAGAAGATAAATGGCCTCAAAACTTGGAAAGAAGCCAGTGAAGCATTCTTGAAGCAGTACAGATTCATAACGGACATCATTCCTACCCGTGATGATCTCGAACGCGCTCAGATGAAAAAGACTGAGTCCTTCAAAGACTATGCTATCAGATGGAGGAATTTAGCTGCTCAGGTTGTCCCAGAACCCATAGACAGTGAGTTAAAGAGGATGTTCGTGAAAACTCTCCCATTTGAATACCGTAATCGGATGGTTGCCATTCCGGCTGACAACTTCAACCAACTCATCCCCATGGGCGAACAAATTGAAATAGGGCTGAAAGATGGATGATTTGTCGAGCCGTCCTCTTCGACCGGAAGATTTGGTGCGAGAAAAGAGAAAGAACCAGCAGCTGAAGTGAATGTGGCTTATAGCCAACCGAGCCGACGGAATGCTAACTCTGCCCCAGCAATCCAAGTAGCAGAAGCTCAGCAACAAAACTCGGGTCGTCAACCTTTTCAGAGGAGGAACAACAGGAGGCAATTCACTCCCCTCCCCGGATCGTTGTCTCAAGTGTTGACAGTGCTCCAGAAGAAAGGCTTGCTTACTACTGAGCCAAAGCGGCCCAATCCTGAGCGGTTCTATAACTTCGACCCGTCAAAGAAATGTGATTATCACATGGGTGAGCTGGGACACTCAACCGATGATTGCTATGCCCTCAAGCACCGAATCCAGAACCTCCTAGATACGAAGGCTTTCTCATTTCAGCCTGCTAAGCCCAATGTTCAGAACAACCCACTCCCTGATCACGCAGGCAATGTGAATGCCGTATTTAGCTTCGATGCTGGTCGAATCAAGAATGTTAAGGTTTATACTACCGACGTTTACGGTGAGTTATTGAAAGCCGGTTGTTACTCGAGTAATGAGGACCTGCCCCTGACTCTCATGAGAGAAAGAATCTCAAGAATGGTAGAAGCTGGGATGATTGTTTATGCTGACCACACTGGCATCATTTCTACTATCTCCGAAGTGGTTATTAATTGGGAGGAGGAGTTTGCTACATTGAACACCGGGAGCGACGAGGGCGACCCTCTGCTTGAAGACATGCCTCCGCTTGAAGACGCGTCCGATAATGAGGAGATCATTGTAAGCACGCCTACAACTGATGAAGGGATAGTGATCGAGATACCTCAACCGTATGAGTACAATGATAATAAGGCGGTTCCTTGGTCCTACAGTCTCGATGTCGACTTAGTTACCAGATCTGGGCATTCCTACGGTCAAGCTAATGCCCAACCTGCAAAACCTGTTACTGATGAAGAAGCCAAAGAATTCCTAGCCGTGATTAAGGCTAGCGAATACAACATAGTTGAACAATTGCGCAAGCTGCCCGCACAAATCTCTCTGCTTGAGCTACTCCAGACATCGGTCAAGCATCAGAAGGCCTTAATGAAGGTGTTAAGTGAAGTCCACGTGCCAGAGACGATCGACCATGATAAGTTGGAAGAATTTGTGGGTTCTATACTGCTCAAGGACCTCATAGCCTTTTCAGATGAAGAGTTCCCTCTAGAAGGGAGGGGCCATACTAAGGCACTCTACATTTCTGTCAAATACAAGGCCTCGCATGTTGCCCGGGTACTCATTGACAACGGATCAGCCTTGAACATCTGTCCTTTGGCGACTTTACACCGCCTTAAGATAGATCCTTCTAGGATAAGTTCTGCAAAAACCTCCGTACGAGCCTTTGACGGAACGAAGAAAGAAGTGATGGGGGAAATCTACCTTGACATACAGATAGGACCGACAATGTTTAATGTCCTCTTTCAAGTTATGGACATTCCCACTGCATTCAATTTTCTGTTGGGTCGTCCATGGATTCATACTGCTGGAGCTGTGCCATCCAGTCTACATCAGAAAGTGAAGTTCGTTGTGGAAAGAAAGTTAGTCACAGTCCACGGTGAAGAAGAGCACCCAATTTACCACGCAACGGCTATCCCCTATGTTGAGCCGGATTGCAAAATAGAATCGAGCTATCAGTCGCTCGAGCTCGTATCAACCATACATGCGTCAAGAGGATCATCACCGCCTATTCCTGAGGTGTCAAATGCTGCAGTCATGGTTGGCAGAGTAATGGTGTCCCATGGCTTTACTCCAGGTGAAGGCCTTGGTAGGAATGGTCAAGGTATCCGCCAACCAGTGGAAGTCTTTCGGAGGCCCCGCATTACTGGGTTGGGATACCTAGGGTCAAGTGAGCCAAATAATAGGGGACGTGGACGTGGACGCATTCGAGGTCGAGGTTGAGGAAATGGACAGATTAGATCGCGATCCGAAAAAGAACCAAATGGTGAAGAACGTGGGCGTGATAGGTTGCTTCCACACATCCGCACCACATTTCCGGGCCCTGCAAGAATGATGCATGAAGAGAAAGAAGTGATCGACACTTTGGGGCAACCAAGCGGCAAGTTCGATTATTACGTGAAATACTCAGCACCCCCGAGCTTTTATGTTGACCCCCGTGACATTGTCCCGGATGGATGGGGAGGTATGGATGATCCAACACCTCTAGTGACAGAAGATCCTGATGATGCAATGGAGGGAATCACTGCCCTGTTCGATAATTTCTTAATTGGAGCCATCGAGGAAGGACCGTTGAAGGGAATGGGCATTGGCCCGCAAGAGTAACACATTTACCTTTTTCGCACACTCCCCTACGCGGGAATTTTTACTGCTTTCTAGGATTTGCCCCGTCTCGGGAGCTTCTTTTTAGTACTTTTCATTTCTAGGATTTGATTGTTGCAATTTCCATTCCAATAAATGTAATTCATTTGGTCATAATCAATGAAATTACAAGTTATTTTCATTTTGAGGGCATGTTGAGGTACATCAAACCAGCCCGGTAATGATATCCAACCGATAAAAGAAAATATAGTCCAAGGAGAATTCTGAGGCCTGGGCTTCTTCATGCTTCCTCGTGTTAAAACTTTTTGGAAAAGAATTTCAAAAAAAAAAGGGAGTCACAAATCAAAAATCATAAATCAAAGTACACTGTTTAGCCCTGTTTGTCCTACTGAACCTCCTACTTTATGTTTCAGGGGCAATTTTGTGACACGTAAGGGTATGGGAATGGTCCAATCTGATGAATTATGTGCCACCGAACCTGATCTCGATGACGCCAATGAACTCGAAGATTCCTCGGACCTTCAGCGTGATCTAGAGCATCATGAAAGACCTAAAGTCCTAACAGTAGACCAAACTATTACCGTCAACTTGAGTGATTCTGGAGAACCCAAAGAGGTGAAGATAGGGGCAACCCTTCCCGAAGGTGAAGCTAAACGCCTGGTCCAACTGCTGAAGGATTACCAGGATATCTTTGCCTGGTCGTATATCGATATGCCGGGTTTAGACCCTTCTATCGTGGAGCATAGTCTACCCACTAATCCGGACATGCCGCCCAAGAAACAAAAGCTGCGAAGAACCAAACCTGAGCTTTCGAAGAAGATAGAGGAGGAGGTCATGAAGCTCTTGAAAGTGGGATTCATCGAAGTCACCCAATACCCCAGCTGGGTGGCTAATATTGTGCCAGTCATGAAGAAGGATGGTCGAGTTCGGGTTTGCATCGACTATCGCGATCTAAACAAGGCCAGTCCTAAAGACGATTTCCCATTGCCACATATAGACGTTTTGGTGGACAGTACTGCAGGGTTTGAGCTGTTTTCCTTCATGGACGGTTTTTCGGGCTATAATCAGATAAAAATGAAGGACGATGATAAAGAGAAAACGGCGTTCATCACTCCTTGGGGGACATTCCACTATAAGGTCATGCCCTTCGGCCTTAAAAATGCCGGGGCAACATATCAACGGGCAATGGTGACGCTCTTCCATGATATGATGCATAAGGAGATTGAAGTTTATGTCGATGACATGATCGTCAAGTCTCGACCTGGGAAGAGTCACGTCGATACTTTGAAGAAATTATTCGAGAGGCTCCGTGAGTTTAAGCTCCGTCTCAACCCAGCAAAGTGCGTATTCGGAGCAACCTCGGGTAAATTACTTGGGTTCATAGTAAGCAGTAAAGGCATTGAAGTTGACCCCTCTAAAGTGAAGGCTATATGTGAGTTACAACCCCCATCGACCGTAAAAGAAGTACGAAGCCTCCTGGGTAGATTGAACTACATAGCCCGTTTTATTTCTCAGCTCTCCGAAACTGCTAAGCCATTCTTCAAACTTCTAAGGAAGAATGCTCAAGTGAAATGGGACGATGATTGTCGGGAAGCGTTTAATGAATTAAAACGGTACCTGATGGAACCACCAGTGCTAGTCCCACCAATGCCAGGCCAGCCTTTGATCCTTTACCTCACGATTCATGGCGAGTCTCTAGGTGCGATGCTAGCCCAGAAAAGTCCTGAAGATGGAAAAGAGCGAGCCATTTATTACCTAAGCAAGAAGTTCACCGTCTCGGAGTTGAATTATTCTGAAGCCGAGAAGACTTGCGCTACGCTAGTATGGGTGCTCCATAGGCTGCGACAATATACGCTCCATCACCAGACTTTACTTGTAACTGAGAACGATCCCATTAAGTATTTACTTGATCAACCAGCTTTGGTGGGGAAGTTAGCCAAGTGGCAGATTTTAATTTCAGAGTTTGATATCCAGATGAAGCCACAGAAGTCAGTTAAAGGTCGAGTAATTGCTGATGTGTTAGCTGAAAATCCTGGAGTCCCTAATGATGATAGATATTCTCTAGAAGATCGCATTTTGGTAATAAAGGAAGACACATGGACCATGTTTTTCGATGGAGCTGTAAATTTGGCCGGTTCCGGCACTGGGGCAGTTTTAATATCCCCAGATGGGCAACATTATCCAGTAGCAGTAAAGTTGGTGTTCCCTTGTACCAACAATATAGCCGAGTACGAAGCTTGCATCCTCGAACTCCAAGCCGCAGTGGAAATGGGAATAGCCAAGTTAAAAGTGTTTGGTGATTCCGCTTTGATTATTCTTCAGACTGTGGGAGAGTGGAAGACAAGAGACACCAAACTAGTGCCGTACCATGAATACCTCGAAGAAATCATAAAGGAATTCGAAGACATCTCTTTTGAGTACTTATCGAGGTCTCATAATCAGTTTGCTGATGCACTAGCTACGTTATCATCCATGTTGCAAGTGGTTGGTGGGTTAGAGGTAGAACCCTTGAAGATTGAAGTCCTGACAAAGCCGGCCTACTGTATGGTTGTGACCGGAGAGCCTGATGAAAAGCCATGGTATTTTGATATCATGAGTTACATCCAGAAACAAGAATTTCCTGAGGGAAGCACCCCGGCTGACAGGAAGTATATAATGAAAATGGCTTCAAAATTCTTTGTTAGTGGTGAAAAGCTGTACAAAAGATCGTATGATTCGATCCTATTAAGGTGTGTGGATGCGGCTGAAGCTACCAGAATCATGCAAGAAGTACACGAAGGGATATGTGGCCCACACATGAATGGCCACATGTTAGCTAAGAAGATTATGAGGTTGGGTTATTACTGGCTCAGTCTTGAGAGTGACTGCATCCAACATGTTCGAAGATGTCATCGTTGTCAGGTTCATGGGGATAAAATAAATGTTCCCCCGACAGAATTACATCAGCAGTCTGAGCCATGGCCCTTTTCAATGTGGGGCATCGATGTGATTGGCCCGATTAATCCCAAGGCATCAAATGGACACCGATTTATCTTGGTCGCGATTGACTATTTCTCTAAGTGGATTGAGGCGTCATCTTATGCAAACGTCACCGCAAGGAATGTTGTAAAATTCATCAGACGAGACATAGTCGCTCGTTATGGTGTCCCTGAGGCTATCGTCACTGACAATGGGACAAACTTGAACAATAAGTTCATTGATCAGTTGTTCAACGAGTTCAAAATCCGGCACCTGAATTCATCTCCCTATCGTCCACAGATGAATGGAGCAGTTGAAGCCGCCAACAAGAACATCAAGAAGATCTTGGCCAAAATGGCTGAAAACTATCGTGACTGGCATGAAAGGTTGCCATTTGCACTAATGGCGTATCGAACTTCGATCCGAACCTCTGTCGGAGCAACCCCTTTTTCCTTGGTGTATGGCATGGAAGCAGTCCTACCCGTCGAAGTAGAGATCCCTTCCTTGCGAGTATTATCTCAAGTGGAGTTGTCCGAGGCAGAATGGATGCGACAAAGGCATGAGCAGTTAAACCTAATTGATGAGAAGTGATTGAGAGCCATTTGCCACGGTCAAACCTATCAGCAGAGGATAGCTAGATCCTTCAATCAAAAGGTGCGTCCAAGACACTTCGAGGTAAATGATCTAGTCCTAAGGAAGGTACTGCCAGTCTTTCCTGTTCCTGGAGGAAAATTTGCCCCAAACTACATTGGTCCGTATGTGGTTAAAAAGGTGCTTCCTGGAGGTGCCCTGATTCTCGCAGAAATGGATGGTCGTGAGTTTTCCACTCCTGTTAATTCTGATGCTGTGAAGATATATTATCCCTGATAAGATCTAACATTTTTACGGCGAAAGTTTTCAAATGTTTAGTTTTATATTCTGAATTGCAAACATTTCATTTATGAATAAATGGTTCCAATCAATTTAAAGATGAAATGTGTGCCTCGACTTTAAATTGTGCTTGATTATTTTGTCAGTCTACATTATCGATTTCAAAAGGGAAAATCTATTTGGACAATCTGATAACTCATGTGGAATGAATTGAATGTGTTGAATGAGGTACATCGGGATAATGAAAGGCAAGCCATATCCTATACACAGTCTCGTGCACTAATCCCCAGTGAGTTGAGTGAAAAAAAAATTCCATGTCTGCAAGGTAAAGAGTTATCTCGCAAAAGATACGGCAACTGAAATGACGAGAGGCAGTTCATTTCTCTATCCCAAACACTACAGGTTATCCATTGTTTTGCCACTTTGAGCCTAAACACTTGGAGAAATTCATTCAAATTACCCCTGTCAAGAACCACCCCACATCGGGGCAAACTGGAGGTAAGTCAGCGTCATAAGGTGAAAAATGAGTAGAAATTTTCATGCTCTCACTTGCATCAATCTTCGAGTGTTGTTTTTTCAGATGAATTCACGTAAAGTTCAAGTGCCTTAGGATGACGAAGAGCATTTCTTTCTCTATCCTATACACACTTCATCCTTTGTTAAGCCCAATTGAGCCTGCAAATTCATTTCTTAAACCCAGTTGGTGATCATCCCCCACACTGGGGCAAGGCAAAAGTCATCATTATTCAAGCAGCATATCCGGAGCGCCGATAAAAGACGAAGACCCTGAGAGTCCAAATGTTAGTCATTCGGTCAAAACAAGCCAAAGTGTGGCTAGCCAATGTATGCATTGTAGACAGTGTGTGTCAAAAAAAAAACTAGAGGGCATGAAAAAGCAGTGTGCCTGGTAAAAGCAAGGCCAATGCCCGTAAAAGAAAAGAAAAGAAGAAGAAAAGAATGAAAAAATGGAGAAGAAGTGACGACTTTGGATTAGAAAGTGTTGAGATGTGTCGAAATCACAAAAATATCCAAAGTCTTGAGGAGTCAGGTGATAAACTCTCGAAGCCAATACTGAGAAGGCAATCCCTGGTGAAGAAGAAGACCGGTGACAATGCCGAGATGATCACCAACTTATTCACCCCAAGTTATATACATTTTGAGCCTTATGATCCATTCATTTCTCAACCCCTGAGCCTAGCCTGCGTTACGTCCCTTGCAAAGTCTCTTCAGATTAGGGCACTTGAACTAACGTAGGGTTTCTGATGTTTATAAGCTTAGCTCGAAGAAGTGCGAGTAAGTCCATTTCTATCTCATTTTACAGGTTCTTGATTTGTAAACCCGGAGACAATTGCAGAGTATTTTCTTTCAATAGCCTCGACTCGAAGAGTCTCTTTTGCTAAGCCATTGACCAAGCCCATGTTACGGTCCTAATAAAGACCTCTCAGATTGG
The DNA here is from genome assembly GCA_031216405.1 of Syzygium malaccense. Lineage (NCBI taxonomy): Eukaryota > Viridiplantae > Streptophyta > Magnoliopsida > Myrtales > Myrtaceae > Syzygium > Syzygium malaccense. The sequence goes on along the minus strand of CM062258.1, from coordinate 9,577,326 downwards.
TAAAGTCGTACTGCTTGCGAGAATACTCAGACCCTTGTCGACATGATGATGGTGAGATGGAGCGATTCTCCATAAATCAGCCTTTTCGATGAGAATGAGAGAAAGCCCTTTTGGACCAGAAGTCCCTCATTCGACATTTTCAAGATATCCGCTTGTGAGTTCGGATTATCTTATCATGATTTTTCCCCAGCGAAGTTTGTAATGCTGATTTGACAAAAACATCGTGCATGAAAATCAGTTGAAATCATAATGCATGTATATATGTATTCTTGACAGTGTGCGAATGTATATTACATGTTACTTAAAATCGTGTCTAACAGGAGACACACCTTCAGAGTTGGAGATATCACCAGGTAAGTATATCTCTATCCCTAGGATGTCTATGACTATCTAGGTATCCCTAACCTGTTCAAGCAATTGTCAGGTCCCACATTTGATCATTTTTGCGATCTCTAGATGCCTTTGATTGTGTTTAGGTGTCTATTGATCAAACCTTTTCAGGTACTTCTGATGATATCCAGATACTTTGTCAAGGAACTCTTGAACACTTGGGCTAGCCCTTTTTGTTCATCAAATCACAGGTTTTCATACAATCTCGAGAAGATTCCCCCGTTACATGACTATGAGCAGGTATAGACATGGCGGCCAAATCTTTACATATGAGCAGGTATATGTAAAGGTTGGAATATTCTTCCCAAATCTCAGGTATTCCCCCGCTACTCACCTATGAGCAGGTATAGGTGAAGCGGCCAAATCTTTGCATATGAGCAGGTATATGTAAAGGTCGGAATACTCTCATTATCTCAGATGTTCCCCCGCTACTCACCTATGAGCAGGTATAGGTGAAGCGGCCAAATCTTTGCATATGAGCAGGTATATGTAAAGGTCGGAATACTCTCATTATCTCAGATGTTCCCCCGCTACTCGCCTATGAGCAGGTATAGGTGAAGCGGCCAAATCTTTGCATATGAGTAGGTATATGTAAAGGTCGGAATATTCTCTCAACCCCAGGTGTTCCCCCGCAGTTCACTTATGAGCAGGTATAAGTGAGGCGGCCAAATCTTTACATATGAGCAGGTATATGTAAAGGTCGGAATATCCTCTTGATTTCAAAAGTTTCCCCGCAATTCACTTATGAGCAGGTATAAGTGAAGCGGCCAAATCTTTGTAAACACCTATGGAGATGTATAGGTAGTTCGTAAAGATCGAAACTGTTCTCACGAATCCAGATGATGATTGGATACGTCGAGCTTTCTTTGTGTGTTTTGACTTAACTGCAGATCACCGAAGTTCATCAACGTATATCAGGCAATACCTATGGGACTAGCCCATACATTTGCCAAAACAACATACAAGTTAAGGTTGTGCCTCGAATTGCGCTATCGTCAGGTAAGTAATTCCAGGTATGTTCTCTATTCAGGTCAGCATTGCATCATTTCTTAATGCATTGTAAAATGGGACTCATAATCCCGACAAAAAATTGCATTTGCATGGTTGAAATTTAGGTATCATTTAGTCTTTGAATGCAACCTCTACGAGCTCACCTTCAAAGAGGGGCAGCTGTTGACACCTAAATTTTGACGCATCATTTAGTGTAATTTGCATAGAAAATTAGGGATTAAATTTTTAACCCCTAAATAAAAATATTTAAATTGCATAACATATAGTTTAAATTCATTGCATTTTTGCATCGGACCGGCGGTGAATGAACGAGCTTAAATTTCATCGAATGGGACTTGGCTCGCTTGAAATGCAAGGGCCGGGAATTACAAGTCAAACGGGCTCGGTTGTTTTAATTTGAACTTAATTCAGCCCATTATCATTAATTAATTCAGCCCATTTAAATTAAAGCCCAAGCCTAAGCCCATTAGGACTAGAAAGCCCATCTAATTGACCTAGATTAATACTATATATACATTATTAGGTCAGAATTTTTGGGGGGGACAATTTTCAGATCAGAATTTTGAGAGTGTGAGAGTGAGAAAGAGAGAGAGAGAAAGAAGTCGCGCGCCACGCCCGCCGCGCGCCCCGCCTGCCGCACGCCACGCCCGCCGCCGCCGCCGCCCTGCCGTGCCTGCTGCACGCCACGCCTGCCGCGCCTGCCGCCCGTCGCCGCGCCCCGCCGCGCCTGCTGCCCGTCGCCGCGCCCTGCCGCCGTCCCTGCCGCGCGACACAGCCGCGCCCGCCGCTGCCTGCCGCCGTCCCTGCCGCGCGCCACGCCTGCCGCGCCTGCCGCCCGTCGCCGCGCCCCGCCGCGCCTGCTGCCCGTCGCCGCGCCCTGCCGCCGTCCCTGCCGCGCGACACAGCCGCGCCTGCCGCCGTCCCTGCCGCGCGACACAGCCGCGCCTGCCGCGCCTGCCGCCCGTCGCCGCGCCCCGCCGCGCCTGCTGCCCGTCGCTGCGCCCTGCCGACATCCCAGCCGCTGTCCCCGCCGAGCCCGACGCTGCTGCTGCCGTCCTCGCCGGAGCCGTCGCACGTCGGCGCTGCCTTGCTGTTCCGTCGCCGTTCCTTGCCGCCGTTCCCTGCCGCCGTCCCTGCCGCCGCCGGAGCTGACGCACGCCGCCAACGCTGCTGCCGCTCCTCCCGCCGTGCGCTACCGCCGCAGTCCGAACGATCACGCCGTTGCCCCGCCGTCATCCCGACACCGCGCCGCCGAATCCACCGTTCGTCGCTCATCCCGATCCGCAAGTTCGAATTTGGAAATTATCCGCAAATTAGGTAATTGAACATTATCCAATATTTTTAGAATATTTCGTTTCTTAATTTTTGGATGTTTGAATATTCTGTGAATATTGCGTGGATTGCTAGATATCTTAGGATAATGTTTGCCTTGTTCGTAATATTTGAAAATATTCAAAATTAGGAATCTTTCCTAATTCGGCAACGTATCTGGACGACTATCCGACCTTATCCCCAAGGTACGATACGCGGCGATACGGAAAACCATTATCCTATCCATAATCACTTGGGTACGATAATGATTTTTATCTGCTTTCCAAATTTGAACGATCGACTTTCTATCAATATCTATAACCCTATAGATATGACCGATAGTTCGATTTTTGTGCCTAATCCGAGTTTAAAACGAATTTTGCGGATTGCGTGGTTGTTTTAAATGTGGATGCTATCTTTGTTTAAATTGTTTTTCCTTTTCAAATAAAAAAAGAAAATTCAAAAAAATATCAGTTAGGATTTGAATTTGAATTTTGCATGTTTAGGAATCCTAAATATATCTAGACGATAGAGTAATTATTTAATTTAAATTAGGACTTGAGATAATCTATTTCCTAATTTAAATTAAGTAATTTTCTAATCTTAATAGATTATTTAGGTTATTTTTTTAATTCCGAATTTTCATGAAAATCCCAAAAAAAGAATGAATTGTTTTATGGTAGATCAGAATAGATTGCATTCTTAATTTAAGTAGTTTATTATTTCGAATTTTAACAAAAATCCCAAAAAATAAGTCACGTTAGGATATGTTAAGTCATCATAGGTTGCATGTTAATTTAGGCATATTTTTATTCCGAATTTCATTAAAAAAACACCAAAAATAAATCATTTGCCCGTCATCAGAATTAGGTCACGTCGTTGCATGACATATAGTTTGCATGTTAGGTTGCATTATTCGCGTGTCAATTGTTGCACGTCATTGCATGTAGATTAGCTTTCATTTAAATAAGCAAAAATCCAAAAATATTGAGTGAACTGCTTGTTAATTAGAAATCATATTAGGATGGTTGATGTGATTTTCTAGCTAACCATGCAGATGCTTACGTTGCTTCGAGGTAAGTAATTCTCCCAATCTTGTAATTTATTTAATATTTTGATTATTGGGTGTTACTTTGGTGGTTTGCGCACCCGCATGAACACCTCACATGTTAGTGACTAAGTTAAAATGGATCCAAATTGCTTGCCAAAACATTTTTGAAAAGAAAAGGTACCGAAAGGGCGTTAGACTAGATCTAGCGTAATCAAGTCCCCAGGCTTAGAATCTCTGGTTCGTAGAAATAAAACATACCTCCCTATGTTTTATTTAGGTTTCTAATCGACCTACCACAAATAGATTAGTGGCGACTCCGAGCATGAAAACATTTGCATGTTAAAAACTTAAACCCTAAGTTGCGAATTGGTAGGGCTTGGGAGGGCCCGAGTTAGGTTTAGTCCTAATAATCCATTAGCCTGAGAGGAAAATCTTTAGGTCGCGACACTGACATTCATCGTTCCGATCTCAAAGCCATAACATGTTTCTGCTTTTTCCTAGATACCAACTTCTTCCTTCCGTCAACCCAGCAACTGCAATTTTTTGTGCTCTTGTCAGTCCTTGCCAGCAACAGAAGCAGCAATATCCAAGCAACGCCAGATCATCTTGTTTAACTAACTTATGCCTCCAATCAATTGACTCTTGCTTGGTGATCAACAGTTCCACGCCAAAGAACAATTTCGTTGCAGCAGGCGACTATTTCAACCTCGGCAACAATTTTGCCCCATCAATTTCAAATTCGGGTTTGCCCTCTCGTGTGAATTCGATTTTTCGAAGATCCTCCTTCGCCTTTGCAATGACAATGGCCCCTTTCGATAATCCCCAGTCTGGAGACACACACTCACACTTTTGCCATTCTCATCGACACAACTCTTCTCCTCAATCGATACTCCATCCTCAGATTGACCATCAATCAATCTCACATCATTAACTGTAGAAACTGTTGTGTTCAGTTGCCACATTGGCCATTGACAAGTCCTATTCGAGCCCTCGACCTCGTCGGCCACCACCCTCGACAAAAATTCCAGCATCTTCGTTGTCAGACGGAGGTCGAGCCTAGCCTTAGATTGAGCATGAATGAGCCGAGATCTGATGCATCTTGAGGAATTGACGATTTTATCGTCGGAGAAGGCGGTCAGCAACAAATAACTCCAATGCGACTTCTCGTCACCGAGATTGCTCATAGCCTGCGTGACGATGTGAAGCTCACGAGCTCGCTGGTGGGGCAGCCTGATGATGGTGTCGAAGACGGAGGTGATGTCGAGCAAAGATGGAGACGTGAGGAAGATGAAGAAAGAACAACAAGAAGAAAAAAAACCAAAGCAAAAAGAAAGCGAAAATGAAGAAAGAAAAACTATCCTTGGACGAAAATACCCCTAGCAATGGATAAGATTTGGAGTTCGGGTGCTTATTTGAGATTAAATTGTGCACTTCAGATCCTTATTTGAAATAATGTCCACTTTGTGTTCTCTTTTAAGAAAAGGGCTCCACTTTTGATTCTTATTTGAAATTTTTCCTATATTTTTAAGTAATTCCCATTTCTAACAATTTAAAATTTTAAAACAATTGATAAAGAGGGCTTTTTTACTTTGTTCAAAGAAACGAATTTATTTATTTATGGAGATAAGCTGAAAAGTCCAAAATAAGAAGAATCTAAGCATATAGCCCAAAAGGCTTGCGGGGGGAGCAGAGAGCCAATATCGTCGAAGAGAGCCAAGACGTTGGTAAAGAGGTTGACAAATATGGTAATAAAGGAGTCACGGTGCTCGCCAGCACGAGGCTTTTGACTGTTTTGTCGGTGTAGAATTCCGGATCCTGCTCTTGGACTTCCAGCATCCGATCGATGAACATCGTCCTTGATGATCTCGTCCCATCGATCCCTTTTGACGACGACTCACTCCTCTTCATCACGCTCTCCATCTTCATCTTCTTTGATGCACCTAGGGAGACCGTCGATCACATTGTTTAGGCAGTTTTCTATATTATCATTTAGGCAGTTTCCTATATTATCATTTAGGCAGTTTCCTATATTATCATTGAGGCAGTTTCCATTAGTATTAGGAGTCCTATCTCTATATATAGGATGTCCGTCTTGTAATCAAAACACAGTATTATTGAATAAAAACTTTTGAGTTCTTTGGAGTTGTTCCAAATTTGGAAGACGAATTGTTCTTCCGTCGAATTTTCTTGTTCAGTCAATTCTTCTATCGCGCTTCGGCATCAATTGGTATCAGAGCACAGGTTGCTTGAATCAATGGCTGAACAGAATCGCGGTCGTGGACGGCGGGCTCGTGGTGGCCGGGGGCGTGGAGGCGTTCCTGAAGCAGACGACCAACCGCGTCTAAGAGATCTGCGAGGCATAGAAATTGAAGAACAGAGAAGACGAATCCAGGATTTGGAGCGACAACTTGCGGAGGCGAGGTTGGACGTTCAATCCGAAGAAGGAGCGGAATCTGAGGATTCATCCGATGATGACGAAGAAGACGTAAACCCTTTCGGGGTTCTGAACCAGGGGCGGAATTGAGGAGTACGACCTGGAAATCAGCGTTCTTCTCAAAATTTCGGAATGAAGATCGAGATTCCCGAGTTTAATGGTAAAGCTCATCCTGATGAGTTTATTGATTGGTTGCATACGGTAGAACGGATTTTTGATCTTAAAGACCTAACTGAGGGGCAAAAAGTGAAGTTAGTGGCTATTAGGCTGCGAAAACATGCTTCGATATGGTGGGAACACGTAAAAAAGCAACGCGCTAGAGAGGGGAAGCCGAAGGTGGATCGCTGGGAGAAGATGAAAAAGTTATTGCAAAAAAAATTTTTGCCTACCCATTATAGGCAAGAGGCGTTTATCGAATATCATAACGTCAAGCAAGATGATAAAACAGTTGAGGAATTCACAGAAGAATTTGATCGTTTGCGGATGCGTTGTGATGTGGCAGAGGAAGACGAGCAGACGATTGCACGATATCTGGCAGGGCTGCGATACGAGATCTCTGATGTTGTCCAATTGCAGCAGTATTGGACATATGAGGATGTGTGTAGACTAGCCCTAAAGGTAGAGGGGCAGTTTAAAAGAAAAGGCAGTAAGTCCAAGTGGTCTAGCAGCGGTTCTAAATGGACAGGCAGCAGTTCCAAGTGGTCAGATAAAGAGTCCCGGGGGAAAGTAGGGAGTTCTTCAGCCCCGGCAGCAGTTAAGGGCGCTGGTTCAAAATTTACAACAAAAGGAGAGCAGGGTGGTACTGGATCTAGCAGGGGAGGAGCTGCAGGCAAGCGATGTTTTAAGTGTCAAGGACTCGGGCACTTTGCCGCTGATTGTCCGAACCGACAATTTGTGACACTAGTAGATAATCCAACTTTTGATGAAGACCCAACTTATGATGAATCTGATGGCGAGCAAGCAGAAGCAGATCCAGATCCGGAGGACATTATCTATGCCGATTCTGGTGAGTCTTTAGTCGTGCGTCGGGTTTTAAATATTGCTGAGGTAGATGATGAATCGTGGCTCGGGCATAATATATTTCATACTAAGTGCACTAGTGGGGGAAAGGTGTGCAGTATGATCATTGACGGGGGAAGTTGTGAGAATGTAATATCTACCACTATGGTAGAAAAGTTGGGGTTGAAAACTGTCGAACATCCTCAGCCATATAAGTTGTCATGGCTTAGGAAGGGGAATGAGGTAAAAGTGAGCAAGAGGTGTCTAGTGCAGTTTTCGATTGGGAAGAAATATGCTGATGAAGTGTGGGGTGACGTCGTTCCAATGGACGCTTGTCATATTCTGTTGGGGAGGCCTTGGCAGTTTGACAGGAAAACACAGCATGATGGATTCAAAAATACATACACCTTCAAGAAGGATGGCCGGACTATTACTCTGGGTCCTTCAGATTTGAGAAAAGAAGGGAAAAGTAATCTGCTTTCCAAATCAGAGTTCCAGGAGGAGGCGGTGAATGCCCCAGAGCTTTTTGCTGTTGTAGTCATGGAGCAGAATCTTGATAGTCCAGAAATTTCAACTCAAGTTCTACCTATACTTGAGGAGTTTGCTGATGTTGTGCCAGAGGAGTTGCCACCTGGATTGCCACCCATGAGGGACATTCAGCATTGTATAGATCTCGTTCCAGGAGCTGCTATTCCTAATAAGGCAGCTTACAGAATGAATCCTAAGGAGCATGAGGAGATGCAGAGGCAAGTGCAGGAACTATTAGAAAAAGGTGCAATTCGAGAGAGCATGAGCCCTTGTGCAGTGCCAGCTTTATTGGTTCCTAAGAAAGACGGGTCGTGGAGAATGTGCGTGGATAGCAGAGCTGTTAACAAAATCACGATCAGGTATCGCTTTCCTATTCCGAGATTTGATGATTTAATTGATCAACTGCATGGAGCGACTATTTTTTCAAAGATAGACTTGAGAAGTGGATATCATCAGATCAGGGTGCGTCCGGGAGATGAGTGGAAGACCTCTTTTAAAACTCGAGATGGTCTGTATGAGTGGATGGTAATGCCTTTCGGGTTATCTAATGCACCGAGCACCTTTATGAGACTGATGAATCAGGTGTTTCGTCCTTTTATTGGCCAGTTTGTCGTCGTATATTTCGATGATATTTTGATTTATAGTGTATCGACTGATCAACACTTGCAGCATTTGAGAATGGTGTTCGAGACATTGAGGGAACAGAAATTATATGCTAATACCAAGAAGTGTCACTTTTTGACCGATCGTGTGACCTTTTTGGGCTATATAATAACTAAAGAGGGCATTCATATGGACCTAGCTAAGGTTGAGGCTATTACGAATTGGGAAATTCCGAAAAATATTCATGAGGTACGTAGCTTTCATGGGCTTGCGTCTTTTTATCGGAGATTTATTCGGGACTTCAGTACTATTATTGCACCTCTAACGGATTGTCTGAAAGGAAGTAAATTTGTGTGGACTAAAGAGGCAGAAGCTGCCTTTCAATTATTAAAGAAGAAGGTGACTGAAGCACCTGTTCTCGTGCTTCCTGATTTTAATGAGATTTTTGAGGTGCATTGTGATGCTTCAGGTGTTGGTATTGGGGGTGTCCTAAGTCAAAAATGTAAACCTGTGGCATTCTTTAGTGAGAAGTTGAACGAGGCGAAAAGGAAATATTCAACTTATGATAAAGAATTTTATGCTATTGTGAGGAGTTTGGAGCATTGGCGGCACTATCTTATTTCGAAAGAGTTTGTCTTATTTTCTGATCATGAAGCCTTGAAATACATCAATGGGCAGCACAAATTGAATGCAAGGCATGCAAAGTGGGTGGAGTTCCTTCAAGTTTTCAGTTTTTCCATCAAGCATAAGGCAGGAGTGCTAAATAGTGTGGCAGATGCATTGAGCAGAAAACAGTCTTTGCTGTCTACGATGCAGGTAAAAGTTCTAGGCTTTGACACTTTTAAAGATTTATATGTTGATGATCCTCATTTTGGGGATATCTGGAGGAAGAGCAAAACGGAGCCTTTTCAACAATTTCAGATCGTGAAGGGTTACCTATTTAAAGGTAACAGATTGTGCATTCCTCAATGTTCTTTGAGGGAATCTATTATTATTGAGGGACATGCGGGCGGTTTAGCTGGACACTTTGGCGTGGATAAGACAAAGGCCTTGTTGAGTGAACACTTTTATTGGCCTCGGATGGAGCGTGACGTGACACGTTTTATAGAGAGGTGCAGGATATGTCATGTGGCAAAGACCAAGAGTACTAATGCAGGATTGTATATGCCCCTACCTGTTCCAGTTGCACCGTGGGAGGATGTTAGTCTCGACTTTGTCTTGGGTTTGCCAAGAACGCAGCGGAGTAAGGATTCAATAATGGTGGTTGTCGATAGATTCTCGAAGATGGCCCACTTTGTCCCGTGTAGCAAGTCCTATGATGCTTCACAGGTTGCTCGATTATTTCTGCAGGAGATTGTTAAGCTGCATGGAATTCCTAAGTCCATTACCTCAGATCGTGATGTGAAATTTGTGAGTCACTTCTGGCGCACTCTTTGGAGGTACATGGGTACAAGTTTGCAGTTTAGTTCATCTCATCATCCTCAGACTGATGGTCAAACAGAAGTTGTCAATCGAAGCTTAGGGAATTTACTGCGGAGTTTGATTGGAGATAATCCGCGACAATGGGACTTGGCATTGCCTCAGGCGGAATTTGCATATAACAGGTCAGAGAACCGAACTACTGGCAAGACTCCTTTTGAGGTGATTTATGGGCGTAATCCAATTACTCCATTAGATCTCACACCGATACCAGTTCTCAAGCAATTTAGCTCGGAAGCTGAGGAACATGCAAAGTATATCAAAGAGTTGCATTCCCAGGTTCAAAATCAGATCAATAGTCAGAACATGAAGTATAAGCAACGCGTGGATATGCGCAGGAAAAGAGTTGTCTTCAAGGAAGGTGATCTAGTTTGGATTCACCTTAGGAAGGAACGATTTCCAGCTGGTAGGTTTGGCAAGCTTCAACCTAGAGCTGATGGACCTTTCAAAGTTTTGGAGCGAATTAGTGACAATGCTTACAAGATCGAATTGCCGGGTAAGTATAATGTATCCGGAACTTTTAATGTAGCAGATTTGTCACCTTACTACCCTGAAGAGGAAGAAGATTCTGAGGAGATTGATGACGACAATGAAGGCGAAGCAGATTCGAGGACGAATCTTTCTCTAGCAGGGGAGGATGATGCACCTAGGGAGACCGTCGATCACATTGTTTAGGCAGTTTCCTATATTATCATTTAGGCAGTTTCCTATATTATCATTTAGGCAGTTTCCTATATTATCATTGAGGCAGTTTCCATTAGTATTAGGAGTCCTATCTCTATATATAGGATGTCCGTCTTGTAATCAAAACACAGTATTATTGAATAAAAACTTTTGAGTTCTTTGGAGTTGTTCCAAATTTGGAAGACGAATTGTTCTTCCGTCGAATTTTCTTGTTCAGTCAATTCTTCTATCGCGCTTCGGCATCATTCTTCTTCACCCCCTTGAAAATCCGCCCACCACAACGCTGGGATGAAATCCCCGATGTACCCGGCGCTTCCGAGAAGCTACGAGTACTCTCTCCTCATTATCTCTCTGAACTCCCTCCCTTCCTCCGACACCTGGTCCGTCCCAAAATAGCTCTTTCCGGCGATCATACGCATCATCACGTTCAATGTAAGATCTAACAACCTCCGTCGCATATCCACCTTCAGCCATTCCCTATCTTCTGTATAAAAACAAGAAGAAAAAACAAATATATATACACACACACATATAACATCTCTTTGTGAGTGACATGTTAGACACAATCAATTATATTGAGAAAACTGCAAGACAACTTTATGCCTTTTTTGGATAAGAGGTGGATTCTTCATATGTGGCTGCTAGGTAAAATTTGTCTAGGCAAAACTTACTCCTGTCTCCGAAACAACCGTGATCTCAAAATAGTTGCTTCTCCGGCGAAAGAACCTCCTCGTGCCGGACAGCAGAGTGATCAGCAAGGGGCCTCGCGGAGAACAACTTCACAGCTGTGAAGCGGGGGAGGTTGCGCCAGTACTCACCGTAAGGGCTTACGCCTATTGTGCTGTAGTCGTAGTTGAGGAGCTCCCCGGACAGCAAGCGGGGCCGGTTGGCGAAGGCAACATCCTTCTCAGTAAAACACTCCTCGACGGCCGACAAAGAGGGGACGACCACGGTTTTGCTCGAGCCGAGCCGTAGGAGGAAGACTTGACCGTGCTGGAGCGAGAGGTCGTGTAGGGTTCAATGGAGGGGCTCCTTGACCAGGTGGAGGTGGCCGATGATAGGGAGGGAAGGAGGGCTCGGTGGCAGGCGGTGGTTGGGAGTTGTGTTTTTATGGAGAAAGAATCTGTAGAGGAGGAAGAGGAGAGAGGGAGAGATCAGTTCTAGGTTCAGCCATTGATGAGGTCCTTCTTCCTCCATCTAGTGGAAAAGCATTGATTGAGCTTCTTGTTTAGTTGAAGTTCTTGAAGACTTAAGTGACGAGGAAAGCATCATTTTAAAACCATTTAAAGAATAAGTTATAGTTAGGAAAAGTGCACGACCGATAAGTATAATATATGGTATTAACATGAAGGAGGATTTATATACCTTGATTTGCGCGGAGATGTGTACGTTAGGTTTCCTTAATTTCACTATTGCTCAAAAAACGACGAGCATTGAGCAATAGTGAATACAACTATAAAAATTTACTTTTAGGAAGCTGCTTCACTCGTACACGATGGTGAACGCCGGGGGCAGATTCGTCGTGGGCTACTTCCTCTCGGCACAGCTGGCGAGGGTGTCGGAAGGGCGCATCCTCGGTATGCGGAGATGTATGGCTCCGTTCCGAAAGCGCAAGGGTGCTTTATTAGGGTTGGTAGTTTCTGACAGGGCTTAAACATGACATGGAGCTAGTGAAGTTGGGTCAGGCTATTCGCGCTCGAGTTAATTTCGTGTCAACCCGAAAGACACGGCATTAGTCATCGCATCATGTTCGTGTCAAACCTGTTAGACACGAAATCGAACCCGCATATCCATTTACTTTAACAAGTTAGTATCGCAAAATCTCTGTGAGACATTTTATACCGACATGATTAGTCAAAAGACTATCATGTGCATGGCATGCAGTATTAAAAATTTAAATTAAGGGTATTCCATCAACTGTGATCATTCTGTTTAATTTGAATTCACGATGTTTTTTGTGCCTAATTATTGTCATTTGACAACAGATTTTACGAGAAGTTGATCATATTTCGGGTCAGGCTCATGTTCAAGAAACTTGCGACATTTGACTTTCAAGAATTTGTTTTAGTTAATTTCGTTCAAAACTTCAAATAGTCCCAACTTGAAAAGGCCCAACCATTGAATTTATTGCTTTCGGAGAGCAAAGAAAGGACAAACTTATTGCTGCTTTGCATGACTGGACTGAAGTGCATTAGTGTTGTGTTTCATTTGCATCGTCATTCTCTTATATTTTTTTCCCTTGGTCACTTTTCTCCCTCATTGAATTTTCGAAAAGCCTCATCTGTTGGTGAGCCATGGAATCCGCAGAAATCTACGTGAAGTTGATATTGATTCGAAAGGGGAGGGAGGGAGAGAGCACAGCAAACTGCGACGACCATGGAAGTAAAAGCTAAGCATTCTTCTGCACAGTGGACGAGTCTCTTGATGAAGAAGATGACTAAATATTTTACTAAATTCACACGGTACATCCTTTTTTCGCCCTTAAAAAGCAAGATGATACACTGTAATGATAAGTATGAAAAGTTGGGCAATACACAGAAGATGGAGTCCACAAAAAGTGCCGGCCACTTTCGAGCGACCAAGGTTTTCAAGTCAACCTGAAACGCTCCGAGTACAACTAACAGAAGAAAAGATGGCTCAGCGATTGTGGAGAGGGTCTGAAGCGTTCGGGACTCTCCTTTTGCTGGACAACCACTTGTCGGGCGGTGATGAGCGGCCGAACGGTGGCTGCGGATGACGACTCTTCTGTTGTTTCTCTGATCTCTCCTTCTCTCCTGGCGTCCCTGTGCTCATGCCATTGCTGTTCACGGCCTCTTCCCTCTCATCGCCTGACACCAGCAACGAAGAGAGAAGAAGCAAGACCAGAACTTTGTGCAGAACCTCCATTACCCAATGACCCACTCTTCTTCCTCTTGCACGAGAAGTATAAACACTAGACATAAAAGAAGAAGCAAGAATGAAGAGCAGCTCTCTTGCTTATACGGATGATGGGTCCAGCTCATAACAGAGCATCACCATCACACAGAGGAGAGCAGAGAGAGAGAGAGAGAGAGAGCAGAGAAAGCTATGTGGCTTTTTGTTTGGCAATGTGAAGCGAGAATTAGAAGGAAGAAGCAAAATAAAGCCAATGAGTATTTGCCCTGCAAACAAGGGACACGTCCAACGAGGGCTCGCTTTTTGTTTCCGCCTTTTATTTTATATGGATTCTTTACGCTTCACGAGACCTTTCCTTTCATGATTCTTCTCTCTTTCTTGGAAAACATGCTCTCTTGCATTCATCAGTCCCTGAAATGAGGGTCACTCTCTGCCTCCTCCCAAGCCAGGTCCGAGTCATGAGCATTATAGGATTGCATGTTTGGCTCTTGTGCGTTGTGCCTCCTCGTGCCTTTTCCCTTCGTTGTCGGGTAGCGTTTGTCGGCTTCGGCAGGCAGGTCAATCTTTCCCCTGAAAAGGCTTCCTTTTCTCAGGACAAGGAAAATCCATTGGCCCATGCCAGGAAAAAGATGGTGCGAAATCCGTTCAAGTACAATAATTCATCAGTTTTCAATTTTGGCTCTGTTTTGCTACACAGCTAAAATGGGACTGCTCATCGGGTCAAATCTAGCATGTTGGAGGGAGAACAAAATTTCAGAGAATCTTTCTTTCGAGTATAAAAATACGCTGATAGTTCTCCTTTTTGGTTGGTGAACTTTTCAGCTTGTTATTTCGGGAAGATTTCCTAAAGGTGCACCAAAATGTCCAGTGCTGCATGTGGTTTCTAATCTCTGGCCTCTGTATATAGATATGCACGGCTTTTTTTCAATGGGTATTTTGGGCACTGAATCTTCATGTAACATTAGCGACATGAAACAAAGAGTATAGTCCACGATTATATCGTCCACCTCTCCTCTCAATCCATGAAAACATCAAATGGATCCTTCGGGCATATACTCCTTGGTGGTCTTATGAAGTCACTTAGAAGAAACAATCGATGAAGTCAATTAGAAGAAATAATGAACCATAAGAGTGATTCATGTCCCCCGAGACTAATCCTTGCAGCCCACCAGAAATCACCATCCCACCCAAAAAGCTAATTACCAACTAATCGCTTCTATGCACCATCTTCCTAGTGCGCTTTGAGTCATTGGGGAGAAAAATCTGGTTCTTAAACTAGTTGCCCTTGAGTCTTTTATTGATGGACCAAGTTGTAGTCCCATAGTAACTTCCTTCAAGAAAAAAATTGTAGAGAGAAAACTTCACATTTCCTTCCTCAACTTCACTCCTGTGTATTAGTAATGGCTCTCTGGCATAGCAATGTTCTAGCCCATCGAGCTTTCGTCCCTAAAAAGGACCTGAGCATTCGCTATTTTCCTCATGTATGGTGAAAAAAAATTAAACACGGATTACCAGATCAGAATTAATGTAGTGACAAAGCCAAAACTTGACCACTGTCAATCTATGTACAGTGGGAATTCAATGTCTGGTAATCAGAAACAAATATCAACTAGTTTCCAATCCTCGTATCAGGCGTAGGACCAATTTAAATGCTCATGTTGGTATCCAGGATATCAACTTTGCCTTCTGATTGCAGCGACGTTGACACAGTAGCGAGCTCCTTTTCAGCATCTCGTGTTCTGCTTTATGTGCATTCCAGCTAAGTTAATCTGCAACTTTAAAGAGCCCAATCAACATTTTAGAGCTGATGGCAAATCCTGCAATCTTGAGACTCGTGCATTTCTCTATCCATTTGCTGAAAAATGTGATTTGATTTCATGACCAACGGCAGTCCAACTCATCATTCTCCAACATCTTCAAAGTAACCAGCAGGAATCTCCGGTGGAGAGGCCATGCTTGCGACGCATTTGAACTGTGTTCCAAGGGGTAAAAGGAAGGTTCACTCCAAATCAGCACTCATTTTCATCTCAAAGTCGGTGCTTATAAATCATTGGAAAATAGAATTACCTTATGTTGTCTGTATTTTTCTCTCACAGCAGGCAAAGATCCACCCCTTCTACTCAGATACAAGTCATGCAGGATTTGCACACATTCCTTCAAATCTTTGGGACAATATCCTGAGTATTGTTGCAGGGCTAAGCTCTGTAGGTTGAATGCAATCGTAAGTACATAATATAAAGACATCACACCCAAAAAAGCAAATTAATGTCTACTTGCATCAAGGCCAAACTCTTACCCAAGGATGGGTCTTTGGTCGGATCATAAATCTGGCGAGAAATATCACCGAAGCAGCTACCAGAGAAGGTAAGAACTTCACGCAACTATAGTCAAGCAAACTTAGCTCGGCGAGGTAGTAGCCTAGGAACTCCAGTTGCAGATGATTATTCGTCTGCAGATAGCAGCATAAGCAAGAAAGGACTAAAGTTAGACAATGGAACACAACAACCAATGCCAATGCATAAAGATCTGGTCACATGAAAATATAATAGCGGATTGTACTTACTTTATGGCCCTCTTGAGCAATTCGATTAAACCTTCTGCATATCAATCATCAAAGGTAGAGTAACCATTAGCTATATGCATTAAAAAGAAAAAAAAAATCAGCCAAGGCAATGAAATTCCAAGAGTTCTTACCTTAAAAATGACTTTATTGTGGGATTGCCCATCTCAAACATCAGCGACTTGAGTATATCAGACTCCATCTTAACGACCTTCAAATCAATGAAAAGCTTGTCAGCTAAATTACACACTTATCCAACTATGCTATGCAGATTCAAGAAAGGGAAGATGTGGAAATTGAAATGATAGGATAAGGGCATACCTCTTCCTTGGTGTAAGTATTGTCGGTTATGTAACAGAAGTCTTCCACATGAGGAGGGCTGATCTCTTCATACTTTCTACTTACCACAAGAGAAGCAAAAACCCATTTTAGAAAACAGTCAGGACCCATTCACGTAACAAATGGGAAACTTCCAATAGACATGAATCATCATTAACAGGAGCTGAATCCTTACGAGGCAATGAGCATTGCGGAAACGCCCAGCAACTGGAGCTTCTGCCTGTTGAGAGCATTGAGGGACAGGAACCTATCGATGTAGGAGATGGAGAGGTAAAGGGTATCGGAGAGCAGCTTGTACTCTTCGGCGACTTCAATCAACCAATCCACCAATATCCCCCTCATGTTCGCCGTCACGTCCTTTTGAACCTTCTCAAGGTAATCGGGCAGAGGCCTCCTGTGAGGCTCCATCTGGAGATAATGACATCCATCACTCGAATTAGCCCCAGTTGATCGAATCATGCTCGATTGAGCATCATGCATTAATTTCACAGCTTCATCTCATGACCCCGACTCGACCCAGATGTTTCCGCTCATCAACCTCAATGAACACTCTCATATTGCCACCCAAAGCAAAGAAACAAAACAAACCCCATTTGACGAGATGAAGCGAAAAGCACTGACCTCCATCTTATGCAGATAGTCGTAGATGTCGGCCACGTAAGCTCGACACATCTGGGGATCGTCGGACGCGGGCTCGGCGTCGATCTTCGGATCCCCATCCTCGGACCTCAGCGAGGGCCCGCTCAGGGAGGCGCCGCTGGCCGCGCTCCCCGCCGCGGGCTTCCTGACCACCCTCCCCGGAACCGCCTTGGGCTGCCGCCTGGGCTTGGGCTTGGCGGCGCTCGGCCCCCCGCCGCCGCCCTGGGGGGCGGCTGCGGCGGCGGCGACGTTCGACAGGTTGGGGAGCTCCCCGAGGACGACGCGCTTCTTGGTGGCCGGGGTCCGCTGCTCCTCGCCGCCCCCCGCCGCCGTTGCCGCGGCGGCCCGCTTCTTGGACGCGCGGGTGATGCGCAAGCTCCGCCCCTGCTCCGCCATCAGCCGTCGGCAGTTGATGATGACGACGACGACGACTTAGCGCGCGCGCGAGCCTGCCTGGCTGCCTCCCTCCCCCTCAACACTCCTCCTCAATGGGTGCCTCGCCTTGCGAATGGAGAGAGAAGAGAGGTGGGGGGTGAGTTTTGTAGGGAAGGGAAGGGGGGAAATTTTTTGACAGAGGAGCGCCATGTTTGAAAGCCATTTTCTTGGCGCTTCGCTCCCAGGTTTTGCCTTTTCCTTTCCTTTTCTTTTTATTCCCCTTTTTTCGAAATGAAAACTGAAACTGAAACCGAACGCGCCTCGCCCGCTTCGCTCGCTCGCTCGGGTTCGGGTTTCGGGGGGGCGTTTTTGGGTGGGAAGGGGGGATGGGGTGCGGCGGCGTTTCGAAATTTTTTGAAAACGGGTTTTGGCTCCGGTGGGGTGGGGGGTTTTGCCGGATCCGGGGCAAGATTTGACCCGGCGAATTCGAGTTTTTTCGGTGAATTTGGGCGCGATGATTCCTCCTCCTCCTCCTCCTCCTTTATTTTTTTTTTCTCTTTTTATGAAAGATGGAATAAATAATTGGGAGGCCAGCTGTCGATTTCGGGGGGAGAGGAATCGGATCTAATTTAAAGTCCCGTTCACGAATTTATGACGCCTGCGCTCGATTAAGGGGGGTCGTTAATAAGACTAATTGGATATTAACCCCTCCAAAATGAGATTAATTCGGACGGAGGGTAAACTTCCCGGATCGATCGTGTCTTGACTACTTTTGATTTGGGATAAGTTCACTGGAAGTCCTAAAACTTGTCAAGTCTGTGCAATCGAGTCTTTCTGTTGATTCCATCTAATTTGGCCGATGGGGAAATGCAAGCGTGGCTTTTTTTTCTTACTATTTTCTCCATCCCGCGTGGCAGTGACGTGGCTAGAATGGCGTCATTTTGGTCCAAGTCTGATTTACAATATAAATTTCATTTGATTTCCATTAAAATTAAGCTAAATTTAAATAAATAGATAAATTTCCCCTGCGTTCTTTTGCTTTTTATGCATCTTGATTTTCCTTCAACGGTCATTGGAATTCACGTGCACAATTTCTTCTTTATCTTCTCCACATTTTCATGATCTTCTCGACTTCCGTGATTTCAATAGGCTCCCCGAATAGTCGCGTGTCTTGCAATAACTTCCTTCTTTGGCGACCCGATTATATTCGTAATCATTCCCACTCTCAGCTCGAGCAGATCAAGGTACTCCTGCTCTTACTCTGATCGAAGCAACCCCACCAAATCTCAGATCAAGACCAACTTGTAGACACTAAAAAAAAGAATATTAATCAAAGTTAAGATGTCACATTGTCACTATGTATCATAAAGTAAATATGAAATACTCGATAAAACAATATGTAATGCGAAATGTGAATACCTAATTCCCCACACCGTCAATATATTATACGCATGTCATATTATCCCGATAATTTAAGATGCTAAAAGTTTCTTATGGCATCGTATAAATAAAAAAATTGTTACTCTTGACTAACAATGCCAAGTCAAAATAATAGCAATTTACTCGATATATTCTCTCGAAGAAAACTCATCATACGAAAGCAAAACATAATAGTCTACCGATATTCTTTGAATCCATTGCTAATATGGATTTGCGTGAATGTCACGCTTTTGTTGTGCATCTGTCTAATTTCCATCGGATCAAGCTTTAAAGCCTTTAGAGATTTCGAGAATTCAAGCTTTTCCATCTGTTTGATTCGAGCTCAGAAGGGAAAGCACTCAAATTGATGTTTCTGCGAAGGAAGGAATTAGACCCTCTCGAGACTCAAGTTCAAAAAGAATATATTATACTCACTTCTCTTATATTAACAGAATTTGGCACCAACTTTCTTGTCCGAAATTTTAGACTTGCAATTTATTTGTGTACAATCATTGTGCTTATCAAGTCGAAATTAGCCTAGTTAAGATCAAGATCAAGGTTGAACTTAATATAACCCGACTCTTCCATTTTAAGGAAAAATAGCCCAAAAGATTCTAAACTTATCGTACGACTGTCAATTCAATCATAAACGTTTTGATGAGACTAGCGAATATCACCTGGAGGGGGGTAAATAGGTGATTTGAGTACTATTTGATCAATTTTAATGTGAAAGTAATTGAACTCGGGTAAAGTCTGAACAATATTCAGATTTTGGTCAATCTTTGAATGGCAAACAGATAAATGTGCAATTAAATAAATAAAAGGAGTTTTAGGGAAGAGAAAATTTGCACACAAATGTATAGTGGTTCGGCTTAGATCAAGCCTACGTCCACTCTCCCACGCTGATAGTCTACTGGCTAGATTTTACTAGATAATCAATCAAGAGATTATAAGTTCTGAGTGATAACTTTTCTATGAAGAATGGATCACTCTATCTCACTCGGTCACTCTTACAACAAATATCTCAATATCACATATATTTAGCTCAAGATGGACAAGTTATATTAGTCAAAGTATGCTCAGACTTTGGAATGGATGATTCTGGTTATTGTCTCTCTACTTCTGCTCCTTGACAATTTGTCTCCTTTTATACTCATCTAATTCCATGCTAGCTGTTGGATAGTCTTCAGAGGATTATCTTCCAATCTTCACCTTGGACAGATTTGCATAAAAGGGATTAAGTAGGCGTTGAGTGACAGAGTCTGAATCCCGCTGAATCTGATCGCCCATATAATCAAAACTTCAGTTTCCATAAGCAAAGCTTCTTCATTTGGAAATAAACTTGTAGTGTGGTTGATTGTCAATCAATCAATGATATTTCAAGATGTAAATATTCTATGCAAAATAGCATTTTAAGATCAAATCAATCAAAACTCTCCAATGGTAAAATCCAAGCCAGATTACTAGCCGTTGTTCTGAGTATGCGATAACATCCGGATAAAGTCTGATCATTATTTTGCATTTCAAAACTTGAGTCAAAATGGTTTGTTCTTTAATCTCTGAATCTTTTGTTTCCAACTGAAACTCTTCAACTTTCGTATACAAAGTCTGGACTTTGTCTTTTGCTATCCGGAACTTAAACTTTTCCTTCTAATCCTTGTAAAGTCTAGACTTCTAGAAAATGATTTCCTGGACTTAGAAATTCTTCAAAAGTATTTGTTAGACTTATAGTGACTCTTGGACAATTTTGTCAACTTCAAAATATATTAGGAGGTTTTCTCAACACTTTTCAATGTGGCCAATGCAATTCTAAATGTTTTGACATTTTCCAATGTAGTTTTTTTTTGTAAGGTTTCCAATGTAGCTCATCTGGCTAATTTGACAGAAAAAATTACCGAAATGGACAATTTTTGTTTTTAAATTTTTCCTTTTTTTTCATTGTTTTTCCTATTCATCTTCTTCCCCCGTGCCCTTCTCGCCAACCGCAAGAGAGGGCCGTGATTTCTAGCCAAATTTTAGGAAAATTGCAAAAATCGCCCAAATCATCGCCGACCATGCCGAGTAGAGCGACTGGCATTAATTAGACTGCTACGTCAGCAAGTTCCAACCAAAATTCGCTAGATGAACTGTATTGGAAAATTCTCAAAAGATTTAGGACTATATTGGCCAAATTTGAAAAGTTTAGAACCGAATTAGCAATCATACAGGATTTTTTGCACAATTCTTCCTAGAGTCTAATCCTTCTTCTTGACATAGGCCTTAACTAAAATTTAATCCTCATGCATTCGGGCTGTAAATTTACACCACGAATACTCATGCATCCCGTAATCTTTGTATGAACACATTAAGTGTAAAAGGACGTTTAGTTCTCTGATCAATGCTCTCAAGGTTCGTGAAATCTTTGTATCAACACATCCCATATGAGAGTTCAACTGGCGTATAAAGGCATCATTTTGGTATCTTTTACATGAAATTGATGACACAATCACGGGCCTTGAATAAAGCATTGGTAAACTACTAAACTTTCCATGCATTGGTGAGAGAATCTGCTCGATTTACATGAAATTCTGATCTCGTGCTATGACGGCCGGTGTTGATGACAGCAATTGATCAGACAAACAGGGTTCGATCTAAACTTGTTCATGGTTCTGGATGGCCGAACTGGGTTCCCTTCCTGCAGAATTGAAGTGCAGTTTCATACTACCAAGTTTAGCTTGTGCTCAAAATGGATTATTGGGTTTTGTCCATGATCAAAGAGCTTCAAGAGTTTAGTTACAGTATGCTTTAGCCCCAACACACAATTTAGCCTAGAGTTATCCAACAAATTCACAACTTTTTGAGATCGTAAATTGAATTTTAGCAGGATATTCTCACAGCGGTTGATTAAGGCAAAGGCTAATGACCCGAGGCCTTGTTTGGTTCATCATGGATTTAGTTTACACAATAGAAACGATAATCCTATTACTCAGTATTCTCGCGTTTGGGTTAAACTTTACATGTGAACACCTAAAACATGAAAGTTCTACTACTAAGATTTTCATTTCTCGATTGAGCAATCCAATCTAAGGTGAACCAACTGAGACTTTACTTTTATCCTTACCGTTTTCTTTCTTAAAGAGGCTTTCTCTTAGGATAAAGCCAAAGTCGAATGAACACAGATTCAGAATAAGTCAATCTTTTGTGATACCTGCTGGACAAAATCCATTGGTCCAGGAAGAGTAAGCTGCACTGACAAGTTGTCCGAACTCAGCATGATCGGTGCTGCTGTGATGCTCTATGGCATTTGTGGGGCTCATGCCATGATCAAGATTTTCAATTTGCTCGTGAGGTGCTGAAACTGGTCGTAACACTCCCAGTCCTAGTTGCCATTGATCTCTGTAGATGAAAGAGTGAACTGAGAATCTCTTCCTTATATAGCAATTCACATATAATGTGGATTTTATAAAACATATCGTCTGCATGAAAAGTTTTTCTTTCCCTTACAAGATGTTTCTGATAATGACATATATCTCTTTTCCCATCGTATAACTATGTAGCATACATATATATACATTGATCATTGCTTGTAAAAAGAGAATAATATATTAATAACCCATGTTAATTGTTCAAAAACTATTTTTCGGAAGCATCCTACCTCGAGGGAAGTGGCACATATGAGCCCAAGGCATCCAAGATCTGCAACTGAGAGTCTTCTTGTGGAAGCAAATCTAACATGATTAAATTTCTTGCGACAAAACCATTATCCACTCAAGCTGCTAGATGTAAATGTACCTTTTAACATTAGCAAAAGAGATTGCTGTCACTCCATAAAACATTCATTTTGGCAACTTTCTAGACAGTTTTCACTCCTTAAAAGTTGCACCTAATGAACTGAGATGTTATTGTTTGAAATTCTTCCATACATGATACAGGAAATAGTGACCAATTTAGTCTAGATGATAAAGTAAATATTCGTATAATCTGGTATCATATTAATGGAAGAGCTGGACACCCGTGATAGCATACTAATAGTTGCGAACTGCAGTGAATTGAAAGCTTTAATTTCACAATAAAATTGTTACACATCTATTGAGTGGATTGGGATTTCTGGGAATAGCATATTGGCATGTATTTCAGAATATATACACATATACCTGGGAACTTGTGGGTCGGCACTTTTCCTCCAAAATTTGCTGTTGCATAAGGATATTGCTTAGAGCATCAGGTGAATTCGCATAAAAGTACACTCGAGGTACGAAATGATTGTTAAAAGAAAAAAAAACATTTTACCTTCCGAATCTGGACGCGTCGCAAGGCTTCCTCAAGGATCTGCTCCTGGTACTCGGCATCACTCGCAGTGGTGATTGCTGAAGGATTACCTTCATATATTCTACAGCGATAGTCATTAATTAAACCAGGTTAACATTACCAAAACATGGATTGTGACTAATTAATTCAATGGCCTTCTCAGTCAACCGTTCAAATTGGATCGAGAAACTGGATTGATATTTGATCATGCCTGAGTGGTTTCTCCAGCTCCTCCAGATGGTACATGCATTTCTGGACCTCCTGATGTGCATCCTGCAACATTCACATATACAAACCAAAGCTATTAGAAATGTAGAGAAGCTTTAGCTAAGAAGCTTCCCATTCATTTTCCTAAAAGAAAATCTTGTTCTAGTCATGAAGTACCTTGAGTTGAGAATCACTACTCACAGGGCTGCTTCATAGGAAAGCAATCACATGTCAGAACCACAACACACTTAGTAGTGGTGAACTGTTTCCGAAGACACGTGACAATTGGGATCAAAAGCAAGACATTCAATCTTGGACCATGAACCTCTCGTACTGAAAAGGTTGATTTTCGTAATTGCAAAACCAGAATGATAAGCCGCACAACCCTTGTGGACATTCTCGATTTCCGATTTTGTCTAGTAAGCTTGATTAGCAAAAAATTAGACGAAAATACATGTCATGCAAGAGGATTTTACTAAACAATTCCGAGAGAACCTGGCCACTTGATGGGTTGCCTTGGCTTCGTCCTTCAGTTTACAAATAATTCTTTGTAGAAACTGCAAAAGGAACTTCCAAATTAATGTTCAGCATCAAAATCAACTTTCCATATTTTTTTGTAAAATCTATTTCTGGGGGAGTGCTTACCTCTTGATTATGGAGCCTTCTTCGGTGGCGGTAAGCAAATGTTGAACAAGACACTACGTGAGCATCAACCCCTTCAGATGAATATTAACATAGAAATCATCAAAGAAAAAAAAAATCTACTTACTTACCTCGCTCGTGACCAGGAAGATCCACGTACCGTTCAAAAACCTCCTCAACGCTTCATCGGGAGAACAAGTACAGCACCAATCAGTGCACAACGATCGATACGTTTGCGCATTTCAAGCATTTCGAAAGAGAGAACTGTAATTAAGAAGAGAAAGAGCGTCGTTGCTTAGTCGTCTTAATTAAGCAGACCTTTTATCACCGGAGAAGAAACTGAGTCTCCCAGAAGGAGCGAACATGATGAGGGCTACATCAACATCACAAAGAACGGAGAGCTCGTAAGCTTTCTTGATCAGCCCGCTCCTTCTTTTCGAGAAGGTCACTTGTCTGTTTGTTGTGTTCTCTATTCTCTTGATCTGAAGCTTCACTCTCCCCATCACTGCCTCTCTCTTTCTCTCCCTCTCTCCCTCCCCGGTGATCGTGTTTTGTATACTCTTTCATCAAATTTAAAGAACATAGGATGATACTGTCATTTGAATGTATTGCAACGGCTTTGAACGGACGGAAAGAAAGCCGTGAAGTTTAGGGTTAAGAGGAAAAAGTGCAAGAATGGTGATGACCAGTATATACGACGTGTATTGTCAGTATCAGGCTGCGTGCAGAAAATGACGAAGGGGAAATGAGAGAGAGAGAGAGAGAGAGAGAGAGAGAGATGGCGGTGCTTGGTGGACTTGCGATCTTTAAAAAAAAGACTAGGGTAAATAATTTGCAAAATTCTACCCTGGCAATTAATAACAACTTATAATTGTTTGCAAATTTACATTTTTATCCTAACTTATCAATTTTTATTTGCTGACGTAATTCCAAATTTGTTAACTTTTATATGACTAGAGGATTTACCGACTTTTGCTATACTGAATTACTCAACAGTTTCGGGTTACGAATTCTAATTTAAGCTACTTACCAATTTTAATTATTATTTCTGATTAGCCATCTTTTCTATTGATCTATCAAAGTCTGTTAGCCTTGCTTAGCAAACCTCTACATGTACCGTGTATCAAAGTCTTTTTAAAGAGATTATTAACCTAAACTATTATAACTCACAAACTTTTCTCCCATCAAATTACCATATAATATTGAGTAATGCATTCTGATTTGAGTTCTTACCGATACTTATATGTTTTTAAAGTGCGCCAACTTTGCTTATTGTTCTTAAAATTTTATTTTTCTCTTTCTTAGCAATGCCTTAAATTTCCAAAATTTTTTATACAAATTACCAACCTTAATTAGAACAATTTATGAACTTTTCTTTGACTAAATTACCATACACTTTTAGGTTGCCAACTCGTGTTTAAGCTACTAAATATTCGGCAATTAAAGTTAGCAAAAACTAAGGGATAAAAAAATTGGTAAATTGAAACGCAAGATTAGTTGGTTACTTGATCAGAGAAATGTCGATAATCACTGTAATTGAGGTTGGTAATTTTTACAAAGAGTTCATAAATATAAGAAGTTGGTAAGTGAGGCAAATAAAGATAGTCACTTAATTGAAAAGTTAGTGAATTATAAAGAAAATAATAACAAGTTGGTATGTAACTCAAATTAGAGTTGATAACCCAAAACTAATTGACTGGAGAAAAGTTTGTAAGAACAAAAAAAAATTAGATAATTTCATATTATAGTTGGTAAATCTAAGCTGTTAGTTAAAAAGAAAGACAAATAAAATTTGATAAATGGTAAGAGAACTTATTTTAGTTAGAGATAAGATAAGTAGACATTATAAAAGACTAAAAAATATTGGGAAAAGTGTCAAAAAATTCCTAAACCTTTTGCATTGGTGCCAATTTAGTCATAAACATTTTTTTTGTGCCAATTTCAATCCTAAACCTTTTGCATTTATGCCTATTTAGTCCTAAACATTTTTTTTTGTCAATTCGGTCATAAACCTTTTGTATTGATGCCAATTCAATCCTAAACCTTTTGTTTTTATGTCAATTCAGTCTTTCTGGCCAATTTTGGCCAGATTTTACTAACGTGAACGACCAGCCATTGACGCTAATATAGACAACTTTTAATAATATATAAATTTTTTTTGAATTTTTTCTCTTTTCTTTTTCTTTCTTTTTCCTCCCCTTCCTCCTTCCTCCAGCCGATCCCTGGACCGGCGACCAGCTAGAGGCTAGAGGCCCACGAGGCTCGCCCTTGCCAAATGGCCGCGAGGCTAGTCCAACGATCAACTAGAGGCCAGAGGCCGGCAAGGCTCGCCCTCGCCAAATGGCCGCGAGGGCAACCTCGCGCTGGGCGGGGGAGGCTCGAGCCTCTCTAGTGGCTAAGCAAGGCTCGACCTAGCTAGATCCGATGAGGTTGGGCCTCGCCTCGGCGAGGGCGAGCCTCGCCATGGCTAGGCGAGGCATGACCTCGCCAGATCTGGCGAGGGCCAACCTCGCCTAGCCATAGCGAGGCTCGCCTTTGCCGTCACAAGTGAGGGCAAGCCTCGCTAGTGGCCAGCAACCGGCTAAAGAAAGGAGGGAGGGAAGGGGAAAAAAAAGAAAAAAAGAAAATTATATTTTAAAAAAATTAAAATATTATTAAAAGTTGTCCACATTAGCGCCGGTGACCGATCAATATCTACGTCAACAAAATCCGATCACAATTGATCGGAAGGACTGAATTGACACCAATACAAAAGGTTTAGGACTGAATTGACACCAATGCAAAAGGTTTAGGACTGAATTGGCACAAAAAAAAGGTTTAAGACTAAATTGGCATCAATACCAAAAGTTTAGGACTGAATTGACACTAAAAAAAGGTTTATGACTAAATTAGCACCAAGGCCAAAGGTTTAGGACTTTTTTGACACTTTTCCCAAAAAATATTAGTAACTAACTAAAGTTCGAGTTGGTAGCGCAAAATTACTTGGCAACTTAATCAGAGAAAACTTGATAATCACTGAGGTTGGCAATTTCTAAAAAGAGAGCAAGGCAACAAAGGTGGTAACTCAATAAAAAAAATTGGTGAATTAAAAAATGGGTTAATAATTACTAATTTTAAATGAGAGTTGGTAACTCAAAATTAGTTGGTATTTTAATTGGAGAGTAGTGATATGTCACTCAAATCAAGTTTGGTAATTTCATATAATAGTTGATAAATTTAAGGTGTCGGTAATTAAGGAGATAAATAAAAGTTTGCAAATGATAAGAAAAGTTTTTATATGCCAGAGATAAGAAAAGTTGATAACTTTGAAAAACTATATAAACTTCGCTAACTAACTTTGAATAAAAGTTGGTAATGCAAAACTTGTTAGAAACTTAATTGAATAACAATCAATAATCACTCTAATGAAAATCGATAATTTTAAAATATAGTTGTGAACTTAATGGTGGGAAAGCCTCGCGGATAAAAATTGGTAAAAAGACGTTGATAACCAACTCACGTGAGACTTGGTGAACCAAAACTAGTTCATAACTTCATGGGAGAAAAGTTAGTTAGTCACATAAATAACTCAGCTAAAAGTTGGCATCCTTAGTAATTTAATTAAAAAAAGTTTGTAAGTCACTTAGATGAAGATTGATAAATTCATATAGGAAGAGATAAATTTAAGGCATTGGTACAAAGGAAAGTAAAGTTAGTAAGAGATAAAAAAAAATTGATAATGTGTAAACTGTCAAAAAAAGAGTTAAATTTTATAAAAGAATTAATAAATTTTCTATAAGTTACCGGGAAATCATGTGTTCAGTATTCTTTTTTGCCGACATTTTTAGACATTTATCAACTCTTTCCGACACATAGTAGCATGGATTTTTGTGAGTGAAACAATAGAAACATCCCTTTTAACTTATCCCCTTAAATGAAAGACACATAAGTATGTAAATTTCAAAATCAAGGATGTAATAGCCTTTTTTTATTGTTTCTGCTTCCATATTGAATATTAACCTTGCTACGCAACTCCTGTCGTGCCATCGTCCACAAAAAAAAAAAAAAAAAACTCCCATCATGCTTACACAAAGTTGTCGAACCACTCACATATGCACACACATGCACACACATGCACACACATAAATACACAAAAGGGCAGCGTCACCGCCTTGAAAAAAGACAACCTAGCTCTCATCGAGGCTCGCGACACTAGCCTAGCAAAAGGCAAGGGCCTCGCGACCCTTACGGCGATGGCAACAAGGGCTCAATGACCTTTGCTAATGGTTCCAAGGGGCAGCAATGGCACCCCTCTCTCTCCCTCCTACCTCTAAATTGGAACCACATTATCAGCTCGTCTCTTGACAACTCCTCACCCAGTTAGATTGGCTTAGGGCCTACACATCCTTATCACATATATCCTAAAGGGAGGTTCTACTCTGATTTCATTTATAACAATTGGGCCGGGTTTGTCCAGCTCAAAACCTCCCAAATGGAGTATCGAAGATGATAACCATTTGGACGACATCTTAAATTTTCTTCGACGACATCTTAAACCTTCGAGATATACACGTTGCCTTGTACTTTCCCACCAGAACGTCTGTTTCTTTTCCCTCTTGGGTTGGGAGGGAGGTTGGAATAAATCAATACCCAGTCTTGCTTGTAAGATTTTCTTTCTTTTTTAGAATAAAAGAAGAGTTTTACGTAGCACACACTTGGTATAATAAATTGATGATACAAGTTGATGATTTTGCTAGGTAGGGGCATTACCAATCAAAACATGTGCACAAACAGGGAAAAGTGCACCATAAGTCACAAATGATCGAATGCAATAAATTCTAAACCTTTTGAATGGTTCAAACAAATCTTAAACTTTTCATGAAAAGTACAATTAGGTTCTTTCAATGGTTAGTACCTAAAACCTAAAATCATCCACACGTCACTCCAAAAAATGCTCAAGTGGCATCCTTAAATCACACTTTTCACCATAAATTTTAGTGTTTAATTGACTCAATTGAAAGTCAAGGACACAATTGTACATTATGGTAAAGTAGTCGCACTTGATTAAATAAGTTTAAAATGTTTAGTACTAATTGCATTTTGTACATAAGGTCTGGAAGTTGGTGCGATTTTCAAGTGTGCGCAAGTCAAAAATGAATCGATCGAGGCTATATATGTACCTAATAGAAATTGTGAGAAAAAGAAAATCCTTTTTTTGTGAACTTGGCATTTATTAGTTTCACGTAGTTTATTCATTTCCGAGGAAAATTTTTCTATGGAAAACCCTTTTTTTTGGCCGGAAAACTAGCTAAAGAAACCTAGATTCAGTCTTTCCACGGAACGACGTTGTTGCTGCACGCGACAGCAATCGATGTGTCTTGGTGAATCTCATCTGGGAAAAACGATTAATGAATTCAATGCGCTTGTCGAAAAGCGGCAGAGAAGAAGAAGAAGAAGACGTAACGATCAATTAGGGATGCAGAAATTGAGGGGAGTGGGGTTGGACGCGAGCTTGACGAAGAAGATACCCCCCCTCCACTGCCACCTCGTCTGCACTCTCTCGACGTGTCTGCTCTTCCTCGGTTTCTACTGTCCACCATTCGTGTCGCTGGCATGTCGATCCGGTCGACACGACAACGATGACAAAGGGACGTGGCTGGTCGAGCCAGACATCATCAGTTGGTCCAGCTGTGCTTGCCTCGGGCTTAGGAGGAGGGATTTTGTCCATGCCCCGAGCCTCTCCGTGCTCGGGTAGAAGAAGTTCTGTATAAGTGTCAAGCCTCCATCGTCGGAGTTTCGCCATTCTTTAAGGGTTGATCTTGCCCGCTTTCATCTCGGGAAAATCTAAAGAGATGACAATATACATGTCATTGGAGTATGAGTAGGTGTGTGTGGCATCGTTGCATGTGAAAATTCATATGATTAATCATATCTGTAACCACGATTTTGAAGGGCTGAGATTCATTTTCAGCTTTTTTTCCCTTGCTTGCCGGCGGAAAATTGTCTAAAAAGTTCTAAACACAGCACTTTTACCAATTGAGTCATAAATCTTTTGCTTTTGCCAATTGAGTTCTAAATTTTTTCACGTTTTGCCAATTCAGTCCATCCAGTCAATTTTGATCGGAAATCGCTGACGTGGATACTGGCCGTCCCACGTAGCGCGGCCGACGTTAACGTAGATAATTTTGATAATTTAAAAAATTATTTATTCTTTTTCCTTTTTTTTTCTTCCCTTCTTTCTCTGGCTAGCGAGGTCGGCCTCGCCACTCGCCCGTCTTGTTAGGTGAGGTCGGCCTCGTTAGTGGCTGGGCGAGGTTGACCTCGCCCTCGC
This sequence comes from Syzygium malaccense, assembly GCA_031216405.1. NCBI lineage: Eukaryota > Viridiplantae > Streptophyta > Magnoliopsida > Myrtales > Myrtaceae > Syzygium > Syzygium malaccense. The sequence continues at coordinate 9,547,184 of CM062258.1, read as the reverse complement.
AAGTGGCCGGTAGGGGCGGGCTTCACCAAAGGCCAACGAGAAAGAACGGAAGAAAAAAAGGAAAACGAAAAGAAAAAATAATTAAATAATTCAAATAATATTAAAATTGACTACGTCAGCGTTGACCGCACTACATAAGATAGCCAATGTTTACGTCAACGATTGCAAGCAAAAATTAACCGGATGGACTTAATCGATAAAGTGTAAAAAGATTTATGACTCAATTGTAATAATTAAAAGATTTATGACCGAATAGACAAAAGTGCAATAGATTTATGACGTTTTCGACAATTTTACCGGTTTGCTAGGCTACATATTTAGACCGTACCATGAGTTTGTGACACTTATACTTTGCAAAGCAATCGGAGATCATTAAGTAGTTTGCGAATCTACCCTCTCGCTTTTCATGCGATTGGTGGACCTCATCCATTTAAGGGATAAAAAAGATTGAAATTGGAAAAATGGTTGAACAAATTCCTGAGTATCCACGGAGCAAACAGGAGCTAATGAAACAAAACTATGGATCCCATCTGCAAATTATCCGTTGAATATTCAGGACTCACATCCTGGGCAATACCAGCTATTCATATAGGCTGCGGTTGGTCGTCCATATTTCTAAACAGAATAGGATTGGATAGGATAGGATAAGAAATCCTGGAATTTCTTTATATCCTGTCCACTGTTTTGATAGATTACGGATTTAAAGTTGGATAGGATAATTTTTATTTTTATTTTTTGCTATTCATGGGTCCGGAGGAGTCAGTGAAGGAAAAAAAGCCGAGAAATTTTTTTGGTGAAAGCGCACAAGATGTGGGGATGAAGATGACGGCGAGTGAAGCGTAGGGTTTTTGGAAAAATAGGCATTAGAAATCCTATCCGGGTCTGTCCCACCCTCTCCCCCCGAATTTTTTTATCCGGTTTATATCCGATTTTATCCTATCTTGGACCACCACTAAACACAAAATATGATAAAATATATTCTATATTGACTTTTATCCGATCGATCAAACGCAGCCATAGGATTTTAACTAGTGTCACTACGCCAGAAACTGAGGGTCCGGTCACACATCAATTTGGTTGGACCAAGACGAATCGATGAAGGAAAGCTCAAAAAGCCTCGTCCTCTTTAAGGAAAAGTTGGGGTTAGCGTCGTATAAAATTACTTTTTCTTGGCAGCCCCAGACGTCACCGTTCTATTGACAAGTCAAAACCATGACGGCAACGGCGAAAGGAGACCAAAAGAAGAAGCGTACGTTGTCGAACACGAACGAAAGTTAGGAACGTCCACCTTTGGACCGGGATTTATCGATGGGAGTTGAAAAGGAGCTGGAAAAGAAGACAAAAAGCTCCTGCATTTTTCAATCCACGTTTGGATTTCGACTTGGGTGACATAACTAAACTTAATTAGACTGCAAATTAGGCATCGGAGCCGGAGATCGATATCCCTACTCTTATTTTATTTCACTGAATAGTCGTTGGAATCGCACCTTATTCGATTCCGCTTATTGTGTGCAGTTTCCTTTCCTTATGGTACCGCTGTGAAACCTCGTCGGTAAACGAGGTTTCACGAACTTGGGGTGGATGCAAAATGAGCATTTTGCGATTTGGAATCGGAGCTTTTCACTCAAGAGTAACCGTACCGAGCACTTACCGGCTCGATAGCTGGCCAAGCGGTACAAGGTTTACTCCGAAGTGGTTTGGAAGTGTCTTGATCTCAGGTTCGCAGCGCCCGGATTAGGGTACCTCTCTGGCCTCGTATGCATTTGCACCGCACCGTGATGGAATTGTGATGATGGGCTCGTCCTTGGAAGCAACAGCTTTAATGCAATTGGATGTTCCGTTGGAGATGCGAAATTCCTAAAGTGACGTCTAAGCGAATTGCTGACCCTAATCTCCTATTCTCGTTCTTTTCCCGATTAAAAAAAAAAAAACCACGCCTACACCTTAAAGAAAGGAATTTTAATTTTAAAAAAAAAACAGCTATTGACATCACAAAAGTAATCGTGTCGTTAGTATGATCCCAACACGGGCATCGTCGCAACTAGACAATACCCTCGGCTTGCAAAGAGAAATCATCGGAGACAGCTTAGCCAAAATAACTGATACCTAACATTCAAGACACTACCCTCTGAATGACCCGCCAAATACCAAGAGCAACGGTTAGTTGAAGTCCTAAACAATGGAAACGCACCACAAACTAACTCATTGCCACCGTCAAATCTACTAGTCTTCCCCTTTTCTCTCGAGCAGCCCCCCTCGTTCAGTAGACCAGTAGCTATCCCCTTCCCTGCTCCTCTTCTCCGCGCCTCTCTCCCCCTCTGTTCTCGACCGGAGAACTCGCCATGTACAGACCCGTCTCCGCTCTTGCGAGCGGCGCCCACTATTCTTCGCCGCCGCAGCGGTGGCAGGAGGCCTGGGCTCGGTTGCTAGCTCCTTTGACTCTTTGGCTATGTGGCATGTAAATTTTAGATTTTCACGGCAATGCAAAATCTCGGCGAACGCCTTTGATTGAATCGAGAGTCGCCTTCTTGTTCTTGCAGTTTCGGTGAGCCTGCGGTACGGGTACTATGGGGACTCTCGTATGGTGATCGGCCCGAGCTCGTCGAGGCTGATCAAGGCGAGCTCGTTGTTCGTGGACCGGGTGGAAGTGCGGGATGAAGATAGGAAAGGGGTCAGTGTCTATGGCTTCTCTGAGAAGCCTCAGTTGAGCTACGAGACGAACTGGACGGTGTCGAATTATCTGATCGTGGGCTCCTACAATCGAAAGGTAGAATCAAGAATTCATCAGACTCTGTTATTGCAGCTTTATGTTCATGGTGATTACAGGACGGAAACGACGATGTTGACTTGAATCTGTGAGATTTAGATGCTTCCAATTCTGCGGTGTAGGGATTCAACCTGTGGTTGAATAGAGGTTCGAAAATCCGAATGCGATGGGAAGCTCAGACTAGCCACTTAGATCAACTGCAAGTCGCTATGATTAAAGGTAAGTCATCACTTGCAACAGGAATGTAACAGGTGGGAAAAATAGCCCTGTAATCTTGGATTGTTTACTCAGGCTAGTAATCTCAATTTTTGCAGGAGAGCTTAAGTACGAAATGTTGCAGCCGAGTTTTGCGAGTTCCCCTGGTACTGCAGCGCTCAAAGAACCAATTAACTGTAAGACTTTATAGCAACAGCTCAATGTTATAACACCACAAGTTTTTTTCACAGAAATACTAGGTCTTGCCCAGATCCTTTTTGTTCATCTTCAGACGTAGGACTTTTTAGCTGTGCAGAGAATAGTTTTACCAGGTTCTTTCCACACATTAGCAGCAATAGTCCATTATATCTTGAAATAGATCTAGATTAATCTCAATATGAACCAAAAGATCTTCCATATTGAAAGGATTTCAGGGGGGTCATGACGGTCCCAGTCGATGTAATACTAATTTTCTAGCAGCTTTGAGTGATCTTGTCAGTGGAAGTAGATAAATTGGCAGAGCATTCACACAAGTAATATAGACACAGTTTGAGATCAACAGTACTGTGAATGGATCGATTTTGCTTTGTTTCAGTTAAAGAAGCCGAGTACTATATTGAAGACGACGACAAATACTATGTAAGAGTCATAAATGCCAATCCTAGGAGCATCATCATGTCGATGAGCGTGAACGTTTCATCGAAGATATATGACATAGCAAAGGCAAAGATCATGTGCTCGACAATGAAGGGGTCCTGTCAGCTGAAGCTCCTCTTCCCTAATACTCAGTACGTGGTGGTAACCACACCAAGCAATGTAATTTCTTATCCCCTGGGTTGTTTTGTAAACTCAATGGAACCTCCGAAGTTTTAACTTCTGGTGGTCACAATAACTCCAGGGTGACCTTGGAGATTGGTCTATCGAGCTCTCTTTCGTGGCTCGTGTTGTGACTTACATTGCAATTCTAGGTACGGAACTCAAGAAATCTCCCATGAGAACATGCCCTTTTCGTTCATTACTAGTGATTGAGATTCAGCCTAACAATTTCTAAATTTGCAGGATTCATTGTGATTGTCATTTTTCTAATACTGAGGTACCTTGGAGTTTGTGATGCTGAGAATGAGGTCTATGTAGACGACACCCCCACAGTTCCTGTTCGGGAAGTGACGGAGACTGCTCCTATAATGGCGGAGAAATCAAGGAGGCCCACATATGGAACCAATGAGGAGGAGGAGGAGGAGGAGGATGGGGGATCGTCTAGTAGCTCTTCAGAGGATTTATATGATGCAAAATTATGCGTGATCTGCTATGATGAGCAAAGGAATTGCTTCTTCGTCCCTTGTGGGCACTGTGCTACTTGTTATGACTGTGCTCAAAGGTATTCATTTGACGATCATGTACTATGTAATATATGTCTTACGAGTAAAAATCATTCACACAAGAACATTTTTTGCAGGATCATGGAGGGGGAGAGTAAGGTATGTCCGATTTGCCGGAGGCTTATTCATAAAGTCAGGAGATTGTTTAGCCCATAAATAGAAATTCGACTCTGTAGATTGCGTGATTATCTATAAGAAGTAGAAATTTACAGTCCAGTGAGAGAGAGGGTCATTTGTTTTTGTAACCCGAGTCCTCTGTCTGACTTCTCAATTTTATAATCCGATTCTTCATTGCCATTCAACTTGCTGGATCAAGTTGGCAGGAATTTTGAGAGGATTTATAACTAAACTATTGTTACCAGCATGAATTGTGATTCGTTCAGAGATAGAATTCAACCGGGAAAGGATCGGTGCAATTGTATACTTGAGAAGTGTCTCATGTCATTCTGTATCTATTTGTGTCAGTGTGAAGTCCAGAATTTATTTGGTGATGACCACAAGCATCCGGCAGTCATAAAAACTGGTTTGAGAATCTGAGTTTCGAGCTTGCTTTTGACAATAACTACATGTCTCAAAAGTGGCAGAAAGTTGATCTCCACGAAAGTTGTATTAACTGTCGAAGAGTTCATTAGAATGTGCACGCTTCTACATAATCCTCCAATCGCCACTTGCACAGTAGGGAGCTCATTTCATTAAGACAAATTCAATGTCTCAGAAAGATAAAAGCACATGAGCAGTTCTCTTACATCGAAAAATACACAAAAGGTCTAGCCACCATTTTGATTCGCAGTTTCGAGACTCCTGCGTTACCAGCTTTTAATGCAACCGATGCACTTAGATTCAAATAGGAGAAGTACCCAAGAAGCAAGGCGTTTACAGAATGAGTTGTCCGAATTGTTCAAGCTGTGATGTAGATATGCGCATACGTTGATAGTAAAATGACAGACCGGGGCAGGGAAACACAGCATCAAGAGAACCCTACAAAATACAAGAATGAAATGGCAAATAAAGACAGTACATCTGCCGTCTCTGCATAATCCTCAGGACAACTGAAAAAGGAGGACATACAGAACAAGACACCTTAATCAGAGCAAGCAGAATCTATTTCCAAAGAAAGGTTTTCTCTAAAATATATCTCAGATTATCCAAAACTCTAAAAAGAAAATAGAAGTTCTGAAAATGACCTCAAAGGCATCAAACTCTTTCAACTAGGTGTCTTTATCTTGGTCAGTGAAAAAAGCCAAACATCACCTTGTATTTCATTGACTTTGTCAAATTTAGAAAAAAAAAAGAATATCAATAATTCCATTGCTTTTCCCGATATGATCATGAATATAAGCACCATAAGGTTGTCAATGGTTATAATCATAGAAAGGCTAGATCCCAGATCTCTGAAAACAACCAGGCCAAACCATGGAAATTGAAGCTTTGTTCTTCTGCTTTCTCATCTTCATCGTCTCGTCCTTCCTCACAAAGCAACTCATCCGACAAAACAAGAACCTCCCACCAAGCCCTTCCTATTGCCTCCCCATCATAGGCCACCTACACCTCTTCAAGAAACCCATCCACCGGGCCTTTGCTGACCTTGCCCACCGCTATGGTCCGGTCCTGTCCATGCGATTTGGGTCCCGCCCCGTGGCCCTCGTCTCCTCCCCCTCAGCTGCAGAGGAGTGTTTCACCAGGAATGACATCGTCCTTGCCAACCGCCCTCAGCTGCTGGCGGGGAAACACCTTGGCTACAACTACACCACCCTTGTGTGGGCCTCCTACGGTGACCACTGGCGCAACCTGAGACGCATCGCTTCAACGGAGATATTGTCCTCCCATCGCCTGCAGATGTTCTATAGCATCCGCATCGAGGAGATCAGATCATTGGTCGGCGGCCTTCTCCGAGCATCAGAGAGCGAAGGGTTTGGGACCGTGGAGATGAAGACAATGTTTTTTGAGCTGACACTGAATGTCATGATGAGGATGATCGCAGGGAAACCATACTATGGAGAGAAATTGGAGGAGTGCGAGGAGGCCAGGAAGTTCAAGGAGATTGTAGCAGAGACCTTCCAATTAAGCGGGGCCACGAATATGGTCGATTTCGTGCCAGTCTTGAAGTGGTTTGGCATGAGCAGGATCGAGAAGAAGCTGGTCATATTGCAGGAGAAGAGGGACAGATTCTTGCAGAATCTGATTGAAGAACACAGGGCAAAGAGGCCGCTTTTGACAAGTGAAGGTACGAGCAGAACGATGATTGACGTTCTATTGTCGCGCCAAGAGGCAGAGCCCGAGTACTACACTGATCAAATCATCAGAGGAATGATACAGGTAAGCCAGCCTTCTGGTTCTCTCTTTTTTAACTTGCAATTGCCTTAGATATCTCATGCTCTAGGGAAGTGTTAATGGATTGTGACTCTTGTTCTGTATGCTCTGGCTGGATTGGTACTGATAAGCAACTTGTAGAAGATCGATCGTCAATAGTCCTGTCGAAGGTCTGTCGTGGAATTGAAGGACTTTCCAATTGTACCTTAAAAGAGTTATCAAAGTTTATTGGGGACTAGGATTTCCAGCTCCCCTCTTTATGCATAATGACTTATACTCTGAGCTCTTGAGTACCTAAAACGAACGTATTAAACTATGGTTTTTGAATACTTGCACGTAGTTTCTACAATCCTACTTCATATTTTGTTTTGTATCTGCGGATTGAACCCGAGTGATTGCAGAACCTATCTGCATTTGGGTTAGAACAGAGTAACTATAAGCCCTGTACGTGTTATGGTTCTCCAATCCAATCGGCACGGCTGTTGATGTTACTAAATGCAAGCTTAAATCTTAATTCTGTTTGCTCAGTATGTCGGATATCTAGGTGTGCTTTTAAATTTCAATAGAGTCAGCATCTCGATTCCACGCTTCAGTGAAGTGATACTCATTTGGGATATGGATTCAGGTCATGCTATCGGCGGGGACCGATACTAGCGCCGGCACGATGGAATGGGCACTATCTCTTCTTTTGAACAATCCCGAGGCCTTGGCGAAAGTGCAGGCCGAGATCGACGCTTACACGGGACAGAACAGGCTGATCGAGGAATCGGACCTGGCAGAGCTTCCTTATCTCCAAGGTATCGTCACCGAGACGCTTAGGATGTACCCGGCTGCTCCGCTGATTCCGCCCCACGAATCATCCGAAGAGTGCACCGTCGGCGGCTTCCGGGTCCCATGCGGCACGATGCTATTGGTCAACATATGGGCCATCCAGAACGATCCGAAGTTGTGGGCCGAGCCCGGAAAGTTCATGCCTGAGAGGTTCCAAGGCCTCGGGATGGAAAGTAATCTAGGCTTCACAATGTTGCCGTTCGGGGCGGGCAGGAGGCGATGTCCTGGCGAAGCGCTGGCGACGCGGATGGTCGGTTTGGCACTCGGGACGTTGATTCAGTGCTTTGATTGGAAAAGAATTGGAGAAGAAATGGTTGACATGAGCGAAGGGGCGGGCCTCACCATGCCCAAGGCTCGACCGTTACTCGCGAAGTGCCGACTGCGTAAAGCCGTCTCGCACCTAATTTCTCAGTGCCGTGACTAGCGAATGTATGTGTTGCCTATGCTAAGAAATGTGCATTTCAACTTTAATTGGGTTTAGTATGCATGTGTTTTGCAGTTCGGACAGAATTGAGTGTGAATGGGTAACATCGAACGGCCGCGATGCCCTCGCTTTGGCCGACGAGGGTGTCGTGGCCCGCGCCCAGATCCGGTGAGGGCCGCGACGCCCTCGGCTAGAACCGGTGAGGGTCGGTAGGCCCTCGCCCAGAGCCGGCGAGGGCTGCCAAGCCCTCGCCTGGCCAAATCTAGCGAGGGCCTAACGCCCTCACTTTGGCTGGCGAGGGTCGATCGGCCCTCGCCCAGAGCCGATGAGGGTTAGCCGACCCTTGCTCAGAGCTGGCGACCCTCGCCCGTGGTCGGTGAGGGTCGGCCGGCCACCCTCGCTGGCCCCAATTTCAAAACCAAAAAAAAAAAAGAGGGAAAAGGAAAAAGAAAGAAAAATCATAAAAAAAACCATAAATTATTAAAGTATTTATTTTAAAATGTTCACGTCAATGTCACATGGTGTTCACGTCAATGTCA